>JAMZEH010000037.1:4015000-6435000 GCA_024699665.1 Ostrea denselamellosa
ATGATATACATTTGTTTGATTGATTGTTTGTTGTTTTACGTCCCCTCGAGAATTTTTCACTCATATCGAGACGTTAGAATTTATACCAGAGTTAAACATTTTACATCTCATACTGTTTATTATTTCTTATTTTGAAGATGTTGATTAAAAATTGACCCAGCTTGGTTATCAACATGTTATCTTCATTTAACTAAGCCACAGGAGTTTTTTTATTTGACATATTACAAAAAATTGTATTAATTTTAGCAATATCAGGAAAAAAGAGCCTACCTCTCACTATTATATACTCTGCAAAAAAAGAAACGCATAGCCCTTTTGAATTTTAAAAATGCAAATTATGTATTTTACCAGGTAAACTGAAATGGTCAATTGAGTAATTGATTTTTTACAGGTAAGTATGAAACTTTAAAGGTCTGTTCATTTGATTTGGCTCTCTGCCAAATTAGCTCGGCGACTCTATAAAATTGCACATCACCTCTATCGCCATGGAATTTGGCTTACGTTTTTCACGAGAACTTTGTGCTTAATTCAACCACTACATTAAAGCGTATAAAAGGACGAAGTTTGAAGCTTGAATTCATCATAACGTTAAAATGCTGCCATGCCAAGGTTGGACCCTGCTACTCGAAATATCGTCATTGGCCGTCTCCAGGCCGGAGTATCCCAAAGTGAGATTGCACGAACTGAAAACGTAAATCAGAGCACAATTTCTCGGCTGTGGAACAGATTCCAGCAGACTGGCTCTACTAATGACCGACCGAGGAGTGGGCGACCTCGTATTACGACTCCTGGACAAGATCGCTACATCCGGGTCTTTCATCTACGGAATCGAACCGTTGCTGCAACAGCTACTGCAGTCGGAATACCTGGATTGAGAAGAATCAGCTCGCAGACAGTCCGCAACCGACTTCGACAATATGGCATTAGACCCAGAAGACCGTATTTTGGAGCAGTTTTGACACCGTTACACAGACGAGAAAGAGTCCGATGGTGCAACAGATTGAGGGGCTGGACATTCCGCAACTGGCGTAGAATCTGGTTCAGCGATGAGTCCCGTTTTCTGCTACAGAAACGTGATGGAAAAATCCGTGTATACCGGCGCAGGAATGAACGTTTCTCTTCCTCGTGTGTCCAAGAAGTGGATAGCTTCGGTGGAGGTAGCGTCATGATGTGGGCGGCGATCTCTAATGACCGTAAAACAGAACTGGTACATGTCCCGGGCAATTTAACGGCTCAAAGGTACAGAGACGAAATTCTCCAACCTCACCTTATGCGCGTAATTGACCGACAGAAGGAGTTATTCCAACATGACAATGCTAGGCCTCACACAGCCCGCTTAACAATTGACTACCTTCAGCAGAACAACATTAATGTGCTACCATGGCCTTCCAAATCACCGGATTTGAATCCGATTGAACACTTATGGGACCAACTGGATAAACGTGTGCGCCTGCGCCAACCTCCGCCTCAGACCCTCGATCAGCTCCGTCAAATGTTACAACAGGAATGGCGAACATTGTAACATTGTAAGAACATTGATTGACTCTATGCCAAGGAGATGCAGAACTGTGTTGGCAGCTCGAGGTGGTCATGCACGGTACTAACTTAAACGTGACAGGAAGTATTCTTAACTGTGATGATCTGACTTTTTTTCCACCAATATCTAAGGTTTGGACTGTAATTGTTTTCAATTGAAACAATTCTAGTGAATATCTACATTTTTTATTGTAAAATCATAATCCAAAATACATCTACTAAAATCTTAAAAAATCCATTATGCGTTTCTTTTTTTGCAGAGTATATATATAAAAGACATTCAATAAGATAGTGTATCTCATCTTCCACACAATTCATATCATATGTTTTGCAAATTCTTTCGTTTCTTTCAAGTATAACTTTCTTACCATCAGTATATACAAGTATCAGTCACCCTGTAGGCAGGGATGAAGAAAGGATGAAAAACAAAAAGGTGGAAAAGAGTTAATTCGAAAGTGAAAAAGAAGGAAGCTGCACGAAAACAAGTATGGGAAAAAAAACCATAAAAACAAAACAAGTCAGAAATTATACAGACTAAGAACTTATGCCTAGCCATTAGTAGGCTTCTTAAGATGTGGTTTTGTTTTGTTTAATCTCTGCCTTTCTTTGTAACGCAACGTTTTAAGACCGATTTCAGGTTTAGTCCGGAGTAAGCTTACCATTGGTCGTGTACTTTTTTGAGAAACAGACCCCCAGAAAACTGAGTACCCAGGAGGCCTCAGTCACAAAATTTGGGTACGAGCTCCAACTTTGCAACCCAAGTGTCCGATTCGTTTACTCTCATGAAAGTAAACGAATCAGAGACTTGGCTTGCGAAGATAGAAAAAATCGTATCCAGATACTACGTCTCTATAAGTACCTTGTCTACATTAGGACACGAGTTTATCTAAAGAAAAATTTCGTCACTAGTAAACATTCTGGGTACGAGTTCTCCACAAGTCGTCGAACTTTTAGTTTCGTTTCCGGGGAGCAGTTGTTGTAGAGAACGCAATGCCCTATGACGTAATAATTAGACATAAAATGACGAATGCAATGAAGCATAATGGGATTAACTAGGAAAGCAAAATCACAGATTGTCTCTCGATAAAATTAAGAATGTCAGGTTGTAAAATCTTAAATTAGAATTTAAAATGCAATGAATGCATAATGCAATAAGGTGAAATGAAATTGATATCATATATATTATAATCAAAGATGTAAGAATGAGACAAGACGAAAACAAACAGAAAATTGAAATATTAATATGACATGGAATTAAAGTGCCCGTGAAGTCAAGCTCAAAGTTTGGTTTAATTAGTGTGGATTAACATGAAAGTCATTATCCCAAAATTTTACATTCAAATTAGCGGCGATACGGAAGTTATTCCCTTTCAAAGTTGGCCATTTTTGCACCTGCTTAAAACCAATCAAGGCTACTTCCGGTTTGAAGTATTTATAGCAAAATCCTTGCGTGACGTCACGTAACATCTGTTTTGAAATGGCGACCGTAACCAAGAATGATGATCACAGTTCTTCGTCCGATATTGACTTAAATATGTCATTTGAGTTGTCATCCTTCGAAGAGGAACACGAGGAACATCAGCGGAATATTATTCCATATCGCTTTGAACCTGAAGCAACTGATTCTAGCGAATCAGATCTATCTATGGAAGAGGCCGACGATCAGCACCGTCTAGGAAATACAGATTGGTATGACTTTCACTTTCTTTTATTTGTAACACGTGTAAACTGTAATTCATTGTTGAAATACATACGAAAACTTTATTATAACGCGTAACGAAACATTGAAACTTGCAGCTTAAACGTGTAGGGGAAAAAAGTAATACTAAGTAATCATAGTATACTCCTTTCTCCTTATATCGCGGGTTCCATTGTATCGGTATATTCCAAAATAAGCCATTCAGCGATTTTTAGGCCACCTTCTGTAAACAGACTGAAGATTGGGTACATGAAAGTTAGTAAATATGTCAGAAGATGAGATGATTGAATGTTTTTTTGTTAAAATTACATGTATTTATATGAAAATCTCAAAATATGTTTCATTCCAAAAATATGGACATACCATAATTTCAAATGTGATAAAAAAAAATAAATTATCATGAATTGTCAGTCTGTCGCCTGATTGTTAACAGTAGGTACGTGATGTAATGTCACATCAATAGAAAAAATAAAAACCGTGCTGTTTAACTGCACCAGACTCCCATGAATATTGAATACCGCGATACAATGGAAGTCTCCATTTTTGAAGCTAAGTTAGACTACTGGTTTTAAAAACAGCGAGCATAACAAGCGAAACAAGGTCAGAAAATTATATTGGAATGAAAAGCTAGTCAATTTTAAACTCTATGAATATAACACTTGATAGTGTTGACATGACAACCTGGAATTCTCTTTTAAAACAAAATAATTAAGTACCGCGATATTATGAGACACCAGTATACCCATGCTAGAAAACGGCCATTCTTTTTTAATTTCTATTTATTTATTTTGAAGAGTGATACTCGTGAGTAGAGTTCTGTTCATGTTGGCTTTATTTCTCAATAATTGATACAAAAAAACAACAACAACAAAAAACAACAAAAACAAAACAATGCTTTTTGAAGTAGAAAAAGAAAGCAGGTTGGCTAAAATACGGGTATTTATTCATTGGGCTGAAGGTCAGTAGTGGTTAAAATCTGTAACTGTCATTACTGCTTTATTTAAAATCTTGTCTTCATAGGTCTTATAATTTGATTAAATTTTATTCAGTCAGTGCAAAATACTAAAGCTACATAGTATGACACTAAGAAAGCAATCTAATATGAAGTTATATATATATATATATATATATATATATATATATATATATATATACAATTAAATACATGGAGATCCTATAAAGTTCTGTTCATCACACATCTCCTCTATACTGGTGTTTCTTTCTTCCTAAAACGAGATCGGAAATGCAACACTGCCTCATTTTTTTTCAGGATGGACAAAATTACTGCAAAGTGGTGGTGGCTCTTTTTCTGGCAAGCAGGAGACAGGAGGTGGTTTACGGGGTGCTGTAGTCTTCACTAAAACTTCCATCGACGTGAAGGTCTCCGTCATCAAAGAAGTGACATACCCTGAAATAAAATTGACAAAAAATATTTTATATCTAGGATGCTTTAATATTGTATTTTGGTTTCCATATCAATAAAATTTGATAATTTGTTATACTAGTTTTTATTTATTATTTCCCCTATAAATTTGATTTAGGTATATACAATAGTTGAGAGAAGGATTATTGTACATACCATACGTTGAATCTACAGTTTGCTTTCGCACACTGTATTCACCATGCTTAAATTTTGGAAAGCTTATTTTATACTGCATGTCCCCCTCCTTTGTGGTAGCCTGAACCCTTGAAGCATTTTCATTATAATGGAGGGCAGCAACCAATAACCTTAATATATATATATATATATATATATATATATATATATATACATGTATTTTAAAAATTGTCAAAAATGAAATAAATATTGTACATGTCATGAAATTTCTGAAGCATAAACATACCTGCAGTACATGCCATAGTAGGAGAAAGACACCATTTTGGGGGCAAAGTGGTTGATGGTACTGTGAAATGCCTCTATTTGTGATGTCTGGTAGCCATTTGTTTACTGGAATGCCGAAGTCTTTCATCAACGACAATCGGGCCTCGTAGCAATCCTCATTAAAATGGTCACTGCAAATCACTGTGTACTGCGATGGTCCAGTCCAGTGTGCCCTTGTTAGCTTCACAAAGCGAATTCAGGCTGCTCGCTGATGCTGGTCTTTCGGGAAAACATGCACTGAAAGCTAGAATTAAGAATACAAAAAAGAATGCATAAAATTCTGGCGGTAATTCCCTTCTATAGCATGCAGGGCCTTGAGAATGATCCCCGTCCTGGAAAGATTGTCACTGTTACAACCCCGGAAATAATCAATAAAGTCCATGATATTGTTATGACTGACAGAAAAGTTACAGAAAGATATACAGCTAGTACAGTTGGCATTTCACAGGAAATAGTACATTCCATTCTGATAGAGGATCTTGCGATGAGAAAGCTTTAAGCCCATTGGGTACCGAGACTTCTGACAGTTGATCAGAAGCACACCATGCGCACTTTGTAACATGCTAATCTAAACCTTTTAGAGGTAGATTCTGTTAACATTCTTCAGAGATTTGTTACTATGGATGAAACGTGGAACTATCATTTCACCCCATAGACTAAACAACAACCGTCTAAACAATGAAAGCACCCTGGTTCACTCCTTCATAAGAAGGCAAAGACTGTTCCATCAGCTAGAAGGGATATGACCTCGATATTCTGGGATGCTGATGGTATTCTGATGGTAGATTATCTCCAAAAGGGACAAACAATCAATGACACATACTGTACATTTCTGAGGCAGTTACAGGGAAATATTAAACTCAAGCGCCGCGGAAAACTCATTTAAGGTGTGTTGTTCCACCAGGACAATGCCCCTGTTCATCAGTATGTCTGTCATTGCCATGATATTGTACTGTATGTCTGTTTTATCATGCTGAATGATATTCTGAGTCCGAATAGATACATAAAACAATCTCAAACTTTCGTTCAACTCCTGCTTGGAATAAATTTCAAACTCCGAACTTTTGTTTCTCTCTGCTAAAAACTTCCGAAATAAGTTCACGGACCTTTTCACTGTCCTTTGCGTGCTTTTTGAGTTCTTTTCTTCAAGTAGTCTTTGTATATCATTCTCATTCACGTTTGCAAACATGTTGTCGCTATCGTCTGTTGACGTTTAATGAATCAATGTAATGCGATATTTTGAATATCAACCACAATCAGCGTAATAGTTGCGTGAATTACAAACGCTCAAGCGACGGCGTCTAGCAATCTACGGCGAACCGTACGCGCATAAATTTGACGCATGTTTTTTAGAATATCTCCCGTCGTTAAGTAATACTTCCCGTTGCTAGATAATATCACCCTGGAGGGCGTGGCTTTCTGTCCTCAGAGGGGAATAGTATGTTTTTACAAATGTTTCTCGACCAATCAGATCGGAGTATTTTACATGAAAGTATAATAAATCTAAATGTTGAATTGAAGGCCTTGAAGTAAATTGAAGGATTTACTATGAGCAACAATGTTGCATGCAAGGGTAAGTTTTCATATTGCATTTTCTGATATTTAAATAATTATTTTTGAGAGGCAATCTCCCGTATTTTCTTAATCTGTGATGACTCGGCATAATCCTGTTATTATCATCGCGATGCTAATAATATTTGACGTTATTGACGTTAATATAAGTAACTGATTGTAAACCATTTATTCCACTTACTTAAATATATTTAGGGATATTTCTAGAAATTACCTTATTAACAATAATTAATACCATCCCGATGGCAATAACAGGATTATATATAGAGAGACGATGTTTTAAAAATTATATATCTAAACTCTAGAAAGGGAAGTATTCCCGGGAAAAGGGTTTCTTTGAGGGATTGATCAGAAGTAAATGGGGCTTGGATTTTTTGGATGAAATGTCATTAGAAAACCTGTCTAATGAGATTTACAATAACTTACCTAAGTTAAGGAAGTTTTTGGATTCGATATCATTTTGATGGAATGCAGACATAGAAATTATTCTGGAATTTTTAGTAATACATGTAGCTAGGAATTTATTAGCGGTATATCAGCTTTAGTTGTAGGATTGTTAAAAGATCTTCCTTAACTAAAATAAATTGCAAATGATCAAAGTTTACAACAACTTCCTTTGTAAACAATTGCGGAACGTGGGCAAAATTCTTAATAAAATCCTCAAACTAACCCAAAAGTTCTAAAACCTATGCGAAAAATAATCCTAACTCTTCTAAGAACTATTAAATTAAAAGTGCACATGGTATATTTAAGTCATAATCTAATTAAAATAAGACCTTTTCGATACGCTCCATAGACTACGCTGGAAAAAGTCTTACGACAAGCAAGGGGCACCGAGAACCTATTCTAACCCGGATACCAACGGGGTCTCCACAAAAAAAGAGTCGGCGTATACACAAACGTCGGGATGATCAAGACTAACTATTTCTATATTCACCCTATGAATATTGGATAGCTACCTGGAAACAAATTAAACTGCAAGTAAACAAAGTCAATAATATGAAACTAGGGCCTATCTGCTATGAAATGTCGCTCAAAGATCACAAGCACGATAAGGAAGCTCAATATACTACAACTTATCAGCTTGGAGCTGCAACCCTGCAATCAGCTGATTCCAACTCAAATATAAGACATGTGCACAAACTCTGTACTAATCATACATCACTTACAGCTATCAGAATAATCTTTAAACCAATTAAAATAAATAATGAAGCAAATCACTGAAATATCAAGTATCAATAACACCTAAATGCATACGAAATGTATACTATCAAATTCAACAACTCTGCAAAAAATAACACCAGTCAGGTCCTTGCTACATTTCTCTGTATCATTCATATTATTAAATTCACGTACTTCGTATTTTGAAGATAAGCAGGTCAAAGTATAAGGATAAGTATGCCCATGTGAAACATTGCGTAATTTACATTAAATGCAGGAATTTCCAGGCGTTAAAATAGGCGTACTATATTTATCAAGATTCATGTGCGTGTTGTTTACAATTGCAACGTATTCAGGAGAAAATGGTTATCACTACAATCTGTAAAGATATCAAAGACTGGAAATGTAAATATACTCTGCAAAAAAAGAAACGCATAATGGATTTTTTAAGATTTTAGTAGATGTATTTTGGATTATGATTTTACAATAAAAAATGTAGATATTCACTAGAATTGTTTCAATTGAAAAAATTACAGTCCAAACCTTAGATATTGGTGAAAAAAAGTCAGATCATCACAGTTAAGAACACTTCCTGTCACGTTTAAGTTAGTACCGTGTATGACCACCTCGAGCTGCCAACACAGTTCTGCATCTCCTTGGCATAGAGTCAATCAATGTTCTTACAATGTTACAATGTTCGCCATTCCTGTTGTAACATTTGACGGAGCTGATCGAGGGTCTGAGGCGGAGGTTGGCGCAGGCGCACACGTTTATCCAGTTGGTCCCATAAGTGTTCAATCGGATTCAAATCCGGTGATTTGGAAGGCCATGGTAGCACATTAATGTTGTTCTGCTGAAGGTAGTCAATTGTTAAGCGGGCTGTGTGAGGCCTAGCATTGTCATGTTGGAATAACTCCCTCTGTCGGTCAATTACGCGCATAAGGTGAGGTTGGAGAATTTCGTCTCTGTACCTTTGAGCCGTTAAATTGCCCGGGACATGTACCAGTTCTGTTTTACGGTCATTAGAGATCGCCGCCCACATCATGACGCTACCTCCACCGAAGCTATCCACTTCTTGGACACACGAGGAAGAGAAACGTTCATTCCTGCGCCGGTATACACGGATTCTTCCATCACGTTTCTGTAGCAGAAAACGGGACTCATCGCTGAACCAGATTCTACGCCAGTTGCGGAATGTCCAGCCCCTCAATCTGTTGCACCATCGGACTCTTTCTCGTCTGTGTAACGGTGTCAAAACTGCTCCAAAATACGGTCTTCTGGGTCTAATGCCATATTGTCGAAGTCGGTTGCGGACTGTCTGCGAGCTGATTCTTCTCAATCCAGGTATTCCGACTGCAGTAGCTGTTGCAGCAACGGTTCGATTCCGTAGATGAAAGACCCGGATGTAGCGATCTTGTCCAGGAGTCGTAATACGAGGTCGCCCACTCCTCGGTCGGTCATTAGTAGAGCCAGTCTGCTGGAATCTGTTCCACAGCCGAGAAATTGTGCTCTGATTTACGTTTTCAGTTCGTGCAATCTCACTTTGGGATACTCCGGCCTGGAGACGGCCAATGACGATATTTCGAGTAGCAGGGTCCAACCTTGGCATGGCAGCATTTTAACGTTATGATGAATTCAAGCTTCAAACTTCGTCCTTTTATACGCTTTAATGTAGTGGTTGAATTAAGCACAAAGTTCTCGTGAAAAACGTAAGCCAAATTCCATGGCAATAGAGGTGATGTGCAATTTTAGAGAGTCGCCGAGCTAATTTGGCAGAGAGCCAAATCAAATGAACAGACCTTTAAAGTTTCATACTTACCTGTAAAAAATCAATTACTCAATTGACCATTTCAGTTTACCTGGTAAAATACATAATTTGCATTTTTAAAATTTCAAAAGGGCTATGCGTTTCTTTTTTTGCAGAGTATATGACATATACATGTATGTACATATATTGCAAAAGATTGGGAAATAGAATAAAACTATTTTCATTTACCCTTTCAGCCTCCTATACTTGGCTCTATTTATTCTGAGGATATACAAGTCAACAATAGTGAATAAAAACGTTAAAAATACCCCACCCCCTGTTATAGTACATTTATACACTGATAAAATCAAAGTACACAAGACATAACATTAGTTAATACGTTCTTAGCAAATGCACTCAATTCACACCTGTGTCCGATTGATATGCGCACCTTGAAAAATAAACTAGATGTTACAGTTGGTTGGTTATATATTGTTTAACGTCCCCTTGAGAATTTTTCACTCATATGGATGTTGTTTGTTTCTTTGTTTGTTTTACGTCCCTCTGAAAATATTTCACTCATATGAAGACATCACCTGTTGTAGGTGAAGTAACACAAATTTAGACCATGCTTAGAGCTTACGGCTGAGGGTCTGAGTTTTAACGTGCCAACGGCAACACGTGATCTCTGTCTATAAGGTCATACCTGAAAGACGAGAGATTCTCACTTATGAAAGCGTTTGACGAACGAGAAATCACTACCCATGTTTACGTCTTACATTGGATGCAGCCATGGCACGAGCGGAGCTCGAACTTACGACCTCCCTCTTAGGAAGCGAACGCTCTACCACTGAGCTACTGCAACCGGTAAGTTCGGCGCCTACGACCTTTTAGCAGGGAGGGATCTCTATCGTGCCACACCTACTGCGACATAGGAACTCGGTTTTTTAGGTCTTACCCGAAGGACCGCCCCATTTAATCCCCTTTTCACAAGCAAGTCGATGCTTTGAATACAACATTAAACAAGCAACCCACGGGCAACATCCCTTAGTGCTCTTACCTGTGTCACTTAACTCCTGTTGATTGTCCGATTAGCTTACAACACTGATCGTAGTCCAACAATTCGTCAATACTGACGTCGGACAAAAAGATTAAATTTCTTGTTGTACCCAACTACATCAACTATGCCAGAGCCCAATGTCCACTCTTTCTTTTGAGATTTGAATTTTATTTTGACAAATTGTAAACTAAAGTTAACCTATGAAATGATAACATATCATACTGAAAAAATCATATAAGAGTACGTATGTAATCATTGATTGCGTGAAAAGGTGAAGATAATGAACAGTGATCAATTTCCTAACTCATATAATGAGAACAGAATTAAGCAAACATGGACCCTTGGACATACCAGAGGTGGGATCAGGTGCACAGGTGGAGTAAAGATCGCCTGTCGACCGGTCACACCCGCCTTGAGCCCTATATCCTGACCAGGTAAATGGAGTAATTCCTAGTCAAAATCAGTGAGTGAAAAACGGCTTACCAATTGGTATGAAACATCAGACAGCATTTGACCTAATGACAGGCTGTATTGCAAACAAGATCGTTATAACGACCACAGAAATGCTGACTTAAACGAGACTGTTGAAACCCCAGTAACTGCAACATGTATGTTAGCAGCCTTCCTCGATGTAAAAACTGATCATAAACAGAGCTGGTTCTTGCGTATCGAATCAGTTGGGAGATATAAACACCATATGCAAGTGATTATGGAATATTGCTTCATAAATATGGCAAGTTGACGATGGAGAAGCTGAGGTCATCCTGTTTGTCATAAAGTTGAATTGTTAGATTGCCGTTAACATCTCTGTTCAATAAAATATCTGCGTACAAAGCAGTTGTGGAAGACTGTGGGTTTTTTTTATTTCGAATTCACTGGTATATATATATTTTTCTTCTCTTGTAGAAGCTTTTGAATATATATATATATATATATATATATATATATATATATATATATAAAGAGAGAGAGAGAGATCGAGAGAGAGAGAGAGAGATCAGCTAATATAAAGGAGCACAATTTATGCCCATTGGAATTCCAACAGAGTGTTAGAGAACCTGATCTGGCCCTTTGTCCGAATATATATAGTTTGAACACAAGTCAATTCTGCATGACATCAGAATACATATATTTTCAAAATATTTTTTTAATATCATAAGAAGATTTTTTTACAAATAAAATATTGTGTAATATCCCTAATGTGGGCCTATCCAAACCCCAAAAGTCAAAATATCAACTTCATTGACTTAACACTACTTATTAAACTAATACTTCCATATAGTTTATGTAATGCTAGTAGTCATATTGTTCCAGTCCCCCAGCATCTCTATATATTTATCTCTTTCAATACTTTAAAGCCCAAGGCCTATCATAACGCCAGTAGTCATGTGCACAACGTGAGGATATTTAAATATTGATATAATGAATTCAAGATTAAAATGCTAAAAGAATGTATTACCATGTTGAAACGTTTGCCTCTTCCTCTTGCTATGGCCTTAGTTTACTTTTGGGGTAAATGGTTTGAACAAACTTGAATATGGAAAAGATCTTTCCGGTAAAAATCTTCGAAAGTTAACATTATTAAACAAGAGATTTAGTACGCTGAACAAAAGGCCCATGGACCGAACCCTCATCCAAGAAGCTGCAGTTTCCCATGCAGACGTTTGAAATCTTTGCATACGCCCAGAAGTCATTGTTTGAAGAAACTTATATATATTATGTATATTATTCATTTGAGAAATGTAAAAAAAAAATATATTCTTGATAAAAAGACTTTTAAAAATGTTGATTTGATAAATGGTTCTTTACTAGAAGATTGAAAGAAAAATATTATGTAATTCCACCTGGCATGTGTATGAAAACGTTCATGCAATTTTTTACTTTTCTACCGCAGTGGTTCTAGATTCACTATTTCTTAAATATTTCCACTTGAAAGGAAGCATTGTTATTTATTTGAACCAAGAATGTTTTGTGCCAAGTTTGGTTGAAATTTGCTCAGTCGCTCTCGAGAAAACTATGAATATACGCCAGACGAACAGATAGCAAGACAGGTCGTGCAAAAGAAGTTCAGAAAAGCACATTTCAGCCTTTGACGGATCTCTTGTACTTAAAATAAGCAGTATGCACATCATTGTATGATTTAAAGTAGTAGTAAAATAGATCTAAAGTGGATTACTTTTGGGATATTTTCTCTTCGACTCTGGTCATGAGGACAGCTAGATATATCTTATACTTGTACACTTCACATCATCGAAGAACTTTTGATAGGGACGTACGTTGAAAATATAGATATCTTTCTTTTAATGTATTTCATTAAAATTGATATGTGAGATAAAAACCAAATAACAAACATGTATCCCATATCTTATACAAAATCAATTTTAATGGTAAGCCTTAGTATTATCGTTCAATCCGACATCCCACTCGATGCCTGCTTATTGCATCTACATAAAATGCAGAACTTGTATAGAACCCAGCATCACCGTCATCATAGTCAGAATTCGGAAACCAAACCATGAAATATCCGACTATTATTGTCTATTTAGCTAGCCTGTTGGCGGTTGGTGAGCCACACGGGTATATGATTGAGCATAAAGGAAGAATATATTAAGATATTAAATGCACATCAATCAAATGGATGTATTGGTATTTTTTTAAGTTATGATATCATTTCTTGGAGTTTATTGAATAAAAATAATCCACTAGGGATTTACAAAATTGTAATCACTGCCTGATTTATTTCACCTAGAATTTTACATTTTAGGCTATGGGAAGAGTATGCTTTCTTAAAATATAAAATATTTTCAAAAGAAATTATATTTTCATATTTCCATACAAATCTTTTGTTAAAAAGTTTTCTCTTTATTGAAATATGAAACAAAATTATTCATTTACCACACACATTTCTTTTTTAGAAAGGTAGCTCTTGGGTCTCAAGTGCAAAAAAGATCGGCTTTTAATCATTTGCCAGTCATGTTCATTTGATCTACTTCACTTCCATCATTATATAACAATAAACATTTGTTTTCATTTAAATTACTCAAAATAATTCTCTACTTTCGTATGCATTGAATAATTTTCTACGAAATCACGCTTCATGTAACAATGCAGTAATCAGGTAGGATCCCGAAAATTAATTTTTTTTTTGAAAATCAAAAGGTACACAAAACATTTTTTCAAAATTTTGTTTTGCATAAAGAACGCATATGAATGAATTTTGGGTTACAAAAATTTATGATTAATAGATTGCTGAGGTTTGATTCTTGAATAAAAAGAAATGAGTTAAGAAACACATTAAAGGCTAGAAAAAAAATCACCTCCAATATAGTACACCGATAATAATGAATAATATTGTTTTCCAGCAAATGGTTTGGTTTAATAGTGCTTTAAAACACCTTTCAAAGGGGAGGGTGCGAAAACCACCAATCGCACCCTTGTCTCCTCTTAAGTAAGAACCAGACATTCATGATTACAATAATGTTAGGACATAACCAACAATAATTATTTTAATGAAAAGGCTAAGATAACTAACAGTATTCAATCTCGTAATTCCTATAGAAAATACAAATCAGAGGGATGGGGTTTGTACATTCTCGTCAAAAGTCAGCATTTCACAAATGTTATGGTCGTTATAACGATCTAGTTTGCCAGTAAAACTTACCATTAAGTCAAATGCTGTTTGACGTGTTTCATACCAATTGTTAGGTCGTTCTTGACACACTGATTCTGATTACGGATTGCTCAGTTTACCTGATCGGAATATAGGGCTCACGGCGGGTGTGACCGGTCGGTAAGGGACGCTTACTCCTCCTAGGCACCTGATCCCATCTCTGGTATGACCAGGGTTCCGTGTTTCCCCATCTCTCTGATTTCTATTTTCTATGAGAATTACGAGATTGAATACTGTTAGATATCTTGACCTTTTCATTTTCGCCTTAAATGCGAAGGAGCGAGAATGCAAGAGAAGGTAGAGACAACGAAGGCGAAGAAGCGAGATATAGAGGGCGCGGCTGATGTTGTTGGAAAACCTAGGCTAGATAGCGCGGGATTAAGGACAAATTACCCCCAAAAATATTATAGAAGTTTGTAAAATTATTTGTAATACTTTGATTTGATAAAAACCATTTTTACCACAAAACTGCTCTAAGAATTTTGCCTTATTTACAATCTTTATATGACAATTTAATGGAAAAACATACCCCCAAATTTTAAGCCTTCAGAAATACTTGGTGTATTTCATGTATTATTGACCGATTTACAATGTTGTTTGATCCAATAGTAGAAAATCCCACGTAAACACAAAAAATCCCACTTCGTTTTATGCGTCCAAAATCTTGGGTATCCTATGATTTTAATATCGCTTTGTCGCATTCTCTCGTGTTCTCGCGATTAGACCAATCAAAACACGGTTTGAATGATGTTTAGAATTGAACGAATCAAATGGTATTCATTTAATTAGGGAATACATGGGGTTGTGAACCAGACAGGAACTGTTGTAATGGCTGCAACTCCATTGTTCAAGAAACGTACATTCACTGTGCAGATGTTGCGATATTCGACAAATTCTGTCAACGTCATCGTCTACTGCTGCAAAACCAATGACTAATACTCCAGCAACTCAAGAAGCGTCAAGTGTTAAATCCGTTTTGACGAAATGCCCGTCTAATATTACTTTGATGTGTCATGGGATCCCTAGTGACGATCTGTCTCAGCAGCAATCCTGTCACAAGCACTGTCGACTGGCTACTGCCTCTTGCACACCGCAGTGCACATGCACATGTCAAAACATATCCTGCAAAGCGACTGGTCAGTACAAGGGTTCGAAAAGCATGGATGTCTGGTGTCAAAGGATGTGCACTCTAGTTTCGAGTCTGTGTCCTATTAGTGCTATTGCTATATACAGTTGTACCATGGTTTAAGTCAGTCATTAATATTGTCGTACTATATCATCATGACATGTAGCGAATTTGAATGAATCAATGCTTAAAATAAAGGATTGTACATGTTATTTGTTTTCTTAAAGGGATTATTATTAGTATTCGTGTTAATGAATATGCAGAACGCTTTCTTCGATAAGTAGCAATGATATATATCATACACATTGATCAGAATTTTCGTCCAATGTGGGTAAGTAATGTAATAATTTTCAAAAATTAAATGAACAAAACACTTTCAACAACCTTCTTTTGACAAGTAAATGCACCCAGTAAACAATTCTGAAAAGCTTTCGTACTTTAAATGAAAATATGATACATGTTTAAGAAATGTCTTCAGGTTTTAAAACTTTATGAGATATTCTCTGAGTCACTTCACACCGGCATATGGAATGACGCGCATTAGTGCTCCTTGAAAAATATGCGGGTGTGAAGAGGCTCATTATTTCTTACGAAATGAGAGATTTCTCATACACTTTCTACTTTCATTTATGTACCGTTTATCATGATTAATACACACGCTGTTTACAACTGCAGTGCTTGCATGAGGAAATGATTATCATGATACCACGGCAAAGGCATCGGCGATATATATATATATATATATATATATATATATATATATATATGTGTGTGTGTGTGTGTGTGTGTGTGTAAATAAAAAACGAAAGAAACAACAAAACCTCGAAGACGTTTAATAAAGCTTTAGCAGTTTCATTTTCAATCATCAGAAGCTTTTTTTTTATTTATTATGTCTAAAGCTTCTTTAAAGTTCTTTCAAGGTCTGTGATGGTCACAAGGTTAAAGACTCTGAGTCCAAAAGATTTGTTCTTAGGTAATGCTCACATGATTTGTAAGAACCCTAGAACTCACCATTCAAAAGACAGACAGGACAAACATAATATTCACAGGGCCTATAACCGTATTGGGATAAAAAAAATAATCAAAACGACTTAGAAACATTTGAAATTTGATATGAGGAGAATTCAATGCTTTGGAAAACACACTTTGCAAGGTTTATTGATAAAAAAAACTACCTGGTAATAACGGCAAAGTGAGCTATGTTCCACTGCTTAGTTCGTTGAGTCTCCTTCTGTCCAGTGATATCTACGTCAACCCTGGAGCGACTCAACAGACCGTAACATGTATCCGCTGTTTCAGAACAATTAATTGTAGTGCTAAACCATATGAATTTCCAGATATTTCACAATGAATTTGCGATTTCTGCATCGAAAATATATCAAATGATGACCTTGGCACATCTGTAGATATCATCCAATCATTACCGAAAAGAATTTCTTGTGGGCACTTAAATGTTTGTGGTTTATTTGGTAAGTTAGACCAAATTAAAATTGTCTTACGTAAATGGGTAAGGGTTCATTTTATGTGTTAGCGGTTACAGATAGTAAAATAGACAGCTGTATATCAGACTCGGAATGATCAATAAATGGATATAAGCTCGTATGACGGGACAGGGATAGGCATGGTGGAAATAACAAATAAAAAATAATTTTCAGCTTACTGGTGTGCAACAATGTAAGGATATGTTGACATCAAAATTGGTAATTCCCCAAGGTTCACTTTTTGTCAACATGCCGCCAAAATGGATATTTTGAGAAACATGTGGAGACGTTAACTACAATAAAAATAGCATACAAAATAACTGACAAGAGTAACAAAAGACTCTAGCACTCTCATTGATCACACACACACACACACACACACACACACATATATACACACACACACACACACACACACACACACACATATATATATATATATATATATATATATATATATATATATATATATCTGTGTGTGTGTGTGTGTGTGTGTGTGTGTGAACCACGGGATATTTGTAAATCTGGTGTAATAGCATATGTATATGTGACCATCATCTAGTTTATGCTGTCCATGGGAAAATAATGACTGTCGCGGTAATTTAAAATACCGCAGTTTCAGGACCAATTCCTTCGTGATCTCCCTAATGTCCAATGGGACCGTTTTAAAACTTGGAGTGATGTAAATGAAATATGGTGTGAATTCAACACAAGGCTCTTCAAAGTCATTGGCAATCATATATCTTTTAAAGAGAGGCGAATAAAGGTAATTCGGAGGAATGGGTAAATGATGACATTTTGAATTAAGTGCATAATCGCGAGTACCTACATGAAAGAGCAATACGGTCCAATTCAGCGGATGACTGGTGTCTCTACATAGCAAGCAGAAATGTGTTACACTTGCCATTAAAGAAGTGAAATGAAGCTTTTTGGAAGAGGCAATCGTTCACGGTACCACTCGGCCAAAGGACATGTTCCGACTAAAACAATTTTTACCTTCGAAGCAGAAGTCGACAGCATGTACACATTTACAATCTGGCATTGGTGTCGCTGCATCTTTTGAATATATGACTAACCGTTTTAATGATTTCTTTTGTAATATGGAACATGAAATTGGTAAACATTTTAATTCTTCATTAGTTGTCAGTAAGATTATTTGACGACATGTTTGCAATTCCTTTGATGAATATTTATCCGAGAAACACGTTATTTACAGATGGTCAATCAGGATTTAGGCCACACAATTTGCGTGAGATAGCGTTGAATGGTCTTACTGACAAATGGTTCAAAAACATGGACGATGGAAAACTTACAGGTGTTCTGTTTACACATTTGCGTAAAGCCTTTGATTTTGTCAACCATGAAGTTTTTATACACAAACTTATATCTTTTGGAATTGTCACAATACTTTTATATGCTTTCAATGGTATTTTTCAAATCGTAAGCAATGTGTCAGTTACAAGGTGTGTTATCTATATAAAGAAATATATCCTTAGGTGTTCCCCAGGTGTCAATTTTAGGACCTCTTTTATTTCATACATTAACGATTATCGAAAATGTCTTAAGCATTCTTCAGTTACAATGTAAGTGGGTGATATCTCACAGAATGTTATTGATACATCTTTTGATGAAATTGAATCAAAACTGCAATAAGGCTTTACGTTAGGTGCAGAATGGATGCTTAAATATAAACTTAGTATAAATATTAAAAAATTACAATGTATGCTTAGCGGCATATCACAAAGGCTTCTGAAATATCAAATGTTGAATATCGATTTTAATGGTGCGCAAACTGAATCAGTGAAACAAGCTAAACTATTCGGCGTTTATATAGATAATACTTTATCATGGGATACACATGTGGAGTTTATTTCACAGAAAATTGTAATAAAACTTGCTGTACCAAAGAGAGTGAGTTATTTATTTTATACAACCAAATGCTTCTAAAGGTTTTTAACAGTTTTCGGTCAATACTCGAGATATCCGGACCTTTACTGGCTTTTTATTTTCTTGTTAGAACCGGATGCCAATCATGGATTATTGTATGTATAGAAAGGTTGTCGTCTGTTCAAAGTTTTAAGCAACCAAATGCCGAATTACCTAAACGTATTTTGATATACGAGAGATGCCAGTTGTCACTAAACAAGGGCGAATGATTATATCAAATTTACTATATATGCCAAGAGCTAAAACTGAAAATAATAAACGTTGACACAATTACTCATCTGCATTTGTTTGGAATAAACTGTCACAAAATGGCCGACACTCTGGCTCGGCTGGCATTTTTAAAGTTGTGTAGCTGATGGAATAATTTAATAGAAGGAGCACTTCTATTGTGCTTTCCTTTTTTTTGCTCAGGTCATTGATAGTGTTCCAAATTTTCGAATGTACAGTTGCGAGGTGACACAGTGTGTGTATGTATATGTCTTATACTATTTTTTCTTTTAAATATTCAAATTTAGATACTACTTTTATGTTTGTCTTATACTCTGCTTTTTTTCCCCACCAAGTATTTATATTTAGACACTAATTTGAAATACTAATTTTGATTGTTTGTGTATGTGTATATTTCAATGCAGGACCACAGTGAAAACTAGCTGTATCCTAATTTGTGTCACCCTGGACAAATAAAGACTCTTATTATCATTATTGTTATTATTATATTCTGCTACTTTTGAAAATAATTTGTTTCAATTCATTTACATTTATTCCCATATCAATCTTTGATCTTCTGTTGCGCTCCCATCATAAACTTGGGCCCCTGATTTGAACAAAAAGCTCCATTGAACTACCTGGAGATGCATAGATGTTAGTATGGTCATGCTGTTATTGAACTGAATATTTTTGAAGATGAAAAGGTTAAGATAACTAAGAAACAGTATTCAATCTCGTAATTCTCATAGAAAATAGAAATCAGAGAGATGGGGAAACTCGAACTCCTAGTTATACCAGAGGTGGGATCAGGTGCCTAGGAGGAGTAAGTGTCCCCTGCCGACCGGTCACACCCGCCATGAGCCCTACATCCCGATCAGGTAAACAGAGCAATCCGTAGTCAGAATCAGTGTGCTCAGAACGGCATAACAATTTGTATGACACACGTCAGACAGCATTTGACCGAATGGAAAGTTGTACTGGCAAACTAGATCGCTATAATGACCATAGCATTTGTGAAATACTGACTTTAGACGAGACTGTACGAACCCTTTTAACATCAACTTTGTCAGCAGCCTGCCTCGTTTTAAAAACTGATCATATGCAGAACAAGATCTTGTGTATTGAATTAATTGAAAGAAATAAACAATATATGCAGGTGATAATGGAATATCGCTACATACATATGGAAAGTCGACGATGGAGAAATTGAAATCATCCCGTTTGTCATAAAGTTGAGTTGTTAGTTTGCCGTCAACATCTATTTTCAGTAAAATATCTAAGTACGAAGCAGATGTGAAAGACTCTGTGGTGTCTTTTATTTCAAGTTCACTTGGATATATAGAATCGACATATGACTGAAAAGGATCATTGCTAATAGATAAAATGTCATGTCGATATATCTAAATGTCGAATTGAAGGCAACAGCAAGATATTTTTTCTTCTCATATAGACGCTTTTGAATGAATTCTACTTCATGAAAAGATAAAAAAAAAGGGGAGGGCAGCTAAGAGGAGCAAGATTCGTACCCATGGGAAATCCAAGAGACTGTTGGAAGACCAAAGACTACGAAGATCTTGTCAATGAGGAACTCTAGCATTTTTTTAATATCAACTTCAGACTACTTGTGCGTGGAGTCAGAGTGGTGTTTAACAAAGCAACAAATAGTAAATTCGAAACTACACCAGGAATTATGATTTAACGAACTTGTGTATGCACAATCTGCGGTTGCTTGTATATATATATATATATATATATATATATATATATATATATATAAAACTAACCATGGTCCTGCTATTTTTGAAAAGAAATTCTAAAGATGTTTCCCTATATATTCCCATATAAAACTTTGATCGCTTAATGTGGTCTCATTGTACGACTTGAATAAACTTGAATCCACCTTATTTGAGAATGCTAGCATAGTAATAAAGTACAGGTCTTAAGCAAAAAAGATTTTTACAGATACTTCCATGTAACTCTGATTCCCTATTGCGGACCAAACTCCCTCCGGGGGCATGATTTTAATCAACTTGAATCTACACTACTTTGGGATGATTGTATATCAATATGACAACTCATGGTCCTTAAGATTTCTTCCTATAATTTCCCTGTACGAGGGACACTTTTTAAGTTCATAGAGTAGGGCGGTCTTTTTAAAACCGCTTGAAATATCAACATTTTATTTATGTAAGACCTTCGAAATATGTCCCGTCTGCCTTAACACACATTTTACACCGATCTACCCATTTCCGGAACGCCGCACGGTACTCGACTTTAGGTATATGTTGCAGACACTGGTAGACCGCACTGTCTATACGACAACGGGATTCAAAACGGTGCCCTGCAAGCATTTCCGTTAGTCGTGGGAACAACCAAAAGTCACAGGGGGACAGGTCAGGGCTGTATGGGGGATGATCCAAGACATCGAGTCCAGATTCTATCAGATATTCCTGTATCGTAGCGGATTTATGGACCGGTGTATTAGCATGGAGTAATTTGATGCCGCGGACACCGGTGCGCGGCCTACGTTTCTGATAGAAATCAACAAGTTGAGTAAGAACACTTTCTCTGTAAAACTTTCCAGTGACAGAACTACCTTTCGGGACTGGAATTTGAAGGACTGGACCTTTCGAATCAAAGAATATCGCATACAACATGCGATTTGATGTTTTGCAACGGCGCGCAATGACAGGTCTGTCGCCCTCAGATGAAACCCAAACCTTATTTTTAGCCTAAGAATCTGGTTGACAATGATGGATCCAAGTTTCATCACCTGTAACTATCTCTTCCAAACGACATGGGTCACATTTATCATATCTTTTTATAACTTGCGATGCAAGTCTAACCCGACTTTGTTTCTGCTCGTCAGTGAGCAAATGGGACACCCAGCGCGCGCAGATCTTACCCAAGTCGTTTACGTAAGATCTTCAAAACACTTGACGAATGAATGCCACTTAATTCTTCTATCTCTTGCACAGTATAACGTCCGTCTTCTTGAATTAACGTTTTCACAGTAGCAACGGTCTTTTCCGTCAAAACGGAAACCGGCCTACCCACTCGAGAGTCATTTTCAATTGACTCCCGACCATCATTAAAACGACGTACCCACTTGCAAACTGTAGCATATTTTAAAGCACCATTCCCATAAACCTTTTGCAAATCAGCATGAATTTTCGTTGACGAAACCCGAGGTGTGCTCGAATCTTACTCTCTGTTCAGAGATTTTCCCATCCATATTGAACGCCATATTTTACTATAGTGTATAAAACCACGTGTTGAAAATACCCAGCGCAGTGCGCACGTGGACCTCGTGCGCCGCATACCGTGATACCGTTCGAGAGAAAATGTTTACGGAAGTTCTGTGTAAAAAATCGTGCAACTTCATAATCGCAGTAAAAGTTATAGGCTTACTCTACGAACTTAAAAAGCGTCCCTCGTAAAACTCTGATCCTCTTTTGTGAGCCGAACCAACTTTCGGGGACCATAATTTATTTTAAGATAGGACTATTGTTCTCACGAACAAGATTTTTAAAGGGTACGTTTATATCTCTATGTCAAAATTTGATTCCATATTCTGCCCCACACAACCTGACACTACCCTGGGGGCCATGATTTGAACAAAGTTGAATCGATATTAGGTCAGGAAGATGTTATGCTAGTTTCAACTTTTTTTGCCAGGTTGTTCCCTAGAGGAAGGGTTTTAAATGACCCAACCCTTTCTTCTGAATTTTTTTATTATCTCCTCTTTCAAGGAAGCACGATCCTCATTTGAACAAAATGGAATCCCCTTAACCCAAGGATGGTTTGCATCAAATGTGATCAAAATTGGCCCAGCAGTTCGCCGAGGAAGATTTTATATCTTGTGCAAAATTTTAACCCCTATATTTTATATCCCATGCAAAATTTGAACCCCTATTTACCTCCGGGGCCTATGATTTAAAGAAACTGGAATCGACAGTATGTTAGGAAAGTTTCATGTAAAGTTCAACTTTTCTGACTAAGTGGTTCTTGATAGCTAGCCCTCCAACCACCCAAAAATAAATAAATAAATAAAAGGAAAAAAAACACGGATTGAATTTTTCTCAATTTTGTTTATTTTAGTATTTGGACTTTATCCTGAAAGGTATCAAAATAGTAGTGTAGGTAATCAGGTTAATTTTGGAGGAAAATGAAATGACCTGATCGGAATATAGGGCTCATGGCGGGTGTGGCCGGTCGACAGGTAATGCTTACTCCTCCTAGGCACCTGATCCCATCTCTGGTATGACCAGGGATCTGTGTTTGCCCATCTGTTTGATTTGTATTTTCTATAGGAATTACGAGACTGAATACTGTTAGCTATCTTGACCTTTTCATTGAAATTTCCTTGTTGCAGCCTCCAAAGGCAAAAACTGTCAAAATTGAGAAAAATAAGACAGATGACAATAAAAATTTTATTGACTCCAGATATACTGTTTGTCATATATAGTTATAGAAGTTAAATACAAACAGTTAAAAAATCAACAATAATTAGATAATTAAAACGCATCCGAGGAAAACACTAGGATGATCTGACGCTTTAATTGACCAAATTTATCCTAAATATGGCGTTTCTCAGACACTATCAGACATAAATTTTCTGACAACAAAAAATTCTGCTTATAAAATTTGAAATATATAAAATTTATAAAATTTCTTATTTTATTTCATTTTTACAATTAGTCAAGTAATGTTTAAAAATATTGAATAGAAAAAAAAAATACCAAAATGGGTTAAATCTGAAACTATGTCAAATTTTGTAACCCTACACCGTCCCTTCCTGATATGACTTCTTAGCGACAACGTCAGCATAGATAATCTACTGACCTCTCCGTAGCTTAAACAGTTAAGCATTCCCAAATTACCTCTTTGCAAATTCAACATCACAGTATTAAAAGTTTTTTATGAACCATTTAATAATAATCTACAGTATATGTGCTTCTGCAGTTGACCTTTTTGCACTCACAATGATTTCATTAATATCTAATTATTTTTCATACATTTTTTTATAACTGGAGACAATATCACAATATCATTTCTTTTTTGTTTTGTTTTTGTTATTGTTTTGCTTTTTTTGCAAGAAATTGATATCATTATACAGTATAATATACCTAATGTTTAAGTAACAATTTTATATTTTAAGGTAGTACGCAACAGGTAACGCAAAATTTTCCTATAATTCCTTTTCTTTTCTTTCCCTTTTTTGTGAAAATGATGCTTTTTTTATTATATTAAACTGCATCTATTTGTAAAATTTAAAAGAAATCTGACCCATAGAAATTTTTTAATAACGATCACAAATTCACTCTTGGACGCCCCCAATTATATCCATTAGTTTTCATTAAAGTACACGTTATTTTAAAAAGGTAGATCGCAATTTTCCTATAATTCATTTTATTGGAAAAGAAATCTGACCTATAGAATTTATATATATATATATATATATATATATATATATATATATATATATATATATTATATATATATATATATCCCAAATCAATGCTTGAACTTCTTCAGTTAGTTAAATCTAATAGTTTTCTTTAAAGTGCACGTTTTGAAAAATAAATTGGGAAGAAAATGTAGATTTTATTGAATATGTGTTATCAATAAGATGTAAATAAAATATAAAAAAAAAAAAAACAACAAATAAAACAATAATTAGAGTCACAAATCAATATTTGTAATTGTTTAATCACACTTAAGGATATGTCCGAAGGTCGAATGTGCAAGCTATTTGCCGTACTTAGTACTGTATATAAAAGAATCTATAATTCAATTTTTAAGAAAAACTAACAGATGGCGTTTCAATTCAACAAGAAGAATATTACAAAAATCCAACCTAGGGATTTAATTTTAACAGACATTTTACAAGCCCCTTTCCCTTTCGATCAATGAAAAGTGATCAACTGTCTGTTAAATTCTATGCCAATATACTGTTTTAAATATCAATTCTTATTTTACGTTTCATATCTACATGTATTGAACTCAGCATTTATCAATTTATTTTTTTCCCATCTCCATGCCCCCCCCCCCCCCCCCCCATCTTTCTAAGTTCTTTTAAAATCAGCCTGTGGGGTGAACAACCCCCCTTATATCCATATTTCGTACTCAATAACAAGTTCAACACCTAGCATATAAACCCACTAAATTCACTCTCTGGATGTTTATACTGGGAAATTTTATATAAATATACAAAATCATGAGATACATATAGTTCGTTTATAAGTTTCTTTAATGGACAGACTCAATTTCATATCGTGTTTCTTTCACTGTGTATGTGGGGTGAAGCGGTAATTTACTTATTTGGCAGAACAGTTGTGTTGCTAGGTGGAATCATTTTTGTTTATTCTATTTAACCACAATGGCCCGTGAATAGGATGCATAATTCAATGATTCTCATCCCTTCACTTCAATCTTTACTTGCACTTTTTTTCATGCCCGATCCCCACCTCCATTTTACTTCCGATGTCAATATATGCTATTCATCACTAAAACATTCAGCACCAGTTCGGCCAGTTTCGATATCGGACGATAATAGTGCCTAATTACGATTTTGAATTTCCAAACCACTCGCTTTTTTTCAAATGTAGCCGTCGCTTGGATTTTACCAACGTCCCATCACTTTGTCTCTACACTCGGTATTGATGTCGTTTGTATAACCTAGTACCCGAGACTTTCCGCTTACATTTGGAAGGCCTCGAGTACTATCGTCTATATTATTTGTCGCTATAGACGCTTGATTGAAGCGCTTTAAAACTATGTCGGGTAAACGTGTAAATCACGTGAGGTGCTTCCGAAATGACAGATTTTCGGATACTGTTGCGTACTACCTCGTGGATCACAAGGTCCATCTGAGCGATATTGCATTCACAGATAGATAAGTTTCATAAGTTTAAGAATCCTAATTGTAGTTTCACATTGAACCAAAAAATCAATATTGGATACCTGAGAATATATGCATATTACATCAACTAACTGTAATTTCTCCAGGTGACGGTTTATGTTCACTGCATGTGTGTATGTGAGGAGGGGGTAATGGTTCCATTAAGACGCTTTTCTAAAAATCCGCATATACATTAAAGTGTCTATGATGTATAATGTTTCAGTATGATAGATCGAAGAAAGAATAATCAGCACTGACATTTCCTTTCAATTTATGGGATATTATTGTCTTCAAAAAGGCATGTAATACATGATTACTTGTACTTGTTTTCCCTTTAATTCACACTTTCGTTTAAAGTATGTTGCACAACATCCATTGCTTTGGACTCACAAGTACATTCATGATTCTATTCAAGTCCCAAATTTTGCAGAAGTTCTTGAATTTGAATAAAGTCTTTGTAACTTGATCAAACTTGTGTGAAGTTGTGGGGGTCCAGGGGATATTTCATCATTGCAAATGCCAGATGTGTGTTTACAAATGTGACCTGGGTTTTATAGTTAGAAAATATTGTACCTTCCTTGCTAATTCTCAATGCAAATAGCTGTCAAACGTGTTGATTTGAAACCTACTGGTCCCAAAGTTGATGCCTAAAAAATCATCACAATTGATATTTGCACTGTTAATTATATCGATAATTTTACTGTCTCCGACGAGTTATTTTTTTAAAAAAAAATGTCTTTTTGTTCAGTGAAATTTGAAATACTGATATTTTAAAACTATTTATTGCACAAATGTTTTCATAAACTGCCAGCTCATTCTAGCATTATCACAACTCATCCCTAGAGACTCAGCCGTTCTGTTTTCTTTACCAAATATGATTCAAGAGAAAGACACCATATTTTCACTATTTCTTTATTATCTCTCTTTTGAACAATTATGAAGTCCCTTTCACCAAGGACGTTTTATGGCATATTTGTTAGAATTAGTCCTTTGGTGTGGGAGAAGTAGTAGGAAATGTTAAAACTATATTGATGAACAGACACATGAAATCCGGACAAAAGGTAATCAGAAAAAGTCCAGGTGAGCTAAAAAAAATCCTAAAGTGTGGAAATTAATACAAATTTAAAGTATTCAAAATATGAAAGAACTTTGGAAATTAGCTACAGTCTCGACAGAGTTATCAGATTATATTTGTACAAATCTATTGTGATAAGACTGTTCATTAAACTGCCTATTTCTTTCTTGAAGTATTATACGCTATTCATATTGCATAGTGTTTGTACCTCATATTTTGAAGGTAAACGGGTACATAATTATAAGTTATATTTTTTTCTCATTAATAACGTTATGGATGGTACAAATATAGCACTACCTGGGCCATTAAGTTTCAAAATATTTCATTCACAAAAGGTGGTGAATTACCTCTGCATTAACTATGGGAACCATGCTAGCATTCTGATTTATTTACAAATGTGGTGAAGTTATAAAAATAAATATTAAAAAAAAAAAATACACGAGGGCTTTAAGACGGAATACTTCACGAAGTGTGTTATCGTTTTATGGAAAGTATACCGGCGTAGAGTATTCCAATTCATATCCTCACGTATTTTCAAAAATGAAATTTATTCTTATTTTTATATTCAGTTTTCACTTTTCTTTATTTTTTCTTTCTTTTTTATCAGATTGATATGTGAATTTTTTACAACTGCAACACCTTCATAAGGAAATGTTTATCATTACAATTTGTAAAAATATCAAAGGTAAAAACATTCGAAATGTAAATATAAAATATACCTACGTTACTGATTTATGTTGCAGAAAATTGGGAAATAGAAATCATACTAGTTTATTTACCCTTTCAGTCGCCGATACCTAGCACTATGAATTCTGATGGTAGATCTATGCACGTCGATAATAGTGAATAAAAACGTTGAAAAATATTTTCCCCGTTACAGCACAGCTGTAAGCTGATAAAATTAAAGTACACAAGCCACGACATTGATAAGTGCGTTCTCCGTCAGTGTACTCAGATTGCACTTATGTCCGATTGATGTGCACACCTTGAAAAATAAACGAATATTAAACAAAACATTACCAATCCAATTGTATTTTAGTCCGTTAATTTGGTTTATTTTAAGATAAAGGATACCAAATTAAAAAAAAAAAAGGTCTGAGAATAATCTCTATATTTTATGTGAATACTTTCGAAAATCTTTAAAATTTCTCTTCTGCACCCCGATATTAGCCCTGAAAGTTATTCATTTCAACGGGTGTGTTGACTTCCTTACAATCAGACAAGGACCAAATGCTTTTACTCGTAAAATCATTATTTGAATGAGCTAATACTATGTATACATACATTGTGTAGATTGTCACGTGGCTTTAATTGCACATGCTTGGGAATATGTGTAAAGTTAAAATGGGAACAAAATTTATTTCTTGGGAACGAATTTTTATTTTGTAGGAATGAATTTTATTTCGTGGGAACGAATTCTTATTTCGTGGGTGTATATTTTAACAAAGAAATCCCGTTCATGTTAACTGAGTTTTTGAGTCCGCCTGCCCTACAGTTACCTAAGTTTTATATGTAATAGAATACAATAAAGATACTTAAATGTCGGCATGAATTGTTTCAGTATATTGCATGAATTCTGTCAAATCAGCTACTGGGGGCCATATAAAAGTGCATGCAGGTAATCCTAACTGGAGGAATTTTTACATACAAATACTGTAATTGTTTCGTTCTATTTGATAGATTACGGACATTTGATAAAAAATATGATTGCCTCTCTCAACCAAAACTACCATCCCCTAAGATAGTTAAATATTTGTTTTTCAAGAATTTCTATGCCCTTTTTTCTTCGTAGCTATGCCACTGAATAATGTTGCTCCTCTGAGTTTCGTGAGACCACCTAAAAATCTATGTTTTGAATGCAGTATTAAACAAGTGACCCACAGGTTCCTCACCACCGTTACCCGTGTCACTTAACTCCTGCATATTTGTCTGATTAGTTTGCAACGATGTCTGTGGTCTAAAACTTCGTCAGAGACATCGGAAACATATATTGTGTAACTGATCGACAGGGGATGCTTACTCCTCCTAGGCACTTGATCCCGCCTCTGGTATGACCAGGGGTTTGTGTTTGCCCATCTCTCTGATTTGTATTTTCTATAGGAATTACGAGATCGAATACTGTTAGTTATCTTGGCCTTTTTATATTACATGCCTGAAAATATGTGGTTGTAGTCCAAGTACAGCAAATATATCAGAACCTAAAATGGTCTTACTATTCATCTTCTTTTTAAGAGATTTTCATTCCATTTTGAGAAATTGTAAACTAAAGTGAACTTATTGACGATGAGAGGATAGCGTGACATACTGAAGGACTCATACATGAGCTCGTAATTCTTGACTGCGTCTTCGCAGTAGGCTTAAGGTGTCCCGATTAATATTAACAATTAATGACAGGATGTTCAAATTAAAGTACAATTCTCCCAAGCGTCGCATATTTTACTAATAATCGTTTGTCAATATCTAAACAATTATCATGCCACAAGGGGAAACCCCTCGTTGAACAAGTACGTCATCATGCAAATGACGTAGAGCTATTTTTTATCCTCTAGATTATCAGTTGTTTATCACCTCCATATAGATGGAGCATACACTCAAGTCACTTACAGTCTGAACTTAACATATCGATATTGATATAATAAATTTACAGTATCCTCTCTCGTTCTTAACAATTTCCATAATCGTTATCAAAATATAGGGTAGTTCCCATATTCCCCGCCAAATCTTATGCAAGCAAGGCGAAAAACACTACCTTTCGTATCAAAATCCTATATCAACAACTAGTTAACTTCTGGAATATGCCTTGATCGAAAGAAAATATAACCATCTTTCACCTGTACCATAGCGTTTGATTCTCTCGAGGGATCCGGATTGTTAGAATAGATTTTCGGTACCCCTTGCTTGTCGTAAGAGACGACTAAATGGGGTGGTCTTTCGGATGAGACCGTAAAAACCGAGGCCCCGTGTCACAGTTCGTGTGGCATGTTAAAGATCCCTCTCTGCTCAAAGGCTATAAGCGCCGAGCATAGGCCTAACTTTTATAGTGACGTCTCCATGTGAGTGAAAGATTCTCGAGCGGAACGTTAAACAATATATAATCAATCAATCCACTCTCAACTTTGCTTCGCAGATTGGGGGCGATTTCAAGGTCACAATATTGATTGATTGATTGTTTATTGTTTTACGCCACACTCAACAATTTTTCAGTTATCTGGTGGCGTCCAGTTTTTATTGGTGGAGGAGAGAACCAAGATACAATGTACCTGGGAAGAGAGCACCGACCTTCCGCAAGTAAACTGGCAAACTTCCTCACATATATCGCCGCGAAAATCGAACCCGCGCCGACTAGAGGTGTAGGTCACAATATAATATAAACATTACTGTTGCGCATACTAAATATAGAAATGGGATACTTATGTGTTATCAAAGACGAATTTAAAAGAAATCATTTGAAAAGCATTTGACATGTAGATTTATGCATATACAGCTTGAACACTTCATAACGCAAGTAAGTAGCAACAATAACAACATATTTTGACATTTTCCCCGCGATACTAGTGACATTTACGCCGTGACGTACTTTTATATTGTGGCCTCAACTAGTGTGAAGTGCACTGAGGTACATTATGTATTTTTTCCTCGGGATGCCTTAACTACACTGTGTGGTCACTTGTCCGAGGGAGAATACATGTTTTAAACACAAGCCAATTCAAAATATCTTTCAATATCATAAGAAGATTTTTACAATCAAAATATATTGTATACGATCCCCCAATGTGGGCAAAATAATAACGACATCAACTTTTACACTTAAATCTACAAACTGATTCTTCTGTATAGGATTAATATTTGCAAATTACAGAAGTCATATTGTTCCAGATTCACCGCAGCATTTCTCTATATATCTGTTAAAGAATTTTAAACATATTGTGCCACAACAGATGCCAGAAGTGGTGTAAATCGAATGTAGAAAAACAAAATTATTCTTAAATCAATATTCAAACGTTTGATATTTTCAAAACTTTTTATGACCATTCCTCACGATAATTAAAGACTAGACTTTTGATGTAAATAGACAGTTGCTTCTTGAAAAAAAACGGAAAAAGAAAATATTCATAACTAATATTAATCATTCCGAAACTTACGTTGGTAAACACCTCTCTGAAGATGATATTAAAAAGGATGCTAGGGTTCCTCATTGACAATATCTTCGTAATCAGGACTTCCAAAAGTCTGTTGGATTTATCATGGTTACGAATTATGTTCCTATGTTACCTGACCTGTTTTTGTATTTTGATGAGGCAAAATCTATTCAATAAGCTTCTAAATGAGAAGAAAACATCGTTTGTTGTGGCCTTCAACTCGATATTTAGATATATCGACAACGTTTTGTTTATTAACAATAATCATTTTTATTCATATGTCGATTCGATATATCCCAGTGAAGTCAAAGTCAAAGACAACACAGAGTCTTCCACATCTGCTTCATACTTAAATATTTTATTGCAAATAGATGTTAACGGTAACCTGACCATTCCTCTTTCTGACTAAGCTTCTCTGTTGTCAACTTCCCATATGTAGCATTATTTCATTAACACCTAAATATGGTGTTTATGTCTCTGAACTGATTCGATGCACAAGAGCTTGTTCTGAATGTGATCAGGTTTTAAATCGAGGTCGGCTACTGACAAACAAGTTGATGTTAAAGGGGTTTGAACAGTCTCGTTGAAAGTAAGAATTTTGCAAATGCTATAATCGTTTTAACGATCTAGTTTGCCAGTACCTCTCATTGGGTCCAAATGCTGCCTGAAATATTTCACACCAATTGTTAGGGTGTTCTTTACAAACTGATTTTGCCTACGGGTTACTTCGTATATTACCTGATCAAGATATAGGATTCACAGCGTGTGTGACCGGTCGACAGGGGATGCTTATTCCTCCTGGGCACCTCCGGTATGTGCAGGACTCGGTATTTGCCCATCTCTTAATTTTGTATTCCTCGGAGGAGATATGAGAATGATCACTGTTCTTTATTTCACCTTATCATAAATCCTGGAGTTATGGTTTGGTTTATGCAAAATGACATTTCATTTACACCAAACATGGCGATGTTTTCATATTGAGATTATAACCTTCTTATGATCAACTTATAAAAGAATTTTTCTACATATTACTAGGTTAAAAATTGCCCCTATTCTTTGCTACGCGTCTACTCTGCCCTTTCAGTAAATGGCTTGAACAAACCTAAATCTATGCTATATGAGAAAATGTGAGAGAGGCTTTATTTTGGTAAAGTTGAAGATATGATAGTACATAACATTTTCCTAATAATGAAGCAATGTTTTCGGTAAAAGAAATTAAGATCTCAGGACTATCAACGTTAGTAAAGTCGAGATCTAGTGAGCTGAATAAAAGGTCCATGGACCGCATCGCTAAGACAAGAACTTACAATTTTCTGTACTGACGTTTAAAATCCTAGTACCCCCCCCCCCCCCCAGAAGCCATGTTTTGAAGAAACTTGCATTATTCAATTGATTAAGTATTAGATTTTAATGTTACAGGGGTTTCATTAAAGTTTAAATGTTAGGATTTAAAGTTAGCATTTCGCACATTCTATGGTCGTTATAACGATCTAGTTTGCCAATACAACCTGTCATTGGGTCAAATGCTGTCAGACGTGTTTCATACCAATTGTTAGGCCGTACTTGGCACACTGATTCTGACTACGGATCGCTCCGTTTACCTGATCAAATTATAGGGCTCACGGCGGGGTGTGACCGCTCGACAGAGTATGCTTACTCATGTCTTACTAACCTCTGGTATATCCAGGGGTCGTTGTTTGCCCACCTCTCTAATTTGTATTCCTTATAGGGGTTTTGAGATTGATCACTGTTTGTTATCGTCATCTTTTTATATTGGAAATAGATATTCTTTATAAAATGAATTCTGAAGAATTTTCCTAGATATTCTGATGTTAAGTTTTATATCCTACCCCCACCAGTAACTCCGTGCTGTTTTCAGGTGCCAAGACTTGAACATACTTGAGTTTTCAGTTGATAAATTGCTACCTTCTAGTTCTTGACTAGTAGATTTAAAGAAAAAAATTATCTGGTCATGTGATCCCACCCGGTCGCTGCAAGTGTGTAAGAAGGCTGTCGTGCAATTTTTTTTTTACTTTTCTGCTTCAGTGGTTCTTGATAAAATGTTTGTTTTACTAGTTCTTAGATATCTCCACTAAAGAAAGAATGGTCATTTATTTGAACCAAGAATGCTTTATGCCAAGTGCGGTTTAAATAGTTTTGCTGAAATTAACTTATTAGCTCTGGAGAACAATATGAAAAAAGTTCACTCTAGACGGAAAGACTGTAAGACAGATGTGCAAAATAAGTTCAGAAAAGCACATTTGAGCCTTTTAGCGCTCAAGCAGTATGCACTTATTGGTATATTCAAATCAGTAGGAAAGTGGATTGCTGTTGGGATATTTTCTCCTCGTTCACTAGTCAGGTGGAGAGCTTGTTTACCTTATACTCGTGTACTTCACATCATCCAAGAACTTTTGATAGGAACTTACATTGAAAATATAGATATCTTTTCGTTTGATATTTTAGTCATTTACTTCGATCAACATTGATATGTATGATAAAAACCAAATAACAAACACGTATCCCCTCCCTGATACATAAAATCAATTGTAATGGTAAGGCTAGGTATTATCGTTCAATCCTACATCCCACTCGATGCCTGTTTATCATATCTATATCAAATGCAGAACTTGTATATAAACAAGCGTCTCTATCATCTTAGTCAGAATCCCGAATCCAGACCATGAAGTACCCGACTGTTATTGTATATTTAGCTAGCCTGTTGGCGGTTGGTGAGCCACACGGGTATATGATCGAGCCTCCACAGCGGTCATCCATGTGGAGAGTCTACCCGGGATTTCCTCCCAATTACAATGACATGGAACTCTTCTGTGGAGGAAAGATGGTAAGCGAAGAGGCCATTTATATAAATTAGATGTTTTCTTTTTATCAGAATTTACCAACTTCTGGACTAATTGATAAATTAAAAAAAAAAAGGTGATAGAAGATTTGGTATTTTCCCAAACTGAAAATATTCTAAACTAAAATAAAAACATTTTTACGCCATATTGTGAAATATATGAATTACTGCCGATAATTGTATCTATATTTTAGAGTTGCTAATCGAGATATCGGAATTAAGAATAGTTTAGTTTCATTTTTTTTTTTATGAATATAGAATTTCTCTGTTTTCAACCACGAAATCAAATGATTGAAAAAGTACAATTGCTACATAAAGGAAGAACATATCAATGAGAGTAACTTTCTACGCTTCATTTAGTAATTTGATTTTAAACTAGGCAGATTTACTTTGAAGGGATTTCGGAAGTTTGCAGTCATTAATGTTTTTGATAATCAAGGGATAATCAAAAGATTATTTCAAAATCATGTTTTGTAGAAAAATGCGTATGAATGAATGTAGGGTTATAGAAATTCATGATGAACTATTCAGGAGGAATGCTTCACCAGAGATAGTTGATGTGGATGAAAGGTGGGGGATATGAAGAACAATATTTTGAAATAAAAAACTTCAAATGTACTTTATTTATTCAAATATGCAGCTTTAGTACAAAACAATTTGAAAAAAAAACTGGACTCGAACCAGCGATCTATATAATTTAGCAGTCGACGTGCTAACCTGCTGAGCTACTCAGCTAGGCAATGAAATTTGAAATGAATAGACAATTATTGCTGATATTCATATTTTCATTAATGGTTGAAAAAGAAGTCAGTCATTGTGACGCTGTAGAGCACTACCTTTACTTCAAAGTTGGTGAAATGATATTTTTGGAAATGCATAAACATGTTTCCAAAAAATGTTAACAATTTTCAGTTTGACATTATTGAATTGCCTTTTGGTCGATTATTATGGTATGATTTTTTGTATTTAAAAAAATTACTGAGTATTTGTTTTTAATGCAAACTCATTGATCTTTTCCGTAAGTTTCAAACCTTAATGGGGCCTCCGTGGTCGAGTGGTTAGAGCATCGGGCTCAAAGTCACAAAGCCTCTCACCTCTGTCGGCGCGTCTTCGAATCTCGGCCGCGGCGTTATGTGAGCAAGTTTGCCAGTTTACTTGCGGAAGGTCGGTGGTCTCTTCCCAGGTACATTGTATCGGGGTTCTCTCCTCCACCAACAAAAACTGGACGCCACCAGATAACTGTAAACTTGTTGACTGTGGCGGAAAGCAATAAATAATCAATCAATCAATCAAACCTTAAGCCTTACGTGCAAATGAACACAGTAATTCGTTGTGCAAACTTTGTGCGACGACTCATTTCAAAGATGAAATTTTAGTTTATTCAAGCTTACTCTGAATGTTAATATTTGAAGAAGAACTCGTAAACTTGCGCCTAGGAACGGCACAAATAGTATAAAAATATCGTAATAAGAATTATTACATTATTTTAAGATATGTTACCATCTTATATCAATCTGGTGGATGGAATTTAGCGTACATGTTAAAAGAAATTGATTTTTACAGTTGCTCTACCCTTTTCAAAGTAGCTGTTTTCATTCATGCCTCAAGTGGTACTGATCCACTGGTATATATATTGGTGCGCTTTAACCTATCATTTTCCAAAGGAATTGCAAATTTACGAATTGTCGAGGGTTTTCATCCTTGAATATACAGAAAAGAGTTTCGGGAAAATGCCTTCAATATAGTACACCGACAATGATGAATGCTGTTGTTTTCCAGCAATAGCTTTGCTTTAATAGTGCTTTAAAATACTTTTCAAAGGAGGGTGTGAACGCTACCATTCGATCCCTCTTCTCTTAATTAAGAACCTGAAATTTATTATTACAATAATGTTAGTACATACTCCAACAACAGCGATGTTAATGTGATTGAAAGTGGGGTGATTTTAAAACTTGGTCAGGTTAAAGAAACATGATAATACATAAGAGAAATACTACCTTTGTCTGTTGTGAATGTTGTAGACACAATGGGAAGTAAATGGCGGGAAATGTGGCGTATGTGGTGATCCGTATGACGGAGTTCGCAAGAACGAGGCTGGTGGAGAATATGCAACGGGCGTGATAGGCCGAAATTACACACGTGGACAAATCATTACGGTATGCAAATATCCTTTTGAACAACAATGAGGTATTTTTAAATTTTTGTGATGGCATACTTTAAAAAATAAAATTAAAAATCAAACTTTCTAGTGTCACAACATATCTTTGATATAGATTTGTTTGAACTACATGCAATTTTCTTAATAAAATATTTCACAGAGGTCTTGAAAAAATAATCACCACACATCCCTATATGGCAACTACCGTGTATTCTGTCTAGAAAGTTTCTATCATATTTACATTTGCAGCTATAATTCTTGTAAATATAATTTACTCCACAATTTATTTTTATCAGGTTTGCATTAATCATTCTATATATCTTGTATAGCGTTGTTTTGTAAATTTTGTTTTATCTCTAAGTTGTATTTAGGGAATAAGTATCTAAGTTATTTGCATAAAACAGAAGCATAGTGGAATCGATCATACTAAAATTGCCCCCATGCAGCAAAAGGACAGATTAACATAAAGATGTATGACAATACTCCAATTGGGAAAACACACTTGACCCTTTAGTCCAGAAGAGATAACCTACTCCGTTTGAATTCTTTTACAGGTAGGCATTGAAATAACAGCAAATCATTACGGAAACTTTCAGTTCAAAATCTGTCCCCACAACAATCTTACTGAACCCGTTTCCCAGGCTTGTTTTGATCAAAACAAACTGAAGTTAGTAAGAACAAATGAATACAGATATCAACTGAACAAAACCGGGCGTCACTCAATACAACTCCAACTTCCACTAAATATGACATGCTCACAGTGTGTTCTGCAGTGGCAGTACATCACAGGTTGGTAAAATGAAATCGAATTTATTTACAAATGTAGGCATGCATAGTGACTGTACAACACAGCTGAAACATTTTCTTTCGTTCACAAATAATCTGAAGGAATGATTATGTGTCTCTTTGGGCCACTCGCTGCCTCGCTCCGTCGCCAACAAGAAAGTGCGAGGGGACTTCTTATCTTCACATTCTCAATCTCTTGCGTTGTCGCCTTAAATGCGAAGGAGCGAGACTGCGAGAAAAGCGAGACAGCAAAAGTGTGGGAGCGTGATCTAGAGAGTGCGGGCGTAGTAACAAGAAAACCAAGGCGAAAGACATAAATTACCCCCTAAAATTATTATGGAATTTTGTAAAAAATATTTGTAATGTTTTGATATTTTTACCACAAATTTGACTTAAGAAATCACATTCATTTTTGCAGTATTGACAAATCTTTACGTGACAATTTGATGGAAAACATACCCTCAAACTGAAAGCCTTCAAAAATGCTCATTTATTGGCGTATTTCATGTGTGTATTATTGACCAATTCACATTATTGTTTCATGCAATAACAGAAACTCCCACGTAAACACAACAAAATCCTACTTCATTTCATGCGTCCAAAATCTTGGGTATCCTATGATTTTAATATCACTTTGTTGCCTTCGCATTCGCACTCCCTCGTGTTCTCGCGAGTAGTCCAATCAGAACACGGTTTGAATGATGTTTAGAAATGACTGAAGCAAATGGTATTTATTTAATTAGGGAATACATGGGGTTGTGATGCAGACAAAAAATGTTGTAATGGCTGCAGCTCCATTAATCAAGAAACGTACATTAACTGTGCGGATGTTGCGATATTCGACAATGACGGGATAATTATCTCACCTTCATCGTCGACTGCTGCAAAGCCAACAACTAATACTCCAGCAACTCAAGAAACGTCAAGTGTTAAATCCGTTTTGACGAAATGCCCGTCTAATACTACTTTGATGTGTCGTGGGATCCCTAGTGACGATCTGTCTCAGCAGCAATCCTGTAACAAGCACTGTCGACTGGCTACTGCCTCTTGCACACCGCAGTGCACATGCACATGTCAAAACATATCCTGCAAAGCGATTGGTCAGTACAAGGGTTCGAAAAGCATGGATGTCTGGTGTCAAAGGATGTGCACGCTAGATTCCAATCTGTGCCCTGATAGTGCTGTTGCTATGTGCAATTGTACTGTGGTTAAATAAAGTGAATCATTAATGTTGTACTATATCATGGCATGCAACGAATTTGAATAAATACAATACTAAAATAAAAAATTATACAAGTGATCTGTTTTCTTGAAGGGATTATCATATAGCATTCGTGTTACTGAATGAAGTTGCAGAACGTTGATAAGAAGTAATCATATAAACAGTCTAAACTTTCGTTGAGAACAGACTATGTAATACTCGATAATTTGAATTTTTGTCTCAGCCTTCGTAGTTTAGTTTTATTAGTGCTGGTATACATTTCTTTTTTAAAAATATCATTTAGTTTTCATTTTTATGTAAATATTTTATCGTCCTGAAGAATAGATAGCTCGTCCAAAACATTGGACAATTTCATATTGTTTGTTGAAATATAACGGACACTGAAAATTCTACTGTATTTAAGAATTTATATCAGCTTAAGTTCCTTCAGTCGTCTTTTCCTTATCTGAGGGCGAAATGTCGCTAATCATCGTCTGGTCGTTTTATCGTTATGTCGTTATTTTGCCTCGAAATAAAAAAAAAAGGCGACAAAATGCGAAGGGGAAAAATTGGTCATTAATGTTTAAATGCCTTGTCTTATTCAATAAACATCAACATGTCGATATCAAGAAATCGACATCTTGTCAACATCATTTCGGCGACTTACAACAAGTATTATCTTTTAAATGTCGTTTAAAGACCAAGACGACAATCATCGTATTGACTTAATCTTTGGCGATAAATTTCAAGTCATCATTTTGATTTAACTACAACCAAGACGAATAATATATGTTGTTCAGTTTGACTTGTTGAGTTAAAAATACAGTTTAATTGTTAAAACCAGCGACATATTGACCCTTTAATATTCACATGTTGATGTTTAGTAAACAAGACAATCCACTTAAACATTTCCGTACAAATTTGCGGGTTTTCTTTATCGTTTTTTAGCATGTATTTTGTCGTCTTTTTGTTATTTGAGGGCGAAATGTAGCTAATTATCGTCTTTTATTTTCTTTTCGTGTTGTTCTTTTTTCGCCCCAAAATAACGAAAATAGGACAAAATTGTAAATTGGCACAAATCAACCATCCTACATAAAACTATTATGGAATTGATGTAATCCGCGTAAGTGACCCGTCTGCGAAGCAAAGCTCTAAAGGTAACACGTATGAAAAAAGAAAAAAAGTCAAAATCAGCAAAGCATAGAGATCATCTCTACATATGTTCACCGAAATTTTCGTGATGCATTATGGGCGTCGCCATTTTTTTTTTTTAGTTTCTTCAACAGTTATTCGTGTTTTCATTTGGAATGCCCAAAATACAAATCTCTGTAGTGTATTTCGTAATTTATACTCTCAATTTCTTCAAAATGAATGTGTGATTATTATTATAGGATTTCTTTTTTAAATCATCAAATAGAAAAGCAGTGATACGACTAATAAATGAGCAAGTTTTTGAGTTTCTATAGATAATTTTAAAAAATATTATATACGATATATATAGCAATTCAAATGTCTTGGTTAATTTTGTTTATTTTCAATTGTCTTTTAAATTGCACACGGGAGACGCATTATTGTTCTTTATAATTATTTGGTTTGAGAGAAAACACATTTCAGCTAAATGTGATGTTCACAATACACTTTACGTCGGCTGGCATTATATTTTCCGCGTTAAATGAACAGGTGGATCATGTAGTTATCCTCATATATTCCCACTTTAATATTTGGATGTTACAGTGCGTTTAGCGATAGGGGAATTTCATAATTCAAATTTAACGTAGTTACTGAATTATTATATTAAAGATTATCTCTTGGGACACGCCAATGAACATTTCATGCTTCGCTCGGCCCAACGGTCACACCGTATATACATTTTAATCTCAGTGCAACGGGATGTTATTTTGTGAGATCAAAAAGCTTGATCCTTAGGATTATTGGAAGATTTTCTCAACGTCTAAAATTTATTGAACGTATGCGTAAAATAGAATTTTCTTTGCGCTCGCTGTTATGATATACCTAGTGTTGCAACATGAGATGGAATTTGACCACGTCCATATCACTAAATTTCAAGCTGATAAAAAATGTTTAATGAAATCCATGTCAACTTTGAATTTGCTGTCACTCCACGTCTAAATACTATTTAACCAGTGGGGTTTTCAACTTGCGCCTAGCTCCCATACAAGTTTCCTTAGCTAGCCAGACCAATCCCATTTTCCAAATTCAACCTATTGATCTATAACGCAATTTAAAAAAAATTGTTAAGTACGCGCGCGTCTGTGTGATATCATTACGTACATACAACAACCAACTGAGTTTGCTGCCACTTTGGAAATTACAAAAACCCTTTGTTTGTTTATTTGTTTGTTTTACGTCCCGTCGAGAATTTTTCACTCATATTGAGACGTCACCAGCTGTAGGTGAAGTACCACAAATTTAGACCTATGCTTAGCACTCAGGGCCGTAGCAGTGAGGGTTCTTTAACGTGCCAACGCCTACCGTGACACGGGACCTCCGTTTTTAAGGTCATATCCGAAAGACGCGTGATTCTCACTTCTAAATGCCGAGCGTTTGGCGAAGGAGCAATCACTACCTATTTTTCTTCTTAGGTTTGACGCGGCCATGGCACGAGCGGGGCTCGAACTCAAGACCTCACGGTTACGAAGCGAACGCTCTAACCACTGAGCTACCGCGACCGGTAAACCTTTAATACAAAAGTGTAAAGGATACTTTTATCCGAATTTCTTTTTTCCAAGTTTTTTTTTTTTGCGACAGCTAGTTGTATTGGTTCATATAGGCGGATCCAGAAAATTTTCTGGGGCGCCTGTGACCCAAAATGGTATTTATTCTGATGATGCTCTCCTATCCAACAAGTCATTGCCCACAGTCCTACACATCTTCAATATCTCACCAAAACCCCCAAAGACGCACCTTTCTGCAAGTGTCTAAATAAATTGCGTCTTTGATACTCACGTTTCTGTGTATAGTAACTGCTTTGTCATTATTATACTAATTTTCTTGAGTGTAGATACTAAGTTAAACCCAAGTCCTCCTTCCATCATTGATACAATAATTCATATATCAAATGAAAGTACAACAATTTCCTTCAGTCTCATTTTATTTGAGGGCCGAGTGATTAGAGCATTGCGCTCAAAATCACAAGTCCTCTCACCTCTAGTCGGCGTGGCGTGTGTTCGATTCTTGTTCGCACCGATATATGTGAGAAAGTTTGCCAGTTTACTTTCGGAAGGTCGGGGGTTTCTTCCCGGGTACATTATACCTGGATTTTCTCTTCCATCCACACTCCCCCTGACGTCTATACGCCACGAGATAACTAAAAAAATTGTAGAGTGTATCGGAAAACTACAAACAATCCCATTTTATGAAATTTGGTTACGCTAGTTCACCTAGACATTTAAATTATAAATAAGAAGAAAGAAAGCAGATAAACTACACTCTGAATTTGGTGATTTCGCGGTAATTTGTTTGCACTTCAGCGAAATCTGGTTAGATGGAAACACTCAAGAATGACATCTCAATGCAGGGGCTTCAATATCCTTTTTATCCCTTACAAACTAAGATACATTGCCGGATTTAGTATATGGTCTACCAAACCCCTATCTTTGCTCCTCACGAAAATATTAATTGCGGTGAAGGAGAAACTTCAAACGTACTGTGACACTACTGTGCCACTACATATGCCAGACAGTTGTTTCTTGAATACAAATGGTGGAAGGAGATATTCATATCTAGTGATCAGTCATCCAAAATATCATTTTGTTGAACACCACTCTGACTCCACGCACAAGTACTCTGAAGTCGAAATTGACAATATCTTCATAGTCTTTGGAGATCGGATCTATCTGTTGAATATCCATGGGCACGAATTGTGCTCCTTCGTTAGGTGACCTGCATTTATATTCTTATGAAGCAGAATTTATCTAAAAGCTTGTACATGGAAAGAAAATATCCGTTGCTGTTGCCTTCAATTCGATGTTTAGATATATTGATGACGTTTTATCTATTAACAATGATCATTTTCATTCATATGTCAAATCGATATATCCTTGAACTTGAAATAAAACACACCACAGAGTCTTCCACAAAGGCCTCCGTGGCCGAGTGGTTAAAGCATCGCGCTCAAAATCACAAGGCCCCTCATCTCTAGTCGGCGCGGGTTCGATATATGTGAGAAAGTTTGCGAGTTTACTTTCGGAAGGTCGGTGTTCTATTCCCGGATACATTGTATCTGGGTTCTCTCCTCCACCTACAAAATCTGGACGCCATCAGATAACTGAAAAATTGTTGAGTGTGGCGGAAAATAAACAATCAATCCACATCTGCTCCGTACTTAAATAGTTTTTTGAAAATAGATGTTGACGGCAAATTAACAACTCAACTTTATGGCAAACAGGATGATTTCAACTTCTCCTTTGTCTACTTCCCTTATCTATGTAGCAATATTCGATTATCATCTGCATATGGTGTTTATATCTCTCAACCGACTCGATAAGCAAGAGCTTGTTCTGTATATAATCAGTTTTTAAAATTGAAGCAGGTTACTAACAAACAAGTTGATGATACAGGGGTTTGCACAGTCTCGTTTAAAATTCTATGGTCGTTATAACGATCTACTTTGCCAGTGTAACCTTCCGTAAGGTCAAATGTTGTCAGACGTGTTACATGCCAATGGTTAGGTTGTTTTTGGTACACTGAGTCTGACTGCGTATTACTCCGTTTGCCTGATCAAGATCATACTCATTCTAGGCACCTGATCCCACCTCTGATATGTTCAAGTGTCCGTGTTTGTTTGCTTATCTCTCTGATTTGTATTTTCTATAGGTATTGCGAGATTGAGTACTGTTCATTTCCTTAGTCTTTTCATCTTTAAATTAAAAATATGAACAATTACGGGGGTGTTATGATCTTCATAAACAAGAAAGGCTATTTGTTTGTTTTGTTTGTTTGTTTTATTTATAGTCGCCAGAAAGGCTATTGATAACCCCATATCCATAATACTCTGTTTAGAATATGCATGAAATTTATTAATGTGTAGCTTTATACTAATATTTTGATTGTTTATCCAGGTCATTAATTAGGTTGTGTTTTGTTTATTTGATGCGAAGAGAAAGATGTTAAAGGAAAACGAACAAATTATACCATGGGAATTAAGAAGCGAGCATATGGATCATTGAAGATATCTTAGAATATTTTTGAACATGTTGATATTCAGAAACTAATATTATTATATTTATCAGATGTTACAATTTTCTTCGGCCAGTATTAGAGGATTGTATTATTAAAGTTTACAATGCAAACCTTTCATAATTTTACATGTAAGCAAATTTTGCATCCTGGTGTATATTGGCGCATATAAACGGAGAATAAGCAAGATTAGCACCTGAGCATGCTTACTACTTGTGCAGAGATTTGCATCTAGTCAGACTAGGTAGTTAACGTTTACAGATAAATACATTGTTTAATTATGTATTTTATTTTCATTAATTTTCGTAATAATAATGAAAATATAAACTTTAATGTTGCAGTTTTATTTGAATTAAAGTCAAGTATATTCATGATTTTCTTCATTGACATATAATACATATTTTTGTTAAGATATGCGGATTTAGCAGAATTATATTTCATTCCAGCCAGAGACATATCGTTAGTGAGTCATATCTTAATTCAAATGCGGTCAGATTTTACGCCAAATGATTCTCCAGTCAAGCAGTTTCTAAATCTAATCATTGATCTTTACTAAGTTGTTACTAAGCTATTGATATTAGAAGAAAAGTTAGGATGGTATTCTTTGAAACAAGAAAAGATTTGATAAAGTTGGGCATAAACGTCAATTATACTAACTTAATAAGATGAGGGATAATATGTATTAGGTGACAACTAGTACTTTGATCCAGAAGTTATCTAAGCAAAAGGATGCAACAAGTTGTAATTAACTCTTCGGTAGCATTATAGCGACTCAGAGACCCGACAAGCCAGAAAACATCTCTTATTTAGTTATTTTGGATATTTATAACTTGCCGCTCTGTGTATTCTCCAAAAAATACACCAAAAAACATATGAGAATGTTATTTAGTCAAAACGATATATACAGTCTAATATATACATACCAAATTCTGAACACCCTCTGATTGCAATGTTGAGCTCCAAGGCCCGGACCTTTTTAATTCGTTTTAAAACGTAATGAAATAATTTTTTTATAACTATCTAGTGAGTTTATATAAGAAGAATACACAGAGACAATTTATAGGTATTCAAGGCAAATCTTAATGAGAATGAATATGATTTAGAGCTTGATATCGAAGCTAGCATATTTGAACCAGATTATATTAAATATTACTAAATAAGATAAATGCTTTCTTGAAAACGAAGACATGAAACACTTTTTTTCATTACGCTACTATATGAAAATATTATCATTTCTATGCTCTCAACATCAACTCTGACTGGTAAATGATTTGTTATTGTGACTGAAACTGACGATGATTTACAAAATGCATTATATATATGTGTGTGTGTGTGTGTGTGTGTGTGTGTGTGTGTGTGTGTGTGTGTGTTTTCAACACATAAACTTAATCATGAAGTTAACATTATAAAGATTTTAGTATTTTTGAAAAATTTTGAAAAGGCCCTTGTGACCAATGTGAATGTTATTGAAAATGAAATATGGGTATAATATTCTTTTCAGAATATGCTTTGATTTTTTTTACGGGGGGACACCAGTGAACAAACACAGAAAGCCATATATGGTACTTGTAATTGCAACTTGATAACAAAAGCTACATTTGTTTAACAATCAAATTCCAACTTGACATTTTTGCTAAATTTGTAATGGAAGTTAACAGAAATATTATAAGTATAGGCATACGAGGTAACTGAACTACCGACCGGCATGAAGGACAGTAAGCAAGATATTATGGGGTGGCTGAAATGTCATAGAACAGACATGTATGTTATGGATGTTTTTGAAACATAGTTTGCACGTAAAAAGTTTTACAAATTTTATTACTTAAGTGTATAATAGGATGGTTTCATATTTTATATAATTTTCAAGAAATATGGCGAAACATTTCTTTAGTATCTGGTGTATTATAAATTGTTTAATAGGCCAGTCACATGCTGTACAAATATAATTTATGTATAAATTTTGTTGGATGATTTAATCTGTCACATAAAGTACTATTTTTAGCAAAATATATCTGTAATAGTCTATCCGCAAAACACAAAACATACTTCCAATTCTTTTGTATTCAGTTTTATTATGCCTCTGTCGTAATGATACAATTATTATATATTGATTGATATAATGCCTCAGATATCATTAAATGTGAATTGGATGAATAGAAAAACTTGAATAGAGACAATTGAAAATTATTTATAAAAATATTATTTGCTAAATCATTTGTATCAACGAATAAAGTAAGAAATTTAATATTTGAAAATTTTAACAAAATATCAAACTGATATTTTACAGGATTATATTCTTATAACAATAATAAAATTTTCTAAAACTATCATAAATAGGCAGTTATACTTCAGGTTTAACATATCTAAAATAAAATCACTCCATAAATATATTTATGGGTTATTACTAGAGCAATTTTAATGCAGGGCTTCAAAGTCCCCTTCATTCAATTAGTGAAAGTTTTTTATCCTGCTACAGAAGGGTTAACGGGAGCACATCCAATTCATCAAAGAAAATTTAGGTGTGACTCAAGGTAGTATTCTAGGTCTTCTTCTATATTTAATTTATATCAATGACTTAGCATTAGATATTGAACTTTTTCCTCGAGGATACTTTACTGTATAATGTAGTAAACTACCCATATACGTCAGTCAAATTAGCTGATTATTAGTGATCTTCTCACAAATAATGCATTATTAAAAAATGATTAGTTATTTTTGATCTAACGAAAACGGAATATTTAACAAGATATGAATATAATCTGCCGATTATAAAGTCGCCTAAACGAAATATAAGAGAACATGTTCTGAGTACTACTGTTTCCCCCATATCATTAACTCCCTGCCAACAAGATACATTAAAATAAAGTGTAAAGAATACCTGTCAATCCTTGAAAAATAATGTTTATTTACATTTTTACCTTTATAAGAGTAAGAAGTCATTATCACTGGAGTTACCTTAACTTGATACTAGTTTGAAGGTCACAACAACCTTTTATTACATCTGAAGATGGCCCTAGTTCTAAAGTATTAAGATTTTGTATGATCAAGGTCAAAGTGCACTGGAGCCACTAGATTGGAAGGTTACAACATTCTTTTATCATTTCTAAAGATTACATGTCTCTATCGGCCCTGGTCCTAAAGTGATACGAGATTTATGAATATATGAGTCATTTTAACTTACTACTAGTTTGTGTACTCTGATCCCATGTCTCTATCAAAACTGGTCCTGAGATAATACCAGTTTTATGTTCAAGGTCAGAGGTCAACGTCGCTGGAGTTCCTTGAACTTGATAATAGTTTGTAGTTCATGTAATCCTCTTATTATTTTCAAGGACCCCAGACTGGGATTTCTAAAAAAAAAATATATCAAACTTAAGTGTGAGTTTTCTTTTATTTGAGGAGGCCTCCGTAGCCGTGTTGTTAGAGCACTGCGCTCAAAATCACAAGGCCTCTCACCTCTAGTCGGCGCGGGTTCAATTTTTTTCGCTCACGCCGATATATGCAAGAAAGTTTGCCAGTTTACTTACAGAAGGTTGGTGGTCTCTTCCCGGGTACATCTTATCTGAGTTCTCTCCTCCACCAATAAAAACTGGACGCCACCAGATAACTGAAAAAAAAATTTTGAGTGTGGCGGAAAACAATAAACAATCAATCTTTTATCTGATCTATCAAAGTTTGAGTACCACCTCAGATTTAAAACCAAGTTTTGATTTAAGTACTTTTCGAGAAATCTAGGCCAGAACTCTATCATATTTGTCAAATTAAATTTTGGAATTAATTTTACCTTAGAGAGTTTTATGTTATACCCCACCCTCATTTGATCCTCCAAAATGTACCTTAATCCCCTTCAATCTCAAAACAATAATATTTCTGCACAACTAGATTCATTGGCCTATCACATTCTCAAGTATCGAACACTTTTATCCACGGGTTACGGAGAATGACTGCATACATTTTTAGGTGCAAGAAAGAGAAAGAACAATAAGAAAATAAGACATTACATATCCACACTTCGTTTGAGAGACTTCACTATATCTAAAACAATTCACAAACCCTTTTATCAGGGCGTGTCTATCACAGTATTTATCTACTAAACACTGAATCTTGCAAGCATTTACAAACAACTTGTCGTGGAATTACATGTACTCGTACAAGCTTATAGTTGCTTCGGAATGATGGATAGCAAAGTTTATTCTTGATAGAAATATATTAAAACTATTTATTTTTCCGTCTACTACTAGGATATCCAATGTCATATGGTATAATGAAAAGGCTAAGATAACGAAGAGTATTCAATCTCGTAATTCTTATAGAAAATACAAATCAAAGAAATGGGCAAACACGGACCCTTGGACATATCAGAAGTGGGGCCAGGTGCCTAGGAGGAGTAAGCATCCCATGTCGACCGGTAACACCTGCCATGAACCCTACATCACTTATCTAACGACAGTTAGATCCACCATGAAAAATGGAGAGGGGGATATAATCACTTTGATGTTATATGATGAATATACTGCAACAAAACATATGATGAAGACGTCATTTGGTAAATTTGACCGTTTTCTAAACAAATTTAACATTATTTTGAGAAAAAAATCAGGAACGTACAATTTCAACATGACATCACAACATTTGTGAACACTAGTACTTTCCGAAGAAAGCTTCACGACTGGAAACTGCTTTGCAGTCTGGACATTTGATACATTATCAGTGAGACATTTGTAGACATAGGCTAACACGAGTTGCTTAGGCGCTGTTGTATCATGGTACTGTGCAAATACGTCTAAATTCTACGCAATGATCTGAAGGTTCTTTCAGCTGTCGCAGTAGTCACTGGATTAGTAAGATTTTCAATAGTTTGTGGACTTCCGAGAGGAACCTCTCTGTAACCTCATCCTTGGCAATGAACCAACAGATGTCACCTCCTTTATTTTCCTTCCTGCATCCTCGTTAAAAATGTCCGGAAGCATTTTAAGTTGGATAGTTAGTTTTTTCAAATATGTCATTCTTGTAGAGATCATATAACACAGAATGTAACTCGTTAAAATCATTTACACAGGAAGAAATGAGACCTTTCCCTTAAAACTGAAAGGCACCATTCAGTGACATTTCAGTGATACTTCCGTCGACTGAATGGTGGGCATATTTCTGTGACCATTCAATCAGTATAGTGCGCGGCAACGCCAAAGTCCTCTGATTGGGCGCCTTTCGGAAAACAGACTCTAATGTCAAAGAAGGCCGAAGGACTATGTCGCATAAGTACTACTTATTGCCATGTAAAAGAATTTGATTTCAAAATAAAATGTGTTCATAAAATTATTTATTATTCGAAGTATACCTGTATAATGATAAATATGCAAGATATTTTCTTTAACTTATTGAGAATTTTTCTTTATATCACAAAATCAGGACATGACATCGTAATTTTCAATATACCCGGTAATAGATAACGGGGAATATAGATGAAAAACAAATCGCCCCTCCCAATTTCCTTTCGTTTGACGACCACATACATCGCTAATACCGATATCACGTTAATAACATTTAGATCCCCTGTATTGATCTACTGCAGAAAATAATATTATTTAGGTATCATTTCAAGAGGTACTACATTTTATACGGAGCAAAATAAAATATGTTGTAAGCAAGTAATAAATTCGTACAACGAATTTCATCACATTGATTAAATGCGTGAATCAATATTGAATAATATAATGAAACAATAATATATAAAGTGTTTTTTTTGGGGGGGGGGGTGTTTGTTTTTTTTACAAAAGTATCAGCCGGTTTTGCTAATGTTTCGGAAGTTGTTCATATAAAGTGGCGAAATAAATTCAAACATAACAAAAATTATATATTAATTGCCATATATTGAACCTTTTCTATATTCATTTGTTGATTCAGTCAAACACGGTTTTCGATTGATGTTTGTTTATTCAGTTAGACTCGGTTTTCTTTTTTATGTTTATTTGTTTATTTCGTCAGGCTTTGTTTTTTCTTTGATGTTGACGGAGTCAGACTTTGTTTATTCAGTCAGCAAGTGCGACCAGACATCCCCGCGTCGGTACTGTGTATTATACACATCGTCAGTCGCTATTGATCTTCTCGAACAAGCAGAAACAAAACAAAACAAAATTACTGTATCAGAGAGATTATAATTTTAGCCATTGGTTGGATTTCAATCTATTTTCACCCATTCAGATACAGGTGGAATGGGGAGGGGGTTTAAACATGTCGCAAATTTTTGGTTACATAAGAATGTAAATATTAATCTTTAACTTTGTCGAAGATAAGAATTGTCTACAATAATGGCATTGAATGGAATTGAAGCAATGCTGCATGGAGATTATTTATTCAAAATTTAAGGAAATCACATTGCTATCAAATGTTGAACGATACGATTCTCATTATTACACTACAAATAAGGTTTTTTATTTGGGGGAGGGGTGATTTTTTAAAATTAAACATTATAAATAGAGGAATATATATATATATATATATATATATATATATATAAGACGTGCGTAGGAAGGGGACGGCATCACCCTTTTCCCTCCGAGTTTGATTGAAACAAAGAAGTAGGCCTACGAAGGGTCAAAATCGGCCATATCATAGAAAATAATGGAATTGGGGGAATATGTTATAGCATTGTAAATTAATCTCAAATATTTGTATGATGATACTGACAAACTAGAGTATTGCTAAATCGCGGAATGAAAAAGAAATGGAACGGAAAACGGAAACCCCCCACCATAAATACATGTATGAATATGGTTATGCGATAAATAGAACATTATCATATTTTGAATTTTGACTTTGATAGCTATACATGGGTCTAGCTGCACTGAATGAATGTGATATCAAATTAGGACTAGCTTTGAACAAAGAGTAGTTGCATCAAATTCTAACTTGAATGGCAACCATTTCCTGTTTTTATTTGCCAGCGATATACCGATATATAAACAAAAGAAACTGACTCAAAAATGTCATCGCCCACTCTACTATCTTCTCTAATGTTTTGGTTAAAATTATTGAGAAATATCTACCTTTCTTTCTTTCTTCCTCCAACTGCAATGAAAATTACTATTTTCTCTGTAATAGAGTCAATGAAATATACAGGACTACATGAAATACATTTGCAGGAATCCTTGTTGTTGTCTTTGTCATGATCATCTCTCCTCTCAACGTATATATTTTCAGCGTAGGACTTGCATATTTTCACGAAAGAAGGATAATGTTTGTGCTAAGGTCATGTGTACATATTTCGTTATTTGTTCCTGAACTTATCACACAAGAACAATCCATAGCGGGTTGTGGATATTCCTTCCGAATCATGCCACCAAATCTTTAAACTTAAATCGACTAATAAAAGAATAGATGCCGTCAACATCAGCAGCATTCTTCGTCATCAAAAACTGTTTAGACTGATATTCCAGCATATTTCAAGTTCAAGTCTACACCGTCTATTTCTTACAAATATACTTTTACCATTGCATCTAAACTTTTCAATCAAAAATTTACTTTACTGTACCTAGATATAGACTCTCTTGTACATAATCCAACCACGTGTTCTTGTTCTTCGTCTTCTTTCAACTATAACCCAGCTGGAAATGTCATTACTGGTGAAGTTGATATAGTTGAAAATGAGGATCTGAAATTACAGAACCTCGGTCTTTCAAGTGGTCACAGAACTTCATCTCTATTATGAATTCTGTAAAAGATTATACCAGCCGATGGGCTAGAAATGAAGAAGATGAACCTGAAATATTGTTAATATGAATAAAACTTATAAGAGGAATAGTAAAACCACGTATTAGACACATCAAAACAAAAGTACATCCATCTATCCTTCTGTGTTTAGTAATTCAGAAGTGATAAAGGAATTGGATTGGTTGCATGTAGATTATGTTTTGATTCCACCGGACAAAACTTAACAACATTGTCTTTGTTTATAAGATTCATTATTACAACTGCATTTTAAATGAACTTGGTGTTAATTCCACATTTGGTACATGTATTGGTTCTTATACTCCAATTGCCCTTTCAAACGATAACATTCCTAAAATCAAACTTCAATTTCAAAGTCATTTAGGGGCCTCCGTGGCCGAGTGGTTAGAGCATCGGGCTCAAAATCACAAAGCCTCTCACCTCTGTCGGCGCGTCTTCGAATCTCGGCCGCGGCGTTATGTGAGCAAGTTTGCCAGTTTACTTGCGGAAGGTCGGTGGTTTCTTCCCAGGTACATTGGATCTGGGTTCTCTCCTCCACCAACAAAAACTGGACGCCACCATATAACTGAAAAATTGTTGATTGTGGCGGAAAACAATAAATAATCAATCAATCAAGCTAACAGCAAACTAACAACTCAATTTTATGACAAAGGGGATGACTTTAGCTTCTCCATCGTCAGATTCCCGTCAAATGCTGTCTGACATGATTTAACGTCAAATTCGTCTGACATTTTCCATACCAATTGTTGGCCGTTCTTTACACACTTATTTTGACTACGAATTACTCCATTTACCTGATCACAGTATAGGGCTCACGGTGGGTGTGACCAGTCGACAGGGAATATTGACTCTCCTTGACACCTGATCCCACCTCTGGAATATTCGACGAACATTGATGAATCTCATAACTCCTATAAGGAATATAAAATTATGAGTTGGGCAAACACGGACCCCTGGATTACCCGAGGAGGAATACGCATCCCCTGTCGACTGGTCACATCCACCGTGAACCATATATCAGGTAAACGGAGTCAAAATCAGTGTGTCAAGAACGGCCTAACATTTGGTATGAAACACATCAGACTACATTAACTCAATGACTGGTAGTACTGGCAAACTAGATTGTTATAACGACCACAAAAAATTGCAAAATACTGCATTCAATTGAGACTGTTGAAACACTACCAACATCGATATGTTTGTCAGTAGCCTGCCTTGATTAAACCTATTCAGTTGAAAATTTGTATGTGATTTCAATTTTGAAAATGTTTGGAAAGGACTACATTTTGTAGCGGAAAGAATCTTTGATTAAAGGATCTAAATTTGCACGTTTTTACAGTATTTCCATTTTGTAATATAAGATGGAAATGGTAGCAATTTTGAACTAATTTAAATGTAAATCCATTGATTTAGTTGATATGCGTTTGTAAACAGAGCACCCATTCTTAAAAACATATTTACTAATTTACTTGGAATGTTGTATGAAAATTCAATATTTTGGCCAATAATTCAAAAATGTGATCCATAACCCCTACTTTTTAATTCTAAGGCAAGACTTTGTGATTGATGTGCAATTTAGAAAAATGACAATGCTCCAACTATGTTCTTTTGAACTCTTCAATTTCTTATAACAAATTTTTCCTTATATTAAGTCCAAAAAGATAATAATTTATTTTTAATCTACTGACAGTGAACATATTTATATCTATATTGTTGGACGACACGAGTGCGTAATTACTTCATGTAATGAATGATTTATGTTGCTTATGTTGTGTTGACACCAACATACAAATCTAGCTGATATGAATACATTGTTAGTAAATTTTTTGGTCAAGGTCAACTTTGAGCTGTTGCTCAATAATAACCACAGTCACTATGACTCCAGCTTTTTGTTTTAACTTTCCTTCAATATAGTAATCAATAATATACTTTCCAAAATTAATCGACAATACTACGAAACTCAGGTGCAAACCTCTTTAAAGTGCATTTATTGTCCCCGATTTTGAAATGATAACTATTTTGTATTCAAATACGATCCAAGACTAAATGACATATCTCCATATCGTTGTATTTTCATTGATTTGGTTGATAACCAAGCCCAAAGATAACAAGGATATGCTGGGGGTGTTAATGTATTGTTTTTAATATCAACGGACCTTTGTTCGTTTTCAAGGTCACTACACTATTGTAGGCGTTTGCATAAACACCATACATGTTTGCGTAAACACAATACCTGTACATGTTCGCTGCATATCTGTACCTCTCTGGGGAATATATTGACGCAATATTATAACAACGTAGTGATTGAGGCCTTATATCGTTGTATTCTTGCATCGCTGTTTTAAACATTTTTAAAATAAAAAAATCATATTTCCCCTCTATACTTCTGTTCAAACATACCTGTTGACATTCATTAAAGTCTAATACAAATCGAAAACTAACAGCTTCAAATTATTTTGTTTGTTGACATAGCCATGTTAGGTATCCAGTCAAATTGAACACCATTTATTTTAAATTTGTTTCTATCAGTAATATCTGATCCGAGTATGTATTTGTTCTTCATTTACTATAAACACGAACAGTATGAGTTGTTTTTCGTTTAGTGTAAAACCTCACTGAGAAAACGTGCAAAGATCCCATTATGCATGACAAGCCTAGAAACATTGCAGATCATGCATATCAAATACTCGCTGTATTTGAGATATTTCAAATAAGTGTGAGTCTGAGCTGGTACTAACCTTGTTATGATCAAGGTTTTAGTGCTAAGTGGTTAGGATTGCCACTCGTTAATTTCTGCAATCTCAATCCCGATCTAATTGAACATTTAAAATTGTTAAGATATAAAAAAAACCCACAAAGTCTTACAACTAGAACGCCCTTTCCTTAACATCAAAATACAGAAATGTACCTGATCTAATTGACATAAGACCTCCTCATTAATCTTCTCTCTTTCATTTGACTCATTTATATTTTTTTACTCCTCTTTTATTTTTCGCATCTCTTGTCTTTCTTCTCTTTTCGTTCGATGTCTTTCTTTTTTTAATATTTTTTCTGTGTCCATTTAGTTTGTGGTAGCTTTTTTTTTTTTTTTTTTTTTGTTGTTGTTGCTGTTTTTTTTTTTTTCCGTCTCTTTTTATTTTTATTTGACTTTTTTTATCTTTCACATCTGTTATCTTTCTTCCCTTTTCGTTCTGTTTTTATTTATTTATTTATTTACTTTGTTTGTTGATGTGTGCATTTGGTGCATTTTTCTTCAGTTGTTGTACACTCAATAAATAATCATCAGCTGTATATGCTATTTAACTCGACTTTGATTCTCTTTCTCACAGTCTTTAATTTACATGAATTAACTCTCTTGGTTAGACCTAGTATTTACAACCTTAAGAATCTATAAAGTCCCTGTTGATGAACATATGGACGAGGGATGATAGAACTTATATAGTCTGAAGAGCCTTCTTTGTTTTTGTTCTGGTGTTAAGTGCACCCACACCTCATTTGTTACTCTGAGAATCTCAGCTGAACAAGAAATTCTTAAATTTCCTCGGGAGTGCAATGATTTCTGATATTACAAGTGTAGGAAACATCCAATATGATATCATTGAAGGATTCGTTGTTGCTTGTCCACAGCTGTGGTGTTTGGAAATGAGAGTTTTCCTCTGCTCAAAAACTTCTTATTTTGTGTTATTCTGTTAGACTTATAATGATTCATGTCCCATAAAACACAAAGGTTTTGCCACATAAATAAGGGAAGTCGATGATGGAGAAATTGAAATCATCCCGTTTGTCATAAAGTTGAGTTGTTAGTTTGCCGCCAGCATCTATTTTCAGTAAACTATCTAAGTACGAAACAGATGTGGAAGACTCTGTGGTGTCTATTATTTCAAGTTCACTGAGATATATCGAATCGGCATATGAATGAAAATGATCATTGTTAATTGATAAAACGTCGTCGATATATCTAAATGTCAAATTGAAGGCCACGGCAAGAGATTTTTTTCTTCTCATGTAGAAGCTTTTGAATGAATGTTGCTTCATAAGAATATAAAAACAGGTCAGCTAACAAAGAGCACAATTTGTGCCCAGGGAAAACATGAATATCTGAAAAAGATATTCAACCGACACTTATACATGTAAATAAATAAACAGAGAGAGAGAGAGAGAGAGAGAGAGAGAGAGAGAGAGAGAGAGAGAGAGAGAGATGTGATTGATCCTAAACAAATCATTATAATCAAGTTTACCATTTCAGTAACAATGCCTATCATATTGTGATAAGGTGTGTGGATCAGAAATCTACTAAGTATAAATGCATTCAGTCTCTGCTATCTAAGAAAATCTGCTTTTAATTTATACGGTACAATAACCGATAGCGGCCGCTACGTTACAACAACATTTTGTGAATCTCTTGTACAACGTTACTTGAAAGTTGACAACTTACATTCATTAGTCAGGTGTAGAGTGCCATTGCAAAATTCTATATACACTCTACAGTAACGAGTTGTGAGTAAAGTGACAGAAGTAAAACCCATGTACACCCTACACTACTGGTATATATCGGGTTTCAATCTAGAGTTGGATGCGTTTCTTTATCATTTCTTTTCCCCCACTTGGTACCCCAGTCGTATTTTGATTGGCTCGTAATTCGCCATACAACAATATTCAAGCCTAAAAACACGTTCCAATTTATGGAACGACAAAGTGTATATAATCCTTCAGTTTTCAAGGACTTTATTAAAGATGAAGATATTCGTCATTTGAGAAAAACCACTTATCAAGATGTACTTAAAGAAATTCCCAAAAGTTTCAAAACCAATCTTCTAACGAGTTTCTACAGTGATAATGAAATCAATCAAAACGTACGAGTAGTACTTGATAACCACAATCGAACCACCCAATTATCAAGAGTACATAAAAGCAAAAGATAGTGTATCTCCCTTGTTTTTTGTCACCAAATTCAACCCTGTAATTCAAAAAATAAAACAAAAGCTTTTATAGAATACTGGCACATTCTCAAGAGAGACAAAGATTTTTCTCTTTTCTACCTATAGTTTCATACAAATGCAATGAATATATAGGAGGTATGTTGGCATTCTCTATTATAAAATAATCAAACTTCATAATAATTGAAAAGAGCAAATAAACCCCTGCTGGGGCGGATTTGGTTACAGCTAAAATTCAATCTATCGACCAATCAAATCAACTACATGTAGCTAAATATCATAATCTCGTATCACACCGCCGAAACACAAGTGATTTTTTAGGAACGTTACTAATGGGATCCATATCCTTAGTATTTTCTTACGAGTTACGAACCAATTAAAATAAGAAAAGGGTACCAATATGGAGAGAGATAAGGAGAAAATAGACTTTCTTTCCATGTTGTAATTTGATTCCACCTTTAGATGCAGAGTGTACATGAAACTCGTCCTGGCACCTTACACACATAGCAATGGTATACAGTGTACATAGAACCTTGATGTTGGAAATTGAAATGACAAAATAAGCTATGTATTGAAATTCACTCAAAAAAGCCTCACCCCTGACTATCTATCATGACAAAAGGCACCATCCGCTCTCCATTTTGGAGATCATCCAATTTGGAGCTCCAGAGTCAGCATTTTACACCAAGCTATCTTAGAGTGATCTAAATCTAGGAAGAACCTAATACAGGACTTTAATTCTTCATAATTTAATACCAAACCCCGAGAGAACTAAAATAAGCTGTTTATGCTGCATAATCCCATTCATGTACTCAGTGTTTTGTTAATTGAACCTGATCAAAACATGAATATTACAAAGTATGTATGCAGCTATTGGAACGACAAATTGCTTGAGCATACAAACATTGCAAAGATTTGAAATCTTGGGATTGTGTTGAAATTGACATGGTCGCAATGATTGATTGATTGATTGTTTGTTTGTTTTCCGCCACACTCAACAATATTTCAGTTATCTGGTGGCGTCCAGTTTGGTCGCAATGAAATAAAAAAGAAAAAGGCAGAGGCTGGAAATATCGTAGATGAACTCTTCACCTCAGTGACAGGGGGTGGGGGTGGGAGGGTAGTTCTCAATAAATTATTACTGTGGCCACTTTTCAGAATTGTTTAGTGGAAACCAGTTTGGTCAGGGAAAATCAGGAACCATTCGGACACGGCGGACCAAAGGTCAATCGTTTGTATAGGTTATCTACTCAAAATAAAAGCTAAATATTATACAAAATGTTTAAAATAAATTTGAATGTTCTATTGGAATAATGAATAGTTTGAAAAAAAGAATTGTGTTACTTTTAAGGTAGTACACAACAGTATCCGAAAATATATCATTTCGGAAGCACCTCGTGTTACTTAAACGTTTTACCCGACATAGTTTCTTAGCGCTTGAGTCAAGCGTCTGTAGCAACAAATGATAAAGACGATAGGCTAGTACCCGAGACCTTCCGAGTGTAAGCGGATGGCCTCGGGTACTAGGTTATACAGACGACATCAACATGGAGTGTAAGAGACTAAGTGATGAGACATTTGTAAAACCCAAGGGACCGTTACATTTGAATAAAAAAGCGAGTGGTTTAGAAATTCAGGATCATATAATTATGTATTATTATTGTCCGATATCGAAACTGGCCGTACTTGTGCCGAATGTGTTATTGATGAATAACCTATATTGACATCGGAAGTAAAGTGGACCTGGGGTTCGGACACCGCACAAGTGCAAGTAAAGACTGGAATGAGGGGGTGAGAATCATTGAATTATACAATCTACCCGCGAGTCACTGTGGTTAAATAAAATAAACACACCATGAGTCCACCTAGCTAACAAATCTTTTACCAAATAAGTAAATTTCCACTTTACTTCATATACACGGTGAAAGAAACACGATATGGACTTGAGTGTGTCATTAAAGAACCTTCTAAATAAATTACATATATGTCATGATTTTGTACAAAATGTATAAAATTCTCCAGTATATACATCCAAAGTGAATTTAGTGAGTTTACATGTTACGTGTAGAACTTGTTATTGAATACGAAATAATGGATAAAAAGGGGGAGGGGTGTAATTCACTTCACAGGTTGATTTTAAAAGAATTGATTGAGGTGGGGGTGTAAATAAATTGATAAATACCGGGTTCAATTAGATTTCAAAAATAAAATAAGGAATGAAATTATAACAAAACATTGGCATAGAATTTATGTTAAAATGAAATCCCTGGCTTGATTTTTTGTAATATTCTTGTGGTTGAATTTATGTCTTGAAATGTCAATTGTTAGTTTTTCTTTAAAATCATATTATGGATTCTTTTTTATACAGTACCATGTACATGAAATGGCTTGCAAATTTGACCTTCGTACATATCCTAAAGTGTGATTACATAATTACAAAAATTAACTTGGATTTTAATTACTATATTATTTGTTTTTTATATTTCATTTACCTCTTGTTGATAAACTTCTTTCATAAAATCTACATTTTCTACAGAATCCATTTTTCAAAACGTTCAATGAAAACTAATGGATTTAACTGAGGGCATCTAAGAGTGGATTTGTGACTTTTTATAAAAAAAAAATCTACAGGTCAGATTTCTTTAAATTTTGCAGATAGATACAGTTTAATATAATAAATAAGTAATTAAAAAGAATTGAATTATAGGACAAGTTTACGTTACCTATTGCATACTATCTCAAGTTTGAATTAAAATTCAATGCAAATAATGCATATTTTCTTAAGAAAAAAAAATAAAGTAAGGAATTTTGAAGAATGTACATAGGCATAAAAATTGCGATCAGCAAACATTCAGACCCGTGGACGAGAACAAAAAAATCTGTTTGTTGATTGCATTTTTAACAGGTAAGAGATTAGAGTATATTTGCACGTTCGTGTTTCAGTTTCAGTTGTAATAATAACTGTTACAATAATGATTGTATTTGAATATTGTGTGTATTGTGTTTTATTTATTGTATGCAAAAAATAAATTATAATGGGGATGTTTTATTTAATAAATAAGCGGTCGAGAACAAAAAGATCTGTTTGTTAATCGCATTTTCAACAGGTGGGGTAAAGGCCGCACCCTATTCACCTGAGAGATCGACTGCCGAGGAAATTATATTGACCACATTGCCGTGGAGTGTAATTTGGGATAAATTATCTTGCAAAGGAATACTGATAACATATTATAGAAATATTTCAAATGGTCTTGAGTTGTCTCTCGTTTCATGAAAAACCTCACGGAGAAAATGTATAAAGGTCCCGGAGACTGACATTATGCAAGACAAGCCTAGAAACATTGCAGATCATGCATATCAAATACTCGCTGTATTTGAGATATTTCAAATAACAAAGTGTGAGTCTGAGCTGGCACTAACCTTGTTATGATCAAGTTTCTAGTGCTAAGTGGTTAGGATTGCCACTGGTTAATTTCTGCAATCTCAATCCCTATCTTATTGAACATTTTGCATTCTCAAGATATGAAAAACAAAGGGATTGGGCACAAGTTCTAGAACTTGAACTAGCAAGCTCTCTCCTTAACATCAAAATACAGAAATGTATCTGATTTAATTGAAATGAGACCCCTAAGATTTAGAATAATTACACCTATTCATAAAACATATTATTTGTGGTGGATATTTTTTTTTGGTTATTCCTCATTAATCTTCTCTCTTTCATTTGACTTATTTATATTTTTTTACTCCTCTTTTATTTTTCGCATCTCTTGTCTTTCTTCTCTTTTCGTTCGATGTCTTTATTTTTTTTATTTTTTTTTTTCTGTGTCCATTTGGTTGATTTTTTTTTCAGTTGATATACACTCAATAAATTATGGTGGCTGGTTTAGGACAGGTTGATGAGACTAAAAAAAAAGAAAGAAAAAGAAAATTCGTTCCCACGGAAGTAACTTCGTTCCCATGAAATTAATTTCGTTCGCACGAAATAAGATTCGTTCTCACGAAAGAAAAATTCCTTCGCACGAAATTAATTCCATTCCCACGAAATAATAAAATTCGTTCCCACGAAATAGAATTCGTACCCACGAAAAAAGATTCTCGTAATATTCACTTGTCAGAGGACTACTAAGCTTGTAAAATTCACCAAGTCCATAACATTTAAGCACTAGTCCAAATAAAACATCAAAACTGAAACTCTATTTTACTTCATTATATATTAATTAATCAACCTTTGAAGCATCATGGGACATATTATCTATATATCAGTAAAATAATCCTTGACATACAATTTGTAACCATTGCTTGTCTGCTTTTACTAGCAGACAATAACCAATGTTCTAAGATTTTTCTGTTTTAAAATCCACTGCTTTATTTCGCTGACAGTACAGGGATTACATGTAGTTCAAGTTCAACGGGTGCAGCCCCAATATTGCAGACAAACATTTTGTGTGCATACAATAAAAAATCTTGGAATAAATAAAATAGTTTTGTTTTATTTTCAACAGTTTTTTCTATAACAAATTGAAGTTTTAGTCTATTGTGTCTAAAATTGGAGTCATTCAAAGTGCACGGAAGGATCATATGTTCTCAAATTGCAGCATATGTTAATCGTACTCCAAAATTATTGATTGATTGATTGTGTTTAAAGAGAGGAGAAGCCTTGTGATGTTGAGCGCGATGCTCTAACTACTCGTCTACGGAGGCCCTTACTCCAAAATGAAGTAAATTGAATGAACGCAAGATTGTGACAAATAAAAGAGATGAGGTGGGTTTTGAGTTAAAGAGACATAGTATGACATCTCCCTGATCTGCCGCTCGCCAAAATCCTTAGGTAACGCTACAACTACTTGGTAAATGTGACCCGAAACCTGGTCCCCTGTTTCTCTAAAGTTTTATTTCTTACCTTGTGTATTTTATTATACTGATAGAAGGCCAATCTCTAAAGATTACAAGAAGTGTAAAACGATTACATAAATCGAAATTGGGATGAGATAGACAGGGAATGCACATATTTCGGAAAAATTACTGGCAATAAATCAATAAATAAATAAGAAAGGGAATGTAATATCCATACTTCAGGTGCCTGTACTTGAAGGTGTTTCCATAGATCCCCTTTCCAAATAACATTTTACCACAGTATACACAGAAGGGGCCTCCGTGGCCGAGTGGTTAGAGCATCGGGCTCAAAATCACAAAGCCTCTCACCTCTGTCGGCGCGTGTTCGAATCTCGGCCGCGGCGTTATGTGAGCAAGTTTGCCAGTTTACTTGCGAAAGGTCGGTGGTCTCTTCCCAGGTATATTGTATCTGGGTTCTCTCCCCCACCAACAAAAACTGGACGACATCAGATAACTGAAAAATTGGCGGAAAGCAATAAATAATCAATCAATCAGTATACACAGAATTCCGAGGAAGACCCAAATTTTCTAGCTATCACTGAGTATTTTTCTCCATGCGATTATTTTTCCACAATCAACTCTTTACAGATGTCGACAGATAAAGTTTTCCCCATCTTTATCTTTGATACTGAATATATCGAGAGCAGACGACAATATCATTTTACTCACGCCCAGAATAGGGGGAATCCTAAGCTAAAAATAGATACATACGTCAATAGGGCATAACGTAAATCATTAACATGAGCGATGATACTGAGCATATTTTAAAGCGGGAATGACGTTACTTACGTTTGTTCGTGAATATATGACACAGTACTGTACCTTTTAGGTTACCACACAGTTTATATGCCATGTGGGTTTATCAATAATCTCAGCTCGATCCTGAAGCACTTGCATGCATGAGCCAAATTAATTTTAATTAAAGTATACAATGAAGATATTCATAGATCTACTGATCTGAACATTACCCGAGGATTGCCTCTAGAGTAGACTGCTTAGATCACACAGTACGGAACAATATAGATCAATCTCGGAGACGAAAATACTGTACTCAGTCTTGGTAAATGATAAATTGATCAGAATTTGTATATTTCACTAAGGAAAAAGTTCGTTTAGACTAAACACAAACTGACTGGATAACCCACCTCCAATCCTTGTGAATTAATTCATATATATCTTTATTTACATGCATTTATCTATTTCATTGCCATATTTAGTGGAGACAATGGATGTTTTGCCTTCTCCCTCCTAGGACCCCACCAACATAGCTTCATATTTGTTATTAAATATGTAGTGATATTGAATGTTCGTTGTTCTTTCTTCTAAACTGAACTTCAGGTAAAAGTCATTTGTGGCACTTCAGGTAAAGCCAGCGATATCTCTACAGTCTAACTGAGAGAAAATCTCGAATGGGACGTAAGTCTACACTACAAATCCAACTATGACGAAAATGATAGCGCTTCAAAGGTCTTTTCCCCATTGACCCCATGATGGCTTTTAAAGGAAACATATGAATTCATATTTGAAAAAGTGAAATAAAAATGTAATCCCTGGTAACGTGTTACGGAATTTGACTCTGAATTGCCGTGTATGCATTATGTATACATTGTAAGTGTGCACTGACAACAAGAAAGGCAGTCCACCGCGCACCTTATCTGTACGCCCCCCCCCCCCTCCATATAGAATTTCTGGAATCAGTCTATAGCTAACGGAAGCCAAATGACCCCTGGGTAGAAGTCTTAGTACAGAGTGTAGTCCTAGAGTGACAATTTCAAACATTTAAAGAAAATATATCAAAAAATTTTATTTTTATAATTTGATATTTATTTATTTATTTCAACTAAATGTATGCAGGTCACATTGGTTCATATATTTACTATATGCAGAAACTCTGATGTGTTATGTAATACGCTTTAACCTTCAACTCCTCTAACCAGTCATGAACTCGTTCATAATGATACCCTTTCATAATGATCATAAAAATTGGAAATGAAGTGTATCTGATTTATAAATACACAGTTAAGTTGGAAATATCCATATTTCTGTTACATATGATGCTGTTTAAATCTTTCTGCGTTGGAACTGAGTTTCGATTATAGGATTATGTTTCTGTGAACGTTTTCCATTACTTAAAACATAAACGGTACCAATTTTGATGCACCAGATGCACATTTCGACAAATAATTTCTCTTCAGTGATGCTCAAGTAAAAAATATTGGAAATCCGAAATATAAGAGCAAACTTGGAAGAGTTGAAAGAACAGGAAAAAAACACCAAAAAACAAAAAAAAACAAAACAAAAAACAACAACCAAAAAAAAAAAAAAAAAAAAACAAACAAAAAAAACCCACCTTATATTGGAGCCAAATCCGGCTAAGGTTCAGAGCTATGCATGAGGGAGATAATCCTTAATTTTGAAATTAATTTCTTTGTTTTACCAGAGCAAAATCTTATCCCTATTTAATGCTAGTACCGAAATACTTAGTAAATGGGCTGGTGAAAACCCTCGGGGACTAAAAGGTCACCAGCAGAGGGATCGACCCAGTGGTTATAATATAAAACATAAATGGTACCAATTTTGATGCACCAGATGTGCATTTTGACAAATAATGTCTCTTCAGTGATGCTCAAGTCAAAAATGTTGGAAATCCGAAATATGCCTGTTATGTATCAAAGAAAGGTGCAATTTGGTGCGTTTCACGCAAAAGTCCTTTGCAATATATCCATGAATGTGCGCTTTGACTAATGACATAGGTTGTTGTTGGTTGCATATATTGTTTAACGTCCCACTCGAGAATTTTTCACTCATATGGAGACGTCACCATTGCTAGTGAAGGGCTGCAAACTCTCGGCCTATGCTCGGTGCTTACGGCCTTTAAGCAGGGAGGTATCTTTATCGTGCCACACCTGCTCTGACAAGAGGTCTCGGTTTTTGTCGTCTCATCCGAAGGACCGCCCCATTTAGTCGTCTCTTACAACAATTGACGGATACTGAGAACGTATTCTAACCCGGGTCCCCATGGGAGCGGATGGTTTAGAAAGTTGAACTAATTCATATATATGTTATATGATAACTCCCAAAATCATGTTTGACGCTGCTAAAGATCCTAGACTATGGAGTAGAATAATTTCGGAGAGATCCATCTATTTATTGGATCGGAAGTCCAAACTATGATTTAAACATATTTCATTGCATGTATGATATACAAAATGCTCGAACACAAGTTCTAACAACTTACAAGGTTCTCACCTAGGGTTAAATGATAACAGTTTTCACAAAACATTTATAGATAAAACAGATGTTATAATCATACAGATACATATAGCTTAAAATATATTGCTGTCGTGAGAATCTGCTCAAATTCAATATCAATTTGTGACAAGAATTGAAAATTTTTCTGTAAATATCATAACTCAAATTGTCGCTGCCCCAAAGTAAAATTTTATCAATAATAGATAATTATTGTACTTGAAAGAGTTCTTTGAACATAACATTTCTTAAAACTGAAAATCGACGGAGTCAAACTAGGGGATTTCTAGTTGGCACTCCGTCCATCAGTCCCAGCTAATTTTCTATCTGACGTCGTGCTTTATTTTGGGAAGCTGGCATTTGGTATGTGGTTTACAAATCTAATTTAAGTTTCGACACAGTTGAGTGATTTTTATAAGGTTTATGGGACTTTGTATCGAATGTAGTTTTCCGGATTTTTCTCTACAATGTATTGACTTGGGAATCTGAAATTTGATATGTGGTTATCGAATAAGCATACTAAATGAGTATACCATTTCTTAAATAATGATTATATTACAGTTCCAATTACAACACCATTATACAGGAAAACTTCTTTTGTTGCAGAACCTTTTTGAAGAAATTAGTAACATTCACTTGCAGTTTCCAGTGCTTACAATACGTATTCAATTTGTTCAGTGTATGTTGTACGTCAGCAGCAGATTTAGATGATATGCCAGTGTCGTCTGTGTATAATAAATAGACAGATTCGCACACAGGACAAAAAATTGTCTAAATCACCGAAAATACTGGTTAATCCAATATTTTCTTATATACCTAATGGTGAAACCGACGGTTACTAAATGTTTCCTTTTCGTCTGTCTGTCTTTCCGTCTCTACCTCTGTAAGTCAGTCTGTCCCATGTGGTTTTCTGCACTTTTTTCGTCATCTCTTGATTAAGAAAACGGAAAATAAGTATGTGGTTTACTACTGAATGACTAAAGATCGAGTTCAGTTTGCCACAACTTATTTATTTTTATACATGAGATTTATAGAGCTTCATGTCGAATTTTCCGGACTTTTCCCCCACTCTGCTTTAACTTCGGAATCTGAAAATTGATATGTGGTTACCTAATGAGAAGTTCCATGTATGTTACAGTTGAGCTATTGTAACAAAAATTTTAAGATTAGTTTCATGGTTGAATGAACTACTTCAGTTTTGTTTTACAGACTTCTTTTCAACATAATCTGATGTAGGACGCTGATATTTAGTATGCAATTTGATAATCTGCACTGTGTGTCAAAAAAGCAAGTTTTAGGACTGATTTTCAGAAGATTGTGGGACTTGTGCCGAATATAGTTGTCAGACTTCTCTCTACAATGCTTTATGTGGTTATTGAACGAGTAGATACTCATTACTTTTCACCTTCGTTACAATTGAATTATTTTTTTTAAAAACTGTAAAACATTCTCATGGTTGACTGAATTAATCCTTGTACTCTTTCTCTTATTCTCTGTATTTATCATCGTGTGAGATCTATGTAATTTAACGCAGTCAATGTATAATTTCATATGGTAGGATCTTTGTAATCACGGTAACATTTTGAAAAGTTTATTTAAAAAATTATACACCATAGGAATTTACAATTTTTTTTTTATTACTGCTTTATTTATTTCACATACAATTTTACATTGATGTCTATGGGGAAAATTTCATTTTCATACAAATCTTTTGATGAAAAGTTGTATACACTTTCTGAATATGAAAGTATGAAATATTATTTTATAATGTTGGTCCGCAGTTAACCATAATCGTCTTTCTAAAACTATAACGTATAACCGTTCGTCACCTTGCGGTCGATAATGATAAATGGGGTAAAATATCCTTAGTTTTATGATTTTTTAAGGTTGAAATATCTAAGTTACAAACCCCATATGATCGATATTTGTACATAACATCTGGATGATGATAAAATCTTCACATGTATGATAATAACAACGCTTTATCAAGAAATCAAATATTTTGCTTCGACATTCAAAATTTAATTAAGATCAGTATCACATTTATACTAGAATGATCGTTATGAGCGTAGGTAATATATAAAGCAGGTGAACCTACATCACCACCAGAATCTACACCATGAACTATTTGACTGTCACTGTGTATTTAGCTAGCCTGTTGTCGGTTGGTGAGCCACACGGGTATATGATCGAGCCTCCCCAGCGCTCATCCATGTGGAGAGTCTACCCGGGATTTCCTCCCAATTACAACGACATGGAACTCTTCTGTGGAGGGGTAACGGTAAGTATTAATTCCTTGCTAATATGGAAGGCCCTATCACCACCAACGAATGCTCATCAGAATTAATTCCCCATATATACGAACTTGATAAAGTGTTTTCTAGAGTACAAGACGTTTTGAAAATTATTATAAAGGATGAACTTTTCTGAAGTCCAACTTGTTCCTTACCTGATGTATCATGATAAACTTCATGCACTACATTTCCATGAATTCCAGAGTAATAACGTTTGAAATATTTAGAAAAATAAACTTACTATAAAAAAGATGGAAACTGACTCCTTTAAATTCAAAACTATGCTGCACTAAATCATACACGTCAGCGCTATGCATTCATCAGATTTAATTTTGTAGGTAAAAATAATGCAGTCCTACATTATCATTTATGTCCATATAATGGATTGAATCGTAATGAAACATTATGTTTCTATTCAGTGTATGATCAAATCTTGTCTACTTACTTCAAGAAGAACAAGCTCAGAACGAAGTATAATGTAATCGCAGCACCCTACATCAAAATTACACATGTTGCGAATTATTCTTGTTGAGGTTTCAAATTTTTATGTTTAAAATCTTGTTACATATTACTACAGAGAGAAAAAATAACCAAGAGTTCTCCATAATATGTTTATCATTACGCGAGATCTTTGATTCATAAAACAATGATATATAGTTTATTGTAGAAAGTAATTCTACCTAGTTTACAAATAGTGCTGTTATTAATCGTTTTATTTTTTCCCACACTTGACCATGTCATTAATTTCTTTGTCCTGGGGAAAGGTTGGTGGGCCCCGCTCAAGAATTTTTCACTCATTTGGAAACTTCACTATTGCCGGTGAAGGACTGCAAAATTTAGGCTCATGCTCAGCGCTTAAGGCCCTTCAGCAGGGGGATCTTTATCGTATCACACCTGCTGTAATACAGGGCCTCGATTTTTATGGTCTCATCCGAAGGACCGCCTCATTTAGTGGCCTCTTACAAGCGAGGGTACTGAGGATCTAATCTAACCCGGATCCCCACGTAACCCTTAGGAAGGAACGTTACGTCCTAAAATATTGACAATAATGATAGCCATTTCCTCATGAATGCTTTGCAGTTCTGAACAATCTTGGTAAATATAGTACATCTATTTTGACGGCTGGAAATACGTGAAGGTATGAACTACAACGCTTCACACCAGCATACTTTTTATGATGCGCTAATGCGCTTCATGAAGTATATCGACGTGACACGTCGCATTTCATACCCTCATGTATTCTCTCTCTCTCTCTCTCTCTCTCTCTCTCTCTCTCTCTCTCTCTCTCTCTCTCTCTCTCTCTCTCATTTTGTATCTTGGTTTGTAACACTGGTATGACCTGTACAGTGAGCGACAACAGTGGTACGGAACAAACTATTTAATTTCATCATATAAAAGGTGGAATAAAAATTCTTGTGAATTCATTGAAAAAATACACATAAAAATATTTGAAATTATCTTTCACCGTAGAAAGTGTCGATGGGGATTGGGATATACATTGCATTTCATATCAACAATTGAAATTCGTAACCGCTCTGGAAAAGTGGTTACTTCTTTGTTGCTTGCTTCTTTACTGTGCTCCAATTAATCACAACAAAATAATGATAAGCTTTTACCATTTAATCTACGGTCGTAATTACATGTAGTAGCAGACATAAAGAAAAACGTAAAATAAGAACTCGGTAGATTTCAATTAATTTTGAGTAAAATAAAAAAAGATATATAATATTTTTGAAATTGATTGTCAGATATTTCGGAAAGTTGGTAGACTTTTTTTAATGAATCTAGATAACTTATATACAAATCAAAGGCTAGAGAATGCAGTAAAAATGGGGGGGGGGTCTCTCTTTTTCTGTCGACATTGGATACCTTGTAATAGGAGTTACAAGCCTTTCTCTTAAACTCATATCAAGAGAGCGCAAATGTTCCCAGGGTCTGTGTGTATAGACAATGGGTTTTTCACAATTATACCTAATTGATTTCCTGTAGACTGAAACTGACTTGGCAAATCTAGAGTGGTCAGCCATCAAGGTTAAAACAAATAGCGGGGATCATCTTAGATGTTTGCCGAGGAAATAAAGTCTAAATAAAGAAACCATGCCACTGAGAATGATATCTTTTAATTATCAAGGATGACGTCATGACACACCTGTATCTTAATCACACTTTCCATAGTTAGTCATGTGTGTACAAGTTTTTTCAAGTGAATTCAGTCAATGATTCACCTGTTTAAACATGCAATGTAAACTTCTGAAGATTTCCTTATATCCTTAACTTTAACTTAAGAATAATTATACCCAGCATCAAAATAATTCCTTTTTGTGTAGAAACAATGGGAGGAATTTGACGGAAAGTGTGGAACATGTGGAGATGCCTATGATGCAGAAGTACGCGAGAACGAGGCTGGTGGAATGTACGCATTGGGTGTGATTGGTCGAAATTACACCCGTGGACAAGTCATCAAAGTATGTACATACATTGTAGTTATAAGCGAGATAGTGAATATCTCAAGACAAGCTTAATGATAACTTTTGACTAAAAAACGACACACACACACACACACACACACACACACGAGAGAGAGAGAGAGAGAGAGAGAGAGAGAGAGAGAGAGAGAGAGAGAGAGAGAGAGAAAGAGAGGGGGAGAAGTTTAGATACATTGTAATATTTTTTTTTAAATCTGTAATTCGCAGGTGGGGATTCAATTAACAGCATCTCACTTGGGCAACTTTCAATTTAAAATTTGTCCTCATAACAGCCCGACCGTACCCGTGTCTCAGGATTGTCTAGATCAGCACAGACTGAATTTAGCAGGAACAAATGAACACCACTTTTATCCTGAAGAAACTGGATATTACGAGATAGAACTCCAACTTCCACCAGACATGATATGCTCACAGTGTATTCTTCAATGGCACTACACCGCAGGTAATTTTAACATTAGATGGCAAAGGGTTTATAATGATGTGTGAAGTACGACAGCCAAGCCAGAGTTGATATACAACTAAAAGTCAAAGATTGTTTGTGTTAATTTTTAAGAAATTTTCCATTATAAAGGAATAATGTCAAATAATTAGAATAATGATTACTAATATGTAAGCATCTTGAGTAATGGATGCAGTGGTTCAGCAGCGGATATTGGCCTATTATTGAGTCGCTGGAAGCGTTTCATTTCTTTAAGAACACGGTGACTCAGACGCCCTTGTGGTACAAATACACTAACAATCAAATAAAGTTATAACGTGTTAGAAAATTCATCTGGAATATATGTATTTATAAACTGTGTTGTTGAACGATTTCATCGCTGATTATAAAATGACAATAGCTGACAATAATTCATATCACAATTACAATTATACCGACATATATATAACGTTCTCCTGTTAGGAAACACGTGGGGCTGTACACCAAACGGGGATTGCTGTCTTGGATGTATTTCACGACAGGAAACATTTATTAACTGTGCCGATGTTGCAATATTCGACAATGACGGAACGGCGCCCTCTACAGCAGCACCTTCAACTGCAAAACCAACCACCACTGCTCCAACACAACCCTCAAGTACGAAGACACCAACCCAAGCCCCCAGCACACCATCCCCAACGACCCAAGCTCCAACAACTACTTTGCCACCACAAGAGACGACGTCCGCTGGAGCCGTGTTAATGGACTGCCCAGCTGATTATACCTTGATGTGTGACGGTGTCGGAGAGCTCGCTGGAGATCTAACCCGACAACGCTTCTGTAACGACCACTGTCGAAAGGGAACATCCACATGCACGTCAGAGTTTTGTTTTTGTACATGTCAGAAAATATCCTGCAAGGCTGTAGGTCTACACGAGGGTTCACAGCCTCATGACGACTGGTGTCAAACGTTGTGTACACAAGACTCCAACTTTGTCCGACTCTAGGTGACCAATGTAGTTGTACTGAAGACGCCTAATCATTATACACTAATCATTAAATATAGGAAATATAATACTGATTATTATAATATTGGTTTCTTGATTTATTTTGAATTTTGGAAAGAATGAGAACAAATTACCAGTCTCTTAGTTCAGTTGCATTTCTCCGTTAATGCTGTAAAACACGTACGTGTATACTGCAGTTCAAAATTGTTTCAGTGTTATTAATATTACATAAAAGGTACATACATAGTAATTATTATTATTTGGTTTCCAAACTAACATGGATAATGTATCTATAATGCCCATATACACTGAGTCAAAAAAGAAACTTCACAAAATTAATTTTGTAAAATATTGAATACTTTCCCCCTGATGATACACCTGTGTAGCCAACATGGGATCCCTATCTGTCGACTCTGGAAAACCGTTAGCCAAACCCACTCATAGCCATCCATTTCTTGTGTAAATGCCTTTCGTGCCAAATCAGGTTTTGCACGTGCATTCAATGTTGTGAACTCCACATCGAAGTTGGATTCATTTGCACATGTTTGCCATGGCCTCAAACATTAAAAAAAACACCTTTAAGCCACATTTGTAACAGTACTTGAAATGCCGCGATTGCCAAATGTGCAACGTGAACGTGCCGTTGGCATGTTGCAAGCGGGGCGATCAGTTATTGACATCGCAACAGCAATGGGATGCAGCCGTCGTACTGTGTATGACTTGCGACATTGTCTACAACAAACTGGCACCACTGCTGATCGCCCAAGGTCGGGTCGTCCACGTGTAACGTCACGAGTTGAAGACCTGAACATCGTCCTACGTCACCTTCGTAACCGATTTATGCCGGCTGCACGAACCAGAGCGGAGATGTTTCAAGGTCGGCTGTCCGCACAGACCATCCGAAATCGGTTGCGGTCTGCCAATCTCCATGCTCGGCGTCCGTCTCGTGGGCCAATTGTGACGCCATTTCATCGACGTCAGCGTCTGCTGTGGGCCCAATGTCACCTCCGATGGACCCAGAGAGACTGGAATCGAGTCGTCTTTAGTGATGAACAACCGTTCCAGACTTCTGGTCATCCATGGAAACCTCACAGCTGCTGCTTATCGCGATCAGGTACTCACCCCTGAACTCATTCCCTTCATGGCGGCTCATGGTCCAGGTCTACAGTTCCAGCATGATAATGCACGGCCGCACACCGCGTTGTTGACACGAAATTTCCTTCAAAATGCTGGCATCAACGTCAGGGACTGGCCATCGAGGTCTCCTGACCTTAATCCCATCGAGCACGTTTGGGATGCACTAGGGAGAGGGCTTCGTGAACTTAGGAACCAACCGCAGAATTTGCAGGAACTTGGCGCTGCCTTGCAAGATCAATGGCGCCGAATCCCCAATCATGTGTTCACAAACATCAGGCAGTCGATGAGGAGACGGTGCATGGCTGTGGTGAATGCGCGAGGCGGCCATACTCAATATTGAACTGAGACATTTCGACGTTTCATTCTTGTGACTTGACATTCTGTGTACAAATGTTTTGGAACGGCGTGTAGCCTAACTGAACAGATCTGTGGCACTGTCAGTGTATTGATTACATCACACACATCTCAGCAATGAAATAAAATCACTGGCACCATCCTATTATCTCTTGTTCGTTTTAAGTGCCTTGATAAGAGAATGTGAAGTTTCTTTTTTGACTCAGTGTATCATAAAAACGTAAACTATCTGATTTCATCTCAGATGAAAGGAATATATCGAAAATTTTAGTTCATTCTTGAATTTATTTTGTCACCTTATTCATTGCAGATTGGCGTATAGTCATGTAGGAAAAAAACACCTTTAGTGTTGTTTGAGCAACAGGTGTGACCACCCTACAGATTAATGTGGGCACGATGCCATACCCACATTTGAATGAAACTTATTTCATTGTCCACACTTCACTTCACTGATTATATAATAACAAAACAGTAAATATTTGCATTTCAGCGCATAGTAGGCTGACGCTAGGCTTTAATAGACAGTCACAGTAAAAACAGCAGTACAATGTAACATGAAAATAGCTAATGCTTCCCTCGCCGCCCAGGAAAAACCATAGATAAAAAACTACGCTTTTGCGTGTGAAAAAACTATGGAAACCTGTAATTCCGCAGCAATTGCGAGGTAAACCAAAATGAATGGCGGACTCATTCTTACAAATCCTACAAATCCTAGTGTAGTAGTATATAAAATATGATTCAAATATAAGCGAAAATTTGACCTGCTCGGTTAGATCGTGCGCTAGAAACTGAACACTTATAACATAGTAAACCATTCAAACACGTCACAATCCCAAAACGAATTCTCATTGGGTATAACCTAGTATACAACAATCAATACCCTAAATACCGACTCGCGCATTTAGTTTACATGTTGTTAGGACAACTATTTCTCGCTATACTGTCGTACCGCGAGAAATTAAAATTAAATGCTGAGACGTCAAATTGTTGAAAATTGACAAACTAGTATTGAAATTGTGATGCTTGGTTTATTTCTATCGAAGTTATCTCCAGTAATGTAAAGTGCCAAGCACATAAAACCTGGGAGGTTTTAAACATTTTGTAAATTTTTCTTTTCTACCATCCAGTAATTCAAAGTTGACGCGTCATATGGTGTAATTTAGGAAAGAACAGTTGAATTTACGAGGGACACTTTTTAAGTTCGTAGAGTAAGCCTATAACGTTTTAACGCAATGATGAAGCTGCACGAGTTTTTACACAGAATTTGCGTAATCATTCCTCTCTCGAACGGTATCACGGTATGCGGCACACGAGGTCCACGTGCGCGCTGCGCTGGGTATTTTCAACACGTGGTTTTATACACTATAGTAAAATACGAGGGACACTTTTTAAGTTCGTAGAGTAGGTCGGTCTTTTAAAAACTGCTTGAAATATCAAAATTTTATTTATCTAAGACCTTCGAAATATGCCTTCGTCAAGTGTTTTGAAGATCTTACGTGAACGACTTGGGCTATGTAAGATCTGCGCGCGTTGGGTGCCCCATTTGCTCACTGACGAGCAGAAACAAAGTCGGGTTAGACTTGCATCGCAAGTTATAAAAAATATGATAAAAAATATGACCCATGTCGTTTGGAAGAGATAGTTACAGTTGATGAATACTGGATCTATCATTTTCAGCCCGATTCTAATGCTAAAAATAAGGTTTAGATTTAATCTTGAGGCGACAGACCTGTCATTGCGCGCCGTTGCAAAACATCAAATCGCATGTTGTATGCGATATTCTTTGATTCGAAAGGTCCAGTCCTTCAAATTCTAGTCCCGAAAGGTAGTTCTGTCACTGGAAAGTTTTACAGAGAAAGTATTCTTACTCAACTTGTTGATTTCTATCAGAAACGCAGACCGCGCACCGGTGTCCGCGGCATCAAATTACTCTATGATAACGCACCGGCCCATAAATCCGCTACGGTACAGGAATATCTGAAAGAATCTGGGCTCGATGTCTTAGATCATCCCCCATACAGCCCTGACCTGTCCCCCTGTGACTTTTGGTTGTTCCCAAGACTAAAGGAAATGCTGGCAGGGCACCGTTTTGAATCCCATTGTCGTATAGGCAGTGCGGTCTACCAGTGTCTGCAGCATATGTCTAAAGAGGAGTCGGGTGGCGTTCCGGAAATGGGTAGATCGGTGTAAAATGTGTGTTGAGGCAGACGTGGCATATTTCGAAGGTCTAGGATAAATTAAATTTTGATATTTCAAGCGGTTTTAAAAAGACCACCCTACTCTACGAACTTAAAAAGTGTCCCTCGTATGTTTCTAACATTTAAAACCCCACTCTACCCCCTCTTATTCCAAAAAATCACAAAATATGGTATTCAAAACGGTTTTGTATTCCATCAGCCAATTCGGTGAACAACATTATGTCATTAATATGCATCAATGCAGCTCGTATTGTACTAATATTTTTCATAGTTCATCAACAGTTACTGTCCTTACACGCGTTACAAAATCATCTGGTTTTGCCGTGTTTTCATTTCCTTATTCTGATCGAAACACCGAAAAGACGAAACAACGAATAACACTACAGAACAATATGATTATATTTGCCATTCTACATACATCAGAGTCTCTGTCCACACATCTACGGTCCCCTCCGCCGAACCGGATATTCAACACTGTCATTAAATTTATTGAGCTATCCAAGTTTTTTTGGAGTATGTGGGTTCTTGTTGGCCCTGATACATTGTACCTACCTACTTCAGAATTATATGGATCAACACGAGAGAGAGAGAGGCCCATCAAAGGAATTTATGTTTACGTTGAAAGATCACCTGCTTTATAATTCTACAATGCGAAAATATTAATCGGTGTTAAAAGTGAAATCCAAATATGCAGTATAGATAAAAAGAAACCGAACATAGAAAAAGTTTTCCTCCAGAGAAATTACTTGCATAGACGTTCTTTCAAGAATAAATTGGTTGTTTATGTTAAATACTGAAAATCGGATGTAATCGTTGCGAGACAGTTGTTGTTAACAAATATCCTGTCGCTTATGTCTAAAACATCTGACTGTATGAAAACACAAGCCGTCAACGCAAAATAACCTTGCAACGCGTTTCGTGATGCAAGGTCACTTGTCAGCGCGCACTGGGTTTTCAAAATTCGGGGCTAAGCACGTAGCGTAATATCATTATGGACTGGTTATTCAATACTGTATTTAAATTAGTTGAGCTATCCAAGTCTTTTTGGCCTATGTGGGTTCTTGTTCACTCTAATACCTATCCAAATCAGAACTGCGTGGATCAACACAAGAGGCCACACAAAAGAGCTCGCTATTAATCTAAGGCAACATTGCAGCTTTGTTGGTTTCTATATAAATCATAACAAAGACAGGTTAATGTGTAAAAGCCTGTCATTCATTTTAAATGACGGGAAAAAATGTGAGTCCTAGAATAAATCTAAAAACGAAGTGGCTGGAATACATACAGGCATCTTAACTGGAAATGCAAAATATTAAATTATTACACAACAGCGTTCTCCTGGCCACTATATTGTTACCTAACACATATGTGATAAAGTAATATCTTTACTGGAAACAAAATTAGTGCATAAAAAACGCCACCAACCTCTTGTTTACATGCATTGCCCAAACAAAATTTTGACGTTTATCATGAAGTGATGTTTGCGAAATAAAATATTTTAAACTTCTACATTGGAACTTAGAGAATTATAGATGACGAATGTCCTTTTTCATATAATGTGATAAAATCAAGAAATTCATTTAAAAATTAAGGATTATCTCCCTCACGTATAGCTCTGATCCTTTACCGGATTTGGTTCCACTATTTCGTATTTTGGTTCTTTCAGTTCTTGCAAGTTTGTTCTTATTTCGGATTTCCAACATTTTTGACTTGAGCATCACTGAAGAGACATTATTTGTCGAAATGCGCATCTGGTGCATCAAAATTTGTACCGTTTATGTTTTATAATACATACGCAAAGGGTAAATTCTAAGTCAAGTTCTTTGTGTAATACCGTTGTTTTTCATGATTGTAGTGTAAATATGTAAACTTGCACAATATTTTGTAAATGAAATAACTGCACTAACAAGATCTGGTAAAACTCCTTGGTTCTAAGATTTCTCAATGTTGAAAAAAAAACTATGAATAACAGTCACAGCCATTTATGATCCAGTTTATCGATTTCAAAGAATACCAAAATACAGATTATGACGAAAAAACCCATTGAAACTCCAATGACTAAAACTGAATACCGTATATGTGCACAGCAGGTCAGGAAAACCGACAGTAAAACTGTTGGAGGGGGTTGAGGAGGGGAATGATGTGTGGAACAAATTATGTTATATTCTGTCTTGTGTTTTTATACCTAAAGTTCCATATACGTCTAAAATTCTTGATTACTTGGATATGAATAAATTTGGACGAAAATTATACCATTTCCTAATCCCACGGTCACGACGAAGCGAGACCAACGATTGATTTTCGAAAACGACATCGAAAACACACACACACACACACACACACACACACACACACAAAGACACACACACACACACACACACACACACACACACACACAATGCTATGAATGAAGTTACATTCAGTTTCATTAACATCAACGGTACAACAATGAGACGGCTATTTGTATTAATTTATGTTTTAATTTGTACATGACCCCCCTCCCCCCAACAAAGGATTAACTACAACATGAGACGATTATTTATATGTAATTTATATCTTATTCATATCCCCCACCAAAGAGTAACTACATTTGTTGTCAGTCTGGGTCCAGTTACATGACAGCCGATTAAACATTAAATTATAAGGCCAATTTAAAAGCAAAAGAAAAAGAAAAAATATTGATTGTTTTGATAAATCCTTTGATCTGTTTCTCTATTGAATTTTCGAAACAATCTTCAATTATGTAACTTTAACCTCCATGTACACAACAATCATACTTCAAAATACTTACGAGAGAGAGAGAGAGAGAGAGAGAGAGAGAGAGAGAGAGAGAGAGAGAATTAATATTTTTCATATCTGATCGTATTGGTAATCAAAGTTATATGGAAATAGCTTCTATTTTTTCTTTCTTTTTATTTTGTTATTTTCTCCTATATATTTGTGCATTATATTTAGCTCAAGTTCTTTTGAAATAATTAACTTTAATAATTATTTCTGTATAAACATGAACCACAAGCCATTCGGAGATTCGTGCGATGAAGTTTTGTATTCAGAAATTAAGTGGGTGAATCTGACAGACAGGTATCTATAATTACTATTTGTCATGTGTAATGAGGTTATCAGAGACATTAGCTGTATATATTTCTGATGAAATAAATCTATATATAAATCCCAGAACCGCTTTAAGTAACAGTCCATAGCACAACAGTACCGAGGGTGATTTATTTCTTGGAAGATTTTTAAATGATATGTTTTATTTTTGAGATGTTACCTTAGTTTGTAACACTGATATGACCTGTGTAGAGAGGAACAACAATTTTATAGTTAAAGGACGCTATTTATATTTCATCACACAAAAGACTGAAATTATTCCGAATTCATTACGAAAATACATATACAAGATATTTAAGATTTAATGGTAATTAACTTTTACAGTAGAAAGTACTCAATGTAATTTGGGATTTGGAATGCTATTGCATTTCATGATATACAATTGTGCTATACAATATGAAAAATTGAAATATGTAACCTTTCAGGAAAAGTGGTGATATTTCTTTGTTGCGTTCTTTTCTGGACTGTTATCCATCACTTTAGAAATGATTTATTTTTACCATTTAATCGACGGTCATAATCAGTAGTAGTCATAAAGAAGATATATAATGAGAAGGACTTGAAAAGGGCCAAGTGATTAAAGATGATTAATTAAGAATGCAGCTTAACTGAATCTGTATCTAATGTATACTGGAAATTCCAAGAGAAACAGTGTACAGATTATAAATAATGCAATCAGCAACTGATTCAATCGACCTTATTGAACGAAATCAAATTGTACCTCATTGATGATAATAATGATGTTGATAAGTGAATTTATAGTGCAGACTGTCTGGCAGGGGCCCTGCTGTACTCTGTATGTGGTGATAAGGAGCGAGTCTTTTAGTTATAAACTAAACGCTAATAATAATAAGCACCTCTAGTTAGCTAATCAAATTATTTGGGGCACTGGACCTAAGCATGTTCTGTAATCATTTGAATTTGCTGAGGTTGTGTATTTAGCGTTACCGATGCTACTGCTACTGACTTCCTGTAAAATGGTTCCCTCATCTAATGTTGTTGTATTGAGGTTGGTTCCCTCATCTAATGCTGTTGTATTGAGGTTGGTTCTCTCATCTAATATTGTTGTATTGAGGTTGGTTCCCTCATCTAATGTTGTTGTATTGAGGTTGGTTCCCTCATCTAATGTTGCTGTATTGAGGTTAGTTCCCTCATCTAATGTTGTTGTATTGAGGTTGGTTCCCTCATCTAATGTTGTTGTATTGAGGTTGGTTCCCTCATCTAATGTTGTTGTATTGAGGTTGGTTCCCTCATCTAATGCTGTTGTATTGAAGTTGGTTCCCTCATCTAATGTTTTTGTATTGAGGTTGGTTCTGTCATCTAATGTTGCTGTATTGAGGTTGGTTCTGTCATCTAATGTTGTTGTATTGAGGTTGGTTCCCTCATCTAATGCTGTTGTATTGAAGTTGGTTCCCTCATCTAATGTTGTTGTATTGAGGTTGGTTCCCTCATCTAATGTTGCTGTATTGAGGTTGGTTCCCTCATCTAATGTTTTTGTATTGAGGTTAGTTCCCTCATCTAATGTTGCTGTATTGAGGTTGGTTCCCTCATCTAATGTTTTTGTATTGAGGTTGGTTCCCTCATCTAATGTTGCTGTATTGAGGTTGGTTCCCTCATCTAAGTTGTTGTATTGAGGTTGGTTTGTCGAGGTTTCCTTGTACTTCTCTCTTGCACAAATCTCATCCATCCATGGAGGACATTAACATATAAAGTTTGCAGGATTAGAATTTGTGTGATGCTAACATATTGATCCCACTCAATGAATGCAGATATGATCTCCAGTACTAAAACAGCATCATTAAATAAGGCATTCCGCTCGAATTCCGAAATTTAACTGAGATGAGTATATTATATCATTTTTGATGGGCAAAATGATGACAATTCAGAGACCATAGAAAAGCAGGTGATCCTACATCACCACCATAGCCATGACCATGAACTATTTGACTGTTATTGACCCCGTGGGGATCCGGGATGTTAGAATAGATCCTCAGTACCCCTTGCTTGTCGAAAGAGGCGACTAAATGGGGCGGTCCTTCGGATGAGACTGCAAAATCCGAGGTCCCGTGTCACAGCAGGTGTGGCACGTAAAAGATCCCTCCCTGCTCAAAGGCCATAAGCGCCGAACATAGGCCTAAATTTGCAACCTTTCACCGGCAATGGTGACGTCTCCATATGAGTGAAAGATTCTCGAGCGGGACGTTAAACAATATTTAAACAAACATTTGACTATTATTGTGTATTTAGCTAGCCTGTTGTCGGTTGGTGAGCCACACGCGGATGTACCGCGGATTTCCTCCCAATTACAACGGCATGGAACTCTTTTGTTGGAGGAGGGGGATATCGGTATGCATTTGTTGATTATTATCATTGATAGTCCGGAACTGATGATAAGTATACAATTTTATCTAAACTGTTTAAACACAAATCTATATGTTAGCTGTGATAGGAGTTTCCTTTACGGAATCCAGGTCTCGGTTGTTTCTATTACTGGGGTATAACAACACTAGATGCATGAGTTAATCTGCAGAACTGGTATTGTAACTATAAATACACTAGACATTTTCTTCTTATATTCCTATTTGTGAACATAGGAAATAAGATAGTTACGTCATTACACTATTCCAACAACTAGATAAATGTGCTACATATCTATATCATTCGCAGACTAATAAAAACAATGAAACGGTCTACGGAACGCTTACCCTCAAAACGTCGTCATATATAATGGTTTTCTATTTACACCACTGGTCGTAGTGGAGCGTTCGCTTCGTAACCAGGAGACCAAGTTAGGCCGCATCAAACCTAAGATGTAAGCTTGGCATTTGGAAGTGAGAATCACGAGTCTTTCGGAAATGACTTTAAAAACGGAGGTCCCGTGTCGCGACAGGCTTTGACATGTTAAAGAACGCCCACCTGTTACAGGCGTCTAAATTTGTGGCACTTCATCTATAACTGGTGACGTCTCAATATGAGTGAAAAAACAAACAAACAGCTAACCAGTTAACCACTGACACCAAAACATAAAATTCAAAGGGAAAAAAATACTGAAACATCTTTTGAATACCCCTCCGCCCGATATTTTTGACATAAATTTGACCCCAAAACCCCTGTCCTTATGCGATATTGTTTTTATCATTTTCGTCATTACATTAGAATAGCATGATAATCTAACTTTTCATTGGGCCTAATTTAAGAGAAAATTATCTTTGGGTTTTTATTATCTGCGTTGCAGATAATGCATCACAGGGAATTGTGTCTTCAATTATTAAAATCTTATGCATATATGTACATGTGCATACAGGCTTTTGCTTTTCTCATTAGTTGGGCTGAAGGTGTTTTTTGTGTCAGTCAATCTGTCTCATTTGGTTTTCTGCCTTTTTTCCCACCATTTTTTTGATTTAGGAAGCTAGTGTGTGGTATGAAGTCAGTGGTATACAACTGCCTGTTTACAGCCCAAATTTAAGTTTCGTCATATCTGAGCGATTTTTACTACATTATGGGACTTTGAGGGGAATATAGTATTCCGGATTTTTATCAACTATGCTTTAAATCAGGATTCTGAAATTTTTGGTTACATGTACCTAAGGAGTAGATACAGATCAAATTTCGTGTGTTACGGTTGATCCATTGAACGTTTTCAATTTTTGTTTTCCGAACTTTTATTTCATGCTTTGATTTTGGAAGCTGAAATTTGGTATGTAATTTACTAATGTATGTTCAAAGATCAAGTTTAAGTTTCATCACAGTGAATCGATTTTTTCACGAGATTTATGAAACTTTGTGTGGAATGTCGTTTCCTAATTTTGCAAAGAATCCGAAATTTGATAAAGGGATATCGAATAAATAAATACATATCAAAATTCACTTTTACTACAGTTGAGTTATTCCTGTTGATTGTTTGTATAAAAGGGTCAAAGAACGAGGTCAATGGATCAAGTCCTTTTCTTTTTTAATCCTGTACACGAAACTGTCCGGATTTTTACTCCTCCTTTATTTAATTTTAAAAATCAATTTGTCTCCATATCATGTCAATATGATAACAACCACGCAAGTATCTCATTGAATAAATCAAGGTACAAATAAGAAACCCTGGAAATCTCGTACACAAGGAACTTTGAAATTTCCACTCGAGTAACCTTGACCTCTTACATGTAACCTTGAAAAAAAGTAGTAGTCCATGTACTCATGCATGGTCCTAATAGTTTGGAAAAACTGGCTGCTGTACACAAGGGGGAATTCACAGACACGAAGGCCTGGAAGGCGGATAAAATACAATTTCTTTGTCGTTACGGAGTAATATTTATTTTCTTATTGCTAACAACAGTTATAAATAACCTTTAATGCCAAGATATATATTCATAAATAGCAACGTGTATTTTCTTTTCTACTTTTCAGAAAATTCAGAATCAACCGATGAAATCTGGGAATTTATATTCATAACCAATACTCAAAATACTGATATACATGTATTATGTCATATATATGTATTTTATGTAAATCCTTAATATATACGAAGTATTTACTCGTACACTGAAATTAGTTAAATGTGTTCATCTTTGACTGCCAAAGACCGATTGTTTTTTATATTTATATAAACAACCATGTACATTATATAAATTGTATAATTTAAAAAAAAATAGAAAAAATGTCCTCTCCAAGATTTGAACCAGTAATCCTAAACTGATATAGAAAGAATTTAAAGCTATTACTTCATTTAAAGATCATCAAGTACAGGGTTTTTGAATAATTTCGAATAAAATTTTGATAATGATTGTTGATGGTATTATCACTGTGAATATTTTCAATTTTAAGCTTATAACGAAAAGATCGAAAGAACTTGAATAACCTTCGTAGTTTTCATATCTACATTTCTGTATTGTGAATCATTCCTTCACCTTCGTAGTTTTCTTATCTACATTTTTGTTTTGTGAATCATTCCTTCACCTTCGTAGTTTTCATATCTACATTTCTGTATTGTGAATCATTCCTTCACCTTCGTAGTTTTCATATCTACATTTCTGTATTGTGAATCATTCCTTCACCTTCGGATCACACAGCCGTCTTGTTGGTCATAGGCCAATATTCGACGATCAAAGAATTTGGCCTATTGTGATTTTTTGGAAAAAATATTTGGTACTTAATTTAATTTCAACTCGCTCACTTCTTGATCTCCAGCGAAAGGTCCAGATTGTTAGAATAAATTAACATTTAAGTAGAAATCACACTGCATTGTAATAAATCTACCAGTAATTAGACTTAATTGAGGACTGATCAAGAATGGAGATTTGCGCTTGTGTTAACTTGACGAGGCACAACCGTCTTGATTGCATTAACATTTCAAATATGATTTGTCAATGTATTGTGGAAATATATTTAAATAAAATAAAATCACCCATGGTTTGGAGTCTTTCCTATATAAAGAATATTGGGAATTACCGAAAAGGTGTACACCTATTTCTTCTAAGCATGTAAAGGAATGGAATGCTTATGAGAGGTTAATGCGTGCCTACTTAAAAAAAAAAAGAGGGAAGGGGTTATATCTTGCAATTGCAATTAATAATCATTATTCATAATGAGAGAAACAATTTAAAAAATATTTCTATAAATTATTTAGAAAGTAATCCGAAACAGGCGAGGGTCCTCAAGTAGTTTAAAGCTGTACCAGAAGTACGTGCCGTACGTCAGCGTTATATTAAAGTTATGATGAAAAAACGACTTATTCATGATAAATCTAATGGGCATATAATGATGTAGCACGTTTACTCTTTATATAAATCGCATGTAATTAAAATATCAGTGTAAGAAGTACAAAATTTTAAGAGGAAATTTGAATTGAATTTGATTTTAATTCAACACCGGAGTACAGGCATCCGTGAGATGGATATTCTGCATCAGCTGTATGAATTTGAAATAGGTACATGTTGGTAAAACTTTTGAGTAGCTTTTCATTAGCGAAAAAAAGAACATTTTAGATAAATTATGTCAAATAGCAGGTGCTATTTTTTTTTAAAGGAAATTATGATCGTTTATAAAGAAAATATATAAAGCATGCTCCTCGATATAGAATTCCCATATGTCAAATTTACTGCAACATATTAAATTTCTGTAGGAATAATTTATTTTCAATATAGCATGCCATGAATATTGAACATGAATCACCTGTCTGGTCTTACATGCAAGTTTCTGTATACCGTTGTAAATGGTGATGTATTCAAATAAATGAAATGACTTAGAGAGGGATATTAAAGAATATAGTAAAAATCGCGTCCCGTGCCTTTGACTTACAGCACAAATAATTGTTCTGTTCAATTGGTCACTTATCCTTTTCGCACAGGGCGCAGTACACAAGTCTTGATCAGTACCTGCTACTCCCGACTATCGATAGTCTTTTTCTGTACTCTAACCCATCCGTTGCAAGTTCTTTTTTGGACTTCCTCTTTTTCTTTCTGGTGTTCGTTTAATGGCTATTTTTGCTGTCATTTTCTTTCCTCAGCACATGCCCAATCTATTTCCATGTTTTCTGTTTTACTTCTAGCTCAGTGATTTGCTGCTTGGTTCTGGAATGTAGCTCTCCTTTGGAAATTTTCTATGGCCAGAATATATTGCTGCTTTTGCAGAGTTAGGTATAATGGAAGGCGTACAGTTTTGAATCAATTTACAAATTTCTACAACATATAATAGTACAGACTTTTATATTACTATTGTACATTTCTATCATCAGCTTGGTGTTTAAGCTTACCAATCCTCTGTAGCTGACAAAAAAGGCACATCTCTCTTTGCCTACTCTTGTATTTAAGTTCATTTTTGTTACTAATAACGCTGCCAATACATTTAAAGTTTTCTGTCTCTTCAATATTGTTTCTGTCAATGTTATTGGCGTAATAGAAATGCAGTTCACTGTGCTGAGTTCCGTTTATATTTTCTTGCTAGATTTTAGTCCAATATCGTTGACTATCTTCTTAAGTTCCTCTGTTTTCTTTGTATGTTGTATCTGTTGCTTGCTTATCAGACAGTCATCAGCAAAATTAAGATATTCTAGCAGCGAGTTAAGTTTTCAATTCGAGTTGCTGAGTTTCCATTTGTAGTTTTCATGCACACGTCAATGACTGTTTAAAGAAGAGAGGTCAAATGATATATCCCTGGCGTATCCCAGATGACACATGGAACCGGCCAGACTTTTGTTTACTGTGTATAACACAACATTCATAGTTGGTACGTAATTCATATATTAGGCGCATCATTTTCATGTGGCAGTCCATATGCTCCAGCGACCGCCCACACGCATTCTCTTTTGTCACTAATCCCTTGGGGATCCGGGTTAGAATAGATCCTTAGTACCACTTGCTTGTCGACGAATAAGAGGCGACTAAAGAGGCGGTCCTTCGGATGAGACCGTGAAAGACGAGGCCCCGTGTCACAGCAAGTGTGGCACAATAAAGGACCCTGTCTGCTGAAAGGCCGTAAGTGATGAGTATAGGCCTACATTTTGCAGCCCTTCAACAGCAATGGTCACATCTCCATGTGGGTGAAAAATTTTCAAGCGGGATATTAAACAATTTGGTCACTATCGAAAGCTGTTTAAAAAGTCTATAAAGTATAAAACAATTTTGACCCGCTGTTCTATTGTTTGTTGATGTTCATTTCTAAGCGTGGATATTGTGGTCTATCCATCTTCTTCCAGATATGATTAATTGCCACGTTCAAAATTACTAAGTTACTCACATAGTTGGAAAGTTGTTTAAACTAATAATATGAAATAATCGATGTTATAAAGTATGTACAAATATGTTGTACTGTTGTCAGCATAGGTATCGGAATCACATTTAAAGGAGCCTTTTAGGTGTGTGAAATTTGTGATAGGCGAAGAAATAAAAGCAAAATTTGGGAAAGGGACAACTTCTTAAAATGGTGTTTTATTTGTTGTAGATCTATCTACCTCCTCTCTTTTGTTTGTTTAGGATCAATCACATCTCTCTCTCTCTCTCTCTCTCTCTCTCTCTCTCTCTCTCTCTCTCTCTCTCGTTTTTATTTTTTTTTCTTACAAAATGGTGGGGGTCGTCCCTCAGCGTCCCACCCCGGTTCCGACACCTATGGTATATGTAAGTATCCTCTATTATGATGGAGAAAATATGTCACACAATCAAGCCTCTAACGTTTACTGTACTTTGAGTGTCTCTGACGAAACCTCCATAGAAAAAATGTGATTATATCCAATTTATGAATCGTTCAGTAAAATTCGTACAAACGTAAATTAAAGAGATTAATAAATGAAAACACGAAGAAATTTTATGTTCAAGATTCGACTTATATTCCTAGTATATACGTACCTGTAAAATATATATTCATATATCAGGAAAAAGTAGTACATTAATTTTTTTCACTTATATATCATCTGTTTTGTTTTTCGTACAAAAGATATTCTTGATTACGATTTATTGGCTCAAATTCGACGAATGTGGAGTGTAGGAATTTATATGTATTTCCATTCTCAAAAATCCTTTAGAAATACTTATAAATACTGTTATATTCTATAGTATATTTTATATACTCTTTTGATAACATAAACATAGTGCTTGTTAGTATACATCTATAAGAATTTTCACGGGACGTTTTAAATCGTGAAGAATTAGTTATTCCTTTTAGAATTAGTTATTCCTTTTGATCATTGTTGAAATATTTAAGCTGAAGATTCCCTCGGTAAAAGAAATTTCTTTCAAAATGATACCAATATTTCAATATATGAAATATGAGTTCCGATATGAGTCGGATGGGGTACAAAAGTGGACAAAAAATTCAAATGTGTTTTTCTTACGATATAGAAACTGAATACAGCCACTCTCACTATAGTACCAGACTCAACGCTCTCAATGATCTCAGGGGGACACAGTCTTATTTCTAATGCGAATAAAATCACACCATTGATTTAAGACAGACCTTTGTTTAGTTACACATAAGAAAATGAATAAACGATGATAAAAGAATATCTTTATAATTTTACGTGTTTGATGGTAAGGTAAATTGCATGCGTTTTATACAGGTATAAAATATTTTCTTCTGTAAACCGTAATGTAATTCATATTTCGCACAAGTTTAAGTTTAAACGAAATCCCAATTATTTCTGGAATCAGCCGCAAGCACCTTTAAGATGTGAATGATAGATAATTAAAGTCAACGGTTTAGTAGGGGTCAGGTGGGTGAGTTAGACAGACAGGTATCTGTAATTATAATTGGCTGTGTGTAATGATTATGTCAACGTCATTAATTCAAAAATTGCCGTAGAATACGTGATTTTATATTTATATTTACAGCGCATTATCTCCTGCTTTTAAATTAAGCACATGTCAGACTTCTGTCCATTGTACCTTAAATTTAGACGTTTTATCGCTTTTTGACAAATTTTCACCAATTTATCTCGAAGAGCCTATTACAAGTAAATGATAAAATCTTAAAATGGTTAGTTGCGTATTCTTAAATGCTATATATAAACACATGAAATTTAAAATACAAAAATAACACATATCTGCATGAAATGTATGGAATAAATTTTCTATTGTAACTATGAAAATACACAAATATGAAATAAATTTATAAAGTCTTGCTAAAACACTAAAACAAGAATACAGAAAGTCAGTAAAATAGAACCATAAACGGGAAATTGTGACGTAAAGATCGACAGTTTGATGTCTGACAAAATACTAAATTCATACAGCTTTCATCAAGATTTCCCCCTCCTTTCAAACTAAATATGACGAATGTGGATACAAACTGATTATCTAGTAAAAGTAATAAAACTATAAATTATACTTATTCACAAACGAAAGTGCTCATGTAGCCTTTAACTTAGCCTTTAAATATACATTGAAAATATTCGTTTTCAAATGCACCACTTTTTGTTTCCAGTAAAGATACATATTTATTTTATCGCATTATGACTGGGCGCACAAGACGAGCAAGACGGCGGTTTACTCTGATAGGGTTTTTACACTGTACATGCGATTCTGCGTGTTTTCATTTATGCAGGATAGATGTGAATGTATTTCTAAATTAATGCAATACAAATTTACTGGGATTGAATTTATTGTTAATTCAGTCTTCGAGTTGTATAATCTCTAGAAATAAATTAAACGTAGTAACCAAACAAACATTAGAAAATCTGTACTGCAATGTTTCGGATTCAATTTTTTTCATTTATTATTTTATATCTATTTATTCATTCATGAAATACAAAAAGGGTGGATTCAAGACAAGCGAAAACTCCAAATATATACATGTGTATACATTGCCGTCTTATATATTTAGTTATGTTACGTATTTATATGTACTAGATGTATTCCGATGAGTTGTATAACTAAAGGACAATAAAGAAACATTTTAAAATCGTTATTCTTCGGCGTAAAATTGTTTCTACTAACTAATTTAGCAATGAAGCTATATCTTAATTACAGCATGATTTCACAACTCTCTGTCCTGATGTACAAAATGCACAGTGTGATCCAACCTTTTAAAAAGAGAATGATTTCTTTCATTTTTTAGCGGCCTGATATCTTTGACGCAAGTTGCTTTCTTGTCGCGTTTGTGTTTTGTATCAGTATTGTGGCTAGGAGAACGCTGTTGTGTAAGGCTTTTATGCCTTGCATTTATAGTCAAGATGCGGGTATGTCTCAGTCAATTTGTTTCTGTAGTTATTTTTAGGACTCACAATTTTCGTCATTTTAAAATAAATGACAAACTTTTACACCTTAACATGTTTTCTGTTATGATTTACATGGAAACAGAGTTACAATGTTGCCTTGGATTAATAGCACGATTTTAACATAAAAATAATTGTGAAATCAAAGTTGAATCATAGAGAGGTATTTCAGATATCACCCCCCTCCCCCAACGACTTGAATATGGATTTTTATCCGACATCAAGTTGCCTTAAAAAGCACAAATTATTAATGATTTTCATAAAGATATAGCACGAAAATACAGAAGGCCAAAAACTTCTCTAAGCTTACCAATGGACAAGGAAAATATTGAATTGATCAATGACTAATGCCAAGAGTTGTATACGCTCTTTGAGAGATTTGAGTTTGAGATTGTATGTGTTTATTAACGAAAAGATTAATAACAAGAAACATTATAGTTGAATACTATGATTTCACATACGATAAACTAAATAAAACAAATAAGGAAAATGGAAAGGTGTAGTGGTAAAAATAAACCAGAAAGAAAGGGGGATTCAGCAATATATATACATACATTAATAATCTGTACATCTAGAAATGTATGATTCAAAATCTCTTTTTGAACATTGTCTTTGAAGTTAAAAATCCCATCAATATACAGATATAACTTCAATGATAAAGGAACTCGACATCGCCCGTCAGAATTTAAATTAGTAGTAGTATATCTTAATTATTTTCTTTGCGTTTACCACAATTAAAAAGTATACTTTGTTATTTGTAATACATTTTCAAATAATAGTTGTAAATGATGTAATTCATATATACCTCTGGTTTTTCTTTTTCTCCCCACCCCCACCTCTTCAGTTCTTTCAAAATAAAATCTGGCGAGGCGTACACAGTCATCCTTTTAAATGTAGAAACAATGGGATATATTAAATGGAAAATGTGGAACATGTGGCGAAGCCTGTGATACAGAAGTTTGCGAAAACAAGGCGGGTGGAATGAAGGCCACCGGTGAAATTGGTCGAAATTATAAGATTCATCAAAGTACTGAGAGTACTACGACGGAATCAGATCATCGATCAAAAATGATTATCAAGTTTGATATCTGAAGGCAATTGAGTTCACATGTATAATCCGCTTACGTAGATCGCTAAACCAGTTTAGCGGTCTACGTGAGCGGATCATAGGATCTGATTTTAACCAGACTGAATAGAGTCATAATAAAGGTTAATAGTAACTTAATTTTTGAAGATTCCACGAAAGAAGTATGAACATAAGGTAGGAAACCCCTTGGACTATCATTCTCTGCCCTCAGATTTTGGGCTGTGGGGATACCACGGTGGGGTGCCCGGGAGTGGAATCACTTTGCTGACTTCTCTAATGATTGAATATGGGGTGATCGAATGAAACAAAAACTGATAAAGTGATAGAGAAGATACAGAACCCTATAAAGGGGTTCAAAATAGCCTTTAAGTACATTTGAGCTCGCCTGAAAGTTCTGGAGGCCCCAGGTGGTACCCATACAGCCCCTTACTGAGGACGGAAAATGATAGTCCTTGGGGTCCCCTATCTTGCAAGCATAGTCCTTTCCTGGACTCTTCAAAGATGATTTTGTTTGTTTGTTTGTTTGTTTATAGCCGCCTGAGCAATTTTTCAGCTATCCGGCGGCTGTCACCATTACCGGTGACAGGGCTGCAAATTTAGGCCTATGCTCGGCACTCAGGGCCTTTGAGCAGGGAGGGATCTTTATCGTGCCACACCTACTGCGACACGGGACCTCGGTTTATACGGTCTCATCCGAAAGACCGGCACCCACGTCCCACAGTGGGATTCGAACCCCCGACTCAAGGATCATCAGATCTTTGAGCCCGACGCTCTAACCACTGCGCCACGCGGGCGGCTCTTCTTCAAAGATGAAGTTATTATTTACTATCATAATGACCCAATGTGATGTAAAATTATTAACATTCAGGTGAGTTGAATTGTCCTTAAAGACCTATGTGACCCCTTTCTTGGATCCTACATTCTAGAATATATTGTTCTTTATCTCCTTACCAGTTTTGTGTCATTTGGTCGCCCTATATTCAATCATTAGAGAGGTCTGAAAAGTGAACCCACCATTAAGAAGGCCTCACGTAGTACCCCTACAGCTCCAAACCGATGGCTGAAAATGATAATCCTTTGGGTCCTCTATCTTGCCTGCAAACTCATTTCGTGGACTCTTCAAAGATTATGTTGTTATTTGTCTTCTTATGACTCTAAATGATGTAAAATTAGGAACTTTCAGATGAACTCAGTAGCCCTTAAAACTCAGTAGCCCTTAAATGCCTAAGTCACCCCTCTATATGGTTCTATATGTTCGACTTCGTTGTTCTCTATCGCCAAATCAATTTTGTTTCATTCGATCACCCCATGTTCAACCATTACAGAGGTCTGAAAAGTGGTTCTACCCTCGGGAGGACTTGGTGGTACCCATAAAACTGAGGGCGGAAAATGATAGTCCTTTGGGTCCCCTATCTTGCCTGGATACTTCTTCCCTGGACTCTTCAAAGATTAGATTGTTATTTGCTTTCATTATGACCTTAGGTGGTTTAAAATTAAGTTACATCCCTTCGACGGCCGAAGATTTTGAAAAATGTTCCGCTAAATGGGAATGGTTAGAAAAAAATCCTTTAAAGATATGAACGACTGTGTATACCCACTCTGCAACAAGGAAAAGTATGTTTCATATCCTACATCATGAGTAATGAAATCGGTCCTCTAGTGTTAAAGGCCACGGCGCAGGGGTCACTCGACAAAAAGTATGCGCCAAAGATTTTTTTTTATTTTTGCTTTTAGGATATAATTTTCGCCCTTCAAAAACGATAGTATGCAACGTTCTCTTTCTAACTATTCAAAATATTTATCATATCCTCCCCTGGGGCACAGCACAGGGGGTCACAATCTGTTGTTGACCATTACGCATGTTTACGCTATGGCTGTGGAACGGATATGTATAGAAAGCAATACAAAGTTACCAAATAAGCCGGTTTGGGGTTAAAAATATGTTAATTTGAGTGTTTTAGCTGAAAACATAAAAAATCAGGACAATTGTCAAACGTTTATGAAAATTTACACATCTGAATCTGTATTTCACAGATTTCACCCCATTTTGAGAAGTCCTCAAGAACAGAATTGTAAATCATTATTTAGTAACTAAGTTTACTATATGACGTATTTCAATTTCACAAGAAGGTCGCAAAGTTAATAAATGACTAACAGCTGCTCAGCTGGGCAATTGTCAGCAGCTCACTTGGACAAATTTCATTCAAAATTAGCAACTACAACAACCCGACTCTAACCATGTGCCAGTAATGTCTAGATCAGCAGCGATTGAATTTAGCAGGAACAAATGAACATAAAAAGACCGGATAGTACGAGACAGAACTCCAACTTCCACCAGACATGACGTGTTCACGGTGTATTCTTCAATGGCACTACACCGCAAGTTAAAAAGTATGGTCATTGCAATTAATCACCAGTTCACAATCAGTATGAAATTAGAATTGATTAACAACATTTGATGGGCCATATTGTCTCTGATATTTGAGAACCTGCGTATGCAGAAATTTTGATTTGGATGTGATCTTTAAAATTTGGTATAGGTCAGCATGTCAAAACCGCTAAATTCGACAGTTATTGCTATTAAAGCCAACTTTTTTTCCAAATCATTTTTATTTTTTAGTTCACGAATACAGAATTGCATGGGAGAAAAATACGAAGAGAAAACAAATAAAGATTTAGAAACAAAAGCCTACACTGTAAAAGTTTGTTTTTACTACCTTCATCAACCACTTTTCGATTTAATACGCTGTATTGTGAGTGTGTGAAACATCTTTTCTTATCTATCAGAAGGGGATTGTCAAAGGAGAAAGTAGGACAAGAACCGTATATGACCCCCATTTTGAGAAGTCATAATGAACAAAATTGTAAATCATTATTTAGTAATCAAGTTCAGTATATGACGTGTTTCAAATTCACAAGAAGGTCGCAAAGTTAATAAAAAAAAATCTGTTTTTCCTAAGTTTTGTCTAAAAATGACGAATTTGAAACACAAATTGCTTCAGAAAATATAGAGCACACACTTGTCTACCTCTCAAACTCGCAAATTCTGTCTTTATGTGTCAGCTGTAACTTTGATTTGATATAGAAATCGTATACACAGGCAAATATGTGCTTCGTGTTTTCTAAAGCAAAACGTATGCAAATTTTCCGAAAGAAATATGCAGTTTTCTTCTGGAAAAATTAATTTGCTTAAATCTGTGACAATTTGTGGCTTTAGAAAACACTTGAATTCATGATCCTGATCATATAATTTTACTTAAGCTTGATATAGAAAAAAGGTTTTACTAGATTCTATGGTTTTAAATCTATTTTGAAATTTAAGCAAAAATTATGATCACATGGAGCCTTTTCATACCTACTGGTAGTCCTTTAACATCAAAAGAAATATTCACCTCAATATAATTTGTTGAAAAAAAAGCGAGGAGAGAAAATGAGATGGTGTTAGCAATAAATTACAATTAATGCTGATCTTATAGATATATGGTGATGAAAACAAAGTGTAGCCATGTTAAAATTATTCATGAAAAATTAAAATAGAACATTGTCAACTTGTACCGTAAAATACATTATGTAGCTGCAAGATGTTTATAGAAATGGTTCTAAAGAAGAACACTGAAAATGTACATCTAAAGATAGTTTCTTCAACAGTTATACCTTTATCTAACATCTTGTTTACCATTGTTGGGAAACACATGAGGTAGTACATCAGAGGGGGTTTGTTGTTTCTGATGGGTCTCAAAACAAGAAACGTTTATTAACTGTGCAGATGTCGCAATATTCGATAATGACGGGACGGCGCCCTCTACATCAATGTCTTCAGCTGTAGAACTAACTACAATCGCTCCATCAACCCAAGCCCCTACAACACAATCCCCATAAACCCAATCCTCCATAACACAATCTCCATTAACACAAGCCACTACAACACAATCTCCAACAACGAAAACCTCTACAACACAATTTCCATCCATACAAACCCCTATAACACAATCCCCATCAACCCAAGCCCCTACATCACAATCTCCAACAATGAAAACCCCTACAACACAATGTTCATTCGCACAACCCCTATAAGACAATCTCCATCATCCCAAGCCCTTACAACACAATCTCCAACAACGAAAACCCCTACAACGCAACCTCCAACAACCCAAGCTTGTTCAACATATTCTACAAGCACCTACCCTTTCCGACTACACAACTACTCTGCCAACACACGTGACTACACTTGCCGGAGCTGTGTTGATAGACCGTGCATAGACTGTTGATAGACTGTGAATTTACCTTGATGTGTGACAGTATTGGGCAATTTGCCGAGGACCTAATTCGACAACTCTTCTGTAATGATCACTGAAGCCTGCGTACTGCCAAATGCACATCACAGTTCTGTTCATATCAGAAGATATCGTGCAAAGCAAATGATGTGTACACAAAACTCAAGCCAATACCCTACTCTTTGTAATCGATGAACTTTAAGGAAGATGCTCAATGATGATATGGTGATGACATTATTATATGCGAATCCCTTTTTAATTGAAATTTATTAAACTCAATCCTTTTACTTGTTACATGTATATATTATATAAATGACGGGTTCAATTTCTTACGAATAAAAAGGACGAATGATTACTCAAAGAAGTTATTATTGTACAATATACTGTATATTTCCCTCTGTGTTATTTTCGACACTTGACGCATTAGAAAACGATTTGATCCGGTCTTTAATTCATTAAAATCATTTAATACTACTTTAGGATCATGCGTAAAACTAAATTCGCTCAGTGTAGCAGTTCAGTGGATATGACGCTCTCTATTCCCAACTGGGAGGCCCCAGGTTCGATGCTCGATATTGCCGCTGCATCAAACTTTTAAAAGACTTCTAACAAAGGTAATGACTGTCCCTTTGACAAACACCCGGCATTATAAAGAAAGTCGCTGATCGTTTTATAGCCCCGTGGGGATCCGGGTTCGAATAGATCCTCAGTACCCCTTGTTTGTCATAAGAGGCGACTAAATGGGGCGGTCCTTCGAATGAGACCGCATAAAACTGAGGTCCAGTGTCACAGCAGGTGTGGCACGATAAAGATCCCTCCCTGCTCAAAGGCCCTGAGCGCCGAGCGTAGGCCTAAATGTTGCAGCCCTTCACCTGCAATGGTGACCCCCCCCCCCATATGAAAAATTCTCGAGAAAGACGTAAAACAACATATAATCAATAAATCTTTTTTATAAATGACCTTGAAAACGAAGATCCCGTGTCGTGGTAGGAGTTGGCATGATAAAGAATCATTACTGCTACGCCCTGAGCGCCATGCATTGGTCAAAATTTGTGGCGCTTCGCCTAAAGCTGATTGTATGAAAAATTATCTGGTGAATGAGACGTAAAACAACAAACATGCTGAGGGCGAAGTGAGACAAAATAAAAAAAAATTACTTAAAAGTAATTCATATTATATCCAATATTTCCTATTCCCTTCCATTATTAAATTTAATTGCTCCCTCCCAAAGAACTGTAGAGTAAGGTTATTGGATTCAACATTATATATATATATATATATATATATATATATATATATATATATAATGAGCTCGTTATTTAAGTAAAATATAAAAAGACTCATGTTTTATTGAAAGAAGATAAAAATAATAAATAAATATAACAAAACGAATGAATTTCACATGTATATCAGAGTCATAAGTCACCAGACCGTATACAGTATAAAGCAATAAATCCCATGTAATATGTATAATAGGCAAACTAATGTACTCTAAAATCGATAGGGCTTTTATGTCTGGGAGGCAGATTTAATCCTGGAAAAGGACTCAGTTGCTGTGTATGCTGTGATCGTTGTGGATTATGTGGAGTCTCTCCTGCGATTGCAAAGCCAGGCGGAATGAAGGCCTGATTACTTTTCTGTACCGAGTTCTGTTGCTGACGTTGGGAATTCCACGATAATTGAGTCTGTGAAGTCGCTGTATGACGTTGATTTTGAGACCAGTTTTGTGGTTCTCCCCATTTCTTTGCCTCTTGTACGGGGTTCCAACTTGTATGTTGTTGACTTTGGAATTGGGCCTGATAAGGGGCTTGTTGTGAATGACTTGGCGAGTCAACAACAGCGAAACTTTGATGAGGAGAGTTCATTGCCTGTTGTCTGTTCACACTTGATAGTGACCCAGTGGATTGAGCTAAATGATAACTTGGCATATTCTCGACAGGAGGCTCAAATCGACTTTGGCTAGGAAGCTGCATCTTCGAAACACTAGAGGACCTAGCAGGAGGTCGGTACGTTTGTATTTCAACATGTCTCGGTTGTGAATTGGGTGTTACTGTAGTATGTTTTTCTCGAACATTTTTCATGTACTCTGGTTTGAATGCATCTAAAAGATTCTTTATAGTGTTTTTCCTGAATGATTCACTAAATGAATAAGTCGGATTTGCTCGATTGGGGGAAATTAGTGACATTCCCCTACGTTGCACAGACCTCTCCATTGTTGGACTACTAGGTTTAACGTTGTAGAACTGTTTTCTCGGAGTGAACTGTCTTTTTGTTGTTGGTCTTTTTGTCGTAGTGGTCGTCGGTTTGGGCGTTGTTGTTGTTGTGGTAGTTGTTGGTCTTGGAGTTGTTGGTTTCGGAGTAGTTGTCGGTTTCGGAGTAGTTGTCGGTTTCGGAGTAGTTGTTGGTTTCGGAGTAGTTGTTGGTTTTGGAGTAGTTGTTGTGGTGGTCGTTGTTGGTTTTGGAGTGGTTGTTGTTTTGGTGGTCGTTGGAACAGGCGTCGTTGTTGTTATCTTTGTTGCTGTTGTTGGATTAAGGGTCGTGGACTTTGTTGTTGATTTGGAAGGAGGTGTTGTAGTATCAGTCAATGGTTTTGTTTTCTTTACCATCTTTGAATTTCGTGAGAAAGCCGTTCGGAAAAGAGGCAACAGTGCTCGCCTATAAATCGGATCATACGCTCTTTCCGTGGTTACAGTCGTAGGTGCCTCAGTCGTTGTTGTGGTAGCTTGAGTTGTAGTTTTTGATGAAGTACTTGTTTTTGGTGGAGCCTTTTTGACAGTAGTGGTTTTCTGTGGTGTTGGTTTTGATATTGTCGTTTCTAAGCCGGTTGTTGCAGATGCAGTTGTATCTGAGGGAGCTTCCACGACAGTTGTTGAATGTACAGTCGTTTTTGAAGTATCCACTGCACTTGTTTCGGGAGCAGTTGTCTCTTTCATTTCAATATCTGTGAGGAAATTTCTCTGAATTCCATCAGAACCAAAATCATATGGTACTCTACCAAAAATAATATCATCAAGCGTAATGACTTGCGATTTAGCTTTTTCATTGGTTTTCTTTTGTTTGATTTGGCCTTTTTGCAATTTGTTTCCTACAGGTTGTTTTAAGTCCTTAACTGTTGTCCTCTTTGCCTTTCGAAAGGCTGACGAAGCTACTTTTAGTGCAATAGAAGAGTTCGGTTGAACTGTTGCGGATGTTGCGGATATTGTGCTAACTTTCGGTTTTGATGAATAAGATTGTACACGTGGTTTGGTTGTGTTCTTTGAATTTGTGTAAGATTCTTTTTCTTTGGTAGTCTTATTTGTATGACTCTTAATTTCACGTTTAGGAGAATCCATGGCCCTGAAAGGTGAGTCCTGTAGAAATTCACTGGGAACACTGGGAACGTTTTCTGTACCTACCACAGATTCAGTTTTTGGTTTTATGGAAGCTTCGAAATTTCCAACAGCGAGGTATTTTGTTTCAGGACTCTTGATAGGCGAACAAGTACATTCACACTTCATATTAGAGTTAGGAACGAATGCCAAACCACACGAAATAGTTACTGCCAGTAGAACTAAAGAAGGTGACAGGCGTACCATTCTGTCTCTAAATGAGCGGTGCCTTGAAGAGACAAAATTTATACAAATTACACCATTTGTATAAAAAAATTATATTCCACTCTATGACATAAAAACAAATGAATTATTAGGATGACAGAACAGGTCAACTTTGTATGTAATAAGGAAGAAATTATATCTTAATTAAATCGGGATTTCACGTTAGGTAATGTGGAACAAAACAACTTACGATGTGAAACTCGCTTTTAGCTTTTGCCTTTCATAATGTTAGATTAAATACTGTGAACAATATCGAGTCAATAAAATATATTCTCATTGAAATTATCTCATAAAAAATATCTGACACACTCTTCTTCTCAACGTTTTAAATATCAAATAGTTGGTATCACCATTGATCTTAAATAGATGTGCATATACATGCAATGTCCGAAAACAAAAATGAGGTAAGAATATGGTTTATGCATGTTGATTCTCTTACCTAAGTTTATTTTAAACATTACAATCTAGTATAAGAAAATATATATACTAATTATTGATCTGTTTTATGGTGATCAGGAAAAAAACCTTACCTGTCTCGTGAGACTCCGTCTGCTCCCTGCCGATCGTAACTGTAAAAGACACTTGGGACTCATTTGTGCAATCTGAAATTCATGACGAGGCCAAAAGGGGGCACAAAAACATATCACTGTGTCATATCAGAATACGACTAGAAACAAAATGCTTGTCATCAGGAAAATGAAATTTGATATTCAGTGAATTTGTAATCTTTGACAAGTGATCTGGTCAAGTATTTTTATAAAGTTGGGAAAATTCAGGTTGTCCCTACTGGTATCCTCTAATTGTTTTCATGGTACATAAAAATGTCTTAAGTCAGTGTTGATTAACAAGATTTAACATTAATTAGGAACAAAATGTTGGGAGGTTTTGATTAGCTTTCAGAAAAGTCCATGGGTGATGCAAATGAAACCAGTTTTCTTTTCTTTTTGGAAGAAAGTTTCGTCAGAGAAAACCACAAGATACCTATTAAATCAGACTGCAAAATATATATTCATCACGTCCAATAAATTTTATATTTTGTTTTTATTTAAAACCTTTTGAAATATTTAGTCATTGTTTTATAATACATATAATTAGTAGTAAATCACATTATAACTTTGTTGACTACCAACGAAAGTAGTTTGATCAAAAGCAATTCAGGATTTTAAACGTTATCAGTGCTTGCATATATTTGAATTAATTGTGCAATTGTTCGTTTTCTTTCAAATCAAATTGATGACAAACGAACTAAAGAATCGCATTGACTTTTGTGAAAATCTTCGTAATTATCAATTCCTTGCATTCTTTGGTAAATCACAATCCAGTGCAATATACCTTATTTTACACTTATAATCGATCAACTCACTAACCTATTCAATTAATTTCTTTCAACTAGAATATAGCATTTAGGTCCCATCAGGATCCGGGTTAGAATAGGCCCTCAGTACCCTTTGCTTGCCGTAAGAAGCGACTAAATGGGGCGATCATTCGGATGAGACCGCAAAAACCGAGGCCCCGAGTCACAGCAGGTGTGGCACGATAAAGATCCCTCCCTACTGAAAGGCTTTAAGGGCTGAGGATAGGCCTAAATTTTGCAGCCCTTCACCGGCAGTGGTGACGTCTCCATATGAGTGAAAAATTCTCGAGCGGGACTTTGAAGAATATAGACCAGCCAATATAGCGTTTAAAGGAGCCCTATTAAACACGTAACCACATTGTGATGAATTCAGATGTAATGTTTAAATATGTTATATCCTTTTATGCACTATAAAAATATTATAATGGAAACACCACGTTAGCAGAAAATAATATCATGGATATTTTCCAATTCAATTCTGTCTCCATCTTTAATATCTGCAATCTTTATCACATGAAGATTGATATATTTAAGTCGTTATTTTTTTTATTTTTATTTTTTTTTTGATATATGATTTGGTTCTACTGACCCCCCTGTAATTCCGATTACAAAAGTAAGACACGAATTTATTCAAATAATATTCTATAGAAATTGTGTTATTTTTATTTAGTGTGTGTTTTGCGACATTATCATATAAATTACAACAGAGGTTCGAATATACTAACTTTTCAGGTGAATCTCCAATTACATCCATGACATCAAATGAATCTAAATATGAAATGTTTGTATTAACATCAAATACTGACCTTTTCTGAAAATTACTCGATAGAAATTAATACAACAGGACATCGTTAAAAATTGCACGAACGTTAATTTTACATAGTATTCATTTCTTCCAAAGGTGCAAATGTTTGTATAATAATTCGGAGGACTTCTATTGAATTCGCAGAGGAATAACCACAAAGGGCAAAATTGAATTGTGTATGAATATTTGCAATTTTCTAAGCGCAGCATGTGTTAATGAAAAACACTTATACATTTCGCTTTATATTATTCATATTAAATTACTGTACGATAAAATTGCAAAAGTACAGTAATGCTTGACAAACCTTTGCTATCAATCATTTTAAAGTCTCAAGTCCATGTCTGAATTTTCATATATTTTCGTCCCGTTTCATTTTCGCTTTATATGCCATTTTCATCGATTTTAAAATGGGATTGAATATTCAACTATCTACTATAGCTCTAAGCATGGACATCAAATGACAGAATTAAAACGAAGCAAAATCGTTCTACAATGCATCACCGAGAAAATAACACACGACAAAAATATTCAAGCGTACAATATTAAAACGGAGAACCGATCTTTTGTCGGCAATATGAAAACTGTAATTTTTAAAATCATTATATACATCTAAGTATTTTCATCAGTCTGCCAAGGGGACAGATTGTAAATTAGAATTGAATGATTGTGCATGTGATGAATCATTAAATCATACAGTAATTAAGAATTTGTAGATATATTAGTTCGAGACATGACCGATCATCGGGGCTCATTAACTTGAAAATTGAAACCACAAACCAGTAAACAGAAAGTATATCTGTGAAGCCTGAATAAATTCCACAGAGGCCTAATTGGTTGTTTTTATTTTCACATTAACAAGTTACCACTTTCGCTCTGCAAATGGCATATAGCATGTATTTAGACAGGTGACAAATTACACGTGAATACCTAATTTTAGGAGTTGTTGAAACGCGCATAATCACAAGAGACAAAGTTTGTTAAGTAGACAAGGTAGTATATTAAACTGGGGTACTTTCCCAGCTGCCCATGGCCCAGAGGCAGAACACAGTCGATGTTGTGACATTTTAAAAACGGTACAAATAGCGAGTGTTAAATAAAATTAATGATGCTTCCTTCAAAATCTAAGTTAATTTATTATTCGAACACAAATCATGAATCGCACGCCACGTCATATTATTTATGAATTATTGCCTTTTAGTTCATGGTGACATCATAAATAATATCACAATTGTTTATTGATGGGTTGCATTAAATTATAAGTTGCATTAAATTCATTCTTTCTTCGAACATTACCATAGGATACAGTTGTGAATATCCGTCGATGTTTACAGAATTAGCTGAGAGTCAGAAATTAATTTCTTTAACGAGTAACTTTAATAAAAACAAAATTACATGACTGCAGTTGATGGTAAACTTGCATAATCAACATGTATTCAATTCAACCATTGTCATGTTGACAGGTCAACGATTTTTGTGGTTAAATTAAGACCAAAAGTTGGTTGTTAAATGTATAATTTTGTTTGTTCATTTACATGAAATTTAATTCCAATGCTGCTGGGCATGCGATCGTGCTTCTCTTAAACTGAGTTGATCTTGAAAAGTTCCTTCAGAATTCTTTGCAGAAAGCTATATTGATTCGGCTGAACAAAACTGAAATTATGATACAAGTATCTTTAATAAGTTTCTTAAATATGACATCCTACTTTCATGACAAATGCAGTTATCAAATGCACTCGACCAGTAAACCATGTATATGTATTCGTACTTCTTATATATTCCTCAACAAAACTAATGTTAGTGATTTAAATATATACAATTTTTCTCCCACTTTCACTGTTTTCATATTATATAATCATTTTACACTTGCTGGTGAATACAAAAGGTAGCAATTGAGCGTGATTCAGCACAGGAAGGGAACATCCACACTTATAGCATTTTTTTTCTCTCGTGATCCCGTTAAAGTAAAGATACGTGAGCAAGTGAAGATAACAAACAGTGATCAGTCTCATAAATCCTATAAAGATTACAAAATTAAGAGATCGGCAAACACAGACCCCTGGACATACCAGACGTGGGATCAAGTGTCTAGGATGAGTAAGCATCCCCTGTTGACCGGTCGCACCCGCCATTATCCCTTATATACGAAGGCTGTTCCAAAAATAATGCCACTTCACCTTCGTCGCGTGTAAATACCTTACTGAAACCACACTGACACGTTAGATTGATCCCTGAACAGTAGCGGAAGAAAATTTCATGTTCACAATTTCACTGACTTTCCTTCAGCGTACATTGCTTTATAGTGTATTCATTACACTATACTCAATGACTGGAAAAAGAGCAAACAATGCGTTTAAAATTAGAACGCATATAAAAGATAGGTCCTTACTTATCATTAAGCCCGTAGATATTCATCGTGAGGTCTGTGATATTTTTGGGAATGGTCAATTGTCTCATAGGTCTGTTTGTAGGTGGGTTGCTAAATTTAAAACAGGTTAAAAACACCTCAAAGATGCTGCTTGCCAAGGTCGCCCTGCAACAGTTACAACCAATAATAAACAACATCGTAAAAATCCACCAAATCTTACAGAAAGACGCAAAATATATCGTGAGGCAATTGATTCGGATGACAAACTTGTGGTTAGCACGTGTTTATGGTATTTTGAAGAAGATAAATCTAAAGCTTAGAAAGATAAATGCTAGGTGGATAACTCATTTGCTTAGCGATGAACAGAAGAGAGTCCGTGTTGAAAATGCAAAAAAAAAACAAAACAAAAACAAAAAAAAAACAACAAAAAAAATGTTAAAATTGTATCCAAAATATACCAAAAAGACTTTTTATAATTTAGTTACTGGTGATGAAACCTGGGTATACTATTTTGAGCCAAAATGTAAGAGTTCTAACAGAATCTGGGCATTAGAAAATGCAAAACGTCCTAATATTGCTAAAAGATTACGAACCGTGAAGAAGGTTTTACACGTTATTTTCTTTGAACAAATATCACGAAAGTCGTCGCCCCAAAACGGGTATAAAGTATCACCGACTTCTGCACGACAACGCGCCTGCACACAAAGCACGCGTTGTGACCGAGTATTTGGAGGCGGATAGGGTTACTGTCCTTCCACACACACCGTTTTCTTCAGATTTAGCCCCGTGTAACTTCTTTCTGTTTCCCAAACTTAAATTCCACCTATCTGGGGAAAAAAAATACAAATTACGAAATGCCCTGGATCTGCCATTTATCAGTATATGATGGGTGTCCATATTGAGGAATATGAAAAGTGATTCCAGAAGTGGATTGGTCGTCTAAAAAACGTGTATCCAGGCTAAGGGCGAGTACTTTGAAGGGCAGGGACGAATACAAGGATCAAAGATTGATAAATGTGGGTGAACACAGCCAAGTGTCATTATTTTTGGAACATCCCTCGTATTTTGATCAGGTAAACGGAGTAATCCGTAGTCAAAATCAGTGAGTAAAGAACGGCCCAACAGCGATATGAATTACGTCAGGCAGCGTTCGACTTGGTGATTAGTTGGGGTTTTTTTTTTAACAGGGGTCATGTTATGACGTGAAAAAGATTTCTTTAGTACGAGATCATCTCGATATTAAAAGAATATCTTAATTCACGAATATATGCTTGTCTTGATGTTTAAAATCTTGGAATTAAAACCCAGATGCATTATAAATTTATAGGGAATTTTACAAATGATATATGCGTATTTTAATAGTCACACACACACACACACACACACACACACACACCTCTGGCGTGCTTGTTTATTGTTTAATTACAATTAAATGGGGTTCTTGGTCTTGTATGCTTGAGCTGACAAGCATGATATATGTATGCACGCACAAAGATTTCTATTGATTGAAGAACACTTCACATTTTTTTTTTTTTTGCAGTATGTTGTATACTTTATGGATATTTTACTCTGACTGATCATATCAATGTTCTCATTTATAACTCTGAAAGAATCATATGTAGTATGCCATTTTTAGTAGCTATGTATAATCGATGTACATTAACAGATTCGGGTGATATAAGGCATGCCAAAAGTTTCTAAACTGTATTCATCAACATGCATTTCCTTAATTCATCAATACGATATGCCTTTTTTATGCCATAGAATGTTAACTATGAACAGGGTTAGGTCCCAGTGTTTGACAGATGTCATATTTCATTGATACACGATGAAATGAAATAAATACAGTCCATGGTAACAATTGTTAATTTATTGATGCAATAATTTGATATGTCAAACTAATATTATCTCGTAATTACGAGAAAATTGTCTCGTATTTACAAGGTCTTTCTCGTAGTTACGAGATTTTTCCTAAAATAAATCTTTTTATAGTTAATACTAATTGATTTTCTAACTATTGTTTTACCCAATAAAACGTTTTCACATTTACAATGTAGTCTCACTTCAGTTTCTGTAATTATGTCAACGGCCTTGAAAGTGATAACCAAAGTCAAGCAATACTTTACTAGGTAAAATTTGTGGCAATTATTTTTTTTAATCAAGGGGGACATCTAGAACGAATTTGGTTTATATGTCGTTTTACGTCCCATTCCAGATTTTATCACTCAGAGAGACGTCACCAGCGTTTAGGTGAAGTGCCACAAAATTCGACCTATGCAGGGTCATAGATGTGAAAGTTCTTTATCGTGCCAACGCCTACTGTGACACAAAAACATTATATTTGTAAAAGAAAGCTACAAAAGTTTTCTATATATGCTTTATAAATCCCATCTGCTTTTAAGGCCATGTCCGAAAGACCAGTGACAATTGTTCGAGCGTTTGATCGGAAATTAAATCCAGAACTACAAAACAAGCGCCCTGAACACTAGGTGTTTTATCTATGCAATGTAAATAATTTTTGAATGATCAGTTATTTTGCAAAACATTTATATTACAGAGAAATTCATTGTATATAGATACCCAATTCCGCCCTAACCTAAGGTTAAACCTGCGGAACCAAATATCCTAGCAGTGCTAGCTAGGCGATTTTAACAAAAATGAGATTCTCGCCTAACTGTCATACGCTACAGTCAATAAAAAAAAACTTAGCCTAGCTACAGCTATTTGACATAAAGAGGATCGTACAAGATACAGACATTTTTGTAAAAAAAAAAAAACCCTGGTATTACATTTTATAACAGGCCTACCTGTTGATTATAAAGCACAGAGATTCACCCCCAGTCTGGGGTTGAACTCACGGCCTGCGGAACCAAGCTTAGTAGCAGTGAGTAACCATTTATATATATATATATATATATATATATATATATATATATATATATATATATGAATTTCAATGAAATGTTTTTGTGTCTTGCAATCACTTCTTCATACAATGTATAGACAAAATATTCATTGATAGAGATATGAACATCTTCAGAGTTATGATGAAAAATCCCCATCAATATAATCTTGAGTTCCTGTAAGTAGTGTGTCCATTGGGGATTCAAATTCTCTAAGATCGGAACTAAGGGAGCGACTGTTGTGGTTTGACGTGGTGATTCCGCTTTCGGCAGAGTCTGGCTGTTTGAAGAAAGCCTGCAAAATCGAGCACAACATCACAAACAGAAATGACCAGTATGATAATCTGGAGGGACATGGCTATTTCTCCGGACTCTCGTCGGGTATACGTCTCCGTGAAAATGAATAGAGCATTACAACAAGAAGTGACCTTAAAGATGGCGAGAATCCATAATCGGTACACAGTCTTCAATTCATTTCTACAACAAAACATGTTAACGAAGGTTAAAGAGATGATAAATGAAACACAAATCGCTATCCACACAAAGAAAAGCAACGTGCGTGCATCAGAGGAGAACTGGATAATTCCCGTTTTCCAAATCAATGCCAACTCCAGTGAGTCAAAACTGTAACCGATCCAGATCCGGACAACTAAGGACATACCCGGACAACACAGCGTTCGGCGTTCTTTTAGGACATTTTGACAGAAACATGCCAGTATTGCCCCGGAGGCAAAAATAGTCAAATCTGTAGGTTTCTCGAAAAATTCTTTCAACATTTTGAGAATGGTATGCTCAGTCTATAGTCCATATGTCCTCGATGACTGTAATAATGTATCTAACATCCGTGATAATTTGAGGAAGATTTGCACAAATGACATCTATTACGTGCTTTTCTGACGAAGTGGAAATGAGAGATTGGAATGGTTAACCGAGGAATATTGACGATGATTGTGTGTGAAGATCGTATATTCTTAAATAAACAATACACAAGTATTGAAAAGAAAAATATTGTAGCATTTTAAGTCAATATATAGGTTTACATATTGATGTATTCCTCTGTCGTTGTATTTAATACACGTGATGACGTCATGCATCAAGAGCCTGGTATTATATACTGTTGCATATACTAGTATTTCTATTGTGATGATATTCTATTTTACAGTAAATACTGCTACATTGTTTTATTCCAAGCCCAATAAAATTTATATATCAAGGTTACATAAAATAATTTTACTTAAACTTTTCAGAAATAAATTTCATTTTTTGAAAATACACGAGTATATGAACTGCGACGCTTTACACCGGCATACATCGTGAAGCGAGTTAATAACAAACCTAAATGTATATAAAATTTATATAATATCATATTTCCTGATGAAATGAGAATGTGCTACTTTTTTAATTATTCAGAAGGAACTAAAACATTGGCTATTATCCTGTACAACATGTTACTGCATACCAAGACGGTGTTATATGCAATATGTTTTTGGTCGCAACACCCTGCATATTATTCATGGTAAAATATGTCTGTCTTAACACTTGCCAAACTTGCATCTGTGGAATGGTATCTATTTGAAAGCTCTTCAAACGTATTATATCACCTTGACGTCTTATTTTTTCCTCATTTAATGGCATTGCCTATGCAATCAAAATAAGTGAATTTTCAAGTTTAACTGACATTTTTGTTTACAATTGTAACATTCAGACTATCAGTCCTATCATGGAAACCATCTACTTATAAGGAAGACAATTTTAAAATTCAGTGAAACCGCAAACCTTTCTCTTTCCTTGTTTGTTGTCGTTTATGCATTTCCCCTCATTATTACTGTTGTACTTAACTTTAGGAATCACTGAGATTTAAGTTTATTTACAGACAATTGGCCCAACACCAAAATAATTACTTCCAGTCATGGATCATCATAAAGTTTCATTGACTTTTTAAATAAGAAATTATTCAGATGAAACGCGGTTAACCCCGATAACGGGAATTTACACTGTGCTTGGAGTTATCATTTGGTTGACATCCCACTCCGATAAGTGTCGTCACTTTCCAGATAATCACCTATAATTTTCATTTGTAAAGTAGGAGATTCAGGCAGATATTGGAGCTATTGCTATACAGATGCTGGCCAAATTTTCATGGTAAAATATGGCGTTTTTAAAAAGATGTTTTAATAAAGACATTTTAATTATTAATCTTTACATGTGATTCGGTTAATCCTTTTGCGTCATCTGAGTTGTTAAGGTATTATTATAGTTCATTTTAGCTCACAATAGTAAGTGTGTGTCATCAACGCACAGAACATGATTAGTCGGGTATTACGCTGGAACCATCCCCCGAATAAATGGTATCATCTGGGTTTGCAACACAAAGAATACACATAAATATGGCAATAACGTTTTAATATGGAATAGTGAAATGTTTATCCTTAATTTAGTTCAAGAATAAATTTTGGCATAATACTTGTATAAAATCAAGGCTGTTGATGGGTTTATTCTATTTTGAAGTTCCTGTATGTAATTTATTCTAATTATTCAGCAATATGTACACAAATTAAGCAACATTATAGTGTATTTTCAAGATTAATGGAATGGTTTCTCAATTAAAATACTGCGCATATTTTTAGAACATTTTTTCGTTTGATGTGCATATACTTTATCTTCAATGAGCAACACAGTGAAACTGAGGGTAATTCGTACCCCCACCCCCACCCCCCCCCCACCCCCAAAAATAGCGAGGAGGATACTATACTAGACAGAAGTTTCTAATGACTAATATCGAGGTTGATATTGTGTATGTAATGTGTAATATATTTTTGTTTAATTGTAATCTCATGTAATGAGGACATAAAGAATGAATGAATGAAAGACCAGATAAACAGAATGCAAACGGAATGCTTTTAAGGAGAAATAACACGCAGAGAATACTGATCAATATGGATGGTATGTACAATATATATTTTGAAACTGAAAACTTTAAATTTACTTTAGTTGATGAAAAAATGCAGTTTTGTTAGAAAGTAACCTGAAAAATGAAAATCCCTGTTAGACTCGAATCCACAATCAACATATCGGCATTCGATTCATGATTTTTCTTCATCCATCTTTTAGCTTTCAATACGTAAACCCACTAAGCTCTCCGGCAAGCTCCGGTGAGCTTAATATTTCCGTTACGCTACAACTCCAATATCAATATTCGGAGGGGAAAGTAGTCCCGGAGAATTGACACTACATAAGGAGTTTGGCTATCCGGCAATAATATCTTAAAGGATATAGGATATGTTGCTGATATTCATTTCTCCATTTGTGTTTCAAGAGAAAATCAGTTATAATGATGGTGACATTATCTGTTTCATTCCTCTATAACGTCATTGTTAAGTCACCAAATTCCCATCGGTTGGTTGTTTTGCGAAACTATTTCACTTATACTGAGATGTTAACAGCTGTGAATGAAGTACCACAAATTTTGACTTACAGGTATGAATAGCGCTCAGGGCCATAGTAGTGAGGGCTCTTTAACTTCTGCCGCCACACGAGACCTTCATTGTTAAGGTTATATCCGAAAGACCCATGATTCTCACTCCTAAATAGCAAGGATTTGGCAAAGGAGAAATCACTAGATATGTTTAAGTTTAGGTTTAATGCAGCCATGGCACGAGCGGCGCTCGAACTCATAATCTTCCGGTTACGAAGCGAATCCTACTGAGCTACTTGTTCCAGTCGGATAGGAAGGAAGGTATAACAGTCCCTGTACATAAGAGACATCACGAGGAAAAACACAACCCGCAGATAGCCACTGACCTGTTCCACCACTTTCTTGTATTTCCAAGGTACTTGGAAAAAATTACATGTAATAAAGCACATATGACATATTCTAACTTCATACCAACCACTACAAGATTCCTCATTCCATAAAAAAGAGTTTTAAAGAAAATCCAAGCTGCATTACTTCTGCATTTGATTTGCAGGAGACAATCAGGAATTATTGTGATCACGACACATGTAATTCAGTATATATTTAAGCTTACGCAGTGTTTTGAAGAAATGAAAGGACTCATGGACCTATGGTGTATAATCTCACTTATTGATGACTGTCATATTGATAATACAAGAGGTGCATGGGCCACATCGCTCACCTGAGTCACCTTGGCCCTGCCATTGTTTAGCTGTTGTGAGTTTTAAAATATTTCTTTATCAATCGTTATTCCCACGAAAATTTTTGACCTCATATTGTATTCTCATTCTAGCTTCAAAAGATCACAACATAACTGAAAATGAATTCGCACAGCACAGAGATGCCTTAACACCAATATGACTAACACGATCTTGCTTTTCTGCGTAAGATCAAACATTAAAATTGGAATAATAATTGAAAGCTGTCATGAAGGTCGGAAGGCATATTTTGTGATTTAGAATGATTTATATGTGAACATTCTTAGTCTTTACAAGAAATGCCTTTCATCTCTATTGTGCGGTTGTGAGCTTCCCAACAACTATATAAATCGGTATCTTTCTCGTCTTCAGATTCCAGCATGTTACAATGAAGGATACACGAAATCTGAGAGAATGAGTTGTATGCGGTTTGAAACCGATAACCAAGAAATGGAGTATATAACATTGTCTGCAAACTTTATATATACGCCACAGCTGCATCTTTAAACAGAGCCTGCCAATACAAGGACAATTACTACGTGATTATGTTCATTTGTTCATTTTTATCCGAAGAGAGTGATGTTGTAAATATGTAAATATCATTAGGTAGTCTTTTGAAGATTTCGATTTTCTTTTTTATTGTGTATATATCAAGTAAACGTTTATCATCATAAATCTCCGTGATATGGAAATTAAGATTTCTAGAGTAAATGAATGAACTAGTATGAATTATGTTACATATTAAAATTTGATTCCAGAATTATGTGATCCATTATTTTGCTTCCTCTTGATGCAAAATATTCTGCATGGAAAGGAATGAGGGTTGCAAACTAACCCAAAGATGAATATAAACGCATCTAGCCTAGGCACTTACATTTTCTTCCATGCAGTGTAGTAACATTGAAAAAATAACCTTTTCATTATCAACAAAAATAATTAAATTGATAACTAAATGCTGTGAGTGGTGGTGGGGTGGGGATGCATTGTAGTTTCTAGTAAAAAAATCTGCAATGTGGCTATACTCTGCTATTTTACACGTCTAAATTATGGTAAATGTAAAAATGTACGTTATGACTAATTTCTTACCGCAATTGTGATCGTGTTTAAAGATCAAAAATAAGTTTGCAAGCCAATACGTAATCTAAATGGCAAACAAATCTAGTAGGTACAATATATGAATTTACATACAAGAAGAATTAAACTGTCCCGCATGGCTTTTATTTTTATCTTTTGTTATCTTTACCTCTGATTAATTTTTATGTATAGATATGTACATGTGAGAATACGTATTGTCTTTATGTATCATATGCTTGTGGTTTTTTTGAGAGAATAAATGTACTTGAACTTGAGAACTAGTAATAGCAATCAATTAACGCAGGTGTTTCCCTTAATCATTTGTATTCGACATGCAAGTACGTATGTACGCACGCACGTACGTATTCATGTTCTTATCCATGTGCTGACATAAAAAGGCTTACCTTATCTTAAAAATAAAAATCTGCACAATGACTTCAAAATACCTTTTGACTCCTTTAAAATAAAACTATGCATTATTACGGAATTATGCATTACTAGTATGCATTATGACGGTTTATTACGGAAGCCAGTAGGTGCTTGAGTAAAAAATTAATATCAATTTTTTAACTTCCAGATATGGCCAAAAATAAGTAACTAGGCGACTGTCAGATAAATTAAATGGTGTCCGCCAGATATGAAGTGTCAGCAGCCATATAACAAGTGACGGTTGACAGGGTAATAAGTAGAGGTAGCCAGTTATACAAGTGACGGCCGCCACCGCATAAAATAAGTGGCAACCACCAGTTCAATAATCCGGACACCTACCAGCTTCCATAATATTCTTTAAAATAAACATCTGAAACATGACTTGATATTCGTTGAAAAGAAACTTTGCATTATTTTTTTTAAATAAAAATCTGCATCAACACTTCTTTGAAATAAAAAAAAAAATCTGCATTATGACTTCTTTAGAAAAATTAGCATTAAGGGTGACATGCATACCGGTGATATGTTTAATTAACAAATCAAAATGTCAAGAACACACTAGTATCGTATTTCAAAATCCATACAGTCAAAGACCTCTTTCATAAAAGCTTCATTACCAGTACTAAACATACTTCACCTCTGTAATTCCCGACTTCCAAAGCTGACATATTTAGCCTAGCTGCTAATGATCATCTCCGTAACATAACAACACACGGTCATTAACACAAATTACACTGTTCACGTCATATTAGAGGCTGGTTTGGTATGCAACCTATTTATTCGAGTACGTGATATCACCAATTTGTTTGGAATAGTTGATATCACCATTTTAAAAAGGTGATATTACCTATTCGAATTGGCGATATAACCTATTCAAACAAGTGTTGTCACCTACTCATTTCGAATAAGTGATATAATCAATTTGAATAAGCGATATCAAATATTCAAATAGGTGATATCAGCGATCCAAATTGGATAAATTATATCACCCATTCAAATAAATGATATAACCCACTCATTACAAAAATAAAATGGTGACATCACCAAGAATCGGTCACGGTAACTCTGTGATAAAGCGTTGCTTCGTGACCAGAATGTATTGAGTTTGCTCCTACGGCAAACATTTTAGAAGTAGATAATTCATGGGTCTTTGACGCGGCAGGCGTTGTCACGTTAACGAAAACTCCCTGCTAAGGTTCCTGCGTGTTAAGCGTAGGTCTAAATTTGTGTTACTTCACCTACAGCTGGTCACGTTTCAGTATGAATGAAAAATTCTCGAAGAGAGGTAAAAAAAAAAATCAACTACTCCAATAGGTGGAATCTGATCATACTATATCAAACTACATTCGAAATAACAACTGTTCCCACAAAGTTCTATGTGATGTAGCCAGAATTGTTGCCCATTAGCCTCCAGTTTAATCTCAATCACGAAGACTTTTCAACTATACGATATTTGTGATAGTCGGGGAATACAAGCGCCTGAATATTTAATGATGAGAAAATAGTTGTAAGGACAAACAATAATAAATAGCGCTTCCCATAGATATAATACTCATGGGCCACATTGTTCACCGCAAGTCACTTTATATTTCGATCCTGTCTACTCCTATTTAAAAGCAAAGAACACTTTTATTCTTCGACCTTGTCAATTAATATTTAAAAGCATAGAACACTTCATGTTTCAATCTCTGCTATTTCTATATAAAAATGTCAATGAAAACTGCATGAAGATGTTTGAATTAGGAAAGAATAATCGGAGGTTTTCTCATGCATTCTAACGTAAAAGTTATAGTCCAAACGTGGCAACAGAAGTTATAATTTGAAGAAACTTGAATCTACAATGTCTGAAGATGGTTGCATTGTAACAACATATGATTTAATAAACACTACATCACTAGTGATATAATGTTGATTTAGTGGGTTAATATAATCATAAGTTGGCAAAACACCAACCACTTCTGATGGTGTTGGAAAATTTGCGAAATTACAGACCGTCAACGGACTGGCTACACTCGAATTATGTTGCCAATCCTGCTTAAAATTTGTCGGTCATAATTTTCAGTCTTATTACGTTTCCTTTTTTACACAGTTGAATTTACTAATAAAGCTTATTTGTGACAATTTTGTTGTACCCTGACTGTTAGAATTAGCCCGACTGCCGGCCTGGTGCAAGAAATTTTGTCCCTGTTTGCCCAAGAAATAGACAATCTTTGTCGTTTTGGTGAGCTGCAATTTCCAACCCCGTTTCTGATTCATCAGCATGTAATTATGTTAATGTATTGTTATAGCATTAGAACATGCTATATTGTTCATTGTTTTTACAACCTGTACCATTAATTTTATTGTATCGATCGTGGTCCTATCGTGACTCAGAGAGCCATGATTTCAACAAAATAAAACCTATAATTCAATTGGTGCTTGTTATCATTTTTTGAGACGAGTTTGAAGATTTCTGTATTTCCCAAAATAAAAAGTAAACCGGCTTCAGACTGATTACAGGGGCCATGGTTTACATCCATAGCATGCGCAGCAATTCTGCCAAAAATATAGAAAGTTTTCAGATCATAATGGAATTTAATTTTTTTCATTCATTCATGCCCCCGTTATCGAAGATTCGGAGGCATACAGTTTTAGGTCAAAACTTTAACCTTGGCCATAACTTTTGAACGGATGGTGATATGGCTTTCATATTTCGCATGTACACTCCTTGTAGCAAGACTTTACTTTATGTAACAAATTGTTTGACCTCATGACATTGGCCTACCTATGAAAAACTTTAACCTTGGTCATAACTTTTGAAAGGTTGGTGATAGGGCTTTCATATTTCCTCACATGTGCATTCCTTGTGACAAGGCTTTTCCCTGGGTAACATTTTTTTTTTACCTCATGACCATAACCTTGGGATATGACCTACTTTTGAAAAACTTTAACCTAGATCATAACTTTTTAATGGTTAATGATATGGTTTTCATATTTCATCACAAGTGTATTCCTTGTAACAAGACTTTTTCTTTGGGTACCAGAATTACTATGCTGCTGTATGGGGGCATCAGTGTTTCACAAACACATCTTGTTTAAAGATTTCCAAGTCCAATAATAGAATGCTCTTAGTTTCAGTTATTGATATACAGCTGTATAAATAAAGGGGGGGGGGGGGGGTAATTTTGGATATAAGTGGGCAATATTAGGCTGAGAGTTAATGTACCTATTCTTTGTATATACATATACCCCGTGAAATGAATATTATAATTTTTGTGATTTCTAGACCTGCAGTTTTAATGATAAACATTATGTTAATAATCCCCCTATTCTCACCATTATGTAAATGTCTTCCATTGGTATCACTCATTCCTTGAATTAACCTGCACCTAGTGATGATTTGTGTCAACTTTGGTTAAAACTGGTCCTGTGATTCTTACAAGCAATTTGAAAATGTGAAAAGAAAAAGATTACAGGCCTTAACAGTTTATGCAATCTTTAATAAGAAAATATCAGATGACCAAACTTTCAGCACAAGTGAACATATAAATACTTCACACATACAAGTGCATGCAATAATGAAATGAAACATTTAAGATAGCTAAATCTTGTTTTAAACTCCAAAGTACAATTTAGATTTCTAGATGTACAATGTAAGTCATTCATATAAGCATTGCATTTTTTTTTTTTACCTCGTTGGCAATATGGGATAAACTGGATGTGTTTACAACTAGAATATTTGGGTCAGCACTACTAGAATATTTGGGTCAGCACTACTAGAATGTTTGGGTCAGCACTACTAGAATGTTTGGGTCAGCACTACTAGAATATTTGGGTCAGCACTACTAGAATGTTTGGGTCAGCACTACTAGAATATTTGGGTCAGCACTACTAGAATGTTTGGGTCAGCACTACTAGAATGTTTGGGTCAGCACTACATGTATATGACTAAATGTTGACATGAGCAGTTGATCTCATTTACCATTGACAAGGTGGAAATAATAAAAATTCAATGCTTATATTTATTTCAAAATAAAAAACAATGTTTTAATATATCATACAATCAAAATTTTATAGGTTAATGCTATTTGTGTATTTGACTTGTGAAACTGTCATTTTCATTAGTGTTATTTATTATGCAATATTTAAATAACATCTTATATAATTCAAGAAAAAAATATTTGGCTTTAATTCAATAAAAAATATATAATGTGTACAATTCATAATACCGGTAATGGTAATTTGCCTTGGGATTTGACGAAAATAAAGCACATGCTTTACACAAGGAACCTACATTATCATGCAGGTTAAGAACTATCCAGGGGTGGATCCAGGAATTTTAAAAGGAGGGAGTACCACCTTGGGTGCATTTTTTATAATCAAATCATTTGTGAGGAGAGTAGTGTATGAGAGACATCTGGCTAGTAAAGATGTTGTCTACTGAATTGCCCCAAAGCTGCAGACCTTCTCCCCTACAAATGGCAATGAACTTTTGTTCGGATGTGTTACAGCTATCTACATGTATCTGTTTACAAATGTTGAGCTGTACAAAAATGATATGGACATAGTTGAAAAAAACAATGTTGATATATATTTTATGTTGTATATTTCATTTCATCTATCGTCAAAATTTACATTGACCTAACACACATCAAGTATAACATATATTTGAATGGAATGGTTGAAAATATGTATTTAAATCAACATTCAAATATTAGTCATGACAGTAAAACACGCAAAAATAAATCAATCAAATAAAAAAAAAGTGCAGCATCATTAGTATAATGGAAAAAATCAAATAATGAAGTACACAAACAAGGAAAATGATAATGCACTGAGTAGATAACCAATGCTTGATAAAATTGGGGTATTACAAATTACTGTATATGAACAGATTTAGAAACACACTAATAATTTAAGTTTCTAAAAAACTTTCACACTCGATACCATAAATTGTCATTACTTTCATGAAGATACAGATTAAAACTGTCAAACCTGTACATCATATTCCTGTCACATCATAAATTTGCATACATAGAAAGCTTTACACACATATCCACAATAACTCTGTCTGCACATGCAACCTCAAACAAGATATATTTATATAAAATTAAAAGTAATCAATGTAAAAATGAACATGATGAGGAAATACAAAAATCTAGGCAACTTCTGAAAATGATAACCACAATGGTAAAATGAACAGCAGATAAAATGATTTCATCATTTTTGAATTTCTTAATGAAACCCTTTTAATAAATAGTTTTGCTGTAATGATAAGTTATGTTATAAGGGAAGTAACTCTAGCTAGTGTAAACCTGGAATCATTTAATCACTAAGAAACATTCTAACAAACCACATTTTTTTCTACTGGAATATTTTTAGAGAAAAACACCATCATCCATGAAAGGGCTAGAAACTCGCAATTCTTTTTATAATGCCCATAAATTCCATTTCACAAATCAAAATTGCAATGGAATGAAGTAATGATTAGTGAAATTAATGTATACCTAATCAGGAATAACATCTGGAGAAAGCCAGTTAAAAATCAGCTTTCAAAACTTCATAAGCTTCCCAATATTCATCTTGCAAATCCAAATCTCAAGTAATGTGCATTTTGCAAATAACAAATATTAAAATTCAAGTCCTGCAAGACATGAATGATCTTTAAATTTAAATTGAATGAAAGTGCATTGGTGAAATAAAGTTATTTTTTCCATCTTCCATCAGCTGTTTTTCAAATGCATAAAGGACATTAGGTGGCTTGTTGTATCTTATCTTTACTGTAATTTCTTGGAAATGAACTAATACTAAAGAAATTAACCTACAGCATAATTGCATAACCTGATCAGTCATATAGAAATTATAGATTAGATACAACATCCATATCATGAACAGTTATGTGCATTCTAAGATGTACATCACCCACACAAGTCTGAATCATGTAGGATTCATAGATTCCTTGAAACGGACCATTTACAAAACTGTTACCTGTTGTCCACTGATGCAACCAACACTGTGGATATCACAGTAACTCACCAAGGACATCACTCTGATGTCAGAGCTAATACCTAGGTATTCATTCTCATTTATATTGATGAATTTATGTTCTTAGTACAATTACTTAAAAAGAAATTTGTTCATTATGTTAAAAATTTGTGTTTACTGAATGTTGGGATCTGGTGTAAAGAGACAGCATAGTCCCTCAGCCAGTGTTTACCTTCATATATATTTCCCTTTAAGTCATCCTTCCAGTGACCTTGAGGTAAATAAATGTCAATTTTGGTCACACCTGGCTTTACAACTGGGGCCACAATTAAATCATCACCCACCATAAATTCTGAATTAATTGTGAGAGCAGATGGATCCATGGGGTCAGTCCACCACAATGGTCGAATTATTGGAGATCCTACAATAAAAAAAAAAAATTACAAAAAACAAAAGAAACAAAAAAAAAACAAACAATGAAATCAATTCATCATCGACTTTTTAGCAACTGTTTGATTTACACAGGAAGTTAACATGCATATGCATCTTATAGAACAACTTTGTTAGAATATTTTACAATAACAACTAGTACTAATTTATTCACTTAAAAGAAAAAAAAAGATAAATACTTCAGAAAGAAGAGACCAGTTTCATCATACAATATTAACATCAATGAAACAAAAGCACTCATTACCCATTTTTTCAGTTTCTTACCAACAGTTTCAGCTTCTTTAGCAGCATTAATTAGCAGTTTCATGATTTCTTGTCTTCGTTTTAACAGCTTCACAGCTATTTCTACTACAGTGTCATCATAATCCCATGGGACGTATGAGAATTTGAGAACAGGCATGAAAGTAGCCATTTGTAACCACCTGATGTAAAGTTCACGATCAGGAGGAGAGGATGTGTTGCCATGAACACCACTTCCACCAACCACATCAGGAATTACAAATGGATATCCCAAGATTCCTAGAGTCAGGACTGCTGGTATCACACTTTGAAGCCCATTATCAGCACTCCATATGGGTTCTTTCCTTCCAAGTTGTACATACATAGAATGCTTTTGAGACTTGTAGGCACATGTTGTTTGTAAAAGCTGTTTATTTTGACTTACTTTGCTAACTAATGAAAGCAAAGTTGTTATGTAATACCCAGGGTTTGCTAATAATCCTTGACTTAAATGATTAGGTGGTAAGTAGTTACTTTCACATGCATATAACTTCAATCCATCTATGCCATACTCTTGCATCATTGTTGATAATTTGGAATGAAACCACTTAGCAGCTTCCATATTTGTCACATCAACAACGCCTGCCATACCATGGTACCATTTAACAAGACCTAACTGCTCAGAGTTTGAATTTTGTACTAAATAATCAGATTTTGTGTCAAAATTTGTTGAGTCTTTACTTATTAAAGGGGTAATAGACACAAGAATTTGATATCCATACTCTCTCATTGTGCTGCAGACTTGATGTGCATTAGGAAATGTACTGGGATTAATATCAAAGTTTCCAATTTTTGATGAAAACATGCCATCAAATTCAAAAAAAAGTTTCTTAGTAGATACAGCTTTTTTAAGGTCATCTTTAATTTTTTTCACAAACTTCAGCAAAATGTCTTGGGTCAAATTGTTCTGAAATCGTGGTATGGAAGACAACACTGGAAATTGCATTAAATCCAGACTTGGCTTATCTTTTGGCGACTCAAAATGCCTTGCTTGCATTAATTCATATGCCTCCTTTACATTGGCTTTCTTACAAATGGTGTATTTCAGAAGGTGGTTTTGTCCCGATGAATATCGTGGATGATCTGTGTTAGTTGTGAAGCACATTAGATTACTGTTACTGGTATTGATACTGACAAATAAAGGGACAGAACTGTCAACCACAATCCCAACACCTTTTGTATTCAACCAAAACCTCTCTACAACATTACCAAACATGTTTCCTGGTGGTTTACTGTGTTTTGTTATATACATGAGATCATTAGGAAGGTAGGGCTGTAGAGGTATGGAAACGTCTCTTAATGGCCACTTCTGATTAAACATCTCTCCTCCTCCATACCATAGGGCACCACGTAATGATATACAGTCCTGAGGCATGAAGTCACGGCTTGTGGGCTTCCAGAGAATTTCATGACAGTGATCACTACCTCCCAACTTTTTTACCTAAACATACAAAGACAAATATGTTTTGAATTCACTTGTACATAGTACACTATGTCATACCTAAGATGAATAAGTTGAAACAATTCATTAAAGTATTGACACTGAGCAACAATTTGATTTGATTTTGGAAGCAACTACCAACTGATCAAAGCATGTAATATCCTAAAAAGACTTCAGGAGAGTGTAAGAAGTTGTACAATGATAAAGATATTATACTTGATTAAGTTGAAGTCATCATTCATCATTCAGATTTAAACACACTTTCATTATTTGTGCATGCACTAGGATAGAAAAATGGGGTTATCTTTGTTTTGTATTGGGTCTTAAAAATAATTTTTGATATCAATAGAATCAGAAATTTATATTGTTAGACTTTCAAAAGTGTTGTTCATACTTTCAACACTGCAACAAAATCCTTGGAAGCTGCAGAAAAATGACCTTTATTGACCTTTTGTGTAAAATGGTATCTTTTTAATTGCTTTACTTCTTTAATTACTATTACATAAACCACTGCATGACCTGTTTTCCAGTCTCTTTTGACATTGTATCTTGTAAGATTTTATTGTCATAAACTTATTGAATAAAAAGTATTGTTCAAATTAATCACTTTTATTAATTTATCTAATCTAAAAGAAAAAAAGAAATTATCTTTATTGAAATCATTGATTTCCTTCAGAAAATATTGAACGGTAGCTCAAGTATTACAATATGTAATTATCTCTAACACTGAATTCTGAACTTTCAGGATGGGCCAGAATGACCAATTTTAATTGACGATTATACACCACGGTCATGTGATAGTAACTAATAATTTTTTGTAGAGCAAAGTTGATACTGATACAAATATTTTGCTAGCAGATCTGTTAAGAACTTGTGCAGTCCTAAAAGGAGGAAGAACACTGATGATATAAGTCATTATTGGTGCTCAGTACCTGGGTGTAAAACAGATGGAAAGAAAAGGGTGCATTAAGATGTGTATCTTTGGATGCAAGATGTACAGTTTTACCAATATCCTAATCCATGTCAACATACTTGTCTTTCATTTAGAGAACTACATCCTCAAGATATATTTCCCTCACCAACTCGCATAATTTAATCACATGTTTTCTTATGAATGGTTAACGTAGTGATCCCTTTCTTGAAAAGATAGTGTCTTCCGATTTTATATTGTAAGATTTCCAGAAGTAACATGTCCTATAATTATGTTCAACATGCAACAAAAGTCAAAGTGGACCCATATCGTGAAAGTACCATATTGCAGCATTTCCTCAGTACGCTAAAACTTAACTGGTAATCTGTAATGGATTTTAAACAATACACCAATAATGGGCCTCGGAAAAATAACAACAAAACAATGGATTTAGGTCTGATTTTTAGTAGAGTATGGGATATATCCATTGAATCATCAGTTAAGTTATCTGTGGACTCATCATTTAAGATATCTATGGCCTCCTTCTTTAAGATATCCCTGCATTCCATATGAATTGTCCATGTCCAACATGCAGACTCTTGCATTAGCAACAACCCTGACCTTGAGATATATATATATATATATATATATATATATATATATATATATATACATTTTCAGTAAATCCATTGGCGTTCATGAAAAACGATATCTCAATTTTCATAACTTTGTGGATCATGATCTATTTCTACTTTACCTCTAGATCTGTGTAACGGTGCCATCTCAAACAGAGGTAATTTGGATTTTTTCGGTCTGGTCTACACTCCAGGGCAGCAGTGGATCTCAATGTTTCTGATAAGAGACCTTGTAGGTATACGTTGTCTTTTTCTTTCAATGAGAACATCCCGGTGGAAAAGTCATACCGAATGTGACCTACTGATGTATCAACTATTCCATTGGCGTACATAGGTGTCACTTTTTTCTTTAACGTCATGGCGATATACATAATGATAACCATAACCACGAAACAGAAGCATCCTACTTTAAGGAGCCGAAGCGTGCTCCCTCTAAGTTGCCGCATTTTCAAGAACTTTGTTTATTTTTAATACGTCATGGTAGTGTCCGGCTTTTCTCATCTTTTCGGAAGAATTGGAAACGTCGCTAAATTTAAAATCAAATCAAGTGAAACTTATTTTCCCCAGGAAAATTGGAGTGCATCATTTACTGATATAAAATCGTGTTGTTTGAACCTGGTTTATGATACCATGTTTTAGGCAAATACACTAGATTATGACATAAAAATATCTTATTTCAGTGGAAAGGTTAAGATAAATCTTTTCCGGAACCGTCTATTTATTTTTTGTTTTTCCTTTTTTGCACACTACAAGGTTCCTGTCTGAATTTGTTTGAGGTTGGAGCTAAGAAAGGTCACACTCACTGCCACAGAGTGGATTTGATTAGTGATGTGTTTAGTATGAGCTGAATGATTTAAAATAGAAACAATGAACAACGATTTAGATCCTTTAAAAGATTCTAAACTGGGATTTATAGCAAGAAATAATCTGAAATTTAACCGTTTTCTCCAAAGGAAGGGATGGGTAAAAGACAACCGATATAGATCCTACCCTCTTATATTTAGCATGATAACATTTTCCGTTGGATATGTGTATGTAATGTATTTCAACTACAAGTTCATATCTAATGCAAGGCAAGGCAAGAAAACGGTCAAGGTGAGTACACTTTTATGTTGGTAGAGTCAAATGCCTTCCAACCATTACCTACGTTAGATATACATATAAGTAGGAAAGATTTCCTCTTCAAAATAGGACACCCTGTGCTGGGAGTTACTTTCCTTTCCAGCGTTTGTTAAAATCAATTTTTACATGCTGGACAATGATTTTTACAGAAGCTGATTAGTGCAAACCAAAACTAAATAAAAAACAACAAAATTATTATATTAAAAAAAAGGAAATTAATATATAAAATTTAATTATCATAAAAAATAATATTATAAAAACTAAATTTTTAAATAAAAAACGTCATTAATGAATTAAAACAAAATTATGAAATAAAACACAAAAATATTATAGAAAAATAATGAAATTATTGAATAAAAAACGAAATTATGAAATAAAAAACAAAATTAATGAATAAGAAAAGGAACTGTACTGATGTGAACTCATAAGTCATTAATTCTACTTGACACAGCAAAGTTTTCAGCACTTGTCATAAACAAAGGTAGCACCAGTTTAGCAGCCACACCGGTGCACACTGCCGAAACAATTGCTGTAAAGTCAAGTGCTTGTTGATGTACCTGGCTGATGGAACCCATATATTTTCTTACTTAATACATGGTCAGCTACAATGGTACATCACTACACAAACATGCAGTTTGAGGAATTAAACATATTATAGTAAATCAGACAAATCTGTCTATGCAGTACATACACCATTCACTGGCGATCTCAGCCTTCTCCTTGGATTAATATTGGAAAAATAATATTTTCTTTAGATTTAATTCAATAGTTTATAAATAGTTCATTGGATGTCCTATGGAGGTCTAAACACTCACCATCTGTATGTGATATCTGACTATGTCAGAGAACCAAGGAAGTAATATTCAAATTTCCAGGTAAACATCGCATAACGTACCACAGGTGCTGTTGTGATGAAGACTTTATTGTGTTTCATGGTGAAGAACAAGAAATCCATGATGTGTTCAGTATAGCATCTCGATCATCAACTACTTAAATTCAAATATTAAGTATCTGTAAATGAAATGCATTTCTTGGACATTATGGTGTATAAAGGAAAGTGATTTCAGGTGCATTTTAGTTTTTAAAAATGTACATCAAACCTACAAAAACATTCCAATATTTGGAACAAAAAGGTACACATAACCCTACAGTTTTCAAGGGATTTATTGAAGGTGAAGCCATTTGCCATATGAGAAACACAAGTGATGAAGATGTACTTCAAGAAATTCGTAAAGATTTCAAAACAAACTTTTTAAAGAGGGACTATAGTGATAATAAGATCAAGTGGTACTTGAAACTACGATTGAGCCACTCTGATAGCAGGTGTAAATAAAAGCAAAAAATAGGGTATATCCCTACTTTATATCACCAAACACAACCCATAAAGCAAATGCTTTTAAAATACTGGCATATCCTACAGAGAGACAAAGACGTTTTCTTTCTATCGTGTCATACCAACACAATAAAAATTTAGGGGATATGCTTACATCCTCTCTTATAAAAATAGTCAAATTCATAAAAGACTCCTGATGAGGTGGATTAGCATGCAGCTAACACTCACTCTATCGATCAAACCTCATATCACACCGCTGAAGCACTTAATTAGTGTAGAGTCTAATGATTGTTGAGGTACACATAAATAGCTAATGGGAGTGATATATTTTCTTACTAGATTTAGGGGGCTAGTGTTGAACTAATTTTGGAGAAATTCTGTATTCCAGTACATGAGGTCTGGGACTTTCAGCAAACATTGAACATAAACGTGTAGCAAATAGATAAGTTGGCTGTTTTGTAATGTCAGTTAGATTTCTGTAAAGCTCCATTGGTGGTAATGAAATCATAGTAAGTCAAAGAATTAGGAACTTTCCTTCCTTTTCAAGCTCTACTGACACACACAAATTGTTCTTAATTACGTTTTTATCTAATAATTTCTTTTTATATATTTTTTATTATTTAACTTCGTTTGTTATTAATTTTTGGTTTTTTATTAAGATTGGTTTTTTATATATTAATTTCATTCTTTATTTATCAATTTCATTTTTTATTTAATAATTTAAATTTTTATATATTAATTTCATTCTTTATTTATTAATTTCATTTTTTATTTAATAATTTAAATTTTTACATATAATTTTCATTTTTTTTATTTAATAATGTCATTTTTAATTTATTTTTGGTTTTTTATATATTAATTTCGTTTTTTATTTAATGATTTAATTTTTTAGATTTAGTTTCGGTTTGCACTAACGGGGCTTTCTTAGATTTTACCAGCTCAAGCAATGAAATGCACAGTTACTTTCCATCAGTCTGACGGGATATTGGGTGGACAAAATACTCCGACTGACAATTTTCAAAAACTCAGCTTCCCTGATCACAAGATTGTTGGGTTGACTTAAACAGTTTTAAAGTATTGTTACTGTTTCCCTTTTTAAATACATGTATTTGCAATGTTGTAAATAAATGTTATTTACAGTGAAACATATATATATGATTCTCTAATTGTGTATCTTTCTAAAGATTCATTCATATTGTATTGCCATAGTGGAGATGTGTAAAATTTGATTACATGATACTTATTTACAGTTTCCATGGGACTAATTATAAAGTGGACATGAGATTATTTCAAAATGGACAAAAAATTGTGTAAAAAGCTTAAACAATTAATTAAAGATGGTAGACCAGCCAAATTAAAATCCTACATCAAGAAACATGTTATTGATATCCAACATCTTCAGTTCTCTAATGGAAAAACTCTTCTACATTACTGCAGCAGATACCATGATTTTAATGGATATATGTAAGTTTGTAAGCTGTCTTTTAATTTCTGATTCTTTCAACTTATTTGTCATGATTGATCACTTATAATATGGATATTAAATGCAGATTTTGTAAGTGCCTGAGAGTTGGTATTACATGGGAATTTTTTCTTTGATATATTTTAATTTCTGTCTGATAAACCACTGAAGACTCAATTCTCCATTGCTGATTGGCTCATGCATAATTATAGGAAAGAGAAAAATTGCCCTTAATTAAGCTGTGTGTACTTAACATCATTATGGCATGTATAATTTTACAAATTAAACAATGAAATTGCAGTCTATCTTTAATTTATTTCAAATTTTTATAAATTACTATTTTGCAGATTTTTTATTAAAGAGGGAGTAGATGTGTCTGTTAAAGATGATTGTGGGAATACAGCCTTGCACATTGCCTTAAAACAGGCATTAAAATCTAGGACAAGTTCTGATGTTGATAGTTGTAAGTAGATTTTGTACTTTCATACTTTGTTGTTATATAAAACAGTATTTGATGGTATGTTCAATTTATATCCTTCTTTAATCCAATTTGTATATTAGGACAGGTTTATTCAATGTCTAAATCTCCAACTTACATTTGTATACAGTTCACTTAAAAATAGTATATATTTTATACTGTAGGACAGGACATGTGATCAAAATTATTTATAAGGTCTAGTTTTGCTTTGTATTAAGGTAATGCCCCTCAGTTTTGTGTGAAAAAATTATATTAATTAAAATGGGTAATTATTATTTTAGAGATTTTTAGCTCTGCTGGTCAAAGATCAATAGAGCCTATGCAGTAGTTGAAGCATCTGCCTGATGTCTGTAAAAAAGAGAGAGAGAAAATCGAAACTATTCCTCCTGCAGATATTGTCTAATTTCTAAAAGACTTTTCACTCAAAGGTTACATGATGATACGCAATTTTGTATTTCTAGTCTTGATTTTCAATTTTGACAGAAATCATGGTGGTGTATACTAAACATTGGTTAATTGACTGAATTATTACTTAACACATGCATTTTCCGTCTGATTTTGGTGAGACTTAGTACACATAAAGGCACTAATATAGAGGTACACAACTCGGAGTATAATTTTTTTTTCTCTTACTGAAAGAAAAACCTGCTGTAGTATCAATATATTAATATGCAATGTTAGTTGTATGCTTTGGATATTTATCCTTCAGGTTGCCAAACTGAAGGGCTAATATTTACTTTCAGTTTATAGTCTGATTATTCTGCCTACCATTGAGGAACATCCGGAGTCCCTAAAGTGGAGGAACCATGATGATGTCACATGCAAAGACCTTCTGGATCAGTTAAGGGAAAAATATGAAGAACCACAGGTCAGTGCCAGAAAGTAATCCAGTTAATTAGTAAAAGAATTAAGAGGTTTCTGGTTGTTAGAAAGTGTTATGATATTAAGGCTGAGATAAAAAAAAAAATGATTTAAGATAAAAATCTAAACTCAAGTAGTTGAGGGAAGGGGGTAAAAACTCCCAAAAGTTTTTGTTTCTGACATGGATTTTACAATTATTTTATAACAAATAAACTTTTTACTCTCTCTCTCTCATATATATATATATATATATATATATACACGAAAGTGACATTTTAAGACTACATATACATTGTACTAATTCACTGTTTCACTGTTAAATAAACAGCAGTAGAATAAGAGTGTGTGTGTGTGTATATATGTATATACAGTTGAACTAATGTCAATATTTCAAATACCATGGATACATTGAAGTGAGTTGGAAATCTGGACTACATTTAAAGATGGGACATATTATGGTATGGCAATTGTGTCCTTTCATCTGTCCTGCTTCGCTTTTGGCTCATACCTTGAATACTATGTGACCTAGAACCATCAAACTTTTTCATCTGATACATCTCGGGTAGAAGGTTAAAGTTAGGACACTGTGATTAAAATGATATAGCCAAATATGGCAAACTCCTGTCCAACTGATAACTGATTGATATTTGTTGTTTTCCATCACACTTAACAATTTTTCAGTTATCTGGTAGTGTCCAGTTTTTATTGGTGGAGGAGAGAAGCTAGATACAATGTACCCAGGAAGAGACCACCGACCTTCTGAAAGTAAACTGGCAAACTTTCTCACATATATCGGCATGAGCGAGAATCAAACCCAGGTCAACTAGAGGACTGATAACTGGACAAGTATTTGGTCTAGAATATGGCATAACCCTTAATTAGGCTCATGTATATATGAGTCCTAGAATCAACAAACTTGTCAATTTGTGCATCTGTATACAAATGTAAATTTTAACTTTAAATTTTTAAAACGGAAAGTATTAAAAAAAACAACAACAATGTTTTAAGGGAGGTAATCCCTACATATGTTAAAGAGTGCCAGACATGAGATCAAGTGCCCAGGAGGAGTAAGAATCCCATTATGAAAGGTCACACCAGCGATGAGTCCAATAACCATTTGGTATGTTCAGGGGCCCTTGTCTGCCCTTCTCTTCACTTTTACTCTTTATAGGAAAAACTTTTTTGTTGTCCTTTTGGCCTTGTATGCATTCTGTGAATCCAACACACAAGCCATTGAGTGTTTTATCTTGCTTCTCAAATGAATTCACATGTTCATGTATTTAGTATTTGTGGGGTGCAGATAAAGTAACACAACTGGAAATGTGTTGATGTATATTTCATGCATGTATATATATTTTTTTTAGTGTGAAGACAGCCATGAGAACTGGGAAGATAAACTTGCTGATGAGATAGATCAGGAGTACCAGGAGGAGTGGGGAAGGTTTTCAGGAGGTCATAAAATGAAAAAATCTAGTCCTTCATTAACCAAGTCTTCAATTTAAGATAGTCTACTTAAAAATGAAAGTTGTGACAACTGATAGTGATTGACAACTTTGACAAGCATATTGATTTTTTAAATACTTGCAAACAGGTGTGTCAAAAGAAGAAGACTTTCCAGAGAGCTACAATGATTGGTCAGAGAGAATGAACTATGAGTATAACAGAAAACGTAAGCACAGCTCATCTGTACCAAGCTCAAGCAAGAAAACAAAGACTAAGGAAGAAGACTTTAATTCTAAACTCAAAAAGGAAAGAGAAAAAATGAGAAAAAAGTATGAGGAAAATCAGAAAAGAGCACAACAAAATTACAAGAAACACAGGAAAGATGTGTATGAAAAGAAGTGGCATACTCTATCTGAGAACGTTGAGAAAAAGCAACTTCATTTCTCAGAAATTCCTTGGCCTTTCAAAGACAGTGTTAGTGAGTTGGAAGACTTTCTCTTTCATGATTTAACTAAGAGTGATATTAGAAAGAAATATTTGAGGGACCAGATGAAGAGATGGCATCCTGATAAATTTTTGCAGAAATTTGGCAATCTTATTTTATCTGCAGAAAGAGAACATGTTTTGCAGAGAGTGAAACAGATTTCACAGGAATTAAATCAACTCTTAGAGAAATTCAAATGAGGTGCAATGTTGGATATCAATTATTTAAACTTGATCTGTTTAAGTGATCATGGTTTATAATGGGGTTTTTTTTCTAAAAGAAAATTGTGAATATATATTCAGTAAATTTTATAAAGCTCAGTTTTAACAATAAATTGAAAATTGGGACGTCTTGTTATTAATGCCCTCTGTCTTTGTGCATTGCCAATTTTTGAACATTTCTTCTCAGATACTGCATATGCAATTTGCAATAAAACTGCTGTGTTGCATCCTTCATGGTAAGGAAACAAAATAAAGAATTGTGAGTTTCATGTTTACTGCCCTTGTTAAAACATTTCAATATGCCTACTGTACTTGCAGTTGTGGCGTGGAATTCTCAAAAATATCTCAAACTTAAGTTTGGGTTTCCTTTTATTTGAACAGTCAAAATTTGAGTAAAATCTCAGACTTAAGTCCAAATTCAGTTGAAGTTTATTTCGAGAAATCCAGGCCCAGACATTTAGTATAAAACTTGAATACATAGTTACAATGAAATGAAGTTCATGACCAAAATTTTTGAAATTTTAGGTCAGGTTTTCATGCTCAAGACTATTGTTATATACATTATTATGGTGGAATTGCATTGAATGTTTAAATATCTTTACTAATCCTTAACATCTTGGTTCATATTTGTATCGATCATAAAGGCACCTAACAAATTGTAATATTTATGGTCCCTGGGTTGGTGTTTCAGGATTTCGAGTGAGGCTGTATGGATCTTATTGGAAATACATTCAATGTTTAAAAATCTTCCTCTGGGAAATAATTACAAAGTTATGAAATTCATGGCCCTTGATGGCGGTTACATATATGTGGATCATAGAATGGAAATGCATTAAATGTTTGAAGTTTTCTTCTCTATTCGTGAACATCAGGGAAACAACTGAACATGGAAGCCTCTTTCAGAATTGTCCAATTCAAGACCCACTGTTCAAATGTTTAGGCCCCAGGGAGGGAGATTGCATAATGGAATGCTTTTAACCTTTATAATTTCCTTCTCTAACTCTGGACCTCTAGCATATAAACTGGTTGAATAGTTATAATGAGCATGGAGACCTCTACTAATGTTCTGAAACTCATAATTGCTCCAGTCCAAAGGTGGGACCGTATTACTGATATATTCTGGGGTGTGAACCAGGAATTTCAGTTTTTGTAGATGCATTCTTCCCATTATTATTTTGCAGTATTGGTCTTTGTACTAGATGCTCAGTTTAATTGTATGGTGTCTAGGACTTCACAATAATTTTAAGGAAATTCTTCATTATTATTTTAGAAATAACACTTGTCAAAGTGGAGCCCCATCCCAGTATCAAAGTCCTTGACCCAGGGGACATGAATGGTAAAGGCTTCTCTCTCCATTATTACTATGTGTCAAGTTTAATGTCCAGGAGCAATGGTGTGGTGTCCATTAAGGCAAAAAGCCGAGTATACCTATACATTAGTTAGCCATGACATACCTGTCACTGTTTTCATGGAAGATAAGAAATGACTGAAGTTCCTTTCAGACACCTTTGAAAATACTATCCATGTCCTTTCCCCAAATCTCTACAAAATTTTCTGCGTCTTCATGACAGTACTCGTTTACATTGCTTTTACTGAACGCTCGCTCCTTCAGTGCTCTGAAGAGAATGTCATATTTAAGGGTCACTATGGTCCAGGAGAGGCCTTGTACTAATGCATGTTTACAAAACAATAACGATCGACACCATTGGAACCTTTTGACACATAAAAACATTTAATAGTGTATATTAAAATAGACATGCTATGAATAATACAATATTTTTCTACAGTTTTGCATCAAATTGTATATTGAACTTGTACTTTAAATAACGTCATGTATCAGTTATATAAAGAATCGGATTTTTGGTTTTGTTTATAAATTTATATATAAAGTACAATTACACGTTGTCCCAGGATATATGTTACAATATTGATACATACGTAGACCCAGATTAATATCAAATCTTGATAAATTAATACATAATGATCAAACTGGTTTTATTAAAGGTAGATTTATTGGGGAAAATATAAGATTAATTTACGACATTATGCATTATACAGAATCCAGACAGATTCCGGGACTCCTGATGCTTATTGATTTTGAAAAGGCCTTCGATACTGTGTCCTGGAAATTTATTCAAGAAACATTATGTTTTTTTAATTTTAGTATTTCTATCCAAAACTAGATAAAATTATTTTACAATCAAATAAAGTCATGTGTTATTCAAAATGGAATATTTCAGTCCAGAAAGGGGCTGTAGGCATGGTGATCCACTATCTCCTTACTTATTTCTTTTATGTGCTGAAATCCTAGTTATTTTAATACGAAAAACAAAGATATTAGAGGCATTACTATTGACAGGGAAGAATATAAGATTTCACAGTATGCAGATGACACATCTATTATTCTAGATGCCCCTCTCTCTTCCATGGATGTGGCACTATTAGAGTCCTTGATTACTTTGCAATAATTTCAGGTCCCAGGATAAACTTTTCAAAGACAAAAATGATCTGGAAATTTGACTGGAACAATACAATATTTGATTTACTAGGAATAAAATTCTGTATTGATTTTAAAAAAATGGTAGAACTTAATTATACAACTAAATTAGAGGAAATTAAAAAAATGATGACACATTGGAAAAGTAGAAGTCTTACCCCTATTGGGAGACTAGTAGTAATAAAGACATTACTTATACCAAAATTTAATCATTTAATACTTACAATTCCAAACCCTAAGGAAGAAATCATTCGTGCTTTTGAGAATAATTTATACAACTTTCTTTGGAGTGATAAAGTTCATAAAATCAATAAAAATGTGATAATTCAAGATTATGTTAATGGAGGTATAAAAATGGTTGATTATAGGGAATTCATTACTGCTCTTAAAGCAACATGGATTCGACGTATCCTACATTCAGAAGCAAAATGGACAAAATTACTGAGTGCAGAACTAAGGATTAGTATAGATAGATTATGGATATTTGGAATAGATTATATAAATAATTTAAATGCAAAAATGACCAGTAGATGTATTTCAGAGCTGGTCAAGAATAAATTCCACAAAGGTCAAAACAAACCCAGATTTTTCTTGTGAACATATTTTTTATAATCCTAATATTACTGTTGGAGGAAAATCAGTATTTTTTAAAAGCCTGTATAAATTAGGTATTGTCTTTATCTATGATCTTCTAGATGAAAATGGTAATCTGTATAATTTTGATGTTGTACAAAATGTTTTGAAAGCTAAATTAATTTTTTTAGAATATACAGGATTACAGAAAGCAATTCAACAAAGACAATTTTCTTCACAAGGTAGTATGAGAACCTGTAAATTATTTTTGCCCAATATACCCTCTACTATATCAGTATTTTTCAAAGACAAAAAAGGTTGTAAGGAAATTTACAAACAACTGATAAGCCAGAAAGCAACTAAAATTAAATCTATTAAAAAATGGGAAGAAGCAGAGGGTGATCTGTCAGAGTTAGAATGGAAAAATATTTTTGAACTTCCCTTTAAAACAACTCAAGAATCTAAATTGCAATGGATACAGTTTCAAATCTTGCACAGAATATTTCCTTGTAACTATACTGGACAAAAAAAGTTAAGGATCATAATTTTGACCTCAAAATTTTTTATTAACCAAATAATTATTTTGACAAATTTTAACATGTATAGTTTCTCCAATGTGTCCTTAACACAATAGATTTACCTGGTTTCATATTGACGTCATAAGTGCACGATTTGTTCGCCCAAACACAAGCATGGGGTCAAAATCAAAGTGTGCAAACGTGTATATTGAAATTGAAAAATTGTGATTTTCATGTTATTGTGGGTATTTATTGCTCTAATCGACTCTTGGGTGAACAATTATTGACATTAAAAGCCATGAGGCGCCATTTAACTGCTCTGGAAGCTGGTCAGGCAGTATGTATGCTTCAAGCTGGCCAAGTCCAGAGAACTGTCTCTAGACATTTTAATGTGTCCCAAAGTGTGATTTCAAGGTTGTGGCATCGTTTTAGGCAGACAGGTAATGTTTCTGAGAGACCGAGATCAGATCGTCCAAGGTCCACAACCGCTCTCCAGGATCGCTATATGTCACTTATGGCTCGTAGACACAGGTTTCAGAGTGCTGTCCAACTCAATACTGACTTTCATGCAGCAAGTGGGGTGCGCATAACACCACAAACTCTCAGACAGAGACTTCGTGCTGCTAACCTTCGGGCTCATCGACCTGCTGTTCGTACCATTTTGAGAAGAAGACATCGTGTAGCACGACTCAACTGGGCTCAAAATCACATAAACTGGCAACTGCGTCATTGGACGCCTGTTCTTTTCACAGACGAGTCACGGTTCTGCGTGGATTTTCATGACGGTCGTAAGCGTGTATGGCGCATGCGTAGAGAGCGGCACGCTGATTGCTGTGAAGCAGAGCATGATCGTTTTGGAGGTGGCTTTGTGATGATTTGGGCCGGAATCAGTATTGGTGGATGTACTGACTTGCACGTGATTAATGGCAATCTTACCGGTGCAATTTACTGGGACGAGATACTGCATCCAATTGTGAGACCTTATGCGGGAGCTATAGGCAACGACTTTGTATTAATGGATAATAATGCTCGTCCCTACAGAGCACGTATAGTGACAGACTACCTTGCTACAGAGACAATTGAACGTATGGATTGGCCGAGTTGTTCTCCGGATTTAAATCCAACAGAACATGCCTGGGACATGTTGCAGCAAGCTGTTTCCAGACGCCCTGTACTTCCGACAAACCGCCAGGAGCTTACGTTAGCTTTACAGAGGGAATGGGCAAGGTTGCCACAAATTGCGTTCCGCAGGCTCATCGGAAGTATGCAGAGGCGTTGTCGTGACGTTATACAGGCTCAGGGTGGACATACACTCTATTGATATTGCCTTTATAAAGATTCAATCATTTGTTATGAAATTTGTTATTGTTGCTCATACCGATTTTCAAACTGTTTTGGGGGTTACTTGACAATGGTTGCTCTGGCTGCTTAACGTATTGATGAATTTGTAAAAACAGGTTTAAAATGTATTGTTCGATTGTCGTTGAACATTTTAAGTATATATTTAACATAATTTATTTGGTTTTGTTATGAATGAAATAATTCTGAAATCATGATCCTTAACTTTTTTTGTCCAGTATATTACTTGCATCGACTTAAAATCATTGAGTCTTCAATTTGCACTTTTTGTAAGATGGACTGTGAAACAAGTGATCACTTATTTATGGAATGTCCTTGTGTTAAGGAGATCTGGTATGTTTAGCCAACAATTTGACAAGCACATAAGTTTTGATAGACATACAATTTTGTTTGGTAAATTTGTAAATAAGAATATACATAAGGTGGAAAATTTAATAATTCTTATAATAAAGCAATATGTTTGTATTAGTAAATATTCAAAAGTAAGTAAATTAAGTATTGAGGCAGTTAAAAAAATTATCACTGATAGAATTACAGTTGAAAAGTATTTGTTGCTAAAAAATTGCAGATATAGGGAGTTTGAACGACACTGGCAAAACATATACAATAAATTGGACTAAAAAAAAATTTGGTCTCCAAAATTTCATCAAACTTAGGAAGGTAATATGCTCTACTCTCTCTTGTCCTATAAATTTGTCTTTCACATTTATGAATGTATATATATATATATATATATATATTGTTGTTCAATGTTATATGCTACCAATGTGAAAATAAATCTGTTAAAAAAAAAATAAATATAAAAAAAATATCAACTCAAGTGATTGACGACATCTTTAATCATTTGAAGATATATTCAATTCAGTCATTGCGCACAATAATTGTATTGATAATTACTGCTCGCATCAATTGAATGGATGCGCACATCCATTCAATTATTGCGCAAGTGATTGAATTAATGAGCAAATCAATACATTTGATGAGAACAGTATTTGATTTGATACACGGATTAAGTCAGTTGATGAAAGCAGTAATTGATTTGATGCGTGCATCAATTTAGTTATTGTTCTCATCAATTCAATTGATGAGTGCATCAATGTGGTAGAATATTGCTCACAAAAATTAATCTGGAGCTCGGATTTCAATCATAAATGACCTGATGATCCCTTTAATTCAATGAATATATCTATTCATTTACAACGATATGTGTATAAAGATGCGCGCATCAATTATTTTAAAGAGAGCAATAATTTAACGAAGGAGATCAGTAATTTAAATGTGGATATATTGAAATGAAGATATCTCTAATTATATAGTTATTATTATTATTACAAGGCATTTATATAGCGCATTATCTAACATTATAAATATTACTCTAAGCGCTTTACAACATACACAATTAATATATCGCCAAACATGCATACAACATAGAGAAATTAAGAAAAGGACTAAATGGGGTATTTTAAAACACAAATTATATTTAGTTACGCTAACTACAAAAAAGACTAATATAGCACACTAAAACACCACACACACACACATCGCATATATACATACACTTGCATACGTACACATACATACATACGTTTGTTTTGGGGTTTTTTTTAATATGACCGATACATGTAAGAATACACATAACTTAAAAGAACAATAATAGAAATGAGTTTTAAAAGTAATTCATGCATGGTAAAAGTGAGTTAAATATTTCCGTATGCAAGTCTAAAAAGGTGTGTTTTGAGAGATTTCTTAAAAGCCCACATGGATTGTTTATCTCTCAAATATCTGGGCAAGTTGTTCCAGAGAGTGGCCGCAGATTTGTCCAAGCGTCTCTCGCCGTATATTTTGGTGCGGATTCGAGGTTGCACTAGTAGTGTACAGTCCTCTGATCGCAGCGAACGTGTTGGTTGGTAAGCACGAACGATGTCTTGCAAATACGTTGGTGCACTGCCGTGAAGACGTACACAAGAATTTATACTGGCACCGGAAGGGCACAGGTAACCAATGGAGATTAACAAGAGTGGGGGTGATATGCTCGTGTTTTTTAGTTCTCGATACAACACCAGCTGCAGTGTTCTGAACACGTTGTAATTTGTTCGTTATGTTTGTCGGCAGTCCATATAACATCGCATTTCCGTAATCTAATCTGGAAGTGACCAGTGAGTTCATTAGCGTTCTACAGGCATCGTTCGTTAAATATGGACGTATACGTCCAATATTTCGAATGTGGAAGAAGCACGCTTTAGCAGTGGTACTAATTTGCTTCTCCATAGTGAGTGTCCTATCGAAAATGACACCAAGGTTTCTGACACATGAAACATTACTGACCACTGTGCCATTGAAAGAAAGTTGACAAGTTGAAAAGTCGTTCACCCGGTGTTTAGGGGCAAAAACAATCAGCTTTAGAAGATTTGATCGCATCCAGTCACTGATATCTTCCAAACATGCTTCTAGACGACTTGCTATGTCTATCCAATCATCTAGTGGTTCAAACACAAGATATACTTGTGTATCATCTGCATAGCAGTGATATTCCATGATATAGTTGAATTGTTGCACGCATTAATTGAATTAATGTTGTCATTAATTCAATTGATGAGAGTAGTAATTCAATTATTACGTGCATTAATAATTCCATAAAAAAGCGCGCTTCAATTCAACAGACTCGGTGATATCGCCAATTCAATTAATGCGCGCAATAATTCCAAATTACAGATATCATTAATTACTGGGAAGAGAATTGTTGCGCACATCAAATAAACTGATGATATCTTCAAATAATTAAAGATATCATCAATTATTTGAGTTTATATGTTAATTTGGTGCCCTTTAGATGCATGTATATGTAGTTTTTGAAGAAGAAAAACCCCGAAAAATTGTCTATTGTATAAAATTTTATTAAATCGAACTGCCGATAACACTGGTTTCTCGAATACTTTCCTTAAAACAACCGGACCGTTTGCGTCTTTTAAGATTTTAATGAAGGAAGGTACTGTCTATTAAAAATAATGGACAGTAGTGGTCGGCTTGCTGGACGGTGCCAAGAAAACCCAATAACTTGTTAGAGGCCTACAGGTAGGCTGACAATAATAGAAAGACGATACATTTGTCAAACAGAAACAAATTCAATTTTAAATTCCCTAAGTCAACACACACACACACACACACACACACACACACACACATCGGAAAATCACCGAAACACTTAAAACGAATATTTCTCCTTAATATAAATCTCTGCTCCAACTTTAGGATTCACATATCTTTTTATTCCATCGGCCATAATTATATCCCATAAACCTTAAATTTGACACACATATGTTCTTGCTGTATTTGAATTTCGCTGGATCCAGAGGCACATTCTAATACTACTCCACAACTCTTTTTTTCTTGATGTTTTATTTATTAGCATCTCCTAATTCTGAATTGTAATTTTCGCTCTCATGAATAATTTCACTTTATTTCACGAGATGGGCATCTTGGCTTTTTATTTAGTTTTTTTTAATTTATTTTATTTTTATTTTATTTTATTTATTTATTTGGGGGGGGGGGGGGGGGGCGGGCTGGTGTTAATTTTTCCAGATAATATCTTTCTCGCCCAGATCGGTAAAGTTAACTACTAGTAACCAGCTACTTAAAAAGAGAAAAGTTGGTTGGTAACCAGCTACTTGAACGAGGAAACGTTAGCTACTAGAGGCCAGTTACTAGTAGCCAACTTTTCTCGTTTTAAGTAGCTAGTTACTAGTATACGTAGCTGGTTGCTAGTAGCTTTACCGATCTTTCTCGCCCTCTATATCCAGAATATAACACTCAATAAGAAGTATTCGCAGTACTTTCATTATATCTGTAACGTCCTTGAACCTGCAGTACAATTATGATGTCCTTGATTACTTACATGGCACTGTCCAGTAAGTGAACAAAAGAAACAAGACTGGTTACATTGTCAGACTATTTGAAAATAGTTCTATTTCATATCTTGTCTAAGTAGATCCCCTAGCTGACCCAGGCGCCAAGAGTTTAAAAATATTGGAAAAGGCTTCTCTTCATACTACTAACACAGTCTGGTTATGTGATGCTAAAAATATTTGAAATTTTGGTAGACATTAACACAGTCACTTGAAGTATGGATACTACCATATACTAACCCTTTCTCTGATTCTTTTTTTTATTTGCGGTGATCATTTCTTCGAAATGTGTGCATTCCCTGTCTATGTCATCCCAACTTCAATTTATGTAATCGTTTCACGCTTTAAGTAAGCGTTAAAGATTGACCTTCTTCCGAGAATTAAAAAAAATCAGAAAAGGGGAGGGGGTAGTATAGTAGTATTCATACTACAGGTGCTTGTGACATTATCAGGACAGTTTCTCTGCCTTAGTAAAAAGGATTTTTGAAATTGCATATTTTTAAGGGTTTGACCTCACTCCTTAGGCCTCAGTTGTTCCGTAACCATCAAGTACAAGGATTTTGTTCTTTTACCTCAGAACGTGCTCTATTTTGGTGGAAAATGACCCCGTGCTTTTAGAGAAGAAGTCGATATTATTCAAATTGAGTTAACACATGACAGGAATTGAAGAAAATGCACAATTTTAAAATGTTCAAACCCCCTCCTTTTTTAATTTCTGGATCTATTAGTGGGTCTTTGTTTCAGCACTTCATACTTCTACTAAATGTACAATTTCAGAAATATCTGAGGCTGAATATCTAATTTGCTGAAATAGGTGTCTTTCACCAAAATTATAGATCAAGCCAGACCTTTAAATAAACACAAGTGGTCAAATTTACTTTGAACATTGTCGATGCATGGACTTTGTCATCTCATCCAGAGGTGAATCTCTCTCTCTCTCTCTCTCTCTCTCTCTCTCTCTCTCTCTCTCTCTCTCTCTCTCTCTCTCTCAATTAAGGTCTTGAGTATTTCACAAAATATTTAACATGAGAGTGATTTATTTCATTCCAATAAACAAATCTCACGAATAATAATAGTAGGGGTCTATACGATACCACCCCTTAATAATAATAAAAATAATAATAATAAATAATGATAATAATACAAACAGTGACGTTATTCATGGCCACCAGGACCAACGAGAGAAGGACACGAAAAGTGGTCGCGAAGAACTGTCGAATGTTCCTGGATATATATGCGGCGATAAGGATTATTTTTATGGTAGATCAATGGAATAAATATTGAAATTACTGAATCAAAAAGAACTTTGGGGTGAGTAATGATAAAAGCAGAATTTTAGAGCTATCTAGGATCGAAGGTTTGAGTACAATCTCGTTTCATTCATTGTGTGTGTGTGTGTGTGTGTTTAGGGGGTGGCATATAGATATATAGATACAGACTTACCCGTTCTTATGATCTAACAATATGAATACAATTGTCTAGTTCTTTTACGAAGTAAAACTTCCATTCTAATTAAAATCAAACCTTCACTAACTATTTTTATTTTGATTATCTCGCGACAATAAAAATAAAATCCATATTGATTGAAAATTCGGGATTAATATTACCTTCATCATTTCCTATTTTACATTTCATGAGTCACTTCCGGTAGCAGCTTTGACGTAAATAAATCCATCAATTTGATCAAAAGATGAAAGGAAGAAAAAAAGTAAGATGCATCCCAAGAAGAAAATCTGATAGCAGAGAGAGCGAAATGAGACAAATTCAAGACGATAGAGATTATTTTCAGAGCCTCTCACTAGAGGTAATTTGTCACATACTTGGATATTTACCTCTAAGACATGTATTGAGAATGGACTGTATGAACCACAAACTAAGAGATGCTGTGTCTATGTATTTACGTATCCAGAAAGAGATTGATATGTCAGAGAGGGATATATATGGCTGGATGTGTGACACCTTGACTGACAACACACTTACAGTATTCTTGAAGCGGTGTCATGATTTAGAGTACCTGTATGGATTTCATCCAGGCTTTTTGACCCTAAGGCGCCAACGTGGTGTGGACATGCTCACACTCCCAGGAATCATCGATGCTCTTTCAGAATGCAAAAATCTGAAAGGAATTGAGATATCAGATGTTGTTCTTCTACATGCAATGATGGACTTCTTTCCACAATTAGAAATTCTTGGAACTTTCAAAAATAGAAATGGAACATTTCCTATCAATTGTTCATCTTCTCTAACATTGGCAGAGAATGCAAAAATTACATCATTGCATCTTAATGGCATCGTGATTGAAAATCTTCCTAAAATGTACAACTTAAGGCACCTGCAGCTTCGATGGGTACACTTTCATGAGTCCAATCCATTTAATGAGTTCATGGCACCAAAATTGCAGACATTTGTCATGGCTCATTGTTCAGGCCCAGCCAGTGCAATAAAATATGTCCCACTTGTTGCAAGTCTTGCAAGTTCCAGGTATCTTTCAAGACTTGAGCTGCTACGTGTTCCATTTCTTGGTAAATATTGGTACATGCATTATTTCCATGACTGCATTCATTAATTAAATGTTGAATAATGTTATGCCATACAATGTACATTACATACATAAGACAAAAGTCCAGAAGTTCCAAATGACATAGATCTCCATGAATAGGTACTATAGGTATACATCAGACTTTTCAGCTAGATACAGTAATCAATATACATCATAGCATGTAAGGATATTTAACATAATAGATTAATTAAAGATTAATGAAGTTTGGTTAAAACTACCTTTTTTGTAATAATTAGAAAATTAGCCAAGGATGCAACTACTGGTACAGGGAAGAACCTTGCTGGGAGACATGCAGTGCAAAGCACCTCAAAAGAAATTGACTTTAACTAATTTTAGAATATTATTGAGTGCATGTAAAAACATTCCAGTATATTCAACAAGTAACACTCTTCAGATTTTTATTTTCCTTTCTGAAATGCAGAGGGAAAATTTCCAATATTTATTATTGGGGAAAAGGAGGATTTTCTCTTTGGGATAATTAACAAATATCAGCAATGAATTTTATCAAGATTTGTCCTTGAACATCCAGTGAAAATGTTTAATAGATAAACTTTATGATATTTTTAGGCACATGATAAAATGCAGTTTCGAACTGAAATTTCAAACTGGACTGGCTGATGAAAAGGAGTTGGAGGGGGGGGGGGGGGGGGGGGGTTAGATATTCTTGCCATGCCTACTGGTCTTGGTTTGTGGATTTTAAACTATGACAGACATTATCAGAAATATGTAAACCATAATAAAGTTTACTATATCATTTCCTCTGAATGATGCTTTTTGTTATTCATACTGTTTGAAAATTGTGTTGTGCAAAGCAAGTCAGGTTATTTAATTCCATCAAAAAAGTTCACAAAGTGTTCTGTTCATGTATAATAAAGTGGATTTTGAAAATTTTTACATGAACATAGAATTATAACTCTGATGAATTCCTGGACTAGAAATTTTGTAATTTTTGTTTATAAAAAAATAATTTTTACAAAAAGGGGAACAAAATGTTGTCAAATCTATTTTCAGGAGGCTTGATTCATCATGTAGTGCAAGACAGTTGGCAAATGAATGCCTTTCGTCAGTTGCGCTGCATCAGATTTGGAGCATGTCGCCATGCCTTAGAAATGGATTTAGGTTTCCTCATCATCACTGCAGCCCAAAAGTAAATGAATCCAATGGAATATCCAATGATTTTAATATAATTTCTGTTTTTCATATAAAATTCAGTCTATGTTGATATATATATATATATATATTATGTACACACATCATTTTCCCCTGTTCTTTCATGGTGTAAAAATTACCAGTAGGGATGAACAAACTATGTGAATTAATTTGATATTGTTGAGAAGTAAAATATTCAGGGAAGATTTGTTTTTCAGAGTAGAAGAAGTCAGCATCCAGCCATCTCTAACCAGAGATAATCTGTTTGTTGCAATGGTAATGGCTGATGTCTCTTTTCCATTGTTTTCTACATTACATCTAGGATTTGTGGATTCCTTTCCAGCCCCAGGTAATTATGTTATAGTGAACCTACTAAATGGACAAACCATATTTGCTACTTGCACAAAGTCCTGGAAGTCTGCAGTGTATTATACTTTCATGTTAATTTTTTATTTTTATTTTTTATTTTTTTTTTTACTTTATCTTTTAGACAAATGGGACAATGAGGATCTTATTGTGGAAGGGCTAGCTAATGTATCTGAAGCTCCAGCGGTTATCACAGACATTGGAATGAGAGCAATAGGTGTCTGCTTACCCAGAATCAAGCATCTGGATATCTATAATTGTCCCCATATACTGAGACCAACTCAATGGTTCACACAAGGTATTCAAAATAAAATTCATTGATAGATGAATACAACATGTCATGCTGTGTATACATGGCCCACTAAACTCTCTAACAATGGAGACTAATAGAATACCTCATTTGTTCAAAAGTGGGATTGAGAAATTTCATAGAGGCACAAAATTCTTAGTCTAGGATGAGGCATTTACCAATTCATTGTTCTTGTAGAAACATGTAAATCTATGTACTATTAAATAGTTTGTACATTTACTTTCCTTCCTTTGTGAATTGATCCATTTTTGAACTGACCCTCAGCTCTGCTATGTATTGAAATAATACATGTACATCGTATGCATAATTGTTTCAAATAGTATTGAATGGATATTCTGGATTGTTCCATTCTTCTACTAGGATTGGCATGCTGGGAACAGCTGACAGACCTAACACTCAGAAGATGCCATGCTTTGAAGCTTGAGGATTTTTGTGAATTTATTTCTACTCTTCCATCCTTACAAACTCTTCATCTAGAACAAATGTTCAAGGAACCACCAAAAGGATGCTCAAGGTAAGTATTTAAGCTCATTATTCCAGATATTCTGTTTCTGATAGAATTTGGTGTAATTCAGGTATATACACACATTAGAAGTCAAGAAATTCTGCTAAAAATATATTTGTATATCTAGTATGTTAAATAACCTGCAGTTTTTGAACCATTCTCAGGGTTGGATTGAGTGCTGGAACAGGAATGGGACTCTCTTCTGCTATGCTAAATCAGCATTACCAGAATGCCCCTCCAGCAAATCCTGTAGTCAATAACAACAACGTACAGGATGATGGAGACAATCAAATTGAAGGAGAGGATGCTGCTCCAGCCAATCAAAATAATGATGTGGATGATGCCCCAGATAATCCAAACATTGAAAAGGAGGTAGAAAATGCTGACCTTGATGACGAATTGGTGAAGATTGATGAAGCTAATCAAGGTGCTACAGAACATTTAGATGAAGCTTCAGATGAAAAACTATTTCAACATAAGGATGATGATAATTTTAGACAGAAGGGAACTAATAAAGATGACACATACATGTTAGATGATGGTAGAAATGACAAAAACAAAACAGAGACTATATCTACTGGGATGGAGACTGTGGTTCTGTATCCTGGTAAAGATCACAAAGAAAAAGAGAGTACATACAGAGGACTCATCATAACAGAGTCTTCTAACTTTGATCAAGATGCAAAAGAGTACAGTAAACCTTGCATGCGGAATATTTCTGTGCCAGAGTCTGACAATACTGATAAAAATGATGAGATAAAGGCCTCACCACCATCAGCACTACAGCTAACAGAGAATATGGAATTAGATTGTCAAGAAAATGAGAAGAGCCATGCAGTGAATGAGAGTGGAGAATTTTCTAATGTTAAATCTAATCATGGAATTGATGACAGTACAAAAATTGATATTAAAATGGAGGATGCCACTAGCAGTCCTCAAATACCCAAAGATACAACTACCCAACGATATAAAAAAACAGGGAAGGCTATGTTTTCAGTTACATCTAGAATGAGGCCAACTAGAAGTTGTGTGAAGCATCACAGACATTACTTTGACAAATCTGACAGAATCCCAGATGATCAAACACCATGTAACCAAAATTCATCGGAGACACCTTCTGCAAACAGGAAGAGACCAGCTACCAACCAGAATATATCTGAAAGACGTATAAGAGGATCTTGTTTAGATGAGGATGGTACTATGGAAGCTAAGGTTTTGAAGACAGACAATTTGCAATGCTCATTATGTTTGTGCCACAAATGTAAAAGTGAGAAACAATACTCTTGTAGAAAAAGATCTAAAAGTTGGGGATCCAGAGGAAAGAGGAAGTCCACTTGTAACTGTGAATGCCATAATGATAACGAAAGAAATAAACTGAACTATCAAGGAGCTGGAGATGAAGGAAATTGGAAAATTGCAATAGAAGACAGTGGCATGATTCATGTAGAAAATTGTGAAGAGCAGGAATATGCTGAAATATGCCATGTGAAGAAGGAAGTGCATGTAGAAGAGGAAGTGGAAAAGATTGACAAATCTTGTGAGGCCAAGCCAGAGGAAATAAGACAGACACTGTCAAAAACAGAGAATCACAAAACAAGAAAAGGTGTTTTTATGAGTCATATATAGTCTCTCCCCCCCCCCCCCCCCCCCCCCCCCCCCCCTCTTATTTTTTAAACTTTCACTCAAATATAAGAAAAAATGTATAGTTAAATGTACAAAATATCTGAATAGCAAAATTTTCCAAATTCCTTTTTTCCTAGGATTTTTTCTTATCATAATAATTGTCCCAAATGGGGTGTTTTAAAGTTTTAAAGTTTCAGGCTTGTTTCAGGAAAGAAAAGAAGAAAACAGCTAAAACAAGAACCTTATGAAGGTCCAAAGTCCAACATGAGAGATGAGTGCACAAGCACTGGAGATCCTGTTGTGGAAGAAGATCACATACAGGTAGCGCTGTTCTATCAATCAGATAACAGCATATCACAATCATAGACAACAGGCACTCCACATTTTAAATATTTATAATAAAAAAATTGTCTTCCTGTAAACAAACTTCAAGCACCTGTGTCAGAGACATGAATGTCTGCACACTTCAGAAAGTCTAATCAACATTTATTTTCCGTAGATTCTGAAAATCAAGTCGAGTTCTCTGGTGTCGCTCTCCCTGAACAATGTCGGAATCACCAGTCTAGTTCTGAATGAGTGCCCACAACTGAGTAAACTATCAGGTAAAATGCATCAAAACTATTACATACATATTTATCACCTCTACCCCAACATGGGTTTGGACATCCTGATTCTCCATTAAGGTGCTAAAATAATAGTCTGTTGATAACTAGTGGCTTCAAGGTTTACAATATTTTAAAAAGATGTTACTTTTTTTTTCTTTGCCCCCCCCCCCCCCTTTTTTTTTTTTTTGATATCCAGAAAATCCAAAATTGTCCGATTTGAAGTTAGTGTGTAAAGCTCTATATCCAGTCCTCATTTACACCAGGTGTCAAGAAACCTTGACTGAATTTAAATAACAAGGAAATGTAGAAAGTAGAAGAACTAGAGCATTTAAAGAAACAAGGAAACCTGATTAGCCATGGTTTGTCTTTGAAGAAAGGAAGCTGTACTGCTTCTTTTGTGAAAATGCTGGGGTTGTATCCAATTTCTGTAAGGATTTGACCACATAAACCTAATATTTTGATTTTAATTAAGGTTGAGAGTTGGAGAGCAAGTGCTGATAAAGACAAGAGGGAGAAATAAGTTGGAGAGAGAGAGTTCAAGGAGGAGAGAAGAAAGGAAATTAAAGTGGAAATTGATTTTATCTTGTTTTATGCAGATTTGGCAATATTTCAATCAAATTCAGTGACACTTTATTGAAAATTGTGAGAGAACAGAATATGAAAGCTTCATTTTGTTAGATATTTTAATTTGGCAACCTGAAACCTTTTTGGCCAACCTGATATCAGTATGATGGCTTGCCCGAATGGCAAGTCCATATTCTATTAAATGTCAAACCCTGTATATGTAGTCTAGCTCGGCTACATGTATATGTCAGTTATCAAAATTATTTATACAGAAGGAATCAGTCTGAGAATATGTATTTTAAATGATAATCCCATTTCTATTATAGGTCATGCATGCAGGGTTTTAAAGGAAGTGAAACTCAATGCTGTGCCAAAAATTCGCAAAGTAGACTTTACCCATTGTGCAAAACTTTCAGAAGAGAGCCTGGCGTATGAAGTGGCTCTTCAGGAGGAAACAGAAGATGGACAGATTCGAAGATATAACAAAACCTTGTTTTTTAGACCAATGCATCAGGTATGATATTTTGCCCCAGAAATACTGAAAGTATGTATACAAAATATACATGTGGTAGCCAAGTTGTTTCTCATCAAGAAATACTTATCTGTCAAAATGTATGTGCAGTATTAAGGTATTAATTTACATGTATAATTATGACTATGATTATAATAATTAGGTCACATTCTTAAGTAATAGCAGTTTCTGGTATTTGTATTTGAAAGTTTGTCACACAGTTTATGTTAAATCAGATGAATTATGTAACTGATGAATAACTTCATCCTTCATTCATATTTAATGGTTTAAATAGACATGCATATACATTTATTTTAACCCATTACCAAACTGAAGGTCACCATACTACTGTTTAACATACTTAAGATAGTAAAACATGCTTATAACCAACACTCTTATAATGAATTCTTGCTTTTTACCATATGATACAGTTTTTATTCCCCTTTGAGAGGAAAATGACAGAAATTGTACTGGATGTAATGAAGTTTGGTTATAATGAACTGTTCTTTGCAGGCCCTGAGGTTCAAGTGTTACTGTATTTTGAAAAAAAAATTATTGTAGATTGATAAGAAGAACTTGGAGCACCTGCTGTTTTCCAGTCCTGATATTCATTCTGATATCTGCATTATATATGATTATAATGACCAAGCCTGTAATAGCTCCTACAATCACATGAGGGTGTTCACATGGGGAGAAATTCTTACTCCATTAGCCAGGTAATGTATTCTGGTATATATATCATGATCAAAGATGAGGATTAATGACCCTTGAACTGCTAAATAGAGTGAGATGTGGAGATGGTCATCACCAGACTCATAGGTTTAACATTCACATCTCTGCAATAACCTTTTGAAACTTCATTGCGTTAATTTCCCACATACTCCCACATACTACATCAGCATGTAAATTTCTCACTTGCATGCAAATCAACAATTTGTCATGACATCAGTGGGTTGGGGAACTATGGAAATTAACATGAAATGTCATGCTATAAGGCAGCAATTTTGATATGTTGATTTTATATTTTCATTTTTATTTCAAATATAAATAAAGGAATCACTGATTCCAGAAATCAATTATTTGTAGTGAGCTGATAGATGTGTACAGTTTTCCAGAATGGAGCAGAAAAGACTGGAAACCTCAGTATCCATGGGGACGAGACATTTTCCAGATATATGGTCAGAAAAATCATTGTACAGTATACTTAGGATAAATTAAAATTCAGGGGACCAACTGATTGTTTTCAATACCCCAGAAGTTGAAAAAAATGAAGTTGATCTTTTGTGTCCATTTTGGAAAATAATTTTTTGGATTTTGATCCCAATCAATTAAACCCATGGAAGCCTGAACCAAATTAATTATTTGCAGATATATCATATATTAAACATATTGTACAAAGATTGAAGTGAAGATAAATTAAGTTCAGTTTGCTTGTATGTACAAGAATGTTGATACAAGGCAATGATCAGTATTCAAATTCATAATACTGTGGTACTTTCATAATCAGGGCATTTTTTTCCCACTGCTATGTTGAAGTCAATATCAGACAGTTATCAATGAACAGTAAAACTTCTTCTTGAATTTAATCGTTACTATGAAAACATGTAATAAACACATCTCAGGTATAGAACTGGTCTTTGGACACCTACAGTATCTACCTATGTGATTATGGCAGTAATTATGTCGATATGAATGACTCTACTAGCTTCATGGTAACCTTTATGAAAAGAACTCATTATCAGCTCAGCTTTCTGTTAATTTACTACAAATTAAATGATATATATTTCAATAACCAATTCCAGTTTAATCAATATTTTAATGCAAAGAAAAGAAAATGTTGTTGGGGTATTGTTTTTATTTTAAAATAACAGATTTTAGTATAAGTGTAAGCTATACATACTTTTTTATAGTAATCCATGAAATATTTGTAAACTTTGAATCATAATTTTTACCTGCCTTCGAAGCAACTTAATTATTTAAACTCATTAAAGTTCCTATTCAATTTTAAACATATTGAAAATAGAAGGTCAATACCTATGCTATTGCAGAGAGAAATGGTAATCTTAGTCGTCATGAGATTGTCACAGATATGACTTTAATGAGGATTCTGAATGAGAAGCCAAGGCTGCCAGAAAACCAGATTCACCGATTTGATCATGCACGTAAGTAAACCAGTTCATACATCACTTGGTCACAGGTAGCGTTCTTGCTTGTAATTGTGATGTTTTAATTAATTGCTGTGCCTTAAAAATCAATTTTCTAACCTCATCCTTGATTATACTTTCAAGAAAAATAAAATACTTGCAATATAAATCCCTTTGATTTATCGTTTTTTTAAAGGAGGAATATACTGTCCGAACACAAAGGGTCACTACAGTGCGTATGCAGCTTTGGACTCTATCATGGAGGAAATGGCCGACAAGTGGTGCACTGGGATGAAAGTCAGACGACATAGTTGTGTTATTTATATCAACTTGAGTGACACCAGTGGCAGTCCTACATGTGATCCAGAATTTTCTTGACTGACTGTTTATCAATGTGCACATTCATTGTCCATTGCTTGTTTTGTTATTGAATGAAAATAAGTGGAGAAAGTAGTAAAAAAAAAAAAAATAGAACATTACCAATTCTAGTAGTATTCATGACTGTAATATTTTGCATATATATATATTCATTTTGTGTCTGACAGATCTAAACTAAGGGTATGTTCAGGTACTTTAGCATAACAGTCTAAACCCTTCCAACAGAGTGGGTGGCATCTAAAGTTGACTTAGAGTTGGTAGGTAATATGCAACTAAATGATGCAGAGAGATCAAGAATAATATATAGGTTACGAGGTAATGCCCTGATCGAGCTCAATTTTTGTCACATAAGCTGTAACAGAAAATGGTCAACATGTTTGATTTTTGTGAACACACATAGAAAATTTTCATTATTATTCATATATGTCCATTGTATGATTATGCCTGAAGGTAAGTTTTACTGCAAGGCTATCAACAGACATCATTATCCGGGAACAGAGAAAGTACAGAGGAAAGCTACAAAACTTGCAAACAGAAAAAAATATAAGAAATATTTATCCCCAAATTAATAATGTCACATTGTAAAATATACGCTATAAAAATTAAAAAGAATATTTTTAAAATATATTATTTGCTAAATAAATGGTATTTATTTTTGTACTTAAGTTTACAGTGTTTAAACTGAATCGGTGTTAGCTTGGTTAGTTGGCCATTGTTGCAATGTGACCCTTAAAATAGTTTCAGAGCTATATTTAACATAATGCTATACAACTTTAGAACATACAATAAGGACATGCAAATACACAAGTTTAAATAGATGTACAGTCATTTCAATATTTATTAATATACGGTACAGAGACCCTGTAATTGACTGTTATTTATTGTTATTTGGTGTAATTATAGTAAGTTTTCCCAATGTATTTGGAAAAATGTTCTGAATTTTGTAAATGCCATCACTACACATCTTATGAAAAAAAAACAAGCATTCTGACAGCATTGCATAAGCAATAGAATTCCCCATTCTTTTATTTAGTGGATACCGAACCCGATTATTAAAAAAAGGACTTTTTAAAATTTTATTTCTCTAAAACCTGTTGATTAAACGAAACAAAAGTGTAAAACTTGTTCTGTAGTTTGATACTATTAACCTACCCCGCAAGTTTCAATTTAATCCTTAAGCCCTTTTCACAATTGGCGCACGAGGAGAAGCGACCAAATATTCGTGCGACCAATGAATTTTGAGTTGGATCGTAAACTGTTGCCAAAATAATCACATATTCGTACGAAATTCGCACAATTCAAAGCGATCATTGTGCGATGCAAACGCAATAATAAATCTTGCGATATATCTTGCATCTATATGTGACTGTTGTACGATGAAAGCGAGTGTTGTAAGATTATGCGATATGATCGCGCGAGTGATCAGGTGATCGTACGATTAGACGTGCGCCAATTCGATTAAACGTGCAGCACTCGTGTGTACCGTGGTACGAATACTCGTACTAGTCAGAGTTTCCAGTTTAACAAATTAACTTTTAAATCTAAAATACATTGATTTTTTTCGTAATGAAATAACGGTCAAAACTTTTTTTTAAAACAATCGTGATGAATTTATATTTTTGTGGCAAAGCATGGCAAGTTGAAGGTGAGAAATCGTACAACGAGAGTAAAACGTTGCAAGATTATATGAGACACGTTGTGCAACAGTTTCACGGTCACAAAACACACACATAAACAGCTGCAATCCATCTAAAACCTTTAAAAAACGTGCAACACTCTTGCGAGTACACACAACGTTGCAAAAGGTTCGTAGGAACGTTCGTGCGTTCTTTTGCGATAATTAGGATTGCATTTGGTCGCGTCTGAATTTTATGCACGTTTAAAATTCCGAAGCGACTTGATGCGACACCTGAAAAGCATGCAACGTCTGCGAGGCATCGTGCAACGTTTGCGAGAGCTCGTTTTTTCTGATCGCAAAGTGTTGTAAAGTGCTCGTGTGCCAATTGTGAAAGGGGCTTTAAACGCATGGAGAAAAAAAATTGTGGAATGCTGAAGTGAGACAGACAGATAGATTGACGGACGTTCTAATGGATTGACGGCCTGATACACTGACGGACGCAGAGGAAACCTATAGTCCCCTCCTGTGAAAAAATAGATAATTATTGATCACACAATTGCTAATCACTTAATCACAAAAATTTTCCACAAACTAATCGATTAGATTTTATATATTGGTGTTAAATATATATTGCTTTTATATCACAAATAAGCTAGGTTAATAGCGCAATAAGAATTTCTGATGATGATGTCGATCTTTATAATAAAAAAAATATGATTTTTGACAAGCAAGAAAAAATTGAATTTGATATTTTATATCTTTCCCTATATGCACGGGGCTATACAATTTCTAACAAAATACTTTTCAATATTGAAAAAAAAGTTATAATATAAAGGTAACCGAAAAAAAACACTTTTAAACATTTATCTTATTGGTCACCATTGTTTACAAAATTAAATATAACCCTCCTCCCTCCTTCTGAATGAATGAAGAATTTTAGAACTTGTGTAAAGTTTGCAACCACCCCCCCCCCGACGATCAAAGTCGGCAGAAGTATTTTGAAAGGAACACCCTTTTCCTTTTTTTTTTTTGTCGGCATTGAAGTAAAAGATGAAGATGAAAGGAATATCATGACATTGAAGTTAGCGTTAGTTCTTTTTTTATTATTATTTATTTTAACTATATCGGTATTTGGCGTCTCCGAGACAGCATGGAAGTGTCCGAGTATAAGAAAATTAAACGTTTTTGGGTTTTTGAAAAAGTATCCAAGATTGATTTCTTCTAGTTTGGAAAAAAGAGAAACTTTAGAAGAAATGTCAAAATTTTATTATAATTAATGGAATTTTGCACCACCAAGAGGATGGCAAAACTCCTCTGCGAGTTTTGAGAACAACAGAACCCGCTAACACAGGTACATAGCAGTGAATCTGGCGGACACTTGGGAATTACTAATTTCATTTAAGTTTAGAAGCACTACAGGCCAAGTTGCGAAAATTTATGTTAAGATAATTTCCTCAAAACGTTTGCAAATTTTGTTGCAATGTTGAAAATATAAAACTTTGCGGAATTACCATAAATTCAAAGTTAAAGGTTCCCATTTAATTCTTTAATTTAATAATTAAAGACAGTCTGGTGTGTAAATATTGCACCATACTTCAACGCATGCGCACTCTACGTAAATATTTAAGAATGACTTAGACCTGGGTTCCTAAATGACTTGGCGTGAAATCATGCCCATTTGGCACAGGCTCTAGTCGTCGATTTAAAAACCTTGTCGTTTACCTCGATTTGATTGGCTACTCATATGTAAATAAACATAATTCCGGACACTTTTAACACGTAATTACGAGCTTATTATTAACGTTTGATGGTTCATTCTATTTGCCTATCAATCTGTACATTAAAAAATGATTGACAAAAATATGACAAATTGGCCTGTAGTGTCTTTTTAAATTGGTTTTCCAATAAAATTAATGTAATGTTAAATCTTATTTTTCACATGATTAAACTTAATATATATACACAGGCTCACTAACACTCTGTCCCATATACAAATACGATTGATTCATTGTATCCAGGTGCTTTACGAAGTTATGAAAAAAAAATTCTAGGTTTCTTTAATCTTTTAACTGTATCAAATATATTTTCTAGGTTAAATATAACGGTAAATATAAAAAAAGGAGGAAAACTAAGTTAAAGTTTTACTTGATAAATAAAGGGCTTGAACCCACATTCTCATTGTATACTTTTGATGACCCCCGTGATACCACTGAACTATGACCTGTTAGATTATATAGCGTAATTAACAAGTTTAAAGTTAATTACGAATTAAGATACAAAAGCAAAATCTATGGTACTTGCAAAAACCTTTCGGATATTTTAAAGTTATCTAACATAGTTAATTCGCGGACAACGTTAAATATTTTGTGAATTGTCTAAAGAGAAATTTGAAAAGTTCCTTAGTAATACATGTATATTTTTTTCTTTCAAAAACGTAAGTAAGTAATTTATTATAGTAATATGTGTTACATATTACACATGAATTACAATTAACATAGAATTTATAATTCGGGCCTATATGTCACTGTAAATAAAGATAACTATAATATTACACATTGCGCTTTTTTAAAAATATTTTTTATTGTCTGTACTTGTAAGCATCAAGTAAGAATTTTTGGAATGTTAGAGAAAACAAGAAACGGCAAGTTTATATATATTAATAATTATATTTATTTATTGTATATTATGCACCGAAAACAGAATTGAAAAAAATACCTCCATAATAGAATTACATATATATTAAAAACTGTTTAATTTCAAAGCAAAGGAGAATATGGAGTAGTCTGGTCCCTTTGCTTTTTAGAATACTGACATCTATTGTATATTCTACATTGAGAAGATAAACTCGAGATTTTTCTCGCTTTTATAATGTCAAATCGAAATAAATATCATCTCTCTGTTTTACTTTTGGGGAAACTCACATTATTATATATATAAAAAAAAAAAAACAACTATATTTAATAGAACTGACCGATAAAATTTATGGAATCGATGAATTTATTAGCTATAAGCAACTAATAATATTCCTTAATCATAGCATGAAGAGATTTTTCCCCAATATTAAAATCCAATAGTACATTCTTTATCATCACGGTCTTCGGTCTTCAGCGGAAGATCTATTATTCTGTGGTTTCTTTTTTCTTGTAATTTACTACGGTCTTCCGTCGATAGCGAATTTTTGCGAAGGTCGCCTGGATCTGAAATTACGAAAAGTTTTTTTTGTTCCGAGTTTGAATATTCTTGAACTACATTGAATATCTTTTTCGAGTTTGAATATTCTTGAACTACATTGAATATCTTTTTACGCATTTATATTGTGCAATAACATAATATCATATTATGAAAGGTGTGGAAATAAGTTCTTTTGATAATTTCAATTTTAGGGTCAGTTCTCTAAATAAGGGATCTTCCGGGGTCAGGCTTCCTTCTCAAATAGCTCAAAAATGGTTTAGATCTTGTTATGCAAAGTAAAAGCACGTTTGTTTACTTAAACCTTTTACATCGTATTTAATAGTAGAAATTTCTATTGATTACGTAATAATTTTCACGGACCAGGATATCTGAACTATTATGTGACTTGAGAGTTCAATTATTATTGAGAGCTATATACAATTAAAAAGTTATTAGGATTAAGGATAAGAAAAATATACGAGAGTTTCTCCAAATAATGTCACAGTTGCCATAGAATCCTTAAAAACGACGTAAAACCACAAAAACAAATGAAATTTAAAACCTCTATCATTTGTAACTCTGATGCAAAATATTTCCTTACATATAATTGTGAATTACTCTAAAAGATATCAAAAATTAAAATAAAATTATATTCCTTTGCAAAATTGTCTTATTTGTCCAATTAAGCTTCTAAATGAAGTAAATTATAAACTTAACTTTTTTATGCAAACTTAAATTGTTTATATGACTTTTGTACATTGCGGTCAGCTGAATAGATGGATTGACATGAAGTCATGAATTGAACATACTTTTTTGCAATAGTAATACAAAAGGGATTGGGCACAATTTATAAAAACTTAACACGCCCTTCGAAGAAAAATGAACCCCGGTCATTATTCTATGAGGGTCATATTCTGCTTTACACCGGATCCACCAATGTATCTCTGTAAGGTTTGGAATCCATTAATTATAGGTACGATGATTTATAGTCATTTGTCCTGTTGATTGGGGTATTAAATGAGTTTAAAACTGAAAATCAATTCTTTTGAAAAGGAACTTGTAGTATAAGTAAGATTACCAAATTTGGAATTAAGTCCAAGTGAATCGTTTAAAATACAGTTGTAATGAAGGACCTCACAAAGACGATGTTGTTAAAAATTCTGTGTGCCGGAACCAAAACATATTCCTCATGCAACTTATCTAATTCTTTTATTATTCCTGATTTACTGAACACGGAAGAATAGATGGTGCACACTTCTGTTTTGATTTGTCTTATACGAGATTTTGATACTCGTCTTCTACAAAAATATGTTGACAAAATGTAAATTTTATGCTCTAAATGAATACTTTTTGAAAACATCCCATTTAATCAACCAAACGATTGAATGAAAGCGATAATGATTACCCTGTCTTAAAAAGAAATCACAATATTCAAACCCGATTTCATTATGTCATTTAGTTGATTAAGGTGGAGGACATCATCAAAAACTATTTTGATCATAAAATTCACATCAACATCTTTCTGACGACTTGCTACAAAAAAAAAATCTTTTCAAAACGTAATTACTTGGATGACAATCATTTTTAGCGAAAAGCTACCAGTCATCATGTTGATTTATCTACTACTAAGACAAGAAAAAATATTTCGTTTAATGCATAAAGATGAAGACTTATTTATTGAGTTAAAAGTTTTTGTTTAATTGTTAAAATCATCGACATTTTGATATCGACATGTTGATGTTCAGTGAACAAAACAAGGCACTTTTTAAAACATTTCCGTACATATCAGAATTAAAAGATAATTGGGAAATGACAAGTCTACATAATCATGTGACAAGTGTAATTAGATGACAAGTGAGCATGTTATTCAAGTCAGTGTAATCATTGGTAATATCATATGGATAAGTATTACGTGTGTGTGCTTATTAAAAGAAAGCAAGCAAGTTTGCAACCGTTATATTGTGTTTATGAATCACAGGTTTTCTATTAGTTCCTGAATCACTTTCCATGCAAATATCACATCCCTGGATTCCGTCATGGCCGAACACACAACAAATCGGAGAAAATATACACCATTGACCTCTGCTGGCACCATATGAATACGTCTGTCTGCATTCAACATCTTCAATAACCTTTCGTTAACGTCGTTTGAACCCTGAACATAATTTTAAAAATTAGAATGGAGAGTATGTTCTTGGCATATTGATTGATTGTTGTTTTCTGTCACGCTCAACAATTTTTCAGTTATCTGGTGGCGTCCAGTTTTTATTGGTGGAGGAGAGAACCCTAATACATTGTACCCGGGAAGAGACCAGCGACCTTCCGAAAGGAAACTGGCAAACTTTCTCGCATATATCGGCGCGAGCGAGATTGGAACTCGTGCCGACTAGAGGTGAGAGGCCTTGTGATTTTGTGTTCTTGTCATAAGTTTGTATTAAAATATATAAATTATAAAGAGACAAAAGCATAATACAAGAGGTACTGTTAGCACTGCTTACTAAGAATACACCACGCTTACCCCAATCTGACAAACCTAAAGGGTGTTCCTTTGACTCCAAATTCGGTAGGGATCATTTTCGTCCCATGGGTAGTCTATATATATATATATATGATGTGGTGACTCTAGGTGAAAAATATAACACGTGAGAGTCTAGAAACCATTTCGCTATTTCAATGTCCAGTACACTTGACCTTTGACCTTTCTACCCCAAAATCGATAGGGATTCTCATCGACCCATGGGCAGTTTATCTATGTGATATGGTGTCTATAAGTGAAAAGGATAACATGTAAGAGCCCGGAAACGATTTTGCTATTTCAATGTCAGGTACACTTCCCCTTTTGCCCCAAAAATCGATAGTGCTCATCCGTCCCATGGGTAGACCATATGCGTGATATAGTGCCTCTAGGTGAAAAGGATAACACGCAAGAGCCTAGAAACCATTTTGTCATTTCAATGCCCAGTGCAACTGACCTATTGTCCCCAAATTCGATAGGAATCATCTTCGTCCCATTGGAAGTCCATATGTGAGATGTGGTGACTCTAGGTGAAAAGGATAACACTTTAGAGCCCTAAAACAATTGCGTCCAGAGCTAGAGACGGACGGACAACCTGATTCCAGTATACCACCCCCACAACAAAATAACGACGATAAATATTAATTACTTTACGCAAATCTTACAAGTTTCCTTTTATCTAAGACCATCAACAGCCCGTTTTAGATACAGATACGTTATTCGTATAATTATTCTGTCCTTTAACCCGAACAAAACTTACTTTTAGTCTAAAGCAAACCAGCCCTAATACCACTTCGCCAACAATTTCGAATCTAATGTCACTTTTGACTAGATCCGCAAACTGACGTGCGAGTTTTACATCCTATATAGAAGAAAAATAAAATCATAAACAACTACATACCAGAAGAATATGATTTGAAGTGCTTTAAACTGTATTTGGAAAATCTTATAGTATGACTTTTCTATGAATTCGTTTACCTTCCTTATATATTCTTGCAAACCTTTCACACCATACAACCGCAAAACAAACCATAGTTTTAGCGATCGGAATCTTCTGCCAAGTGGGATTTGCCAATGCTATAATGTTAAATTATTGTATTGTTAATTTTTTTCAACTTACTAAATCAACGTTCTTTTTAGACGGAAAGTTTGGTCATCCAAAGTGACTTCACTTACTCTAAAGTCGGGAGTAGCTCCTTCGTTTTCATGTCTCAGGAATATTGGATCAACATTGAACGCGCCACTTACTAGTACACTGTCCTTTACCCTGATATGGATTGCTTGGATAATATGCAGATTAAATTGGAAATTTCAAGCAAAATTTCAATATTTTTCCGCTTGCAATGAATACAAACCAAACAGTACATATACTTACCACAACACAGAGCAATCAAAGTTGACTCTTAACCACTTATGAGGATTAAAGTTGAAGGACATTGCATGCTGACAAATGAAAAGATTTTCTTGTTATTTTAGTTACCTTAGACGCTTAATGAAATATTCAGTGGAATTGAGGAGAAAGGATAAAATTGACGTACCTCTACTCCATTAAGCAGAGGTCTAAACTCTGGACAGATGAAAGCACTCCCAGCGTAAGCCGCGTCTATGTGCATCCACAAACCTTCTTTCTCACCTTCAAAACCCAAAAAAGAAATCGTTGCTTACTATTAGAAGCAATGAGGGTCATTCGGATATAGTATCTGATTGCATCTCCTTGGTTTCAGTTTTGCTAAGAAAAACTTACATACTTTTCCCAGCTCCATGGTATTATCAAATGAACAAATTGAAGTTGTTCCCAAAGTGGCACAAAGCTGAAAAATAACCGGGTATTCATTAATTAAAACAAAACTCCTAAATTTGACGTGGAAATCTTTTTAACATTGACGACTGAACTTTTTATGGATAACAGTTATATCATACAAAGAACGGAATAAGTCCACTAGCCCTATCGTTTTCTATCGCCTTCCGTAGCGTATCACCCCTCAGTGAATTCTTTTCGTCAATTTTCAGCGAATGTAGTTTGACTGCTCCGATCAAAGCGGCCCTCTCCATAGACGAATGGGCCTACGAAATAAACTCTACATTATCAAACAGACCAATGTAAAACTACAAGAACGAGTTAGATCCGCATTCATATCCACCATATATCTACTTGATATTCTTATAAAAAGTAAACAAAGGCCCGCCTACCACTAGATTTTCATTGAATCCTCTAATAACTTGAGATTCTTGATTCTTGAAAAGGTGGTAGCGACACGCCTTGAATGTCATCTGCAATCCAATTCACTTCTAGACAATTTGCAATCAGCATATCGCACTGGACATTCCACCGAAACAGCGCTTATTCGAGTTCATCATGACATTACATCAGCATTAGACAAAAACTCGTGTGCCGTTTTAGTCATGTTGGATCTTTCAGCAGCGTTCGACGTTATAGATCACAATATCCTCTTCCACCGTTTAGAATATTCCTATGGCATATGTGGGTCTGCTTTAGCGTGGATAAAATCATATTTGTCAAATCGTTCTCAACGGGTCGCAATAGGATCGATCTATTCAAATGGGATGCATCTCAAATACGGAGTGCCCCAAGGATCTGTGCTGGGCCCAAGACTTTATTGTCTTTTTTCGAAACCGATTGGTCAAATTTGTCGGCAACATGGCATGGAATATCACTGCTATGCAGATGATACACAAGTATATCTTGTGTTTGAACCACTAGATGATTGGATAGACATAGCAAGTCGTCTAGAAGCATGTTTGGAAGATATCAGTGACTGGATGCGATCAAATCTTCTAAAGCTGAATCAGGATAAGACCGAACTGATTGTTTTTGCCCCTAAACACCGGGTGAACGACTTTTCAACTTGTCAACTTTCTTTCGATGGCACAGTGGTCAGTAATGTTTCATGTGTCAGAAACCTTGGTGTCATTTTCGATAGGACACTCACTATGGAGAAGCAAATTAGTACCACTGCTAAAGCGTGCTTCTTCCACATTCGAAATATTGGACGTATACGTCCATATTTAACGAACGATGCCTGTAGAACGCTAATGAACTCACTGGTCACTTCCAGATTAGATTACGGAAATGCGATGTTATATGGACTGCCGACAAACATAACGAACAAATTACAACGTGTTCAGAACACTGCAGCTCGTGTTGTATCGAGAACTAAAAAACACGAGCATATCACCCCCATTCTTGTTAATCTCCATTGGTTACCTGTGCCCTTCCGGTGCCAGTATAAAATTCTTGTGTACGTCTTCAAATGTCTTCACGGCAGTGCACCAACGTATTTGCAAGACATCGTTCGTGCTTACCAACCAACACGTTCGCTGCGATCAGAGGACTGTACACTACTAGTGCAACCTCGAATCCGCACCAAAATATACGGCGAGAGACGCTTGGACAAATCTGCGGCCACTCTCTGGAACAACTTGCCCAGATATTTGAGAGATAAACAATCCATGTGGGCTTTCAAGAAATCTCTCAAAACACACCTTTTTAGACTTGCATACGGAAATATTTAACTCACTTTTACCATGCATGAATTACTTTTAAAACTCATTTCTATTATTGTTCTTTTAAGTTATGTGTATTTCTTTTTACATGTATCGGTCATATTTAAAAAAAAAAAAACAAAAAAACAACAACAAAAAACCGTATGTATGTATGTGTACGTATGCAAGTGTATGTATATATGCGATGTGTGTGTGTGTGGTGTTTTAGTGTGCTATATTAGTCTTTTTTGTAGTTAGCGTAACTAAATATAATTTGTGTTTTAAAATACCCCATTTAGTCCTTTTCTTAATTTCTCTATGTTGTATGTATGTTTGGCGATATATTAATTGTGTATGTTGTAAAGCGCTTAGAGTAATATTTATAATGTTAGATAATGCGCTATATAAATGCCTTGTAATAATAATAATAATAATAACTTGCAGACATATAACGACAAGCATGGACAAATGACAGCATGTATTATAATTTCCCAACTCCTATGGTTGGGACAAAACAAGTGTCTAAATTATCGAATGCTAATGACAAGTTCATCTCCAGTAATATTTCAACCTACTGTTGTGACTGAGGCATAATCTTCAAACTCACAGTGGAACAGAATCTGGCCTAAATTTTATGGAAATGCTTGGTTTCTGAAATTAAGATTCATTTCGTTTCGACTGGCCCTAATATATAGTTGTTTTTTTTTAAATCAATTCAATCTATAAAACCCACGGTATAATTTTGAATCATCAACAGATCCACTCGTGTCAGGATAATTCCAAAGATCATTTATTAAAAAAAAACATTACTTAATCCATTTTCTCTCCCACTTTGGTGAAGAGTACAAGAATTTTGTTTAATTCATATTCTGCATTTATTATGGTGATTGAACAGAACAACGAATAGTATAAATTTCCTCACGTGGTGAACACTGTAGCAGACTGTACAAGTAAAGTGGTATACTGTGCTGATTTTTCAAAAATAGGCCTACATGTTTTGGTAGTTCAGTGTGGTAGGAGATTGTTAACTCCATCTTTTACTATGGTTATTACATTATCAGTAATCTCAACTCGATTTTTCTTCTTTTCTATATTCGAACATTACCACTTTACAACTGGTAGAAATCGTATCGAGCTAATATAGTCTTCGGTTCTAGACCTTATAACTAATCTTAAAGAGGCATTACAGAACATTTTCCACATTTTAATCGAGTGCTTTTTAAAACACGTATTGCTAAAATAATAAAAATCATAATAATACTGGCAAGTTTGAACATTAGGGATGCATTAATTTGCTATCAAATGCGCTTTAAAGATAATCCGGAATTCAATGGCTTCTTCATTCTGACTCGGGCATTTTACATCACGTGATTTAGTATGACAACACACGTTTTGTGTAAAAACTTGTTTAAATACCCCCTTAAAAGGGTCCACACTCGCTACTCGAGTATGGGATTATTTCCTGCTTCTTATAATTAAGTAATTATAAATCATTATCATAAGGAAAAACCTTTCATGTCCCTATAACCAAATAGTGGGTTTTTTTAAAAGCACGCCACGTGTTTTGATAAAAATAGCACTTACTTCTAAAGCCTTGCATGTGTGTCTCGTAGCTAGAGGGTCAAAGCGATATCTCCATGTAAATTCTAGTGTGCCAAAATTCTGTGTTTAGCCATTGTACGCTAACTCTCACTGAATTGTTTACCCTCCTTGCGTATGCATCCGAAGACCGAAAGAGGAAGCCTCAATGTTGTTAAAAAGGGCTTTCAAAAACTATTAAGTTTTGCATTTAAATGAAAATTTTCAACTTTAGAAATGTGTTATTTTTGCAAAGTTTATACATTCACCTATGCAACAAAATTAGAGAAAGCTCCGGAAAAATTGTCATTTTACTATTTTTGAGCAAACTGAGATGTAGCGCCTCTTTAATCAAAATATACCGGACAGATCACTGACTTGTACGATTGCGTCAGTTCCAACAAAAATTCTCGCACAGAACTACTTATAACTAGTACAGGCTACCGTACAAGCACGAAGGAATATTAATAAGTACAAATAATTACATCTAGGTAACAAATATTAAAGAACTTATTTAGCTAATAAAAACAGGTAAATAAACATCACAATATCTCGCAAACACAAACCGGAAATGACGATTGGTATTGGTATTGAACTCATGAAAAGATGATGGCAGCCAAAAAATGAAATTTAGATATCCACCCCACATTCTCCGATATTATCACTACCACTATCCCTCTTGAAACTGAAACAGGTGTGTAGAACATTCAAAGGAATACATGCAAGTACAAGAAATGGCTTGCGTTTACTCCAAACTAGTAGTATGTTTTAATATAAAATAACACTACTATCAGAATATCGTACACATGAGACATGCCAAAATGCACGAGACCACTTCTGAAGGAATAAATCTAGTAATACACGATACAACGTCACAAATTATTGATCCATGCATATTTATTGTAGAAAATCGAACAACAGGTTACAATATTTATTCAGATCGACTGACCTGCTCTGAGCAGTAGACTACCATTTTGGTTATGATATCCTCATCCGGTGAATGATTGAACTTATCTCCCAGAATTTGACGTAATTTCTGGGTTCTCGCTGAAAGAAGAGCCACAAGCGTGGCCTCGCTTGCTGATCCCTGTTTAAAATGTATCGAATGGGTTTTATGAATGATCAATGAACTTTCTTAGCCACATATTCAATCAAATGTATTTTCATTTCATAATTTAACTTCATACCTGTATAACTCCACCTCCCTGACCTTGACTGGAATGAAAGAAACAGTCTGGAAGGTCAAGCATTTTAGCTAGCCAATCTACAACCACCATTTCCAACTCCGTACAAGCAGGACTGGAAGCCTGGGGAAATGTTTGGAAACTGTGATGACTGAAACTACTTTGAAGGTATTATATTCTATACACATTTACGGTTAGGTCAGTCCTTCCTTATCATTATGGGGGAAAATGAAAACATTGGAATGATTATTGATTGATTGATTAAATGTTGTTTAACGTCCCGCTCGAGAATCTTTCACTCATATGGAGACGTCACCACCGCTGGTGAAGGGCTTCAAATTTACGCCTATGCTCGGCGCTTATGACCTTTGAGCAGGGAGGGATCTTTTACGTGCCACACCTGTTGTGACACGGGGCCTCGGTTTTTGAGGTCTCATCCGAAGGACCGCCCCATTTAATCGCCTCTTACGACAAGCAAGGGGTACTGAGGATCTATTCTAACAACCCCGATCCCCACGGAGCCATTGGAATGAACTTAATTTAGAATTGGTATAATTCAAAGATAATAGTAGTTTTAAAAGTAGTACGTGATTAACACTCTTTTTGAAGCAAAACTTCTTTTTTTTTATTTCATAAGTTTATTTCCCAGACCTAATCTATAACAAATATAACATTTCATAAATTGTCTTAGTAATATATGGCAGCTGCCGGGGTTGGGGCCCCAATTAAGCTCCATCTAATACAAAGTTGTGTGCCTAATACATCACGCAGGATGTATAATTATTGGGGGGAAAAAAAAGGTTTAATAAATGTACAGGCCTATATGTAATAAATATTGTGATCATCAGAGAATTAATCATATTTCAATAGATAAAAGGAAAGGATATATATACGCCGTGTCGCCACAATGAGTCTACAATGAAGCAAAACTTTATTAACGGAAGATGTTTGTGCAAATGTAGCTGATGGTAGATAAAGTAGTAGTTATATTTTTATAATGCATTAATGGTAAGTATTACAAAAAAGCCATGGGTGACCATGTACGTTAAATATTCAAGTGCCGTTTGATCTTTAGTTATATTTGCCGGAGAAAAGTTACCCAAGTAAAGCCGATACAACCGATAGCATCCGACAAAATGTCCGCTGCAATGGCTGGAGAAGAGCTGCCTGTAGGGTAGTAAGCGTGAAACTGTGGGGACTGCCAGTGTGTGACCTGTTTTATTGAGAGACTGTAGAGTAAAGGTTGGTATAATAATGAATACAAATACTGACTTACAACGCAAACAAAATACTTTCAGCAAAATTACTGTCGATTATGATGGAAGACATGAAAATGAAAAGGCTAAGATAAAAACAGTACTCAATCTGGTAATTCTTATAGAAAATACAAATCAGAGAGATGGGCAAACACAGACCCCTGGACATAACAGACGAGGGATAAGTGCCTAAGAGGAGTAAGCATCCCCCTGTCGACTGGTTACACCCGCCATGAGCCCTATATCTTGATCATGTAAACGGAGTAATCCGCATTCAGAATCAGTGTGCCAAGAACGGCCTAACAATTGGTATGAAACACGCCAGACAGCATTTGACCTAATGGAAGATTGTACTGACAAACGAGATCGTTATAACGACCATATAATTTGCGAAATGTTGACGTTAGACCAAACTGTACAAACCCCCTGTAACATCACCGTTTTTTCAGTTGCCTGCTCGATTTAAAAACTGGTCATATGTAGAACAACCTCTTCCATATCGAATCAGTTGAGAGATGAAAACACTATATGAAGATGATAGAATATTGCTACATACACAAGGGAAGCTGACCATAGAGAAATGGAAATAATCACGTTTATCATCTAGTTGAGTTGCCAGTTTGCTATTAGCATCTATTTTCAATAAAATATCTAACTACGAAGCAGATGTGGAAGACTCCGTGGTATCTTTTATTTCAATTTCACTGAGCTATATCGAATCGACATTTGAATGAAAATGATTATTGTTAAAACGTCGTCAATATATCTAAATGTCGAATAGGAGCCCACGGCAAGAGATTTGTTATTTTCATGTAAAAGCTTTTGAATGATTTCTGCTTCATAAAAATATCAAAAAGGTCAGGTAACAAAGACGCATAATTCGTGCATATGGTAATTCCAACAGATTGTTGGAAGACCCAATCACCAAAGGCAACGAAGATATTGTCAATGACGAACTCTAATATCTTTTTAATATCAACTTCAGAGTACTTGTGCTTGGAGAGCAGAGTGGTGTTTAACAAAATAATTTTTTGGATGACTGATTACTAGATATGCATATTTCTTCTTACCATTTTTGTTGAAGAAGCAACTGCCTATGATGTCAAATGACTAGTCTTTAATTTTGAGCGAGGTATGTTTGTGTAAAGTTATATGTTTTAATTTTGATTCAAGAAAAGTTTTACGATTTCAAATTTACTAAAAGTTCTTCCAATTTTTTTTAGAATCCATATTTGATATACACCATTTCTAGCATATGTAATGACACAGTACATTTGAAAGTTTCTCCTTCACAGCAGATAATATTTTCATGAAAATCAAATATAGGGCTTTGGTTTTAAGGGGTTTGTGGAGTTTAGGAATCCAGCATAGGTACGACAACTCGAATCCATCTACTTCATTGACTGGGATAATGTGTTTGAAACTGAAGAATTTCATTTTTTTAAGCAGTTGGAGAATAAGAACGATTCCTAAATTTGGAATTAATGTCAAGTTCATTTACAATGCAGTTGTAATAATGAGCCTTACAAAAAAGCAATGTTGTTACATTAACCTTTGTCCGCTGGAACCAAAACATATTCCTATCAACTCTTTTATCACTTCTGGTTTACTAAACACAGAAGGTTATATGGTACGCATTTTTTTTATTTGATATGTCTGATACGGGATTTTGATATTCCTCTTCTAATTTTAATCCATTCAGCTGACAAGTTATCAAGTTCTTCCTTTTCAGATTTAGCCCATCGTCGTATGGCATAATCTTCGACAGACTTCATAATAGAGATTTAGTTTTGTCGCCAATTGAAAGACTGAGGTTCTATGAATTTAGAACCTTCTTAATTAAGTGGTCTTCATAACTATATCAACATTACCAGTAACAACACGTCCAGCTGAATTATAGTTAAACGAAGGCGAAGAACAAGAACACGTAAGTGGACTGAGTATAAGATGGGCCATTTTAAAAAATACTCTGCTATTCCTCTCCGGTGGAGTTTATTGATTTTTTAAAAAACTAGTTTTTGCCTATAGGTCGAAGTTAACCTATCTGAGTATATTGCTGAAAAAATTGATATTTCTTTGTCAGGTTTAATTACTGGGGTCTCAAATGCTGTCGAAAGAAGCGACTTTCCTTGTCCCACACACCTTAGTGATCAGTTTTCAACAACAAATTTCAAATATCTAAAATTCATTTCAATTATTTTGTAAAATAGTGAGGGTTCTAAAACAAGGATAAGACACAAGTTTGTATCTTTGAATTTTCACAGGCGAGCCCCAATACCCTTGTCCCACAGGTTCTTGTCTATACTGATACCCAGAAAGAAAATTGTTTAAAAGAGTTCTCTTTCCTTTTCAGGGATGGAAATCAACTCCTTTAAAACTGCAGGACCATAAAAATCAATATACAGGTAAAATGGTTAGAAGCTACACTGAAATAAAAACGTGTGCACGTAATGCTGTCTACACAATTACCGTGATTACTTTGATAAAATTCATATAATTGGACTATAATTAACACACAATATAAAGATCTCTTTATTAAAGATTTTGTAAAACATCCCATTAGTGTGTCTAATGCATGAAATGATATTAAGAAATAGTCTATACTATTACTGTATGTACTGTTTCTACTATTACCTAATTAATTCAAGTAAACTGAAAATGAACACATCAAAAACAGAATTCATAACATTTGGCAGTAGGAAGCAACTGGACAGATGCAACATGAAACTTATAAACATAAATGGCGACAAAATTAAATCGGAACATTGTATACGATACTTAGGAGCATATTTAGATGAAACTCTAAATTTTAAGGAACACATCAAAAGAAAATGCCGCACAGCAATGATCAATTTTCTCAGAATTAAAAGTATACGAAAATATTTGACAAAAGAGGCAACAGAAATTTTGGTTTTATCATTAGTTATTTCTCATTTGGACTACTGCAATGTGATTTTATATGGAATAGCACAGAGTGAAATAGGAAAGATGCAACGTATTCAAAACATGAGCGCGAAACTTGTATTGAATCGTAAGAAATTTGATAGTTCTAGGGAAGCTCTCTATGACTTGCATTGGTTACCCATCAAATCCAGAATACAATTCAAATTGTTGACTTTTATGTATAACTGATCTGTTGGGGAAGCACCATCATATTTAACCGAACTTTTAACGAAACAGGTGCCAATTCAAAAGTTACGCTCCGCTCAATATTCTTACGGCTGCTACAACGTTCCATTTAATAGACACAAGACGTTCACTGACGGAAGCTTCGGAACCGTTAGTCCTCGACTTTGGAACGATCTGTCTCTAGAGATAAAACAGTCGAAATCACTGAATAGTTTTAAGGCGAAATTGAAAACTCATTTATTTAGAAACTTTTAATATACAATTTTAAAAAAAAAAAGAAGCATTTTAGTATCGTACTAGACATTGATTCAGTTTTGTAGAATGTATGTACTTGTATGTTTTATTTACTTATTTACTTACCTATCTTATGCTTCTACTATTACCTTTTATGCATATCATCTCTTTTACTATTTTATTGTACAACGCCAGTGAATACATGTATGTAAAATTAGGCGTTTTAATCAAATAAACTAGTTTCAGTTTAATTAAAAGGTAACAGTATAAACAGACATTAGTAACAAACTTTCTGATTGAAAAATCCCAATATTTTGATTTTATTTACTATCAACATTATTCTGAATCAATGTGAACTATTGCAAATGTGTGAATTAGAATCACAGCCAACATGATTCCAGTAACTTTGTTTAAAATATAAACGGTACCAATTTTGATGCACCAGATGCGCATTTTGACAAAGAATGTCTCTTCACTGATGTTCAAGTCAAAAATGTTGGAAACCCGAAATAAGAACAAACTTACGAGAGTTGAATGAAGCACAAAATACCAAATACTTGAGCCAAATCCGGCTAAGGATCAGAGATATGAATAATGTTTCTCAAAAGATGTAGGACTTTTTGGCTTTTTCCTCTTCCCCCCTTTTTTCATATTACGGGAATATTGCAGATTTTGGACTTGTGTTCTGCATATATGCACATAAGATTTATTACAAAGTCCATCCTGTTACTGTCTATACTGTTACCAAAATAGAATACAAATGTACAATAAATTTTGTTAACAATTGTTGTCACTTCACAACAAAATTGTAAAATTGTCTAAAATTCAAATTACGTTTGTGTCATAAAAGTAGTTATAAGCAATTCACAAATAAATCCATTTGTTTCTACTGCTACTGTCCTTGTTATTACTATGCAAGTTTCCCAAGTTACACAACAGTAAATAGCAATTTTACAATTTAGTAAATAGATTACTGTGAAATTAATAATTGAATACTTCTTGCAATCATATTTTTCACAATATTCTTATAATTATTGTAATGAAACATTAAAATCTCTTCATCACATTAGATTTAATGGTTAAAAAAAAAGAAACAAATTCTGAAATTTTGACTAACGAAATACCTATATTCATTTTCGTTTACTAATCTGCATTAAATTATTTGAAGTAATTAGATAAAATGGCAATTTCAAGGAAGAAAATATAACTTTATTTTCATACTAGAGAAAATTCATGCAAATTGTTGCTAACAGTATAGAAATTAATGTTACGGTGCTTGATGGTTAATTGCACTTCTTAATTGCTATGTTTATGATTAAGATTGCATATTTTGGAGAAAGGATCAAGGTATTGATTAAATGTTTCCACCAGAAAATTAAATTTTCTGCGACATTAAATTTGTCTTTCTATCCCGCAAATATCTACAATTTTTAAAATTGGCTCAAATGTGATTTCATAAAAACTTAGGTTGATATTACCCCCGGCATGATGGCCCTGTCTATGTCCTTCATGACGTCCTCCCACTCTTCCGCTTCATTCGGGGCTGTATCTGGAATTAGTTTTCTGATATATCCCGGAGACACATCCGGAAATGGACGTCGATCCCGAATGTTTTTTTGGTAGTCAATGACATAATCTATCATTTCCTTTCCAATTTGTCTTAGTTGTTCCAGATCCATGGTCATATCCTTTTGTGAGAAAAATTCACACAAGTGTAGCAGCCAATCATAAAATATGTTTAGTGAGGTATCAGAGCAATGGTACGGAAGCGTATTACGGCCACATTATTTATTTTTTTCTCTCAAACTGTCAGCTTTCATATTGGCTTTTCCAAGTTTACGGTTCGAATTTCATTTTTAATCTTGCAATAGGTCACACATTGTAAACATACTGAAAAATAAATAGGTCCTACTGTGTAAACATACTAAAAGATTTACAAACAAATAGGTCCTACAGTACTGGTATAAACATACTGACAAACTAAAGAGGTCAACAATGTAAACCTGTCTGCCAAACTATAAAGGCTATAACGTGTAAACATATTGACAAACTAAAGAGGTCCTACAGTGTAAACATACTGACAAACTAAAGAGGTCCTACGGTGTAAACATACTGACAGTTCTACAAACTAAATTGGTCTTAAAGCGTAAACATACTGACAGACAAACTAAACAGGCCATAAAGTGTAAAGATACTGGCAAAGTAAATACATGTAGCTCATAGAGTGTAAACATACTGACAGACTAAATAGATGTACAGTGTAACCATATTAACAAAAAATTTAACTTAACAACTTACAAGTTGAGAAAGCCAGGATTAAAGTTGAAAATTCCAAGATTAGACTTGGAAATTCCAATATTACATTGTAAAGTTGGAGAAGTCATGATTAATGTTGACATTTGGGGGGGGGGGGGGGGGGGGGGGGGTAAATAATAAGGCCCAAATACGCTTCCGTAGAATGGAGTCTAAAATTAAACATATATCATATCTAATCCTAGTAATCCGGTGCATTAAACATATATCATATCTAATCCTAGTAATCCGGTGCATAAGGATACTATATTGGAGACAAAGATCAGCAGCAGATTCTGCTGAGCAGAATGGCTTAATTAGTTCATACATATTTAGAGGGAATTCCTAACTTTGATTGTGATGGGGAACCTACCACAATGGAGGTGATGTGGCGAAGAGCATTCGAATTATTTGTGACTGGTAAAGGACTCGAAAATGCTACACAGAAGAAAGCCCTATTATTACATTGTGGAGGTATGAAAATACAGACCATTTATTTTATTTTTCCCGAGGATATTAACTATAGCTAGGGCATTCGAGCAAAGTCAACAACAATCACGCGGTGATGAAGGAGAAAAGGCGTCCGTGAACAAAGCAAGTCAACGGAAGCCTAAACTGATTGTAACCCGTCGGTAGAGCACTAATTACTATGGAGTGGGTTTTCATAATTTAATCTCGTTAGAAAAAAACCTACAACATTCATACAACATACTTAACATTCATACTTTACATACAATCAGTTCACTAACAATGATTTTACACATATATATATATAGATACTTAGAAAGTAATAAATTAAATAATAAGTCATATGCAAAACCTTACCAGCCTACATCCCTATTGTTCTAGGTGTTGACACCTTGATGGCGAGTGCGGGAATAGTGCTGTTAAAGTGTTAGTGAAAAGAACTCACTCTCTCTCTCTTACACCCTATCTCTCACTCCACACTATCACGTGACACATACAATGAAACTAACTACAGGTAAACCTGAGAGGCGGATCAAACCAACACCTGGCTACATATTCCCCCTGCCAGGAGAAAATGGCTCCTGACATTACCTAGACAAGGATACCAGGGCATGGGCAAAATACCATAATACATCAGTAATGACACTGATGAAGAACAGACTTCATTGCTGTTGTCATTATAATATATACAAAGTAAAAAATCACAAAATTAATTTGAAGTATGTAACTTCATAAATATGAACAACATAAACACACAGACAAACTACGCTACGCAAGTGTCCCTTACTAAGAACGTCTAATCCGAACTTACACCAATGTCTCTAAATAAACACATTTCGGATCAACATTCTGCACATACTGCCACTCTCCATATCGTTCTGGCGGTCGACGAACTCTACCACTTCTCCTGGGAGGTGGTGTACTAAAACTAGGCGAATTAACTGAGGCTCTTGAAGACGGAACTGTGGAATAGTGAGTTGATGTTTCATGTAAAGAGGACAAAGGCTCTCGTCGACGACGGCGTTGAGGGATTATATACACTCCTCTGTCATTCTCGTCTGACGATTCCGATTCAGAAGAACTCTGGGATGAATCACATGAAGCTACAGGAGCTGGATGCTGTTGTTTCTGTTTGATCTGTTTGGAAACTAAATTAGAATCAAAATTAGTCGGAATGCAATTAAAAGGCAACAGAAAATTTCTATGGAGGGTACGGGTAGATCCCTTCCCGTCCTCACGTTTTACAACATAAACAGGAATATCTGAATTTGGTATTTTTGAAATAAAATGAACTTCTCTATCCCACTTGTCTGCAAGCTTATGTTTTTCCTTAAAACCTACTTTTCTAACTAGAACTCTATCCCCAATTTCTAACTTAGAATTTTTCACTTTCCTGTCATAATTTTCCTTGTTTTTGTCCGAAATTCTCTGTGATTCTTCAGTAGCAATCTTGTATGAATACTGTAGTCTATCTTGAAGTTTCCTAACATATGACTGATGATCTCTGGATCCTTCGTTTCCTGGCTCAATTCCTAAAAATGCATCTACTGACAAGCGTGGGTGCCATCCAAACATTAGAAAATGTGGTGAATACCCAGTGGCATCATTTTTAACTGAATTGTAAGCATGCACCAAGGATGATACGTATGATTTCCAATCTGATTTTTCATCTTCCTCTAAAGTACTTAACATTTTGATGAGAGTTTGATTAAACCTTTCTACTGATCCGTTGCCCTCAGGATGATACGGGGTCGTTCTGGATTTTTTTACGTTGGCTATCTTGCAGAATTCTTTGATGACCTTGCTTTCAAAATTCCTCCCTTGGTCACTATGCAATCTGTCAGGAAAACTATAATGAACTATGAAATTTTCATATAAAGCTTTAGCTGTAGTCGTTGCGAGTTGATTTTTACAAGGGACCGCACAAGCATATCTAGTAAAATGGTCTGTCATTACAAGAATATTTTCAAATCCACCTTTGCTTTTCTCTAACGACAAAAAATCAATGCAAAGAATATCTAAAGGCTTGGTCGAAGTAATTGGACAAAGATCTGCTCTCGCTCTGACAGGCGTTTTGCTTCTAATACATCTTTCACAACTCTCAACTCTTGCTTTAATATCTGCCTCTAAGCCTGGCCAATAAACTCTCTGCCTAACTAACCAAACGGTTTTCTCAATGCCTGGATGTCCTACTTCCTTATGTAATCCTTGAAATATTACTTCCTTAAAGTGATCTGGTAAACAAAGCTGTAAAATTTTTTCTCCATCTAGAAATGAATTCCTGTACAAAATATCATTAATGATCTGAAGTTTCTTCTGTTCCCTAAGATATCTCTGAACTTGTTTGGTTTCTTTCCTACCCTTCTCTCCCTGTTCTAAAATCTCTATGACCCTGGCTATGGTTTCATCTTCTTTCTGTTCCTTCCTCCAATCAACATCTGACATATCTGTAGCTGTAAAGGCATCGTCTAGTGGAAAATTCTGCGATAAAGTTTCTGCAGCTGAAATATCTAGAGATGCTGAATTACAAATGGCTTTAACTGAGTCCGAAAATAAACAAGATTTTCTAGAAAGTGCATCTGCATCGGAGTTAAACTTTCCTGGTCTGTAAGAAATGCTGAAATTGTAATTCGCAAGTGCGGAAACCCATCGATGACTTGTTGCATCTAATTTAGCCTTGGACAACACATATGTCAGTGGATTATTGTCGGTTATCACTTCAAACTGATTGCCGTATAAGTAATCATGAAATTTGTCAGTGATCGCCCATTTCAGAGCCAAAAACTCTAATTTGTGAGCCGGGTAGTTTCGCTCTGCGGGTTTTAACCCTCTACTTGCGTACGCAATTACCTTCTCCACCTTGTCGTGTTTCTGATACAACACTGCTCCCAGTCCATAACTGCTGGAATCCGTATGTACAATGAATGGCTTGGAGTAGTCTGCATAGGCTAATACCGGTGGCTGTACAAGTAAATCCTTGATCTTTTCAAAAGATTCCTGTTGAATATCCTCCCATTTCCAAGCTGGTTTATGCTGCTTCTTCTTAGCTTTCTTGGCTGTACTATGTCCCTGCAGTAAAGAATTTAATGGTTGTACAATCCTAGAATAATCTTTAATAAATCTACGATAGTACCCTGAAAATCCTAAGAACTGCCGTAATTCCTTGATATTCTGTGGGGTTTTCCAGTCTTTTACTGCTGATAATTTCTCAGGATCTGCTGCGATTCCATGTTCTCCAACAACATGTCCTAGATATGTCACAGATGATCTGAAAAATTCACACTTGGTTGGCTTAAGTTTTAGATTATGCTCTGACAATTTTCGAAAGACAGATTCTAATCTACTTATGTGGTCCTCAAATGTTCTAGAAAACACCAAAATATCATCCAGAAAAATAAGACATTCTTTCAGCAACATATCTCCCATACATTTCTCCATCAGCCTCTGGAACGTGGCTGGAGCATTTGTCAGGCCAAAGCTCATGCGGTTGCATTCATAAAACCCTAAATTTCCAACAGAAAAAGCTGTCTTCGGCTTGTCTTCTTCAGCTACGGCAACTTGCCAATATCCTGAACGCAAATCGAGTTTGGAAAAGAATTTAGAACCTGACAAAGTATCCACAACATCATCAAATCTGGGAAGCATGTACGCATCTTTGCGAGTTCTAGAATTTAGAATTCTGTAATCTATACAAAACCTTAAACTGCCGTCTTTCTTTTTGACAAGTACCACATTCGAAGAAAATGGACTATCTGATTCCCTAATTACCCCTGTTTTCAGCATATCATGGATGTGTTGCCGAATTTCATCATACATTCCAGGTGGAATCTTACGATAAGGCTGTTTAAATGGTCTATCATCCTCTAACACAATTTTGTGTTCGACAATATCTGTTTTGCCTAAGTCATTAGAATCTTTAGAGAAGACATGACTCCATTTGCATAGAACATCAGAGAAAAGTTCATTCTGTTCAGTAGTCAAGTTTTTCATATCTGTCTGAACATTTGGTAAAGACAAATTATGCTCATGATTCGCAGTACTACCAGAATGTTTCTGGGATAGCAAGTTATCCACAATCTTAACCTGACTAAGTTGGCACATCTCTGACTTGGGTCTGATAGTAATACTCTTAGCAGTAATGTTGCAAATTTTGACTTGAATTCTACAACTGCTAGTCTTAGTATCTACCTTGACTACTCTTGGACAAACTATGTAGTTTGACTCATTCTCAAAGCTTTCAGTAATAAACTGCATATTCTCACCCTGAACACCTCTAACCAGACCTTGCACTACATGAGATTGGTATGGCTCCACAACAACAGGCTTTTTGTTCAGTGACCGCACACAGTAGGATCCTCTCATGCTTTTGACTGCTATCTTCCAAGCTAGCGGAACATCTTCAACATCTGAAACAAAATCTTTGTAGAATCGTATAACATTTGTTCCCAAAATAACAGGGCATTGCACATTGAACTCATTGTCTGGTACCACTAGAATAGGTACATACAGTTCTTGTTCACAAAGTAATGGTATGCTAACACAACACTCTGCATAACCAAGGTAAGGTAACACAGAACCATCTGCTACAGACACTTCAAGTGAACTTATGTCTCGTAACTCTGGTTTGTCAGTCAAAGTATTGTAACCTGACAGTGATATGGTGCTGACCATAGATCCACTGTCTATAAGTGCTAACATAATCTGATCTTGGATCATTATGACACTTTGATTACTTTCACCCACTAATTGACAACTTTGTTGGCCATAAGATTCACCAACCCTTGATTGGCCATCAGCAAGGGTGGTTAATCTTTTGACTCATTTTGTTTTCCAAACCTTTTCTGTCTACCATTACCTCTGTATCCTCCACTTTTATATCCACTTGGGTGATGTTCAAGTCTCTCGAGAATTTTGTTGAACTTGTCATCCATTTTAGTTTCTATCTCACTAACCTTAGCATCCAATTTTCTTTCAAGTGCAGACAACCTTTTCTCTGTCTCATCTGTACCAGTTGTCATAACATGATTGTGAACTCTCTTCTGTTTGGGTACATTTGTACTAAGATCACCTGATTTTGATTCTCTCAGTGTACTTACACTGCTGATGCTGATTTCCTTTTCTACCTGTCTAATTTCTCTAAGCAATTGATCATAATTTTGAATTGTGTCATACTTGTGTCTTGTCTGAGATTTGAGCTTTTCACAGTGTAAGGATGTCCAAAACTTGTGTCGCAAAAGATCATTTTTGGCTTCTTTGAGCAAATGCTTATTGTCGATAGCTGTTTGTAAAAGGGATTCTATTCTGCAACCAAAAGATGTAACGTTTTCATTGGGCATTTGAAAAGAATTGAAAAACTCCTGCATTATCATGCCATTGGTAGAAATATCTGAGAACAATGCATCAAGTTTATCTAAAACTTCTTCTGTAGTAGCTCTTTCACCTAAAGGAATCAACATTTTCCTAGCTGTACCTCTCAAGGATCGACGAATTGCTTGCAATAAATGACTAGAACTTACCTCTGGATCACTCTGTAAACATCTGATTTCAAATCTCCATTCTGAGTAACTTACATCTCCTTTCTGAGGTTGTTCATCTCCAGAAAATGGTGGAATCTTGGGAATTACCTCCGATGAAATAATATGCGAATGATTATTCCTACTAGTAAGTTCTACTCTCTGATCACCAGGATTTGTTAGATTCATGTTGATAGTATCTGACAACTTAGCTCTACCTCTTCCAGCAAACAATATCTTGGGTATTGCTCCTTGAACACCAGCAGGTGTGCTTGTCTTTGGTAATATATCATACTTACCACTTGCTAGTAACTTCTGGATCATAGCTTCCTCTGTATTCACATCCTCACCTCCTTCCGCACCTTCACTTTGCATACTTACACCTGACTGCAGCAGCAGACAAAAACACGCAGACAAAATCACGAACTGCAGTATAAAGTAGCAAGTATCGGTACGCGAAAGAAATGTTCGACTCGCTGCGCATAAACAAACAAACATTTGCAAACAAGTAATTCTCACAAACTAGTGAGCACCTCGTGACATTTGATATGTCGATGTAAACCAAAACATTGGTACATTACACAAAAAGGACTAAGTTGTGTATAAAACAAAACTCTGAGGTAGTGTAGGACGTAGGGTATATATGAAAAATATTTCCCCAAAAATCTATGCATATAGGACTATTGGGCTGAATAACTTCGGGAATTCTTATCCTGCAAGACTTACAACACCACCAATCTGTGACTATGTTAACTGTCAGATAACCTGATATCAACCAGTAAAGAAACAGCAACTCCCACTTATGAGTCTGGTACACTCTGAACTTACTCACTTCCTCGCCGTTCAAAGGTTATTACTGGTCTGTTAATATAGTGCATATTAGATTGAATGGTCTTTCTACTCTAGTATCAGACAGTGTTGTTATCAACATGCAGGTAAAGTGAGCTATCTCCTAACCCGATGTGCAAATATATCATTCCTAGCACAATAAATACTAGTCACTAAACATACACATCATATGAAACATAAATCAAAAAGTCACAAACTTATCGCAAATGCTGACGATGACAAACTGCATGCACAATGTAAACAAATTGACATTACATGAACAAAACAATGACAAGACAGATTGACAGCACAGTAATACAACAAAACATCAAAATAAATAAATAAATTGTCAAAGAATTGGCAAAATTTTTAATTACCAGTACTTAGAATCAAAGTATTCCAGGTCAATTTATCACAAATTGCAGTTCCTCGTGTGAACGGGTAACTTCCGGAATGATGGGTATTGAATACGTCGTACGGAAAATAGTTTGTAACCGAACTTCGGGTTTGATTCGAGCTCGACGGAATCCTGTGACGTCACAACGAAAATTGTCGATGGCCACCACTCGGCACAAGTCGGTAATAATCGTAATTCACGTGCGCACAAGAATCCTGAAATGGCGGATCCTAGAATTTTCACAGCTAGCTGACTATGCAATTTTTTTTCTTCTTCACGGCACATACACACACAACGCAATATAAATTCAATCACTGCAGTTGATTCAATTGAATATTCAATGATGAATGGACTTGCAGAAATAGTAGAGATAGGGTATACTCGAAGTATGGTGAATTACAACGAATTTCTTAGTGTAGACTGGCTCCAACTTGACTTGAAATTAAGGAACGTGGGCGCCAATGTAACCCGTCGGTAGAGCACTAATTACTATGGAGTGGGTTTTCATAATTTAATCTCGTTAGAAAAAAACCTACAACATTCATACAACATACTTAACATTCATACTTTACATACAATCAGTTCACTAACAATGATTTTACACATATATATATATAGATACTTAGAAAGTAATAAATTAAATAATAAGTCATATGCAAAACCTTACCAGCCTACATCCCTATTGTTCTAGGTGTTGACACCTTGATGGCGAGTGCGGGAATAGTGCTGTTAAAGTGTTAGTGAAAAGAACTCACTCTCTCTCTCTTACACCCTATCTCTCACTCCACACTATCACGTGACACATACAATGAAACTAACTACAGGTAAACCTGAGAGGCGGATCAAACCAACACCTGGCTACATGATCATAAATATAACACATCACATATGTGGTTTTCACATGTGTGGTATTTATTTTGTTTATTTGTTTGTTGTTTTCCGCTACACTCAACAATTTTTCAGTTATCTGGCGGCGTCCAGTTTTTATTGGTGGTAGGGAGAACCCAGGTATAATGTATCCGGGAAGATACCCCCCGACCTTCCGAAAGTAAACACATATGTGGTAAATGAGGACATATCAGATCAGTCCCAAGTTGTCCAGCTCTTTGTCAATAAGTATCTTAAAGTAGGTCACCATGCCAGATGTTGTAAATCGTCAACAACGAAAACTTCTAAATACTTTGGACGTCACAAACTAAAACAACAAGTGGCACACACAGAGGATCCAGATGATTCAGAAGGAAGAGTTTTCTGGGTTTGGTAACGTATTGTGGAAAATTTATTCCCAATTAAGAAAGTAAGTAAGAACCACTCAGAATGCTGACTTGTAAAAATCAACCATTTACATGGGGGCAAGGAGTAAGAACAAGCTGTTAAAGGAAAATTTAGTTAAAACATAGACTTTATAGAATATTTTGATCCTAAAGCGAGAACTCGAGTAAGAGCAGATGTAATCATGTGAGCCTTGACGCGAGTTAGTACAGATTCAGGATGCTATTTCAAAAATCATATTCAATGGATCTGTATACACTCCAACAACCATTCATACGCTTACTCGTACACTCAGAAGTAGCTATAAATTGTACAAAGAATAACCATTGAGGTTGCTTAATGCAATTGAAATAAATACCTTAATATCAAAACAGGCATTAAAAATTGCATTATTCAATTTATTTTGATTAATTGATTGTATGTTTGTTTTACGTCCGTTGAGAATTTTTCACTCATTTTGAGACGTCACCAGTTGTTTGTTTGTTTGTTTGTTTTACGTCTCGTCGAGAATTTTTCACTCATATTGAGACGTCACCAGCTGTAGGTGAAGTACCACAAATTTAGACCTATGCTTAGCGCTCAGGGCCGTAGCAGTGAGGGTTCTTTATCGTGCCAACGCCTACCGTGACACGTGATCTCCGTTTTTAAGGTCATATCCGAAAGACCCGTGATTCTCACTTCTAAATGCCGAGCACTTGGCGAAGGAGCAATCACTACCAATTTTTCGTCTTAGGTTTGACGCGGCCATGGCACGAGCGGGGCTCGAACTCACGACCTCCCGGTTACGAAGCGAACGCTCTAACCACTCTAGCTACCGCGACCGGTAGTCACCAGTTGTAGGTGAAGTACAAATTTAGACCTATGCTTAGGTCCGTAGTAGTGATGTTTTTATTCATAATTATGCATATGTTATATATTTGTAAATATTCTTATGTAAATGTGTATTTTCTCAATACTATTGTACTATTGGTAAAGAGAAATAAAGAAAGTTGAAGTTTAACGTGCTAACCCTGTCGCGACACGGGACCTCCATTTTCACGGTCATATCCGAAAGACTCGTGATTCTCACTTCTAAATGCCGAGCGTTTGACGAAGGAGCAATCACTACCTATGTTTACGTCTTGTGTTTGACGCGGCCATGACACGAGTGGGGCTCGAACTCACGTCCTCCAGGTTACGAAGCGAACGCTCTAACCACTGCGTTACCATGACCGATCATTTATTTTGAGAAACACCGGAACAGTTAAGGTTATTGACTGTCTGGAAGAAACTTTCGCAAGATATGACATACCCAACACCCAAGGAAGTGACAATAGACCACAGTTTTGTTCTGCAGAATTTGAAACCCTTCTAGAGGAACATGGTATCACTCATGAAATATCAACTCCTTTCTGACCACAGGCGAATGGGGAAGTGAACGTAAGAAAAATACCCTTTTGAAAACTATCCCTACGGCCCATGCTGAAGGAAAATGGAACAACCAACATTTCTGACAGCTGATAGAAATACATCGCACACAGTAACGGGATTTGTTGCAACAAGTTAATTTTCAGATATCCAGTGAAAACCAAATTTTCCAGTCTGCTTGGGGAAGATAGAGAAGACATCAGAGTCCACGACTGGGTGCAAAAGAATAATGGGGAAAATATGCTGACAGAAGCAGAAATGCAAAGTATTGGTTCAGCAACGGAAAGAAAACAAACTTTCATCTGCTTTTGAGACCAAGCCGTATGCTGCAAAATTTAGGCCTATGCTCGTCGCTTATGGCCATTGAGCAGGGAGGATCTTTATCGTGCCACACCTGCTATGACACGGGGCCTCAGATTTTGCGGCCTCATCCGAAGGACCGTCCCATTTAATCGCTTCTTACGACAAGTAGGGGGTACTGAGAGACTCCGAGTAAAGAAGACCAATCCGTGAACGCAAATTACTTGATCGGTGTAAGACTTTAAAAAATAGATTGTGTAAAGTTGTAAAAGTTGTGTAAATTTCAGTGACATTTTCTTTTTTTTTATTTTATTAGACATTGGATAAACAAAACGTTCATTTCCAAATTTATTTCCACCCTCAAATTTGTTTTGTTCAACTGATTTAGGTTTAAATCTAAGGAAAGGAGAAATGTTATAAGAACCATAACTCTATTAATTATATTTGTAATATTTTGGGGTTGTTTCCCTTGATTACAAAGATTAGCGTGCAACTGATGTTGATGCTTGTGTGTGTGAAACAGTCATATCTAATCCTAGTAATCCGGTACATAAGGATCTAGGGTATTCGATAATTTTCATTTGTATTGCATAAATTTTCATTTGTATTTTATATCGTACATTGTATAATTTTTCATTTATGTTGTATCATCTTTTATTTGTATTTAATAATCTTTTATTTGTATTGTAAAAAAAAAAACCAAGTCATTTGTAGTATATAATTTTTCATTTGTATTGTATTCGATAGATTGTTTATTTTGGTTTTTTACAAAGGATTTTATTGGTTTAATTGTAAGTTATCGTTTATCGAATTTTGTAATGCGCGAGATGTTCATGATGTTTTACACGAGGTCAAGTTCAGGAGCCACGTTTCGCAGGAAAATACATGCTCCGTATTTCCTCACTTCAATGTTCGAGAAATTTAATTTATCGGTTTTATATGTCTATTACGGATACTTTCCCTCTCTCTTATCAACCTCGTTTTTAATCAGTGGCGGATCTGGAAATTTCTGAACGGAAGGATCCAGTGAGTAGGATATTCCAAGGCAAAGTCTTTGTATGGGGGCCCAAGGGGCGAAGTCCCCTGAATCTACTACGTTCTAGCAAAATTAAACACATATGCTTTTTGGACATTTCTGTAAAAGTGAATATATGGCCTTAAATACAGACAGGGTTGTGACAGGTGTTGCCACATTAAAGAATACCCACTACTAAAGCCCTGTGCGCTGAGCGTAGGTCTACATTTACAGCTGGTGACGTTTCAATATCAATGAAAAATTCTTGAAAGGACGTTGACTCATAAAGTCCTTCGTAACAAACCAAAATAAACAATCCCTCGTGTTACGATACAATACAAATGAAAAATTAGATAATATAAATGGAAAATATAGAATAAAAATACATAAATTATATGATGGAAACAGAGAATATAGCTTACAAATGGAAAACTAAGCAATATGAATAGATAATATAGAATACAAATGAGAATTTGTACGATGCAAATGGAAAATATAGAATAGAAATGAAAAATATAGAATACAAATAGAAAACTATACAATACAAATGAAAAGTTGTGCAATACAAATGAAGAAATATAGAATACAAATGGAAAATTACACAATTATAGATATTATAAATATTGCAACATTTGACATACCATAGTTGGACTAGGAAAACCAGATGTCATAGGAAAGTAACCAGTGTTTTAATTATACCAAAATGTCTGCTTTCAAACTGCTATACATCTACGATAGCCAAGGGCTTTTGGAGCGCGGTGGATCGAAAACCCTCGGCTAGCGAAGATGAATGTCATATTATAAATCAATCAATCAAATTAAAACTAAACTTGACAAATAGAGTGTCTTTATTCATCACACAATAGAGTGTCTTCATTCATCACAGATGACAGCTTCCTATTTCGGATAAATTTCGAATGTGAAATTCAGTGGTATAGGTTGTGAATTGAAACGTCCAGCTTGCCGAGCCTGCTGTCAAAAGATTGAAACTCACTTAACTTAATTAACCGAGTTAAATAAAGTTCTAGAATAAAATAAAATTGGGATTCGATTAACTATTCAGCTACACCAAATTCTGAAAAATGTTGTTTACAAGTACGTTTCTTTCGTAAGTTCCTTTCCATATACTTTGGAAATAAATGTCATTTCTGAAGCTTGCTGGTATGTTTATACAGTTATGTATTTTCGAAAATAGAATTCATTACTTATCTTTACTTTCTTCTTTCATTTCCAATTCCAAGCCGTCAAAATAGACATACATATACTATGTTCATCAAAATTCATACGCGCATCTTTTACAATTGTACCGTGTTCATGAGAAAATATCTATCATGACAATTTGTAGAGATACCAAAAACATTAAACATTTGAAATGTATATTTTATTGTATGAACTCCAGAACAAATTTCTTACATAGTGTGTCATGATGAAAAGTACGCTTAAAACCATGCTATTTATATGAAAAAGAAAAAGATGGGGGAAAACACTGAAACAAAATGGCAACAGACCTACCATTCGTTGTTGCAAGGTGTACGTTTTAATCCTATCTTCAGTTTAATCATACTTACTGCTAAGTGAATTTATGTCATGTGATATTGAGAGACTTCAACCTACTGAAAAATAATCCTTATGAGATACTTGGATTTCGTAACCCCAATACACAGAACGTCACACAGGAAAGCAAATCAGCATAAAATATTTAAAAGCTGAGAATGATTGTACATATTCTTGCATCATTGCGTTCTTTAAATAGACGTATATCAAATATCGGGACCCCGCGGGTATCCGGGTTGTTAGAATAGATTCTCAGTACCCCTTGCTTATCGTAAGAGGCGACTAAATGGGGCGGTCCTTCGGATGAGACCGCAAAAACCGAGAAAAGGCCTAAATTTAGCAGCCCTTCACCGGCAATGGTGCCGTCTCCATATGAGTGAAAAATTCTCGAGCGGGACGTTAAACATTACATAATCAATCAATCAATTAAACACGCGGGGGGGGGGGGCTATTTAGTCAACAAAAATGGAAAGAGGAAATATTCATATCTAACGATCAGTCATCCAATAATTACTTTGTATAACACCACTCTGATTCCATGCACAAGTACTCTGAAGTTGAAATTTAAAAGATGCTGGAATTCTTCATTGACAATATCTTTGTAGTTTTTAGTGATTGCTTCTTCCAACAGTCTATTGGAATTCCCATGGGCACGAACTGTGTTCCTTTGTTAGCTGACCTGATTTTATATTCTTATGAGGCAAAATGTATTCAAAAGTTTCTACATGAGAAGAAACAAATCTCTTGCTGTGTCCTTCAACTTGATATTTAGATATATCAGCGACGTTTTATCAATTAACAATGATCATTTTCATTCATATGTCAATTCGATATATCCCAGTGAACTCGAAATAAAAGACTCAACAGAGTCAACCACATTTGTTCGTACTTAGATATTTTATTGAAAATCGACATTCCATTCCCGGGAGGCCCCAGGTGGTACCCCTACTGCTCCAGGGGGAAAATGATAGTCTAAGGGGTCCCCTATCTTGTTTCGAGACTAAAGCTGCTAACTTTTATAAGCTTATTGGCTGCAAGCGTCTACTATTTTATTGGCTGTTGGTTAGTGGCTGCTAACTTCTACCGGTTTATTGGTTGCTGGTTAGTGGCTGCTAGCTTCCACATGTTTATTAGCTGCTGGTTAGTGGCTGCTAGCGTCTACAAGCTTATTGGCTGCTGGTTAGTGGCTGCTAGCTTTGGCTTAATTCGGAGATGCTCTAGTGTACTGTGTTCTATTGAATGGCACAATTATAAAGTTAACACAAGATCGATCTGTTTCACTGTCAAGACGAGTGACTTGTCAATCTTAATTTTCATTTTAAAAGCAAATGTGATTTCGAACATGATATATATATATATATATATATATATATATATATATATATATATATATATATATATACGATAAATGAATCGTTTTTTATTTATACTCGTGATACCTAGTAATAGCTTAAAGTCCGAGAGTTTTGTTTAGAATATCTTTATCACATTGTAGATTTGTTTCGAAATTTGCCTTGTGACTGTAAAATACATAGGATACACTAAAGTTGAATAGAAGCATCGGATAATTTGTATAATCGGTGATGCTGATACTAACCGTGCTTCATATGATAAATAACCTGATATCAAAAACAGCACATAAAAGACTCATTAGAATCAGGTGCTTTAATTCTGGTACCGCACGTCCATGCGTCAGACATGTTTTAAACGATTTATAAGAAGGGCATGAACTTCATAATGCAACAAGGTTTAGAAATCATGACGAGTATCTCTGGTCCATCGAAACTGCTTGCGTTTAACATGGCAGAAAGATCTGGCGACAAGTCAATGTACACGGCTATGTCAACCACTGTTTCGTGATTATCTTGGATAATTAACTAAAATGTACACACACACCCTTCAAATAAGAATAAGATATTTTCAAATTTCACCTGGGGTCAACAAGGGGGGCATTAAAATGCATTTTAGACTGTTTCCATTGATTATGATAATGAATTTCACCTTCACGCCGAGAAATGGTTTCGTAATACACGCGTGCTTCAACTTGTGCAATGCATTAAACAATTTCTCAAATACGAAACTGTATCGATTAACTGCATTTCTTGCATATATTTTGGAGTTGGCTTACTTCTTTAGCAGATTTGTTCACACAATGTTTGAGGTCACAATCATTGGTGGCCTTCTGAGCTCGCATACTGTTCATGCTAAAATGAGTTAGGCTCTTTACTATAACTTCGGACATTAAATGTGTGTTAATGAGCAAAGTGTGTGTGTGTGTGTGTGTGTGTGTGTGTGTGTGTGTGTTAAGCAAGTTCTTTCGTGACATAGAATATGCCACCTCGATCTAAATACATATTATATACATAAATCAATTTTTTTTTAAAAATCTACCTTTTTAATCACTGCCGAAATCTCCATATGAACTCCAAAAGTTCAATTTTAAAAATCTAAAAATCTTAATTTGTATTCATGAACAATTGTTAGAGAATGAAGGCGCTACGGAGAGAATGAAATCTCAAAACGGCTCCAAATTACCTTGTCATCAGTGTAGTTATAAGATTTGGCTGTATTTGAACTTGGAATTTGTGTTTCTTCCAACCGCTTTCTATTGGCAGTGCGGTGTCAGGTTTCGCATTCTTATTGACTGTTTTATGACCTTTCCTTTTCGACTGTTCAGCACTAATGGACTATGTACAGTGAAAGAATGTAAAAAAAAAATTAAGTACTATTAGTATACCTGAAATTATATTGTTTGGGTTAACTTCAGTTTTTATCGACTCACCTCTTCCTAATATCATGTGCACAAGCCGATGGAAATAATTCAAAGAGGGACACTGACACTGATTTTCTACATGAATTTTCAAGAATTTTCAAACAGTTGGATTAGGCCTTCCTATTCCATAGTCATCAGCTGAACACGTTATCCCAAGATTCTTTATGCTATTACATACCAGACAATAATACATGTCACTTAACCAAATCACTTAGCAAAGACCTACTTCCGTTATCCAGCGAACAGTTATGATTTAACCATTCCATGCTAACTGTAGTTGCATACGACCTCTTAGACACATTTCTATAGATTTGTTTTTTGTTTTGATCTTTCACATGGGGAACGACCAAAGGCATGTTCTGTGGGATCATATGCCATGATGATTGCTGAACAAAATGAACATTAATTAGTATGCAGTTGGTTTAAATATCATTGACTTTAGCTGAACGATTTGACAATGCGAACTCTCTCTCTCTCTCTCTCTCTCTCTCTCTCTCTCTCTCTCTCTCTCTCTCTCTCTCTCATTACCAACAAAACAACGATATAGTCACTTACAAACGGCAGAACAGCTTTAAGGATTGTCTGCTGGCAGCTCATTAGTAGTCACATAGGGTGTGGCAGTCCGTCTGGAAAAGAGGGGGGTTGTTATTGATGTAGCAGTTACTGCCAAGTCCAAGTCTGTTCACACACTTCACTCAATGGAACACTGATAATGTTGGTTGGGACTTGCTGCAGCTCTGCATGCTACATTAATACAATCGAGGCAAATACAGGGAGATGCGTACGAGTTTCCTAATTTGTAGATGAACTCGGCATTCAAATGTTTTTTTGTTTTTTTTTAAATGATAAAGGTATACTTTTTCAGGACAATTGATTTTTGTTTTCTTTATAAATTGTACAAACATAAATATAGGAAATCATTTCTTTATGTGTTGTTTATGAACATAAATCCGAATTCTGATCCATAAAAATGTGCAGTGATAGTGCAAAATTGATAACTGAATGATTGGACACCTACAAGTTCGTTTGTTGGGATTGCTTGGATAACAAAAACATTTTGATTTGAAGGATGCTGCTGTTTTATAGTGAGCATCTTCTTATTCTCTATTTGTCTTTGAAGTCCAATTTTGGTCGCACACCGTTGAAGTTTGATCTAGTGTAACCGTATTCAAGGACAATTTTGGGACATCACCTTGTAGTTTCACGAGAGAGAGAGAGAGAGAGAGAGAGAGAGAGAGAGAGATTTAAATTTATATTTACAGTTTAATTATCATTCAAATGTCAGTCTTTCTCTGCATTAATGATTTTACATTTGCATTAACTTACCTGTTTTGCTGCTTCTTCCATTATTGGAGTAGCGGTCTCACTGGTGGCGTGCATGCTTACAAGGTCAGCTTTGGCCAATGTGCGACCATGTGGAAGAACTGTAGAGGTTATGAATTGCTGTATTCGTTCTTTGCTCAACAGAGGTTTTGTTTTTGATAAATTCATTAGTATTATATCCAGTCAAACGTTGCACTTTACTTTTTCCACTTTTATAATTTCCATTTTATTTTGTATTGTATAATTTATCATTTGAATTGTATGTTTTTCCATTTGTATTCTCATTCATGTGGTGCATATCGCTAGTGTGATGTGCCATAGCTTTATCAAACGCCCGTTGTGTAAAGCACTTCCGGTCCGAACTACTTTTGAAATCATCCCTTCTTCAATATTTCCTTGTTTGCTTTACTGTTTATTAATAGGATAATACCAGTGTGCATCATTTCTTGAACATTATTTTGTATAATTGATTATCATTGGAGAGGGCATTCCAAGTTTTCAGAACTTGTCTCTAATCTTTTTATTACAACATCTATGCAATAAAATATGTTCAAATCAATAGGATAAATGAATAAAAACACATGTTTTTTACTTTTGTCAAATATATTCATCGAATTAAAGTATAATAATAATTAGAGCCATTCTAGACGTAATGGATATATGAACATACAGCACCAGGCCATGTTGTCTCGGTAAGTCCTAGTCTCCCCTCCAATATCCAAGAAAACACTTGAAATCTGACTTTTTAAAAGCATTTAACTCCAATAACAAACACTTTGTTCACTGAAATAAATGTTTTATCTAAATTAAGTAATGGCAGTCCACTGCCATTGACCGCTGATGTGAATTCAAAATGTCGCAACCGAAACTTTTTTCAAGTACGTCAAGATGTTACGTCAACAAAATAAGTAGGCCTACTCGGTAAAGAAATGTAATAGTTTGGGTTTTTTTTAAATGAAATAAGTAAATTTTCATCATTTCTCGAAAATATCTCAAAATTAAGTTTGAGTTTCCTTTTATTTAAGCAGTCAAAATTAAAGTAAAATCTCAGACTTAAGTCCAAATTTCGACTTTTAAAAGTTGCTGTCGAGAAATCCAGACCAGGTCCTATTATAGGGTCTTCCATTCATGTGCGAGGCAGTGCAGCCACACAAAAATATGCACCCATTACCACGATCCTAGGTATGAGGGAATGTCCTGTACAACCAAACCTTGGTATCTCCCATGACCGGTGGTTATTCGAACATATATATGCCCCCCTATTGCTACCACTGCTCTCTATCAGCAACAGGGACTCTCTGCCTATTTTCAGGCACACCCAGTTACCTCTGCTTGTGGCCTGGGGGTGAAGGGGTCGGTAGCTCATGTAATTAAGCCACAGTCGGATAAGCCGCGAGACTGTACATCATTCTCCAGGTACCCTGGTCAGGGTACAGCCAAAGTGTTTCGTGCCCTCCAGTATTCCGGAGCAGGGGAGTAAGTGACTGGCTCGGGTAGGAACTTGGCTTTCGGTATGATGTGAAATCAAGCTGGGAACCATCATTGCACAATTTTGTTCGGTTAGCGAGAGTCTACTGACTATAACCTCTCATTGGCTTAGATCTTGAAATGTTTTAAGAAGGGTTTCAGGTTGTTGTTGTTGCCAGACTTCATGCACCAGCTGAATTGCTACTCAGCTTCTCAGAATGTGGGCATGTTAATGCACCTGTGAGGAGATAAGATCCCAAGCCTAGCGATACATGCTTTCCAACCAGTGCCCGATGAGCAGGCCCATGCCATTTCTCGACTGTGTTTTAGAATTGAGGATAGAGACGCAGGTTTGTACGACTTGTATGGTAGACCTAAGCTTATTTAGGAAGCCATGGGCGGGATGCAGTACTGCCAGCATTCACGACAAACTAAATCATTTAATCCCATGAAGGAGGTGAGAAAAGTGGCCCAGGAAGAGGTCTGACAGCCGGAGGAAATTTCAACATCGGAAAATGGGATGCGGAATCTCTACCTTATAATTGAGGAACTGGAGAAGGAATTCCGGGGGCGGATCCCTTCGCCTAGAAGATCGCCACAGCAGGGGCATGAAAAGAAACGCAGGGAACTATATAAGTACTATGAGGCCACTTTGTGGGAAAACTGAAGCATCAAGGAGCCAAGAAGGGAAGATGAAGTTTAGGGGGAATTCCTAGGGAACGGAGAGTGACCATCCGTCCATCTTTGGTTAGTGTGACTGCACTACTTCGCACATGATTGGGAGACCCTATAAGAAGACCGGGACAGGAGAGAGATTGTGAAACCTGGTGATCTAAGGGAATAGTCCTACGCCCCGCCACTAGAGCAACAAGGAGATAGCAGATCTTTCCAACACTGGAGTGAAAGGATGCACTGAGAGTACGACATTCCGGGAAAGGTTCTCTGGAGTTGTGTACACTTTCCTAACCCTGACTGTATTGGGCCTCGATGGGATATTGGGCATACTAGTAACCCCCACCCCCATCCCGGGAGAGAAGTAATTATCAGCCATTCTGTCTATATCCTTAGACTTTGGGATGTCATGACTAGAATTCATGGGTGGTGTAAACCTTATGAAGTTCTCAGGGGAGCTGCTCCTACAGAATAAATCCCCATCTAAACTGTTAATCTCCCGAGAACTGAACTGAGGACCTATGAATCTCACCCACTACCGTCAGCATCTCTAAATTTTCCAACCCCTCTCTCATACAAGAAGACAGAAACGGGATAAAATAATATCTACCAGTCGACAATCCCTGTCTAGCCGATTCTAACTTGGGGTCCGTCATAACACCGTGGGTACCCCTATAATCCAAAGGGTTATCTGATCCTAAGCCAGCAAATTTTGGAGACATTCGGTTCTATATTACCTTTTCATTAGGTGGGGTTACATGTATGTACGTGGATTACATGCTATCCACACTTCCTGTGTCTGTGGATACTATTCAATTTACATAAAGTCACGATTAATGTTGATAATTTATAGAATTGTCGAACATTAAATTTTGATTTGTATGCCAGACTAATTAAATAAGCTCTTTTATTTTAATGTCATAAAATGAAATTTTCTTGATCTAGCTGAATGATAAGGCAGACGAATATTAGGACTGTACAAATAATGAAATGGAAAAGCTGTAAGGAAAAATCCTGTCTTAATCGTTCACTTTCCGTGGTAGAGGGTTTCAGGGACTAAGTCTGACGACTAAATCGTGTAGTTATTCCGGTTATCAGAGTGTAAGTCTGTCAGCTACATCGTGTTGCTATGCGGTTATCGTGTAGTTATGTCGGTTATTAGAGTGTAAGCCTGATAGCTACATCGTGTAGTTATGTCGGTTATTAGAGTGTAAGCCTGATGGCTACATCGTGTAGTTATGTCGGTTATTAGAGTGTAAGCCTGATAGCTACATCGTGTAGTTATGTCGGTTATTAGAGTGTAAGCCTGATAGCTACATCGTGTAGTTATGTCGGTTATTAGAGTGTAAGCCTGATGGCTACATCGTGTAGTTATGTCGGTTATTAGAGTGTAAGCCTGATGGCTACATCGTGTAGTTATGTCGGTTATTAGAGTGTAAGCCTGATAGCTACATCGTGTAGTTATGTCGGTTATTAGAGTGTAAGCCTGATAGCTACATTGTGTAGTTATGTCGGTTATTAGAGTGTAAGCCTGATAGCTACATCGTGTAGTTATATCGGTTATTAGAATGTAAGCCTGATGGCTACATCGTGTAGTTATATCGGTTATTAGAGTGTAAGCCTGATGGCTACATCGTGTAGTTATGTCGGTTATTAGAGTGTAAGCCTGATGGCTACATCGTGTAGTTATGTCGGTTATTAGAGTGTAAGCCTGATAGCTACATCGTGTAGTTATGTCGGTTATTAGAATGTAAGTCTTGCGACTACATCGTGTAGTTATGTCGGTTATTGGAGTGTAATTCTGCAGCTATATTATATAGTTATGTCGCTTATTTGAGTGTAAGTCTGACGGCTACACCGTGTAATTATTCTGATTACTAGAGTGTAAAGCTGACGGCTACATCGTGTAGTTATGCCAGTTATTAGAGTGTAAGTCTGTTGCTACATCGTGTAGTTATATCGTTTATCGTGTAGTTGTGCCGATTTTTAGAATGTAAGTGTGGGTGCTACATTGTATTGTATTGTATTGTATTGATATGCAGCTTTAAGCGTGATACACTTTGACCCAAATGCACTGCAAACCGGAAATACAGAAAAGTTTTGTCATTTCCCCCCTTGTTCATGTTTCTATATAGTACCTTTTTTGAATGCTTAGTGGATAGTCAGGAGGTACTACCAACTACACTTGTTACAGTGAATTCTAATCTAATTAGAGGCATCAAACTTCCTTTATTGTCTTCTTTTAAAAGATTTTTTCTTCCCAAAACCAGCACGCCCGTGTGGAATCGGGTTATAATAGGGTTCGACCGCAAAAGCTGGGGGGGGGGGGGGGGTGCAAAATTTAGGCCTATGCTCGGCGCTTACCTCCTCTGAGCAAGGGCGGATCACTTGCTGTGACACGGGGCCTCGGTTTTTGCGGTCTCATCCGGAGGACCGCCCTATTTAGTTGCCCTTTACAAATCAGGGGTATTGAGGATCTATTCTAAAACGGATCCCCACAGAACCCAAATATGGAGATATTGACCTTTTACGGAAAATGTTAATACGATCTTTACCAAGCCGTTATTTTACAGAAAATTAACTTATACTTTCCAATAAACGCTGTAAATCGAGAAGAACATTAAATTAATTAAGAAATAAGATATCATTTTTTGGGGTGTTATTGGGATATGTCATGAAGTTGGCCACGTCAAATCCTAAATGCCTGAAGGGCAGTAGATTTGACCACGTACCAACTCCCATATCCCAACAACACTGAAACAATATCTTATTTCTTATATTTATATTTCCGTTTCGTTTTTTGTTGTTCTTATCAAGCTTCCATACTTTTGTTCAACAATAAAATATAGTTCGTTAATTTTTTTTTATTGAATAAATAATTGTAAAATTATCTAGGAAAATATTAAATATAAATATTTATATTAAAAAAAATTAAAAAGATGAAACAAGTGTACTATAAAGAAAATTTAGAACGTCAACTAATTTGACGACAAGAGCGGGGTAAACTACATCCGGTCAGTCAGTGACATGGAGAAAAGGTGGGATTGGACTAACTTACTTGAAGTTGAAAACGCAACTTTTGAACACAGATTTCGACAGAAATTCAGGATCTATGAGAAATGATGGAGGATAAATGGATCAAGATGAAGTTAAGCTCTATATCAGGTTTTTGCAAGTTTTGGAAGGGAACAATGGCATGTTCATCGTTAAGATTCGTGGTTGTAGCATTATACTGACAGATTTAGACGAAGCGAAGGTTCGTTGTAATGTTTACCTCAGTGTGTGTATAAGAAGGTTATCATAAAGTAATTATCAAAGTCTCAGTATGAATTTGCCATACTGCAATGGCCTACAGATTGCAGTTTTAGTTGTAGACGGTATTTAAAATAAAACAATTGAAATGTATGTTTAATGTTTCTGTTTTATTCGTTAATAAAATTGTTATCTGTTTACAAAATAAACTCTGTGTACATATTCTGATGCGTTTTATTTACATGTTGTTTCTGTTATGATGTCGAGCCAAGTGAAAGTTCCTTGTACAACCTAAAATTGACTCAAATACGTTTAAAGCGGTGATTCTATTCATACGCAAAAAAAGTCTAATCACGTGACTGACTTCATGTTATGAAAAATTGAACGCCAATTTCGTTAGTAGTGTCATACAAGGCAAATTTCCGTTACGTCTTGTGATAGTCCAATTTCAAAATTCTAAGGAAAGTTTTCTTAGATTGTTGATTTGCTAACGCATAACAGAATGGATTACATTGGCAAATGTAAATATAGTAAATATGAGGGTTGAATATACTTCCTTTAATGAAAATTGCTTTCATTAATTAAATGGAGAAAATTAACTACATTGCAATGGCAACATCATTTTACGATTTTTTTTACAGTGATAAGGACCTACGAACTATGTATTCAATTTTAACTTTAAATTTACACTTTTGTTCTTTGGTGATTTTAAAATTGAGCGATTTTGTAAATTTAAATCTGCAACGTTTCATTGATTTAATATATGACATCGTAACAGTAATCAATTGAATGTTGGGTACATTTAATCTCATTGACAAAAGGAACTTGTGATGGTTCAGTATCTTAGGCTTAAAAAACGTTTCCCTCAAACAGAGGAAATGGTTACATGTTTTATAAAACATCATGTACCCAAAGTTCAAAAGAATACATCCATACTGCCATGGCCGCGTCAAACCTAAGACGAAAAATAGTTAGTGATTGCTCCTTCGCCAAATGCTAGGCATTTAGAAGTGAGAATCACGGGTCTTTCGGATATGACCTTAAAAACGGAGGTCCCGTGTCACGGTAGGCGTTGGCACGTTAAAGAACCCTCACTGCTACGGCCCTGAGCGCTAAGCATAGGTCTAAATTTGTGGTACTTTACCTACAACTGGTGACGTCTCAATATGAGTGAAAAATTCTCGACGGGACGTAAAACAAACAAACATCCATACTAGTGTCTTCCTTTCAATTTCAACGCAAGCTCGTTTCATCGGGGAAAAAACTGCAAAATGTCTCTTACTATAAACACAATAACAATCGAAATTTGTCATCTACTCTTTTTTATCATTACATTGAGGTGTGGTCATTCCATTTTATTTCGACTTCGTATTTATATAGCAAATATGTTATTTGATTTATATCAATATACAATCCACAGTGATAAATGTCACAATGGAATTTTAACAACAGCACTAACTCGAAAAATTAACGGGTCTCCCACATCAATGCATCTATCTGAACAAATCCGGATAGACCCACAGTACGGACCATGAGTTCGCACTGATCTATTTTTTGTTGTTACAAGTCTTCTCTGCTAGTTCTTGAATCACTTTCCACGCAAACTCCACATCTCCTGAATGAGTTCTTGACGCACACACTGCGAATCGTAGGAAGAACGTGTCGTTGACTTTAGAGGGCACTAAGTGTATACGTCCGTCTGCCTTAATCATTTTTAGCAGTCTCTCGTTTGCTTCATTTGAACCCTACAATGTATATACCTTATGTACCTGTACCGTAAAGAATTATGTATACGATCCAATATCCTTTTAGCATAAACATTTTTAATTACGTTAAGACTTGGGTAATCGTGTAGACTGTCTAGAATTTGCATTGGAATAATTTACAGTACTTTGCATGTCTGCAGTATCGGTATATTTCAGTATCAATTTGACAGTAATCTTACTTTCAGCCTAAAACAAACTAAGCCCAGAACCACATCACCAAATACTTCAAATCTCTGGTCCGCTTTTACCAAGTCTTCAAACTGATGGGCTAACTTCACGTCCTGAGAAGGACATAAAAATATTCTCCATTCTCGGAAGAGCAACCTCCATTTAAAATTCAAAACAACCCGTTTTCTTAAAAACATTATTCATGTCGTAAGAGTTAGCCGGTGCTTTTAATATTTTTAAACAATTTGAATGCAAATCTTAGAGTCCGACATGAACTAAATGTTACCTTTCTTATGTATGCCTGTAGACCTGTCACTCCGTACAACCTCAAAACAAACCATAGTTTAAGAGACCTAAATCTTCTGCCCAGTGGAATGTGCCAATGCTGTGAAGCAAAAACGTATTGAATATTATTTCTGTGTAAAGATGTTTAGTTTCTGCAAATTTTATACATTACCCATCTGAGCGATGCTTCAAATTCATAGTTGACTGCTGTCATCTTACCCTAAAATCGGGCATAGATCCTTGATTGTCGTGTTTGAGATACAACGGGTCAACATTAAATGCATCGCTTAGCAACCGACTGTCCTTGACCCTGTCACAGATTTAAAAAAAATATCTTTATATTTCATCTATTAGCAAATACTTCTCTTTAGCTTCATTTCCAACAAAATAATCATTTTCCAACTCACCACATCGTAGAACAGTCGAAGTTAACTTGTAACCATTTATGAGGATTAAAGTTAAAGGACATCGCATGCTGAAAAATATCATTGTATATATGTTTTATTTTCGCCCATTTCTTCCTTCTCCTACAAGGATGAATATGAATTTACTCATTTACTATAAACTAACAAGAAACAACCTTGGGCAAATTCAAATCTGGTATGTATGGACAAAAATAACACAGGCCAAAAGTCCCCCTGTTGATAATATTGTTTCATTGTTCAACAGTTATTTTGTCATGTAAATATTGATTGGATTAATTCTTTGTATAAATACAGAGGCTGTGAAAGAGTTGATGGAAACTGGATGTATGACTTACTTCAACCCCATTCAACAGAGGTCTAAACTCGGGACAAATAAAAGCACTACCAGCATAGGCCGCATCAATATGCATCCATAAACCCTCTCTCTCGCCTAAACAGAAAGTCACAATTTGAGACTTGCATACAACCACTACCATTTAAGTTACTTATCAATAAAACTAAATGAGTTTTTCAGCTTTGTCGCTTATACAGTTCACAGCAACAGAAACATCTACAACAATGAGAACTTACAAACTGCTCCCAATTCCAAAACGTTATCAAACGAGCAAATGGAAGTTGTGCCTAGTGTTGCGCAAACCTGTTAAAATTTAGGTTTAATAAATTAGGAAAATCATTATCAAATGAGGAATATCATAACTGTGCTTAAAAGAAAGTCATCATTGCTTAGGATTGATTGCAGTTACGACATACGAAGAAAGGAATGAGTCCCTCGGCTCTGTCTTTTTCTATCGCTCTCTGCAGAGTTTCGCCTCTAAGTGAGTATTTTCCATCTGTGTCCAGTAACCGTATTTTGACAGCTCCTATCAAAGCTGCTCTCTCGACTGAGGAATGGGCCTACACGAAAAAGGTGGAAAAAAAATCACCATTTGCTTTGTTGCGTTACTCATTATTTTAAAGAGTAAAAAATTAAATGTTAAAGTGATTCATTAACTATTCTCCATTTTTGTCGCCTGTGAAGCATAGCTACACTTCTGTATTTATTTTGCATGTCGTCTATCTATCTGAACTTTGCAACTTTAGAGTTATAAATTCCTTAAAACATCCAATAAATCGTTACAGCGAAAATTTCAGTTTCTCTGAATGAACCGTTTTTATTTCATACCCTCACAGAATATAGGCGTAAGATAACATTATGTTCCGATTTGACATTTCTCATTGATTGCTTTTCCCCCTTCAAAACAGTGGCTTGATTTGTTTCAGGTTATGATTTCGCCTTGAAATTCCACCAACTACAGCTATACGAGGGCTGTTCGATGAGTAATGTATATTGTACCACAGCGCGATAACGCTTTGCATGTGGATGATGATACTCTTGAATAGCTCTACTAAGTACCTTTCCAATGGTATAAACACGAGCCTTCAGTTCCACAAAGTTTTTTAAACTTACAGTCATTTCAATAGGGCCAGTCGTTAACCATTTTTGTAAAAATAGTTGGGAAACGGGTTGAAAATATTGACGAAATTAGAGCTTATGTAAACGTTCGCACAAAACTCGGTCATTCGGTAATGCAGATTTTTACTGACGTGAGGGAAGTTTATGGGTCTGATAAGGTATCTTATGAGACAGTTCGTAGGTGGAGAAAGAAATTTCTGACTGGCACAGAGTCCGTCAATGATGCAGAAAAATATGGCCGACCTGTGACTGTAACAGGCAAGGTTATGTCTTAAAAGTCGGAAATAATTGAAAGTGATGGCAGGTACATATGTGATATTGCCAAGCTGTTGGCATATCGCTATCGCGGGTGCGTTTCATTTTGAAGCGTATTTTAAAGTACGAAAGATTACCGCATATATTGGCAGATGACCAAAAAGGGGTACTAGTACAAACCACTAAGCAATTGCTCAAAATGTTTCCCAAGTTCAATCAAAGGCAATTTGCTAACATTGTTACTGGTGACGAAACATGGGTTCACTATTTCGAACCAAGAAGAAAAATTGGGGGGGGGGGGGGGGGGGGGGATATGGCTAACTAAACATGGTAGAAGGCTTGTAGTTGCCAAAAGAACCATAAGCACAAAAAAGGTCTTTTATTGCATATTATTCTCATGTGATGATATAGACGTTCAAATTCCGTTCGAAGGGCAAACGTTTTACAGGTCGGTATTACCGAGATGTTCAAGAAATATTATCATAAACAACGCCCTTTGATAGGATTTAGACATGTTCGTCTTATTCATGACAATGCTCCATCACATACATCTGAGGTTGTGAAGCAATGTTTGAAGTCAGAGAAGGTTACCGTCTTGCAACACCCACCATACTCTCCAAATCTAGCCCATGCGACCTTTTCTTTTCCCCAAAATTTAAAAAGTTCATATCTGGTTGTCGTTACAAGTCCCGACAAGCCCTTGGCTCAGCCATCAGTCAATCCCTCAGAAGTCTACCTAAATCAGCGTACCGTGACGCATTTCAGAAATGGATTCAGAGATTGAAATTATGTATTTCAAACCGCGGAGAATACTTTGAAGGGATGAAATTTTCATTTCATTATTTGAGGCGAATGGTTTTGAGATATTGTACAATATACATTGCATATCGAACAACCCTCATATATACACTGCAGTTCGTACCACATAGACTTGCCTGTATGGAGCAGTATGCCACCATTTTATTAATGATCCCTTCATCCGGTGAATGGTTAAACTTGTCGCCAAGAATCTGACGTAAACGTTGTGTTCTAGCAGAGAGAAGAGCCACTAGCGTTGCCTCGCTTGCTGTGCCCTGGGTAAAAAAAACGTCCATTGCAGAGTAGATATGTCATCAAGTCTATGCCGTATGAACTTGTTAAATACATGTATACTACTTGCTCTCAATTAGATTATAGTGATAATGCACAATATTTTACATCAAATAGTAAATGAATAATTGAGAGATATCATTGATACTTGTGTCACTCCTCGATGATCTTCAATCTAACCTGTATAACTCCACCTCCCTGACCTTGACTGGAATGAAAGAAACAGTCTGGAAGGTCAAGCATTTTAGCTAACCAGTCTAGAACCACCATCTCCAGCTCCGTACAAGCAGGACTGGAAGCCTGTAACAACGATTACGATGTAGTAATGTACCATATAACAATAATTCATAAAAAAAAAAATCCAATAGTGATATGAAGTCCGTACCCATGTAAATCCTATACAACCGATGGCATCCGAGAGAATATCGGCAACAATGGCTGGATACGAATTTGCAGTGGGAAAATATGCATGAAACTGCGGAGAATGCCAGTGGGTCACCTGTATAATATAAAGATTTCTGATAACGACATGTTTAATGCTTTCAAAAATGATACTAGTAAATTTTGACCATAAATAGATAAATAGAATAACGTCTCCAGATGATGTACCCCCGGCATGATGACCCTTTCTATGTCCTTCATGACGTCCTCCCACTTTTCTGCTTCATTAGGGGCTTTGTCCGGAATCAGGTCTTTGAGATATCCGGGAGAAACATCAGGAAATGGCCTTCGATCTCTGATGTTTTCCAGGTAGTCTGCTACATAATCCACCATCTGCTTCCCACACCGCCTGAACTCTTCAGCATTCATCGCCAATGTAGTGCTTCATGTACATGAAAACTGCCGTAACTAAACAATATGTATTAAATATTTGTCCATACATTTAAAAAAACCCAGCATATTAACCATGGTTTTTGTATAGAAAACACACTTTTCAAAACAGAATGTACACAAATACTCTATAAGAGCCATTCAGGTGGATATTTATAAACAGTCCAACTTACGTCTATTTTCTTTACAACGATGTCCGCCGCAAATCCTGACAGCTGATCAATGAACGACGATTTTACATCCACTACAAATAGTGTAAAACCTTTCCATTTATTCAGCATTAAACAGACTTTGATTGCAAGCGCGGAGTGAAATCCAATACAGAAACATCAATAGTAGTTGTATAGACTTCAACACGACCAACATTTGTTAGTACACTGTGTGAAAAATCACCAAGCGACCTCCATCAAACTGTGAATGATACTGCCATCTTCCATTAGATACAGAAATGTATAACCATTTTAGGACTTTTCATCGTGAGAATGTTATAGTGTAAGATTGCAATTGACATTAAATACTCATTAAATGACTTTTCTGCTTATTGATTGATGGTAACTATTACCAAATAAATCTAAGGATCTATTTTCTATAGCTCTGTTTTGATCTGATATGGAAGTATTCTTTCTCATTTTCATTTTCGGAGACTGCTGGGATTGGTATATTAGAACGCGGACGTTCTGTGATTTGCTCAATCAATATGTGCGAGTTTTCCTACGTGAATTTCTATGAATAATAATTAGTTTCTCTGATGACCCGCCATTTGCATTGGTCATTAGAAGAAACACAATTCTTTTCTTTTGATCGTCTACAACATATCAAATTCAATGCGTTACTTTTCCCTTTAAGTTTCAAATGCTGAAAATTACGATATCTACACAGTATGCTTATTATAAATGATGCAGAACTTGACGGAAAGACACAAGTGGCATAGACTTGAATAAAGGTATCAAGATACTAAATTATTTTCATCTATTATCAAAGGTAAACAAATCTTGTGAATTGACATTAATGGTTTTAGAGCCTATGCAATAAACACGTTTTATATTGAGCTTAGAAATCTTCAGTGTCGCGGAAATGGTGTACTGCGTGATTATCTACCTCTTCACTTGTCATGTTTTGTTTTCCAAACGACCATGCTCGTCAAAAAAAAAATGGATTCATTATGTAAAGGAAAAAATTTGTTGTGACAAAGCATAGTAATATTTGTAGTAGCACTTTTGTCCGAGTCAATAGTTAAGACATTCAACCAGATTAGCTGAACTTTACCTAAATACCCATGCTCAGCTAAATGAAGATGCTGCAACTGATGTATCATGGGCAACAAATACTAATAAGACAAAATAAGAATAAGAAAAAAAAATTTAGTCATGTGGATCATACAGAAAAAGACGAAAGTTGGAGGTAATTATTTAAGATACATGTAATTTTGATTTAAAAACAACATATTAAAGATTTTCTAGAATGTACGTTAAGGTTTATATTCATCTATTTAATTTTGTATTGTAACTTGTCATGTGTCAGAAGAAGCGATGAAAGGAGAAGAAAATAATGCTGATGAAGATGGTGCTTTTAAATCTGACAATTCATTTTAACTTATCAACTCATTAAACAGATTCCTCTCATTCAGACAATAACATTAAGTCGTGCAAGTATTCATTCCTGACACAAGTTTAAAAGTCAAAACCTGAACAAGGAGAATACAGACTGGAGAGTCCTTCATCAACTTCGACACACAGACCTTTCAAGTCCAGTGTGACGGGATTCTTGTGTCACAATTAAATGCCCCCACCCCCACCCTGAAAAAAATCTTCAATTTGAAGGAGCTGTACAACTTGAGAAAAATAAATAATTTGAGGAAAGCTTGAAATTTAAGAAAAATGAAGAGGTTCATGAAAATGTTAATAGCGATGAATATGTAGATCGTCGTATTATTAACAAGGATGAAGATCCGGATTTTAATCTGTTGACTATGAGAATTATAGTTTGAAGAAGAATCTGATGATGAGGAAACATGTGGTTACAAATTAGAAACAACAGAAAATCCATCCGAAAAAAAATATTTTATACATGTATAATTTCTGAAAATTATCTTCATAAGCTGCTGTCTGTATGACAAATATGTTGTGGTCGACGTATTCCTTTTATTGAACACAACAAAGGCAGCATACACGATATCAACTGTTTCTACATGCGAGAATGGTCACACCAATAAATGGCAGTCACAATCAAGCAGCACACAAAAGAATTGACATAGTTCAAACTGCATATAGCTAGTGCAGTATTATTCGGTGAAAATTTTGATCAGATAAATGGTCTAGTGCCTAGTACCCGTTATCCATCGCATCGTTTCTTGTAAAACTGATTGTTTCTTTAGTCAAGTATGACGTATAGCATGAATGAAGTTTCTTAATACTGTAATTATCTCATTAAAGATCGGCAAAACCTGGAGATCAGCTAAATTGGGGTTCTCAGTCTGTATTTTCTTCTCTGATTATGCTTATAGAAAATTGGTTATTTTTATTAAAGAAAGTGTTTGGAGAACAAAACAGTTTTGTGTCACGTTCTTCAAATGAGTTCATGCATAACCCGTGTAGAATTTGTTGAGTATACATGCGAATAGCGCGAAAACTTTTATCGAATTTTGGGATCCCCCCAAGCTCCCTAATAAATGATTTCGTTGGACTTCATCCACTTAAATTTGTATATGAATTGCCATTGATGTAGTTATTGTTTGCTCATGATTAGAGAGCTTCTCGATTAATGCCGCTAACATCATCCAACACATTAAAAAGCCAACATTAGTAACGTACATCGATCATTCTGAATAACATTGATTGGACACAAATTGTCAAAAGAACTTATACAGATATTTGGTCTGCTCCGGAACAGTTCATCGAGGTTACAAAAAGGTGTAAGCTTCAAAGGAGATAGAATAACGACCAGGCTGTAAGATTGATCCGATTAATTTAAGAAGGGATTTATACCAGAGCATTCCGTCAAAATGACATCAACAAAACAAATGTTTTCGAGTTTGTAACCATAATGAATTCGTGTTGATTTTTATAACAGATTAATGGATGCCACTTACCTGTCTAGATAGTATCATACGAAGCCCTTATTCTGGTCAACTTTTCACGCTGACTTGGGTAAAAAAGTCTTAGCTTCGTCGTTCTTCCCGACGATACAGTATATTCTGACCATTAAAGGAGAGTTTCTATAAATAGCATAGATATACCTGGCACATTTGTTTACTAAGAATTGGGTACAGTTTAAGTGTTTTCAAAAAAGTTAATAAAAAGGAAAATGTAGTAATATTACAGCATCTTGATAAGACATTACGTACAGTATTATATATCATACAGAATAGGTCTCGGTACCGTAGGAATTAGGGCCTTCACTTCTCCACCGTGAGGACTGGGACCGGCGTCGCGTCTATCATAGGTTGTGATTGTCCCGAATAAGTAAGAAGCCGGGTACTTGACGTGTGGAACTACACTCCTTTTATCCCCCTTAAAAAAAAAAAACAACAAACCACCACCACCCCCCAAAAAACTGATAAAAAAACACATTTATACTACCTGAGAAATCGTGAATTTTATATCTGTCATATTTACTTTGCAATCCCCAATGACATTTTGTGTTTTTAGTGAACTCTGAAGTTACAAAGTTTTACAATCCAGGTTAAATATAGAACAAGGTGAGAAAAAAATTCATATAAACAATCCGTAATATTTTGGTACTCGTCCAATAATTTGCCTTGGTGTGCTGTAGGTGAAGCCCCACGCAGAGCTGGAGAATTGATTAACAGTCAATTATCACGCCTTTTTTTTATCACTGAGCCCATTTTCGCTGGCCACGGTGTTATAATATGTTTCTATGTTCAGTGATGCCCGGGGTCGTTCACTTATATTCATAATGTTAACGACCTTCAAGATGGAATCAGACAAATTTGTAATTTTCAAAGACTTCATATATTGAAGCGTATATGGATGAAACGTTAGTCCTGTAGCTTCAATATGAAGGATACCTTCTGCAGCCAGTGCAGTTACAGGGAGTGAATGTCATAAGTTCGCAATCTAGCACAGATGACTGTAGTAAATATAGCTGTAAGTGACATGTGTTTTTGTTTGTTATTGAATCTAACATCATTTAAGATGATATTTTGTTAAGATCTTGATCAGAGTGGATTCTACCCAGAATTTGAGAATGACCCCAAAATTTCCCGAAATTTATCACAAAAATTACTGAAATAGACAGTTTAATTAAGTAGTAAATGAGAGATTTGCATATTTTACCATATGAAACTTATACTATATGGCTGCCCAATAAATAAAATGGCTATTAATCTGGCTTTCTTACAGATTGGATTCTATGATAAAACTTTTACCCTACACCCTTTTTATAGAAATCTAGTTGCCTCAAGACAAAGCAGGATCGCCAGGTCGATACACATCCTTTAAAGACAAAAATGGGTGATATGTAAGATACTTACATCTGATAAGATCTATACTTCATGAGGCACCTGATAAATCTCTGGTTTTACCCCCCCCCCCCCCCCCCCCCCCAGGTGACCTTCAGAACCCTATACACAAAAATTAATCGTTATAGCACCTCCAAAAAATGAAATTGAGTGATCTCAATCCCTCGGCTGATTTCTGTTGCTGATGCACCAAATGTATGAAAAGTGTGATTCTGGTATCAAATAAAGTGAAATAAGCACCATTTTCAAATCAAAAGAATGCCTGATGAAGTCCCTATAGAGAAAAGAGTACGAATTCATTTTCCACATTGACGTCAATACTAATCTTTGGCCTTTTCACTAATTAACTTTATCAGTTTTAGACAAATGACCGCCAACATTTGAAAGTTCATTACAAATGATAATAAAAACGACAAAAATATACAGGGTCCCGTTGCTCTTATGGGTTATATTTGTACTTATTTTTACAACACATAACGATCAGCAGTGAAGTACACCCTTCATTTCAAACACACCCATACCATGGTAATTTCCTCAGCAAGTTCTCGATTTTGTGCGATAATTTTTCATCCCCACAATTTAAACTTCTGTAATATTTCTTTCAATTTCAAATAATTTCAGTCTTGATTTTAGCTAGACACCTAGACATTTAGACCTCTACTCAATTTTAGGTAAACTGCGTCTGGGTTATGCCAATCGGATCACGCTTGTCCTTTTCCGTAAATGGAAAGGAGATTTATTTGCAGTTACGAAAATAGCCGAGTAGTTACGACTGCGGGTTACGCATTCTGCGGAGGGGGTATAAGACCTGAAGTCAATTTTCAAACGTTTATGAAATTAATTTCTTACAGCATACTTGTTGTGTATATTAAGTGAAACGGATTTACAGAAAATTATAAATCTACATCGCGAAGTGGAGAGAAAAAATGTCATTTCCTTTATACTTTTTACTTACATTATCCATGAACCGAGTGCCTGTGGACACATCTATTATACATTATATTATATCACATTATATGAATCAAACATAATTGTGCAATGTTTTATAATATATTTCTCCCTTTCTCTCAAGCTATTTGTATGTGTACTCCCAAGAATACACGTCGTTATCTCCTGCAATTATATGCAAAAACGTTTGAAATAGAAAGATTTTTAAACTGTTTCTAGAACCATATGGGGAAATCTGGAAAATAAAAATCTAGTCAGAAACAAGCTGCAATGCACATTCACTTTTTATTGAATATAACCAATTCATCAATGCTTACAGTCCTACAGCGTCGTTCTTGACATGTACATTTTCCCCTGGAATGTTTTCATTTAAAATGTACTAATGGTTATTCATGTGTGCAAAGAAGATGCTATGTATATATGTGACCTACACTAGCCATGTGTCATCAATCTCACGGGACAGTTTGATTTTGATGGAACGCCAGACATTTTCAATAACATTAAGGTCTGGGGATTGCGCGGGCCAGTTGAATTTTGGAATGCCGTTTTCTTGTTTCCAAGTATTGGTCTGTCTAGAGGCGTGGGGGGTGGCATTATCATCTTGGAAAATAAACTGTCGATTTCCGAAAACTTTTGCAACTACAGGCCATAAGTGGTTATCAAGCAGTTCAATATACTTTGCTGAATTCAGATTTCCATCAACTGGCACAAGTACACCAATACCATCGTAGGTAATACACCCCCAAAACATACAACTTACTTTCACGGGCGTTTTACGTTGGTTCAGACAGTAGGGCTTCCACTTCTCGGACGATTTTCTCCACAAACTTACGGAGTTATTTTGTCCAACGACTACCTGTGTTTCGTCTGAGAAAATAACTTTCTGCCACTGTTCAGATCTCCAGTGTCTTTTGCCTTGGCACCACAGAATTCGGCGCTGTCTGTTGACTTTGCCTATCGTAAGTGTTTTCTGAATCTTGCCCCTCCTGTATCCTTCCTGGTGTATCCTTCGACGAATAGTTCTCCTAGACACATGTGTTCCTTCATTTCGATTAAAAGTTGATGTAATATCTTGTAAAGATTGTCTTCTATTAGTTTTCACAATGCGATAAAGTTTCCGATCATCCCTCTCATCTATCACTCGGGGCCTTCCACTTCGGGGATTGTTTTCCACACTTCCTTTTTCTCGGAACTTTTTCAAAACTCGCCCAACAGTGCTTCGATGAATTCCAAGTGATTTGCCAATTTGGTTATCATTAAATCCATTTGAATGCAAAACTACAATACGTTCTTTGATCTCTGTTGACAGTTCTCTCTTGTTCGACGACATTGTTTTCAATCACTATCAACACCGGTAATCGTCTGCTACCGAGAACAACAAACGATTGCCGGTATCATTAGAACCGTAGGTAATTCACACCCCTGATATTTCGATCTTAGTTGGCATTATAACGCGTCAGCAATAAAAATAAAATTTGAAGCGAGTAAAGTTGTGATGACGTCAGCCATGTTTGTTGCAATACTTTTGGCCACTCAGTGTAGAACGTTCGTGTAACGTGTCGTTTGATCGTGATAGTGTATGTATCGTTTAGAATATTTCGTTTTGTTACTTTTTTGCAGAATGTTACATATTACCTGTACTTTCTCTTCCTCAATCTCCTTTAATATTTTTCTAGCCACTGTCCACCTTAAATATTTAAAATTTTCGATTTTTTTTTTATTTTTGGATATTCCGAATAGGGAGTAGTCTTAGCAAATAAGCTACTTTCACGGACCCTATCTTTGATCCAGCCCTGCTCTTACCTTGGAGGGGGTCTCCGTGGCCGAGTGGTTAGAGCATCAAGCTCAAAATCACAAGGCCTGGGTTCTCTCCTCCACCAATAAAAACTGGATGCCACCAGATAACTGAAAAATTGTTGAGTGTGGCGGAAAACAATAAACAATCAATCAATCTTACCTTGGATGCGACCGACCTAAGATGTAAAATAGGTTGGTTGGATGTCGTTTAACGGTCCGCTCAAGAATATTTCACTCCTTTGGGGACTTTACCGTTGCCGGTGAAGGGCTGCAAAATTTAGGCCTATGCTCGGCGCTTGCGGTCCAAAATTGAGCAGTGAGGGATCTTTATTGTGCCACACCTGCTGTGACATGGGGCCTCGGTTTTTTGCGGTCTCATCCGGAAGCGTAGTGGTTAAGACGCTCATGTCGCATTAGTTTACCATGTTGGGGAAGACTTCAAAATTGGATTTATTGTGTAAATCTTGCTTGTTTTGTTGGACGACATAGACTATGTATCGAATCGTACGACACTCACAGTAAAACAAAACTTAAACGTTTCAAAACTGATGTAATTTTTATTATCAATTATTGAAAATGATTCTAGTAGGTTTTAAAAAGTGTTCTCATAAGAGTATTTATCTGTGTAAATTCGTGCAAACAGTGACTCTGGAGCAACCGTTTCGGACTTTATTGGCAAAATTTATCAGTTTATAAATATAAATGTTTATACAAAATTGTACATGTTATATTGTTTATGGAGCGCCAAATCAACATAAACGCAAATAATTAAAGATATCGTTAATTATTTGAAGATATAATTCAATTAATGCTTGTATCAATTGAATTAATGCGCGCATCAAATCAACCATTGCTCTCTTCAATTGAAATAATGAGAGCAATAATTAATTTAAAGCGTGCATCAATTTAATTAAAGCTCTCATCAATTCAATTGATGGGCGCATTAATTGAATTAATGAGAGCAAAAATTGATTTGATGTTTTCAAATATTGCTCTCATCGATTCAATTGACGAGAGCATCAAAGTGGTGGAAATATTGCTCGAAAAATTAATTTAGAGCTTAGTATAAATGATTTGATGACCTCTTTAATTCAGTTGAAGATATCTTTAATTAATTTACAATGCTTTTTGGATAAGAAATTAGTGCGCGTATCACTTCGTTTGAAGAAAGCAACAATTCAGTTAAAGAGACTTTAATTCAATTGTGGATATGTTGAATTGAAGATATCTCTCTAATTATATAGTTGTTCTCTCTCTCTAAAAGAATTATTGCGCTCATGAAATGGATTAATGATATCATTAATTCAACTGAAGAGAGCAATAATTTAATTACTGTGTGCATCAATTGAATTAATGATATCATTATAATATATCGTGTTAACTGAATTGATGGGTGCATTAATTGAATTATTGCTTTCTTCAGTTGAATTGTAGCATCAATTCAGTTGTTGATATCATCAATTCATTTGAAGAGAGCAACAATTCAGTCATAGCGCGCATCAATTCATCAAATTAATTAATGCTATAATCAATTCAATTAATGCACGCAATAATTCAGATTGAAGATATCATTAATTATTTGAAGATTATTGCGCACATCAAATGAATTGATGATATCTTCAAATAATTAAAGCTATCTTCAATTATTTGAGTTTATGTTAATTTGACACTACATACTATTTAGACCTACACATTCACGATTGCACCAATATTATAATTACACGGACGCTCTACACATACTACATCCACGACTGTACAGGTCCTATATGTCTCTCCTCTTCCTGGGGGAGACATGTTGTTTCTCTTATTTCTGTCCTGTCTGTTGCAAAATCTTGTGAACACTTATCCTCCTCTGTGGTTTATCGGATAGCCTTGAAATATTAGAAATACTTTGTTATCATTAAAATGATATTCAAATTGTTAAGACTTAAGGATTTAATATTTGCCAACAATTTACAGTGGATCAAAGAGGAGTGGAAGGTATAAAATAGCTTGTAATACTTCTCCTTCATGGTATATCGGATAACCTTGACATTTTGACGGTGTTTTCATTATAATTAATGATGTATATATTATTGAAACCTTAGTACCCAATTATTATATGTCCCCTTTTCCAATGGAGACGTATTGTTTTTGTACTTTCTATTCGCCCGTCCGTCTGTGTGTCACAAAATCTTGTGAACACTTTTCCTGTATGGTTTATCGGATAGACTTGAATCTCTGTATAATACTTCATTGCCATTTGTAGATGTGCATATTGTTGGAACGTGAGTATCCAGTTATTTTCCTAAATGTCATAGTGGACCTAGGAGGGGTGGAGGGTGTAAAATAGCTTGTAAAAAATTCCCCTATATAGCTTATCAGATAGCCTTGAAATTTTGCACAGTACTTCATTATCGTTTAACGACATCCCATTGTACTGACCCAAGGATCTAATATTTTTCTAGAATTTACAGTGGATCAAAGAGTAGTGTTTTATAGCTTTTTTCGTGTACAAGGGTATGTACACTTTCCTATTGATACTCTGCATAACCATTTTATCGTAATCATTTGAAAAAAATTGATGCTTGTACGGAATTTTCTAGAAGGCAATTCTTCATTCGTATTATCATCTTCACAAGTCAAGGTTACTGATTCGTTACCTCGCACTAACCCTTGACGAATGTCACTGTCGAAAAGTTGGGCTCGTCATGTGTGTTCTGGTTGGTTCCACACAGAGAGCGTGTAACCAACCGGAATCTAGTTCTATTTATAACAACGCGAAGCGAGATATTCAAATGAAAACACGTATATTTATACACGCAGTTGTGGGTATTTCAGTTGTTTTAATACTCAAAAAGATTAAACATCTTCAACAAGATGGTTTCTAAACTTGATCTTCCATCAATAAACGTACTTGCGGCCCAAGTATTACAATCGCTCGTGTTTATCAAGACATCAGTACGAGATCGTTTTCCCTTCTCCGTTTTCAGGTAAGCTATTGTAATTTGTATCCATGTATAACATAACAATTTGTATCCATGTATAACATACCAAGTTTGCGTAACAGCCATTTATAAATAATATTACTATCATATTTAAATTGCTGAACTTTTACCATTAGCTGATTGAAACAAAGCGAACCGTTGGAAATGGCTATAAAGGTGCCACGATTTCATTGGATGTTTTATTTATAACGGATTACGTAATGGTCTGATGAGCCCGACTTTTTGATAGTGACATTTGAAGGTCAGTGCGAGGTAACGAATCAATAACCTTTGACTTGTTAAGATATCGTATTATTGTCGCGTACATTTCAATTTCAATGTGAAGGCGTGATAGGAGTTCAAAACAGTATTATTATACAATATGCTATATAAAATATCGGTATGTACATGTATTATGCACAACGTAACGTAATCGTTTATATAGATATATAATTATTTAATCCATTTATCTTTAATTAAATAATAGATGTTCATAGTATTGTGAGCATAATGTATCCACACATTTTTAGGCGGATGGGGCAACCCAAGATAAAAGCATCGAAGTTTTTAAGTATATAAATAATACAAGCGATGAATAAAAGTTCGCCAGTCAAAGAAAATCCAACTTTTCAAACTATTTCTTTGAGAAAATTATGAAAAAAAAATATTTGCAACACTGATAGACTCAGTATAGTAGTTTAAAACTGTCAATTATAGGTCATAGTAAAGTACATGTACAGTGCACTACAATAACATATTTTGCAGACACCTGTATGTGTTATATTACACACACACACACACACATATACATATATATATATATATATATATATATATATATATATCTGTGTGTGTGTGTGTGTGTGATAGGGTCTTCTTGTGCTATGTACAGAACAACTCCTGTGTCTCAGGTTCGAAACATTTATTCATTCATGTTGAATGCATAGGAAAGTAAATATATAAATAAATAAAACCCTGAAAATATCAATAACAAATTGTAAGTATTAACCATTACATGTTATACTGAGTGTTCAAGATTTACATGGAAAAGTAAGAGTTATTTCCCTTACATCGAAGTGTCTTGAAAACAAGAATATATAAAACTAATAAAATGAATAGTTCACGAATATATGTACCATAATATATATATATATATATACAGAGAGAGAGGGGGAGAGAGAAAGAGAAAATAAGATAAAGTATATCTGATTGTGGATCAAGGCTTTAACAATTCACTTAATCAAAATATCGGGCCTTGATGCGTTTATTAATCCTATTAAGCAATAAATATATTCTATATAAACGTCTGCAAAAATGTTATTTTAATTACATACTCAAAGAATTTATACTTTAAGCTTCAGTTAACAATCAGTATATCTTCATAAAATCACAGAATCAATTATCGGAAAGTATAGAAATTACAGAATTAGTAATAGATGAAAGAAATAGCAGTCAACTTACAGTCTCTGTCCTGAAGTCGCGTATGAACTCTCAATATTTTATACGAATCAAATAATGTATGTTTCTTTCTTAGTGGTCTATCGATGACTGTCCGCTCACACAAAGAAATTTGCGGGAAAACGTCCCTAGTTAATTGTTAGCATGGCTATCAAAGCTGACCAATGATATCAAATACCCTCGGGCTAAGTAATGACTATTAAAACAAACCAATTAATGTTGCAATAGTTTATTACCGATGCGCGCAAAACTCCACGAATAACGAAATGTTGCGCGATTCTAAAAATAAAATATACGCGTGTTATTAAATTAATGAACTAAATAATATAATATTCACTAGGTAAAATAAATTAAAATAGCACTCTATCACACACACACACACACACACACACACGCACACACACACACACACACACACACACACACACACACACACACACACACACACACACACACACACACACACACACACACACACACACTTGTACACACGTGTTTTATCTGTGTAGATTTTATTTAAGGTGTTCAAGATGAAAGTGTATTACAACTTGTATAATATTTGTGATGAAAAATTTCTTAAAGAGTATTGTAGAATTTAACAGAATTGACATGAATACAATACTGAGGAAAGTTCAAATGCTGTACAGAATAATGCACAGACGATCGATCATATTACATGTACATATTACAGTTTTCCTGCATTTTTTAATGTCAAATGAAGGTGTCGTAATGACATAGTGGTTCCACTGAATTCCAGTATAAATACAGGTTTTGCAATGTCCCGGCATAAGAATGCGTCCATCATCATTTTCATTCTGCTACTCCTTTAAAGGAATATTTGATTTGAAGAGTTTATTGAACATGCATTTTTTTTGGCATCAATTGATAAAAATGACAGAAATTTACCACGCACTCATGTTCCTAGGAGAGGGTGTTATTGGGCTAGTCATTCAGTAAAATATTACAAAATTCATTGTTTCTGATTTTCGATGGATAATACTAAGATTCACCATATATATTTCAGACAAAGGATTTCAGTCCTAAGAGCATGCTAACCAGTTTCCAGTACTTTCAGTACTTTGATCACATGTTTTTCCTTGCGGGCGGATAGAGCAATCCTTCCAAAGACATCAATAAGACAGCGTGGTATGATGTACAAATATTTACGTACATGTATATTTTATTGATATAAAAATCAATTTATTGTTATTATCTTTATTGTTCACATTGAATCTTTTTCATTTGAACTCAGAGTATCTAGGCTAAACACTGGATATTACGAAATTACTTAACCCCACCCCAGCCCCGATTGAAAGCATTTCCCATATTTATATTCTCTTTCCGTTTCTATTCCGCAACACACTCACAAATCAAGAGACATGATAATTCAAAATAATAAAATGCTTTGATTTTAATACATTAAGCCTAACATTAGTTCGTTATTCAGTGTGAGATCACGAAAATAAGATTTGGAGGATAGGCCTTATTGTTTATTGCTTGAAATTGAACCAGAAATGGCGTTACAAAAAATGATTTTTGTATCAAACATATACAATAGTAAAATTATGTTTGCGAAGTTCTATGGCTGACGAATATACGAATTAACAATGAATGACCGAGAAAACTTTGTTGACTTCCGGTTCTGAAAGAACGTTAAGGATGAGATAACAGATGTGTTGTAAAGAGGTTTCTTTATTATAATAACATTATTGATCATCGGGTAGTGGAAAATATACAAGAAAATGAATTAGACCGTTTTACTGAGAAAAGAATTCCGGAAAGAAACATTCTCCATTTAAACGTGCATTTTAAACTAAGAAACTATACTGTTTATGTCATGTCAAGACATAAAAGAATGGTAGGAAATAACGTCCAACAAACGACAGAATAATATTTTACTTGGTCATTAATGTGTTTGGAATTCGACAGTAGTAGAAAAGGGTTGTTTTCAAGGTACTATGTCGACTACAGTTGACCGAGGCACGGCAATGGACCACAGTCACCTACTGGAAAAGGAAACTGAAGCAAGGTTAAAGTTCGAGAAAGCTTGTCAACAAATTGCACTATTGGACCAGAAGATCAAAGACTTAGAAGTCAGGTACAAGAGAGCGGTTAAAAACAAGAAAAACTCTTTCCGATACAACTTGAGATTAAGGCTTTCAGTTGTAACTGGAGTGAAAATGATGTATCATCACCATGCCAGTACGAAGGCTGAAGAGTTGACAAGAATTAGACGACAGATTAATAATTCCATACAGAATTCAGAAGCTAGTCGTGACAGAGAATCAAGGGAAAATTTGGACTTTGCTCCTGTACGCTTGAGAATTTCTAGGGATAGAGAGTCACGGTCAAGCCATGGGAGCCATAGTCATGCCAGCACATCTGTGGAAGAGGAGGCCTTTGCTCATCACAGTGGAGGTTGTTGATATACAATTATACAATAGTGTACAGTAGTGCTTCATAATCTTAAGATATACTAATCCAAACTACACTAGGGTTGATATGTCCTTTGATTTTTTTGATTTTTTTTTGGATTTTTTTTTTTTGTTCATTTGGAAATTTTAGTCGGATTTGAAATATATTAGATTTACTTAACATATATTGTATAATGAATGTGCAGGAATTTACAGTGAATGTACATTGCATATTTGTAATGTATTTGTTGTAATTTTTGTTTGATGTTAATTGTTTTGTATATATATCAAATGATAGATAACACCTAAATTTCAATTCAGTGTGTAAAACAAACATGTGATTCTGTGCCATCATTCATTTTGTACATGGAATAATCAAAATTGTATTATGTATGTATGTAGACTCTGAGCCAATTTTTGTTGTTATAATTTTTTTATGGTAAAAATTTGAATATAATAATCACTTCTCTGTGCAAATCATATATTTGCACGTTTTATTTAAGATAAATTAAATTCTCTCTCTCTCACATACACACATGTATATGTTTATGTATGTATGTATTTATGCATGTATTACAACTTTTGTATTAAAACTTTGTTATACTGTAATATGGATACATATAATAATGGTAATAATAATGCATATGTTTTTTATTGTTAGTAAAATGCTTAATAGAGAAGACAGTGAATACTGCACAGGGCTCTGAATTCTCTAAATTTGGGAGTGTTAGAAGGCCCCATTCCAAATGTTAAAAGGCATGATTTACCCCACATTGAAGTGTTATTTTCCCCAATTGCAAGATTGTTTTGAAGACTATTTTAGAATGCCCAAGACTTTTGAATTTTCTTTTGGTCAACTTAGTCATTGAAACCTTCACATTGTAGAAATATGTACTTCCTCTAAATTTGCCAAATTTTATAATTTTATTAATATTTGCTTGAAATAATACTTTAAACTTGAAATGTCCCAATTTTTCCCATTTCCATTGCAATGACTCCAGTCCCAAATTATTGAATGAGCCCTGCTAGGAAAGAGTGCATGTTTAAAGATGTTGAAAATTTATAAACTTGTATACTGCAGATACAGCTTTGTTTACAAGGTTACATATATGTGTTTATTGTAGAATGAATTAATGTTACGTATTATTGAATATACATATAATACTAGTTTTTGCTGGTAAATCAATTTATAACGAATAGCGAGGAGACATGCATTTGATTTGTTGGAATTAGTAAATTTTCCCCATAGTTATCAAATTATCAGCATTCAATTGAAAATGCAAATTTTTCCTTGCTATTAATTTTGCATATTCATTGTGTATGCAACATATATGATGAATTGATTTTACATAAGGGGATATATATATATATATATATATTGTGCATGTAAAAAAAAAAATGACTTGAATACAAAGGGATACTTTTACACAATGGAAATTCACTGTTCATGTTAGTCCGATTTTCATTGCATATAATACTTTTAATATTTCCTCATGATTAAATTTTACATAATATGTAAATTTTACCTCCATTTTAAATTCTAGTAGGTTTCATACCTATTCATATTTGATATCAAGTGGTTAGTCTCAAATAAAGCTATGTTATGTATTGTGTTTGTTGTACTTTTAAATACATGTTTAAGAAATTTCTAAGAGTATAAAAAGTATACGAGGGACACTTTTTAAGTTTTATGCCTATAACTTTTTAGCGCGATTATGAAGTTGCATGATTTTTTACACAGAACTTGCATCATCATTCTTCTCTCGAACGGTATCCCGGTATGCGGCGTACGAGGTCCACGTGCGCGCTGCGCTGGGTATTTTCAACACGTGGTTTTATACAATATAGTAAAATATAGCGTTCAATGTGGATGGAAAAATCTCTGAACAGAGGGTATATTGTAAGATTCGAGCACACCTCGGGTTTCCGTCAACGGAAATTCATGCTGAAATTCATCCGGACTAGATAGCCCAGTCAGTTGAAGAACCTAACTAAGATTCAATCAACATAGGCCCCCTATGTTGATTGATTGATTGTTGTTTTCCGCCACACTCAACAATTTTTCAGTTATCTGGTGGTGTCCAGTTTTTATTGGTGGAGGAGAGAACCCTGATACAATGTACCCAGGAAGAGACCACCAACCTTCCGAAAGGAAACTGGCAAACTTTCTCGCATATATCGGTGTTCAAATCTGGTGTGGTCTATTGCACTTGGCCACTTCCTGTGAAAATATGTGCCACGGGATAAAGTCTCTGGGTTGATGTGTCTTTATCATGTAATGACAAAGAGGGAGGAATGCGGTGGTCAGACAGGTTCGATCACAGGTGGTCATATAGCTTAGTTGATAGGACACCTGACTAGAGATTCAGTGGGCACATATTCAAATCCTGGTCTGGTCCATTATATTTTCTTCCTGTTACATTTGGTGCCAAGACTAACATTTAGAACTGACAGGTAAAAGTGTCTACCATGGGATAAAGATTGGGTTGATGTCTTTAAGGAATGAAAACATTTAAAGAAGGAGGAATGTGGTGGTCAGACAGGATATTGAGGGGGCCTGGGTTTGAATACCAGTCTGGTCCCTTGCATTTTCTCCTTTCCTTTACACTTCTATTAAAATTGTGAATTCGTGGTTCTTAGGTCAGAGGTTTGTTGAAAGTACGAGTTTTATACTTTATATGGTGAAAATGCATCATTTCTTTAACAAAAAACTGCTTCTTAACTCTTGAAAATCAAACAAGCAAGTAGATAGCAACTTATGAAAATAAGAGGCCCATGGGAAACATCACTCACCAAAGTCACCTTGACCATTGCCATTCAGCTGTTATTTATATTTTAAAAAAAATATCAATCTTTATTCCTATGAATCTAACCACAAAGATTACAGTGTAACTGAAAATGAATTCAGATAATGCAGAAATGCCTTGTCACCAATACAACTAACATGACCTTGCTGTTCTTGATAAGACCAAGGTCATAAGGTTATAGATCATGGTATGAAGTGGAAGATATTGCCATAACTAATGTATATAAAAAAAATATGAAAGTTTTAACTTAAATAGTTCAAGAGATATCAAATAGGTCAGATTTTTATTGAAATTAAGTCAAACTTCCAGGTCACAAAGTCAAACAAAAAAGTTTAACAATGTCTTACCATAAAATATACAAAATATGAAAGCTTTTACCTTAAATCATTCAGGAGATATTGATGGTCAAGTTTTATAAAAAGGTCAAGGTCACAAGATCAAACATGATTGTATTACATGGTCTTGTCTCAAAGAATGATCATATGTAAAATGAGAGCCCTACCTTGAATAGATCCAAAAATATTCAATAGTTTGTTTTGTGAAAAGTAGGTCAATGGTCATAGTATAAAATGAATTTTTAAAGACTTTTCCTTTGTAACCACTAGGCCCCGTGGGGATCCAGGTTAGAATAGGTCCTCAGTACCCCTTTCTTGTCATAAGAGGCGACTAAATGGGGTGGTCCTTCAAATAAGACCACAAAAATCGAGGCCCCATGTCACAGCAGGTGTGGCACGATAAAGATCCCTCCCTGCTCAAAGTTCCCGTGTGCTAAGCATAGGCCTAAATTTTGCAGCCCTTCACCGGCAATGGCGACGTCTCCATATGAGTGAAAGATCCTCAAGAGAGATGTTAAACAATATAACATCAATATATAACTACATACAAAACTTTGATCCCCTATTGCAACCACACTGTACCCCTGGGGGTCGCGATTTTAACAACAAGAAAAAAAGAGCTCTGGTAAATAGGTACATGATATGTCTGCGCATGTTATTGACTAAGGAACTTCAACAAGTCTATCACATACTAGTAGATAAACCCATGGCCAAGGACAATAAATACTAGTTAAATTTTAGATCAATTTAAAAAATTTAATTGAAATTCACAGCATGATTTGCAATGAGTTGTCAATTCAAGGTATTTTGCATATACAAAATTCTAAGGCCATGGAGCATAGCTCCTTCAAAAATATGGCCAAGGTTAATTTTTTTCTACAGACAAACAATAGTCCCTCAAGTATTTTTAGGGCAGCATTCCCCTTGTTATATGTACCACTACACATTGTGATCTTTCCTTGTACCAAGTTTCATTAAATTCCACTAAAGGATATAGGAGGAGTTGTGAAGACAAGGATTCTGCATAAAAAATCCAAGTCCAAGGGCCATAATTCCTTCAAAAATTTGGGAAAAGCATTCCCCTTGTAATATGCATAACTACTATGATCTCTCTTTGTACCAACTTTCATTAAAATCCCCCCCACCCCCCCAAGAGGTGCTTAGAATACAAAGTATTTTGCTTAGAAAAAACTAAGTCCAAGGGACATAACTTCTTTTAAAATAATTGGACAGGGTTCCCCTTGTAATATGCACAGCTAGCAGGAGTGAGTTAACTCCTCCTAGCTGTGCATATTACAAGGGGAACCCTGTCCAATTTTTGTAAAGGCAAAGTATTTTGCATAGAAAAAACCAAGTCCCAAGGCCTGAACTCCTTTAAATTAATTGGACAGTGTTTCCCTTGTAATATGCACATCTACACATAATGATGTTTCTTTGTGCCAAGTTTCATTAACACCCTCCACCCCCCTCTCCTACGGTTTAGGAGGAGTTGCAAAGATGAAGCTAAGGGGACAGACGGATGACAGCGGTATAGCATAAGACATCTGTATAAAATGTGGGTGAATAAAATTTGGATATGTGGCCAGATCACTTAGTTGGTAGAGCACATGACTAGAGATTCTGGGGGCCCAGATTTGAATCCCAGTCTGTTCCATTGCATTTTCTTTCTTCTGGTTATACTGGCTGCCATTGACCACCCTGGACTTGAGGGTGAAAGTCCAGCCAGGACAAAACAACCTGGAGGATGAAGACAATTTAAGGAGGGAGATGTGTAGCAGTAAACTGGGTTCCATCACCAGTGGCCAGGTAACTCGGTTGGAGCACCTGACTAGAAATTCTCGGGGCCCTAGTTCAAATCCCGGTCAGGTCCGTTGCATTTTCTCCCTTCTGGTTACAGGAATAAAGTAAAATTGCTTAATCTTCTTCATCTGTGTATTGTGAAGAAATGCTGTATACAGGCATGGTCAAATAAAAAAAATAACAAGCTAACAAAAAATAATATATCTTGTGCCCCTCAATGAAGGTTCAGGCTTTAAGGCAGGGCTCAAATGGTATCATTTAATCTCTAAACATTGTCTTATATGAACTTTTAAGCATGGTTATGAAGAACATGCACTAGCTTCAACCAAAGCTGTGAAATCTCCAACCCCTGCACATTGGGTTCAGACTCTATGGTAGAGCTAAATATATAGGTAAATGACCGATTATGCTTTTTATTTAGTATTATCCTCTTTGGTTTCAGTGCATTTCGACAAAATATCATATGAAGACCACTTTCAAACCTGTAGAGAGTCATGAACCCTGTATTTAAGTTGATGAGGCTTTAAGAATTAAGAATTAACAATGAAAATATGGTATATTGAAATTTTAATATAAAGTTCCTGGATCTTGAAAAAACTGAATAGGAAAAGCTAATGAAATTTTATTTATGTTTCTTGAAAAATAACTAACACTTTGTTGATTGAGCCATCCACTGAAAAGCTGTTATATACATGTTACCCATCAATCACTTGGTTATGCAAAAACAGGGTTTTTCCTTGTACATTTAGATAGGCTTAGGTCTTGCCCCTTTAGGTTCATCTGCTGACTAAACTTTAGGGCAGAGTTCATAAACAAGTAGATTGCCACACTTATGATATGCATTTAAAGAATAACATCAAATAAGAATTACATGTTCATCAAATTTTAATTAGAAATATGAACAACTTTATTAACAATGCACAGCTTAGCTAGCTGAAAACATAAGTGTAACAGAATACATGTAATACATACTACATATAGTTTAAAGCCTTTGCATTTTTAAATAGTACCTATTAAACTACATATACTTTAATATGTGGCTATCCAAACCTCAAAAAACATGTACATATATATGCTCATATTTTCATGAAGAGCAGAATGCCCCATGTATAAAATCTACAAACTAGATTCTTTTTCTTCTCTGTTTCATACATTCACATTTTAATTCTAGAAAGAAATCAGTTTATCAAGAAGATGACTCTTTTGTGTCATCATAACGGTTTACTTTTAAAAAGTAACACACACACACACACACACACACACAAAGTCCTAGCAACAGAATAAACAAATGTAGCTGCATTACATGTATTATGGATTTTATTACCTGTTAATGTCTCGGATAGTTTGAATATTGTGATAAATGTAATTAGCACCTTTCACATGACTATGAACATCACTGATCTCATGATATGACAGAACAAAACATCATCTCAATTCAAGCATAATTCTACACAAGTAATACATATCACTGAGAATTTATAACAACCTTAAATTAAGGTCATAGTGACTTAAAACAAGAGGCCCACAGGCCTTATCAGTCACCTGAGTATTAGATAAAAGTAATATAGTCCCAAGGCCATGAAATCTAGAAAAAATTTCATGTTCTGAATATCTAAGCTACATTCTAATATTCAGCAACAGTATAAAACAAGATATGATCTGAAAACTTCAATGCCCTTGAAAGTGCCTATACTGATCAAAGGATATATGTAACATTAACATGATATGACTAGTTTGGACCCATCCTAGAGTCAAAACCTTGGGGTTGCGAAATTCACAATTTGGATACATCCTTTTCTGGCTTTTCCTAAATATGCGTTAGTTTTTATATTGTTTCAGCAAACTTCAAGAAGTATTTCAAATGATAACGACAATGATGACTTTAATAATTTTGGCTCCACCCTGGAACCAAACCCTTAACCCCTAGGATCATGAAATTTACAATTTTGGTAAAGGACCAACTACTCCTTCTGAATATCTATTCAGTTTCAATTTATTATCAATAGCATTAAAGAAGATTGATGGATTATATATTGTTTTACGTCCCACTCGAGAATTTTTCACTCATATGGAGACGTCACCATTGCCGGTGAAGGGCTGCAAAATTTAGGCCTATGCTCGGCGCTTATGGCATTTGAGCAGGGAGGGATCTTTAACGTGCCACACCTGCTGTGACACGGGGCCTCAGTTTTTGCAGTCTCATCCAAAGGACTGCACCATTTAGTCGCCTCTTACGACAAGCTAGGGGTGCTGATGATCTATTCTAACAACCCAGATCCTCACAGGGTGCATTAAAGAAGATATTTAAATGTTTTACACATACACACTATATATATACCAAACTTGACCCCACCCTGGAGTTGGAACCTCTTCTCCAAAGATCATGAAATTTACAATTTTGTTAGAGGCCTTCCTTCTCTACATTACTATGCATTTAGTTTTTATTAAAGATATGTGGTTATAGAGAAGAAGATTTTTGAAAATTGGTCAATTTTTGGCAGCTTTGGCCCCACTTCTATGGCCACAGGAGGGCAGGAGTCCTGAAATTTACAATTTATGTCTCCCTTGTCTTGAAGATGCTTTAAGCCAAATTTGAAAAGAAATGGAATGGCAGTTATCAAGAAATGATAAATATCTACTGTTAATGCACAGCGACAGGACACGGACCACTTGCAACAGTAAATGAATAATCTCAGAAAATACTGACAACAGACAAATTAACTGAAAGCATGAATACATTGAATAATACATCAAAAATGAGCAGGGTTATGGCAGAATTTCTCCATTAAAATGCATTCAATATGTACACAGATTTTCCCTTACACATAACACATATGAGGATGAGTTGCAAAATTAAATAGTACTAATTCCTCACATTAAATGTATCCTTTATCTCAAACAAATATATTGAGGGAGGTTAACATTTTCAACTTCACACAATTTTGCATACATCTGTTAATCTTGTGAAAGGTCTTCATACATTACTAAGCTGCCCCAAGTGCCCTTCAATCTAAGACCAAGATTTTACTAAATCTTTCTATTCCTGAATCATTTTGACTTGTTCATGAATCTTGTGGATCATTTTGTCCAAGTGATCTAGTCCATCTTTCAACATTTGCCTAAAATGTAAAAAGGAATTATTTTTACAAACAGCACATATTTCAGACTATATGTGTCACTATGACACAAATGCCCCCACCAACATTCAAGTTTGAAATACAAAAGGCCAAGGATGTAAAAATAACATTGGGTACCAATGAAACAAAATGGAATATCATATCAGTTATATTGTTTTCTAAAATCAGTTGTGAAACGCATAGGAATTACATTAGTTTTATCAGGACATGGAGGTGCAAGGTGTACCTTATAATGAATTATTAAAATACTAATTACTTAATTAGTAAGTTTATTTGTTCATTAATTAAAGTCTGGGGTAGGGCGCCACTTTAAGTCCAAAGGCAATAAATCTGATAAAAGCCAGTCAATATATAGGAAAGTGAAACTTGATCAACAAGTTATTATAAAGGTATACATGTACACTAAAAATGAGCTTCATCTGTAAATTCGTTATTATAAAGGTAAACACTAAAAATTTGTTAATAATCTAAAAGAACATAAAAAAGGGGTCCAGAAAACATCAGATATTTTCATTCTAAGGGCAATAAATTTGGTGAATATAAGTCAATTGACATAAACTTGACCTACAAGTCATCCATATCAAGAGATATACCACGTCTTATCTACAAACACAGCAAAACACATCTATAAAACTAACTACATGTATGATGGATGGAAAGGGGCAACATTATATGTTCTGACCTTCTCATGGTGGGGGCATAAAAAGCATGAACTTTTCCCCATACATATATGTACTCATAAACAAGACTGCAGAACATTAATTTACATGATTGGGAATACATAGCATTTGTAACTGTCACCTGTTAAGTCAAAACACTTGATGTAACTAACAAATGAAAAGAGCAAGTACGATTCAGCACAGATGATCATGAAAACATTTGATTGAAATTATAGTTTTTTAAGTGAATCTTAATCTCTATTGCAATTGCATGAATCACAACCAGTATAGTGGGTATCTGGTGCAAATATATGGACTTTTGAAATGCATTGATGACATATGTTTGAATATATAAATCCTCATAAAAAATTATTGTACATCACTTCACAATAAAAATTGGCCAAAGGTTCTTAAAAACACCAGTAAGAACATGGAACATTAACTGGGAAAATACAGTGTTTTGATTGTCAAAGCAGTTGACATCACAGTGAATAGGCAAGCATGTTTCAGCTCGGACGACCGTAACAATTATCGTTTTTGAAGTGAACGTGAATCTCAATCCATTTTGCAAATGCATGTATAACAATTATAATTATAGATATTAATACTTTGAAAGACCATCCTGTTTTTACCTTCAATTTATGCTGCTAGAGTCCTAAGATTAAAATTCCAATTCATTTTTAGTCTTCAGTGCAGTCTTTGTCATTTCAAAGCAAGACAAAATGCTTTTCAACAATAACTTTTATATCAAGATAAAGTATTGCATAGATCTGAGGAGGAAGGAGACGAGATTGTTATACAAATAAAATGTAGCAAACTGTAACCAAAGTTTTCTAAATTTGCAAGGTTTACCCTTGAATGCATTTCAGTTCCAACAGTAAATGTGGAGCAAGATTTGAACTTACCACCAAGAGATCTAAAGCTGATGCTGAAACTGATTGAGCTCTTTGTATAGATGGAGATTGACAATTTAATAAATAGTTTAAGTTAATTTTATTTCTATTGGAACTGTCACATAATGGAAAAAAACACAAGTGAAAAATAGATAAAAGTCTGTAATAGTCGGATTTTTTATATATATATATATATATATATATATATATATATATATATATATATATATATACATACATACATACATACATACATACACACACACACACACACACACATATATATATACATAGATAAACTTCAATATCTCGAATGCCATGGATATGTCAAAGTGATTTAGAAGTTCCAATGACTTATTCTCTAAGCATTTTACCCTCGATATCTTGAATACTCGGATATCTCTAAGTTTTTTTTTTGGTCCCATCGAGTAGGAGATAACAAGGTTGGACTGTTATATATATATATATATATATATATATATATATATATATATATATATATATATATATATATTTGTATTCTGTAAAAACAACAGAAAATTAGTAAATGGAATTCCTGTTTATTGCAAATTATCTATGAAAAGTTATTGCTCAAAAATTGTTTAATAATAAGCTCTTCAAAAACCTATGGTATATATTTTTAAATTTGCAAATTGACAAACAATCATATGATATTCAAATTCCACTAAATTATTTAATGATCATCAGTGCATTTCAAAAGATATCTTATAATTTTGCCTACTATCCATTATAATTATTATGATGTATATGTAATTGCAAAGTGGATCAAGATTCACTTCAAAAACTCAAATTTTAACCCAATGTTTTCATGGCCGTCCTCTCTGAATCGTACCTGTGTCTCCTCCTCCCTATCTTTTCCCCTTTTCCCATTTCTCCCCTCCCTTTTAACCTGTCTACCCCCACCTTTTTGGTCAGTTAGGTTGTTTCTTTTTCTGTATTTTAAATACCTCTTGCTCTCCATTCCAAATAGTGCCTGTAAATTAGTCACGTCTAAATTACCATCTTTCGCCTGAAATTTAAAAGTATTTGTATAAAATTTGCGTCCCTATATTTATTATTGATATTTACTATAATAATTAAAAAACTCATAAATTCAGGAAGGGCCCAGTAAAGAACTTTTAAATTCATAATTCATTCTTCGTCTTGACGGAGAGGAGTGATTATGTTATTTTCTAAAATCTGTATTTCCATGTTAAACTGCAGTATAAACTACATTTGTGTGATTGATTGATTTTATATTGTTTAACGTCCCTCTTGAGAATTGTTCACTCATATGGAGACGTCACCACTGCTGATGAAGGGTTGCAAAATTTAGGCCTATGCTCGGCGCTCAGGGTCTTTGAGCAGGGAGGGATCTTTATCATGCCACACCTGCTGTGACATGGGACCTCAGTTTTTGCGGTCTCATCCGAAGGACTGCCCCATTTAGTCGCCTCTTACGACAAGCAAGGGGTACTAAAGACCTATTCTAAACTTGGATTGAAGGGTCTCCTGTGACCTTTACCTTTCACCTTATGACAAGAAAATCTACAAGTGTCTTTCATCAGTTATCTGCTACCTTTGTATAGGGAAGGGTCTACATTGAAAACTTTTAGCTTATCAAGTCACAATGAAAGCACAATAAAGTTAGAGAATGAAGGTCTGTTATGACCTTGACCTTAGACATTATGTCTCCAGAACCTATGGGTGTCTCTCTTTAATAGTTAAATACCTATGTAAAAATATGAAAGCTTTGTGTTGAAAACCATTCAAGATATCCTGTCACAACTAAAATGATGAGAGACAGAATAACAGACAATATGATTCCTAGAGGGCTTCCAGGTAGCACTGTGTTTAATTCTCTCATTTCTTATCACTGCAACCTAACTTTGATACTTAGGATTGGCAATGGTTGATGTGAAAGGGTATTGTGATTTCCCACTCAGACACATGGATTTCCTCCCACATCAATGAACCCTTTGCACCAATATCCAAGACCCAAGAAGGATCAATAAAAGTTGCGGAACTTGTTTGTTCATTGTCGTAAAACAAACAAGAATTACACAAAGCGGGACATCCCCTTGCAATGTAGAAAATCAGTAAATGCAAGTTCCTAGTGATTTTGCCCTTTGCCTTTTTGACCCCAAAATCAATAGGGCTCTTCCTCTCTTGATAATAAAGTTAAATATGTGGTATCAAATCAATCAAGCAAAATATATGGCCTGTAGAGTGTTCACAAGTTTTTTTATGATGTCCCATAGTAACCTTTAACCCCAAAATCAATAAGGTTCTTTACCTCTTGATAACAAAGCTAAATGTGAGGCATCAAATCAATTAAGCAAAATATGTGGCCTTTAGAATGTCTACAAGGTCAGTATTATATATACACACATACAAATATCCACACATGAACAGTTCTGTTTCTATATTCCCTTTTGCAATGAATTGTGGTGGGAAAATCAAAGTTTAAACTTTATAGGGCTCCACATTTTCATAGTGGGCCCCTTATATGCCCATCTAGTATATTCAGAAATGCAGTAATATTCAAAGAGAAAATAAACATGTAAATAAACCACTCTTTGGACCAAAATGGTTCTGGTAGTGCTCTTCTGGCATTTTCTCCGATATCAAAGAGTATCAGTAAAATGTTAGTTCTACGATGACTTTTTTATAATGAAGAAAAATTTCACTCCTATCAGGTATTATTTGAAAAGCAAAATTATTACTTTTCAAAATATACTATAGGCATTACTACATTTCCTTGTTCTGTGTTTGTCATGCATTTTTGTACTGATCATGTGATAGTGGGAATTGGATAACCCAAGAGTGAATTTTATGTCAACTTTCTGAGTTTTAATAAATGTCATTTTGTGTCTATATCTACCATCTAATGTATTTGAGTTTATGTTACCTGCTATGTATTTCTACATCACCTTTAAATAAAACTCACCTTCTTCCATTCTACATTATCAAAATCTTGTTTGTATTTAATGAAATATTTCTGAATTTAAGAATGTAAAGATTTGCAGAAGAACAGACTGATTACCTCCAAATTTAATCTTAGGTAGAAGCTGTTCAACTGAACACACAGTCCATGAACAAGAGCCGCTTTATTTGTGATTTCTTTGGGACTGAATCTCAGCGACCTGAAAGAGTCCACAAATTAAATGATTAATATCTTATTTCGCATCTGTTTAATAATTCAATTCTGCCATCATACTGATGACAGAAGTGGCCCTCTTTGAAAGAAAACTTGGGTTCTGTGAAATAAAACATTTAACTTCCGTTGACATCATTAATTTTATCTTCTGCTAAAATGCATATAACAGCCTATATACACATAACAACAGTTTTGGAACCCATTCTTATCAAAATTAAATCCCTTGATCTGCTCACCTATGATGTGTTAGTGTAGCAATTGTAGGTGAGTGGGTCAAAGGAACCAAAAAAGGTCGGAGAGTTATACCATAAATTACAGTCACCATGTTTAAATCTCAATGACTTCAAACATTAACAACAGCTCTGCAGAACAGATGAGGATTGTTTGTAGCCAGTTTAGAGGAGAAAAACAGTTTCAAATGACAAACAAGCTTTTGACAATTGTTCAGAATTATTGAGACAACATTTTTAATTGGTGATTAAAGGGACAGAATACAGAAATGCAAGCAAGAATAAATGGACTAAACTTCTATACTATGTGGAATTTCATGTATGTAGCATTGGGAAATCAAATCAAAATCAAACCTTTACATGACATCCCTCACAGCTTGATATGCATCATTTATATGATATCAAAAACATGGGACATAAAATATTTCTACATGTAAATTACATACAGCCATCTAGCTCTCTTCAACTCTCTTTGGGTTGACAATTATCAGCAAACCACTTCTGCTACCTGTTTGGTAAATCCCTAAACACTCTAAACACACAATTTTGTGAATGTCTGCTGCTCTGCCATAACATTAAGATCAATATCTGCATTGGTATCAGTTTCTGGTTATGGGTGAAAATGGCTGATTTTTTCTGTTATTTTTAAAATGCATTTTTGAGTAATTTCCCTGAATGAAATTGTAACATGTAATCTTTGTTAATTAACTATGGTACATGTAGTGCAAGCTGCTATTTTTTTCACTGACAATTTTATGCCATATGGCTGGTATGCCACTCTGCAACACATGTACATATATCAAATTCTTTAATAACTACATAAGATATTAAAAGTTACAGAATTCTTTTACACTTATTATTAATGAGACACTGTGGTAAAAAGATGCCAATTTTCATTAATCATTGTTATATGCTGAGTGACTCCGTAACTTCCTATCAGCTCTCAAACATGAATGGAAAGAGAGAAAAAATGATCAGAAACAAACATCCCACTTTTCATATTGTTGTACCTAAGGCAAGGCAAATCTACAAATTCATGGTGTATAATAATGAAAAAAACATGTAACACAAGAGGAACATTAATGCATGCACTCAAACTAAGTAAAAACTACAAGTGGGTCGATCATGAATTCAGAACAAAACAAACCACAGATCTACTCATGAATTACTGAAAATAACCTTTATACATAAATTTAAAGACTGCATTATAATCACATCAAAATTGTTATTTGAGGCATCTTACAATAATCATTCCCTATGTTACAAACTTTTGAAGAATCCTTACTGTTCATATTCATATCTAATTCCATCCAGCGCTGGAATTAGCTTCTGGAACACCACTAACATTTTCTGCAGCTGATCAGGATCTGTGCTTCCATTTTTTCTCCTGTTGTCCACTACTTTCTGGAAGTCCTCACTACAACACAAATGTACATATCCAATATATTCTATTAGTCCAAATATTACCAAAGTTAAAATCAAGCGTGCACTTATTTTGATACAATGCATGTACAGTGGTACTACTTATTTGGTGGTACGGTGTACTGTACTTACCAGCAGAAATAAACAACATCCCAGATATTGGTCAGTTTGGATTCTACATCCTCTATACTTAAGTGGTCTACCTTATTCTTGTTTTTGTCCATACACTCCTGAAACATACATGTATATAAAGTGAAAGTACATCAGCAGATCTGTTTATAATCACATCAGCCATTCAGAACATTGTTTGGCCTCTTCCATCAAGACAAGACTGCAAACACATCAACATGCCTATTTGTCAATTGCATGTGACATGACTTCAACAAGCCTGTTTAATTATTACATGTGACAGTGACATCACAACAACACATACACCTATTTGTCATAACATGTGTAACAGATAATGACATCACAACAAAATGCCTGTTTATCTATTTGAAATAATACAGACTTCCATTCACATTACATGTTCATTTGCAGACCTGTTAACTGTGTCAGCTCATGCAAAATCTACCAACTCCTTCCTACCAATTTGTAAGTTAAGTTTCTCAAAATTGTTACCAAAAATTACAATTCTTTAAAATTTTGACTTTGGGGAAGTCATATTTTTTTTTTCTGTTGTGATTAAAATCTTGCTTCATGATTTTGGATCTAGTGCACAAGAGCACTTTATTTAGTAAACATAGATAAAGGTTTCACATGCATATCAAAACATCTAATGAACAATAATCAACAGTTGACTCAACTGATTACAATGGAGACAAAAATCAGTCTGGGTAATGTCGATGATACCATCCTCAAATATGAACACTCACTAGATGAAAATGCACAACTTCATAGAGTAGAAAGGATGATCAGTATGAATTTTGTACAGTTTGTACTGCCTATTTATTACTCCTGGAGGCAAAAACAATGGTGAAAAATACAGACACCTGTTAATGAAAAACACTTCACACCAGCTTTAGATCACATTTGAACAATATGATATCACTTGCTCAATAATGGATGTCAAAGTCAACAACCCAAATAACTGTTATAGCTCACTGTCACACAGACACCATCAAAATGGCTACAGCTGCAACAGAATCATTCTGCATGTCTTTTAAATGATCAAAATGAATAAATGAACTTGAGCATGAAATCTGATTTCTTATTCAATAAGTTGCTTTAATTTCTAAGAAGTACGAAAAATGTTACTAAATAGTGCTATGAAAATGCTTCTGCTTTTGACAGTAAAATCTCTCTACTTTTCATAATCTGAATCATTAAGCATATTAAATTTTGTGCAAGGTGTGGGTGCATTAGAAATAATCAATAACTCCTTTATTAATAAAAGCATAAAAGGCAAAGCCTGTTTCAAGAAAGATATGTCACTTGACAAAGTTAGAATGTCTTATATTCAGGTTCTAACTGGCACTGAACACACATATTGACAAACAACAGCTGAGAAGAAAGAAAGAAAGTACTAACCTTTGCCATCATTTCTACTAATTTTTGAATACAGATTACACATATACAAGTATCATGTTACAATTCTTCAATGCATTCAAAACAAGTTACCTTGGGCTTTAATTCAGTATGAAATTGCTTTCCTTCCAAAAAAGCATCAAGACTGTTGACCTTGACACTGCCAATCTTGAGGTCATGACAGAGTCCTTGACATTTCTTCATCCCTGTTACTGCATCAACAACTGAGTGATCATCCCTGAAAAAATAACATTTTATATACATGTATAAGAAACTGAAATGAAGTTTATTTTATTATTAGACTAAATAGGTACACGTAAAAGTACAAAATGTATTCTACATCAACAGCAAGTCATAATTACATGATTAAAATATTATTTTTTCTATGTCCTAGTATCCATTAATATAAAATACAACAAGCCCATTGAACACATTAATAACATGAACTACTGCACTTTCTCATGTACAGTTTTGCCCCATCCCTTTCTGTGGTCCAACCTTACTCAAGAATCTTGGTGTAAACAAACTTTAAACTATACTACATGTATATGAGGATGCTTGCATATTAATTTGAAATATGATATAATTTGAGTTCTTGGGAAAATTTTCAAATAGCTTCTCTATATAAAACTTTACTCCCCTGCTGTGGTGCCATCCTTGGCACAGAAGCCATAGTATAAGAAAACACATTTGATTTACACTCTATGATAATGCCCTTATATATATAAATTGAACCCTTGTTCTTGAGATAGAGATTCAATACATATTTAAACCCTTATCGTGGTTCAACCCTGGGCAAAAAGGTAATGGCATTAACAAACTTGAATCTAAAATACATAAGCAACCTTTGTGTCATGAATGTGCTTAGGTTAGAAAGTCACTGTCTGAATAAAAATTTCATTTCTTTTCTTACCAGTCACTTTGACTTAGGCCAAATGTCCTAGTTTCAGGGCTTGTGCTATGTATGAGCTTCTTAAGTCTCCTCATTGCAACATTATGGCCCACACAATGATTTCAATTTTCTGTTTTAACAGTGATCTTGGCCAAATAACTTTGTTTCAAGGTCATGATACACCATGACCTTGGTTCCAGGTTTGGACACATCAGCAGGCCATAAAAACCTTTGTGCCCAGTATAAGCTTCTAACAAGTCTCCATTATAAGATTATGCCCTCGACAAATAGTGGGATGGTTGAAAGGACAGACATGGTGCTTCATATACCTCCCAACATGTGTGGGTGAGTGGGTGGGAGGGGAGAAGGGCTATAAGTACATGTAATTGAAATCATGAAGAAGTCTCACTTGAAATGTTTATAGCACTCTTCTAAAAACTCCAGACAATCATTCAACAGGTACAAGAGAATTTCCAAGCTCAACTGGAAGTCTGTTTTCAAAAGATTTCAATATAGATTATACCTTTGAAATGCAAAATACACATTATCTGTCATCAATGTGCAAAAGATTACAATAAGCAACCAAAGATACATGATCCTTAGACAGTTATATTTAGATCTAGTACATTCATATACATGTATACTTTATATACTGCAGCCTGCTTATCATATCTAAGAAATTCTTGCTTTCAATTATCTCTCATTAATTTAAGTTTATTTACCATTCTGAGTATAGCACTCACAATTTCACATTCTTTACAATTGATGCTGAACATTTATTTTCCTTTGCGTACATGGATTGTGTACATGTATTCACAAATTATAAAGATCTAAAGAAATCATAAGAAATACTGACAAATAAATAATTAAAGTATAAAAGTGTGTAGTTTATTCAGCTATTGCTGTATAGTAACAAAATAAATTAATTTGAATCTACCAACTTACGAGTAACAGGTTTAAATCTGGCACAGAGTCTGTCAACTACAGTACTTAAACTTCTCCTGAAGATCTGGCCAAACACTGCAATCCAGTGCCTGAGAGTAAAGCAAAAGTTCAAATCCAGTATGTCTACATATTAAGTATCCATGTCTGGCCTACCAGTGTCAATACGAAAGACAACTTCTCTCACTCTCTGTACCAATTCATGTAAAACAGTAAAGATGACTGAATTTGTATACATCTCTGAGTATATAAAGGGAATATTCTTACTTCTTGAAGCATTCAAGTACATCAGAGAGGGTCCATGGAGGCTTTCGGAAGACAATCTCTAACCTACAATAAATGTGCTCAAATAACAGCTTTCCTCTTTTATTCATTTACAAATACTGTATATGTAATTCTATCATTACAATAAATACTTGTATACTATAAACCTACTTCTATTACCAAGTTCTTACTAAAACACATTCCTCAATGGGGATGGACATATACAATAAAAAATCTTAAACTAACATGAAGGGCCTAAATGGTCATCTGAGATCACACAACAAACAGAAGAGTTGCATGTTGTTGGTGCAGAATTTTTTAAAATTGTTAATCTGAAGAACTGTCTACCGAAAAAACCCTTTACATTGCCCATTACAATCATGCAAACATTTAGCCTCCTTAATGTCCAGAAGTAAAGATTTTCTCAATTGTCTATATATTCGAGGGACACTTTTTAAGTACGTAGAGTAGGGCGGTCTTTTTAAAACCGCTTGAAATATCAAAATTTTATTTATCGAAGACCTTCAAAATATGTCCCGTCTGCCTCAACACACATTTTACACCGATCTACCCATTTCCGGAATGCCGCCTGGTACTCCTCTTTAGGTATATGTTGCAGACACTGGTAGACCGCTCTGCCTATATGACAACAGGATTTAAACCGGTACCCTGCCAGCATTTCCGTTAGTCTTGGTAACAACCAAAAGTCACAGGGGGACAGGTCAGGGCTGTATGGGATATTATCTAAGACATCGAACCCAGATTCTTTCAGATATTCCTGCACGTAACAGATTTATGGGCCGGTGCGATATCATGGAGTAATTTGATGCCGCGGACACCGGTGCGCGGTCTGCCTTTCTGACAGAAATCAACAAGTTGAGTAAGAACACTTTCTCTGTAAAACTTTCCAGTGACAGAACTACCTTTTGGGACTGGAATTTGAAGGAATGGACCTTTCGAATCAAGGAATATCGCATACAACATGCGATTTGATGTTTTGCAACGGCGCGCAATGACAGGTCTGTCGCCCTCAGATGAAACCCAAACCTTATTTTTAGCCTTAGAATCGGGTTGAAAATGATAGATCCAGGTTTCATCACCTGTAACTATCTCTTCCAAACAACGTGGGTCACATTTATCATATTTTTTATAACTTGCGATGCAAGTCTAACCTGACTTTGTTTCTGCTCGTCATTGAGCAAATGGCGCACCAGCGAGCGCAGATCTTACGTAGCCCAAGTCGTTCACGCAAGATCTTCAAAACACTTGACGAATGAATGACACTTATTCTTCTATCTCTTGCACGGTATAACATGTGTCTTCCTCAATTAACGTTTTTACAGTAGCAACGTTCTTTTCCGTCAAAACAGAAACCGGCCTACCCACTCAAGGGTCAATTTCAATTGACTCCCGACCATCATTAAAACGACGTACCCACCTGCAAACTGTAGCATATTTTAAAGCACCATTCCCATAAAACTTTTGCAAATCAGCATGAATTTCCGTTGAGGGAAACCCAAGGTGCGCTCGAATCTTACAATATACCCTCTGTTCAGAGATTTTTCCATCCATGTTGAATGCTAAATTTTACTATAATGTATAAAACCAAGTGTTGCAAATACCCAGCGCAGCGTGCACTTGGACCTCGTGCGCTGCATACCGTGATACTGTCCGATAATGATTATGCAAGTTCTGTGTAAAAAATTGTGCAACTTTATAATCGCGTTAAAAAGTTATAGGCTTACTCTACGAACTTAAAAAGTGTCCCTCATACTCAGTCCAACCTTGGCCTGAACCCTGGAGCATGAACAGGTTTGGTAGAAGGCTCAATGCTTATTACAATCAAGCAAATAGTTAGCCTCCTTGATGTCCAAAAGTAAAGAAGATTTTCTAAGATATGGTGCATTTTCAATAAATAACCAACTTTAAAAGCCCCACCCTAAGACCTGAACCTAGGGGGTCATAAATTTCAGTTTTGGTAGAGGGCTCAATGCTCATTATAAACATGCAAAATTTTTGCCTCCTTGATGTCCAGAAGGAAAGAAGATTTTCTAAGATACAATGCATTTTTAATATACTGTGTGATTAACTTTGCTCCATCCTGGGGCATGAAGTTAAGTTTTTGTACAGCTCAATGCTCATTATAATCAGGCCAACAGTTTGATGCCTGATGTTACTAAAGGGTGCTCTATGCCAAGTTTGGTTGAAATTGGCCCAGTGTTTCTAAAAACGAAATGTGTAAAATTTACAGATGGATAGAGAGACTGCAGAGAATGGGTGATCAGAAAGGCTTGTTTGAACTTATAGTTTAAGTGAGCTAACAAGACAGACAAGGTGATTCCTATATAACCGCTCTCTACTTTTCATTTGCATGAATGAAAACATTACAGTCCTTTTATCCCACCCACCAGATATCATCATATGCTGCCTTCATTTCACGTTCCAACACACTGGACAGAGCATTCTTCAGCCACATTTTCAGTTTGCAAAGCATCTCGTCCAACTGTGAAAATGATAAATATATATTTTTTTTTTTTACAACACAATATAGCAAAATCCTCGTGAATAAGTTTCTGAGTTTAAGAACAATGATTTGAGACTTCCCATAATAGACTACTTCATGTTCTCTTTTATGACATTCTTAATTAAAGTGATATCCATTATGCAAATCATCAAGTCTTGTAAGTACTTTGACTAACTGTGATTCATCTTGGTATGTATGTAAATTCAATATTCATTGTACATTATCATAATGAAGCAGTGTTTCTTGAGAAAAGGCACTTTGTACAAGAGACCCACAGCCTTATCAGTCATCTGAGTATTAGTTTCAAAGTATCACTAGCTCTGAGGGCTAAAAATTTACACTGCACAATTTTCCGGTTTTGCATATCCAAACTAAATTCTAATATTCAGCAGCAGTATAAGATAAGATGTGTTCTTTAGAACAAGAGGCCCATGGGCTACATCATTCACCTGAGTCACCTTGGCCCATATTTAATTATTTTTCCTATATATCAACATGTAAAACTTTGATTCCCAATTGTAGCCCCACCCTACCCATTAGGGACATGACTTCTGCACTATATCAGAAATCTGCCATGCAAATTTTAACTTTTCTGGCCCAGTGGTTCTTGAGAAGATTTTTAAAGATTTTTTCCTATATATTTGAATGTAAAACTTTGAGCCAGTATTGTGGCCACATCCTATTCCCAGAGGGCCATGCTTTTAACAAACTTGAATCTGCTCTATGTCAGGAAGCTGCCGTGTAAATTTGACCTTTCCTGGTCCAGTGGTTCTTGAGAAGATTTTTAAATGACCCCACACTATTTCTGCATTCTTGTGATGATCTCCCCTTTGAAGGGAGCATGACCCATCATTTGAACAAACCTAAATCCCCTTCACCCAAGGATGATTTGTACCAAGTTTGATTGAAATTGGACTGCTGGCTCTGGAGAAAATATTTTAAATTTGTCAGTGTATATCATTATTCCCCTTGGAGAAGGGCATTGCCTTCACTTGTAAAACTTGAATCCCCTTCACCCAAGGATGCTTTTTGTCAAGTTTGTTTGAAATTGTTTCACTGTTTCTGGAAAAGTAAAAAATGCGAGAAGTTCACATGCAGATGGACAGACAGATGGACAATGGATGATCAGAAAAGTTCACTTGAGGTTTCAGCTTAGGTGAGCTAAAAACACAAATGCTCCTGAAAGTGCCCATACTGATGAAATATTTTACATAATATACATGTATGTTATGTTGACACTATACGATTATTTTGATGCACCCCTCCCCCTTCCCCCCTAGAGTCTGAACCCTCGGATTGCAAAATTTAAAATTTTGGTACATCACTTTCTGTTCTTCCTAAATATGCATTTAATTTTTATATAGTATCAGCAAATTTAAAGAATATTTTCAAATAATGAACACATTTAATCACTATGATCATTCTGGTACCACCCTGATACCAAAACCCCTACCCCTAAGATCATGAAATTTACAATTTTGGTAAAGGGCTACCTGATCTGTCCAAATATCCATTCAATTTCAATTTAGTATCAATATCATTAAAAAAAACATCATTTAAATGTTTTACACATATGCCAAGTTTGGCCCTGCCCTGGAGTACGAACCTCTACCCCATGAAATTTTAAATTTTGGTAGAGACCTTCCTGCTTTACATAACTGTGTATTTAGTTTTTCTTACAGAAGTAGAAAAGATGATATTTGAAAACTGGTCAATTTTTGGTACTTTCTGCCCTGCCCTTAAGGCCTTGGGGGTGAAAGAGTCCTGAACATTACAATTTCTGTCCCCCTTGTCCCAAAGATGCTTCATGCAAAATTTGAAAAGAATTGAAAGGGTAGTTACATGTATAAAGAGGTTAGAAATGTTCAGTTGTTAACACATGATGAGTTGATGACAAACACATATTTATAGCAGTAGGTCACCTGAATGACTCAAGTGACCTAAAAAACAAGTTGTCAATCAACCTCAAAACTTAAGTCACATGTTGCTAATGCAATGAGTGTATTCTTCAAACTTCAAGATTTGGATGTTGTAGAATATTTGTAATTAAAAGTGACAGTTATTTTTTAAATCTTTCTCGTACAATTATCTCAACATAATCTCGTTAAAGTGGTGCCTCATTTTACTTTGTAAGCAAAGTCCTTTGTATTCATTTGAAGTACAATTAAACAGTGAAAACTACAGTTAAACCTTGGTATCTTAAAGTTGAGAAGACCTTGATTAAACTTCTTGATATATGAGGGTTCAACATAGTGAGAGTTAGACTTAGCATTTAAAAAACTTTATGATAATGTGCTGGTTTAATGTTATAACATAGCTCACCACATTTTGAATATTTCTGTTTTGTCATTTCATTGATGCAATATGTTCAGTAATAAACTATTAAACTTTCCAAGTTTTAATTTATTCTTTAAGATATTTGTCAGATTTTACAATTTAATGTTTTATTGCAGCAATGAATTAATATAGATCTATGTTTCACTTTGATATTTACAGTTTTCACTTTGATGTGCATAATCTGCATAAGATGATGTATTAAACTTCACATCACATGGTAATTACCAACTTATATGTACTGAAGCTACAAATAAATAATGTGTCATCTCCCCTAGTCTGCCTTTATTTCTTACATATTAAACTCAGCTTATGTAATTAAAATCAAGATAGGCCACAAAGTCAACAGCTTGAGACTATTGATATTAGCTCTTACTCCGAAAATTTTATTTTGTTGTAAAAATGTGCTATTATGATGGTTTTGTATGCAACTTTAACCATAATCAATATTAACCATTAATAAAATTAAAACTACATGGAAGTCTTAACATTTTATCAAAATAAAGATTTTGGTTCTATTGAATATTTACATGTAGCACTATACAGAAATCAATTTTTGTACCAGAAGACACAATGAAAGTTTGCTTGATTCAGAGCATCTAAATAGATTTTTTAACACAAATACCAATATAAAATTTCATATACTTTATATTTTTTTTTCAGTCACTGAAATAGTAAATCACAATTTTACAACAAAAACTTTTCAACACCAAGATGACAGCTGATATTGCTTTCAGCCAAAATTATCAATTAATGTTAGAATCCTTGTGACAGGCAGAGGTGTTTACCTGATAGATGTGATCAACAAAGTCGTACCAAGACTGTCCTATTGTCCTACCTAACTGTCCTGCTCATTAGACTGGTTTTATCCTGACTTTTATAATGCAAGTAATTTCAAAGTATGAGGTCATAATTCCACTTCTAGATAACCAGAGTATTTGAGATTTAAGTGTTGGTGATACTGGGGTTCATTTTAATTATTTACACTGTATATAGTAAATTTCATTAGAACCATGCAGTTGCTTCGAGACAACCAGGGTATTCAAGATATCAGTGTTTGAGATACCAAAGGGCAACTGTAGAATCTACAAATCCCTGTAATAGTTGAAACAAAGTAAATTTTGCTCCACTTACCAAATGATTGATGCCTTCTGAGGTGACATCTTGAGAAGACCTGGTATTGCTCTGGGATCGCTTCTGGTCAGACTTGCTCATGGCAGTTGAAGGAATATCCTCTGCAAAATATTTATCAAAGACATAAATTAATAGGAAAGTATTGAAATGTGTCCTATGACTCATGTGAACATCAACTGTTTCCACATGCAAGTATCTAAATGTTTATTATGTTTGTAAATGTATGTGCATTAGGAGAAACACTTACCACTTATTAATTGATTGGGACGGATAGATTGAAGAGACTTTATTCCATTGATTAAAAGCTAAAATAGATAAACAGTCCTTTAATGAAATGTAATTTACATTGTATAAGCAGAAATACCAGCAGCAACACTTTTACACAATGTACCTATAAAAAACACACTTATAGCATATGCATGGACAAACATATTGTAAAATAATGATATTTCATTTAGATAAACTTTTTAGACATAATGAAGAAGAAATTTTTACTGTCCCTGAAAGTTTTATATTAAAAAACAAAATCTACTAATTATTTTATTTTGCAAATAATTGATTTACAGTACATTTTAAATGTTATTCCCTCTAGATCTATACATGAGTACATATACTTACAAATCTGTCAAATGCTTGGACTTTACATATTTTGGCCTTACTCAGGAGGTTTTTATCATTAGTTAACAATACAACATTTGAGTTCATTCCTGTAAAAGAGTTAAAATATTTTTTAAATAATCTCAACAATTCTGCATACATTACATACCTATAATTCTACTTTCAATTCATTATCAACTCAAATATTTTGTTGATTTTTCAGTCTCCCTAGCAACTGTCTTAACAAAAGCTACCAAATCATTTAAGTAAACAAGTTCAGTCTACTGAGACTATACAAGAATTACAGTACATGTACTTCCATACCACATATGTACTTAATTAGATAATCACTTCATCAATTTAATACTATTACGGAGGAGAGAGATACTGTTGAAACAAGAGGTACTGTGAGCAATGCTCACTAAAAATACCCCCCACTCACCCCAATCTGCAAAACCCAAAGGGGGTTCCTTTAACCCTTTGACCCCAAAATTAGTAGGGATCATTTTCGTCCCATGGGTAGTACACATGTGTGATAAGGTGACTCTAGGTAAAAAGGATACCACAAGAGGGCCTGGAAACCATTTTGCTATTTTAATGACCAGTACACTTGACCTTTGACCCCAAAATCGATAGGGATCATCTTCAACCCATTGGGATTATGTCTGTAAGGTACATTGACTCTAGTTGAAAAAGATAATACTTTATAATCCTGAAATCATTGTGTCAACAGACAGACAGACAAACGATCTGATTCCAGTATACACGTCACCCTCCCTTCCCCCCCAAACTTCGTTGTGGGGGTATAATGAGTATGAACATAAAGACTAACTGATTTTCTGACACTGCAAACAGGTCTGCAAAATCCTATCATCATTGCACTCAGCCTGGAATTCTTTAGATGCAGCAGAAGCCTTATAAAAAAGATTAAAATATCAATGCAAACTCTATAAACAAAATAAAAGCATCATATTCTAATTTCATCACTAATGACAAATGTCTGTGTTTTACATAAACTAGGCATTTTGTAAGATGAATTCACTTTACCTGTATTGCACTCTGACCTATTACTCTTTGATGGTTGTCTTGAAAACACTGATAAATGTAAGCAACAGCAGCTCGAGCACATTTTCCAATCTTCATGGACTGAAATTACATATATGTAAAATGAAATTGTTTCCTATATTTTCTTCACATGTTCAAAATAAGTGTGTTTTAATACTTAATTCATTATATTACTTTCATACCAGTCAGAAAATGTTTGATAACATTATTACCATGGAAGCGACAGATGATTTGTTGGATTTCAGAGCATCTAACTCCTGCATTACAACCCAAGGAATGACTAAAACAGGAAGTCCAAGGCCTAAAAAAAAAATATAATACAGGGACGGGTATATATTTAAACACCTATGACATCTAACGTCCTTCATGGGTTTATGGTAGATCTGGTTAAGTTCATATAGAGATATTGAATAGCAGATTACAAACCAGATATTCTGTCTCCCCAAAGACATTTATGGTATATTTATGACCATGTAACCAAATATATATGCATCCCCAAAGATGTTTTTAATGGTTGATTTGATCACATCATGAAATATATCAATAGGTTTATATATGATATCACAAACTCTCACGCCTGTAGGACTACATAGCTCAGGTATTTCACACTTGCCTTGTGAACATGTCTAGAGATCGATCCCAGTTTGAGACATGTGTAAATGACTGTCGTACTACTGATTTGGTCTACTACCATTATGCCGTATGAAATCTCAAGAGTATTATGCCAAAATATTGGTTTGAATGCACAGAAAAACAAACAGGAATATTATTAATAAGTAAAAAAGATTTCTATATTAGAGGAAATCTACCTTTTTAAGGAATACCAGTAAAAAGTTTGAACTTACTTTCAAAGCTGTAGTCCCTGAGATCCTCCACAAATGCCAAATTACCAATGAACACATTAGTGTCAATAACAATGTACAAACCCTAAAAAGAAACAGTATCAGATGTCAGAGAACATCTATGCTTATCTTTGCTTAAATATATTATAGTCTTTTAAACAAAAGGTCCATTTAAGCTTTAATGGTCAAATCTACTCAGTTGATCTAAAAGTATGAATGTATAAAAACATACATGTGATGCATAATTCGGGGTCTGAGATTTATGTTCACTTGCCCAATCTGGAAGCATTCATTTCTAGCAATTCTAAGTGAGACATACACAAGTCCACATGAAATATTTTCACCTTCATAATCTGTAAACTACTCTAAATTAATTATAACCATTTCATAACATTTTATCTATTCAAGACATTTGTTGCAAGTAAACACAAATGCATACTTTCAGGAAACTCATTCTAGAAATAGGCAATGACATTCTAATTGTCTATTTCAAATCTATAATTAGTAAGTCCTGGCTGTTGGGCCCAAGGAAATAAAGTATTTAAATCAAGATTGAATTTGTATGACTGGTAAATGACTAGAATATGATCTTACGGCACTTGCATTTACTAGTTAGGTGATCTACCCTCTGGGCTACCCAGACCAACATGCAATTTATGGTAATATTGCTACAATACTTTAAACCTATTTCAGAAATCAAAAAAGAAATTTTCATATCAAGACAATGAGAAAAATAATTTCAAAGAAAATTTCAGAAATGTTGCATGTCCTAAATGTCAAGAGACCAGAACATACCCCCCCCCCCACCCTAACCCCATCCCAAAGTGGTGCTGGGAACAGCTCAATCTTCTCTTACTCAAAACCTACTGGGAAAATTATTCTGATTTAATGACTGATGAGACATTAAAAAACTGTTTAAAAAAATTTCTTTGCATTAGCAAGATGGTGATAAACTGAAAATCTATAATAATGCCCATGTACCATTGACATAATTCTTAAAGAGAAAATCACAATATCCTATTGTACAGAATCCTGATATTGAATACAATGATCAAATATTTCAGCATTCATATAATCAAGTATTGTGTAATACATTTGTACTTAATACTGTTTATTGATGTATGTCACCTACACATCGATACATTCTATTTTCAGAAAGATATTTGTCAAAATTTGATAGAAAGGTGATGTAATACTTGTTTACTGGCACTGTGTATTTTCTTGAAATGGAATTATCCAGAAGTTTGTTTTTAGTATAAAGGACTCCACAAAATTACATGCGATAATACATTATTGGGGACTTGACTTCACAGCACAATTTTGACAGCATTATAAACAGGCCTAAATTCTCCTGTTTAAATTCAGTTTGAAGGTAAACAAACAAAAGGCACTGTTTTGTGAACTTTGATTGCTGTATCATATATTTTTTGTAAATAATTCTAACTGCATGTAAATTTATATTGCTAAATCTTTGAATTAAGTGTAATTGATTTTTGCTGGGCTTGGGTAATTCTGACCCATAACAGAATACAAATATAGATTCAAGTCTACTATATATTTGACACCCACACCATTTTTTGTAAGGATACAGTGAAATCCATTTAAAGTCTATAATAAATCAAAATGATTATGATCATTTGTTTCAAGCCTACAGTTACATATTTTCACAGACATCAGCTCAAATTCCCTATCAAATTAAGTGGATTTCCACCTTGCTAGTGCATGCAAAGCTAACCCTAAAGCAATGACAAAGGGGAGGGGGAGGGGGGGGGTGTTAACATCTTTTGAATCACCAGGCATGTCAAGCAGTTGAAACTGGAAACCTGATGTGAGCGGTTACTATTTTCAGATGCAGAAAAAACAGAAGTTGTATAAAACAGCCTCCTCAACTCCTGAACTAGATCCACCACTTCATCATTTGTATGATGATTTCAAAGTCTGTAATGTCACATCTATTGTCTTGTCCCGTCTATGGTCGATATCACATTTTGTCATACATTTATAGACCTATTCATTTCAAATGTACAATGAATCAACTGGTTAGGATGAAATCGAGGTAATTCACACAAGTTAAGGTATCCGATCCATACATTTTCACAAAACATCAATATTTGTAGTACTAAGTCTTCTGTGAAAACAAAATACCTAATTTTTAGTAAGACAAAGATGGTTGAGAGAGTTGATGATGCCCAGATCTATTTATAGTAAATTAATCCCCCCCCCTGAATTATCCCCCCTTGCAGAAATTTTTAAAAAATTAAATATTTTCATAATCACCTTTATTTTTCTTTGCATATTTTGATAGACCATGGTAATGGACTTTTCTCCATGAGCTTTATTTTGAAAATTATATTCTGATTTTATTTGTCAAAACTGTATTTTTCTCATAGGGATTATTGTTAATCTCTATAACAGACATTTCTTATATGTCCTATTTCAATTTGGAAAACTCTTTTGGTGAATCATTGTGTTTGTTAATTATCTTTCATTTGATACCAAGTTTTGTATTAGATAACAATTAATTCTTGAAAAAATGTAAGGGATTTTGTGGATCAGATACCTTAAAAATCTCTGGTTAACAAGATGTAGCTTTGTGATATAACAAACGATGCTCAGTATGATTATTGAAGTCCCCCCCCCCTCTTTGAAATTTTCTTGGACATATTTGTAGCTCCAAATCTTTTGAGCTCATTACTCTTGCTATAATGACAGGATATTCTGTAAGTAATAATCCTCAGGTCTCATCCTCACACCATTTTAATATCTTTACCTGGTCTACACTTTGACTATGTCCAGGCTGATCTGAGGTAAACACCTGGGTCAATTTTCCTATTACTTCAGTTGGACATTTCCTCACTGAGTCTCTGACTTCCTTCAGCTGCAACATCAAAAGATTAGAAATATGTTGTATTTTCTTTTTTTGCCTAATTTTGTGAATAGGAAAAATCCACAAAAAATTATAATTTCAAAACATATACATAGATATATACACATGCAACTACAGAAATTGGAAACACAATACAATTTGCTACTTTTTTTTGAGATCAAGTCACAAAAATTTCAACCCTAGAAATATCTGTTATACAATATTACAAAACTTTTGAACATTCTAGTTAGCTTTCTAATATCTAAATTTCTCAAATACTGTACCACAATGTCTGATACATCCATTTCTTCAATTTCTCTTTCATCCTCTTTAGTAAGCACCTGCTGGATTTCATCAATTTCCATGCTTATTTCCTCTCGTCGGTTGTGGTGGACAGGACCAGGATTTTCATGAACACCTGCACAAATCAAGTAGAAATACTCTATCTTCAGATAAATTGGTTTTAAAGTCACTACCCAAAGATGAAGCAGTGTTTTGACTATAAAATGGTATTTCCTAATTCTGAAGGTAACCAAATTATTTGGTCAAATTTAATTCAAATTAAATTTTTTATCAGAAACCAAATTCATTATAATACATGAATATAAGGAAAACAGCTTTCTAATCATTTTTAAAAATCATCTCAAGAACACAAAGATCATGCTTATTATATTGATAATTAGCTGCAGAACTATAGCATTATGGTTTTATATTTTTGTCTTTGATCATGATCAAAGACAAAAACATAAAACCATAATGCTACAGTTCTGCAGCTAATTGATACTCACCCAATATATCATTATTTGCATATTATGAAAATAACTAAAATAAGAAGTGCTGCCAACAAAAAAGGGCAATATCTAATGCAGTTTTACAGCTTGTGGGTATTTACATGTATCGGACAGTTGATTTTTATATTTTTTTTTTGCATAAGATTTGGTTTTAGTCTTCTTCATAATTTATAAATTTTCTTGCACATTAAAGAATTGCTTTTAATCTTCTTCATATGGTAGTTATATTGAAGTTGGGGGGGGGGGGGGGTGCAACATCATGAGGCAGGGGGTCTACAGGCTGCCATAAGGCCCCCAGTGGGTCCAGGGCAAAGCCCTGGTGGGGTCCAGGGTGCAAAACCCCCTAACCTCCTGGGTTTGATAGATTTATAGGTCTTGAAATATATCTCCTGAGAAGTCAGTTTTGTTATTTTCTGTCACTTTTAATGAGGTGTATTTAAAAATTACATTTCCATTTTTTGCCTTAAATATCTTTACCAATCATTACATATGATAGGCATTTCCTCATGAATGTAATGCAGATGTGAACAGTGTGTGCATGAATCTTGATAAATATAGTACATGCACATATATTTTAACGGTTGGAATTTGAAAAGATGCGGAAATGAAAGGAGAATAAAAATCTGAAGAATATCATTTTTAAAAATATATGAGGATATAAACTGCATGCTTCATGTATACTTCTGAAGCACACTAATGCACTTCATTAAAGTATGCTGGCATAACGCATCACAGTTCACGCCCCCTTGTATTTTTATTTCTCATGTAAAACGGTCACCCCTCTAAAGAATAAATATTCAGTTTGTATATATTACGGAGGAGAGGTATAAAAATAATGGAAGCATGAGTAACGTCTACATAATTAGCTTTGTCATTTCTGCAAATTATCCTTAGCTTCCATTATTCTTATCAAACTAATCTACACATTGTTTACAGAATCCCAAAGCTGTATTGTCCAATTTGTTTTGACAAATTTTGTCCACTGGATAAAAACATTGTTACATTTTTTAATTTATGTATTCATAAGGATACGAAACATGCCTTTTATCATCACTATAACTACAAGAGGAATTGAATTTTGTTTGAAATCAGTGTTTATAAATAACTGTACTTGTCACTCGGCCATCTATGAGACAGTCATGTGACCATTTTTAATGGAACAAACATGGATATACTGATGTAAGACCATTTTGATATGCCTGAGACTGTACACATTTGTGTAAAGTGGTTTGTTTGTGATTAATCTATCAACTAACTTGAATAACCACATTTTCTCTATCTTGACTCCATGCTTCACTATTTACATTGAAGTGATATGCATGCATGGACAGGGGTTCCCAACATCAAAAGTATATTATGTATGATGTTAGAACACTAATAATATTTCTACCATTTCTTTAAATGCCAATGTTTTCAGGCATATAATTTAGTAAATGTTGATGCATTTTTCTTTATGCTTTGGGAGAAAAATAACAGGTCATATAGTTTTAAATGAAGCTCTAATTTGATATCACATGACATGCCATTGGAAGTATTACTGAAGCTGAATATCTTTCAACAGTTACCTCACAATTACAGTTACACTAACCTTTCCATGGATTGACCACAGCTTTCTTTACAGGGCCATCATTCTTTATTGTCAAGGTGATGTTGTTGAGATTGCTTGTTTCACCCAGAGATAAGTATCCACTGTCACTAGACTGAACTATCACCTTACGATTATCAGTTTCTACTCCAAGAATGCCTGAGTCTTGTGTGACTCGCTCCAGATTCGGATCCAAGAAATCACCGAGTGAATCCGATGGTGGGTCACTGGATTCCAGTTGATTGATCCATGACTGAATATCCTCCCGCTTTTTGGAATCATTTAGAAGTAAATTGTCTGGAGATGATTCCCTAGGGGAGAGGTTACAAGTGTCTAAAGCTGATGGTGGAGACCTTTTCACAACTTTTCTGGTGTCAGAGAAATCTGTTTCCCCAGACCTGTCTGTTTTCAAATGTTTCTTTGTCTGTTCATTTTGACATAATGCTTCAGCCCTTCTCTTCTGACTTGACACTTTCTCATATGATGCCTTTCCTGTTGAAAGTCTAATAAATTTTCTGTGGGGTTTCTCCGATTTACTAGAATTTTCAGCAACAGCAGTGATTTTTGAAGCTGATGTTTTACGGTTTTGTGTATGAACACTTGTGGCAACATGTAGTCCATCAGTCTGAATTTTTTTACATGAGCCTGGTTGATAAGATTTTGAAAGAATTTCATTGGAAGATTTCAAAGATTTTTCTAAAGCTGGAATTTGTGAGTTATTTTGACACAGACCTTTTCTTTGCTTGACAGTCACTGGATCAGTTTTAACATGCTGTTTCACACTGCCCACTGAATGAATTTGTTTGTTATCATCTAAATGCAGACTTCCTGATCCACTGACCATCAAATGAGCAGGATTGCAATCATGAGAATCTGCTCTATCATGTGACACTTCAAGATCCAAACTATTGTCCTCATCACTTTCCTGAGCTGGTGAAAACTGAGCCTCCTGAACATTTACCTGAGCTTGTATAGGGGCTGGTGTAGTTCTTGGATGTGACTGACTACTCACATTATGTTTACCAGAGGACTTGTTTACAGACGATTTCTGAAATATTTCAGTCATTTCAATAAAAATTGCTTATAATGAACACAATTATCATGAATTCATGTTTACTTATTCACCTATGAGAGGAAAATAACAAAAATCTTATTGGATATCATGAAGTTTGTTTAGAGCTAACTGTTTTTCGTTGGCCTTGGAGATTCACTATAACTGTGATTCAATGTATCGTAAGTCAGTCTAATAAGAATTTCAGGTAAATGCGACAGAATTCCCCAATGTTGAAAGTCCCATGTCTGTTTTGAATGACATGGATGCAATTACCTTAAAAATTCGAATCTTGTGTAACATGAGTGCACTTTTTATGTCACCATAAATCTTGCAACTTTTTTTTTTATTAAAACATTGTCTGACAATAATAAGTACTGATAAAATGCAAACACCACTGCCATAAGTGATTACTTTAGTGTATATAAATGGTGCGAGCAGTTCAGGGTATTATTGAAAACTTCCACCCTGAGAAACCATTGTCAACTGAGGGTTATAACTGAGGTTGACAATGGTTTTCGATGTAAAAATTTTCAATGCTACCCTCAACAACATACACTATTTGTTTAATCATTCTGAATGTCATACATGTCAAGGCACAAAATTCAGCTGAATTTATTTAAGCTACACACTGTATATCATTTGTTTCTTTTAATCAATCATTTCATTCAAAATGCCTGTCGTAATGCACTGCAAACCACATCTATTTCAAATTTTCATATAACAATATTTTTAAATCTATGGTGAACCGTATTCAAATGAATTTTGACACATGATAAAGTTTACAATACATCCAGCTGTCAAGTAATACTTCTGATTGCTACATACTATAACCCTAGAAGATGTAGATTTCACTCCCATAGGGAAACACTAAGTTTTTTCAACTGCTTCTCAGCCAATCAGATTCAAGTATCTTGCATTAAAGTATGATATATAAGTTATGACTTTAGTCATGTGCAGGATGTCAATTATTATACCAAAAGCATACATGTGTTTGATATTATTAAAACATCATTTAATCTAATCATGATTAAAATGTATCATTTAACTGTTCACTTCATTGTAAGTTTTAGTATGTTTATTCTTCCCTCTAACAATTTAACTCTACTCTTTACAATGACAATTTTCCCAGAGCTTTCTCTAATTTTGTTACATAGTTGAATGTATAAACTTTGCAAAAATAACACATTTCTACAATTGAAAATTCTCGTTTAAATGCAAATATTAATAGATTTTGAAGGCCCTTTTTTAATAACACTGAGACTTCCTCTTTTGGTCTTCGGATGCATGCGCAAGGAGGGTAAACAACCTGGTGAGAGTTAGCATACAATGGCTAAACCCAGAATTTTGACATATTATGCGAGAAAAGGGTTTAAATAGAACGAGATACAACTCATACGCACACTCGAATTTATGTGGGAATATCACTATGACCCTCTAGCTATGAGACACAGATGCAGCGCTTTTAAAGTAAGTGCTCTATTTTTATCAAAACATATGGCATGCTTTAAAAAAAACATTATTTGGTTATAGGGACATGAAAGGTTTTCTGTTATAATAATGATTTATAATTACATAATTATAAGAAGCAGGAAATAATTCCATACTCGAGAAGTGAGTGTGGACCCTTTTAAGGGGTATTTAAATAAGTTTTTAAACAACATGTGTGTTGTCATACTGAATCACATGATGTAAAATGTCCAAGTCAGAATGAAGAAACCATTGAATTCTGGTTGATCTTTAAAGCACATTTGAGAGCAAATTAATGCATCCCTAATGTTCAAAATTGTCAGTATTGTTATGATTTTTATTATTTCATCGATACGTGTTTTAAAAAGTACTCGATTAAAATGTGCAAAATGAGCTGAAATGCCTATTTAAAAAAAATTTATTCAGAACTGCATTCGCATGTATATTTTACATATCCAAATCTCCTTTATTTATGAATAGATGATATCTAAAAAAAAATCAGCCAAATGTAAAATATGACAGATGACAGAATTTGTCCCCTATGTCTGTTCTGTTTGCACTTCTGTTTAGCCACTTTGACTTGCATGCAATAGTTCAAATGAACATGTAAATTATAATCATGTTACTCTCAAACAATTACTCTCAAACTTACTAGATATGGTTTAAGGATTGCAGGCATATCCCATGTTGACACTCCTGTTAAGGTATTGAAATAGTATAACCTGTCCTGATATGTCCTAGACTGCTTAACGACCCAACCATTTGGCAACTCTTGTTTCTCATGTTTTTTATAACTCATTTTACATAATGGTCAAAAAGATGAGATCTGAAAGACAAATAATCAACATGGTTATGGATAAAAATTACATTTAATTCATTTTGTACAATCATACAAATGGTGAATTGTTCTATATGTATTATATTTGATTGTAGTCTGCAAGAGTGTTGTTTGTTTACAGGTGCTTATGAATAGAACCCCTCATAACAGAAAGCCTTAAACTAGATCTTAGTGCACCAATCTATCTGACATGTAAACTGATTATGAATTTCTCTGAGAGGGGGGGGGGGGGGGGGGGGGGGGGGGGGGGGGTTGTGACAAAATGTCAATGCAATATCTGTATCCATGATGAGAAAAAGTCCAGGAAACTATTTGACCTACTTTTAGCCCTAAATAGGTCTCAGTGCACCAATGAAGTTGAAAATGTGAACTGATTATGTACTTCTCTGAGAGGGAGGTTGTAACAAACTTTCAGGGCAATACCTGTATCCATAATGAAAGAATCTGGAAAATGTTTGACCTACTCTTTATCCCTAAGTAGGTTCACCAATCCAGCTGAAATGCAAACTAAACTCGTATTCCTCCAAGAGGAAGCTTAAGACTAAATTTAAGGGCAATATCTGTATCCATAACACAAAAAAAAGTCTGGAAAATTGTTTGACCTAATTTAACCCTAAAAGTAAGTCATGGTGCACCAATCTAGCTGAAATGCAAACTCACTCTTACACTACTTGAGAGAGAAATTGTAACCAAATTTCAATGCAGTACATGCATTTGTTATGGGAAAAAGTCCAGAAAACTGTTTTATGTACTTTAATTTACCCCTAAAGTAGGTCAGTATACCAATCCAGCTGAAATGCAAACTCACTCTTACACTACTTGAGGGAGAAGTTGTGACCTTCAACACTGTAAGCTTTTCAACACTATACATGCAACCATTATGGGAAAAAAAAGTCCAGAAAACTTCGGACAGACAGTGCCATAACATAATATGTCCTGTCTAATGATGGGCATATAAAAATAGAAGAAAAAAATCCCCAAAATAATGCCTCAGCAATATTTGAATACTCTTGGTTTTGAGAGCCTCACCACTGTGACATCACAGTGTACCCTACAGCTATATATCTAACTTACTAAAAGACATAATACTATTTAGTAGACAATGTTGTTATACACATATCTTGCAGTTGTACAGTGATGACATTCACTATTATGACATGAAGTCTGCAACACAACATATTTTAATCACATTATGAATGTCCTGCCACAGCTGCCTATCCTTATAATTAAGTAAGAATTAATGTTTTCATAATCCCTGTTTACAAAGCACTGCCACAATTCATTTAAAACAATACAGGCTGTAACTGATGGTAAATAAATTGCAAATAAAAGATCAAACAGAATAATATATTTGTGATTGAATATATACATTATGATCTCATTTCACAGAGTGGATCCAAAGCAAGAAACCTTTCAAATCAGCAGAAAATGTTGATTCATGAATTATTGTCTTCATGACAAAAAATACTGTCCCTGAAAAAATACTGTCAGTTACTGCTCCTATTGCTTTTGCGGTAGTGTTAGATACATGGCCTTCCTACTAGCTCGGGCTAATGGGTTAACCCTTTAGCTCGATTGGTAGAGCACTGGACTGTCATGCCAGAAGTCCCAGGTTCGATTCTCATCAGAGGCACAAACCAGTCTCTGTTACATTTGGCACCCACGATGGGACCCGGGTAATCTCTGGTGGGTGAAAGTGACTGCCCCCAGAACTTTGCCCCACAGGTGCTTGCACTCTGGGAGAGTTGGGACGTCTCTCTCTCTCTGGAGGGGGACAATGTGGTAGTGTTAGATACATGGCCTTCCTACTAGCTTGGGCTAGTGGGTTAACCCTTTAGCTTGATTGGTAGAGCACTGGACTGTCGTGCCAGAGGTCCTGGGTTCTATTCTCATCAGAGGCACAAACCAGTCTCTGTTACAAGATCATGCCATTGGGTTAAAAAAAATCTACAGATTAGGTCTCTAAATAAAGCCAATATGCAAATATTTTTATTCTTTAATAAAAGACATATCAAATAGTCTACTGTCTTGTCTTCAAGGTTTGATACTTTAACTTTACTTTGGCATTGCATAAGGCAATAAAAGTTTGTAATGTCTCCCTCTCCCATTCGATATACTCCAGCCAGCTGGAGCCTAAAGGTTCAGCAGTGAACTTTCATTCTATAATGTTTTTATTTTATTTCATATATGTATTTTGTATTACCGCATAAGGAGCATTGGGACGTTATCCAGGCTGAGGCTGATCGTATTTAGGAGTACAATTCAATAACAATTTTTTATTTTTGCTGAGCTATAGTATGCACCTCAGCAACTAGAAATGGAGTTTACCAAATTGATTATTTCATTTAAAATAAATGCATATCTATGAAGACATGACGTGCAATAGACATCCAACCTATGAAGTTCCTGTCAGACTGTGCAGTCTTTGCTCTGCGGCCTCTCTTGCATGGCTTTCACAATGCCAGAAACCTTTACCATTGTCGTTCGCAATAACAAAATATTGCACAAAACAATGTGGAGAAACAAAATATAATATTTTATATATTTATAACATTAGATTAGATCTACATGGGTATTGAAAGCATGATTTCATTTTATCTCTTCTTTATCAAGTTTACAGATAACGACTATCATAATACGTACAGTATTTGAGCCCGATTGAAAATAATAGAAGATAATGAAGAAAATATAATAATGAATGAATAGATGAATGAAGGAATAAATAAAGTATATAAGTACCCCTTTATATGTGCATACATTTGTAGACATCTGTGAAAGAGTATTTAATGAAATAAAATCAATCAGGATAAGTGTTTACACGTTCAACTTCCGGTCCATTTAGCTGAGGCTTATTCGAAATGATATTTCAATTTGTAAAATGATATTTTATTCGTGCACATTTACGTGAGGGTTATAATGATTGAAGGAGCGCCCCGTCATAACCAAATTACAACCATCCTTGGATTTGACGATTACAGCAATGGAAAAGAGAACAAAAAGAGGCAATCCATAATCAGGGTTGGTAGCTTTGGAAACTAATTTCTGTGGAAACGAAATTTTGGAAACTGAAGTTCATATCAGACAGTTCTATCGGACTACTCATCAAGCTCCAATCTTTTCATAAATTTCTATTGTACCTTGTTTGAACTCATCATTACGATTTTTCGAAAAGTTTTCGTACCCAGACTTTTTAATTCAATCAATTTGATGTAGCAGTTCAGCCATAGGACCACTAACTATTTCAATGCAATTTTCGCTTTCCTTATGGACACTGGGCAACACTGTCATGATTATCACTTAATCTTGACCAATGTTTGCACAATTATCTTTTACGTCATTATAAGTGAGAATGAGATAAAATGAAATGAAAAGACCCAAGAGAAATTGCAAATTTTTACAAAATATGAATCACACTTAAAAGATAAGAATTTACTAAGACAGATTTTTTTTGTATGATACTTATTAAATTTTAGCAAGTTGCTTGGTATTTGTGGGGGGAAAATTGTTTTGTACTGTATACTGAATAAATTTGAACTAAATATAACAACACTGCTCACATCCCATAACTGGTTTATTCCATTAAAAAGTGGTGTGAAAAAGTAAGCCGCCCCAATGACATTAAGGCACAATGTTTTTGGTGATTGAATATGTCTATTTTTGATTGATCATATAATTTTAACATGCCATTGTTTGTCATATTTTGAGCAAGTAAACATTTTAATAGATAAATGTTTTTATTTTATGTAATTCATTGATAATTTGATGTACATGATATTCAAAATAGAAAAATTCTAACCCCATGAGTTTCTTGTCCTACTGCAGTGCAAGTTGTTTTTGCCACTTTTTTTGCACCATATAAAATTTAAATCTTATACACTGCTTGAAGTCATACACACACTGTAGGATCTAGCCTTTAAATAACTACAACTAGAACATCCTCCACTCTCCCGCACTCTTGAAAAGTAGAAGATAATTTTCTATCAAAATATGGTCAAATATATGTTTATATTCTCTTGTTTTAGGTGTGGAAGAGATTGTCCAGTTTACAAAGGAGCGTCATATGTTTTGTGTTACTACTGGGAGGAATAAGTGCATTATACATAGTGAATTCAGTACGACAGAACAGTACAGGAAGATGGGCACAGGGTGGACCTAGAGAACTCACTGATTTCCTGGACTCCAAGGAAAGACAAAAGATGGAACAAGAGAAACGAGAATATATTCAGAAAATGAAAGCAAGACATGCTCAACAGCAGGTCATGGAGATAGTAGTAAGTATGAATGTTTGAGTTTTATTATCAGATATTCAAACTGTATTTTTCATGACAGAGTTATCCAATTTTGTTTATATTCAGAAAAAGAACAAAGAAAATACAAAGAAGAAGAAAGGACCACCATCAGGGAATAGAGGAGCTAAGTTAGGCCAAGGAGGAGACATGGATCAACTACCTGACGAGAAAGAGCGACAATTGGTAAGGGACGAGCGGTATCCCCATGGGAACGAGGATGAGGATAATGACAAAGACGACAATGTTGATGGGCATTTAGTAAGGGAGACACAACAGATGTTTTTTTTATGGCAATTTTTCAGTTTTAATCATTGTAATGAGTATACAGTAAAGCATAAATTTAGAAACATTTTGACAGTCAGAAATACTTAGCTATTCATATGGATTTATATTCGTAATTAATTATGTTACTTGTATATGTGAGCAATATTCTTCTGCATCAAGTACATTGTCTATGATCATTTACTTGTGAAATAACTGTACACCAATGTACTTCCACAATTATAAACATTATCTTCTCTCTCTCTATCTCTTTCTCTTAAACTTTATTGCAAACATATTAAATCAAAAAGAAAGAATATACATGTATGTACTTAAAAGTTCAGTTAATTTCTTATTTTGCTAAGTTTTAGTTGTAAAGGTAAATTTTCAAACATATAAGATTGTTGATTTCTTATAAACAAATGCCTCTGCTAGTTTTGCACTTTCTGTGATATATATAGTAATAGTCTAAACAATTCAATGCTAAGACCCAGTAAGTAAAGAAAATGAAATACAACCAAAGTTCATTGTGTGACTACATTGTTCTATTTTTAGAATTTGCCTCCAAAGTCTGCAGGTGATGATTTAGTTGTGGACCAAGCAAGTGATGGAACATATGACTATTTTGATCGTAAGTAAACCTGTATAATATTACGTCACCTTGGTCAAAAGTGACCTCTTGCTATCTTTGAGCATATGTCACTGCTCTCAGGTGTTATACATCATACATTTGAAAAATTTTAGCTTCTAAAAATACCTGACCATTTGTTTTTAAGAAATTGGAGTGTAACATATTTGCAGATAGGGGAGAATAGTGTGACTTTCATTGTCACTGTTTCTTTCGGGTCCAAGGGATGGGGTAAAAGCTAAAGAAAGTGATAAATGTTTTGGAAATCTTCTCTAATCCAGAACATGTAGCAAACAAACTGAATGTATAGTTATAATCATCACAGAGGCGTCCACCAAACAATGAAACTCATGACCCCTGGATAGAGAATTATATGGCTCATTGTACTTACAATGAATGCATCTTTAAAATTCTTCTATACTCTTGACATTTTGTCAGCAGCTAAGTGAATAGTGTAGTCACTGCAAACCAAATTTCTGTAATAAGTAGATATAATTATGGCCATTATTTTCTCAAGACATTGTCTTTTTGTCTCGCTTTTTATCTAGGCCATAACGTAAGGGCTTATTTTAGCACAAAGATTGCTGATATCCAGATTTTGAGTCATGACTAAATTTAATTTCATTTGCCTAAGATCCAAGACACCATAAGGTAGAAATACTGTGTTTGATCATTTCTTTGGAGAAATATTTTAAAAATGCTGGTACTTGGCACATAGCTACTTATGACCAAACAGAGTTTCAAGACCTAGAGTGGACCAAGGTTGTTTGACTATGATCAAGGTCACATGCATCATCACAAGCCATGGTTGAAAGCTACACTCCTCCTCCTTTTCACCACATAAATATCTTCTTTTTTTTCATAAATATGCATGATGCAATTCAGCCAATTGCTGAGCTGATGAGAACAGGTTAGTCAGAGATTTAAACTCTTTATAGAAATCGAGAAATTACTCTTAACCAATCAGAATGCTTCTTCTTTCACTTCTTTGGTAGACTACCAACACATAACCCATATGTATACAGATATGTCGACAGCATTAAGTGTTTTCAACATTCAGCAGTTAACAAATGAACAAGCAGACTTGTTGGGATATATGATTTCTTGTCAAAGATGATTTTGTCGCATAAAACACAAGTTTTCATGGACACAGCTGCATAAACCAAATCTTCAATTTTAGGCTAAGTGTGAATTCTCTTGGTCAACGAATTACATCATTCTTGTCATGCATATTTATGAGAAACAAGAAAATTTTCACACAGAAAATCACAGGTGAAAAGGGAAAGGAGTGTACTATTTAGCCATGACTTGTGACAATGTTAAGAATGGTAAATTACTTTTTGCATACCATAACTTGAATCAGAATTTATCACAAGATATTAGCAGCTCATATTTGGGGAATGGGGAAACATAAGTAATGATAATTAATTGTGGTAACCCCCCCCCCCCTAAAAAAACAAAGAAAAATAATGCCTGGTGAAGAGTCAGTCATTGCACCATGAACATGCAATATTCTTTAATTTTTCATCGTATGATACTCAGGTGACCACGGAGGCCAGTGGGCTTTTTTCTGAAATTTTGTTCATCAATACCTTTCATTTGATATTGATACTTGATAAAAACTCAGTTGAATTTCTTATGTAATAATCATTGTCTTTTCATTTGTTATTGTCATTGACAAATTTTCTAGAATTGACTATAAAGTTGTATCAGAGTCTTATTCTGCTCTTGATGTCTTTTTCATATTTCAATTTTAGCACATAGGCAGTATTCAGAAAAGCAAAAAGCTATTCAAGATGCCTTTAAATTTGCCTGGAAGGGGTATAAACAGTATGCATGGGGTCATGATGAATACCATCCAATCAGCAAGAGTCATTCAGAGTGGTTCGGTGTGGGTCTTACCATTGTAGATTCCATTGATACAGCTATCATCATGGGACTTAAAGATGGTAAATATGCAGAATAAAATTTAGCTTATTTCATCTCTATCAAAGCCACATGTATTGGAAATAAAATAAATTCCAATTTATTTTATATTTATATATGTATTTCTTTTGTTTCAAAATATCAGTGGAAGTAAGGTTTTAGGTATGATAAAACAGGATATGCATAATTCATACATGCAAATCTCACAATCTTTTAAGCCTGTTTTAAACAAAGTGAGGGAATGTTACTTATATTTTTGAAGAACTGTTTTGGGTGTTTTTAGGAGAAAAGTGTGTATCACAATAATGATCACGATACATGTGCTTATGTATGATATCACATGTCCGATGATGTGCATGAAGTATGTACATTTATGCTATGATGTAAGCTTGTGGAAAATTTGTATGTAAATATTATTATAATCTAATTGAAAGAAAATTATGAACCATGTGAAGCACTTATAGTAGTGTTAGGTGTATAGCCTATCTACTAGCTGTGGCTAGTGGGTTAACTCTTAGTCACTCAAAGCACTGAACTGTTATACTACAGGTCCTGATTTTGATTTTCAGCAGAGACATATAAAATGTAATGGTGTCATATGAGTACCCAGCACATTACATGGCTCATCATGTTTGCATTTCAGAGTATTTGGAGGCCAGAGAATGGGTTGACCAATCCTTGACATTCAACAAGAATAAAGATGTAAATTTATTTGAGATCACCATTCGTGCACTGGGAGGTCTGCTGTCTGCTTATCACCTGACAAAAGACGAGGTGTTTAAAAACAAGGCTGTGAGTATTTGATTCTAAGACTGGATAAATGTATTATAGATATCAATTTTGGTACAGTCCAAGTTTGAAGAATTTAAGATTTTTTCAAAGAATTTGAATTTTTAGCAGGAATCAAATTTTAATTTTGTTAATGAATGTTTCAGAATTCCTAAATTTGAAACCTGCATAATTTCACATATATCTTAGTATATTATATGTTTTTAAAATTTCTCTAAAGTAGAGAGCTTACTGAAAATCTTGTACCTGAGTTACGATTATGGTATTAAAGTATTAGGTACCACTGTGTTCATACTGTCTTTGCTAAATCATTATTTGGTTTTATACATGTGTACATCAAAATGGATATATATATATATATATAAACATTTCAAAATAATTTCATCACTACTGTAGAGAGACTTAGGAGATCGATTATTGCCATGTTTCAAATCGCCATCCAAAGTTCCGTTCTCTGATGTGAACTTGATGACTGGTAATGCTCACCCCCCAAGGTGGGGCCCTGACAGCAGCACCTCAGAAGTGACAACTATACAACTGGAATTCAGAGATCTTAGCAGAGTCACAAAGGATAGTCGATACGAGGTCTGATGGAAAATCAAATTATTTTACATGTATATTTCTACTCTAAGTGTTGATGCATATTTATGTAGTTATTGTGGTTAATTCGGTCTTCAGGATATTTGGGCTGTATCACTGGATTGTTTACTAGACCAAAGAGAAAATCAAAACGGTGTATTTTTGTTTCCAATTATTATTCAAATTTCTTTTACTATATATGTATGATGCAAATACTTTAAGCATTTAGTCTGATTACCATCACTTTAATGGGAAATCAGTTATACTCTGAAACATAGGCCTGACAAACTTGTGAATGTAACATTTTTTATATAAACCTCTATTTATAATTTCTACACAACTTTACAGCATGCAGTAGATGTGGTGTCTGAGCATGTTCACAGTCTACCAAAGACTGACGGATTAGTGCCAATTTTCATCAATGCTAATACAGGATCTTTCCGAAATTCAGCCACCATAACATTTGGTGCACGAGGAGACAGTTACTATGAGTATTTGTTGAAGCAGTGGATACAGACAGGCAAAAAGAAGGATTAGTGAGTATTATATCAAAGAGTTAACTTTACAATTTTACTGTCCACAACCAGGAACTATCAAAATATGCAAACTGTAAAATAACCCTAATATGCCCCAAGGTTTGGTTTTGTTTTTGTTTTTTTTTGGGGGGGGGGGGTTGTAGAAACAAGATAGGATGTAATTTGTACCTGAAATTTCATGAAAAATTATATATTGAGAAAGTCCTATGTGTCCTTAACCAATCTATAACAAAATATCAAAAGTATAGAAATGTAGCCTTCTTTACTGGAGATTATAACTGATGTCAAATACAATAAACAAAATAGTGTGAAATTATTCAAATATGATTATTTGCCGTCATATTAAGAAAATATACATATAGAAGGGGAGATTGATAGGATTACTTATTCTACTGAATTGGTGTGTGCTATAATTCAGTTGAAGAGAGCAATAAATCAGTTAATTCGTGCATCAATTCAATTAATGTGTGCATTAATTGAATTTCTTTTCAATTGAATTATTGCATGCATCATATTCAATTAATGCAGTAGTTCAATTAATGCAGCAATAATTGCATTATTGCCCTCTTCCATGAATTAATGATATAATTAATTCAGTTGATGCATGCAATAATTCCTTTAGGGAAAGCAATTATTTAATCAAAAATATCATCATTTCAACATTTTCAAAATTAAATTAATAATCTCTTTAATTAAATTGTTGCTCTCGTTAAAAGAATTGATTTGTACTTTAATTCCTTTTTACAAAATCATTGTAAATAATTAAAGATATCTTCAACTGAATTAAGAGATCATTAAATCATTTATACCAAACTCCAATTTAAATTTTACAAGCAATAATTCCAACACACTGATGGACATATCAATTTAATTGATGAGAGCAATAATTAATTTGATGTACACATCAATTCAATTATTGCATACAATATTTCACTTAATGCATGCATCCATTCAGTTGATGAGATCAATAATTTATTTGAAGTGTGTATCAACTGAATTATTTGCACACAATAATTGAATTAATAATATCATATATAACTATTTGCATTTATGTAAAATGAGTGTTTCATAGAATTTACATAATTTATATCTCAAAAGGTTGAATTACATGTTGAATTACATGTAGGAATGAATGTATTTCTCTAGCATTAGTATTTGTGTAGCATCGATTTCGAACATTTTTATAAAAAAAAAAAAACAAACACTAAAAACAATGAATCACCCTCTGCATTATTCTTGTAGACATCTTGCTGGGAAAATTTGATACTTATCATTAATAAAGTTTACATGCATTCTAATGTTAAACATGCATGAGTGTACAGTGTACATGTATATACTTGTAACTCAGGAATTATTTTTTTTTTTAAATACAGTGTTTTTACCTGTAATACATGTACGTCTTTATTGTGATTTGTATTTGTAGCCTGAAAAAAGATTATTTGGATGCAGTGGGGGGCATTAAAGCTCATTTACTGAGAGAATCAGAACCAAATAAACTCCTGTACATTGGTGAGCTACTGGGAGGGAGGTCATTTAGCCCTAAAATGGTGAGTACACTTACATATAAAGCCTCTTATATCATTAGAATTTCTCACCATGTGTTTGTACAGAAAGGCTTATAATCTTTTCATGGACATGCTATTCTAGCAAAATATGATGCTTGTTTAATGCTGCATTTGTGATTAGTTTTGCTTATCAGAGTTATAGACGCCAGTGAGTTATTCTGATTAGTATTTGTTTGTAACTGACCATATTTTCTAATTGTCCACAACCATTGAACTACTTGCTACCAAAATTACCCTAGAATATCACTGGGTAAAGAAAGTCAATGTTGTGCAAGGATAATGTCCCTTTCTAAAGGAAGATAATCAAGAAATGCTGAGAGTGGATGGAGGGGGGTGTTCAAACTTCTCCTCGAAAGCCATTGTATATACAGTATGAGAATCAATAAGATTGCATGAAATCTTGTAATCCCTGTGGCTAGGGTGATTTAATATTTTTCATAGGAATATACATGGATATATAGCAAAAATTCTTTGAATTTTTCTTTGGGACATTATTTGTAAAATGAATTTGTAAATACCTAAGCTTATGTGATGTAAATTCCAAGCTTGCTTACAATGTAATTATAGATATTATGGAGAACTATAAAGATACACTTCTCAAATTGGTAGGTAAAAATCATGTAGAGTACATTCAAGTTTGTGCACATATGAAGTATCACTTAGGGCAGGAAAACAAAGCAACTAGGAATGGGGCCAGGGTTGGACTGCATTAAAGATTAAAATCTTCTTCCAACCCACGTAACAAGATGGGGTCACTTTAGAAGTATATGCTTTATAAATCCTCTTTTCTCCAGAACCAAAAAAGTACAGTTTGTCAAATTGATATACAACCATCCATATGTAGTGTAAATTCAAGTTTGTTAATTCACGTCATGACCCATATGACTGCTATGGTTACATTCATGTTAGGCAAAGGTATATAAAGTTTTACATAGAAAAAGCTACAACACAAACCATAAGCCAGTGGTAAAAATTATGTTTTTGTACTTTATTTTAGTAGTTCATGTTAGAGCCATTTCTAACATTTTAATAATACACATGCAACATAATCCCTGTATCTGAATTGCTGATGAGCGCACTTCTAAATTCAGGGGCACTGAGTTCAATTTCCATCAAGACTTTGTGGGAGGGCATTAAATTTTTCATATCCAGTATGCCAGTGATAATCAAAGTCCCTTTGTGTTGTTTTGCAAGAAGTTATAAAATTTCATGCACAAGGAAATTGTCAGAAGACACTCTGCTGTATCTGTACATTGTACATGAACACAATGCAGTAAGTTGTCGCTTTTCATTAGCCCCGATCTGTATGATGGAATCTAGCACATCTAATCCTGAAGTTTGTACTGATTTATGATATACATGTACTATGTTGACTGGTAAAAATGCACTGTAAAACTATTTACCCCAATTTTAGATATTATTGGATTTCCACAACAGCTTTTGTGTGATTATAACCCAATTTAAAATTTTTCCATGATGAAAAGGGTAAAATTGAATATAACCAGTATACTGTACTTTATGTAATCTTTACACAGCACAATGTATTATGTATGATACTATAGGATATACAGTACTACATACCGTTATACAATTCAATGATTCATGTAGGGGCACTATAGGCTTGATCTTATTCAAATGTGCATATGGGACTTATAGTATATCTTTGATAATTTAATATCAGTAATAGTGAACCACATACAAGTTTACATTCTCATTACATATTCATTTTTACAGGATCATCTAGTGTGTTTTATGCCTGGAACCTTGGCTTTAGGATATCAGAATGGCCTTCCACAAGATCATATGGAGATTGCTTCCAAATTAACCAGAACTTGCTATGAAATGTATAACAAAATGCCAACCAAACTCAGTCCAGAGATTGTTTATTTCAATCAAGCTCCAGGATCTAGTGATGATATTATAGTTAAAGTAAGTGGGGTTTTTTGGGGGTTTTTTTGGATTTTTTTTAAATGTGGTGTATATTTAGCCCTTTAATCTCAAATTTAATTGAAATCAAATTCTTAGAACTAAGTCTGTATGGTGACATTTCTATTGTGACCACAGATAATTTCTATCACCATGTCAGGCCGTAGTATGTGTACATACATTACATTTTTATAAGGTGTGTTTCCTCCTTGTCTTCAGCCTCTGGATGCCCACAACCTGTTACGCCCAGAAACAGTGGAGAGCTTGTTCTATATGTACCGCTTTACACAGGACAAGAAATACAGAGAATGGGGCTGGCAAATCTTTTTGGCCTTCATGAAATACACCAAGATTGAGGGAGCGGGTTTCTCCTCCATAAATAATGTCAAGAGTCCAAGTAACCCAGGATACAAAGATAAATTAGAAAGCTTCTTTCTTGCAGAGACACTCAAATATCTCTTTTTGTTATTCAGTGATGATCCGAAACTTATTCCTCTGGACAAGTTTGTGTTCAACAGTGAGGCTCATCCCCTGCCAATTTACACCGAGTAATTCAAGTTTGTTGAGTAGAATAGTTGTGTGTGTGTGTGTGTGCATATGTGTGTGTGTGTGTGTGTGTGTGTGCATGCATGTGCATGTGTGGTTACAGATATTTAATTTTGTAACACAATCTGACTGTAGTCTGTGTACAAGGTGTAGTGATTTTCTAGGAGTAACTCCCGAGAAGTATGTGGATGATATACTAAGTGAGAGTAGAATGAAGACATAACCCTGAGTTTGCTCATTATTGATATAAATGTTGCAAGGCTAATTTATTTCTGCAAGTTTGATTTATCAGCTAGATATAATTTTCCTGATCGTTCATTTCATATATTTCTATGTATATACAGTAGACATACTATTTTCCACGTGGTACAAATTTTCTGATGTCCATTACCTTAAGAAAACACAGTGCCAGCATACGTAAAATTCAAGTGTGTAGTGTATATGAATCCTTATTTTAAGTTTATAGAAGAAGGGCCTTGCCCAATCAAAGGTAAATAAATGAATTTACAATATTTATCATGCAATAGTAGGAATATTTGTAATATACTGTACGACTAAATTTGTATATTGTACATCAAAATTAATTGACTTAACCAAATTGGGATACATCAGACCTTAATCAATGCACTTTACTTGTGTTAATTGAAGTCTATGATAATCACCAATACCTGGTCCAAAGCACATGAAAGCACACAAGTGATTTAATGCAATGCTAATAAAGATAATTACTTTGACAGTGTAGACTGGGGGTGGGGTGGTAATTGTATGAATAATGAAAAGCAATTAAAGTTTGTTAAAATGACCATGAATGCAATTCATGCCAAATCCTGTACAATCTGTAAATGGTACTGTTAAGTTTAAATTGGCATGATGAAATGTTAAAATGATTGTTTTCACCACATACAAATCTGCAGAAGTATATCCTTGTGAATAAATTAAAAACATACCTCCTTGAAACTACATGGATGACCCACAAACAAAGTACCAGTATACTATTCCACACCTTCACTGGGGTAACAATCCACATTGAACAGTGAAACAAAAGCAAAGATGACTATATACAGTATTGAACTCAATCTCAGAATAGCTTTAAGTGATCTATGATCCCAGATGTGCAATTCTTTTTCAGACTTTATCTGAATTGTTCATGAATGTTGTTTGCAATTATTTTGTTATTGTTTGGAGTTCTAGAATTTTATCGGTTTATAAACACTAGTAGCAGTTGGGGTGTCACAATTTATGTGTACATGTACATTTGTATCGTGCAATGTAGAAAAAAAAATTATTTTGTTTCTCCATATGTAAATTTTTTGCTAATATTCTTGTCCCATTGTGAATAAGAGGGGCATATGTTCTTATGAATTGAATGGTCAATCAAAAACAGCTCTTCAACAATTGAACTGATTACTTGTAAAAACCAAAAACATCATGGACAGATTGGATTGTAGGTCAAAGGTCATGCAGTTATTTTTTATGATCTTTATACTAAATGTTGTTCCACAGATTGAATTAAGAATCTTTTAGGTGATAGTCATAAACTTCATGACTAGTAAATGAAATGACTAATTACTACATCAGTTCTTTCTAATTTGCATATATATGTGTGTGTGTGTGTGTGTGTGTGTGTATCAAGTCATTGTCTCATGATTTATAGAGACCTCTGTTTCTAAGTCAGCAAACTTCATAAGCAGACTACTTGTAATAGATGACATCTGTTGATTTTGATGTGAAAATCAAAGGTTACTAAATTTGCATCATCTGCAAACTTTTATGTTACATATTGTGTTATATCTAATATCTTCACATCTTTATTTTCTGACTCGCAGGAAAAAAAACAAAATTCTTGAGAGAGATTTCGAGTGATAGATATCTGTATACATATGGAAGGAGTGATAGATATCTGTATACATATGGAAGAGTTAAAGTATTCTGACTCGCAGGAAAAAAAAAAAAATTCTTGAGAGAGATTTTGAGTGATAGATGTCTGTATAGATATGGAAGGAGTGATAGATATCTGTATACATATGGAAGAGTTAAAGTATCCCTATAAATGTTATGTTATATGACATAACACAGCTCAAAAAGGCAATTACATTGTAGTAATGGAAAGTCTCAATTATCTTTGATGGATTTGGAGAAAAATGTCTATATATATATATATATATATATATATATATATATATATATATATATATATATATACATATACATACATACATATATATATATATATATATATATATATATATATATATATATATATATATATATATATACATATATATATATACATATATATATATATATATATATACACACACACACACACACACACATACACATGGTATTCAATACATAATGGGATATGATGTTGTGTACATGTCATAAGATGTCTCTAGTTTGTATTATGGGAGTATTAAAACAATGGAAGCAGGAGTTAATTTAAATAATTGACGAAGTCACTTAATAGAATACAGAAACTATTCCATGTTTCCATTGTGTATATAACCCTGATAATATAAACATCCTAGAAATGTACTCCCTGTATTCATATTTAGTAATTTAACTGGTTATGTAGGTTTTTATACTAAGCTGAAAGATTAGTTCCAAGTTACAGTTTTAATAGAGAATTATTCATAGTGAAACATCCTAAGTGTATTACCAACAGAATATTGGTAAATACGATATTGCAGCATGTTTTTAACACACACATGCATATGATGAGGTCTCTGGCTTATTTTTTGTTCAATTCCTGTCACAGAACATTTAGGAGTTCACATATTACTAATTTATATAACCTCTATAAAAATATTTTGGTATTCTAAATGCAGGTTTGGTACATTTAGGTATCATGTATGTTGAAAGGCTATTATAATACTGTTATAATGATTGAAATTGTTTGCATGTCTGTTACCGATATCGAAGAAAAATATTCTGATGCAATAAGATAGCAGTTCAACAAATTATTGAAAGTTCCTTTTTCTGTTATAACTGTGCTGTGTGTGTTATATAGTAAAACTGTTTATTGTATATAGTCATTGTGTATTATGTTGAATCCAGTAGCAAATCTTTGTATATTGTGTTTACTATTTTGTTTACATGATCTTACTTCACATTCCTAGTCGATTACATTTATTTCCAATTTTTGATGTATTGAATTGATATACTTTGATGTCATTGTAGAATAATGAAAATTAGTAGCTGTATTATATGTATCTCTGTATATAAAACACTCAGTTAAACTGGTGCCAACATGTTTGTAGCCAACCCATTGTTACATTAATTATTATGTCTCCCCTCTTCCAGGGGAAGACATATTGTTTTTGTACTTTCTGTCCATCTGTCATGAAATCTTGTAAACAGTTCTCCTTCTATATGGCTTAATGAATAGACCCGAAACTTTGTACAATGCCTCATTGCCATTTGTAAGTGCATGTTGTCGGGAAGTAAGGATACAATCATTTTCCTAAAAAGTATAGTGGATCCAAGAGGAGTGGAGGATGTAAAATAGCTTGTGAACACTTCTCATATATGGCTTATCAGATAGACTTGAAACTTTGCACAGTACCTCATTACCATTTGTAGATGTGTATATTGTCAGGAAAGGATGATCCATGTCAACCATAGAGTTGTAATGGATTTTAGAAGGATGGAGGGTGTAAAATAGCATACGTTACGAACACCTGTCTCGTATGGCTTACCGGATAGCCTGGAAAATTTGTACAATACTTCATTATCATATAATGATGTTCACATTGTTCTGACCCAGGGATCTAATAATTTTCTTACAGTTCACATTGGATCAAAGAGGAGTGTTTTATAGCTTTTTTTTTTCATGTTCAAGGATATGTGCACTAAATCCTACTTGTTCTTCAACATAACAAGTCATTATTTTTGTATCATATACAAAAATGACATTAGTCACATTGATGTGAATCTTTTCTCCATCTTTTTCCTCAATGCACAAAGTGCAGTTTATAATGTCTATGTTCCTGTTCATGCTTTTTCCTCCATACCATGCAGTACATTAAGGGGAGGGGTGTAATTTGGATCACTTTCAATTTGGGGAGTTGGGTAGACATTTGTTTTTTAACAAGAAGAGATCATATTTTCCATAGTTTCTATTATCTCTGGAGTAAAGATGTAACAGTGCTTCAGAGAAGAATGAGTTTGGTATCATTATTTAATTAAACAATGTTATTTTTCATAATATATTTAATTGTGAGGTATATAATTCTCATTTTAAGTGCTGCTCAGAAAATATTTAACATATTTATTAACAAATATTTATTACATATGTTCCTTATGAAATATTTGTTTCCACCTCACCTAGAGCAAGGTTGTTTTATTTTATTTTATTTACATATGCCACTGTTATCAGTGAAGATACACTACTGACAATGAATACCCCCAAATCAAAGGCTTTTAGATTTAATATAAGGTGTTCTATTTCTTTGTTGCTAAAAATATTTTGTAAACGTAAATTGTTGTATTTAACTTTTCAATCAACATTAACAAGAGGACAACATTACGTTACTTAAAACTATAAACTTACATAATTTTGTTTTTGACAGAGAACATTTATTGTTACAAACAGCCATGAAAAATGCAGAAATTGTAAGGGATCTTTATTCTGTGGTCTCTAGGTGGTTCCTTTCTTGAGGTATCTGGTCCAAGTATGTATCCATAAAATGAAAATACAGAGAAGAGCCATGCCATGGATGCTCTGCATTATTAGGAGAGGAACTAGTGAATTGTTGGAACTTGTTTCCATTCAGTAAAATATGTTCCAAACAAAACACTGTATAATACTGAAAATATACATGTATTCAGATTATTAGGATTTGAATTTCTGTTATGTCCCTTATTTGTTAAATGCATCACAATTGCCTAATTCTAAAAGATCAGCAAGATGTGTCTATATGAGACACCATCCATTTACTAGTGTAAAAGGATTTCAGTTTTAATCAAAAAATTAAAACAATGACACACACACAAACACAGACCAATATTATATATATATATATATATATATATATATTGATTGATTGTTATTTTCCACCACACTCAACAATTTTTCAGTTATCTGGTGGCATCCAGGTTTTTGTTGTGTTTTTTTTTGTATATGAAGGAGGGAACCCAGATGCAATGTACCTGGGAAGAGACCACGTCCTTCCGAAAGAAAACTAGCAAACTTTCTCACATATATCAGCACAAGCAAGAATCGAACTCGCGCTGACTAGAGGTGAGAGGGCTTGTGATTTTGAGCACAATGCTCTAACCACTCGGCCACGAAGGCCCCCCCCAAAATATATATATATATAAGTAGTAATAAGTTTTGTATAATTGTGTGGCTTGAGTTATCACAGGTATTTCAAATATGCTTCAGAATAGGAGACAATGTTTATTTTTTTTTTAAGTGTTTTGAAAAAATTGAAGCATCAATGAAATTTTGGATCACGGGTGTTAATGTTATAATGATTTTATTCAATCAAATTATTATCAGTTGCTGTTACTTTAGATATGCTAGATGTGCACAAAATTGTTTTATAGCACTGTCCTTTTAACATATGAATTATGACTCGTTTATTTTGTAGAGTTTGTGCACATGGTGTGTGTGCTTGTTGAATCGAGATGTGTAATTCAGTTTTAATTATTTTACAATATTAGATGAAGTTCTGTCAATGCGGCATATTTTCATATATTTGTTTAACATTAAAATTTTTAAGCACACAGACTGTTGTGGTTGTAATGTACTGTAGGAGTATTAAAAAATAATAATCTTTATTCATTATAAGAATGAACATAATGCAAGGTACTACATGGAATCTCCTGCATTTATCATTCAGGAGAAGTTTTCTTCACATAGTACACGGTACTCCATGTTGCTGTCTCCCGTTTTCCAGTGGTCAGGAGGAGTGTTGTAGGCATACCTTTCATGGCCAGTGGGGCTGTGTTGTCCCTCCCAAAGGTCGTCCGTAACTGGCGAGCTCAAACCATTCCCTACCCAGTGCCAATCTCCGTTGACCACCTCCAATCCCAGCCAGAACTGGGGAGAGTACCCTGTCATTCAGAGTTCATCATTCTTTCATAAACAATTTGGAGAAAAATAAATGAGATAAAATATAGTTATTAATTTCCTGAGGAATATTTTATCTCCTTGAAAAATAAAGCATGAAAATGCCTTAATGCTCTCCTCAATAGAATGTCTGTGGTATGATTATAGTATCTTATAGTGTTTGGCCCTTTTTTCTATCTGTATTCCTTTACATGTTTGGGGAGGGGGGTGCAACATTGAACTGATTTTTATGTGTACAGGTAGTTGTGTTTTGATGACTGACAATCTAATGAACATGCAGAACTATAGTCCTTGGACTTTGAATATAGATCTATTGGACTTTAGTGTGGTATTTATATTAGTTTAGATTATGAATATTTTATTCAATAATGGATTGGGCTGTGAGTTGGCTTAGTAATAAGCATCCTCTCCATATGTAATTAAAAAGTTATTCAACAAGTGTTCATATAAAAAAGGAGATGTATTAAGATAAAAGGTACATATTTTTGTACAAAAATACAAAAGAAAATAATAAATAACATATCTACTACATAAAACAAAAAAAAAAAATAAGATAAAAGGATATTTGTAAATAGAAGTGAAATTGTTCATACCTCATCAAATGGACTATAAATTATACATACAATAAGAGAGTATGGAATTTTAATACTAGTAATAAGATTGTTTAATCAAAGTGCTTCCTTTGGGGGTGTGCAGCATAGAAAGTATTTATTAACCTTTCTTGACAAATCATCTTTCAATCACTTAATCAGAAGAACTGTATAACGGGTATTTTCTGCGGTTGAAAATTTTTTTTTGTGATTTGATCCATAAATGGTAGCAAATTATATTCTGTGTTTCCAGTTTCTGCGGCTGTGTTATACCTATATGCATTTGTATATATTTTGTGTTTGTAATTTTTGCAGATTTTTCCCATCCGCAAAATTCCGCAAAAAATGTACAACCACAGAAAATACCCGTTATACGATATTACGATATTTGAATAGTTTTTGGTATATCAGTAAACAGGTAAAAAAAAATTAGCAAAGGGAAAACAGGACAATCTAGAAAGTAATGAACTCGATCCCCATACGCATCACCACATGGAATGCATAGTGGGCTATCAGTAAAGGAATAATGAAAAAGGTCGGCATTTAGGTTACTGGCCTGGTTTCTAAGTTAACACTGTAAAATACATTTAATCTGTGCTTCCCATAACCGAAGAGCTTCTCTGTTTATCATTAGATTAATTTGCTAATTTTGATTTCGATTAACAGATGAGACATATTTTGTATTTATTATTTAACTGTATGCCTATTTCCACTAAGCAGGAGGAAAATAAAATATGAATTTTTTTGACCTGTCATCAGTCTTGTCAATCTAAGTTCCTCTTCATCTGTTTCCAAATGAACCACGTGAGTAGCCTCAGCTTCACATATGTGTTTGGCATCCATGTACCGTCTGTTGAGGTCGTAGAAGTAATAGCAAGTATTGTGGTCTGTATCTGGTATTGTGATGGTGGCTGTCTGGTGTTTGTCACAACTTATTGTTGTTGACCCTTAATATTAAATAAAAAAGTTTAGTCATTATCATTAATCATTATCCCCTTGATGAAACAATTTTGAAGATCTATACATGGTAACTTGACCAATCATTGCACATATATTTGTAAGTTTGTGCATTTGTATAACAACTTCGCAATCGGTGGATGCACATGCACTATAGTAACCAGCCTTTGTGTGCGTCCATGCAAATGCTTTTCAGGACTTCTTTTTTTTTCAATTTCAATTCTTTTCTTTCTTTGAGCCAACAGTCTCATCAGAGTGTCAAGTACAATAATAATTACAGATAATTCTGAGAGAGAGAGAGAGGGGGGCATACATATTAAAAAGGAAGAGAGTGCACAGATATAGTAAACAAGTAAAAATTTAACATCAATGAGACTTTTTCTTGATAGTAGAGCTACACTCAAAAGTTTTCCCAATTTCAAAAGCTTGCTGACATTACGTGTCCTCAATAACTGAATTAGCTAAAAAAAACATTTGGTCTAGAATAATAATACTTTTCAAAAGTTTTTTCCACAAATCGGTAGACATTTTAATATAAATGAATATCGTCCTTAGTATCATGAAGGTTACAACATGTACATAATCTATTAGATTTGATTACGTTGTGGTGTCTTCCTACTTTAATGGTCAAACTATGGTTACACAACCTAAATTTAGTTAACAACTTCCAGTATTTCTTATCTCTAGGTTTTGTTAAACATGTTTATAGGCAAAAATGATCTATAAAGTGTTGATATAAATAACCTTTTGAAGATTTAACAATATTTTCTAACATTTTGTTGATATGCACATCTATAAGCCTCTGTTTTATAAGAGAAAAAAAAACTTTAAAGTCAAAGTGATTTTCTGACCAGATAGAGCTTAAACCAAATGATGACAATTCATATTTGATAAGTAAAATCCAATTGTCATTTCATACAACTAAATTTTCATAGCAAGACTTGAGAATACAATTTTCTGTTGTTCTTAATTTTAACCAATATTTGAAAATTCTAAGTTTCATTTTAACAGTTAATGGCAAACGCCCAAGTAAAAAAACAAAACCAAAAACCAAGTTGTTTGAGGTCTTCTTCTCAACACCTAGGATATTTTTACAAAAATCTAAATGTACCCTTTCTACATCATCACATCTATACCACCCCGTCCCCTTCCCCCGCCCGATTCAGATCCATAAAGTAAAATACTACAGACATATGCGTCAAAAACAAAACAGAGTTTCAACATTAAACTCGTGTCTCTTACGTCTGCTAGAAATAGCAAACAGTATTTTTCAACCTTGTTCCGTTGAATGTTTTGTTTTCCATACTTAGAACGTTACCATTATAATTAAGCAAAAGGCCTAAATATTTGAATAACGATTTCCAATTCTTCATTATTATATGACCAAGATTCGTTGTGATATCATTTGCCACCGTTTCTAAATACTACGACTTTGGTTTTTGATACGTTAATCGACAAGCTCCATTCTTCGGTATAACTGTGTAGAGAATTTAACATTTTTGTATAAACCTTCTGGGGATTCAGCAAAAATCACCATGTCGTCTGCGTACACAAGAGCAGATTTAACATGATCTGTAGATCAACACTATGACAATTGTCTGATATAAACGGACCTCAAAATCATTCACATATAATGACAAAAGTAATGGAGATAATATTTCCACCTGAATAATACCGACTTCATTACAAAAATAATCACCAAGAAAGCTTTTGTATTTTACATAACCTTTAACATTATTGAATAGGAGTTTAATTATTTTCAACATTTTACCTTTTATGTCAGTTTGAAATTAATATATTTACATATCTACGCTTATGTCGATGGGTTACAGACTAAGTTTGAGTTTGGGCCGTGATGACGCATTTTTGAATGAGTTATGGAACTTGAACTTAGCCAGGGATTTGACAATTTTCCAGACTTCTTTTGGCTGTAATCTGTAGCTACTTAATTGACATTTTATACTTGAACTCATATCAGTTGGTTACAGATCAAGTTTGGGTCTCCTTTATATAATGACTTTTGTGTATTCTGTATTTGATTTCAAATGCATCAATGCAAGGATACTATCTTATACCAAGATCTTCATTGCTAATGATTTTCATGGTTAAAATGTCATGATCACCACGACAGAATCCCTTAGGTTCTAATTTCAATATGGCGTTTATTACGCTATGCCATGTTGTGAGGGAATGTTCCGCTTTTCAGACCCTTTGTCATCATCATCATCATCACATCATTATTACCGTTATAATTTCAAAGATACCTGAGGACGGAGAAATGATTGTACTTGGCTGTTGACCCGGAGTTGAAATTCCGATGGATGTAGGAGTTGATTTACTGGATTGGGCAGGTGTGATGAAAGATGATTGGACAAGAGGCAGACTAACAGATGATTGGATGGTAGATGCTGCTGCAGCTGCAGTATGAGTAGGAATGGGATTGGTCGGATTTGTGACGCTAGCAGGATCGACGTTGCACATGTTACATGTCTTGGTACAAAGAAATAGAGCAGAGGATGGACGGAGGTTACAAATGTCCATGGTGAGGATTAAGTGGTCACAGTTTTCCTCTGTGTCAGCACATGTCATTGGCTGAGCTTCAACTTTAAAAACCGAGTATCATCAGGTCAAACTCAGCGAGAGATAGAATTTCTATATCAATTTACACCAAGCTTATATTTACCAAGACATACTGCACATATGTAGAAAGAACTGATAATCCTGATATATGTAAACATCCTCCCTGTTTTTAATGCATGATATAAGTTTCCAACTATCAAAGTGGAACTAGTTCCAGCGATAAGAAAGGTCAAAATGTGGGGAAATATGCAGGCATACATCTTTACTAGCCGAATGGTTACGATCCGCCCCGCTTCTCTATGTTGTAGCGGAGGGGGGGGGGGGGGGGGTCTCCGTGGCCGAGTAGTTAAAGCATTGCGCTCAAAATCACAAGGCCTCTCACCTCTAGTCGGTGCGGATTCGAATCCCGCTCGCACCGATATATGCGAGAAAGTTTGCCAGTTTCCTTTCGGGAGATCAGTGGTCTCTTCCCGGGTACACGGGTTCTCTCCTCCACCAATAAAAACTGGACGCCACCAGATAACTGAAAAATTGTTGAGTGTGGCTGAAAACAAACAAACGTCTATGTTGTAGCTAGCGAAGATGACAGGCATATGTATACTGTAACACATTCTCCGATGTTTTATCAGTAATAAAAATTGTCTCATATTATATTATATATTTCTCATTCTATTTTTTCGAATCGAAGGACGTATTAGAACTTATTTTGGAAAGAAAATCACATTCAGATTAGATACATACATTAGTAAACATTCTTGTGAAGACATTTCGTGAATTTCAAAAGGGAAAGGAGGTATACTACCCAATTTTGAAACTTTCCCGCCCAAAGGGAGAGGAGGGTTGAATAGGCCAAAGTGGTAAAATTAATAAATAAATAAGGAACATTTTATTAAAAATGTTCAACCAAAGAAGTTTGCAACCCCCTACCCCTCCCTATCTTCTAGATCCGGGAATTATGTCTGAAATGATGTGTCCTTTATTGCCTCCGTAAAGTTTTTTTCTGTTGTGAGACAAACACAATATGTTACAAAAGTGAATCTTCATTTGTATCTTCTCATTAGGTAACGACATGCAGATTTCATGTTGTGGAAAAAAGTCCGAAAGACTATATTCCGCACCTTGTAAAAATCATTCAGCTATGACGAAACTTAAACTTCAAAACTGAAATAAAGCATGGTGAAAAAAGCGTGGAAAACCAAGTGGAACTATATTCGGTAGAAATTCTCATAAATCTCGTAAGAATCATTCAACTGTGACGAAACGTCAACATACGGTAGTAATTCAGCTTTCTTTTAATTAAGCAAAATGTAACTATATTCAGCACAAAGCTGCCATAAGTCCCGTGAAAACCACTCAAGTGCGACGAAACAAACATACATTAGTATTTATTAACAATCTAAATTTCAGCTTCCTAAATTAAAATAAGGTGAAAAATGTCTGGAATTCAACCAAAATGGCCAATGTATCTCATAATAAGAGACCCATGGGCGCCACCGCTCAGTCGAGTCACCTGTCCCTGCTGAGTTTTCCCCTATGAAAATTTTTGACCCCAAACTAGCCCTAAAGGGTCATGACATAACCATGATACAAGGTAATTGTTACATATTTCAGTGTAGGTCTTGACGTACCATAGATGTACTTCCATACTCCCCTGTTAGTGCATGAGTTTTTCAATTAAAATGGTTTATTCAGGCAGGTTGCTTTTCAAGGCTCGGGGAGTGGGGGAGGCAGTCGGAAAAGGAATTGGCTTCGCAATTTTCCAAATTATCAACAAGCATTAATTTCTTTTGCAATTAATTTCAAAATCTTAAATCACAGAGGTGGTGGTTTTTCTCTTTCACTACATGGTTTCAATTTACCAATTCAAGTTTTCATTCGATCTTACCATTTAATACTATCAAAATGGGTGGGGTGTAAATTCAGCCAATGATTGATGGAAAGATAGATAAATAGATACTTTATATGTGACAATAACTAATGAATATGTGATCAAAATTGTAAATGCTATAAAATGTATGTTGAAAACACAATGCTAATTAAATTTAAGTTTACGGGTTTATGAAATAACTTTTTTTCTGATGATCGATAAAATGATTTGTATATATATGTAACCTAACCCCCATCCCACGATACCAGCTGACACTCAGGGTATGAAACATATGAATGAGACACGATTTTAGCATATATAACCATAAAATATTAAAAGGAGGCCACAATGAAATATTTTTGTTCGCGACCCCCTCCACCCAATAATGCATCAACTGGCCATGCAAGTTTACTAGTCCTAGGCCTCACAATATGACCATGATACGAAAAAAACCCCACCAAAAACTTATAAACGGACAGACCTGTACCGTAATATAGCCCATTAAAATTACAACAAAAACCAATTAAAAAAAATACATAAATAAACCAAACAACCCCCCCCCCCCCCAAAAGGTTAGGTCACCTAATAAGTAATAAAAGGGTCTGGGGTTCAATGCCCGATTATTCCGAAGATTTTGATCTCCTTCTTTGCTACAGTAGTGTTCATTTATAGAAATTGCTGCCCATAACACACAAGAGCTGACTTTAAATTTTTGCTTGCAACAGCCAGGAACTATCAAAATATGCTAACTGGTAATATATCCCAAGGCTTTACCTAGAAACGAGATAGAACGCAAATGAATTGTACATAAAATTATAAATCACCGAGATCAGTTGCGTATGTCCTGATCATGTTGTCTATGGAACACTCCAGTAAAAGTACACAATTGTTTTGAAATTATCATAGTTGAGCGGACTATGCAAGTCTTGCAAGTACACTCATGAGTTAGCATCATTAAGATATAAATCTTTTGAACATACTTGAGATATGAACTTTGACAACATACTTTACGAAACGTGTTGCATTAAATATTCACTAAAAGTTGCCAGCTTCAAGCGTTGCAGTTTATATCCTCATCTCATGCATTTTCAGAAAATGAATTTATTACTTGTATTTACTTTCTATTCTCATTTCTGTCGGAATTCCCTGCCATTGAAATTATGAAGAACCATACGAGCATTGTTCACAGCTACAGTGCACTTGTTTCTGTAAATTTGGTAGGACTTCGGTATCCTAATAACATTGTATCATAAGTATACCGACGTCATAACTTATTTATAGAACAAGTGTCCATGTCAGAGCATCATGAATAAATGTCCAACATTACAATTTGTGAAGATATCAAAGGCAAGAACACTGGAAATGTAAATATTGATTCGAGAACCTGCAATGCACATAATACAGGAGACCAAACCGTTTTTAATGGGACCAGTAATCCCTCGGTGTGAAATGCATATTTACATGTGTATTAACATTTTTAATGCATAAATCATACTTGTGCATTCATTTTTTCTTCTTCTTCATTGTTTTACCTTCGATATCTTTACTAATTGTAATGATAGCCATTTCCTCATGAATACAACGCATGTGCATCTAAATGGACAAAAACAAATACCGCTGATATTCATTCAATAAAGGAGGTTGGCCATTATGACAATGTAGTACATCTCTGCATTACTCGTTTTATTCCTTTTAAATTTGATTATTTAGCTGGGTAGCTCTGTTGCTCAACAAGTTGACTGCTGATCTGCAGATCAGGGGTTCGACTTCAGCAAGGGTTTTAAATATTTATTGTGTTACTTTCTACTAAAACTATTCTTTTTTGACAAAATAAATATGAAAGTTTTCAAATTTCAAAATATTGTACATATCTTCTTTCCATCCATATAAAATTTCTCTAGTGCAAGTCCTCCATATGAGTGAAAGATTCTCGAGCGGGATGTTAAAACAATATATAATTAATCAATAATCCTCCTGTACATTTCTGAAAATATCCAATCTATCTAACTTTAACCATTTAAAATCTTACAAGAAGCAGTAGCAGATTAAATACAGATAATTTTAATCAGATTGTGAAAATACCCTCTTGCTACATGTACATGTAATTGCAAATCATATAATGATATGGAGCTCCGGAATAGTCAATAAAACTGTATCAAAATAAAAAGCTAACAGAACAGACTTTCAATCCCTTCCAGATATATATGAAAACCTACAACCTAAAGGAAGGAAACCTCAACTACACTAAAATTAAAGGCTTCCCTCCCTTTTAAGTGTATGTATTGCATGGGTACAATTACCTACACCACAATTAAAGCTCCTTCAATGACAGGGAAATATATACATGTATACCTGTGGGAGAGAGAGAGAGAGAGACCCTTTGTTTTGCACAAATGAGGAACAACTCCCTCTCATGAACTCGAACCACAGCAACACAGAGACATAACACTACACCAATCAATTTGATTAAAAAATACAGATCTCTCAAATAAACCTTTTAAGAAATATGTATTTTAACTGTCAATTTCACATGCATGTCCATGTGTTGATTAAGCAGTAAAAACCAGTATATTAAATCATTTAATTGAGAAAATGCAAGTATAAGCTTAAATGATTACATCTACTACACAAATAACACAAAAATGTGCAAATAATTATAATGAGCTAAAATGTATGTCATTTGATTTGCTGGTAAACCATCATTAAATGCTCAAAGCCCAACACAACTTTGAAAACCAAATTGCATGTCTTTTACATGACAATTCCAACAGAATACATATTTTCAGAACAACTTCTAGTTTCTGTCCATCAATAGTAAAACATCAAAATATCACAAACAAATTGATACATAGTCATGTTTGGGATTTTCAGATTACTCCAATTAATTATTTAGAATTTAAAATATTGAAAGATTTCCAAATTCTGTCAGCAAATTCCCAATAAATTTTCAGTCTTTTGCAGGTTAGCAAGTTATGTGGTGCCAGAGGGTCTGAAAAAGAGGAAATGAAGAAAATGTAACACTTGTGTATAATACTGAAACAAACTTTACACAGATTTTAAAATTTTCTGACAAACTTCAACATTATACTAAATATACATAAAGATGTGTATCTGGAGACAATGTCTGCATAGTGAAAAACAACTATACTCACACAGATGGAAATTGAATCCAGATTTTATATACCTGGCCTTTACTACACACAAAGTCATATGATGACATATGTGTGTGAAATCTCCAGGAATTACTTTGCAATTAGTCTTTTCATTATACTGTCATTTCTTATATACATGGTAGTCTAAATACAAAATTACAACAGGTGTAAATCAATTTATACTTACTTGGCCCACTCTACATTAAGAATCAGATGATCATAACCAAATCCTGAAACACCAGCAATTGCTCTTGCAGCATCTTCTCGTCTGTGGAAGTTGATGAATGCAAATCCCTGGAGAAAATTAATGACAGTCAATACCAAAAAACCCCTACACATTCAGCTTAACATGAAACCTTTGTACGTTTTTAACATTAAACTTCCACGGATATTTTCTCTTATCAAAGGTTTGAAAACATATCCGACATGAAAACATATACAGAGATATTAACCTTAGACTGGCCAGTATTTTTATCCTTGGCCAAGTAAATCCTCTGAATCGGTCCAAATGGTCGAAACAGCTCCTGTAAATCTGACTCTCTTGTGTCCTCCGACAGATTTGTAACTCGAATGGTAGCTGACTCATCTACAGAGAAAGTATGGCATTCAATCTACAGTCTGTCACAAGAACTTACAATTGTTCCGACTTTTTCCTAACCTTTATTATTAATATACTATAAAAGCAATCAACAGTTTCCAGCATACAAATCTCTTTGAGAGGTAATTAACTGACCCCTTTTAGAAGACATTGTTTCGCCACGCCCTTTAGCCACTCCATCTCTCAGACTTGGAGGAACATATTTTCCTGATGTTTTGGGGGCCACTACAGCAGGAGCCTGGCTTTGCACTGGCCCACCAGGTGCATCACCAACTGGTGGCTTTTCACCATCTTGAAGCTTTTCCTATTTCAGTAAAAGAAGGATTTAATTCATCAAAAAGAAGGAGTTTGTTTGACCTTTCTGTCTATTTTGGTGTCATGATTTTATTTTTTGGTTCAAATTTTGTTGGTATTACATATATAGATATAAATTTTGTTCCCCATTCTCTTGGTGGGAGATCTGTCATTAGAAGTATTTCTCATGGTATTTTTTAAAAGTCAAAAGCCCTCATACAAAATGCAACATCATAAAAGACATTTGACACATGAACTTCATGATTCCTTTAAAAATAAATACTTGTCTCTCTTACAGGGTTTACACTCATACATATCTAGATCAGTACTGTGGGGTCCTGTAGTTGCCCACAGGCAAAACTTTCAAGTCAAACACACAGTCTAACTTGTTTGTTCTATTGGATCTATCAGCAAACTTCTCAATGTCTAAGTCATGCATGCATTCACTTCACAAATATGGAAAGCCAATGGACTCAAAATTCTACCTATGTAACTGTGTATTTATAACTACGTAATTTGCCATTCCTTCAATGTAAATGTAGAAATGTTAAATGTAAATGTAAAAATGTTAAATGTAACTGACAATTGCAGTACTTATTATACTAGCGCAATGTCCATCCATTGAGTTGGAATGAATAACTGTGTAAATGTTGTTACGCAAAGCATTATCTGTTCAATGTTTACAAATGTTGAAGTTACATTAAACGAATGATGAATTAACATGTTACATGCGACACAAACATACTAATTTTTGTATCTGTCCACCTTTATTGAAAAATAATTTGAACTTAATATAAAACTACCAATCTCCAATATTGTCTCACCTGTGCTGTCTGCATACATGCCACAGGTGAGTTACTTTGAAATCTAATAACTACTGATAAACTACTAGTATATCATTGAAGTAAAAGGTTTTCAGAGCATGATATCATAGACTTGAATATATTCCTATCAGACTGATAGTTGATTTTATTATTTCCCAGTGTGTTGATTCAATTGACAAATGCACAACACCAATTATAAAATAGCCATAATTACTGATGGTCCTTGATAAACATATCATTGTCATAATACTGCTACTTTTGTAATTTAAGACAAACATGGCAAATCAACAAAGCACGCTAAGTTTGTAGTGCATAAAAAACAAGGAAAGTATATTTAGCTTTGACAACTTTTCTGTTTACAATTATATTTGATTTAAATGCAATGCAATCATCTGAAAATTTCTGTTTCAACATCTTATTATAACATTCAACTTGAAGAATTGCAACAAATTTTCAAGTACACCATGTAGAATTCACTCACCATGTGGGCAATCAAGCTATTAAATTTATGGACCCAAATAAATTGGTGCGTGGGTGAGTGTTACATTTAAACCCTGTACTACATATTTTTCATCCATTTTTCAGCATAACTCCAGATAAATTACAATGAATTATTCAAGTGATCAGGCATTACCTGCAGAGGTCCCAAAGTGTCCTTATATGGGCATTTTGTGGTCCAGTGATCACCTTTACAGATACGACAGGACACCAGCTTCTGGTTCTTCAGTTTCTGTAATGGGTCCTCCTCCTGTTCTACTACCTCCTACACAAGATACGATTAAAATTTATGAACAAAACTAAATCAGTTTAGAAATGAGTAACATTGTTAACAACCTCAATCATTTTTCAAACAAAAATAACAGACCTACAAGTGCAAATGTCATCAAATTTAAATATCATATTTATATATACATGTGTACTTAGCTTGACTTTAGTTCTATGATCTTGTCTTGGTGGATTTATCAGACAGACATCATTTCAGGATTAAAAACTTATTTACATGTACACTTAAGGAAATGAAAATTGAAGATTATATGAAGTATACACTTACAATTCTACCCATGACAGAGACATTGGTTAGATGATAGAATTGGCAATATATTGCAATATTCTGATTAAATATTGCGATATATCATGATATCATTTTTGCTGACACTAATCGTCCCTAGTTAGATCCTTAGCAAATGTAATGTTAATGAACTCACCTCCTTATTATGTACATACTGCATATTGATTTCCTCCACCTGTACAATAGTATTGGCTGGGTTTGGTCCAGGTGGATCTCTCTCTGCTGCCCCAAATTTTCTCCATGTCTGCAGACCAATACAAAATTTACTCCATTCTTAGCAAGTACAAATACTTATTACAGTACTGCTTAAACTTCAGTTTACAGTTTGATGAAAAAAGATCTTAAAATATGAATTGACAATATACCTTTCTCTTTGCAATGCTTCTAGGCACTTTTCTCTTTTCAACTTTGTATGTTTTCGTGACCTTCAATATAAATTTTTTTTCTTTACATGTATTCATGAATACTGTAATTGGACAGAGTAAAGATCATCAACTCACTTTAGAAGATGTTCGTGTGCCTTAATGGTCAACTGAGTATCACACAATAAAGAATTTGAAATTTAAATATAAACATCGTTTACTTTATTTTCACTATAATCAAGGTAAGAAAAAAAAAAATTTCCAACCACTTCTCCCTTGGGACAAATACTACATAATGAACACTCGTTTTACTCCTCCAATAACATTTTCATACTTTTTACCCAAAGAAAGATGGACATGTGTTTTAAATTCTTTACTTTTAATCAGTTCATAAAAGACATCCATGTACTCTGTCATGTTTGAGTCATTAATAAGTGTCTGAATCACACACAGGTAAATAACATAAGTCTCTTTCAATAAAAAAAATAAAAAATCAATTATTGCTTCTTTAACATCTTCCTAACATGCAAAGAAATGTTTTACGATATACAAAAATTGCAAAACCCTTTCTGATCGCATTCTGTACATGCTTTGAATTGCTAATCGTCATATAAATAAATAACTTAATAACTGTTTTTATGTTGTTGGTACAACAGCTAAAAATGTCAAGTCAGAAAGAGCCCCACGGTATGAAACATCCTCTGCCTAATATAAGTGCTAAGAATAAAATAAAACTCCTGCACATGCACACCACTTCAGTGTAAATAATAAAGCACTGAGCCAGAAAGATAAAAACTGGTTGACACTGTCCAAGTTTGTTAACAGATTAAGGACCAAAAACAGTTGAAACAAGCATTCTGAGAGTATTGCTTTGGCAATACATGTCCCCTACCAATGCCCCCATTAATTGATGGATGTAATTTTCAAGATAATGTACATTTGATGTTGTTTAACTTTGAACTATGACTTATCCGACCTCGCACACCAACCAAATAAAAATACAGACTTCATGTATATTTTCATCAATATGTTTTGCAATAAATGAGCTTGAAATGTAAAATCAATGAAGTGATTCGTTGACTGCCTATTTTCACCACCTTTCCATTGGAACATGACCCCAATGAATATCAAAATGTAAGATATAAAACTTCTTTAACACCTGTCCGTTAAATATGAAATTCAAAATTGATCTGTAGTCTGCCACTCTGAAACTACACTGCAAGTTTCAAACAAATTCTTGCAAGCATAATAGGAAAATTACAGGACAAAATCAGAGGATTGATGTTAGATAAAAATGTATATTAGATTAATAGTTAGATGGGGTTTCTGTTTTCCAACATTGATAACACAACTTTTGGAACAAAATTAAATGACTGTAAGATTTTTTGTACATTTAATATTGTGAATAACAATAGAAAATGTATATAAAGAATAATATTTTTTAAAATGTTTATTTCCCAGACCTATTCTATAACAAAAGTTTTTTTTTCTTAAACCAGATAAAATGACAGCTTCAGAGGGTGGGGCCCAACTAAACTCCACCTAATACAACAATATACACCTATTACATCACAGAGGATGCATTGATATAGAAAAGGTATATTTGATTCAGTGAAAAATACTATGAATAGTAGCTATATGCAATGTTTACAGTGAAATATACCTGTACAAAGAAAGAATTATTTATGCCACACTGTCATAATGAGTCTGTATAGAGTATCATTTGTACTTGTATGATTGATTTGGTTCAACATTCACCATGCTTTAGTTTAAAGTGTGTGTATGTGGTGGTGGGAAAGGCCTTGATGAAAGCTATGTCAATTTGCATGTAGTGTTTTGTAAACATTGAACTATTGATCCCATTCCTTAAATACAGTTTAAAGACTTGAAATACCTTGACCATTTTGCCATCATCATTGTACTTGAATTCTGTGATGACCTTTATGCCCTTTTCTTCATCATACTGCTCTGAGGATGGTGGAAGGACTCCTATAATTATCAAATAGATTTATATAAAATTCATGAATGTCTGACATGGAAATATCTAGTTCTGCATATCAAAGGGTATATATAATAATGCATAGTATGTGGTGCAGATCTAAGAAGTCTGATTGTAATTAAATTGCAACACCAATAAAATATCAAAAGCCTCTGACATATTGTGGGTATTTTTTCCTACCCTTTGGGAAAAATAGCATCAAAACAAAACAAATTTGGAATTTTCTTACGTGTGAACAAATGCATTTATTTTCAATCAACACTGAATAAACCATATTTTAAAGAATTTATAAGCATTAATTATTCAAAATTTTACAAATGAGTACCATTTTACTGACCTCTACTTTCTATTTATGAGGAATGAAGAAAGTTCACTTGTACAATGTTTCACACAAAGTTAATTACAATGTTATAGCAGTTTGTTATTCAACATTTTTTAGCCTCAGAATTTGTAAATGACGATAGTATTTGTTATTTGAAAAAAACATAGGCCTTTATCTATCACTTGCTTCAAGGGCTATGGAATCTTTAATTTCCTTGTTCTGCATATGCAAGCCAAATTCTAATTTTCAGCAAAAGTAAAAAACAAGATGTGTTCTTAAAACACAAATGACCCTGAAGGTGCCAATATTGATAAAGACTTTAATACATAATATATGTTCTGTTTACACTATGAATATTTTGGACCAGCTCAAGAGTCCGATTCCTGGGTTTGCAAAATTCACTATTTTGGTACATAACATTCTGCATTCCCTAAATTAGCATTTAGTTTTTATATATAGTAGCAGAAAATTTAAAGAAAATGCCTTTCAAATGATTCACAATGACCATTTGGCAACTCTGGCCAATAGCAATTCATCACCCGAGCGATCTAAATAATGCTGAATAAACCAATATCAAATTTTTTTGCCATAAACAGAAAGGACTAAAATCTATATGCCCTGGATTGATTCCAAGGTCATAAAAACATTTCTAAAATCACTTTTAATCAAATTCTTCATACTTTCATTTTCACAAAGTAGAAATGTTACCTGTTACTACTTTTTTTTTCATTTATTTTTATTATATTTACAAGTATTGTTTTTCATATGTGGCGTTGTTTTGAGTGCCAGTGTAAGCATCAGTCTAATATATGATATAGCCAAGCCAAATGTCCTGAAGATTAATTTCAGCAATAAAGCTTAATGAAGAAATTGTCCAGGATGTGTATAAAAATTCTATCTCCTAACTTAAATCACTTATTAAACGTACCAATCTAATGAATAAACATTACTACTATTATTTTCATGCTCCTGCAATCCAATTTCTATCAAAAATTCCTATTTTAATTAGATTTTAAATGTAGCGCTTCATAGAATCCTTTATTTAAACACTTTGCTCAGAAACCAACAATTCATCATGGTTCAATTTTAATTTTTTTTATTTAAATAATCTAAAATATGGTAATATATGGCACACTTAAAACTCGCCCAATATGTCTGCTTACCGTCCTCCACCTGTTCCACTTGTTCCGCCCAACTTATTGGCTTAGAACTGCAAATACAATGAAATACATTAAATATATATTTTAGCTGTATGTTTTTACTACATAAATTTATAAATATATTGTTTTTTTTGTGAAAAAATTTAGGAGACCCACTCGTTTTCAATGGCAGGCATGGTTGCTGACAAAGACTTCCGGTTAAAAATTTGATAACTCGTACATTGAAGTAAATTAATAAACCCTAATATATTTAAATTCGAATGACTTTTTGAGGTGTAATTCATTTGCATAGTATATCTTAAGTTTTCAAATTTGTATATATATTGTAGCAAGGATAGACATTTTATATATTAGATAGCAGGAAAGGGTATTTTATATTTCCGACATATTTATGTTTGACCTAACATTGTATATTCAAGATGGCAGCTCCCTTGCAACATTTTTCGCTTGAGAACTGTAAAAGTATGTTATTGTATTCATTGAAACTATATTTTGCTTAAAAGTGTATTTAAACCCAACATTAAAATGCGTTTTGTTAAATAATAATATGTCTTACGGCGTGACCGTGTTTGAGGACGAAGCAAAAGGTATTGACATTAGTAAAACACTATAGTATTGATATCCAGAACACTAACTGATTAACAGGATAAAAAATACCCCGAAATTAGGACCGAACGTGGGAGGACGGATCTCTGTCAGAGCATCTTAATATTTTGTTACACAACTTTAGACATTTGATCTGCCTTTTAATTGAACGCGGAAAATATAGCAATTGATGTAAACAGTGCATTCTGGCGTCTGTTTAGCATTTACAAACAACCAAGAAGTGATTAGATCTATATGATTGTATGTAATATCTCATAATGACTTGGGTACACAAGATTCAAAATGGTAGAATACATGGTCTCACTCTACATGATTTCAACTAAAATTTTTAAGTTTGACAGGTGTGGTTTAATTTTTCATTAGTTTTCTTTATTTTCCTTTTGATTATGTATATCTGTGTTATCTCCAGGGAGAGCTCTGCTCTCATGGCCAATTGGGTCTTGAGAAGGCTTTGCCATCTATCATAAACAAGGATTTTCACTGGAAGAGAAAAAACTTGATTTCTTTCAAGTGCAGTAAAAGTTTTAAAATCTAGTGTTGAAGGTGCTTCAGTTAGACAAGTGCTGCACTCTCAAACATATATCATTCTTCTGTTTATTTGATGTAATATGTCTCATGGCATGATCATGTTTGAGGGTGAAGCAAAAAATTTTGGTATTAGTATTTATATCCATAACAGGTAAAAAAAAATTCAAAAGTTATCTGGATGTGTACAAGCAGCTGTCAAAGATGTTACAAGACTTTAAACATTTGATCCTCCTATTCTTTGAATGTAGGAAATATAACACAATTTATTTCAGATGTGCATTGTGATATCCTATTTAGCTTCATTGTTTAGCAAATTTACAAACATAGGAGACCTGGTACAATCAGTGAGTGATGATATGATTGAGAATATATGGTTTACATGCATTTATGGATTTTATGTAACATCTCAGAATGATGTAAACTAGGGTAGATGAGATTCAAAATGGTGAGATAATATCCTTGTGTTTGTATTTGAATCAATACCATTTTGACCAAAATTTTCAAGTTTCGTAGGAATTGTGCAACTATTCTTTAGTTTACTACATTTTCTTTATAAGCATATATATATATATATATATATATATATATATATATATATATATATTTTATATATATATACTCAACAACATAAAAACACACCATAAAACAGATAAAGAAATTTTTTTTATTTATTCATTCTATCTCATAATTTTATATCATAAAATTTGTTAACTGGCTTCAGAGTAACAAGGCCACAAAAACATCTGATTAAGAATTATGCCATATACGGTGTTGATACGTCGACAACACAAAGTCAATATCTGGTATGACTGCCTTTTGTGTTGACGCATGCTGTGCAACGGAGTCACATTGACTTAATGATGTTTTGGATTTTAACTTGTGGCATGTGAGTCCACACTTCCATCAAAGCGCGCCAAAGTTCTGGTATCATCGTTGACTTAATGGGCCTATTATTGACCATTCGTCCTAACTCATCCCAAACATGCTTTATTGGTGCCATGTCAGGCGATAAAGAAGGCCATGTCATTACTGGAATGTTTGCATTATTGTCCTGTTGAAAAACTCTCAAGTCCTGGTGGTTTTGAAACATGGGCTGAACGTGAGCTGCCAAAATGTCATCCCTGTATCTTTGAGCATTAAGGTAATTGTCACAAAAGTGCAAGTCTGAGCGATGATGGAAAGATACAGATGCCCAGATCATGACACAACTGCCACCCCAACAGTCAACTTCCTGTATACAACATGATTCGAATCTTTCAATGTATCTTCTCCATACATGTGTACAACCATCAGCTCTAGACAGATGAAAACATGATTCATCTGAACACAGGACTTCATCCCATCGTTGACGTGTCCAGTGAAGATGCTGTCATGCCCATTCCAGCCATAGACGTTTATGACGCTGCATAAGTACAGTACCCTTATACAAGTGACGAGCATTAAGACCATTTTCATGGAGCCTTCTGCGAATAGTCTGGCTACTGATTCTTTGTCTGTTGCATCCAGGGGTTACATTAGCAGTCTGTGAAGCTGTAAGGAAATGATTCCGAAGATACTGAAGTCTAATAAAATGGTCCTGCTGTGGGGTGGTAACTCTTGGTGCATCTGGTCTCTGCCCATCAGATAAGGAATTTGTGGAAAGAAAATGTTGATTAAAATGGACAATGGTACTGTGATGGCAGTTGAAATGATTTGCAACATTCAGAGTGGAAAGACCTGCATGAAGCATACCTACAGCTTGGTTGTGCTCATCAGTGCTTAAGCGTGGCATCAAAACGCATTAATTTGTCAACAAAAATGAAATTTCAGACTCTCCTTCTGAAGATGGAGTTAGAAGACACAGGAAACAAGTTTTAATTTTCATGCAGCGTAATTGGCATGTTTTGCACATGCAAAAAGGTGTTTTAAAACATTTTTGAGTTTGTAAGCGCTTCATTGAACATGACCTTTAAATTTTACAGGACAAAATGTTAAAGGGTGCATTAATAGGGACAATTGAAATTATAATAAAATATATTTTAATTTTTGAGAAAAAAATAATTTTTAGCGGTGCATTTTTTATGTTGTTGAGTATATTATATATCTATATCTATGTATGTATGTATATGATTGTATATATATATATATATATATATATATATATATATATATATATATATATATATACTTGTGTGTGTGTGTTGCCTATCTATAGGGAGAGCTTTGCTCTCACGACCTTTTGGACAGTAAGAGGGCTTCACCCTCCATTATACTTCTGTTTATCTGATATGCCAGTTGATATTTCAGAACTACGGACCTCCGTGGCCGAGTGGTTAGAGCATCATGCTCAAAATCATAAAGCCTCTGTTGGCGCGTGTTCGAATCTCGGCCATGGCGTTATGTGAGCAATTTTGCTAGTTTACTTGAGGAAGGTCAGTGATCTCTTTCCAGGTACATTGTATCTGGGTTCCCTCCTCCACCAACAAAAACTGGACGCCACCAGATAACTGAAAAATTGTTGAGTGTGGCGGAAAGCAATAAATAATCAATCAATCGATTTTCAGAACTTAAAGGTTGACCATTGAGAAAGCAGTTGCAGTGGTTTGAAAAAGGACTAGCAGTCTCTATATTTAGCTATATAGCTTTATACGCTATTTGAAATAGCTTGATTAAATAGTTTAGATTGAATTACGTCAAATTTCTTTTTATATGTAATGGCATAGCCAATAAGTTGCATAATGATACTTTGAACGAACCATAACACAGTTCAAATTAAAGGTCATATTATTATGTTTTATATTACAACCACTGGGTTGATGCCTCTGCTGGTGGACTGTTAGTCCCTGAGGGTATTCACTAGCCCAGTTGCTACTTCGTTATTAGCATGAATTACAGATAAAAATTTGCTGTGATAAAATTAGAAATTCATTTCAAAATTAAGGATTATCTACCTCATGCATAGCTCTGATCCTTTGCCAGATTAGGCTGTACTATTTGGTATTTTTGGTTCTTTCAGTTCTTTCAAGTTTGTTCTTATTTCGGATTTCCAACATTTTTGACTTGAGCATCACTGAAGAGACATTATTTGTCGAAATGCACATCTGATGCATCAAAATTGGTACCGTTTATGTTTTATATTTCACAATACTACTGCGTTTTAAGAATTTGTTTGGTATTGTTAACTGTCCACTACCCGTGTGCATTGAAGTATAGATGATATGATCACTTTACAATGTGAAATCTGATTGCTTATCTGTTATTCTGTTGATCCTCACTGACTTTTTATTCTATGCTGAAGATTGTATAGCTGTTGCTTAACAACTTAATAATCCTAACATTTGACAATTTTCCATCACAATTCTTCAAAGGGATGTAATTTAAGAAGTATTTTTCATTTACGGTGTGTTGTATGGAGTACAAGGCACATAATAGTCAATTTTGACTGGGTGCTGATAAGAAGAAGAAGAGTACAAGGAGGAAATTTGATTTTTATGCTTTTAGAAATGGATTTGATAAATGATTTCAAATAGCTAAATCCAAGCTATTCAAATATATCTAGCTTAAAGCTATATAGCTATCTTAAGCTAATTATAGAGATGTGCTCCTTTATTAGCTGACCTGTTTTTATATTCTTATGAAGCAGAATTCATTCAAAAGGCTCTACAGTAGAAGAAAAAAACCTCTTGCTGTGTCCTTCAATTCAACATTTAGATATATTGATGACATTTTATTTATTAACAATGGTAATTTTCATTCATATGTTGATTTGATATATCCCAGTGAACTTGAAATAAAAAACACAACAGAGTCTTCCACATCTACTTTGTATTTGGTTATTTTATTGAAAATAGATGCTTGTGGCAAACTAACAACTCAACTTTTTGACATACGGGATGATTTCAATTTCTCCATTGTCAACTTTCCTTATCTATGTAGCAATATTCCATTTTCAACTGCACATGGTGTTTATATCTCCCAACTGATTTGATATGCAAGAGCTTATTCTGCATATGATCAGTTTTTAACTTGAGACAGGCTACTGACAAAGAAGTTGATGTTACAGGGCTTTGTACAGTCTGGTCTGAAGGCAGCATTTCACAAATTTTATGGTTGTTATAACGATCTGGTTTGCCAATACATCCTTCCATTGGGTTAAATGCTGTCTGACGTGTTTAATACTAATTCTTAGGCCATTCTTCACACACTGATTCTAACTGCTGATTACTCCTTTTACCTGATCAAGATACGGGGCTCATGGTGAGTGTGACTGGTCAACAGGGGATGCATACTTCTTCTAGGCACCTGATCCCACCTCTCTCGTATGTCCACGGGTCTGTGTTTGCCCATCTCTCTGATTTGATTTTGTATAGGAATTACGAGATTGCATACTGTTCATTATCTTCACCTTTCCTTTGTGATGGACCTGTGAAATGAAATACTGTAAAACAGCCTGTACTGTAAAGATTGAGGCTGTTGTATAAATGGACAAAAGCTATGTTTTTCATTTATTTCATACTGGATCAGTGTCCAACTTCATTTCAAAGGGATCAAGATGGGATGAATAAGATGCTGCCTTTCGTTGCTTATTTTGACTAATTATCTCATATACATGTGTTACCATTATAGCTCACTGTTAATCTATATATCTTTAAAAAGCATGTCATTATATAAGTTCATCCGTGCATAAAATAATACTTACAAACAAAAAAATAGGTATAAAAGCATTTTCCCCATTCATCATTTTAGATGCATTAAGTGACATTCTAGATGCACTCAAAGAAGAAGAAAACTTTCAGAGATTAGAGGAAGCAAAGATCTCTGCCGGAAATGATATGCTACGAGCCATGCAGATTGTATTCCCAGTGGCCACTAACATTCAGATGGAAGTTATTGAAAGATATGGGTTTGCACCAGATGGAGAGGGTATATGTATACTTACCAGTTATAGTCTTGAATAAATAAGTAATATGCTGTCTAACTGATTTTTAAAATAAGGTGAATATGTTAGATTACTGTTCCAGGTATATCATAAAATGGATTGGAAAATTGTTTAGTGTATTTGAAAGATATTCATGTAAATAGCATATACATATAACAGTTGTCCATTCTGTCACCAGATGCTTTATTCTGCTTGCTTCACTTACATCTTTGTACTAGATTCTTGTACAACTATCAATAAAAATTGTTTTGTTTTCCCAATATAAAATCAAATACTAAATTTTCAGAATCTTTAGTTGTTTCAGTTAGACGGCATGAATTTTTTGTATTATTGCCCTAAACTTTGGATGATATTGTGAATAAATATGTGATTCCATATAACAAAATGTGTGCCCCACAAATCACACGATGATATTTTATAAACCAAAGAAAAATTCACCTGTGGGATAATGGAAGAATAAACTGAACAGACTCGAACACAACTCCAGTCATCACAGTGCTACATGTGATGTTTCCTATTAAAATAATTTAAAGCCAAACAAGCACATTAGCTGCATGTAATATAATCTGCATGTAATATAATCTGCAAGTTTTGACTGAAAACCTAGTTCATCTTTCTGTTTCCTATAGTTTACAACAGTTACACATTTTCCACACTAAACAGCCAGTTAATTTATTTTCACCAGTGTGCTTGCCACATTGCATTATAAATTATATTTTTTCGTTCATCACTTCCATTGTTTATATCATGTGACAACTGATGAATTTATTACATGATGCAGTCCTCCTGAACTGTTTTCCAAATGTTGACAGAGGTGTAAGTGAAGCTTGCATACTGCACCCTCTGGTGAGAGAATGATGAATTATCCTGCAACAGCAACTAGTCATTTCACACTGGCTCAAAAGTTTGTCACATTTTCCCGTAACATTTACACATCACTGTAACAATCAATGAAAGTTCTGGATTCATTTAGTACTGTATTTACAGTTACCTGTGTCCATCATCTATGTATGAGATTGGATTTTAAGATATTCAAATTTTAATGACATACATTTGATTGCATTTAATGATTTTCAATTGGAGATATTTATACATAATTGTTTTTAATTTCATTCAAGCATGCCATATTTTATTATTCTAAATACACATTCTAATATTTTTAGGTCACCTGAGGAAACTCAGGTGACCTATTGCAATTGGTCTGCATCCATCGTGCATTAATATTGAACATTTTTAACTTCTTCTTGATAAGTACCATTCCAATTCTTTTCAAAATTTGTATGAAGCATGTTTGGGACAAGGCGGATATAAATTGTAAATTTCAGGACTCCTGTCCCCTTGGGGCCCTAGGGGCAGGACCAAAATTGCCAAGAAATGACCAATTTTCAAAAGTCTTTTTCTCTAGAACTGCACATTTGTAAGAAAAACTAAATGAATAATATTATAGAGCAGGAAGGCCTCTATCAAAATTATAAATTTCATGATCCACGGGGCAGAGGTTCTGACTCCAGTGTAGGACCAAACTTGGAATATGATATTTATGATCCTGAAGATAGGGATTTTGGTTTGAGGGTGGGGCCAATATGGTCAGTGATTAAACTTGTTAACAATTGAATATTCTTAACTTCTTCTTGATAACTACCATTCCAGTTCTTTTCAGATTGTTATGAAGCATCTTTGGGACAAGGCAGACATAATTGTAAATTTCAGGACTCTTGTCCCCCTGGGGCCTTGAGAGGGGGAGGGGTGGTCAAAACTGCCAAAAAGTGACCAATTTTCAAAAGTCTTCTTCTTAAGAACTGCATATTTACAAGAAAAACTAAATACATAGTAATGTAGAGAAGGAAGGCTTCTTATATGATCACCAGGGTAGAGGTTCTGACCCCAGGGCAGGGCCAAACTTGGTATATAGTTTTCAAGTGTAAACAGTTCAAAAACATCTTCTTTAATGCTATTAATACCAAACTGAAACTAAATGGATATTTAGAATGAGTAGATAGCCCTTTACTAAAATAGTAAATTTCATGATATCAGGGGTATGAGTTTGGTATGAGAGTGGGGCTTCTTGATAACTACCATTACAATTCCTCCAAAATTTTGTATAAAGCATCTTTGGGACAAAGAGGACACAAATTGTAAATTTCAGGACTCTTCTTCCCTAGGGGCCCTATGGATGGGGCAAAATCTGTTTGGATAAGAGGAATATATATTGTGAAATTTATGATCATAACTCCTCATGGTTGGGGCAAAAACTGCAAAAAAAGTGAAAGTTTTAAAAATCTTCCAAATGTTCTTTACTTCCACACATATGGGAGAGAAACCAAATGCATGGTTATTATGTCCAATTAAGCCCGTTACCAAAATTATGAAATTCATTGCACCATAGTCAGAGTAATATGGGATGATTTAAATGCTTCAAACTTCATTTTCCCTTCTATTGTAACTGAAAAGGAATTATATGCTTATTTAGACAGATCATAGAGCTGTGAACAAAAGACTCCAGAATGAGGCTTTAATGCAAATATGAAACTCCTTGACAGGTCTATATGTATGGGCTATGATACTCAGGTGACCGTTATCGTAAGGCCTGTAGGTCTCTTGTTGATGAATGTTAGGATTTGCACCAGAATTCTTAGCATTGATAAGTTACAATAACATAGTTTGTATCAGCTCAAGTTAAAGGAGTGTTCAAAGTGGTGAGGAGTAGAGGAAATTCTAGTAAATAATCCAATTAATTTTCAAAAACCACAAAGTTCTACTGCTACTAAAAATGCTTGAATTTTAAGTAGTGATCTATCAACAATACAGTTAATGTATTTTGTATTCTTCAACACTTTGTCATATAATCAGCTTTAACAATTTGATTAGAATATATATATATATATATATATATATATAATTTGAGGGTTGGTATTTATGTTTTAAGTTCACACTCCTTGAATATTGAAATTTGGTTTAGATAAGCAGAACAGGAAGATTTCAAAGCCCTTGGGTCTGTATTGATAGTTTTAACTAATACTCAGGTGACCGAAAAGGGCTGTGGGTCTCTCATTAAAATATTTTGATTAAAGGCTCAAACCTTGCATGAGTTTAAAATTTAATATTTATTTTTTTTTTTGTTATGAAGCAGCAATGATGTTATGTGTAGTGACCTCTCCCACATTTCACATAGTAATTTTACTTATGTCATATTTCATAGACAGCCAGAAACTGCAACCACATTTTGCAAAAATGATAATGATATAGGTTGATTTTTTATTATTTAGGTATCATTCGATTTACCCAAGCTGTGAAAATGTATGAAAAACAAGATGAGGAAATTCAGCAGCTGAACCACACCTTGAAAACGATCTTAATTCCCACCGTCACAGTAATACCAGGAGGACTGCAACAGCACAATGGATCCTGAGTAACTCCCAACAGAAACTGTGCCATATTTTCATAAATACTGTAGAACTTACGTGTTTCGAACATAGGTATTTCAAATACCATGGATACGTCGAAGTGAGATGGAAGTCCAAACTATATTTTCTTTTTGTATTTTAATGTCAATATCTTGAACCCTTAGATATCTCGAAGATTTTTCTAGGCTCCAGTTAGTTCAAGATAACAAGGTTTGACTGTATGTGTTCTCATAATTTGTTAGTTGACTTCTTTTTGTAATTATATCATGTGAACTGCATTTTGAAAGCGTTACACATTATACCACGGATGTCACTTCACAGTTTTATGATTGTTTACAACACAGTTGGGGTGGCTTGCTAAATCCAAAAATTTATTAAATGGCTTGTTAAAACATCTGATATGAAGTATGATTTTACAATTAAAAAGTGATACAAGTTTTCAATTATTATATTTTAATTTTTTTTGGGGGGGGGGGGGGGGGGTCCAGAATAATAAAAAAGGTATTTTGTTTGCAAATAAATTTTAGATTCCAAATTGTGTAGTGGTTTTATGCATGATTTGAATATCTAATAAAATTTGTCTTCAAGACTAATCATGTAAATGTTTTAAATATAAAATATTTACGAAAATCAAAGCCATTATTTGTTGATATTTTTTAAATCTACAACTAAAATCTTCAAGAAACATGCCAGGTAGAAAAAAAAAAGATTATTAGACAAATATTATTTTAAGGTTACTCCATACTTGCATTATTACCTGATAAAAGTTTAAAATGTGTATTTATTTCAATTTATTAGAATTAGAACTAATAAATTATCAAATAAAATATATATAGATCACCACACACTTTTTAAGATGCAAGACGTGCATATACAAAATCATATATCAAAGTCGGACAATTGCAATTTTCCTTCAACGTCATTATCAAAATTTCACAAAAAATGGTTGAAACTACATATTAGTATTCATAATAATTTCATGATATTGTTTCTTTACAAAACTATTCCAAATTTCTGTAGAGAAAATTTATCGAATAATGAACTTGATAGAGGATTAAATGGAAACAAAGTTATTGCCCTTGGATTCAGTATTTTGATACATATTATTGATTATTTATATATATAACTTAGACTTTTGAAATATTTGATGTTGAACAAGATTTTTTACATCAAACACTGGAAAAGATTCCAACAAAATGTGTGGTAATATCACACATAAATCTAAATACATTATTGATTTTGCAACATCTTATGATGTCATGGGAGGGTGGAACTACTTTAAAAGAATTGAAATTGCCAAATTTAAGAAATATTGCAATTATCCATCCTTCTATTCAAGCTGCATTTTATAATACATTATTCTGTGTTACATTTGAAAAAAAAAATTTACTTCTCATATTGCATTTTCTGTAGTATTCACCATTGTGCATCTTCAATGTTTCCATGATCCAACTTCAGACCAGGTTGGAAACTTATTTATAGTAACATTATTTTATAATGGATCTTATTGTTAAAACTGTACAAACCCCTGATGCCCTTTGATTGGTGAATAAACATATTATATCGGAGTAAAATGACAGACAAAACAAGGCATCGTGATCTATGAATAACTTTGTATATTTTGAAAGTATGAAAGAATCAGGAGTAAGACTTAATTCGAAAAATAGTTTTACTTACTATGTATATCACAATATTCACCAAAGCAAAATATGAAATCTGTCTAAAAAGTCAGGCAAATTTATTCTTTGTGGTTTGTTATATTATTTTGAATTCAGGAGAATCTCTGTAGTTCAATCGAGAAAAGGCCAATGTGTGATCTAATGGTGATTGATTGTTTAGCATTACAAATCAGCAATACTTGTATTCTTGAAAACCTATTTATATTAAGTTATATATCAGATAGTTAATTTATGATTATATAGAGCTTGGTATGATACATTATTAAAGCATCATTATACAATATATCATGCTCAGGTGGGTTGGGTTGGGGGGACTCGCATTCACACATCACAACCACCGGCCACCATAAATTGTCACTGCTGTTAGCTAGCCTATATTTTCTTATGTCAAACAAGTGTTCAAAATAGTGATTTTTGGTGAATTTAAGGAAAACTGTGATGGGAAATACATGCATTTGTGATGTCATCATTATGATATTAAATTCAGAATTCATTTCAAAATGTACTTTTTTGTTTATTTGTTTTATTCTCTTTGAGAATTTTTCGCCCAGTGAGACATCACCAGCTGTAGGTGAATTGTCATAAATTCACCTAGTGGTTCTGGACAAAAAGTAAAGTACAGTGATGGGAAATAATTTTTCCACTTTGAAAATGGCTGTCATGAAACACATGTACACTTGAAGTTTGAAAGCTGTTTATTGTGAGTAGAATATTAAAATCTTACCTCAATATTCGGTCAGATTTCCTTTCATCCTGATTACCACCTTTAGTCAAGCCTCTACAAAAGCACAAATCTAAATACATTATCATGTCGAGCAGGAAGGCATCTATCAAAATTATAAATTTCATGATCCCAGGAGTAAAGGTTCTTACTCTATATTGGGGACAATTTGGCATATTTGTAAGTGTGTAAAACATTTAAACAACATCTTAAAAATTCTTACTGTATAAAAATTATATTATGGAGAAAGGAATGTACCAAAATTATGAATTTTGCAGCCCAAGGGTTCTGAATAAAACGGGTCCAAAATAGACAAGATACACTTGTATGCAATATCTTTCATCGACATGGGCACTTCTGGGGCCCTTTGTGTAATCTTGTTTTACACTGCTGCTGAATATTTGAATTGCATCGGATATGCAGAACAGGAATTTAATTGAAGCCCTTGGTGCTTTTGATACTTTTAACTTAAATATATTGTATTGGAATATATAGGGAAAACTTTTCTCAAGAGCAACAGAGGCCCATTAGTCATGTATAGCATCCTCAGATAGTGCAGAGTCAAGTGTTGCTCCCGGAGGTTGGACAAGTCCACAATAGAGGATCAAAGTCTATTATAATAAAAAGTCTTCAGAAATATTCATAATATGAACAGCTATTAGCCATGGGCCACAATGCTCCTCTGTCTAAACCTGGTCTTGCTATTTTTAACAAGATACAGATTTTATAAAAGATTTTCTTACCCTCTTTATTTCCATAAATCAAGCCACATTAGTCATTTTAATAGGCAGGTATTGCATTTTCAGATTTGTTGAAATCAATGTCCCCAAAAATAATAAGGATCATAGGGTGGGGGGTTAGGGTTTGGCTAGAATTGGTCCAGATAAAATTTTACAAGATACAAGAATAGAAGGCATATCCCTATGTTGTGGGAATTCAAGCTGGTTAAGTCATAGTCATGGCCCTGTTTGGCTTAGGTGGGGTGATAATATAATGGGTTGGAAATTTTTCATGGAAATGGAGTTAAAAATTCTTTTTTAAAATCTTTATCTCATGAAGAACAACAAGACCAGGTTTATTAAGGTGAGCATCTTGTTAGGTCTCATCAGAAAAATGTGTGCCTCTCACTTCTATAATGCTGAATGTTTGGCAAAGAGCAGTCATCATTAATGTTTAATTTGGCCATTTTTGGCTTGAACCATGATCTCCTGGTCACAAAGGAAATGTTTCCACTCCAAGAAAGCAGTATTTGTGATTTGTAATTCATGTAATTTTTTTCTATTTGCAATCAGAATTGGAGCAAAAATTCTGATCACCATAGTATGATAGTCTAAAACTTTAAACAACATTGTATAGCCTTGAATCTTTGCTTCAGGGTTGAACATCTAAATAAATAAACTTGTTCTTAATCGAGAAAATGGTTTAATTTGTTTGTCCTCGTGAGAATTTCACTCATACTGAGATGTCACCAGTTGTAGATGGGTAGGTCAAGTATAACAATTGCATAACAATATGCTTAGCACTTGGGCAGTAGTTAGTGAGGACCGTTCTTTCATACACCAAAGCCTGCCATAATGCAGGACATGCGTTTTAAAAGGTGATATCCGAAATTAGACCAGCAACTGCATTCTAAATGTTGAGTGTTTGGTGAAGGAGCAATTAATGCTTTTCTTACGACAGGACTCATCTTGAGCTAAAACCTTTTTTCTCTCAACTCTGTTCACTGCTCTACTGTCTTATTTGTGTATGGTCATTTTGTAGTCTGCTATCTCCCTTTCATGAAATGAAAAGGTACAATATCTGGTCTCCCCCCCCCCCCCCTTTCATTTCTTAAAACACCATGGTGCAATGAAATTACATGAATACGATAACCACTGAGGATTATGCAAATACACTTCACTACATTTCCTTCCAACACATTTTTGATACAGATACCTCCATGTACTACCCATCAGCACATGCTTGCCAAATATGTCAAGTTTTGCACATGTATTGTAATTATCATTCAAAACCAATTTTAATTTTTAGAAATTTATTAAATATCCATCATATACATGTATCCATAACAACAACACATTTACATGTATACATGGATTTCGTCCATCACACCTTGTTCAAAATTTACTTTTATCCAGACACAACCACACAACACATACTCATTCACACACAGCTGTCAATAAATAGAGCAAAAAGATTCAATTTTACTGGATGTGATTTGCAGTAAATTTGGCAGCATCTTCATTTTGCATGAGTGATTTCCTTCATAACATTCTCTCTTTTCACACCTTCATCATGAGAAACTGCAACAATTCTACCACTTGTATTCTACATCAAACTCAACAACATGAAAGATCTTGTTGCGATATACATGATGCATGATTGGTAAAAACAAAAATTATGCTGCATGAGCTTTTCTCCAACACAAGCATTCTTTTCAAGAATGGAGTGGCCCCTTCACATGAAAGAAAATGAAAACACATATGCTCTAACATATCAGTAAAAAAATATTTTAAAGGATGCAAGACAATTGAGGAGACCTTTCTATACGTGTACCTTTGCACTTAAACATGAAACTTCATTAAAAGAAATTTGCAGTGGGCCACTGACTGATGAGGAATGAAAAATGGAAAGTTGACTGAATAACCTAAAGAAATTGTCTTTATAATTCATCTTTTTCATCAGCTCCTTCCTCCCCTGATGGAGGTGGAGCACCACCAGCCCCTTGGTAAAGTTTGGTCATTATTGGCTGCACAACTTCTTCCAACTCTTTCTTTTGTGCTTTTAAGTCTTCTACTTCAGCATCAGCATTAGATTCTAACCACTTAATTTTCTCATCAACAGCTTCCTCGATTGTCTTTTTATCTTCATCACTCAATTTTCCTCCTAATTTTTCTTTATCTCCTATTTGGTTTTTAAGAGAATATGCATAGCTTTCTAATTCATTCTTTGCCTCAACTTTTTCCTTGACTTTCTTGTCTTCATCAGCAAACTTTTCAGCATCGTTGATCATTCTCTCAATGTCTTCTGGTGACAGTCTGTTGTTATCATTTTGGATAACAATGTGATTTTTGCTTCCTGTTCCCTTGTCTTCAGCTGTGACCTTTAAAATTCCATTTACATCAATTTCAAATGTAACTTCAATCTGTGGGACGCCTCTGGGTGCAGGTGGGATTCCAGTTAGATCAAATTTACCAAGCACATGGTTGTCCTTGGTCATTGGACGCTCTCCTTCAAAGACTTGGATGGTAACAGTTGGCTGGTTATCAGCGGCTGTGGAAAAGATCTGGGATTTTTTGGTGGGGATAACTGTGTTACGAGGAATGAGTTTGGTCATGACTCCACCAACGGTTTCGATTCCCATAGTCAAAGGGTTAACATCTAACAGTAGAAGATCACCAGTGTCTTCTTCTCCACTCAATACACCAGCTTGCACAGCAGCACCATAAGCAACAGCCTCATCAGGGTTCACTCCACGATTTGGTTCCTTAACAAAAAAAAAAATATACAATTATGAAATTAAAATTTGATCACCAATCCTAAACCAAAATATTCTAAACAACCAACCACTTTTTCATCACAAGAATTATGCATTATAACTTACCTTTCCATTGAAAAAGTCTTTGACCAGCTGTTGTACTTTTGGAATTCTAGTGGAACCTCCTACCAGGACAATCTCATCAATGTCTTCCTTTTTGAGGTCAGCATCCTCCAAAACTTGTTTCACTGGTTTCATTGTGGATCGGAACAAGTCCTACAATATACATTTTTGTGTAAAATTCACTAGTTTCAAGTCTTAGGTTTTAGATACAAGATAGAGTTTCATTAAAGCATGGTCCCTAACAGGCCTCAGGACCTACCATGTTAAGCTCCTCAAATCTGGCACGAGTGATGGTTTCGGAGAAATCTTCTCCATCAAAGAGGGACTCAATTTCAATTTTGGCCTGATGCTGTGATGACAGGGCTCGCTTGGCTTTCTCTACCTCACGACGAAGTTTCTGAACTGCACGGTTGTCTTTCCTAATATAAATGACAGTATGAATTCAGTGCTTGTTAACATTTTTTCTACCTATGAAAACTGTTCCATTATCAAATGACTATTTTTAAAAACAAACCATTACCTGATATCTTTTCCCTTCTTCTTCTTGTAGAGCTTGATGAAATGTTCCATGACTCTCTGATCGAAGTCTTCTCCTCCCAAATGAGTGTCACCATTGGTGGCCACGACTTCAAACACACCATTATCAATGGTCAGCAGAGATACATCAAAGGTGCCACCACCAAGATCAAAAACCAGAATATTCTTTTCTCCCTCTCTTTTGTCCAAACCATATGCAATAGCAGCAGCAGTTCTGAAAATTGCAAGAGAAAATAATTAATATCATTTTACACTAAAAGGTAAGACATAATTATTAAGAATTGAGTCTAAATGTACTTTGGAAGTTGTTTTCACTGTGCTAATTATAGCCATCCTCAATATTTACAATCTGACAATTTGGGAGAACGGCATTAAAAGTTAATCTTGAGAACTTAATAGCTGAATTGTGCTGATAAATGTTTTTGACTGTGTATGATCTAATGTAAATTATTACTTTTTGGAGTTGTAGCTCCTCCTACAAATTGTCCAATATAAAACCTTTGGCAGAGCTACATCATTGTAGTTACCTTCATTTGGACACTTACGGTTCATTGATAATTCTCATAACATTAAGACCAGCAATAATGCCAGCATCCTTCGTGGCTTGACGCTGAGCATCGTTGAAGTAAGCAGGAACAGTGATGACAGCATTCTTGATTGTTTTGCCCAAGAATCCTTCAGCTATTTCTCTCATTTTTCCAAGAACCATAGCAGACACCTCCTCAGGTGCTAACAGCTTGTTTTCACCACCAACTTTCACACTGATATGAGGTTTACCATTTTTATTGGTGACTTTGAAAGGATAATACTGAATGTCTTTTTGAACTGATTTGTCATCCCAAGTACGGCCAATCAAGCGTTTAACATCAAAAATTGTGTTCTCTGGGTTGGAGGTCAGCTGGTTCTTTGCGGCATCTCCAATCAAACGTTCATTATCCGCGGTAAAAGCAACATATGAAGGGGTGATACGGTTTCCTTGGTCATTGGCTATAATTTCAACACGTCCGTTTTTAAACACACCAACACTAAGAGAGAGAGAGAAAAAAAAACAAACATAAAGATCTTTATTGACATTCGGTGACCAACAAAACATTCAAACTAAAAAGTACATCAATGTAACCAGAAGCAATTAAGTCTGACACTTCCCAAAATAATCCCTTTTCCTGATTAGGTGGCACTTCCTGTTAATATTCCCCTTAACAGATGTTGACAATATTAACAGTAAAGATTCTACATTCCTTATTTTGCAAGAACATAATGGTCTCACTATCCTAAATACCCAATATTTTGAAGTTTATGGTCAAGAAAACATTCCTTACCATGAATATGTGGTTCCTAAATCAATCCCAATCACAGTTCCAACACTTTCCTTGTCCTTTTTCTTTTCACCTTCATCATCATCAGCCCTAACCCACGTTACCAACAAAATGGCTAACCCCAAATATAATAACTTCTTCATTTCTGCAAAAGAAAAGGGATGGTTTATTTATGCAGTCCACGTGTTTCTAAAGTAATGTTTAATCATGAAGACTTGACAGATACCAACATATGTTGGCCTATTAGAATTTGGAGAAAAGATCTCCTAAATATAACTTTATTAGGATACATCTTTAAACTCGAACATACACGTTGTTCGATCCTACAAGATATCCAATACTTTTCCAATTTTCATTAAAGAAGTAAATTTAATTCATATAAACTAACGTTTATGAGTCGCAATATTAGGTCTACTACGATTTTCACCTATTTAAGCCTGATTCACTTACATCCAATATTACATTCTACCTTTCCGTGATTTAATTAGAAACATTTGTGATTATTTTCTACGCATATGTACACGTTTCAACAACTGAGAAAATGCCGGCAAGATGCCGGTGTCTTGTAATAAGCAGATACTTTCAACTTATGTAGGATAATAAATTATATATAATTACTTACTTACTGAATCTGTAAACTCTACTTGAGTCCTTCCACGATTTCTTGAATTCTTCTACTTATTTCTTTTCCACCTGTCAAATAAACTGCTGATTGCCAATACGCGTGTACTTTCTACTTACGGAGCACTGCTTGTCGTGTCGAAATTTCATTGGCTGGCGTAATATATACTGTGAAATTTCATTGGATAAATCTCTAACTACTCTTATTCATACCTCAAGGACACGTAAGCTCGACAAACTACGTAATTTCGAGATTTACCGAGAACAATCAATATTATGAATATCCTATCAAAATTATTTTGCGTCGGTTTTTGGTTCACTTATAATGCTATTGATAAGATTTATCTAAATTTCATCCATAATCAAAATGATTCTATCTAGAAACATCCCTACAATGAAGTGAGCCTAGTTTAATTCGTATTAGAATATCAATGAATACTATTCCATTTTTAAAAATTTGAATATGAACAATAGATAAAGAAATTGTTTAAATGGGAGATTATTCACCTTTTGAACTAATGAAAACTATATCTATTGAATATTTGCAAAATAAACTTTATTCATCCAAGTACGGCTTAACATATATTTCTTTGTCGAACCATTGCGCATGCCCAATACTATTAAGCACGTGCTTCCACTACCCAAGCAGCATGCACTGTGAAAATGTGGTTGAGGAGCTGGGAAATGTCTGAGTATGTATTAATGCGAGATAATTAAACCATTAAGGTTTTAGTTATATAATGTATTTATATTTTTTCCTTTCCCAATTGATGTATTCCATTTCATAAAGACGACTTTACAGGGGCTTGTAATTTTTTTTTTTTTTAGAAGAATCAAGACATTAGGTTTCCTATGGGGATGGGATGGCTTGATTTTTCTACACAAGCACTTGTGTTTCAATCACAGGAATTGTTAATTTGTTTGTAATTATAGTAGCAGGAGACTATATACCGTACAATATCCTAATAGATAACACAACAAAGGAAGGTTTATACGCAGGATGATTCAAAGATCTCAAATTCTGGTTTGGAAATTTCAATATATTTAATATTTATGCCATTGATTCACCATAATTATGATTTTCGTCAACACATTTAACCAGGAATGTTCAATTGCATTTGGCAATATACACTTTGATCATCTCAAAATGTCTGGATTTGCGCAATGGACAAGTTATTAATACCACTTTAACATTAATGAATGCATCAGTCATAAGAAAAGACATTTATTTGCTGTTTATTCATGTTCACATATTATTCCCTGGCCATTTATGTAGATTGGTGGTAAAATAAAATTGAAAATCTAAAGTAAAGTCCGATGACTTGGTAAAATTGCTAATCACACATTTTAGTTCTCAAAAAGCTTTTCGTCATAGTTTAAAAGATAATTCTTGCTTTATATCAACAGAAAATGTGTTTGAATACAAATAGAATGTAAAAAGTAAAAAAAGCATTCTGAGAAATAAACTGCATGTTTACTCATTTTTCTGACTTGCGATTTTTAGTTTTTTCCCAACACTAATGGAGATACACACAAAATTCAACAATATGAAACATTTGAATGCTTTAATGATAAACAAAAGGATTAGTTCCTGTAAATAAGGTGGTTTCAACAATTTTGATATGTCTACCAGGGCAAGAAGTAATTTTTCATTGAGTCATCAATTATTTTGAATCCATTAATACACAATTCATGTTATGTTGAGTCTACCAAATTTGGGATCATGTTCATAAATCTGCTCATGATGAACCTTGGTTAGAATAGGTCCTCAGTACCCGTTGCTTATCGTAAGAAGCAATTAATAGATGGGGCAGTCCTTCAGATGAGACTGCAAAAATTGAGGCCCTGTGTTACATGTGTGGCACGATAAAGATCCCTTCCTGCTCAAAGGCCTTAATTGCTGAGCATATGCTTAAATTTTGCAGCCCTTCACAAGCAATGGTGACATCTCCATATGAGTGGAAAATTCTCAAGCGGGACATAAAACGATAATCAATCTGCTCAAGATGAATCTGCCGGATATGCATGAATATTTTTTTCAAATGTGTTTAAGTATTGTTTATTGCTTGTTATAGTTGTATGGTCTGAATTTCCAAAAATTTTGTCCACCTTGTAAAACACAGTTATCATAGCATATATGTATTTATGAAGTCATATGACATGGCATACATTATTTCACATGTTTTAACCAGAATTAATTGAGTTTAAATCTGGGTTTACAAGAAATTGATATTCAGCTATGTCAAATCCATACCATAGTTAGATGACAAGTTGCGTGTTCAGTTCAGACTTCCAAATCGGTGGTCTAATCTGTGAAAGTTGTGTGTTATATTACTAGTCAGGACCTTGTCATAAGTTTAAGAGAAATGATTATATCAAATGCCTAATGTAATTTGCTCTTTCAAACCGAATTTAGACAGTTGTGTCTGATCATGTTGGAATTTCCCTCGTGTGTGTGGCTGTGGGGCTATTTCTAAATGCCTAACAGCCATAATGAGCAACAAATGTAAATAACGAGTTTCCAATGTTATGTACTTTTTAAATAATGTTCTCACCATTTTCTTGTACATGCAGATGTTTTCCAGCATGTAATTAAGGGAAAGTTAATAATTAAACAAATTCATTTCCTTTAAAGCAATTCTGTATAAAACGAATTGATAAACGTCAGACCATACAACTATAAACAATTGTTTAGTTTGATGGACCCAATGCTTGGAAAAAACTTGTTTTGAAGGATGGGGGAAAAAACAGAATGCAAGTGATGAGATCATAGTTCATCAGAAATTTATTGAAGACCACAAAATGTCTTTCGCACCTAGCTGATGCACTCTGTTGACTATATAAGTGTATGGGTATATGTTGACTATATAAGTGTATGTGTATATGTACCTGGTATTATGAATACTGGTAATATTTCAGGGCAAGATGTACAGATGAAGAAATGGTGTTTTAAGAATACATGGTAATAATATTTGTATTGATTTTGAGTGTATTGGGTGCCAAAGGGATGAAAGCTTTTCAGTACTGATTTGTGATGTTTAAACTATTAGCTCTATCTGATTGGCATCTTTGTAGTTCTTTTTGAAAAAGAAAAATTGAAACAAAACAGACATTAGTGAAAATAGTGAGATATATTTCGTATTGTATTCTTGCAGGAGAAAATGAGAGAACTTGGGGAAAACCACAAAAAGGTAATTCTTCTAATAATAGTAATGCAAGTCGAAGATTTATATAACATTGAGATTTTCTGGCAGCAGGAATTAAAATGAAGCCCTTAAATCTAGTTACCTTCAAATTTCTGTTGGTAACAGAAAATCTGCAGATAATTGCATCATAATTTTAAATGATTTTTTCAGAAATTAATACATATCAAACAAGAACTATAATTGTAATGGAAAAATGTTTCTATTATTGACATTATTACTAGAGAGATTAAGGACGTTCTGGTCACCAAATGAGTTATTGTATGAAGGTTTTGTTGCCAATATCAGTTGCATCGTGCAAGTCAACTACTGTTAATTTACTCCTTGTGGCAGTGATGATGAAAATGTTTATTCCATTCGCGGTTTCCACCAGAGATTTCCTGTGATGGTTCAATCCTTCCTTGGATGTCTGAGCTGCCCATATTCATTTTCTTTTATACTTGACATAACCAATTAGTTGTCACCAAATTGGTCTATTGAATTACTGTATTACTTGTCTTGTGAAATTACCAATCACTTTTGCTATGTAACAACATTGCCAAACAGACTGTCACCTGAATGAGCAAGTGGCGTGCAGTTGTTTGAAAACTTGGATTGAAACCAAATATTTATGCTTAAAACAGTTGTGATATGATATAGGATACATCAAATATCCTAATGACTATGTGCATATGACCAGTTAACAGTTTTTGTATAGTGGACAAAATTAGTCAAAACATTAGATCATACAACTTTAATCAAGGTGATTAATACACAATGCCCATCCTTTCTGTAGCAAAACAGATGTTGAAAAAATATAGTGTTTTGTTTATGTCAAAAGAAAATGCAATTGTGAAGTTGAAATTTTGAAAGTGAAATTTCAGCAGTAAAGTTATAATTTGGGTCCTGGATTGAAAATGTGGGGCTTCATAGGATTTACATAATATATATCTCCTTTGTTGGTAGATCAATTGTCACTTCTGCAGTGACATAACATCTTGAAAGTTTTTAACATAAAAGCATCCATGTTTGATAGATCTGCAAAGGTAATTCATTGATCTTTCAGTGAAAACCACCCAAAGTGTTAGGTTGAGGTTACAGCAGTACACTTTGTGCTTCATAGTTCATAGAAAAGTAGTTGGTCCTTCAGTTGAACATGGGAATGTAAATTTGGAAAAGTAACTTGATTACTCTTCTCCAGTCATTGCAAACATAAGTCATATTTAATAGAAAAGTAATGATAGCAGTTATGTTCATTTATGTTATTATAACTACAGCCAAATTGGACTCTCTGTTAACCTATAGGTAGTTCTACCCAGTGGATATGGAAGGTTTTTCAAACTGATGTCTAAACATGATACTTGTGGATCGTTTTGGGTTTGTAGAAATGTAAGCTGTACTATTCCCACTGATCAGGACTTGAAACCAACATATGTCCGTCAGTCTGTGACTGATAAAAATCACAGCGGACATATTGATGTTTACCCATCAGTCTGAATCTGCACATTTGGACTGATAGATCTATTTAAATTCATAAAAACTTCTCACTGAAATGTATAAAATGATTTTAAAATCAAAAGGCAAGGGGAAAATGATTGACTCTTAAGATTTGTCCTGATTTACTAATTTTATTTTTCTGGAAGTCCCCAAATTACAATAATAGGATTATTCAATCTGTGTTGTTAAAGCATTTGCAATATTGACAATTGTAACAGTGTTAATTAAAGCGCTACTGAAACAATGATAAAATCGAGGCAGGTGCCATGTAGCGATGCATTAAAGATGTTCACCGTGTTCAAAACTCTCTACAAAGGAATAAATCTTGACAAAAAAAAGGAATATGACAGGGTTTATGAAAATGAGAAACTATCTAAAGGTTTTCAGGGTAAATGGTTGGAAATTGTTGTGGTATGACCAAAAGAAACAGTTGGGTTTTTTTTTCCTTGTGTGAACATTACATTATCATCATCAACAGTGTTTATAATAAATTTAGTTTGTGATTAAAAGAGATGTCTGGCATTGTTTCATTATTTCTTTTTTTCATTTACCTCAATTTTCAGTTTAAGTGGCAGACTCGATAATTTCTCTGCAAACTGATAAAAATTGTAGTCTATCAGACGGAGAAGTTAGTTTCAAGCCCTACAGTGATAAGAGACTCTTAAAAAGTTTACTTGAAGGTTTTTAAAACCTACAGAGTGCATGTGATGAGATCATAGTTCATCAGAAATTTATTGAAGACCACAAAATGTCTTTCGCACCTAGCTGATGCACTCTGTTATCTAATACGGCTGTATATTTTGATTTGAATTTGATCTGTGACTTGGTACTAGGTATATATGAATACTTTTTCTATTTCAGGGCTCAAATTCAATACTACATGTAATCTGATGGGTGTGAGAATGTATAGTGTTGGATGTAGATATGGTAAGAACTGTTGAATATTGTAGTGTCAGAGGGATGAAAGCTCTAAGCTGTTTATACTGTTTGCTCTGTCTCACTGGGAGCTATGTAGTTCTCTTGTGGAAGAAAATTTCAAATACAATGAACTATGTATTTTTGGTGATGTTTTTGCAAGAGAAAATGGGAAATATAGGAAAACCACAATAAAGTAAATCTTCTTATAAAGAAATAAGACTAGATATGTACAACATTGAGATTATCTGGCAGTGATGATGAAAATGTTTATTCCATTCGCGGTTTCCACCAGAGATTTCCTGTGATGGTTCAATCCTTCCTTGGATGTCTGAGCTGCTTGTCTTTACATTACTCATTATTATTAACCACAGTTTCATTCATCACTGCACAAAATGTAAATGTCAGATCTGATTTTAAGTATATGATGGCATATACACCAGCTAGTTAGAGGTTGAACAGTGATATTTTTATTCTGTGTTGTCAGTGTATATATGTTTTTAGCTCACAAGGACGAATGTTCAGAGAGCTGTTTACATGGCCCAGGTGAGGGTGGTTGCATCAAACTATAAGAGGAAAAGTGCCGACTTTGGCAATATCTTTTGAACCAAGGGGATAGTGCTTTGATTTTTCACAAAAATTCCTCTTTTATTTGGGTCATGATTTGACCTTAGACTTTAACCTAATTTTCAAAAACTTAAACCTTTGCTGTTTCTTTTGAACCAACCGTGGGAATTGCTTGCTTGTTGAAATTTCCAACTTATTCTACTCTCTGTTAGAAATCCACTAATTAATATTGTCTTTTTCAACTAGATATAACACAAATCAAACATGTTAAATTAACCATTAGCTCTCCTTCATCAGTACTTCATAAACAAAAGCTTGTATGCAAGGTGAAATCAGTTCAGTATACAGAATAAATGGAAAAGAAAGTTGCAGGAAAAAAACTGAGCTCTACAGAGGCAAGGAAGAATGATGAAAATCTTGTGGGAATCTCTCTGAATACAAATGAAGAGATCAAAACAAGTATCTGACACCCATGTATTGACTATTTTCATATTTAGATTTTTAGCTCTCCTGAGCTGAAAACTCATTTGAGCTTTTCTGATAGCATGTTTGTAAACTTTCACATTTTTCGACTTCTTATCCAGAACGACTGGGTCAATTTCAACCAAACTTGGCAAAAAGCATCCTTGAGAGAAGGGTTTCAAGTTCAAATAAAGGACACCTTTCTCAAAGGGGAGATAATAGCAAAAATGCAATGGGAAAAAAAATTAAAGTCTCATCCAGAACCACTTGGTCAGAGAAGTTTCAATTCATTGAAGCTTCCTGACATAGTGCAGATTCAAGATTGTTAAAAGCATGGCCCCTCCATAACCACTGGACAATTTCATTCATACTTAGTACAAATTATTCTTGGGTGAAGGGGATTCAAGTTTGTTCAAACGAAAGGCCATGCCCCCTTCATAGTGGAGATAATCACTAAAATAGGGTGAGGTCATTCTTGAACCACTGAAGTAGAAAAGTTCCAATTTACATTGAAATTTCCTGATGGTGCATATTCATGTTTGTTAAAGTCATAGCACATGGGGGTAGGATGGGGCTACAATAGAGGATCAAAGTTATATATGTGAAAAAATCTTCTCTAGAACCATTGAGCCAATTTCAGTCAAACATGGTACAAATCGTCATTGGGTGAAGTGGATTCAAGTTCGTTTTCATGAAGGGGCATGTTCCTTTGAAAGGGAAGGTAATCACAAAAATGCAAAAATAGGATAGGGTCATTTAAAAATGTTATTCTCAAGAAACACTGGTCCAGAAAAGTTCTTATTTGCATGGAAGCTTCCTGAAATAGTGGAAATTTAACTTCTTTTTTTTATGTCCCCAAGGGGAAGGGTTGATTCAAAATAAAAGATCAAAGTTTTATATGCAAAAATATTTACACGACAGCTCTGACATAGTGCAGATTTAAGTGTTAAAATCATGAACCCTAGAAGTAGAGTAGGACCACATTAGGAGACCAAAGTTTTACATGCAAATATCAAGGGAATTTCTTTAATATGGACCAAAATGACTCAGGTGAGCAATATGGCCTATGGGTGGGCCTCTTGTTGGTATTCACTGAAATGTTATTTATTAAACATCATTGCAGGTAAATTTTTGTAACACACTTTTCCCCCAACCTTTTCACAAAATACTGTATATGATGTGACATTGCAGATGCATCATGAAAATTTATTTATTGGTTGCTAGATTATATATTGTTTAACATCCCGCTTGAGAATTTGGACAAAAAAAGTTATTACTTTCAAGATGTTAATAACACGGTAGCTGTTTATGTTAAACTTAAATATTACTGATGTTGACATAAATTTTTGTGAGGGCAAACTGCCAAAAATTCGATAGTAATTCTTCTGTACAAGACCTTCCAAGTTAGAGAAGTTTTCATTAGTTATAAGTATTTTGCACTGTGAGCAGACAGATACAGTATGAGCTTTCTCAATTCTTTTATTTTCAACTCAGATTTATAAGGAAGAACCAATGCAAATGTTTTAAACTCTACACCAAATAATCTGTATATATGTATATGACCAATTTATTTGAAAAGAACAAAAAATGTCCCAAAATTCCACTGATAAATATGATCATGGAAAATGAAAGATATCTGTAAAGGCAGTTGTGATGATGAATATCTTTATTCCATTCGCGGTTTCCACCAGAGATTTCGATGATGGACCAATCCTTCCTTGGATGTCTGAACTTCTGCCTTTTGATAGGAATTGTTTGAAATCTCCTGTTTCATATAGAAGTGCCATCATGCTCTGATTTATTGAAAACCTAATTTAGACTGTTGATTTGTTTGACTTAATCTGGGATTGACAGTTTGTTAAACTGTTGAAAATTTGAAGTCTCAATCCTTTGTGATTTCTGTCCCTTTATATGTCAAGAAAAAGAGTAAAGGTTTTATGGTGAATTACTGCATGATAATTCAAGTTTATAATAAAGGAATTTTTATAGAGGCATTTTTTTTTTCCCTATTTTTATTTGACTCTGTGCTGAATATTATAATTAAAGTTATCTGTTTGGGTCTTCTAATATTTCTTTTAGATTAAAGTAACATGATTGAAATGTATACACATTTAATGCCCCCAAAGATGCAAAAGAAGAAATAATTTATGACTAGTCAAGGACATATTGAATGTGGCCATGCTCTGGGGCATAATGTTTCAAATCATCTGTAAAGCTATGCATATAATACATTGCTTTTACATTTAAAATCAGTTTGAATCATGGGATATTTGGGAGTAATTTTTTACAAAAAAAACTTGCAGTGCAGAATCTCAAAGACATTTCATGAGTTTATAAGTTGCAGACAGGAAAGGCTAGGATTCAGTTATATAGATGGCTTTGATACTAGGGAAAGTGGACATTTTGTGTGAAAGTAAATGATGATTAGTGTTGTCAGAGCTCCTGATGAGTATACTGCGGATATCTGATACTGAACACAAGATGTGTGAAGAGTTAGGGACATGAAAGGCCAAAGTCATAGTCGGTGAGTAATTGAACCAAAGAAATGCATGTACAAGGTTTGGGTATTAGCTCGGAAACTTTACTACAGTTGCCTTGACCCAATATTGAGCAATGATTTTTTAAGGCAGATTTGAGTGTTTAGGTAACTGAAAACTTAAAGCAAGATATTTATTTTTATTTACTAAATATTTTTATATGTATATTGTTGGAAATCCTCTGTGAGGTGGTAACTTGTTTCATTATGTCTTTGATCAATGTGACCTCTAGCTAAATTTTATTTTGTATTTATAATGTAGTGTGCTTTCAATGTCATCTGTTATTAAAGTTCCCAGATAAATAATTGATAATATCAAATCAATGTTTCTAATTTTTGCCTTGAGAAGACCGTCAAGGTACAAAAACATGTTCTATTGGTCAATCCAGTGATTAAGAATGGATTTTATTTTTTAAAATTGCACAGTGTATGATGATTTTGAACTCTCTCACTGAAGTATGTGAGGACATCTTATTTTCTGATACTGAGCAATTAAAAGTTTTATTTCACAAGCAGAGTATAACTAAAATGATACAGACAAACTTGCCCTGATACATTCCTTGTGCAATAATTTACTTTTGACGGTGCATCATTATTGGATCCTTCAAAAATGGGTCATACTGGTGTGAACATTTGGTAGTTATATTCTTATTCGTTTCATTCAAATGAACATAAAGAATATTTAAATTGATCATGACTAATCAATAACCCTCATTGGTTTTCTTGCCAAAAGATGATGGAACTTTCTATTATGCATATAATTTAACTGAGAGCACTTGTCAGAGTGTTACCACACTTCCTGGGTAGGATGGTGATGGGTAGGAGTTGCTCAGGTGACCTGTAGCTATTGGTTTCATCCGTCGTGTGTTACAATTGAACATTTTTTAACTTCTTGATAACTGCCATTCCAATTCAAATTTGGTATGAAGCATCTTTGGAGAAGGGATTGGAATTGCAAATTTCAGGATTCCTACACCCTGGGGCACTTGGTTTAGGGCAGAAATTTCATTGTCTCAGGGGATAGGGATTCTGGTACCAGGTTGATGCCAAAATTGTCAATGATTAAATGTCTCTCATTTAAAGGACTTGGTCGATACTGTTTAAGAGATGAACAAAAAAAAAAAATTGTTACTTTGGGGTGCTAACTCTAGTATGTGTCCAAAATGGCCATTAGTGTGAAAGTTTATATCATATCATAGTCTTTGTGTTTTGAAGCGCATTTTGTTGAATATTGGAATGCAGACAAACGGGAAAATTCTAAAGTTTGCAGTCCTTTATGGTAGTGATACTTTTAACTTCTTACACTCAGGGTGACTGGGGTCCTTTTTAGATTAAATGGTCAACACATTGAGTATACCATTGGAATAATGTGTTGGTGCTGCTGAAAATTTATCAATGATATTGTTACTTCATGGCCTACAATGATGAAAAGAAGATAAAAATGTAGATAAGGGACATATGAATCTCTGTGATATTGTCTTCTCTCTGATGTTGGCCATGAATATCTTGGGATAACTAGTGATAATTATGTAACTGAAGACACGTTCACTATTGCCAAAATTTGTAAGGGGGGGGTGTATGTAATAGACGAGTGGTCGATACCAAACTTGTTAATGTGAGAGTTATATATATATCTCAATTTAACGTTGTTATTTTCAGATGAAGTTCAAAAAGAAAGCACTATTAAGATGACTGCAACAGAGCCCGAGATTAAGAAATATAGGAGTCTGTTTGAAGTATTACTCTAGACTTCATCTTTCTACCATCTCGGGCATTTATGATCTACTGATTTGTAGCTGAGCTGAAATGGAACTCCTTTGAATTTGCAGGTTTAGCTGTGTTGCAAGAATGTTGGGTGGGGAGTACTTTTTATTGTTTTTATTCTCCCATCTCATTGTGGTATGGCAACCATGTCCATCTGTCCCACTTTGTTTTTGGCTCCTAAGTAAATACTGTGACCTAGAATCAGTAAACTTTTCAGCTGACACATTTTGGATGTTAGGGTGGGTCACACTTTAAGGTAGGTCACTGTGGCCTTCAGTTTAGATGGTATGGTCAAATATGGCAAAATCCTGTCTGACTTGTAACTGGACAAGTATTTGTTTACAATAGTGATAGTTGCTGACCATCGAAAAATCATCGCTAGATTGCTACCAATGGCGACAGTTGATAGCTAGAATCTGATATATATAGTTGGTAAACATTTATTGTTCTTCATGATGCTTTTTTGTTTTTGCTTTATTTCCAGAATTGGAGATAACTCTGAATTTGAATAGCATATAATGAATGTCCAGTGCAACACATTCTGTTGTCTGAAAGTATTTTGAAATCGAAGGATCGCCTAGCAAACACAACTTTGATGTGGAAACAGTGATTTGTAAACTGCAGAAAAATGTTTGAAATTAAAGGCAGGCTTTAACAAAAATTGACATTTTCAAAGGTTCTTTGCATGCATGATGCAATATATTTTTTGTATGGTTAATCATGCTTGTTAGTTTTTAGTGCGAATGAATTTACATGTATTACTTCTATTTCAAAATTAAGTATATAAAGTTTATTATGATTTTTCTTATATACATTTATATTTTCCTTTTGGCATAGGAAATACGACCTGTTCACAATTCCATCTTGACAAAACATGGCTACGAAATATATAAAGTGGACAAAAACAAAGTCAAAATGCTTATGATTCGGGTTAGAAAAAAATAATTAATTTAGAAATTAAATCTATCGAAAATAAAACTGTTGCTTGCTATTTAATAAGTACTACTAAATGACTGCAGTAAGTAACACTAGTGTTTGATTTATTTAATTGAATGAATGAAATATAACTAAATTGAATTATCTGTATATTCTCAATTATGTTCGATTATGAATAGAAATAATATTTCGGATTCAGTTCAATAATCAGTTGTAAATTTCTTCTGATTCTTGAACACTAGTTCCAGAATTGTTTCCACATTGGATAAAGATATTCAATTGAAATTTTATAAATGGCTTTGTCTTGGATAGTTATAGATCAAGGTAGAGTTTTGTTGTGCTTGACATATTTTGGACTGAATTATGCCCTTTGGTAAACTGCAAGAATCAGTTTTCATGACTTTTTTCCACATTGGATGAAGATATTCAACAGAAATTCTCTATATGGCTTTTTCTTGGATAATAACAGATCGAATTTAAGGTTTGTTATGCTTGACCTACTTTTGACTGAATTGTGCCCCTTGATGAATTTCAAGAATCAGTTTTCTGGACTTTTGTCCACATTGGATGAAGATATTAAATTGAAATTTGATATGTGGCTTTGTCTTGGGTAGTTTCAGATCAGGTGTGAGTTTTGTTACACTTGACCCACTTTTGACTGAATTATCCAACTGGTAAGGGACATTGCCTGCAGTACAATCAGAATGCTTGTTTTATTTCTAACTTTAATGACAGAAATATATGCAGTATTGTACTACATTTGAAGACTCAACAAGGACAGAACAGAGGAATTGTCTTGTGGGAATGATGTTTCTAGTGGTTTAATCTGTCCAATTGAGATTTTGTTAGCCACCTGGGAATAAGCCATGGTGTTTCAAAGTTCAGCTGGAGATTCAAACATCATTTTGATATAACATCTGTCCAGTTACAGATTAATAAATGAGTATAATGTAATATGGGTGTGGAATACTCTTTCATTTTTTTGTACGACCCAAAATAAGTAATTCATATCATGTGAAAGAAATTATCTAAATTTATTTGATAAAATAAAAACATGTTTTGGAATATTTCTGTAGTTATATGAACAATTCAAGAGGTATATTGACAATTGTAATAGACACATTACAAGGGGTAATCGTGATTTTACCTAAAAGCAGAGATATTCGTGCAATCTTTGCACCAGTCAATATGAATTAATGAGGGAGGTACTTTTCAAAGAACATATTACACACTAAAAACTTGAAAGTTTTGTCAAAACATTGAACGGATAATGTATTGCGTAATAACAGTCATTCATTCCAACCCAATAGTTTGGCATTACATATACACAGTTGCAGGGATAGAATTTTGAATCCTGCATTAATTATTGCTTGCTATAATTGAATTGATGGTCTCTTCAAATAATTAAAGATATCTTCAAGAATTTGGCACTCCATCTCATCTCATTTCATGAAGTATATGCATTGACATAAGCATCACATGTAGTTTCAAAATTGAAATTTACTTCCAATCAAAATACTGGAATCTGACTATCCTGATTGAACATAAAAGCATGCATGTACATAATTTATATTTTGTTTGGATCATTTCGTGTCCCATTCAAGATTTTTTTTTTCACTCCTTTTAAAACATAATGAAGTGCTACAAATTTTGACCACTGCAAGGCACTCGTGGCTGTAGACCTTTTGGCAAAGCCTACCGTGACCTCAGTTTCTAAGGTCATATATCTGAAAGACCTGTGACTTTTGTTGAGTGCTTGGTGAAGGAGCAGTCACTACCCATGTTAAACATCTTTGGTTTGATGTGGCTCCGGGATTGAGAATTGAACACAGACTTTTCAGTTGCAAAGCAAGCATCCTGACCATTATTGTGTTTAAGTACTCTGCAAGTATAATTCTCAGGAGTTACAAAAATAACTTATTCTGGTTTGCTATCCACACTTGAAGAGAACCAAAATGTAAGTAATATGAGCATTGTATGAAGAAAACGAACAGAGAGGAATCTCATATAAATAGTACTAAATTAAGAGAAGGGTAAACATGGACCCCAGGACATGCCAGAGGTGGGATCATTGGTTCCCAGTCGCATATGCTGTGAGCCCTATATCTTGATCAGGTAAACGGAGTAATCCATTGTCAAAATGAGAATGCTAAGAACGATCTAATAATGGGTATAAAACATTTGACCCAGCAATAGCTTGTATTTGCAAGTTAAATCATAACGATCATAAAATTTGTGAAATGCTCAGTTTAAACAAGACTGTTGAAACCCTTGCAATATTAATTTATTTGTCGGTAGCATAGCTTTAAAAATTGATGACACAGAACATGGACTATCGTATCAAACGAGTTTAGAGACATGAACACCATATGCAGGCGATATAATGGAATGTTGCTCCAAATATTTGAAGTTGACGATTGGGAAGCTGTTCAAAGTCATCTTGTTTGTCTTAAAGCTGTGTTAATTTGTTGTTGACATCTATGTTCAAAAAAATATCCAGATATGAAGCAGATAATTGAAAACTCTGTGATATCTTATTTTCAAGTTCACTGGTATATGTTGAATCGACAGTTATGAATGAAAATGTTTGTGTTGCGTCCCATTGAGAATTTTTCACTCATATTGAGACGTCACCAGTTGTAGATGAAGTACCACAAATTTAGACCTATGCTTAGTGCTCAAGGCTGTAGTAGTGAAGTTCCTCAACATGCTAATGCCTACTTCAACCTCCGTTTTGAAGGCCGTTTCTAAAAGTCTCATAATTTTTATGGAGCTCCAAAGTAATACAACACAAATAATTAAAGATATCTTAAATTGTTTGAAGATATCATCACTTCATTTATTGCACTCATCAATTGAATTAATGCATGCATCAAATCAATTATTGCTGTTATGAATTGAATACGCACATCAATTGTATGAGAGCAATAATTGATTTAATGCACTCATCAAGTCAATTAATGCTCTCATCAATTGAATTGATGTGCACATTAATTCATGAAAGCAGTAATTGATTTGATGTGTGCTTATATTAAATTATTGCTCTTCTCATTCAATATTAATGAGAGCATCAAAGTGGTGGAAATACTGCTTGCAAAAATTAATTTAGAGCTCAGTTTAAATGATTTGGTGACCTGTCAATTCATTTTGAGATATCTTCAATTTTCATTGCACGAGTTCTTCTAGAGAGCAACACTTCCATTAAAGAGGTCATTAATTCAATTGTGGATATGTTGAATTGAAAGCATCTTTAATTGTATAGTTGCTCTAAAAGAATTATTGCATACATCAAATAAATTCACGACATCATTAATTCAACTGAAGATAGCAATAATTCAATTACTGCAGACTTCAACTGAATTAATATCATAAATTCAACTGAAAAGAGCAATAATTCATTTATTACATGCATTAATTTAATTATTGCTCTCTTCAATTGAATTATAGCATTCATCAATTTAGTTGTTGATATCATCAATTCATTTGAAGAGAGCAACAATTCAGTAATTGGTACACACAAGTTCAGCAGAATAATTACTGATATCATCGATTCAATTAATGCATGCAATAGTTCAGAACTGAAGATATCATTAAATATTTGAAGATGTCTTTAATTGAAGTGTTGCGTACATCAAATAAATTGTTACCTTTAAATAATTATAGATCTTGTTAATTATTTGAGTTTATATTAATTTGGTGCTCCGTGGATTCTCGCTACTAAATGCTGAGAGTTTGGTCAAGGAGCAATCACTATATATGTTTACGTCTTGGGTTTGACATGAACTTGGATCAAATTCATCACCTCCCAGTTGCAAAGCGAAGGCTCTTCCACTGAGCTACTGTAACTGGTATGAATGAAAATGAATATTGTTTTACACAAAATGTTGATGTATATAAATGTTGAGATGAAGGAGACAACAAAAGGTGTTCTCCTTGTGCAGAAGCTTTTGAATAAATTCTACCCTATAGACATACTTTAACAGGTCAGCTAGTGAGGAGCACAATTCGTGCCTATGGGAATTCCAAGAACGTTGGAAGACCTGTTCACCGAAGACTACATAAATATTGTCAATATACGAGGAACTCTAGCATCTTTTTAACATCAAATTCAATTATTTGTGCACAGAATCAGAGTGGTATTCAAAGTTTTTCTTGTTTTTTGTTTGGACAAATGAGCAGAAGATATATTTCTTAGTTCAATTTTTATTATAGAAACAGCTGCCTATAATGTCAAAGAGCTTACAGAAAGTAGAAACTGATTATGAGAATGATCAGTGGGGAAATCAAGCATTTTGGATAAATTATTGGTTCTCTTTTTTTTCATAGGGTCTATATGGGTGGAGAGTATGTACATAAAATCTATACATACTATCTGCACTTTAGGTGTCTGTGGTCACTACTTATATTAAACGTCTTGGATTTGATGTGACCTCGGGACCGAGAATGAAACAAGCCTCCTGATTGTGAAACGAACACCTTAAAAATCTTATGTGATCACCACTGGTCCACTGTGTTTATAAGCTTGCAAGTATAGTACTCCACAAGAATTCTCAAGATTCCAATTTACAATCCACATTCAAAGAGAAAGCCAAATTGTGAACATGTTATGAACTGAAATGGCTTTACTTGAATTGACATTTTGTGAAATGTGCTAATGCTCATCATTGAATAACTGCAGGAATTTACCCTATAGTCCAAATATTTTCCCCAAACTTTGTTTCTTTTAGTATGACATTGAGACTTCAAATTACTAAACTCTAACTAGGTACAATGATTGTGATAAATGAAGTTTTTCATTGAGCATGACATTGTAGTAAAATCCTGGTGGAGTGTTGTGTATATTCCAATTGACAATTTAAAAAAAACCAAAAAACCAACAAAACTTGAAAACACACGAAGATTTAGAAAAATATTCAACTGCTTTAATTTTTTTTGTTGTAAATTGCAACTAATCACAATGACAGGTGACATCTTTTTCTACGCCATTAAGTATCCCCTGAAAATAAAAAGAGACATTAACACCGAGTACATGTATTCACACATTTCACTTATAATACATTGAAATCAAACATGGTCATGCAAGGCCAATGAGCCATTTGGTCATCTGAGAAAAATATAATGGAGGACACAAATTTAAAAGTATTGCATTGGTGCAAGGGTACATTTTCAATGAAAACTGGGTGTCCTTTGGTCCAAAAAAAAAAAATTCATTTCTGATCACTTGAGTCATAAGCAACCTGTGGTAAGTATAAGCAACTAATATCTTTAAAATGTTAAGCTGTGACTTTCACAAATATTTTCATTTTTTTGTTTTTGTTTAATCTTTGTAAATAGCAATAGATGTAATAAATGATGTTTAGAAAAGGATTTGAATTTATTTATTTTTTAATTTTAAAACGAGACTTTTTGTAATAATGACCTTGATCTTGATAACATTACCTTGGTTCAGGATGGTAGGATCATGACATACATCTGGTCATAAGCAGAGCGTACTTTCAAATTTTCATTTAATATCAAATCTTTACTAGAATTCTTGCATTAGAGGAAGAGGAAAATTAAGCCTCATTTCAATAGTCCTTTGCTGGCATTAGTAATGTTTGTTTTCAGTCCAAAATTCCCAACTTTTAAACATGGTTAAATTTCCTGGGTGTATGGCAGAAAAGGTTACCTGATTGACACTTTGTACATTTCAAATGATAGATAATGCTTGTTAAAATGCATTACTCTTAAAGCAGAAAACTGGTTCTTTGAGCTTTCAACATATCATGAAACCAAGTAAACTTATATGACTTTAAAAATAATAATACTCATTTTTAATCGTGCAAACAACAGTGAAGATTAGCTTTACACTGACTATTTACTGACTTGCACGGATGTTGGCGTTATAGTGTCATTTAAGTAGAATTAAGTAACTTGCTTCTAAGTAGAAGTAACCACATTACATCATATTGCAGTAATTGATAATTCATTACAGTACTATGGGAGGGGACACAATACTTATTATAGCAGGGGCATTGGTAAACTTTTCATTTTTTTGTAAATTCATGTGAAGATTAAAGAATTATCTGAATCTTTGTGAATATGTACCTTTGGGAGCAGTAGATATCCATAAAACCTTGACATTATTGAGAGCTTTGAAAGACCGAGATGTGCAATTACAAAACCTTGAGATTGAGAGGAAGAGGAAAAATTTGTTGCACACTTACGGTAATTTCATCCTCATGAAAACTCGGCACATAAAGAAAGAGATTAAAATAGAAATAAATCCAACACATAGAAGCAGGATTCGGTTCAGACGTGGCATTGAATGATTAGTTCTGTCCAATATGACAAATCCAAGACCACCTATCGTAAAAAGAAAACTGGAGGCCAATCCTTCCATAATGTACTGGCCATTCACTCTGTAAGGCATGAATGCTACCTGAAAATGCAGCATGAAATTAAATGAAAACAAAGATATAAAATGGTGTCATGTTCCATATTTTTTATTTCATTTTCACCAGAGATCATTAATAGGGCTGAAATGACTCACCAAGGTTTCAGTTTTGTTTTATTTTTTCAGAGGTCCAACGCAGTGTTTATGTGCACCTTTTTTGCCGATTCCCATTATTTCTATATACTATGTATACATTACTTGATTACTAACAGCTAATATTAAACCGTCAAGTAAAAAAAAAAATCATTCTGGTTAAAATTCACTTTGTATTCTAACTAGCAGACTTGGATCAGGAATAAAAATGTTGCAGCTGTTCATAGCTGTGTTAAACATATCGGGTGCAAAAAACACTAAATATGACTGCCATTAAAAGTGTTGAATTAAACGAAGGGTGTTATTCTATATTGCATGGCGTATGTATTGTACATTTTCAGTCATAATAATCACGTATAAGCATTTACAGATGCTTTTTAGTAATAAGCCTTGTTAAAGAATTGTATGATAAAAGCAAGAGTTCCCCAAATGACCAGTCATGCTTTTGCTTCAAATGGAAGTGTATTTTGTACAAGAATCCTAGAGCAAGCAAGTTTTTTTTTGTGTCATTCTAAATCAGATCAAAATGATGTAAAACCAGTGTTATGACATCATAATCATGACATTTTGCAATTATTTTAAAATCAGTAGTTTGACATAAAATGGCTATTTTATTATTCAGGTTTTAGTCTAGAAAATATTCCACTGAAATGATAGTAAACATGTAAAAAAAAAAACCAGATATTGTTTGTTTGAAGGTATGTGTTGTCTTTTAAAATAGAAAAATCAATAAATATTAGCATTTTATGACTAAAGAGTGAAAGTGAGAAATTGCGCAACTGATTTTCAAGCCATTCATTCAAATGAAGGTAAATATTGAATATAAATTATATGAAACTAGATTGGACATGACCTCTTTATGAAATAAACTGAATTCAGGTGTACTTCAAAATTTAAAGAATAGTGCCCTCTGTTTAACTAGATGTAAAAAAAAATAACAAAATACTATTGATAGAAACGTTTTACTACAATGAAAACAATGTCATATTTTCAAGTAACAACCTAAATATGAGCAACAAAATAACATGATTTAAATAATACCCAGTAGTAAGAATTTCATATTTCATGTATTTTGTATTTACTCCCCAATACTTATCACTTATTTAGTTGTGCATCAGTTGAATTCAGGTGATGAAGCTGTGTGTGAGAAACTTGGTGTGTACATTCACTTAAAAAGTATGCAGGCATCAAGCATTGCAGTTCATACCCTCGTGTAGTTTATTTCGTACATTTACATTCTATTTTTGTTTCTGTCAGAATTCCCAGCCATTAAGACAGACTTAATAGATTTATCCAATCACACTATGTTGACAACTGCAGTGCATTCTTGACAATGGCTATCACCACAATTTGTAGAGATATCAAACGCAAAAACATTGAAAATGTACATATTACGATATGAAAATTCAATACTGGTATTTCATGATATAGGTAGAAAACCTTAAAAAAAAAAAAGAATCATTATGTTAAATTCTTGTCAAGCATTTTAATGATAATAACAGCATAATTTTGTTTATTAAAGGAAATGAAAAAGCCACGATGTCTTCATATGAAGAGTAAAACATTAGCATGATTGTATGATAAACAACTGCAAAGTCATCCGGGTGGAATTTCAAAGCCATGTTTTCACTCATAGTGATGTTGTTAACTGAAAATTTGTAGCTTAGTTATCATTAGCATTGATTTCAGTCAAGAAACATGTAGTAGAAACAGTCAATTCACAAGGTACACACTAAAGTCAAATTAATCATTTGCAATGTATTGCTATACCTTAAAGCAATGCAAGCTGTAACTGACGGTATTTTTCAACTATAGAATTATGCACCAGTTGATGCCTATCGATATAACTTATAAAATCCCCAAGAATTTTAGAAAAATTCAGCAACAAGGGAATATTGTTTGACAGCATCCCTACAGTGAGTGTTTTGTATAAACCGCCATTGCATCGTGTACATGGGAACGATGGTTGCACTGAGACTGAGGTCATACAAAGATGGAGACTGACATGAGTAAATACACATCTTGTTTGTTTTGAAATATTACAATGACTCATGAATGACTTTAAGTATTACAAGAGTAAGAAAGTAATTAAATTATGCCAATATACCACTCAAATGAAATTTTATTAATAAATTTGCTATAATTTGGCATATTGTGTACAAATCTGACACATCACACATGCACAGCGCGTCTCTTTTCTGAACTGACGACTTCCAATGTCAGTGCACATCGGAAATTAAGAGCAGGAATTGCTATCGGGATGACGGTCATTCATGAAACATTTTTTGCTGATTCAATGGGTTCATTGCTTCAGATTCACTTTGATTCTACAAAATTCTATATGTTCAATCACAAATATGTTATTATATTTGGTCTTTTATTTTTCAATTTATTTACTATGAGTTACAGCTCGTGTTGCTTTAAAAGTCAAACATTGTAAATTTATATACTGCAGTATGATTTTCACTGGTAATACCCAACTCTGGTGTAAACAAATTGTTTCACACCTTAGTACTATTTACGAGAGTTCTTTTATGGGGTATAACTTGGAATGAATACATCTCGAAACTGCAAGAATAAGTGTATGTTTGCTAGTACTAGAATTAATTGAAAAATTGGAAGCACTTGATGGTTTCTGCATGATTAGCAACAAGCAAAATTACCCTAGGCTTTCATTGTTGTTTATTCCCACATAACACAAACAAACTAAACATTTATTTATTCCTGTAGCTTATGACTATATCACCATCAATGTATAATGATATGAATCCTATCATGAGGGGGTGTATCATTTCAGCCCTAGCCATTACATGCATCAGTATATGAAATATAAGTTTGATACAATAAAAATTGACATTAAACTTACTGGTTTGGAATTTCCCCTTTCGTCTGTGGTAGATCCAATACTTGGCGGCTCCACAATCACATCATATATGATTCCTGTTGAAATATTCAAACAAAGTACGAAATATTATACAAAATGCAATAAGCCCTGATAATACACTTTTTTTTTATCATTAACTTAAGTCAAGTAAATTAAAAAAATCTTCAAGATTTTTATTTTGAGGACAATTTTGGCAAAATCAACATAACATTACACCTTGTGCATACACTTTTTTAATCTTTGGGGAGCAGCACTTCAATTTCCATCATTTCAGTTTTACATGCAAAGTTGGTTAACTTCACAAAAAAAGTTAGATATAAAGGTTGATTCTGACCCTACCCCCTTCCTTCTTTTTTTTTTTTTAAATAGTAGTATTGAATGTCTTGAACTTATAAATCAGAATTATTAGAATTGAACTCAACGAACGCTTGCCGTTTCTTCCCTCCCAAAGAATATATATATATATATATCTTATTTTGTCAAGAATTTTAAGACAGTTGTGAAGTCAATGTCTCAAACCGCACTCCCCCCCCCCCCCCCCCTTTTTAAACCGATGCTATGTGGTTGTATTATTGTTGAAATTAGCGCTGATGACAGCATTACATATGCCTCAAATCGTGCTCAGAAGTTACAACACAAACTCTAATCATCTCCAAATATGCAGGTGATTTTAAAATTTAAATCGGCTTTATGCTCCGAGAAGTACACCGCAGTCTCCCTCTGGCGTGTAAGTGAAATCTTACCTCCAGTTACCAAGAAGTACGAAAACAGAACCATAGAAAACATAAACATTGCAGAAGGTTGTTTCACCCATCCTGGTCTTTTTAATTTAAGATTTGGGACCTCTAACACGTGAAATGGAATATTAAAGATAGCCTCCATATTGTGATGTGGCAAAAGCGGAAGTTTGAAAGTGAAAGTAATGGGTATAAGACAAGTCGTACAAAATCAATCTGTTGAAAAACTATTGCACATTTGCAATATGTATGCAATTACTGTGCAAAATCTGGACGATACTGCATGAAAACTGTACCAGTAGCAGTTTAATGACAAATTTTAAGAACTTGAAGAATTGCGATTGAAAATCAAAGTACGGAACATACTTAAGGGAAAAGAGTACCAATACATAGACCTCAACCCTAACATTTGGTCCTCTCACTAATTAACGAAATTAATTTTAGATAAATACCGCCAAGATTTCAAAGTACATTCCAAGTGCTAATAAAAAACGACAAAAATTATACAGGGTCCCGTTGCTTTTATAGGTCATATTTGTAATTTTTTTTACAACACATAGCAATCTGCAGTAAATTACACCTTTCATTTCAAACACACCCCTACCATGGCAATTTCCTCACTCATTTCTCGATTTTGTCGGATAATTTTTCATCTCGACAATTAATTTAAATTTCTATATTATTTCTCTCAATTTCAAATAATTTCACTCTTGAAATTAGCCAATCACGCCACACCTAAACATTTATACCTCCGCTCAATCTGGGGTAACTGCGTCCGGGTTACGAATCCGGGGGTTTGGTACTCTTATTCCTTAATGGCGATCAACGGAACTCGCTTTCAAACATTCAAAAGAAAAAAATTATATATATATATATATGTGTGTGTATATATATATATAATTCCGCAGGGTTTTGTTAATTTATATTGATATATTGTCGCAATTTACATTTGTTCCTTGCGTTTATGTAGAGACTCGAGAGGGGTGTAATGGAGAAGGGTCCTCGATGGACAGCATGGGAATACTCATAAATGTATACATATATCAAAATAGAAAAAGAAATGATTACACATTATCACTGTGGTTAATTGCATATTTTGCTCAAAATAAATTCCCCAAAAGACGCCCCCCCCCCACCCCCAAAAAAGAAATTAACGACCTTTTTTGCCGTCTTTTCTCTTTTCGTTTGATATTTTGTCGTCTTTTCGAGGAAAAAAGACATCAATACGATATTTAGCGACATTTTGCCTCATAATGAAAAACGAAAAGACAACGAAATGATAAGTTGAAAACACGACAAAGTACAAGCGAAAAGACGACAAAGAAAATCTGGAAATTAGCGATCTATTTTGTTGTCTTTTCAGCTAGGGCAGGCTAAATGAAATTATTCCCATTTCAGTGGCATGCTATATACCAAAGTGGGAATTTAGACCCCTGATATGATTGCCTTTTTAGTATAGAAAAAACGGTATTACTGAGAAAAACCACTCACACTGCATTGTTTACCGTGTTTATGTTGTGGAATATACTTATCAAAGGGAAAATTTGATCGTTTTAGAACGCATGTGCTATAGGTACTTAACTGCATGCTCATTGGTTCAAAACAATAACACGTGCGGTATTAATTGCACTGTAATAGAAAGAACATGGTTGTCCATATCAGTCTTGACAGAGTTATGACTCTTATAATGATACACGTGATCGATCGCCATAGCTCAGTAACAATCTATTACATTTACCCCTCTTGCAGCAAAATGATTATATGTTTTATACACTAATACTATCTCGGCATCGTCAGATTTGTTTTGTTTTTGTTTTTCCACAAGGAGGTTCTTTCATATTACATCTACGTGTATGTTCCGCGGAATTAAGCAGACGGTAAGACCTCTAAATCCAAATTTTCATACATATAAAGTCATATTAATGTTAATAGAGTACTTTCAGAATTGTGAATTATATAATTCACAAGTTTATCTGTTATTATTTTTCTGCAATTTAATACAATTCTGTAGAAGATCCTTCCAAAATGTCCAGACTCGCGGTCTCTTTCGTGTTTTTTCTGGGATTATGTCAACTTAGCGTCAGAGGAGGACATGGTGAGTTTATGAATATGTCCTACATTTTGATAGTAAACGTCACATTTATTTTCCTTTGAATTCAATATATACATTACATGTATAGCTACTTTAACCAAAATTAAATAAAATATTTATTTACCTCATGAATAGCTCTGATCCTTTGCCGGATTTGGATCCACTATTTGGTATTTTTAGTTCTTTCAGCTCTTCCAATTTTGTTCTTATTTCGGATTTCCAACATTTTTGACTTCGACATCACTGAAGAGACATTATTTGTCGAAATGCGCATCTGGTGCATCAAAATTGGTACCGTTTATGTTTTATATCATAAGCAAACTGATATTTGGGATTTTTTGAAGAAATTGATGCGCAAAAGACAGAATGTTAAATGAGGGTGTATTTTAATATCTCAATAATCAGAAAAGGTTGAAATCTATCAGATCTTTTGAAAAAACTTTCAAAAAGTAAAATTTTTTATGTGAAATTCAAATCATTTCCATGTCAAGAAATGTGCATACCAATTCGTTATATCTGTCGCAATATAAGCATGGATTTAGTTCATGATAAAATTTTATGAATCCCATAATGCTAGATCAAAGTAATGAACGAATGGACCTATAAAGGAAAACAATTTCCCGGAAAAAGTCGCATGTCCATCAACTTTCATTGCCTTCTTTAAAAAAAACTTTTTAAATTTTTATTTATTTTAGTTGCCGTATATATATTTAAATTTTTTAAATTCATAATTTGAACCTAAAATTTATTATTTGCGTTTGCGATGCTATAATTAACCTTCAAAGTTGATCAAAATAATGTTTTCCATATTTCAGCAACGATTTCAGATGAATTATGGCCTTGAATTCCTTCAGGTCTGGAATCATGATAATTTGATAGGTTGCAATCTCAAGAACAATTTACAATAGGATACTTTTAGGATACTCTGCCCTAGAGTCGAAATTCACAAAAACTTAACAAAGACGAGGAACTTTGTTTTGTTTTGCGTTTTCTGGGGGGTAATTTTTTTTACAACTTGGTTCAAGATTTTGTATTAAAAATGTGTATATTTTCCTTCAATAATCATGTTAAAACACACATGCATTCTTCATACCCAAGGGAGATAAGCCAAGACAGTTTCTTTAAAACACTGACGATCAATCACTCTTTTAAATGTTTTCAGAAATCAATTTCTGGTCAAAGAGTAAATTCTACAATGGATGTCTTGATATCTGACTGGTTTCAGGAAAGGCAGTTACTTTGGTGAAAATACAAGATGATTTTATGTCATACACCGAGTTACACAATATACCCGGGCTTTTAATTTATATTGATTTTGAAACAGCCTTTCACTTCATATCAAAATCATTAATTTATAAAGTTCTTCAATTTTTGGATTTGGTGAAAATATTAGCGGAATCAAAATTTTAAACACTAACTTTTAGGCATCTGTTTTACATTTGGATTTCTATCGGAGTAGTTTGATATCCTACGCGGCTGTCCTCAGGGCGATCCCGCTGCACCATATCTTTTTCTTCACTGTATTGAAATATTTGAAATTCTAATCAAGCAACAAAAATTTTATGGATTGGCTCTAAAGAACTTCTACTGAAATATTCCACCATGCAAGATGGATTGAAGATCTACTACTTTTACTCTACTATGTGTAAAATTTCCAGTTGTTCTTTAATTTATTATGTACAAATTCCAAACCATATGCACTTATTCAGCAATGGTTAATTTAAAAAAAAAATTATATCTTTGAAATATTCTTGGATTGAGAGGCTTGTCAATGATGGAAAGGCTTGGATAAATAGTTTTGAAAGTATATATAGATGTGATATCATAACAAATCTGTTAGATTTTGGTGAAACTATTAAACATGTTTTCTTACAGTGTACAAAGGTTGTATATCTGTGGAATCATCTTAGTATTCAAATAATCACTTCAAAGAGAGTAGGTTTAATATACACATCGTAATTTTTGGTGAATTACCATTTCAGAATTCTAATGCAGTCATTAACTTCCTAATTGTCTTTACCAAGCAATGCACTTTTACTGTTTGAAAAATAATAAGGATCTGAATATATATTGTGTTGAAAAATTTAACTATGTTCGAAATTCTCTTGTTAGTCAATTTAATTCAAAATGGGCAGAGTATAACAATATATTTGAAGAAAGCAGTAAATATTACAGAAGGGGGAAAACACTTATAGTATGTACAATGTTTTTTTTTTCAAAGCTGATCATTAATATTTTCAGTATGAAAGATGGTATGAGTGTGGAATTGTGCATAATTATTGTGTTTGTAACTTATGTCATCATATATACATGTATAAATAGGCACAGAAATAAAGCATTAAAAATGAAGTTTCACTTTTGTGAACAAAAATTGTAAGAATGAGTTTCATGGTGGAATGAACATCTTTCTTTTAAGTTTCTGGACTTTCTTCACCATGTTTTGATTTTGGGAGTGAAGTTTGGTATGTGATTTACAGTGTACTGATATGTGTTACAGATGACGTTTAAGTTGTATCACAGTAGCCTGGATTTTAGGAGATTTATGGAACTTTGTGGTAAATGTAGTTTTCCGGACTTTTTTCTATAACTTAGAAATCTGAAATTTGAAATGTGGTTATCGGCGAAGAAAACACACAATAAGTTTAAATTTTGCTACAGTTTAAGTATCATAACTACAAAATAAGTAAACGGTTGACTGAAATAATTCTTGTACTCTGTCTAGTTCTCTGATTTTATTTTATTGTCTGTGTATAATAACATTTCAAATACATAGGGAACGACAGTAAGGAACATTGGTTGCGTTTTGCAATTCTCTCAGAATGCTATTAAAAACATCTTCTAGTCCCTCTCGCGTTCAGTACGGGAGCTCTCCAGAACCTGAGGAATACAAATTACTTTTATGTCCCTTTTAAAGCGTGTGGGAAATCGTTTATTCCATGTAGCATGCGAAGTCTCTGTGCACACTCGTGGAAAGCTCCCATTTATGTGATTTGTCAACATAATTACAAGTATTAACGAAATATAATCTTCTCGTACCGATCTCGAACTTACAACTTATTATATCGTTATTACTATATCAGATCCCGTAATTATGACCTATTTTTATGCCCCTTGTATTGTTTTGCACCTGTCGGTCGGTTTGTAGACAGGTCTTGTCCGCTCAATATCTTGAGAACCCTTTCCTTCACCGATATCAAACTTGGCACACTGGTACATCGTTAAGAATAGATGAACACTATTGATTTTGGGTTCACATGGTCAAAGGTCATACCTGGACAAAGCAATATAATGTCTTTATATTATGAGAATCAATTTGCTTTGTTGACACCAAATTTGGTACACTAGTACATTTTAAGGAGTAGATGACACCTATTGATTTTGAGGTGACTTGGTAAAAGGTCAAGGGTCAATCTGCACATAGAAAGATAGTCCGCTCAATATCTTGAATCGCTTTGGCACTACTAAAAATTAAATGATACATGTGGATAACCCTTTTCAATTTTGCACTACTGAGGAGGGCAGGGGGCATACATATTATTGCAAGTAAAGTAAGAGTTAATTTTACTCGTTATTACGAGAAAATATCTCGGAATTGTGAGTTATTTCGTAATAGGTTTCATAGTACCAAAATGTTACATACTCGAATGAACATGCAGAAATTTTCTTCATGATCTGTTTCGATATAAAAACATTGTAAATGTGCGACCATTTAAAGGCCAATCAGTAGAACCCACGTAAAGCAAATATTCTTTTAATGTATTGACCTTAACTTATGAGGAGGAGGAGGAGGTCTTTTCACATAATAAAAAGATATTTACCTCGTAATTACGAGTAAATTAACTCGTAATTTCGATATTTTAGTCGTAATTACGAGAAAATTAATCTAAGATTAGTGAAGAGATCATAGTAGGTTTGTTTATAAAAGTAACTAGTTCCATAAATTATAAGTCTGAATCGCAGATTTTACTATTTTTTTTTATTATTATTATTAATAAGTACATGGCTGTCTTTGAAAACATTTTCGACAATTTTGCCATACATGTACGACATGCCTTTGAATCTATGAAATAATGTGTACATAATTTCATTTATACATCATGATAATTTTAAACATTTCTACATCATCCAGGTAGGACTCTCTTTGCCTTCAGAGATTTTGGTTCCAACAGAGATAAGAAATTATGGATACTTCCATCACCACCACAAGGTGGCGCAATTGTACAAGGAGACATTTTACTGGTACCATTGATTCCGTTTCAAGAACACAAGAATTCTCGACAAAATTCCCGCCCACGAAGGAGAGCTTATAATCATTCAATATGAAATCCATCTTACTGCTTTGACCAAAACAAGTGATTTAACTACAGCATTTAACTCCAAATTTGTTTTATTTATTGTCAACAACATGGGGGAAAATAAAATTAATGAACAGAAAATACCTGTTTGTGTTACTCCTACTTGAAAAAGTAATTAATTTTCTTGAGTAATTCACTACATCTTTTCGATGAACTTATGCTAACGTCCGTTCTGGCCGTCAGTTTAAGCACCTTTAACCCTCCACGAACCATTTCCTTCAATCTGCCCAGTGTGGTGTCAACCTATGTCACACGAGACAACGGCCTTTCGTCCAGTCACCGAATAATTTTCATTCCTCTATCTACATCATTTTGTTTAATGTTATATCACAATATGCTCAAAATTATTGGTTTAAATGTATGATATTTATTTGTCTAGAATATGGAGTATAAAAATCCATCAGCACCGTATAAAAATCAACAAACTGAAAAAATACTGGAAAAAATACACACTCACACAAAGTACTGATTTAACTTTCGTTAAAACAAGTGCAACCATGTCTTCAAAAGTATCTTGTTTTTCATTCTGGTAGATATTATGTTTTCTTTTTTAAAAAAATGAATCGATACAAATTGCCCAGCTTTAATCACATAAAAGAACATGTGCGCATGCGTCATGGATTTCAGTCTCCTGATAATATCAAGAAGGATTTCATAATCTGTAGTGATGCTACCTGGGTATTATGTGGCCACATCTTTTAAACATCCAATGTACTGTACACATGTTGATGTGAACTGTTTATGTCGGTTTTGTAGTCATACACAGGATTGCTTGTTCCCAGTGTTCCATTTAATGTTCCATTGCTATGTTCTTTGGAATTTCCAATCTCCTTGTCGTCAATCTTTTCAGCATTTGATGGATTTAGCTGCACATTAGGCGCGTTCACAAACTTGGCGTGAACAAACATACCAGAACGTCTGAAAATAACATGATATACATGTCGGAAACCTTATCGAAATTTCAAATGTTTCTCAGGAATATGAATTCAAATTTAAGTACAAAATTTTTAATCAAAGTGGTTTTTTTTTTATTTTCTGTATCCAGTATCCAAATTATCAAAACTGCACTACAAAAACTTCATATTAACAAACATTTCATGTATTTGTACATGATTATTTCCCATGATTGTAAAAAGTGATTTATATACCTTTTGTATAAAACAACGATGATGACGAGGATGACAACGATGAGAACGACGATCACACCGCCGAGGATTCCACCCAATGCTGCGTTATTCAGTGTATTTGTTGAATGTTCGGCCTTGGAGGGATCAATAGGTTCGCCTGTAAATGTTTCAGTTTTATGATCAATTGGAAAGGAGAAAAAAAATAACCTACTGCAAATCAAAGTCAATGACAACAAACTGTATATATATATATATATCTTGCAGGAGCTAATTTACATGCATGAACTTTTCGACTGACTAATTCACAGACAGAACAATGGGAACGTTGACTACATGACTTCACATGACCGTGACATTGATAAATCATTATCATTACAAATTTCACAAAATACTCACAAAGTTTGTCTACTTGGACCCCCCAGTCGCCATTGTAATTACAATGTAATTCTCGGTTCGCCAGCGCTGGTAGGTAACCTCTGGAACAATGATACTCGCATGTGGTTCCTAAATAGCCGCTGCAATCCGAGTTCACTCCTCCGTTTAGAACAGTCTGATTACATTTTTTTACTAAAGGGAAAAAATAATTTTAATTTATGATAAATAATGCCTATATAAAACATAGGGTGGTTAGAGGAAATTTAGCATATATGTGAAGGTGATTTCTTTTCTGAAGCAGTGCACAAGGAAAATGATTCTTTTTTACTTCCAAGAATCAAGCGACCTTGTACTGACCGCTAAACCGAGTAATTTCAACTATTCTAACTTTGATAAAATCCCCATGGGACAACCTTTTGTGTAGAATATTAATTTCTTTCAGGGAAATGGAGAAGCCGCTGACTCACCGCCTTTGCACGTTCTGCCATCTTTCTCCAACAAAACCCCTTCCTCACAAGAGCAAGTCCGCCCAAATGGAGTCGGTAGACAAAATGTACTACAGAGGCCATTATTGATAGCACACTTTTCATTAACTGGGGAATAGAAAAAAGACTGTAGAAAAATTTGGTATTAAATCAAGGTTTTCATACCGCGTATTTGACGAAGCCGAAAACTTGCCATACGCTGTCATAGTGAAAAGATTTGTTACCTGGCTTTGGGTCACCCGGATATATATCTAAAGTTTCTAATCGTCCGAACTCTGGTGTCTCGCGCATCCAAGAAGAAATAGTTCCCGTTTCTTTGTTGACTTTTGTAATAAACCTGCAAGTATGATGAATTATTGCATTTGCTAAGCCTGCAAGGGACGCACGATTATTTCCTTCATTGTAAAGTTCTTAGAAATAAAAATATCTTATTAATACATAGAAAAGGATTTGAAATCATCTCGCTGAAATACTGTTAAGAACCTACTGTCTATTTACAGCAGTGTAATATAAGTGGGAATTATAGACTGCAATATGCATTATGTCCGCACGTGGGTCATGGGTCAATTCCCCGCGGCCGTTGCCGTCCAAACCAATGTAGCTTACAGTATTCATGTAACTGTCTGACCAGTACAATTTTTCATCTGGAAAACATTTGGTGAAATTTATAGTAATGAGTAGACTGAAGAAAATGAGAATGTAATATTGACTTTTTTGTTAACTTCTATTCAACTTAAAAGATAACGATTGTGGTTCAATACAAAGACAATACTTTAGAGTTTTACCTTCGTAGTCTATAGCCAGTCCGGTTGGACTGAACAGATTGGACGACACGAAGAATGAGCGACTGTCGCCATCCATGGCCCCTCTCCCAATATAGGCAGTGTACTGGGCCCCTCCTTTGTCAATCCAGAATATCCATCTTTGAAAGCATAAACCAACCATGGAAATAATAAACATTTCTTTTCACGGATAGTAATATGATAATAATATTGTTTGAATGTACAATTTCCAACTTTTCTTTTTGGATTATTGTCTTAATTAATAGTAAACATTTGACGATTTTTGGCATATTATTGTTCTTCCTGGGTCGACATAAAAAACTATTACAATATACTCTGAAGTATGAATATTTAAAAAGAAAATTTTGAATTTCATGATATAAAAATAAATAAATAAATAAATTTTAAAAATGGAAGCTTGGGTTGATCTCTCTCTCTCTCTCTCTCTCTCTCTCTGCTTAGTTTCGTTTGGTAGTAGTAAGTTCAAACATAAACTCCTAAAAACAATTAGGGACTTGTAAGTTTTCTAATATGTTCAAAAGTTTATATATATATATATATATATATATATATATATATATATATATATATATATTTCCCCACTGCTTTCGACTTCATTGAGAAATCATGGTAATAAATCACATTCCATACAGTAAATTGTACTCATTTTACTTATAAAAACATACAATAAGTTTTCATTTTTTATCATTTTTTTGAAGAAAAAAAAAAAGGTTTGTTTATAGCAAGTGTCGTTAATGAGAAATTTCGATCTGAGTATAAACAGATTTTTTTTTAAACTCCAAAAATTCCTTTGCGGACATTTGTGTTTCCTGTTTTGTTGATTTCCTTACCCTTTTTTCGGATGTAGCGCTATGGTTTTGACGACTTCTAACTGAGATATAACCACCTTGTTCTGTCCACTCTTTGGGCGTACCACCGCAATATGTGACGTCACTCCCTTAATGAAATCAAAAGTGGTAGCAGCATAGTATATGTTGCCTGTCGACGGATCGACCTGGATGGAGCCAGGGATATATGAACCTGTAATATTTTGGTAAAGAAAACGTTATTGAATTCTATCAGTACGCTATTTAAAAGTCTTGTTTCATTTGCTTAACACGAAAAGAAATATTGTAGTGAATGGTAGCCTGGGGGAGCTGGATAATGAATTTGACCGCCATTATGGCCTTGCATACCTGTGTTAAAAACGACGGACTTATTCTGACCCCAAACTGTGCTTTGTAGAATTTGATATCTTTGAAAGTCTGTCCAGTATATGTTATGTCGTTTAGTGTCATATATGGCACTCATAGGGTAATTTGGCGTGGGAAGGTCTATCGCTTTAACTTCTGCAGTTTTCAGTGAGATCTGGTAAAGCATTCCATGCGTGTAGTCAACGGTCAATGCGAATTCCTCGAGCATTGGGGCTGTATAAAAACAATACACCATTTAAAACATATCCATTATCAAAAAGATTTTAAAACATTCTCACTATAAAAGATTGTTATTCAAAATTTACTGTATTTTCTGACTTACTGCTTGAGCAGTTTAGTCCATCCGAATGCAGAGTGAATCCAAACCCACAACGGCATTTTTTCTTCCCCATGTCCAAGGTACATATATGTTCACATCCTCCGTTGTCAATCATACAGGGAGCTAAAGAAACCACAATAAATGAACAAGACTAACATTATATATACTGTAAGATACTATAAAATCTTACCTTAAATCACGAAGTATTCATTCAATAGAACACTTTCTCTGATTTTGGAAAAAAGCCAAACCGAAGGGTCTATGATTTGGAATGACTAACTTTGTATGAAAAATTATAGCCAGCCTCAGAAGGCCGTCAATAGACTTTTCAGTAATTACTCACATTGCTCGCTTTTTTGGATACTTTTGTCAAATGCTGCGATACAAGAAACTTCCTTGAAATCCGTCAGGTTCATAGCAGTCTGGAAGACCTTGGTGTGTATGTTCAGTGTTCGAATGGATTTCTGCCCATTAGTTATCAGGGCGTAATCCTGCAAAAAATGTAACATTAAGAGAAATTATTTTATTGAGTTTCTGTGATCACAAGTAATTAATTTCAAACATTCTACTTTAGAAGTCTGCATCATTTTAGCTCTAATCTAAAAGCAAGTAGTGTTTCTATTTGAACTCTGACCTTATATACGAAAACTTTGTCGTCACTTCCGACAGAATTTAAAGCATAAAGATCACTTCCGTCTGGATTTATGCTTTTCAGCTCTCCTTTGTCGACGAAGAATAATCTAACAAAGAATATACATTACAAGTAGAAAATGTTCTTTGAGTTCTCGAATGAATAGCATGTTAAAGATGGATATAAACAAATACATACTTTTTATATGTTAAGTCAAAAAATAGTCCGGTTGGACTTTGGACAATGGCGCCTTCTGCAATTTTCCATCGCTGCATTCCGTCAAAACTCCCTCCTTCAATACTATATTGCCCGTTTCTATCAGATATCCAATATACTGTTCTGGAAAGTAAGTGAGAACCACTGATGAAGTCTAAATGTTACATCAGATTAGAAGGTCGCATAGATCTATCTATAACCACCGTCTTTTACGAATTAAATCGAGCACGCTGTATTAAAAATTATGTAGACTAGAAATTAATTTTTTAAACAGTTGACACAAACGACATCAATTAAATATAAGGATTTAACGACATATGCTTTATTGTTTTGAAACAATGGGAAGTTATTATATTTCTTCATATTTCTAGTTTCGTGGGTGTGTCAGAAAAAAAAAATAAATATAAAGATTTAACGATATATGTTTTGTTTTGAAACAATGGAAAATCATTATATTTCTTAATATTTCTACTTTCTTGGGCGTGTCTGATAAAAAAACCCTTTATGATTATGATAATAGATTCACACCTATGACGAAGCCCCCAGCTGATAAATTTTAAATAGATATAAATTCTTCAAAGATTCATGCAATAATACAACCTTTTAATGAAATAAAATTGGCCTGATGAATGTTGGCTGTCAACAGCTTGGTAGGAGATGTAATATGTTAAATTGTAATCTCATTTAAACTTCGGAATGTGACAATTTTAATACGCGACACTAAACCGACCTAATTACTTTTAAATATGTACAAATTGGGTGATGCATTCTCTCTGACCGTGGTTTAGAATCGTACTTTTGTGGTAAGAAAATTGAAAACGCCTTTTTTAATCACAACTCTCTCTATGTCGAATGACTATTTGTGGGGACACGCAAGATACGTTGTAGGGATCAACTTCCTTCGTATATTCGTGTGTCCGCTTGGGTTCCTAACTCAACAGAACTCGCTTGTTTTCTTTTACTTACGAGTTATGGGGGTTTATTGTAAGAAAGGATGGACGGTCAAGACCCCAGAATAGTGTAGCCTCCTGTCTAACATTGTCCGATGTAGTTGTTACTTTAATTTTTCCTGAGTCGCTTTCGGACCAATATACATCGTCGTTAATCCAATCGTACACTAGACCTACAATTCAATAATAACCCTGTTAACTTATCTTAAAAGGTTTTTATCTCGTAGATAGATAACATGGAACCTTCACACACACACACACACACACACACACACACACACACACACACACACACACACACACACACACACACACACACACACACACAACACACACACAGATATATATATATATATATATATATATATATATATATATATATATTAATAAAAATTAAAATATACCGGAAACGGAAGAGGATGTGGTGGCGATGACGGAAGTTACGTTGAGTACAATGTCATAATTTTGAATTTGCCGGTTAGCGTCGTCTGTGAAATATATCTTTTTGTTGTTAGCATCGACTGCCATAAATGTGATATTGTTTTTCCACGAGAGAAAACATCGAACATCGTTTTCATGTGCATTGATCACTCGGATGTCTAGCATACACATATCTGTGCCATTTGCTAGTAACAGGCCCTTTCCATACAAATTATGTGAAGCTGGAAAAACAAAATGAATTTTATTTAAACCACATGAATGAAAAGATTGCTTTACCCGAAATAAGTATTGATTGCTTAAAAATAATTACACCTGGTGACGAACAACAGATCCGACTTTTTACGAAATATTTTGTGACCCCTCAAAAAAATAAATAAATAAATAAATAAAAAGAAAAAAAAATGTGGACTTACCTTTACACGTTTTACCATCTGAGTCGAGCTCATGCCCCTCCTTACACAAACATTTTGCACCTTTAGGGGTATTTGTGCAGATGTGATCACATCCTTTATCTACGCATGCGTCTATAAAAAATCGTAATGTTTGTAAGAGTTGCAAAAACACGAATATAAACTGCAGAAAAGGAGAAATGAAATTCTGTATTACATGTCATAGTTAATTCGAGACACTTACGTGGAACTATTTTTTGCAAGTCTTTGTCATAAACCTCAACACTCCAAGGCTGTTGTGTTGGAAAAGAATTTGACCATACGACAGACCCACTTCGCTTGTCCAGACACAGAACTTCACCTTCCTGAAACTTTGTCAGGCAAACCACATCCTGAAACAGGTGTACGTGTATATCAAGACTTCTTTTTAGTCTATCTGCTTTTCGTCACTTTTGTATATAGTCTACAACTTTAACCTTCATAATAAATTCTGCACTAAACAAGATACCTGGTAGAAACATTACATATTTGAACCGACAGGTATTAATCGATATCAAAGTCTTATTTTCCACAATTGGCCGTTCTCCTGTACACAGCATATCATAAACTACCCTCATGTTACATAGTTTTCGCACCAATGTTTGAGTCATTTGGCAATTTTTCTGACAATATCAAACACTAGATAAGTCAAAGTATGACTTAAAACAAATAGTAAAATACTTGTAGGGATATAATAGACCATGTTTAAGATAACATGCTATGTTTTGTTTTTGTTTGTTTGTTTTACGTCCCGTCGAGAATTTTTAACTCATATTGAGACGTCACCAGTTGTAGGTGAAGTACCACAAATTTAGACCTATGCTTAACGCTCATGGCCGTAGCAGTGAGGGTTCTTTAACATGCCAATGCCTACTTTGACACGGGACCTCCGTTTTTAAGGTAATATCCGAAAGACCTGTGATTCTCACTTCTAAATGCCGAGCCTTGGGCGAAGGAGCAATCACTACCTATTTTTCGTCTTATTTGACGTGACCATGGCACGAGCGGGGCTCGAACTCACAACCTCCCGGTTACGAAGCGAACGCTCTATCCACTGAGCTACCGCGACCGGTGCTATGTTTATATGAGTATAAATACATGTAATCAAATTATGTGTACTGAAGTAAGTTCATTAAAGCACGGGGGTACACCGTTTTAGTACAATTATGAATAAAGCCTAGTGATTGTACACTATTATTGCACATTATCTATATGCATAAAAATGCAAAAAGAACACCTGAAGGAATAAACAACCTATTTATGTCTGGACTGAATAAAACATGTAAATCCAATGAATCACAGATACTAAAACTTTTGACTCGAATTCTGCTTTCGATGAAAGTGAAATGCTCACACCTTGTATAGTGTGAGACCGCTCATTAGGATATAAATGTTCGTCGACCGTCGTACCAAGCGCCTGTCTGTCCCATCATACTTTGCTGTTTCTAAACTATTTCTACCAATGTCAATCCAATAGATTCTTTCTTCCTCTATGTCTACAACTATATCCGGGACTTTTGAAACAGACGTAATTATAGTCTTCCTGTCTTCGCCCGCCAGATCAGCTCTGTCAATAACTGTATTGGCACCGTGTTCAGCAACGAAGAGATACCTGAAAGCAGATGAAAGTATTTAACGTCGTATGATCCAATTATAGAGAGACTAACTATCTTTAATGATATTCACATAGATCTGTTGCGATTTTGCTCACCTACCCTTTAATGGGATCCACGGCCAGAGACAGAGGAGACCACAAATCGTCATGCATGATGATTTTGTACATTGTTTTGTCATTTGTGTCCACGGGTTGTACACCAATCCAGTTAAAATGATCGTCGGTCCAATATATATTTCGAGAAAGCCAGTCGAACGCGATCTGCGAAGAGGCGGAGTGGGAAACTCCTTGATGCATCAGTGTGACATTTCTTCGTGTGTCGTTCATCCAGATGTTGAAATGATTCATCTTATAGAGGCTTTGCGACAAACCATCTAACAGATATATAGAGTGGTTCCAAGGATCACATGCCATGCTTAAAACGTCCGTCCGGCCAAAAAAATATAGGAATCGGTTACCCGCCTTCTCGTCTGTTGTTTCCTTGGGTGTCACAAAGCTGTCTACTTGTCCAGGGAACGTCACGATCTCACTAACGTGATCGGGGAGCAAGGACACAACAAGTCCTCGATCGTCATCTACAATATTCAAATGTAATTACTAAATGAATTAAAAAAAATTCACAGACACTTTAATGACATGAGACAGGAAGTGCACTTTAAAATACTGGTTGGCAATGAAAAATAACATTGACAAGAGAGAGAGAGAGAGAGAGAGAGAGAGAGAGAGAGAGAGAGAGAGAGAGAGAGAGAGAGAGAGAGAGAGAGAGTGTGTGTGTGTGTCAATCTTTCAAAAAATGTTTTATTACAATGTTTTATATTTTGTACGCTCTATTGTAACTGTTGAAATATGCAAAAATAAGTAATTGGAATTTTGTTATTTTATTAATATTTTTTGTCAAAAATTTACCATGAATATAGTTATCAAAATGATACCCCGAGGGGACATTCGATACAAATTCAAATATATCGCTAAATCGTAATTATAGTTTGTACTCGTGGCCCTTACAACATGTTATGCAAAGCTACACGTGTTTTCTTTGTTTGTTGTGTGAAAATGCAAATATGAAACCTCCCGAAGGATTAATGACATTCCTTGAAAGGTGTTAAAATTTGATAAACCAGTGGAATAAAATTAAGAAAATGAAGGACATTTAGCATATTGACCAATTAGATATAAATGTGAAAAAATAATTTTATCACGTTGACCTTTTCAAAGACGCAAATTTTTGATTTGGCAAATCACGACTCTCAACAACAATACTGCAAAGGCTTCCAAAAAATATGCATAAATGAAAAAGTCAAAGACTTCGTTACTGAATTGTGAATACTTGATATTCGTCTTTTTCATTACTAACTATAAATAAGCTAAGTTAGCAGCTGTTACAGCTCTACCGGCTAATGAGGACAACCACTGCCTTGGTCCATCATTTCTGATCAAAGCGTGGAATTTCCGTCTTATGTAAATTACCTTCATCAATTTCTTGCAAAAATTGCAACAGAATTAAGAAGTAAATAGTATAAAAACCAAGACTGATCGAGTGGCCCGCTCGTAAAAGTACTGACATTAAATTCTAAACATAGTGAAATATGCAAGGCAGTTTCAAGACTGAAATTAATGATTTTGTCATATTTCCTTTCTCTATTTGGTCATTATTTCGTGACTTGATACCATTACTAACAATGAAAGTCAAGAGTAATTAGACGCTAGATGTCAGTTGTGAAATATGAATGCACATGTATTGTGCTCAAAAACTGTGTAAGGAAAGTTTTAAATCAAAACTTGACATAGGTATTTATTTTCCACGAACGATGTCCATTCCGCTTAGTACTATTTACAAACTATTGTATCGTCAGTCTGCTATGTATGATAAACCTGTCATCTTAAGAATTCCTTTCATTAGAAGATGTTTTAAATGTGATTCTCTGCGATAAGGATTCAACACATTGAACCCTTCAGGCCAAATGACCATTAAACAGTTTCACGACTTCAAGGTTTGTGTAGTGGCAGCTGATGGATTTAATATTTAATGTTGTCTGTCCTTGAAGATTAACAATGATATTTAAAGCTAAATGCACCTTGTCCACTTCGTCTTTTTGGGTTTAACAGTTGCTTGATTTATGCATCACATTTAATTTAAAAACCAATGATATGATTACATATAGTTTGTCTGCACTTATTACGCAATGACTTTAAACGTCATCTTACTTTTTGATTATTAATTTTGAAAATGAGTTTGAAAATAGGTTTGGAATTTATCACGAGCAATGCATTTTAGACAACACATGCACGTGAGAGACTCCATGAAGAAATCTATGTACACACTACTATACACCACATGTAGTAATGACGTTGCGCAACCGAAATTATCAGATATGCAAATTCTTGGATGTATCTGTTGACGGTAGTTGTCACTTCGTGCCCCCGTACTGAGTGATCGCCATATAGACAGTGATTGGATAACATCGTATCCTAAGGCATACCCAAATCAAAATACCAGGTCTTAGGGTATATTGGATTGTATTTCTTCGGAAGACTAATCTTAAACAAGTTTCTGCAAATATCAGGATTTTTTTTCCATATTCAAATACGATAAAGTACATAAAGCTGGCCAACAGCAGCCAGCAGAAAGACTTCTTCTAATGGAGATCACGATCACAAAATTCATATCATATATACGGAAAATTTGTGGTTTAATGAGAACAGGTGTGTATTAACCATCAAGTAATAAACGTCAATCATCTGTCAATCATACTAATAATCATCTTGTCCTTGTGCGTTTTTTGTAGGAGTCTGCAAGTACAAATGTGAGGATGTCCTTCTCAAAACCGCAGTGCACAGAACTCTCCCAGAAAGTATAAATAGCTCATAATTAAAGAAATAATTATCAATAAAAGAGAACTTACTTTGACATGAAGCAAGGACTATTAAGCTCACAATGTATAGTATACACCTCCACATCCTTGTCATCATTGTAATTCCCCCTCTGTATCCCTGGCAAAAATACATCTGATCTGTCGCCTTTCTAAAGGCACATCCAATCGGTCTTTCTATGGATGACCGGCTCGCTTCCCACTATTTAGTGAAATAGCCGAATTTCCCCTAGTACCTATGCAATATAACGAATTTGGCCACGGATGAATGATTTTTCAGATTTTCATCAATCGTCCTTCTGGCTGTTTCGCCAAAACAAGAAAACCAGCGTCATTTTAAGTCGTTATAATACAATGAAAAAAATATTTGCATATGTCACAGTATTAAAACGCCGTGGTAATGAATGACAGAAATTTTGTTTATCCGACCGGTGAAAACAATGTGACGGTTTTATGACATAACACACCGACACCTCGATTACATGATTAAAAGACGACCTATAAGGTCATTGGAATCGAGGTTCTCTGTCTGAAGAGTTCCTGAGTGATCATCTCCGACAATCAAGACATCAAAAGACAAATTCGCTAGGTCGTGTCAAGAAGGGATAAATGTAAACGGCATTAAGTAAAATGCAAGTAGGAAACAATTTTTTTCATTGATGCTTTGCAAACTGCTAAAGGTTATCATAGATAATAGATCAGACTAAAACAAAAAATACAGAGCATGTTACAATGAATATTTAACTAGATTAGAACTGAGTGAAGACGGATATAATGAACATTGTCTCAATGGCCCAATGAGTGTCCGATACACCGCAAAAGCTTACAGATCCAATTATTCCTACATCATTAAGACTAACGACTTGTTATAAATCAGTAAGGAGCTCTTTATATATGTTGCTTTCCATGACTATCATAACAATAAGCCGTGTGTCACCTCATCACAAATGAGGAACAACCTCCGCACTAACGTGTAAACAAAAAGGTGAAGATAACAAACAGTGATCAATCCCATGAAACCTATAAGGAATACAAATAGAGAGTTGGGCAAGCACGGACCCCTGAATATACCAGATGGGGGATCAGGAACCTATGAGGAGTAAGTATCCCCTGTTGACCGGTCACACCCACCTTGGGTCCTATATCTTGATCAGGAGCAATCCGTATTCAGAATCGGTTTTTAAAGAACGGCTTAACAATTGGTATGGAACGCGTCAGACAACATTTGACTTAATGACAGGCTGTATTGGCAAACTAGATCACTATAATGATCATAGTGTTTGCGAAATGCTGACTTCAAACGAGACTGTTGAAACCTCTGTAACATCAACTTCTTTGTCAGTAGCCTACGTCGATTTAAACACTAATCATACGCAGGTCAAGCTCTTGCATATCGAATCAGTTGAGAGATATAAGCACAATATGCTGGTAATAATGGATTAATGTTACATAAACATGGGAAGTTGACGATAGAGAAGCTGAAATCTTCGGTTGGTCATAAGTTGCCATAAGCATATAATTTCAATAAAATATCTAAGTATGAAGCAGAGGTGAGAACTCCGTGTTGTCTTTTATTCAAGGTCACAAGGATAATTCAAATCAACATATGAATGAAAATGATTATTGTTAATCGATATATCTAAATGTTGAATTGGATGCCACAGCTTGATATTTTTTATTCTCATATAGAAGCTTTTGAATAAATTCTGGCTCATAAGAATTAAAAATATGTCAGCTTCCAAAGGAGCACAGTTTGTATCCATGGGAGTTCCAACAGAAGGTTGGATTGATTGATTGTTTATTGTTTTCCGCCACACTCAACAATTTTGCAGTGATCTGGTGGCGTCCAGTTTTTATGGGTGGAGGAGAGAACCCAGATACAATGTACACGGGAAGAGACCACCGACCTTCCGAAAGTAAACTGGCAAACTTTCTCACATATATCGGCGCGAGCGAGAATCGAACCCGCGCTGACTAGAGGTGAGAGGCCTTGTGATTTTGAACGTAATGCTCTAACCACTCGGCCACTGATGTCCCCAACAGAAGGTTGGAAGACCTGATCACTAAAGACTACAAAGACATTGTTAATGAGGAATTCTAGCATCTTTGTAATTTCAACTTCTGATACTTGTGCATGGAATCAGAATGAAGAGAAATCCGCGGGTCTGTTCATCTCTGTGTGTGTGTGTGTGTGTGAGCGAGCGAGCGAGCGAGCGAGCGAGAGAGAGAGAGAGAGAGAGAGAGAGAGAGAGAGAGAGAGAGAGAGAGAGAGAGAGAGAGGAGTTATTGAACATCCTCAGTGTGGTAAATCCAATGTCCAACACTTTGTGCTTTTCCATCAACAACATCGCAGTGGAGACCAGGGTTCGATTCTCTATCCTGGTGAGGCATCAAACTTGAGATGTTGGCGAGATATATATATATATATATATATATATATATATATATATATATATATATACGAGATGTCCCTTCCTCAGAACAAACAGTTGTTTGGTTGTATATTGTTTGAAGTCCAGTTCGAGAATTTTTCACTTATAGGAAGATGTCACCAGTGCCGATGAAGGGCGGCAAAATTTAGGTCTATGCTCAGCGCTTACGGTCTTTGAGCAGGAATGATCTTGATCGTGCCACACCGGTCACGGTTATTGCGATCTCATTCGAAGTCGCCTCTTACAACCAGCAAGGGGTACTGAGGGCTTATTCTAACCCGGATCCCTACCTGCCCAGGACAAAAGGAAATGTTTTACTTAAGTAGAATATGTACAAACAAGGCTAGCAATAATTATATGTTTATTGTTGATAGCTTGCTAATCAACAAGTTGTTTATGGGGTGAATTAGGAAAAATCCTATTCGTCAGTTCAGTTCAGATTTTTTATTCAAATCATAAACATGAAACATGAGGAACACCAGGCGCTCGAATTTTTTCTTTTTTTTTTACATTTATAATAAAAAACTGCTTTCCTGAAATAGTTTGTTTACAGGAAGATTTTTTTAATTATAAATATTTAAGAAACGTCGAGTGCCTGTGTGAGGAACAAACATATAATTACAACTATACACTTATCAGAGGTATATAAGAGATAACACGAGGGCTTAAATATACAATATAGACAAACTATTTTATAATGGAGAAAAGACATGGAAGGCATGGAGGACAGACTATTCGACAATATTTGTTTTAATGTTGTAGGGTTAGTACTCTACATAAGTTCGCAGAAAATTCATTTAGTGATGTACAGTATCTAGCATGTAAATATTTCTTTTCTAATTTCGTTAGTTATTACAATTTAATGAAATTCATCAGCAGTATGTCCTAAATTAACACAATTTACAAACCCTTTCATTTAGAGGGATATTGTACCCTCTCTCAGTCTCCACTGAGAGATGATGGTTTGAGGTTAGGAATTTCATAAAACTCTTTCTAAGTGGCAATATGTTGATATAATTTTCATACCTGAAGCTGCTCTTAAGTATTCTGTATATCTGGCCTTTTGATGAGTCGTTAATATCACTGAACCATTTTTGAATAAATTGGTCTCGTAACCTTTGTTTCACAACGGCTGAAATCCATTTTACATTTACAATATTTTGTTCAGACCAGATGTTAGAGAATCCTCACTTGTACAACTCTTTCTTAATACATAGGATCCAAGAGTTTGATATGTATTCACCACTGCGATGTACGAGTAAATACTTGTATAAAACAAATACAATTTTATTTTCTGGGCATGTGAACAATTTTGCCCAGTAGGATATTTATATATTTACAAATCGATTTGACGTCAACTAGTATATTAAATTGTCTTATTTTTTCTGATTACCCCATACATTGCTTTATATGGCTGTCCACACAGTTTTGTTTGTTTGTTTTGTGTGTGTGTGTGTGTGTGTGTGTGTGTGTTTCTTTTCTTGTTTTTTTTGTTTTTGTATATTTTTTTTTGCTATAATAAAAGACCCTGATATGACGGGAAAAAAAATCAGGTACTTAAAATCTGTTACATTTTCTTTAGTAACGTCATTATATTGAAAAAAAACAATCTTTGGCATCGTCCGATGGGCGGATCCACAATTAGCACAAACAGATAATGGGTGACGTAATTATTCTCAAACGAGGAAAAGTAATTACTAATGGTCACATTGCAAAAATCAACTCATAAGTATCAGTAAGATTCCTCATTAAGCAATGTATTTCATAGTTTAAATCATTTTATTGTCATATTACAAAAAACGACAACAACCATAACTTTGTAATACATGTAACTAAATGTTGTTTCAGATTGTACATGTATATGTGGCGACAAAGAAAATAGTTTCAAGGAGTTTATTCCGGTGCAAAAATAACTGAATTCATTTCCAGCCCAGTCTGCATCTCTTAAGGGCTCTCTGCTAACACATAAATTTCCATAAACATCTAGACCGATGTATTTATACTCCCTTAATTGGTTAAGGCTCTGTAAGGCTTTATTCCCTGGTCAATTTCAATTCATCATTTTGACATTAATAATGAATCATATCTTAATTAAGTGTTAAAAAGACAAAACTCGCATGTAAAGTGAATAAATTACGCGTGAAAGTTTACATGTGTTCTTTTGATTTATTAGATTTCAATGATTGTATTTTGTTCATAGTTGTTTTTCGTCGTAAACATAATTACATTTTCTGTCAGATTTTGTGCGTGACGTCATATTTTGTTTTTAATAAAAGAGAGATAGAGAGAGAGAGTCATAATGTTAACAGTAAAAACAGCTCTATACAGATGATATGAATGGCTTCCGTTTATTCGACAAAGATGGTACTTAAAAGTGGATTCCAGCCCTCGTGATATATTATTCCAACTGAACTTCAGATACGAGGGGTGACTTCGATCTTGCTCACATTTAACCACAGAATCAAAGCAAATAAACGGCATATACAATCAGCTATAGCTATAGATAACTAGTAAATCTATTGTTCCATTGTCAATCAGTATGTGTGCAGTAATTCAAGATCTACACCCAGTTTATGTTTTTTATTTAGATATTCAACACATATTTCAAGTTTCTATCATATACAAAAACAGTTGGATTAATATATTTAATAGTGTTTTATCTATTACGCCATTAACATAAGTATCACCTTTCGCGTGCAGGTCAGCGACTTAGAATCCTCATCAGTTAGTTCTAAGTATATGTTCTGTTGTGTAAGAGATTCTAAGTAAAACGTGCCAGTAACACATGGGCTTGATTTTAAAATGCTGGACGTTTCATTAGTTTCACCATCTTTCTATCTTATTTCATCCGTAATGAAACCACCGATGGTGTCGTCTGGACTAACTTTCTGGGTTTTGATGACGTGGCATTCCAGATTGCCACTGCTCCTTTCGTTTGTTGACACCGTTGATTGTAAATGTTCTGTTGTTGATACTGTTGATTGTAAATGTTCTGTTGTTGATACCGTTGATGTAAATGTTCTGTTGTTGATACCGTTGATTGTAAATGTTCTGTTGTTGATACCGTTGATTGCAAATGTTCTGTTGTTGATACTGTTGATTGTAAATGTTCTGTTGTTGATACCGTTGATTGTAAATGTTCTGTTGTTGATACCGTTGATTGTAAATGTTCTGTTGTTGATACTGTTGATTGTAAATGTTCTGTTGTTGATACCGTTGATTGTAAATGTTCTGTTGTTGATACCGTTGATTGTAAATGTTCTGTTGTTGATACCGTTGATTGTAAATGTTCTGTTGTTGATACCGTTGATTGTAAATGTTCTGTTGTTGATACTGTTGATTGTAAATGTTCTGTTGTTGATACTGTTGATTGTAAATGTTCTGTTGTTGATACCGTTGATTGTAAATGTTCTGTTGTTGATACCGTTGATTGTAAATGTTCTGTTGTTGATACCGTTGATTGTAAATGTTCTGTTGTTGATACTGTTGATTGTAAATGTTCTGTTGCTGATACCGTTGATTGTAAATGTTCTGTTGTTGATACCGTTGATTGTAAATGTTCTGTTGTTGATACTGTTGATTGTAAATGTTCTGTTGTTGATACCGTTGATTGTAAATGTTCTGTTGTTGATACTGTTGATTGTAAATGTTCTGTTGCTGATACCGTTGATTGTAAATGTTCTGTTGTTGATACCGTTGATTGTAAATGTTCTGTTGTTGATACTGTTGATTGTAAATGTTCTGTTGTTGATACTGTTGATTGTAAATGTTCTGTTGTTGATACCGTTGATTGTAAATGTTCTGTTGTTAATACCGTTGATTGTAAATGTTCTGTTGTTGATACCGTTGATTGTAAATGTTCTATTGTTGATATCATTGAATATGCATGTTCTGTTGGAAATAAGACTCATAAGTTATAACTTTCACCCACGTTACTGGTATTTTGTGTTCGAACTTAGAAATAATTATCCTAATTTGAAATGAAATATTGTTTAAATTAAATCAAATAATTTTCCTAAAATGTCTTCATGACATATCTATTTTTCCCTTTTCACGAAGGTCATTGTCTGAAAAACGTTAAAAGTACGACAAATGATTTATATTGCATCTTCAATATTAGACTTACTAGTTACTGCCAGAACACCGTTTTATTTATAATTTCATACACGCCTTTATAGTTTTGAATACCCATGGTTAGTTGGAAATTAAAACCATGACATATTTCTACACTTTGAAGGTGCCAAAAAATTAAGCATTATTTCCAGAAACTGGGTATTACATGTACTTCAGCTTTACATGTACTTGTGCTATGTCATGAGCGGGACTTGCAATCAGGACCTCCTGGTTACGAAGTGAATGCTCTACCACTGAGCTACCGCGACCGGTGAAAAAGGACTGTTGAATATTCCTGGTTCTATACATAGATGAGGATTATTTTGATGGTGGATCAATGGCATAAATATTGTTACTGGGTCAGAAACAATCTCTACCCAGAGTTATCGTTACTTACATTCAAGTATACCTCCGTCCACCTCTCGAGGGTTTTTCAAAATTCTTGTAAAACGGTAAAAATGATCAAATAAAATATGTTTTCGACTTCAGTTACAAAAATACACGTAAATAAATCAATGTTAAGCAGATGTCAAGGCTTTCTGCGACACGATAATCATTGAATGGTTTTGAAACGCAGATACTGTTCAAATCCACTCTATAGGTAGATACATGTACTAGTATGCATTGTAATTGAAAATAAAAACTAGAATAAATTGCTTGTCCCACACTCTCCTGTCACTGCATAAACTAGTTCGTAGTTATATATTTATCACAGTGAAAGAGAGAATTTACACGTAGAATAACACTGTTAATTTTGAGATGTGTGAATGTAAGGAACGATAACTCTGGCTAGCTATTAGATCACAAATACCTTTGTGTTGTTTGACGATAAAAGCAGAATTCTAGAGCTATTTCGAAGTTTTAAGTAAATACTCGTTTCATTCCTTTTGGGTTTTTTTTTAATTAGGGGTGGTATGATATAGATTTATTATTACAGGCAAAATTGCCGGTTCCTGTGAAAGAAATCAGAAAAAAGGTATTTTACTTACGTACAACACATTCAATGACATTTTAATTAAACTCTTTGTATTTTTAGAAACCTTAATGCGTGGACCCTGAGGTTCACACGGAATAGGTATAAACGAGGTTAAACCGGATGCTGGGGGGTGGGGAGGGGAGTCAGCTTACGCATGCACAATCGTGCGAACCAATCGGAATATATCGTTCGGCTTTTTCCGTCAAGCAGAGAAAAAACTTCTTTCCGACTTAACGGAAAAGGTCGAGCGATGTTGGATGATGCAACGTTTATATAAGACCTAACAAGGAAACCGGTGACCGTACACATGAGAGAAACATCAACTTACTCATGCTTAAGTATTTATTGGAATTAGCAATGTTTCAAAAACAAACGAATTAAAAAAAAGTGTTTTGTTTGGTTTGTAAAAAACAATTTTTGATATTCTTGATAAAAACGATTAATGGTTATTCATTTGCACAGTTACATGGCAACAACTCTAAACAAAGGAAATTGATATATTGTTGTTCTTATCTTAAAATGGACATCATTTGTGAGGTTGTACTGAACGTTTGAAATGAAATACAACATGCAAGCTTGTAAGCATCAATATTTGTTGCCACATTAATCCATATCATTGAGTGGCAGAAAATGTTCAAGTGGGAGAAGGGCGGTAGTTGCAACCCAAGTTCGTACCTTTCCCGTCGAAGAAAGTGAGGGGGTGAAAGACGCAAAATGGCCAAAAATAAAATTATCATTTGTTTTGAAAAAACAATTCAAGAAAGGGGGAGGGCCTTTCATTTAGGTAATCACTTTGTGATTGGTTTTTGCTCACCAAAATGGAATTACGACCCCATAACGCTATGCATTTAATTTTTCTTGCAGATGTGGATAGTAGAGAACAATTTTTTTTAAAAATTGATCAATTTTGGCAGTTTATGCCGCGCCCCTAAGGTCCGGGGGTGGGGGGAGGGGGAGGAACAGGAGTTCTGTCCTCTTCGCCCAAAGATGTTAAATATGAAAAGAAAATGGTAGTTATCAAGAATAAGTTTAAAATGTTCAATAGTTAACGGACGACACACGACGACGGACTAATAATAAAAAACAGTAAAAAAATACTACATATTTAATAAAAAAAAATATGTCGCATTAGGTAATACAAATATATGTTCTCTGTATTAAAGGGACATAGACACGATTTGATCTGAAATTTTTAATGTTTACAATGCTTAACTAAGGTATTTCTAATGTACAGCAAAAATTTGTATGTTAGTTGTCGAGTTACAAGAGAGGTAGAGAGCTCACATTTCTTTGTTCTGTAAACCCTTTATAGCAACAAATATTATCCATTGGGATCCAACCCAAACGGTCGCCAACGTTCTAAGGAGATAAGCGAGACATGCCCTTCTCACCTGTCTCCTGAAGTGTTACATGGTTTAGAAATTATCATATATATATATATACATACATACATAAGCCAATAACATGTACCAGTCTGTAGTATCCCCTTACTGAAGTGAGATGGATGTGGCCCCAACTGTCCCCGATGGTGGCCCCACCATAGCAGATACTCTTTGTTTCAACTTGTTAAGACTTTTAGTCCTGTAAATCCCCCATCCCTTGCGTTAGAAGCAGATGGGGTGGGATGGGGGGGACACCCAGGTTTTGGAGCGGAAACAGTCATCACATACCATTACCGACTCGCCAGTCCCCTGCCACCTAAACACATGTGATAGTCTAAATAATTAGACTCAAAATGTATACACAGTTGAAGTAAATAGAAAATACTTGTCTCATTGGCACTATATCCTGAATAGCAATTCATGTCACAGTCCATCTTGTTCAGACTTCATTACTTAATGTATCTAGAATTGGTTGCCATGATCTGTCTGTAAACTTATGGAAAGAAACCAAAACAACAAACATTGACAAAATACAATAAGTATGGGTTGGGTGGGTGGGTGCTTGGGTTGAACACACACACACACACACACACACACACACACACACACACACACACACACTTTTTTCTTCGTGAATGATATCCAAACCAATATAATGCTAATTTATTTTTAAAGATTTGACTTTCACAATGTTTACATTTTGATGCATATTCTTATGTTCTATAATTTTATAGTTAATATAATAATAGGTAATAAGCTTTTCAGATGGACAAGGATTACTTCATTCTATCTGTTATGCTTTTTAGACTAAATGATATAATACAATTAGTATCAGTAGTTTGTCACCATGTCCTTTTGACTTTTAGGTCGTTATATCAGTTGGAAGGGTAGACACGAATTGCAGTAATGGAACAATAAAAGAAACATCTTAACTAGCATTACAGGAACTGTCGGTGATAATAATAGTAGGGATCTATACTCTATCACAATCTAATAAAAACACAACAAATGAAACAAATATTTACTCAAAACGTTGATTCAAAATAGTTGTAAAATTCTGCTTTTATCGTCACCCACCCCTTAGGTCTTCCTAATCCAGTAATTTCAATATTCCTTTAATCTAAGATATCATGAAAATAATCTTCCACGACGCATATAAGCAGGACTATTCGACAGATTTTCACGACCACTTTTGTGAAATTCCCTAGTGTATCCTGGTGGTCACGAACAACGTTACTTCCGGTAATCATAAACTAATCGTATGAAATATTTTGAACCTTTTTTACGTTTCATATAACTGCATCACAATATGGGGATTATTTTTTACGGTAGCTATTGAAATTACTGGAAAGAACTTTGAGGTGGGTGGCGATAAAACAGAAAATTAGACCTATTTTGAATCGACGTTTTGAATAAATATTCGTTTCATTCAATCTGCTTTTTATTAAATGATAGTATAGTACAGACCCCTACTATTATTATTACTGATAAAATTACCGGTTCCTATGCTAGCATATACAATTACGCAGGGTGAAGTGTAGAATCTTATGGAGCGCCAAATCAACATAAACCCAAATACTAGAAGATATCTTTAATTTTTTGAAGATATCAATTCAATTACTGCGCGCAATAATTGATTTGATGCGCTAATTAACTCAATTATTACTTTTATCAATTCAATTGATGCACGCATCAATTTGATGGAAATATTGCTTGCAAAAATTTATTTGGAGTTCGATATAAATGATTTGATGATTTGTTTGATTCAATTGAAGATATCATTAATTATTTACAACGATATTGTATGAGGAATTAATGCTCGCATTAATTCCTTTAAAAAGATCAATAGATCAGTTAAAGAGATCATTAATTCATTTATGGATATAAAACATAAACGGTACCAATTTTGATGCTCCAAATGCGCATTTCGACAAATAATGTCTCTTCATTGATGCTCAAGTCAAAAATGTTGGAAATCCAAAATAAGAATAAACTTTGATACGTTAAAAGAAACAAAAACTACCAAATACTGGAGCCAAATCTGGTCAACGATCAGAGCTATGTATGAGGGAGATAATCCCTAATTTTGAAATGAATGTCTTAATTTAGCATGTTGAATTGAAGATATCTCTAATTAGATATTTATTCTCTCTCAAAGAATTATTGCGCACATCATTTGAATTCATGCTATTGATTCAAATGAAGAAACAATAATTCAATTATTGAGTGCATTGATTGAGTTGATGCGCGCGATAATTCAGTTGGAGAGAGCAATACTTTAATTATTGCGCGCATTGATTGAATTGTAGCGCACAATCTACATACTCCACCATAGGTCATAATTTCCTGATACAATTCTAAGTAACCGGAAAATAATCATGTAGATAAGCTGAAAATAATTCACATTCTGATAAAATGAACTATCCCGATATTTATTCCGGAAAGAGACATTGATCGTTCTCAACGATGCAGATTAATTTTGTTGGTTAACACAAAGTCCCATAAGTTGTGTTATATACCTTCCCGTTTATGTGCAATGATGAGGCATCTTCTGTATATATTTTTATTTTTTCATTCCTTGACGAGGCTTGGTTTTGGTAAATTTGTTTGATCCTGAAATTTGCAAAGAAGTCCTATATAATCAATCTACAAACTTAGTGTTGGTAAAAAAAACAACATAATCCACTTTCATACACTAACAGAAATCCTTAAGCTTGCGTGTAATTTTTCATATTTCCCCACAGCCAGCACACGATATAAAATTCCTAGAATCTCTACTTATGACTAACGACCGAGGTAATTCGGAGGGAATTCCGGCACAGACGTGTACTCTCATATCCTGTTCAGGATTTTCCATCTAAATTCCAAGAAGTATTCACAATTAATTTTCGCTGTATGTTAACTGATTTTTATATTGAAATAAAACATACATACATACATACATATATATATACTCTGCAAAAAAAGAAACGCATAGCCCTTTTGAAATTTTAAAAATGCAAATTATGTATTTTACCAGGTAAACTGAAATGGTCAATTGAGTAATTGATTTTTTACAGGTAAGTATGAAACTTTAAAGGTCTGTTCATTTGATTTGGCTCTCTGCCAAATTAGCTCGGCGACTCTCTAAAATTGCACATCACCTCTATCGCCATGGAATTTGGCTTACGTTTTTCACGAGAACTTTGTGCTTAATTCAACCACTACATTAAAGCGTATAAAAGGACGAAGTTTGAAGATTGAATTCATCATAACGTTAAAATGCTGCCATGCCAAGGTTGGACCCTGCTACTCGAAATATCGTCATTGGCCGTCTCCAGGCTGGAGTATCCCAAAGTGAGATTGCACGAACTGAAAACGTAAATCAGAGCACAATTTCTCGGCTGTGGAACAGATTCCAGCAGACTGGCTCAACTAATGACCGACCGAGGAGTGGGCGACCTTGCATTACGACTCCTGGACAAGATCGCTACATCCGGGTCTTTCATCTACGGAATCGAACCGTTGCTGCAACAGCTACTGCAGTCGGAAAAACTGGATTGAGAAGAATCAGCTCGCAGACAGTCCGCAACCGACTTCGACAATATGGCATTAGACCCAGAAGACCGTATTTTGGAGCAGTTTTGACACCGTTACACAGACGAGAAAGAGTCCGATGGTGCAACAGATTGAGGGGCTGGACATTCCGCAACTGGCGTAGAATCTGGTTCAGCGATGAGTCCCGTTTTCTGCTACAGAAACGTGATGGAAGAATCCGTGTATACCGGCGCAGGAATGAACGTTTCTCTTCCTTGTGTGTCCAAGAAGTGGATAGCTTCGGTGGAGGTAGCGTCATAATGTGGGCGGCGATCTCTAATGACCGTAAAACAGAACTGGTACATGTCCCGGGCAATTTAACGGCTCAAAGGTACAGAGACGAAATTCTCCAACCTCACCTTATGCGCGTAATTGACCGACAGAGGGAGTTATTCCAACATGACAATGCTAGGCCTCACACAGCCCGCTTAACAATTGACTACCTTCAGCAGAACAACATTAATGTGCTACCATGGCCTTCCAAATCACCGGATTTGAATCCCATTGAACACTTATGGGACCAACTGGATAAACGTGTGCGCCTGCGCCAACCTCCGCCTCAGACCCTCGATCAGCTCCGTCAAATGTTACAACAGGAATGGCGAACAATTCCACGCAATAACGTAAGAACATTGATTGACTCTATGCCAAGGAGATGCAGAACTGTGTTGGCAGCTCGAGGTGGTCATACACGGTACTAACTTAAACGTGACAAGAAGTGTTCTTAACTGTGATGATCTGACTTTTTTTTCACCAATATCTAAGGTTTGGACTGTAATTTTTTCAATTGAAACAATTCTAGTGAATATCTACATTTGTTATTGTAAAATCATAATCCAAAATACATCTACTAAAATCTTTAAAAATCCATTATGCGTTTCTTTTTTTGCAGAGTATATATATATATATATATATATATGTATATATATGTACATTGTTTCAAATGCCCCCCCCCAAAAAAAAATTAGATTTGGAAGTGAATTTTGTCTTTCTTTAGATTGAGGGTTGTATGATAAATGGTTTTACTTCCTGATCCGCCCTCCGTTAGGTGCGTGGCCGGTATATGAAGGATGCGATCGGAAAGTTCCTTATTGCACCATTCGTCTTTATTTATCACGCTCTGGTGATTATAGCAAAACTATAAAGCGCACATGGCAGTTATGTGAAAGGTTGTATCATAGACTACGTATATATTTCTTGTCTCGACATCTGACTGCCATACCTTTACACAGCATTTTGGTGTCTTATCTCTATTTTAGTAATAATTTGTCAAATTTTATTCTTAACAGTTCTTTTTTTTAAGTGTTTCATCTTCATTAGGACAACCTCCGTAAAGCGCATAGAAACTATACGTAATTTTGCGCTATATAAGTGAATATAATAATAATAATAACAATAATAATAATATTAATAATAACAATAATAATAATAATAATGAAATCATAGTCAAGAACCAAGCCCGCCTTTGTCAAGAACCAAGCCCGCCTTTCTTATTTTCTTTTCTTATTTCTTTCATTTATAGTTTGTATTATTGGGGAGGATTTAAAGCTTTCACTATCCCCAGTATCAGAATAAAGTTGACATTTATTCCTCATATTAGTGTATGTTGATATGAACAATCTGAAAGGTAATTTGCTTGTCAGATTTAATAGCTCCATATTCAAGATTCCATCGAGTTCTACAAATAAGACATCCACGGGTCACAAAGCTCACCTGAACCACTTGCTCAACGGTACTCAAGAAGGATTATATCAATTCTTCAAACAATCCGCGACTCTAACACTTGTAGATACTTGAATGTAAATGATTTTTTCCAGATATTTCCTTTAAAACCTATAAGCCATCACAGTTATTTGGACTTGGCTTCTTCAGTTTTGGTTTGAACAAAACTGATGAATGTATATGATTGTTTTACACTTATCCAGCATACTGTAGAAGTAATCAAAGATAAGTAACCAGCTACTAGTAATTGGTTACTTAAGAAAACAATAGTTGGCTACTAGTATCCAGCTACTTGAAACTGGAAACGTTTTCTACTATTAGCCAGTTACTAGTAACCAGTCACTGAAATAATAGCCAGCCAATACAAAGAATAAAGGCTATAATTACTGACAGCTTGCTACAAAAAACAAGTAACTGCATATAATTATCTATCAGGTTTATTTAGATTACAAAGATTCATTTTCATATCAGAATAACCTTTGAAATTCCAAACATCATACTTGCATATGTCAGCTTCTTAACCTTTGCAGTACAAAATACGAACAAACTTTCAAGCTTAAGTCGAGTGCAAACTTTAAGTAGATGCGTATTTGCCATATGGACACTGATATTGACTATAGATTACTCCGTTTTTCTGATCAAGATATACATGTAGGGATCACGGCGGGTGCGACCGATCGACAGGGGATTCTTCCTCCTCATAGGCACCTGATCCCACCTCTGGTATATATCTCGAGATTTCTCAGATTTGTAATTTTTATAGTAATTACGAGATTGAATACTGTTTGTTATCTTAGTCTTTTCATTCAGCAGCAGTATAAAAAATATTAATTGTTCAACTTCATTATGTATGACCGGTCGAAAGGGGATCCTTACTCCTCCTAGGCACGTGATCCCACCTCCGGTATGTCCAGGGGTCCGTGTTTGCACTGCTCGTAAGTTTGTATGCTGTATAGGAGTTGTGAGAGCGATCATTGGTTGTTATCTTTACCTTTTTATTCAATTTATGGTAAAACACATGAAGGGCAATAAATTTTAAATCTGGAAATGAGCTTATATGTTGTCATTTACAAAAGTATTCACTAATGCATCTAAAAAGGAATTTGTGTTTATATTAACGAAATAAATAAATGAAGGTTACATACGCAAAGGTGAGTTATATTAACATCTTCATATGTAATAATTTTTCAGACATCATGCCTAGTGAAATCATTTATTTATAAATTGGTGAAAAACCCTTTTAAAATTTGAAGTTGTTGAGTGTTTACATCGAAGAAAAAAGTAATTATTTAGAGTAATACTCATGACGATGAATGATTTTGAAATCTCAATATGCTATCATTCTTCAGATGAACAAGTGAAGATAACGAATGATTGATTGTTTGTTTACGTCCCGTTGAGAATTTTTCACTCATATTGAGACATCATCAGCTGTAGGTGAAGTACCACAATTTATACCTATGCTTAGCGGCTCGTAGCAATAAGGGTTCTTTAACGTGCCAACGCCTGCCTCAACATGAGGCATCCGTAATTAAGGTGATATCCGAAATACCCGTGATGCTCACTTCTAAATGCCGAGTATATGGCAAAAGAACAATCACTATCTATGTTAACATCTTAGGTTTGACGCGGCCATGGATAACGAACAATTCCTATAAAGAATACGAAATTAAGAGAAGGACAAACACGGACCCCTGAATATACCAGTAATGGGATCACGTGCCTAGGAAGAGCAAGTATCTCCTCTTGACGGGCTATTTGTAAAATACTGACTTTAAACGAGACTGTTGAAACCCCTGTAATATTAACTTATTTTTCATTACCCTGCCTCAATTTAAAACTTCATCATATGCAGAACATACTTTCCTACATCGAATCAGATGCGAGACATAAACTCCACATGGAGGTAATAATGGAATGTTGGTGTACAAATATGGGAAGTTGAGGATGGAGAAGCTGACGTCATCTCGTTTTCATACAGTTGCCGTTGATATCTATGTTCAATAAAATATTCAAATATGAAGCAGATATGGAAAACTTTGTGATGTCTTTTATTTCGAATTCATCAGGATATATCGAATCAATATATGAAATGAATATGAGTATTTTCAATACATAAAACGTCGTCGATATATCTAAATGGCGAGTTGAAGACCAAAGCAAGATTATTTTCCATCTCATATAGAAACGTTTCATTATTTTTTTTTTTCGAGAAAACCTTAAGTAGCTGCGTGTTTGATTAATTCAGGGGTATGCACACGATAAGGAAGGAATTGTTTATCTGAATATGCCATCAACTTTCAGATATCATGCTTAAGGAAATCAGATACTTGTACATTTTGATGGTACCCTTAAATTTCAAGTTTTTCTTGATTTTCACTTCTAATGCCAGGCGCTTTGGAAGAAACGGTCATCACTTATCTTAAACGTCTTAGATTAACACGACGCCAGGAAAATAAAATGTAAATAACTTAAGTGATCGTTTCAACTAATATAATCACAAGACTGGTCATGTTTTTATTATTGTGACGTTATCTACGGCTCCATATCATATAAGATTAAAGGCAATGAAATGACCGGTCTCTACTGATGAACAACTTCAAGATAAGTGTCCTTCTGGCTGGTTAGCTCGCTTTGACAGATTGATGGGCTTTCCACGTCGCAAATCTCGCACTCAGTCCAACTTCCGCTTTCTGGCATCTCTTTTGGTGGTGAACCTATCACGTCTGTATACGTGTTTATCATACTAACTGGTTGCAGGTAAGAATCATTCGGCGATTCATCACGTTTATCGGTCACAACATCCAGGTAATCTGAACTAAGTCTCTCTTCCAAACTTTGATCTTCTTGTTCAACAGTAGATTCTTCTGATTCAATGTCGATCACTTGATTTCTTGATTTTGGAAGCATTGGTTTTGTAACTTTACTGGTTTCATTTTTTAATTTTTGTTGTTGCTTTATTGAAGGTTGTGATTCGATTTCGTCATATTTTGAAATATTATTCAGCATGTCAAACTCGTTTATTTCTACATATGGCACTTCCTCTGCTTCATTTGTTGCGGAGGACTTGGGTAATTGGCTTACAGAAACGTTTTTCCTGCGTTTTGTCAGTTTTCCGTGAATCTGATTAACAATTATGATGATGAGACAAAAAGATAAAACAGAACCTGTGATTATGATGACCTGCATGGTTTGTGAATCACCGCCAGGGGATGGCTTTGGAGTTACATTATCTGTTTCCTTAGATATTATTGCTAAGATATCCGAAGTAACAGGGTCTGTTTTGTCTACTTTTGAACTGTAAGGATTTCTTATTGGTTTTCTTTCCACCTTTGTTGAATTTTGAATTGATCTAGTGTCGTTTCCTGCTTTGATAGGTGTAAAAGGAGTGGATGCTGTTAAAAAAATTAAAACTGTAACAATGTATCTATGCAAATGTATTAAATTAGAATTGTTCTCCTGACAAATTCAATAATTCATTATTTATCATATCCACCAATTCGTTAATACTTAGACGAAGTCAACATTTAAGAGGTATTCTGAGAGCATGGCATGTGCAATACATGTCCCCTACCAGAGCACCCATTAGTTGACGGATTTAATACTTTGCTCAAGGTCTACAGAAAAATACCTGTGGGACAAACTTCTTCGATATATATTTTAACTGATATGTTCCTTTTTTGAGATTAATGAACTTGGAATATTAAATTAAGAAGTATATATATATATGTATATATATATATATATATATATATATATATATATATATATATATTCATTGATTGTGTTTCGTCGGCTACCTCTATTCACATATCCTATTTCACTCCCAATCGGAACACAATCCCAATCTCGATGAATCAAACAAACAAACAAACAAAAATCAATTTCTATAAGACTTCTCCATCAAATGTTACGAAATTCGAACTTGATCTGCAGTGTGCCACTCTGAAACTACGCTGCAAATTTCAAATGAACCCTCGCAAGCATAACGGAAGCGGACGGACAGATAAAGCTATAGTCCCATTCAGTTTTACAAACCGGTAGGGAACTCATAAATGCATATTTGTATATGCTACATACAACTTTCCGAACACTTACCGGTGGTTATTCTGATTCACACTTTATACCTTTATCGATAGTTATTATCATATTCCCTTTCTATATTTACCAATAGTTAGATTACCACACCATTTGTCATTTTCTGGTAGTTATTCTGCTGCATTTTTCTATATACAAACCATTATTTATTACAGTTTTTGCACAGTTACTGACTTTCATTTGATACATTTTGTGCACGCTTAAGCTTACATGTAATTATTTTAGTCCACACCTCGTACGTTTACAGTAGTTATTCTAACATTACGTCACACCCTTTGAACCCGTGGCAGTATCTTTTCTTCGTACACTTACATGTAGGTATTTTGTTTCACCGTTTGTACTCGTGGTAAATTTTTGCTAACCATTTGTATGCTTACCGGTACGTGTTTTGATGCACCCTATACGGACATTACACATTTCATTCGTACTACATTTACACAGGAAACCACAGTTCTTTCCGTACAACGGGGGTGGACAAGTAGTGGAACAGTTATCTCCATAGGAACCTGTTGGGCAGGCTATAGTAAAATAAAAGTAAGATGATGAAACTCACAGCAACCTGTAGGATAGGCTACAGTAAAAAAAATTAAGGTGTTCAAACTCTTACTGTTCTTATAGACGCAACGTGAATAATACAATAACATATATACAGTAGTTTGAGAAGAAATGCTAGCTAGAAATAATTCAAAAGGAATCATTATTAGGGGGAACATACGAATGCTATTCTCTTCATCAACTTTGTATGTGATTACCTATGATTATTTTGGTAGATCCATCATAAGATTGTAATATATTCTTTGTACATTTACAGTATTCTGACGCATTACTTGTACAGTTACCGACAATTGTTCTGACGCATTCTTTGTACGGTTACCGGTATTTATTCTGATGCATTCTTTGTATAAACACCGGTAGTTTTTTTTGCGTCACACCCTTTGAATCCGTGGCGGTATCTTTTCTTTGTACACTTACGAGTAGATATTTTGTTTCATCCTTTGTTCTCTTACCGGTAAATTTTTGCTAACCATTTGTATGCTTACCAGTACTTATTTTGATACACCCTATATGGGGATTACACTTTTCATTCGAACTACATTTACACAGGAAACCACAGTTCTTTCCGTACAACGGGGGTGGGCAAGTAGTGGAACAGTTATCTCCATAGGATCCTGTAGGGCAGGCTACAGTAAAAGAAAAATAAGATGATCAAAGTCTTAATGTTTTTACAGGAAGGAGAATTAGAGGGGAACATACGAATGCTTTACTCTTCATAAACTTTGTGTATGTTTATCTACAGTTTTTCTGGTACACCCATTGTAAGATTCTAATATATTGTTTGTGCAGTTACTTTTAGTTATTCTGACGCATTCTTTGTACAGTTACCGGTAGTTATTCTGATGCATTCTTTGTACAGTTACAGATAGTTTTTCTATCACACTCTTTGCACACATGGCGAAATCTTTTTTCCCTACCTTTATATCGTTATCTTACCTGTAATTTTTTGCTAACCATTTGTATGCTTACCGGTACTTATTTTGATACACCCTATATGGGGATTACACACTTCATCCGGAGTACATTTACACAAGAAACCACAGTTCTCCCCATACGATGGGGGTGGGCAGGTAGTGGAACAGTTATCTCCATAGGATCCTGCAGGGCAGGCTACAGTAAAAACAAAAGTAAGATGGTCAAACTCATAGCAGCCTGTAGGATAGTAGGACAGGCTACAGTAAAATCACGATGACCAACCTCTTAATGTTGTTATAGACATGTATAACACGTGGTTTGTACCATAAGAAAAATAATGCAAGCTAGAACATATCAGTAAATCAATAATTTTTGATTTGACTTTTTGTTTTTTACTGTTAGATCAGACTGAACGAGAATTAGTGAATAACTTACGAACGCATTCACCTCTGCGATGGTAAAAATTCGTGCAGCACTCGCCTCTGGAAAAAATCTTTCGAAATTAGATTCTGTATTACAATAGATCTACCAGTGAAATATTTATTATGAGATTTTGAATACATTTGTAATTTTACTAAGTATGAAATTTTGGAATTAGCGGAATGTTGTAAACCCAATACATACCAAGTAAAAAATAACTCATCAATAAAATTATATCAACTCCACTAGATTCATTTAACTCACATGATACTCTATTAAGTCCTATATCATTACTTATACATAATGTAGGTCAGTGACTGAATATCGGGAAATCTATTCGCCGTCTATTGTTGCACGGTAAAGCGGGTCGAGTTTGCGAGGTTTGTTTCCCGCGTAACCACCGAGGCTAGTCCCGATATTCAGTAAATTACTTTTTTATTACATTTTTGTAGTTCTATTCACTTCTCTAATTTTATAAATGCTTGTATATGAGGAAAAAATGTCGTTAGAAAACGAAGTCTTGACGTCCATGAATATGAAATCATAATAATTGTGAACTATGGAGGCAGATGTGACGTCACAGTTAAGTAGTCCCCGAGCAAGCATCTACATTACGGACAGCTGTGGTTCAGTAAAAGTCCTGGTGCTTGATATAGATTGCACAGGAAAAATATCAAAATATGTAAAAAGAATACTTTTAGAAATATTGATATCATGTCCATTTAATATCTCTGTACATACCCTTCTTGTACGTACCGATCATTAACACAGTTGCCTTTACTTGTTGTTTCTGCATTGAGTGATAAAACCAATAAGGCTAATCCTATGTTTCGACCTCTCCATGAATTAGAAAGTCTTATTAGATATATTAAATCCATTCCAAGTACATGAATGCTTTCTAAACTTATGTGGAAACGCTATGACCCATTTCCATCCAAAATCATTTTTCAATAATAGTCAAGTGTGTGATATCCTGATGGAATGTTAGAGAACGCGGAAAATTCGTTAATTGGGAAGTTAATTGGTTTCTCCAAATACAGGAAATAAATGCTATTAAACCAGTCAAACATCATATGTATATGACATTCCGAACGTTGTCAATATTTGATCTTGTAAAATATTAATATTGCTTTTGTTTTCTATATTTTTTATTTTTATTCTTTCACGTTCATTTCAATTTATTATATATTTTTCATTTGTATTGTATCCGAGGAACAGTTTAATTTGATTTGTTATGACGGATTTTATTCGTCAAGCTATAAAATTATAAATTTTTATTGTACAGATGACGGAAAGGTTCGGATAACTGTTCATACACGAGTATTTGTACGACTTCCCTAATTGCCGACAGTGGATTCTAGGGAATCATATGATATAATAAAGTATAAGCATCGGAACTAATCAATAAAATCGGTGAAAGTTATCAAATATAAAACAATTATGACAAGAGTTATGAAATATTTAAAATATTTCCCGTTCATTAACACAAAAAAAAAAAATAAAAAAAAAAAAAAAAAAAAAAAAAAAACAAAACAAAAAAAAAAACCCCAAACAAACATACAAAAAAACAAAAACAAAACCCAAACAAACATACAAAAAAGAAAAAACAAGGTATGTTTAAATAAATATCGAATGGCGAAGTAAACAATGTGTAAATCGTAATCATAAATCCCCAAGACATATACAAGTTCGAGTGTAGGGCAAGACGGACCTCCGACAAAGCGAAGGTAGGATCAGGTGCCATGGAGGAGTAAGCATCCTCTGCTGACCGGTCACACCCGCCGTGAGCCCTCAGTCGAAATTAGGAAAACGGGATTATCCGTAGTCAAAGTTAGTATGAAAAATGACAGACTAACAAAGGGTATGAAACAAGTCATACAACATATGTTCCAGATACACTTTGTAATCGCAAACAAGGTCATTATATGATCTACAATAATTTTTCAAATATTAAATTTAAATTCTTTTATCACGATGAAAAGCATTACATTGCATGTAAATATCTTGAAATTAAATTTGGAAAACAACGTTATTTAAAGTTCCATATGGATTTGGCAGAGCTTGAAACCATCTATTAGATTTTGAGCAGTTTAATATTTTTCAACACTATGCTTAGCCACTGAGCTACGCAACTCGCAATGATAAACACTGATGTTTAAAAATAATCTCATTCAAAATGTAATATAGATTTTGAAGGACTCGAACCATTGAGCTGTTTGACCTTTTCAAACATTATGCTTAACCACTGAGCAACGCATTTTGTAATGATGAAATGCAACCACAATTTTCAGAAATAGTGGCAACAACCAGGTGATCTAGCAGTAGAAATTTGTAAAAGGTGTTATTTACGCGTGGGGGAAATTTGAGCTAATTACGCAGCCACTTAACGAAAAAATTGCATGATCTTACAAACTTGACAAAAATATAAACTCTTAGTGAAAGTATTTAATGTGTTGAGAGTGACACAAACGCAGTAAAATAAAAATAGAAACAATGAGATCAGTAAACGTTCAGGCCTGTGGCCTAAAACAAAAAGATTTGTTTGTTGATTAATAAGTGATTAAATTTCCTCCACGTGTATAGTTATAAACATTTCATATAATATATATTGTTACCTCGTATTTTACCCAACGCGCAATGTTGGACATGGGAAAAAAACGTGCTTAACCCCTTCTCCAGTATTTCCAAAATTTTTTCACAAATATACTATTGAAAGACGTAAAAGTCTGCACTCAATATCGATATCGCCATCACAATAAGTAATACAAAGGGTTGCTAGTTCCTCTGAATTTTCTTTCACAACTTCTTTCAATTCTTTGCGTTATCGCAATAGATGCCTCCATGTTTAAAAAATGATCTTAGGATAAGGTTTATATAAGACGTTTCCTAAGATGTACTTCGTGAACATACCTGCAATAATCTATAGATTTTTAAATTGAAGAAAAGTAGATTCATTTCTAAATTTCTTTTCTACTATCCCTGAGGGCCCATGAATAACTGCCCAGAAATGAAACGTGCAACATAAATGCAATGTCATATGGATCTGATATGCAAGTACAATTACACATTTCTGTTTTGAATAGAGTAAATTTCAGTAGTACTAATTAAAATGTTTTCCTCAATGTCACTAATACGAGATTGCAAGGATACAGTCCATAATAGACCAGCTATATGTTGAAGATCATTTATGCTTGTGTTTGTTGATTTTTTTTTTATATGATCTTGGACATTGAACCGTAACGTTCGACAAAATATGAATTTCTCGCAATGTTCTTTGTCTTATCGACAAATCCTACACTTATACCGTAAGTATAGTATATGTACATTTTTGGTAGATTACTGCAAAGAATGAGATCAACAGTATTCTACGGTGGCTGGTTGAGGACAGGTGGATGAAATTTTAAAAAAATCGTTCTCACGAAATTAATTTCGTTCTCACGAAATAGAATTCGCTCGCACGAAACAAGATTCTCTCAATATTTACTTATCAATGAAATACAAAGCTTGTGAAATTCATTAATCCAAATAAAACATCAAAGCTGAAACTTCCCCGTTGTTATCCGGGTTAGAATAGATCTTTAGTACCCCTTGCTTGTCGTAAGAGGCGACTAAATGGGGGAAGTCCTCCGGATGAGACCGCATAAACCGAGGCCCCGTGTCACAGCAAGTGTGGCACGATAAAGATCCCTGTCTGCTCAAAGGCCATTAATGCCGAACATAGGCCTAAATTTTGCAACCCTTCAACGGCAATGGTGACGTCTTCATATGAGTGAAAGACTCTCGAGAGGAACGTTAAACAATATAAAATCAATTGAAACTGAAACAATATTTTACTTCATTATAAATTAGTTAATCAACCGTAGAATATATTATCTTTATATCAGTAAAATAATCTTTGCATGCAGTTTGTGGCCATGCACTTGTCTGCTTTTATTAACAGAAAGTAACCAATGTTCGTTTTAAAATTCACCCTTTAGTTCCTTGACAATGCAGGGCTTTAATTTAAGTTCAACGAATGAAGCCCCAATATTACAGAAAAACATTTTGATTGGATGGTCAACGTCCTGCTCAGGAATTTTTCACTCATATGAAGACGTCACCATTGCTGGTGAAGGGCTGCAAAATTTAGACCTACGCTCGGGGCTTATGGCCTTTGAATAGGGAAGGATCTTTATCATGCCACACCTGCTGTGACACGGGGCCTCTGATTTTGCGGTCTCATCCGAAGGACTTCCTCACCTAGTCACCTCCTACGACAATATTTAGGGCAAAGCTAGGCACTTATGGTCCTATAGCAGGAAGGGATCTTTAACGTGCCAGATCTGCTGTGACACGGGACCTTGGTTTTTGCAGTCTCATCCGAATGACCGCCAATTTTTTCGCCTCTTACGACAAACTAATGACCTATTTTGAAATAAATGAAATAATTTTTTCCAATAGTTTTCTCCATAACAAATTGAGGTGTGAGGCTCTTGACGGTCTAAAATGTAGGTGAAAGTGCGTGGAGGCCTATTGTGATAATGTTCTCAAATTGCAGCATATGTTCATCGTACTCAGAAATGAAGAACAGTTACAAATATATTTTGTTTGTTTGTTTGGTTTTTTTTTACGTCCAGTCGAGAATTTTTCACTCATATTGAGACGTCACCAGCTGTAGGTGAAGTACCACAAATTTAGACCTATGCTTAGCGCTCAGGGCCGTAGCAGTGAGGGTTCTTTAACGTGCCAACGCCTACCGTGACATGGGACCTCCGTTTTTAAGGTAATATCCGAAAGACCCGTGATTCTCACTTCTAAATGCCGAGCGTTTGGCGAAGGAGCAATCACTACCTATTTTTCGTCTTAGGTTTGACGCGGCCATGGCACGAGCGGGGCTCGAACTCACGACCTCCCGGTTACGAAGCGAACGCTCTAACCACTGATCTACCGCGACCGGTTTACAAATATATGATATAAGAACTATAGTTACTAAACTTATTACAGACTTATTGTGGATTGTATAATAATACATAACGTCTAAGTAAAATTATATAACAGCAATATGTAATCGATAATGAGTTTTTTAATGTATTGATTTAGGTAATGAAAGTTATAATGTAAACATATAGACTGCTCTTAATTTAAAAAAAAATGTGGGGACGAATTTTTATTTCGTGGGAACGAATTTCATTTTGTGGGAACGAATTCTTATTTCGTGCGAACGAAATTAATTTCGTGGGAACGGATTTTCATCTTGTGGGAACGAATTTTATTTCGTGGGAAGGATTCTTTGTTTTAAAATCCAGCCACTGTAGTATTCCGTATTAGATTGAAAGGTGAAGATAACGAACAGTGATCAATCTCTTAACTCCAATAAAAAATGCAAAATTCAGAGTAGGGCAAACAGATATGCTGGGCATACCAGGTGCCTAGGAAGAGTAAGCATCCTCTGTTGACCGGTCAGTCCCGCCCTATACCTCGATCGGATAAACGGAGTAATCCGTAATCAATATCAGTGTGCAAAGAACGGCGTTAATTGGTTTGAAACATGGCAGGCAACATTTTATCCCTTGACAGGCTGCATTGATAAATTAGATCGTTAAATGTGAAATAATAAATAAATGAAAACTATCGTGAAACGTTTCTATAAATTCCAAAACATTCACGTATAATTATGATAGTATGATGAATAATGAAAACTGTCTCACTATGTGGGGAAAAAGCTATTGAGAAAAGTTGCTATAAAGTTCCGAAACTTTCAGATATCATTATGAATGACAGTTCGGAAAAAACTGAAGTGGTGACTGTAAAAACACAATGTTCTGCGAGATCGGCATGTTTGTATATTTCTAAAGCCAAACACGTGTAAGTTTTTGTATAAAGTTCACATGTAATGCTATTTAAATGGCGTAATTCCTTTACAAAATCGAGGCAAATGAAAATCAGACAATAATTTCATTTTCTTGTGGAAATGGGGAAGAAACAAAAACGAGGTTCTTATAAATTAAAACAAGGTGCTTTGATGTTAGTGATTTATTTTATAGATAGTACTTTCACATTTATTTTACATTACATTCAAGAGTTTTCATTCGCATACAGACGTCATCGGGTTTAGTGCCAACAAATTCGACCTCTACACGTACGGTGCAACAAATTAACATAACTCAAATAATAGAAGATGGCATTAATTATTTGAGATACATCCATTTATTTGATGCGCGCAACAATTAATGATCTCTTCAAATAATTAATGTTATCTTAAAAAATGGATTGTTGGATCATCAATTAAACAGTTGATAACACTAATTATTCTGCTGAATTGATGATCTTGAATTGTTGCTTTCTTCAAATGAATTCAACTGAAGTGATGCACGCTACAATTCAGTTGAATAGAGCAATAATTCAATGAATGCGCGCTATATATAAATTACTGCTCTTTTCAACTGAATTAATGACATGGTTAATTTAGTAACTGGCAAATGACCATTATCTCGCCACAGAACGAGTTAGATTATCGAAAGAAAACACATAATGGGAGTATCGCTCTAAATAGATTTTAAAAACCATGTTGATATACGAAACGGTATATCTAAAAATTGACCTGAAATGGTTTGAGTTCCGAAATTAATTTTTGGGAGCAATAATTTCACATTGATGCCGGCATCAACTGAATTGAATAGAATAGATCAATAATTTATTTGATGACAGCATTAATTCAATGACGCGCGTATCAAATCAATAATTGCTCCTATCAATTCAATGATAAGCGCATTAAATCAAATATTACTCTCATCAATTTAATTGATGCACGATGGATGAAAGCCATAATTGATTTGATGAGCGCATCAGTTGAATTATTGCATGCAAGTATTTGATTAATATTTTTCAAATGATTCATACTATAATCGCAATTAGTTGAGTTTATATTGATTTGGCGCTCCATTCATATGATGGAACAAGTACGTAAGACTTAGGGGTTTGTGTCTTGTCAATGCCTACCGTGAGGCGGGTACCCATATCTATAAACCGTGACTTTCACTTCTAATACCCAGTGCCTGGCAATGGAACAGTCTCTACGTATCAAAAAAGTCTTAGATTTGACCTGGCATCGGGATCAACATTCGAACCTAGTAGCTCGGTTGTAAAGCGAGTGTAATCACTTCTTGGCTACATCTTACGGATTGTAAATGAAGAGAGTCACGATGGTTTACAGTTACGTTAATTGTTTCCTCGCCGAATATAACATGCATGCAGATGTAAGTCTTGTGAAAATATATTTATATGCAAATTGTAAAAACAAATATTAGAAAATGAGAAATTTCTGTTTGTTTTTATCTTAAGATCATAACCCGGAGACAAAAATTTAAAAAATCGAACCAAAAAGATAATTCAAACTTACTATCAATTAAGATTTCTTCGCTTTGATTAATAATCGTTTTGAAACTCTAAACATTTTACTTTTCGTTTTAAAAAGTTTTAACATAATGGATATACAAAATGACATTCCATTGTTCATTTTATCGAAGTGGAGACCGATAATGGTAAACGTTTTTATGTATACAATATGAGTTATTCTCGCCTTCGATGGTAATTTCAGATGGCCTCCGTGGCCGAGTGGTTAGAACATTGCGCTCAAAATCATAAGGCCTCTCACCTCTAGTGGGGACGGGTTCGATTCTCGCTCGCGCCGATATATGTGAGAAAGTTTGGCATTTTGAATTCGGAAGGTCGGTGGTCTCTTCCCGGGTACATTGTATATGGGTTCTCTCTTCCACTAATAAAAACTGGACGCCACCAGATAACTGAAAAATTGTTGAGTGTGGCGGAAAACAATAAACAATTAATCAATCGATGGTAATTTCAAATATTGACAATGCCTGAAGATTTTCGCTATCTAATTCACAAATACTGAAGTGCATGCTGTTATGCTAACCCTTTCCCGTGGTTCAAACACGCGCCCATACTGATGATATTTACTTGCAGACTTGTGATGAAAGCAAACAAAACAAGATCTTGGCCATGTTTAAACAATGGTGTCTTGAATAAAGATAAAATATTTCTTCCCATTTTATCCTCTGACACTGGACTGCTCGGATAATGAATCAAAATTGTGCATCATCCAAATTTACATATTGTAAATTAGAGGTGATAATGAAAGCATGGTATTGACATGCTTTCACGCAGTTTCCTTTATAATATAACTCGAGACTGTTTCATCTTTGACGGAAGTACTTTTGTTTCATTAATGACTACATCAAATAAATAATTTACAGATTTTCTATTGTTTCAAGAATTACCTTTCTTACAGATTGAACAAATTAATTTTCGAAGAATGAACTAGCTTTATTCCTTCATAGTTTGAAGAAGTCTTTTGGTATGTGATTGATTTCACTGGCATCTCAAGTCGTGTTACAGAGGTCTCCTATATTTCCAAACTTTTGTTAGTGCAGTCCTGATACTTAATAGATGCATATTTGTATCAGTATCATTATTGTTATTGGTTGGTTGAATATTGCTTATCGGCCCGTTCAAGAATTTATCACCCATATTGTACATGTGTGGAAGACAGTATTAAGATCTATAAATAGATGTAAAATAGCTTTATACACTGTAGGTTTTCTTCCTCAATCGAGATAAAGTACTTAGTGTATTCATGTATTTTTATTATCAGGGACACTTCCTGATTATCCGTATTGTATTTTTAACTCGGGCACATAAAGTGAAAACATTATGTTTTTCTAGTCAAACAATTTTATGAAACCGGTGTGTTTGGCAAAATTTTGTCCCAAGACTGTCTATTGTGACTATATATATGTTTGTTTATTGTCACATATTTGAATAAATAACGTTGTTATTCCTTCACAAATTTTATGATGGTTATAACGATCTAGTTTGACAATACAACCTTCCATTAAATCAAATGCTGTCTGACATGTTTCATACCAATTGCTAGACCGTTACTGGCACACTGATTCTTACTGCGGATTACTCCGTTTACCTGATTAAGATATAGGGCTCAATGAGGGTGTGACCGGTAGAAAGGGGAATGCCTACTCGTCCTAGACACCTGAGTCCACCTCTGGTATATCCAGGGATCCGTGTTTATCCATCTCTCTGATTTGCTTTTTCTATAGCGGGATTGAATACTGCTCATTATATTAGCCTTTTCATGCGGTTGTCACTGCAATGAGTCCACAGAACTGACAAACATAAATGATAATACATTTAAACAGGTTTTGATTTGTTTCGTTTGTTTGTTACACCCATTAGATTCATTGTAAATGATCTGATATATATTTGAATAAGTGGCATTCTTATTCCTTCAAGTCGGTTGTTATTGTTATGAATTCATGGGACTGACGAACAAACAAATAATGTACTTTTCTCCATTTCAAAATATCCTTATTTTATTGCACAATCTCTTTTAATTCTGGAAATAAATAATAACACCACAAAAAAAAAACCTTTTTGGGGCAACGGTATAATTCTACAACTTTCAAGTTTTTCATCATCATCAAATGCATTGATTCTAGTACAAGTATACTGATTTCTAGCTTTTAAATAATCATACCAAGGAATGGTCTTGTCTCAACAGGCCTCTATAAATTGTAATGGCAACACCCCAATCCGAGTCTGAAATCAAGTAGTAAAATTATGAAAATATGTTAGATTAATACCATTGTAACTTATAAACAAGGGACTACCTACCAGGTATTTATTGATTTGAATTGATAATCTAATATATATCCAAGGCAATGAAATTTAATCGAAATCGCTACCTCAGTTATCTATATTATTCGTTGTCTAAAAAAACCAATAACAACCAAAAGCGTAAACCAACGTAAAAATATGTATCAACGTTTTTATAATTGTTAATGCGAAATACATTGATTCGATACGCAAGAGTTTGTTCTGCATACGATCAATTTTTAAATCGAGGCACGCTACGGAAAAAGCAGTTAATGTGACAGGGGTTTGTACAGTCTTGTCTAAAGTCAGCATTTCGCAAATTTTATGGTCATTATAACGATCTAGTTTGCCAGTTCAACTTTCCATTAGGTCAAATGCTGTATGGAGTGTTTGATTCTAATTGTCGGACCGTTCTTGGCACACTGATTCTGATTACGGATTGCTCCTGTTACCTAATCTTGATGTAGGGCTGATGGCGAGTGTGATCGGCCGACAGGGGATGCTTACTCTTCATAGGCACCTGATCCCACCTCTGGTATGACCAAGGGTCTCTGTTTGCCCATCTCTCTGATTTGTATTTTCTATAGGAATTACGAGACTGAATACTGTTAGTTATCTTAGCCTTTTCATTGTTTGATCTTTTTCACATAACTAACTCCTAATTTAGATCCGCCACTGTTTCAGTTGTAGTATGACGTCAAACATAGACCTTTACATCACATATTTAGCGTTGTACTCCGGATATGATCGATATTTACATTTTGTCTGGTCCTCTTTCCACAATTCCATTCGCGCACTCTCTACATTGTGGTCAGGCACCGGTTGATTTCTGTATGACATTGTGCAATTTTAAAATGGAGGACAAAGTAAGTTTCCGTCTCAAGAACGAATACATAAATCCTCTTATGATAACTATATGACATTTCCATTGCCTTTTTATTTTCCGTTTCTTTTTATTTATTTTGGGGAAATCACCAGAATGAAAATTGTTTACATTTTCGACACGTGGAGGTATTCAAAGTTGACCTCCAGTATTTATATTGTCTTGTAACGACATCGAAAGTTTATTGTCCCATCCCGTGGATATATGACTGATCCGTGTGTTGATATACAATTTTATATATATCGTTCTCCATTTAATGTAGGAAAACGGACTGAATTTTCGAGTATGATTCAACAACAGTTAACATGTTTGACCCACTATTGCACATACTTGACGTATGAAAAGTGTTTATACTGCAACGAAATCTCATTCTACACAAATGCTTTTAAGTATGGACAACTTGTTGTTAAATCTGTTCCTCAAGCCTGCTAATCACTTAACTGCACGTTACTAAACCATCCAACATGCCAACTACATTGCATGTATCTAAAATTTCTTTCATGGAGATTACATTTTGATATCATAGACAATATTTCTTCATTAAAAGGGGAAAGTAGAAATATTGATATCTTGTGGCCAGTCATCTAAAACATTACTTTGTTAAAGACCACTCTTATTATACGCACAAGTACTCTGAAGTTGATATTAAAAAATGCTGGAATTTTTCACTGATGATATTTACGTAGTCGTTGCTGATCAGGACTTACAACAGTCTGTTGGAAAAGCCATGGACAAAAATTGTGCTATATTACTAGATAACTAGTTGTTGTATTCTTGTGAGGCACAGTTTATTCAAAGCTTCTGCAGTGAGAAGACGAATCTCTTGCTGTAGACTTTAACTCGACAATTTTGACATCTCTACAACGTTTTATCTATTAAGAATACTCTTTTTCAATCATTATAGAGTTGATATATCCCAGTGATATCGGAATAAAAGACATCACTCAGTCTTCTACATCTGCTTTATTCCTGAATATTTCATAGAACATAGATGTCAACGTCGGCTTGACATACTCCTAACGAGACGTCCCAGGTCATTTTGCGGAAGGTTATTTCATTGCTGTTGCAATGCTGCAGCAAGTTCTTTGACATTGTTGACTTTGGCGTAGTCGCTGTCCAACCATGTCCCAGACATGCTCGACGGGGAAAACGTCCGAACTGAGTGCAGGCAATGATAATGTGGTGATATTCTGCTGTTGAAAATTATCTATAACGATCCTGGCCCTATGATATCTGGCATTGTCATCTTGAAAAATGAAACGGCGGCCATAACGACGTGCAAACGGCACAACATGAGTTGGTCCAGTAGTACTGCCGTGTGACACGTCCTACAACAACATGCAAGTCTTTTCTGCCGGCAACAGTGATGTCTCCCCACACCATTACAGATCCACCCTGTTTTGTGCCAACCTATAGCATGGCAAGGGCACGCAATCTCTCATCCTGTGTTAGACGGCGCATGGTCTCTGTTTACTTAACGACTTCAACAACTGATAATCTGATGCTTTCTCTTCAAAATCTTCCTTTAGAGTGGCTCTCACCTTCCAATTCACAGGGATGCAAATTTGTGGCACAATATCCTTGATCTTCAGTAGCATCCCGTGCAGATAGTGAGAGTGTGGCTTATGTGTTTGGTGATGAACTTCTTTGGAAATGCTTCCTCGTTAAGGAACAATACAACATGATTTCGTATCCCTTTGTATATGTGAACATTTTGATCACAAAAAACAGGATCCCTTACTTTTTTTAATAGATATCGACCATACAATTTGCGAAATACTAACTTTAGGCGAAATTGTACAGACCCCGGTAACATCAACTTTTTTTGTCAGTAGCCTGCTTCTATTTAAAAACTGATCACATGCAGAAGAATCTCTTTCGTATCGAATCAGTTGGGAAAAATACACACACCATATACCGGTGATGCTGGAATATTGCCACAAAGGGAAGGGAAGTTGACGATGAAAAATTTGAAACAATCCCCTTTGTCATAGAGGTGAGTTGTAAGTTTGCCACCAGGATCTATTTTCAGTAAAATAACTAAGTGCGAAGCAGATGTGGAAGACTCTGTGGTGTCTTTTATTTCAAGTTCACTAGGATATATTGAATCGACATATCAATGAAAATGATCATTGTTAATAGATAAAACGTTGTTAATATATCTAAATATCGAATTAAAGGCCACAACAAGAGATTTTTTCTTCTCATGGTGAAATTTTCTGCTTCATAAGAATATAAAAACAGGTCACTAACAAAGGGGCACATTCCTTCCCATGGGAATTCCAACAGATTGTTGGAAGACCTGATCACCAAAGACTACGGAAATATTGTCAATGAGGAACTCTAGCATCTTTTTAATATCAACTTCAGAATACTTGTGCGTGGAGTCAGAGTGGTGTTTAACAAAATAAGTTTGGGCATAACTGATCACTAGATGTGAATATTTTCTTTTTCCGTTTTTACTGACGATGGAACTGTCTATGATGTCAAAACGTCTAGTTTTTAATTTATTGTAAGGTATTATTGTGTAAAATGTTGTAAAATCATAGGTTTTAATGTTGTTGATTTGAGAAAAGTTTTGTGATTTCAAATTCATTAAATGTTGTTTAGAATTTTTAAGAACCCACATTTGATTTACACTAGTTTTGGCATTTATAGTGGCACAATACTTATAAAATTTCTTCTTCAAAGGAGTTAATATTTTCGTGAGGAGGAAAGATAGGGGCTTGGTAAAAGATTTACCGGATCCAGCAATGTATCTTTGTTTGTAAGGGTTTTCGTGGAGTTTTGGGGTCCAGTGTAGGTACGGTAACTAATATTCATCCGCTCCATTGACTGGGATATTGAATGTATTTAATACTGAAGCATGATTTTGAAGAATTTCATCTTTTGAAAGGGCAGTTGGAGTATAAGTCCGATTACTAAATGTGAAATTAATGTCAAGTTCTTGAAGAATGCAGCTGTAATAATGAGCCTTACAAACAAATACAATGTTGTTGCAAGCTTCGTCAGCTGGAACAAAAGCATATTCTTCATGTTACCTATATAACTCTTTTATCACTTCTGGCTTACTAAACACAGAAGGATAGATGGTAGGCATGCTTGTTTTGACATTTCTGATATGGGATTTTAATGTATTCCTCTTATACATTTTATCCATTCTGACAAAGTGTCAAGTTCTTCTTCAAACCATGTTTGTAGCTCTTTTGTAAAGAAGCAGGTCCACGAGGGGTCAAAATCGACTCTATGAAACGGCCAAAATGAACGCGAGGTTTCGAAAAATTATTCTCTGCATAAAATATAGTCTATGTATGATAGATTATCAAGATGGTTAAAACCTTGGAGTTTTGCACTGGTATATCTGCGATCTGTAGTCCCAAACATCATTAAATACAAGAATTTGCGTAGAATCATCACATTCTTGCAATAAAATGCTCAAATATTATATATAGCACAGTCATGGACCAAGTTCACCATGACATCAATTTTAGAATATCATCATGAAGATTAAATTTTGAAAATATTTCACTGGTCCTGACCTTTGCTGATATTTAAAAACAAACTTTTGTTAATTATCAGAATGCAACCAATTTTCAACATATTTTAGATATTATCAGGGATATGCTTGTAATACCATACAAAAGGAAACAAAATATTTGCAATTTTAATATCTGAGGTATTAGAACTTTATTTTATCGGTGCACGGCCGAGATCAAATTATTTTCAATACGAAAATATCGGTTACATGAAGTTTACTGTAATTAGTTGAACCCGTAGTAAATGTAAACAGACGACAAAATTTGTGACCGTCACAAAATTAACGCATGACGCAATCCCTTTGAAAGAAGATCGAAAATCTGAAAACCGTAAGCCGTTCACATGACATAAGCATGTTTTATATCAAATAATAGATAAAAATAATATATATCTTCGTTGTATACAAATACTAAACAGGCCTAGTCAAACACGGTTTTTGATAAATGTTTAGTTGTAGATCACATCTGCTTTATATAAGAATTATTATTAGCTGAAAAATACTGAGGGAATTTTATGTATTTTTCGGGTTGAGAGACTATGCTCGCCACAAGTCATCTCGCTCCCAACACTGCTAGAGACAACTCGCCCCGATTAAGGACAACTCGCCCCCACTCAAGACAGCTCGCCCCCAATATAGACAACTCGCCCCCATTTTTGTTTTTATTTGATTTGCATTAAAAATATCATATATATTTTGTATATTTTATATGCAAATGTATGATCAGTATTTACAATTGTAATATGATAGGTTAAAGTTTTTATTTGGGATTTTTTTTCACGCATTTTTACATCAAATTTTGTATAAAGTAAATACATATGTATAATGATTGGTCGAATTTTTGATTCCTTCCAAAATTTAATTTTATTATAAAGAAAGTGAATATGCATTACGATTTATTTTGTATTTATATTTATATAATATACTTGTGCAAATAAACGAACCTTTTATAAAAAAAATTATTGTTTAAGTAAATAACAAAGATTTCAAATATTTCAATTATTTAATTATAAAATTAACGTTCAAACGACGGCGTTAGGAAACTTATAATAATGATTATTACTAAAATCAATACATCAGACATTATTTTAATGAAACTACCAAGTTCACATATAATTTTAAAACTTCAAAGTGATGACTAATTAGGACATGCAAGTTCCGAACATTGCAGGAATTTATAAATGGTTGGCATATCCAAGCTCTGAAGCAGCTTCAAAGTGATAAAGAATCCAAGGGGATTTAACAGCTTGTATACAAATTATGTTCCAGTGTCTGGGGTATCTAAAGCCCACCATTCTCTACTCCGATGTCACCACTGAGTTGCCATTACAACTCAACCCAATAGGCCGATAGTACACGTATAGCTGAGGTATATATCAACATCTCCATCGCTTCCTATGCTGAGCTACACGATCTAGAGGAGACCAGACTGCACCACAAGAACTCTCTACAAGAGAAGATGTCATCACCTTCCACGTCACGGAGAAAACCACTCAACGAAAGAAGAGGAAACTTGTCTCCAGCGATGGATATTCCTACGTGGTGAAGATGGGAAACAAGAGCGGGTCTATCCTCTGTCATTGCAGTGTAAGGAACAGTGAGACCTCATGCTCAGCCACCGTACCTCAACATGGGGACACCTTCATTACCAACAGTAAGGAACACACCCATGCCTCCGGACCCGGGATACTGACAGCAGTGCAAATTTTAAGTTTGATTATGAAATGTATATGGATACATATGGAAATATGAATATAAATATACATGAAAACAAATACAAATATGAATAGTACGATATATATATATATATATATATATATATATATATATATATATATATAGAGCAGACGGACTACATTAAGCAGGATGGTGTGTTTAAGTTTGTGAGAAAGCTGCTCGCCTTGCCGTTTTTGCAGGAGGAACAGACTCCAATTGCATTTTACGCCCTGAAGGAGACCGTCACAAGTAATAGACTGCAACAGCTGATCAACTACATCGAGAGGACCTAGATGAACGGAGACATCTGGACTGTCTACCGAATGGCTGTAAGGACCAACAACGACGTCGAGGGATGGCATCACCGCATCAACAGGAGAGCCTGACCTTCTACGTGTTTTTCTTTTCTTTTCAAGGAAACCCCCAGCATCCCAAACCAACTCAAGATGATCAGCGAAGGCAAACTCCGGAGATACCAACGAAAGACTACAAGACTTCTACAGTGCCGCACCACCCAACTCTGGGACAACTACAGCGATGGATCCATCATTGCCAGCAACTACTGAAGAAATGTGGACAGAGCTACAATGGACAGTGAAGGAGAAGAAAAATGTGATGCTTTTTAAGTAAATGTGTGAATTTAGTGAAAATTGGTGCCAGTGCCAAGAAGAGACCTATGTGCTTATACATGTATTATTGTGTTTTATGATGCATTTTGCAATAAAATTTGGAAATTTTATTTCCTGTTGTCAGTTCGAAAGATAAATACAAATACGAAATTAAATTGATATCAAGAACATTTTGAATTCAAATACGTATAAAATATGTTTGAAATCTGCCGGCGTAGAAATGGGGGCGAGTTGTCTCTTTATTAGGTACGAGTTGTCTCGACTGGGGGCGAGTTGTCCTGAATTGGGGCAAGCTGTCCTGTATTGGGGTGAGTTGTCGTAGGTGCGAGTTGTCCAGCATTTTTTCTTGATTTTGAATTCATCAAATTCTATTTTTACATGACGCATATATGGCATAAACTCACATATGGAGTCTGCATCTGGAAACCATATGATAAGGTGAAAAGGCGAACATCATATTTCATTCGTTACTTTCCAACACATGTTTAGAGGTATGATTCACTACCTCCCCAAATTTTAGATCAATAATGACGCTTCTAAATAGGCCTATTGAGTGTCAAATATATTAAATATTCTCAATGATGTTTTACCCGATCCCAATTCTTTAATCTTAAATCAGAAGATACCCAACAATTCATAATAAATGCTTTAAGAATCAGTAATAAAACTAGAACTTACTTAGGGTTTTCGTGTTTCCTGAATACATTTCACTTTTACACTTCACGCAATTCGTTTACAGCGAAATTACGGTGACACAAATAGACGAAGATAAGGGTAAACCTGATGAGTTATCGCTTCTATTTTCACATTTCAGTATATAATATAAATGTGGTAAACTATTTTGTTAACACAAGCAATGCTAAACTGACATACACTTTATTTAAAATCAAACTTTTCAAGTATTTTAACAAATAATTGAAATGTCAAGCAGAGGTATCGTATGTCGCATTTCGTGACGTCGATAAGCATAGCATTAAAAAGCGCGTTTGTAGTTTTCATTGAATCCATGGAAATGCAAGGAATGAATTAAAACTTTATAGGATGATTATAGATTATTGATATATAACTACCGATATCGATACCAGTATGAAATGAAACAGTACAATGAAATAGAAATATTCTTACTGATATTTCAATTATAATACTTTAAGATTATATTCCATACGATGGTGGTGGGCAAGTAGTCAAACAGTCATCTCCATCGGAACCTGTAGGGCAGGCTATAGTAAAAACAAAAGTAAGATGATCAAAAACTTAATTTTTTTCTAGACGCAACATGAACAGTACGTGGTTTGTAATATGAGGAAAAAAAATAAGCTAGAACATATTTTTTCATCTTCACAAGCCAAGGGATGTTGATTCGTAACCTTGTACTAACCCTTCATAAATAACACTATCATAAAGTCGGGCTCATGAGACCATTACGTAATCTGCTCTACATAAAACAGCCAATGAAATTGCAGCAGGTTTATTGTGTTTTCTATCGGTTCGTTTTGTTTTACATCAGCTAACGGTAAAAGTTCAATTTTGTAAAGTTTTCAGATATTACAATTTAAAAATGATATTAACAATATTGATAAATGAATGCTCTGCAAACTTGTTTTATCACACATAAATACAAATGACAATACCCTACCTGAATATGGAGATGGGAAAGCGATCTCGTACTGCTGTGTTGATAAACACGTGCAATTGTAATACTTACGCCGCTAATGCGCTTATCGATGAAATATCAAATTTGGAAACCATCTTGTTGAAGACAGCTAATCTTTTCGAGGACTGAAGTAGTCATAATATAAAACATAAACTGTACCATTGTTGATGCACTAGATGCACATTTCGAGAAAAATGTCTCTTCAGTAATTGTCAAGTGAAAAATGTTGGAAATCCGAAATAAGTACAAAGTTGGAAGAGCTGAATGAAGCAAAATACCAAATATTGGAGTCAAATCCGGCTAATTATCAGAGCTATGATTTAGGGAGATAATCCTTAATTTTGAAGTGAATATCTTAATTTTATCACAGCAAATTTTTATCCGTAATTCATGCTAGTACCGAAGTACTTTGCAACTGGGTTGGTGAATACTCTCAGGGACTAACAATCCACCAGCAGAGGCATCGACCCAGTGGTTGTAATATAAAACATAAATGGTACCAATTTTGATGCATCAGGTGCGCAATTCGACACAAAATGTCTCTTCATAACTGCATCTATAAATACACGTGTTTTCATTTGAATCTCTCGTTTCGAATTGTTATGAATAGAACTAGATTCCAGTTGGTTCCATGCTCTCTATGTGAAGCCAATCAGAAATCACATGACGGGCACTTGATGATCGTGACATTCGTCAAGGGTAAGTGCGAAGTAACAAATCAATAATCCTTGACTTGTGAAAATGCATATTTCTAAAGCACTCATTTTTATTTCGATTTTGTGTTTTTACTGTTAGATCAGACTGAACGAGAATTAGTGATGAATGCATTCACCAGTGTGATATTAAAAATTCGTGCAGCATTCGCCTCTGGAAAAATGTTTTGTAATTAGATTCTATATTACAATAAATTTACCAGGGAAATCTATATTATGATATTTTGAATACATTGGTATGTTTACTTAGAATAAAGCTTTGGAATTAGTGGAATATTGTAAATCCAATATTAATAAAAAAAATCAATAAGATTGTATTTCCACTAGATTCATTCACTTAAAAGATACTCTGTCAAGTCCTATATAATTATTTATAGGTCATTGACTGAATATTGGGAAATTTACTTGCCGTAAATTGTTGCACGGTAAAGCAGGCCGAATTTGCGATGTTTGTTCCTGCGAAACCACCTACGGCCGGTCGCGATATACAGTAAATTACAATATACCACCAGTTTTTAAACTTATGTGCACCTCTCTGATTGTATAAATGTTTATTTTTGAGAGAAAAAAACTATTTAGCAAATGAAGTATTGACGCTCATGAATATTTGTGAACATATGTGGTATCATAATAACCGTGGTGTGTAGGTAGATGTGACGTCACAATTAAGTTAAGTAATTCCCCAGCATGCATATATATTGCGGACAGTTGTGGCTCAATAAAAGCCCAGGTACTCGATATAGATTACACAGGAAAAAATATCAAAATACGTAATAAGAGTGCTTTTAGAAATATCAATACCACGTCCATTTTATTAGTTCAATATTTATCTTCGTATCCTTCTTATACGTACCGATCATTAACATAATTAAATTGCCTTTACTTATTGTTTCAGCAATAAGTGATATAATAAATAAGTGTAATTCTATATTTTGACCTTTCCATGACTTAGAAATTTTGATTTGAATATAAAACCCATTCCATCTACACGTATGCTTTCTAAACTTACAGTGGAGACTCTAACCCATTTCCCGCCAAACATTTATTTTTTGAATAATAGACAATTGTGTGATATCATGATGGAATGTTAGAGAACGCGGAAGATTCATTAATTGGGAAGCACGTTTCCATACAAAGGAATCAAATCATGCAATTAAATCAGTCAAACATTATACGAATATGACATTCCAAACGTTGCAATATTTGATCGTGTATAACATTAATTTTGCATTTGTTTTCTGTTTTTACCCCCCAGGGTATCCGGGTTAGAATAGACCCTCAGTACCCTTGCTTGTCGTAAAAGGTGACTAAATGGGGCGGTCCATCGGATGAGACCGCAAAAACCGAGGTCCCGTGTCACAGCAGGTGTGGCACGATAAATATCCCTCCCTGCTCAAAGGCCATAATCGCCGAGCATAAGCTTAAATTTTGCAGTCTTTCACCGGTAATGGATATAGATATATGAGTGAAATATTCTCGAGCTGGACGTTAAACAACATATAATTAATCAATCAAGCTATTTTTAATGTTTGATTTGTATTGACTATTTTTATTTGTATTGTATTCGAGGAACTGTTTATTTTGATTTGTTATTGAAAACTATCGAGATGTTCGAAATGCTCATCCACAAGATTATTTATTTCTGTGTATGGCTAGTTTATACACAAGGTTGATAAGCGAGAGAAAATGTAGTAGAATCTAGATGTAGGCAAACTGTAGTTATGAAAAAGATATTGTTTTTACTTGATAATTTAACCATAAATCAATAATCCCCATAAAAATGAAATATTCTACAATAGAAATAAACAATTATACAATGCAAATGAAAATTGTACAACGGAAATGAACAATTATTCATCACAAATGGAATTTATACAATGCAAATGCAAAAAATACATACATCGAAAAAATATACAATACAAATGGAAAATATACAATACAAATTCAAAATATTAAATATTGCAATGTTTGATATGCCAAATTACGTACCAATTATTAATAAACAATTAGGTGTGGGAATAGCTATATCGGGCCCAAAATCTTGAAACATTCCGTGATTTCTATGAAATAAAGTTATTTTCATGATGTCAAGCGTTGAAACGAAACAGAAAATCTTTTTTTTTTCTCCAAATCGATTCGAATTGTAACGTCACACATTTGCTGAAGATAAAAACGTAGATTTATCAAGCATTTTTTTTAAAGGCATGTATCGTTATGAGTTTCATCTATATCCAACACTTAAGATGTAATCATTGACAGGTATAATGGAATTGATCGTAATCTGCACTCTCCGAATACCTGCTGCTTATAATAATGGCGATGTTTGGCCACATCTGAAGAAAAAGGCAAGAACTGCACGTATTTGTCACTTTGTCACTTAAGGTGTTCAAACTCTTACTGTTCTTATAGACGCGAAACTTAATTTTAACTAAATTTTACATGTATCTATAATCTGACATTCAAACATTTATAAATTTAATAAGTCATTTTGACGCCGGATAGCTGAAAAATTGCTCAGGCGGCTATAAACAAACAAAAAATAAGTCATTTTGAAATGTCCAAACACGTGGTTTCCAAGTGCACATCCGTTTCTGGAATTTTCTAGTCCTGCTAACGATGATGTCGGAACGACAATGCCACGAAAGAGTTCTTGTCGATGTGACCTCACTACGTCTGTCGTCTTGATCTTAGACAGGGCGTTGTCCTTTACCCGGAGGTTCCCCGACTGTAACGGGCCGCCATAACTTTCGCCACGCTACCAAGTCTCCGGTTTTTTTCGCCTGAGCTAGTAAAGTTTACACTGAAGCCCTCATCCCCTATGATAATTTACATAGGAAGAAAATAAATAAGCATATACATGTACATGTAACGTGCAACATACAATAGCGTAAGTTCATATTACAACTTAGCGTAAGTTTATCAACAAAACAGTACAAGTTTTACCTAACAAACACGTGTTACTAAACATAGAGAAAATTCCGCGTAGTTTTATAAAGTCCTATTTAACACAATTTAAGAAACAAAATACATAAAATAAAAGCATAAATACCTTGGAATTGGTCTTAGTCTACCTAAACTAGAGAAGTATTCGGCCCGCCCTAAATTTCGGTAACACCGATCTACTGTGTCCGTTCTTTCTAACTGCAAGGACTGAACTCAGGCATTTATATGAGAACGAGGACACTTCAACCCAGCCGTGTAAGCAGACAAACTGTAGTGTCAGCATTTTAACTTGCGGGAAATTCAAACCATTGGTTTTGTAACTTTACTGGTTTCATTTTTTAAATTTGTTTGTTGCTTTATTGAAGGTTGTGATTCGATTTTGTCATATTTTGAAATATTATCCAGCATGTCAAACTCGTTTATTTCTACATATGCCACTTTCTCTGCTTCATTTGTAGCCGAGGACTTGGGCAATTGGCTTACAGAAACGTTTTTCCTGCGTTTTTTTCAGTTTTCCGTGAATCTGATTAACAATTATGATGATGAGACAAAAAGATAAAACAGAGCCTGTGATTATGATGACCTGTATGGTTTGTGACTCACCGCCAGGGGCTGGCTTTGGAGTTACATAATCTGTTTCCTTAGATATTATTGCTAAGGTATCCGAAGTAACAGGGTCTGTTTTGTTTACTTTTGAACTGTAAGGATTTCTCGTTGGTTTTCTTTCCACCTTTGTTGAATTTTGAATTGATCCAGAGTCGTTTCCTGAAGTTTGATAGGTGTAGAAGGAGTGGATGTTGTTAGAAAATTAAAACTGTAACAATGTATCCATGCAAATGCATTAAATTAGAATTGTTCTCCCGACAAATTCAATAATTCATTATTTATCATATCCACCAATTCGTTAATACTTAGACGAAATCAACATTTAAGAGGCATTCTGAGAGCATGGCATGTGCAATACATGTCTCCCACCTGAGCACCCATTAGTTGACGGATTTAATACTTTGCTCAAGGTCTACAGAAAAATACCTGTGGGATAAACTTCTTCGATATATATTTTAACTGATATGTTCCTTTTTTGAGATTAATGAACTTGGAATATTAAATTAAGAAGTATATATATATATATATATATATATATATATATATATATATATATATATATTCATTGATTGTGTTTCGTCGGCTACCTCTATTCACATATCCTATTTCACTCCCCATCGGAACACAATCCCAATCTCGATGAAACAAACAAACATAAATCAATTTCTATAAGACTTCTCCATCAAATGTTACGAAATTCGAACTTGATCTGTAGTTTGCCACTCTGAAACTACACTGCAAATTTCAAATGAACCCTCGCAAGCATAACGGAAGCGGACGGACAGATAAAGCTATAGTCCCATTCAGTTTTACAAACCGGTAGGGAACTCATAAATGCATATTTGTATATGCTACATACACCTTTCCGAACACTTACCGGTGGTTATTCTGATTCACACTTTATACCTTTATCGATAGTTATTATCATATTCCCTTTCTATATTTACCAATAGTTAGATTACCACACCATTTGTCATTTTCTGGTAGTTATTCTGCTATATATTTCTATATACGAACCATTATTTATTTTATTACAGCCTTTGCATAGTTATTGACTTTCATTTGATACATTTTGTGCACGCTTAAGCTTACATGTAATTATTTTAGTCCACACCTCGTACGTTTACAGTAGTTATTCTAACATTACGTCACACCCTTTGAACCCGTGGCAGTATCTTTTCTTCGTACACTTACATGTAGGTATTTTGTTTCACCGTTTGTACTCGTGGTAAATTTTTGCTAACCATTTGTATGCTTACCGGTACGTGTTTTGATGCACCCTATACGGACATTACACATTTCATTCGTACTACATTTACACAGGAAACCACAGTTCTTTCCGTACAACGGGGGTGGACAAGTAGTGGAACAGTTATCTCCATAGGAACCTGTTGGGCAGGCTATAGTAAAATAAAAGTAAGATGATGAAACTCACAGCAACCTGTAGGATAGGCTACAGTAAAAAAAAATTTAGGTGTTCAAACTCTTACTGTTCTTATAGACGCAACGTGAATAATACAATAACATATATACAGTAGTTTGTACTATGAGAAGAAATGCTAGCTAGAAATAATTCAAAAGGAATCATTATTAGGGGGAACATACGAATGCTATTCTCTTCATCAACTTTGTATGTGATTACCTATGATTATTTTGGTAGATCCATCATAAGATTGTAATATATTCTTTGTACATTTACAGTATTCTGACGCATTACTTGTACAGTTACCGACAATTGTTCTGACGCATTCTTTGTACGGTTACCTGTATTTATTCTGATGCATTCTTTGTATAAACACCGGTAGTTTTTTTTTGCGTCACACCCTTTGAATCCGTGGCGGTATCTTTTCTTTGTACACTTACGAGTAGATATTTTGTTTCATCCTTTGTTCTCTTACCGGTAAATTTTTGCTAACCATTTGTATGCTTACCAGTACTTATTTTGATACACCCTATATGGGGATTACACATTTCATTCGAACTACATTTACACAGGAAACCACAGTTCTTTCCGTACAACGGGGGTGGGCAAGTAGTGGAACAGTTATCTCCATAGGATCCTGTAGGGCAGGCTACAGTAAAAGAAAAATACGATGATCAAAGTCTTAATGTTTTTACAGGAAGGAGAATTAGAGGGGAACATACGAATGCTTTACTCTTCATAAACTTTGTGTATGTTTATCTACAGTTTTTCTGGTACACCCATTGTAAGATTCTAAAATATTGTTTGTGCAGTTACTTTTAGTTATTCTGACGCATTCTTTGTACAGTTACCGGTAGTTATTCTGATGCATTCTTTGTACAGTTACAGATAGTTTTTCTATCATACTCTTTGCACACATGGCGAAATCTTTTTTCCCTACCTTTATATCGTTATCTTACCTGTAATTTTTTGCTAACCATTTGTATGCTTACCGGTACTTATTTTGATACACCCTATATGGGGATTACACACTTCATCCGGAGTACATTTACACAAGAAACCACAGTTCTCCCCATACGATGGGGGTGGGCAGGTAGTGGAACAGTTATCTCCATAGGATCCTGCAGGGCAGGCTACAGTAAAAACAAAAGTAAGATGGTCAAACTCATAGCAGCCTGTAGGATAGTAGGACAGGCTACAGTAAAATCACGATGACCAACCTCTTAATGTTGTTATAGACATGTATAACACGTGGTTTGTACCATAAGAAAAATAATGCAAGCTAGAACATATCAGTAAATCAATAATTTTTGATTTGACTTTTTGTTTTTTACTGTTAGATCAGACTGAACGAGAATTAGTGAATAACTTACGAACGCATTCACCATTGCGATGGTAAAAATTCGTGCAGCACTCGGCTCTGGAAAAAATCTTTCGAAATTAGATTCTGTATTACAATAGATCTACCAGTGAAATATTTATTATGAGATTTTGAATACATTTGTAATTTTACTAAGTATGAAATTTTGGAATTAGCGGAATGTTGTAAACCCAATACATACCAAGTAAAAAATAACTCATCAATAAAATTATATCAACTCCACTAGATTCATTTGACTCACATGATACTCTATTAAGTCCTATATCATTACTTATACATAATGTAGGTCAGTGACTGAATATCGGGAAATCTATTCGCCGTCTATTGTTGCACGGTAAAGCGGGTCGAGTTTGCGAGGTTTGTTTCCCGCGTAACCACCGAGGCTAGTCCCGATATTCAGTAAATTACTTTTTTATTACATTTTTGTAGTTCTATTCACTTCTCTAATTTTATAAATGCTTGTATATGAGGAAAAAATGTCGTTAGAAAACGAAGTCTTGACGTCCATGAATATGAAATCATAATAATTGTGAACTATGGAGGCAGATGTGACGTCACATTTAAGTAGTCCCCGAGCAAGCATCTACATTACGGACAGCTGTGGTTCAGTAAAAGTCCTGGTGCTTGATATAGATTGCACAGGAAAAATATCAAAATATGTAAAAAGAATACTTTTAGAAATATTGATATCATGTCCATTTAATATCTCTGTACATACCCTTCTTGTACGTACCGATCATCAACACAGTTGCCTTTACTTGTTTCTGCATTGAGTGATAAAACCAATAAGGCTAATCCTATGTTTCGACCTCTCCATGAATTAGAAAGTCTTATTAGAAATATTAAATCCATTCCAAGTACATGAATGCTTTCTAAACTTATGTGGAAACGCTATGACCCATTTCCATCCAAAATCATTTTTCAATAATAGTCAAGTGTGTGATATCCTGATGGAATGTTAGAGAACGCGGAAAATTCGTTAATTGGGAAGTTAATTGGTTTCTCCAAATACAGGAAATAAATGCAATTAAACCAGTCAAACATCATATGTATATGACATTCCGAACGTTGTCAATATTTGATCTTGTAAAATATTAATATTGCTTTTGTTTTCTATATTTTTTATTTTTATTCTTTCACGTTCATTTCAATTTATTATATATTTTTCATTTGTATTGTATCCGAGGAACAGTTTAATTTGATTTGTTATGACGGATTTTATTCGTCAAGCTATAAAATTATAAATTTTTATTGTACAGATGACAGAAAGGTTCGGATAACTGTTCATACACGAGTATTTGTACGACTTCCCTAATTGCCGACAGTGGATTCTAGGGAATCATATAATATAATAAAGTATAAGCATCGGAACTAATCAATAAAATCGGTGAAAGTTATCAAATATAAAACAATTATGACAAGAGTTATGAAATATTAAAAATATTTCCCGTTCATTAACAAAAAAAAAACAAAAAAACCAAAAAAAAAAACCAAAAAACCAAACAAACATACAAAAAAAAAAAAAAAACCCAAACAAACATACAAAAAACAAGGTATGTTTAAATAAATATCGAATGGCGAAGTAAACAATGTGTAAATCGTAATCATAAATCCCCAAGACATATACAAGTTCGAGTGTAGGGCAAGACGGACCTCCGACAAAGCGAAGGTAGGATCAGGTGCCATGGAGGAGTAAGCATCCTCTGCTGACCGGTCACACCCGCCGTGAGCCCTCAGTCGAAATTAGGAAAACGGGATTATCCGTAGTCAAAGTTAGTATGAAAAATGACAGACTAACAAAGGGTATGAAACAAGTCATACAACATATGTTCCAGATACACTTTGTAATCGCAAACAAGGTCATTATATGATCTACAATAATTTTTCAAATATTAAATTTAAATTCTTTTATCACGATGAAAAGCATTACATTGCATGTAAATATCTTGAAATTAAATTTGGAAAACAACGTTATTTAAAGTTCCATATGGATTTGGCAGAGCTTGAAACCATCTATTAGATTTTGAGCAGTTTAATATTTTTCAACACTATGCTTAGCCACTGAGCTACGCAACTCGCAATGATAAACACTGATGTTTAAAAATAATCTCATTCAAAATGTAATATAGATTTTGAAGGACTCGAACCATTGAGCTGTTTGACCTTTTCAAACATTATGCTTAACCACTGAGCAACGCATTTTGTAATGATGAAATGCAACCACAATTTGCAGAAATAGTGGCAACAAGCAGGTGATCTAGCAGTAGAAATTTGTAAAAGGTGTTATTTACGCGTGGGGGAAATTTGAGCTAATTACGAAGCCACTTAACGAAAAAATTGCATGATCTTACAAACTTGACAAAAATATAAACTCTTAGTGAAAGTATTTAATGTGTTGAGAGTGACACAAACGCAGTAAAATAAAAATAGAAACAATGAGATCAGTAAACGTTCAGGCCTGTGGCCTAAAACAAAAAGATTTGTTTGTTGATTAATAAGTGATTAAATTTCCTCCACGTGTATAGTTATAAACATTTCATATAATATATATTGTTACCTCGTATTTTACCCAACGCGCAATGTTGGACATGGGAAAAAAACGTGCTTAACCCCTTCTCCAGTATTTCAAAAATTTTTTCACAAATATACTATTGAAAGACGTAAAAGTCTGTACTCAATATCGATATCGCCATCACAATAAGTAATACAAAGGGTTGCTAGTTCCTCTGAATTTTCTTTCACAACTTCTTTCAATTCTTTGCGTTATCGCAATAGCTGCCTCCATGTTTAAAAAATGATCTTAGGATAAGGTTTATATAAGACGTTTCCTAAGATGTACTTCGTGAACATACCTGCAATAATCTATAGATTTTTAAATTGAAGAAAAGTAGATTCATTTCTAAATTTCTTTTCTACTATCCCTGAGGGCCCATGGATAACTGCCCAGAAATGAAACGTGCAACATAAATGCAATGTCATATGGATCTGATATGCAAGTACAATTACACATTTCTGTTTTGAATAGAGTAAATTTCAGTAGTACTAATTAAAATGTTTTGCTCAATGTCACTAATACGAGATTGCAAGGATACAGTCCATAATAGACCAGCTATATGTTGAAGATCATTTATGCTTGTGTTTGTTGATTTTTTTTATATGATCTTCGACATTGAACCGTAACGTTCGACAAAATATGAATTTCTCGCAATGTTCTTTGTCTTATCGACAAATCCTACACTTATACCGTAAGTATAGTATATGTACATTTTTGGTAGATTACTGCAAAGAATGAGATCAACAGTATTCTACGGTGGCTGGTTGAGGACAGGTGGATGAAATTTTAAAAAAATCGTTCTCACGAAATTAATTTCGTTCTCACGAAATAGAATTCGCTCGCACGAAACAAGATTCTCTCAATATTTACTTATCAATGAAATACAAAGCTTGTGAAATTCATTAATCCAAATAAAACATCAAAGCTGAAACTTCCCCGTTGTTATCCGGGTTAGAATAGATCTTTAGTACCCCTTGCTTGTCGTAAGAGGCGACTAAATGGGGGAAGTCCTCCGGATGAGACCGCATAAACCGAGGCCCCGTGTCACAGCAAGTGTGGCACGATAAAGATCCCTGTCTGCTCAAAGGCCATTAATGCCGAACATAGGCCTAAATTTTGCAACCCTTCAACGGCAATGGTGACGTCTTCATATGAGTGAAAGACTCTCGAGAGGAACGTTAAACAATATAAAATCAATTGAAACTGAAACAATATTTTACTTCATTATAAATTAGTTAATCAACCGTAGAATATATTATCTTTATATCAGTAAAATAATCTTTGCATGCAGTTTGTGGCCATGCACTTGTCTGCTTTTATTAACAGAAAGTAACCAATGTTCGTTTTAAAATTCACCCTTTAGTTCCTTGACAATGCAGGGCTTTAGTTTAAGTTCAACGAATGAAGCCCCAATATTACAGAAAAACATTTTGATTGGATGGTCAACGTCCTGCTCAGGAATTTTTCACTCATATGAAGACGTCACCATTGCTGGTGAAGGGCTGCAAAATTTAGACCTACGCTCGGGGCTTATGGCCTTTGAATAGGGAAGGATCTTTATCATGCCACACCTGCTGTGACACGGGGCCTCTGATTTTGCGGTCTCATCCGAAGGACTTCCTCACCTAGTCACCTCCTACGACAATATTTAGGGCAAAGCTAGGCACTTATGGTCCTATAGCAGGAAGGGATCTTTAACGTGCCAGATCTGCTGTGACACGGGACCTTGGTTTTTGCAGTCTCATCCGAATGACCGCCAATTTTTTCGCCTCTTACGACAAACTAATGACCTATTTTGAAATAAATGAAATAATTTTTTCCAATAGTTTTCTCCATAACAAATTGAGGTGTGAGGCTCTTGACGGTCTAAAATGTAGGTGAAAGTGCGTGGAGGCCTATTGTGATAATGTTCTCAAATTGCAGCATATGTTTTTCGTACTCAGAAATGAAGAACAGTTACAAATATATTTTGTTTGTTTGTTTGTTTTTTTTTTACGTCCAGTCGAGAATTTTTCACTCATATTGAGACGTCACCAGCTGTAGGTGAAGTACCACAAATTTAGACCTATGCTTAGTGCTCAGGGCCGTAGCAGTGAGGGTTCTTTAACGTGCCAACGCCTACCGTGACATGGGACCTCCGTTTTTAAGGTAATATCCGAAAGACCCGTGATTCTCACTTCTAAATGCCGAGCGTTTGGCGAAGGAGCAATCACTACCTATTTTTCGTCTTAGGTTTGACGCGGCCATGGCACGAGCGGGGCTCGAACTCACGACCTCCCGGTTACGAAGCGAACGCTCTAACCACTGATCTACCGCGACCGGTTTACAAATATATGATATAAGAACTATAGTTACTAAACTTATTACAGACTTATTGTGGATTGTATAATAATACATAACGTCTAAGTAAAATTATATAACAGCAATATGTAATCGATAATGAGTTTTTTAATGTATTGATTTAGGTAATGAAAGTTATAATGTAAACATATAGACTGCTCTTAATTTAAAAAAAAATGTGGGGACGAATTTTTATTTCGTGGGAACGAATTTCATTTTGTGGGAACGAATTCTTATTTCGTGCGAACGAAATTAATTTCGTGGGAACGGATTTTCATCTTGTGGGAACGAAATTTATTTCGTGGGAAGGATTCTTTGTTTTAAAATCCAGCCACTGTAGTATTCTGTATTAGATTGAAAGGTGAAGATAACGAACAGTGATCAATCTCTTAACTCCAATAAAAAATGCAAAATTCAGAGTAGGGCAAACAGATATGCTGGGCATACCAGGTGCCTAGGAAGAGTAAGCATCCTCTGTTGACCGGTCAGTCCCGCCCTATACCTCGATCGGATAAACGGAGTAATCCGTAATCAATATCAGTGTGCAAAGAACGGCGTTAATTGGTTTGAAACATGGCAGGCAACATTTTATCCCTTGACAGGCTGCATTGATAAATTAGATCGTTAAATGTGAAATAATAAATAAATGAAAACTATCGTGAAACGTTTCTATAAATTCCAAAACATTCACGTATAATTATGATAGTATGATGAATAATGAAAACTGTCTCACTATGTGGGGAAAAAGCTATTGAGAAAAGTTGCTATAAAGTTCCGAAACTTTCAGATATCATTATGAATGACAGTTCGGAAAAAACTGAAGTGGTGACTAAAAACACAATGTTCTGCGAGATCGGCATGTTTGTATATTTCTAAAGCCAAACACGTGTAAGTTTTTGTATAAAGTTCACATGTAATGCTATTTAAATGGCGTAATTCCTTTACAAAATCGAGGCAAATGAAAATCAGACAATAATTTCATTTTCTTGTGGAAATGGGGAAGAAACAAAAACGAGGTTCTTATAAATTAAAACAAGGTGCTTTGATGTTAGTGATTTATTTTATAGATAGTACTTTCACATTTATTTTACATTACATTCAAGAGTTTTCATTCGCATACAGACGTCATCGGGTTTAGTGCCAACAAATTCGACCTCTACACGTACGGTGCAACAAATTAACATAACTCAAATAATAGAAGATGGCATTAATTATTTGAGATACATCCATTTATTTGATGCGCGCAACAATTAATGATCTCTTCAAATAATTAATGTTATCTTAAAAAATGGATTGTTGGATCATCAATTAAACAGTTGATAACACTAATTATTCTGCTGAATTGATGATCTTGAATTGTTGCTTTCTTCAAATGAATTCAACTGAAGTGATGCACGCTACAATTCAGTTGAATAGAGCAATAATTCAATGAATGCGCGCTATATATAAATTACTGCTCTTTTCAACTGAATTAATGACATGGTTAATTTAGTAACTGGCAAATGACCATTATCTCGCCACAGAACGAGTTAGATTATCGAAAGAAAACACATAATGGGAGTATCGCTCTAAATAGATTTTAAAAACCATGTTGATATACGAAACGGTATATCTAAAAATTGACCTGAAATGGTTTGAGTTCCGAAATTAATTTTTGGGAGCAATAATTTCACATTGATGCCGGCATCAACTGAATTGAATAGAATAGATCAATAATTTATTTGATGACAGCATTAATTCAATGACGCGCGTATCAAATCAATAATTGCTCCTATCAATTCAATGATAAGCGCATTAAATCAAATATTACTCTCATCAATTTAATTGATGCACGATGGATGAAAGCCATAATTGATTTGATGAGCGCATCAGTTGAATTATTGCATGCAAGTATTTGATTAATATTTTTCAAATGATTCATACTATAATTGCAATTAGTTGAGTTTATATTGATTTGGCGCTCCATTCATATGATGGAACAAGTACGTAAGACTTAGGGGTTTGTGTCTTGTCAATGCCTACCGTGAGGCGGGTACCCATATCTATAAACCGTGACTTTCACTTCTAATACCCAGTGCCTGGCAATGGAACAGTCTCTACGTATCAAAAAAGTCTTAGATTTGACCTGGCATCGGGATCAACATTCGAACCTAGTAGCTCTGGGTTGTGAAGCGAGTGTAATCACTTCTTGGCTACATCTTACGGATTGTAAATGAAGAGAGTCACGATGGTTTACAGTTACGTTAATTGTTTCCTCGCCGAATATAACATGCATGCAGATGTAAGTCTTGTGAAAATATATTTATATGCAAATTGTAAAAACAAATATTAGAAAATGAGAAATTTCTGTTTGTTTTTATCTTAAGATCATAACCCGGAGACAAAAATTTAAAAAATCGAACCAAAAAGATAATTCAAACTTACTATCAATTAAGATTTCTTCGCTTTGATTAATAATCGTTTTGAAACTCTAAACATTTTACTATTCGTTTTAAAAAGTTTTAACATAATGGATATACAAAATGACATTCCATTGTTCATTTTATCGAAGTGGAGACCGATAATGGTAAACGTTTTTATGTATACAATATGAGTTATTCTCGCCTTCGATGGTAATTTCAGATGGCCTCCGTGGCCGAGTGGTTAGAACATTGCGCTCAAAATCATAAGGCCTCTCACCTCTAGTGGGGACGGGTTCGATTCTCGCTCGCGCCGATATATGTGAGAAAGTTTGGCATTTTGAATTCGGAAGGTCGGTGGTCTCTTCCCGGGTACATTGTATATGGGTTCTCTCTTCCACTAATAAAAACTGGACGCCACCAGATAACTGAAAAATTGTTGAGTGTGGCGGAAAACAATAAACAATTAATCAATCGATGGTAATTTCAAATATTGACAATGCCTGAAGATTTTCGCTATCTAATTCACAAATACTGAAGTGCATGCTGTTATGCTAACCCTTTCCCGTGGTTCAAACACGCGCCCATACTGATGATATTTACTTGCAGACTTGTGATGAAAGCAAACAAAACAAGATCTTGGCCATGTTTAAACAATGGTGTCTTGAATAAAGATAAAACATTTCTTCCCATTTTATCCTCTGACACTGGACTGCTCGGATAATGAATCAAAATTGTGCATCATCCAAATTTACATATTGTAAATTAGAGGTGATAATGAAAGCATGGTATTGACATGCTTTCACGCAGTTTCCTTTATAATATAACTCGAGACTGTTTCATCTTTGACGGAAGTACTTTTGTTTCATTAATGACTACATCAAATAAATAATTTACAGATTTTCTATTGTTTCAAGAATTACCTTTCTTACAGATTGAACAAATTAATTTTCGAAGAATGAACTAGCTTTATTCCTTCATAGTTTGAAGAAGTCTTTTGGTATGTGATTGATTTCACTGGCATCTCAAGTCGTGTTACAGAGGTCTCCTATATTTCCAAACTTTTGTTAGTGCAGTCCTGATACTTAATAGATGCATATTTGTATCAGTATCATTATTGTTATTGGTTGGTTGAATATTGCTTATCGACCCGTTCAAGAATTTATCACCCATATTGTACATGTGTGGAAGACAGTATTAAGATCTATAAATAGATGTAAAATAGCTTTATACACTGTAGGTTTTCTTCCTCAATCGAGATAAAGTACTTAGTGTATTCATGTATTTTTATTATCAGGGACACTTCCTGATTATCCGTATTGTATTTTTAACTCGGGCGCATAAAGTGAAAACATTATGTTTTTCTAGTCAAACAATTTTATGAAACCGGTGTGTTTGGCAAAATTTTGTCCCAAGACTGTCTATTGTGACTATATATATGTTTGTTTATTGTCACATATTTGAATAAATAACGTTGTTATTCCTTCACAAATTTTATGATGGTTATAACGATCTAGTTTGACAATACAACCTTCCATTAAATCAAATGCTGTCTGACATGTTTCATACCGATTGCTAGACCGTTACTGGCACACTGATTCTTACTGCGGATTACTCCGTTTACCTGATTAAGATATAGGGCTCAATGAGGGTGTGACCGGTAGAAAGGGGAATGCCTACTCGTCCTAGACACCTGAGTCCACCTCTGGTATATCCAGGGATCCGTGTTTATCCATCTCTCTGATTTGCTTTTTCTATAGCAATCACGGGATTGAATACTGCTCATTATATTAGCCTTTTCATGCGGTTGTCACTGCAATGAGTCCACAGAACTGACAAACATAAATGATAATACATTTAAACAGGTTTTGATTTGTTTCGTTTGTTTGTTACACCCATTAGATTCATTGTAAATGATCTGATATATATTTGAATAAGTGGCATTCTTATTCCTTCAAGTCGGTTGTTATTGTTATGAATTCATGGGACTGACGAACAAACAAATAATGTACTTTTCTCCATTTCAAAATATCCTTATTTTATTGCACAATCTCTTTTAATTCTGGAAATAAATAATAACACCACAAAAAAAAACCTTTTTGGGGCAACGGTATAATTCTACAACTTTCAAGTTTTTCATCATCATCAAATGCATTGATTCTAGTACAAGTATACTGATTTCTAGCTTTTAAATAATCATACCAAGGAATGGTCTTGTCTCAACAGGCCTCTATAAATTGTAATGGCAACACCCCAATCCGAGTCTGAAATCAAGTAGTAAAATTATGAAAATATGTTAGATTAATACCATTGTAACTTATAAACAAGGGACTACCTACCAGGTATTTATTGATTTGAATTGATAATCTAATATATATCCAAGGCAATGAAATTTAATCGAAATCGCTACCTCAGTTATCTATATTATTCGTTGTCTAAAAAAACCAATAACAACCAAAAGCGTAAACCAACGTAAAAATATGTATCAACGTTTTTATAATTGTTAATGCGAAATACATTGATTCGATACGCAAGAGTTTGTTCTGCATACGATCAATTTTTAAATCGAGGCACGCTACGGAAAAAGCAGTTAATGTGACAGGGGTTTGTACAGTCTTGTCTAAAGTCAGCATTTCGCAAATTTTATGGTCATTATAACGATCTAGTTTGCCAGTTCAACTTTCCATTAGGTCAAATGCTGTATGGAGTGTTTGATTCTAATTGTCGGACCGTTCTTGGCACACTGATTCTGATTACGGATTGCTCCTGTTACCTAATCTTGATGTAGGGCTGATGGCGAGTGTGATCGGCCGACAGGGGATGCTTACTCTTCATAGGCACCTGATCCCACCTCTGGTATGACCAAGGGTCTCTGTTTGCCCATCTCTCTGATTTGTATTTTCTATAGGAATTACGAGACTGAATACTGTTAGTTATCTTAGCCTTTTCATTGTTTGATCTTTTTCACATAACTAACTCCTAATTTAGATCCGCCACTGTTTCAGTTGTAGTATGACGTCAAACATAGACCTTTACATCACATATTTAGCGTTGTACTCCGGATATGATCGATATTTACATTTTGTCTGGTCCTCTTTCCACAATTCCATTCGCGCACTCTCTACATTGTGGTCAGGCACCGGTTGATTTCTGTATGACATTGTGCAATTTTAAAATGGAGGACAAAGTAAGTTTCCGTCTCAAGAACGAATACATAAATCCTCTTATGATAACTATATGACATTTCCATTGCCTTTTTATTTTCCGTTTCTTTTTATTTATTTTGGGGAAATCACCAGAATGAAAATTGTTTACATTTTCGACACGTGGAGGTATTCAAAGTTGACCTCCAGTATTTATATTGTCTTGTAACGACATCGAAAGTTTATTGTCCCATCCCGTGGATATATGACTGATCCGTGTGTTGATATACAATTTTATATATATCGTTCTCCATTTAATGTAGGAAAACGGACTGAATTTTCGAGTATGATTCAACAACAGTTAACATGTTTGACCCACTATTGCACATACTTGACGTATGAAAAGTGTTTATACTGCAACGAAATCTCATTCTACACAAATGCTTTTAAGTATGGACAACTTGTTGTTAAATCTGTTCCTCAAGCCTGCTAATCACTTAACTGCACGTTACTAAACCATCCAACATGCCAACTACATTGCATGTATCTAAAATTTCTTTCATGGAGATTACATTTTGATATCATAGACAATATTTCTTCATTAAAAGGGGAAAGTAGAAATATTGATATCTTGTGGCCAGTCATCTAAAACATTACTTTGTTAAAGACCACTCTTATTATACGCACAAGTACTCTGAAGTTGATATTAAAAAATGCTGGAATTTTTCACTGATGATATTTACGTAGTCGTTGCTGATCAGGACTTACAACAGTCTGTTGGAAAAGCCATGGACAAAAATTGTGCTATATTACTAGATAACTAGTTGTTGTATTCTTGTGAGGCACAGTTTATTCAAAGCTTCTGCAGTGAGAAGACGAATCTCTTGCTGTAGACTTTAACTCGACAATTTTGACATCTCTACAACGTTTTATCTATTAAGAATACTCTTTTTCAATCATTATAGAGTTGATATATCCCAGTGATATCGGAATAAAAGACATCACTCAGTCTTCTACATCTGCTTTATTCCTGAATATTTCATAGAACATAGATGTCAACGTCGGCTTGACATACTCCTAACGAGACGTCCCAGGTCATTTTGCGGAAGGTTATTTCATTGCTGTTGCAATGCTGCAGCAAGTTCTTTGACATTGTTGACTTTGGCGTAGTCGCTGTCCAACCATGTCCCAGACATGCTCGACGGGGAAAACGTCCGAACTGAGTGCAGGCAATGATAATGTGGTGATATTCTGCTGTTGAAAATTATCTATAACGATCCTGGCCCTATGATATCTGGCATTGTCATCTTGAAAAATGAAACGGCGGCCATAACGACGTGCAAACGGCACAACATGAGTTGGTCCAGTAGTACTGCCGTGTGACACGTCCTACAACAACATGCAAGTCTTTTCTGCCGGCAACAGTGATGTCTCCCCACACCATTACAGATCCACCCTGTTTTGTGCCAACCTATAGCATGGCAAGGGCACGCAATCTCTCATCCTGTGTTAGACGGCGCATGGTCTCTGTTTACTTAACGACTTCAACAACTGATAATCTGATGCTTTCTCTTCAAAATCTTCCTTTAGAGTGGCTCTCACCTTCCAATTCACAGGGATGCAAATTTGTGGCACAATATCCTTGATCTTCAGTAGCATCCCGTGCAGATAGTGAGAGTGTGGCTTATGTGTTTGGTGATGAACTTCTTTGGAAATGCTTCCTCGTTAAGGAACAATACAACATGATTTCGTATCCCTTTGTATATGTGAACATTTTGATCACAAAAAACAGGATCCCTTACTTTTTTTAATAGATATCGACCATACAATTTGCGAAATACTAACTTTAGGCGAAATTGTACAGACCCCGGTAACATCAACTTTTTTTGTCAGTAGCCTGCTTCTATTTAAAAACTGATCACATGCAGAAGAATCTCTTTCGTATCGAATCAGTTGGGAAAAATACACACACCATATACCGGTGATGCTGGAATATTGCCACAAAGGGAAGGGAAGTTGACGATGAAAAATTTGAAACAATCCCCTTTGTCATAGAGGTGAGTTGTAAGTTTGCCACCAGGATCTATTTTCAGTAAAATAACTAAGTGCGAAGCAGATGTGGAAGACTCTGTGGTGTCTTTTATTTCAAGTTCACTAGGATATATTGAATCGACATATCAATGAAAATGATCATTGTTAATAGATAAAACGTTGTTAATATATCTAAATATCGAATTAAAGGCCACAACAAGAGATTTTTTCTTCTCATGGTGAAATTTTCTGCTTCATAAGAATATAAAAACAGGTCACTAACAAAGGGGCACATTCCTTCCCATGGGAATTCCAACAGATTGTTGGAAGACCTGATCACCAAAGACTACGGAAATATTGTCAATGAGGAACTCTAGCATCTTTTTAATATCAACTTCAGAATACTTGTGCGTGGAGTCAGAGTGGTGTTTAACAAAATAAGTTTGGGCATAACTGATCACTAGATGTGAATATTTTCTTTTTCCGTTTTTACTGACGATGGAACTGTCTATGATGTCAAAACGTCTAGTTTTTAATTTATTGTAAGGTATTATTGTGTAAAATGTTGTAAAATCATAGGTTTTAATGTTGTTGATTTGAGAAAAGTTTTGTGATTTCAAATTCATTAAATGTTGTTTAGAATTTTTAAGAACCCACATTTGATTTACACTAGTTTTGGCATTTATAGTGGCACAATACTTATAAAATTTCTTCTTCAAAGGAGTTAATATTTTCGTGAGGAGGAAAGATAGGGGCTTGGTAAAAGATTTACCGGATCCAGCAATGTATCTTTGTTTGTAAGGGTTTTCGTGGAGTTTTGGGGTCCAGTGTAGGTACGGTAACTAATATTCATCCGCTCCATTGACTGGGATATTGAATGTATTTAATACTGAAGCATGATTTTGAAGAATTTCATCTTTTGAAAGGGCAGTTGGAGTATAAGTCCGATTACTAAATGTGAAATTAATGTCAAGTTCTTGAAGAATGCAGCTGTAATAATGAGCCTTACAAACAAATACAATGTTGTTGCAAGCTTCGTCAGCTGGAACAAAAGCATATTCTTCATGTTACCTATATAACTCTTTTATCACTTCTGGCTTACTAAACACAGAAGGATAGATGGTAGGCATGCTTGTTTTGACATTTCTGATATGGCATTTTAATGTATTCCCCTTATACATTTTATCCATTCTGACAAAGTGTCAAGTTCTTCTTCAAACCATGTTTGTAGCTCTTTTGTAAAGAAGCAGGTCCACGAGGGGTCAAAATCGACTCTATGAAACGGCCAAAATGAACGCGAGGTTTCGAAAAATTATTCTCTGCATAAAATATAGTCTATGTATGATAGATTATCAAGATGGTTAAAACCTTGGAGTTTTGCACTGGTATATCTGCGATCTGTAGTCCCAAACATCATTAAATACAAGAATTTGCGTAGAATCATCACATTCTTGCAATAAAATGCTCAAATATTATATATAGCACAGTCATGGACCAAGTTCACCATGACATCAATTTTAGAATATCATCATGAAGATTAAATTTTGAAAATATTTCACTGGTCCTGACCTTTGCTGATATTTAAAAACAAACTTTTGTTAATTATCAGAATGCAACCAATTTTCAACATATTTTAGATATTATCAGGGATATGCTTGTAATACCATACAAAAGGAAACAAAATATTTGCAATTTTAATATCTGAGGTATTAGAACTTTATTTTATCGGTGCACGGCCGAGATCAAATTATTTTCAATACGAAAATATCGGTTACATGAAGTTTACTGTAATTAGTTGAACCCATAGTAAATGTAAACAGACGACAAAATTTGTGACCGTCACAAAATTAACGCATGACGCAATCCCTTTGAAAGAAGATCGAAAATCTGAAAACCGTAAGCCGTTCACATGACATAAGCATGTTTTATATCAAATAATAGATAAAAATAATATATATCTTCGTTGTATACAAATACTAAACAGGCCTAGTCAAACACGGTTTTTGATAAATGTTTAGTTGTAGATCACATCTGCTTTATATAAGAATTATTATTAGCTGAAAAATACTGAGGGAATTTTATGTATTTTTCGGGTTGAGAGACTATGCTCGCCACAAGTCATCTCGCTCCCAACACTGCTAGAGACAACTCGCCCCGATTAAGGACAACTCGCCCCCACTCAAGACAGCTCGCCCCCAATATAGACAACTCGCCCCCATTTTTGTTTTTATTTGATTTGCATTAAAAATATCATATATATTTTGTATATTTTATATGCAAATGTATGATCAGTATTTACAATTGTAATATGATAGGTTAAAGTTTTTATTTGGGATTTTTTTCACGCATTTTTACATCAAATTTTGTATATTTTGTTTGTTTGTTTGTTTATAGCCGCCTGAGCAATTTTTCAGCTATCCGGCGGCTGTCACCATTACCGGTGACAGGGCTGCAAATTTAGGCCTATGCTCGGCACTCAGGGCCTTTGAGCAGGGAGGGATCTTTATCGTGCCACACCTACTGCGACACGGGACCTCGGTTTATACGGTCTCATCCGAAAGACCGGCGCCCACGTCCCACAGTGGGATTCGAACCCCCGACTCAAGGATCATCAGATCTTTGAGCCCGACGCTCTAACCACTGCGCCACGCGGGCGGCTTCAAATTTTGTATAAAGTAAATACATATGTATAATGATTGGTCGAATTTTTGATTCCTTCCAAAATTTAATTTTATTATAAAGAAAGTGAATATGCATTACGATTTATTTTGTATTTATATTTATATAATATACTTGTGCAAATAAACGAACCTTTTATAAAAAAAATTATTGTTTAAGTAAATAACAAAGATTTCAAATATTTCAATTATTTAATTATAAAATTAACGTTCAAACGACGGCGTTAGGAAACTTATAATAATGATTATTACTAAAATCAATACATCAGACATTATTTTAATGAAACTACCAAGTTCACATATAATTTTAAAACTTCAAAGTGATGACTAATTAGGACATGCAAGTTCCGAACATTGCAGGAATTTATAAATGGTTGGCATATCCAAGCTCTGAAGCAGCTTCAAAGTGATAAAGAATCCAAGGGGATTTAACAGCTTGTATACAAATTATGTTCCAGTGTCTGGGGTATCTAAAGCCCACCATTCTCTACTCCGATGTCACCACTGAGTTGCCATTACAACTCAACCCAATAGGCCGATAGTACACGTATAGCTGAGGTATATATCAACATCTCCATCGCTTCCTATGCTGAGCTACACGATCTAGAGGAGACCAGACTGCACCACAAGAACTCTCTACAAGAGAAGATGTCATCACCTTCCACGTCACGGAGAAAACCACTCAACGAAAGAAGAGGAAACTTGTCTCCAGCGATGGATATTCCTACGTGGTGAAGATGGGAAACAAGAGCGGGTCTATCCTCTGTCATTGCAGTGTAAGGAACAGTGAGACCTCATGCTCAGCTACCGTACCTCAACATGGGGACACCTTCATTACCAACAGTAAGGAACACACCCATGCCTCCGGACCCGGGATACTGACAGCAGTGCAAATTTTAAGTTTGATTATGAAATGTATATGGATACATATGGAAATATGAATATAAATATACATGAAAACAAATACAAATATGAATAGTACGATATATATATATATATATATATATATATATATATATAGAGAGAGAGAGAGAGAGAGAGAGAGCAGACGGACTACATTAAGCAGGATGGTGTGTTTAAGTTTGTGAGAAAGCTGCTCGCCTTGCCGTTTTTGCAGGAGGAACAGACTCCAATTGCATTTTACGCCCTGAAGGAGACCGTCACAAGTAATAGACTGCAACAGCTGATCAACTACATCGAGAGGACCTAGATGAACGGAGACATCTGGACTGTCTACCGAATGGCTGTAAGGACCAACAACGACGTCGAGGGATGGCATCACCGCATCAACAGGAGAGCCTGACCTTCTACGTGTTTTTCTTTTCTTTTCAAGGAAACCCCCAGCATCCCAAACCAACTCAAGATGATCAGCGAAGGCAAACTCCGGAGATACCAACGAAAGACTACAAGACTTCTACAGTGCCGCACCACCCAACTCTGGGACAACTACAGCGATGGATTCATCATTGCCAGCAACTACTGAAGAAATGTGGACAGAGCTACAATGGACAGTGAAGGAGAAGAAAAATGTGATGCTTTTTAAGTAAATGTGTGAATTTAGTGAAAAATGGTGCCAGTGCCAAGAAGAGACCTATGTGCTTATACATGTATTATTGTGTTTTATGATGCATTTTGCAATAAAATTTGGAAATTTTATTTCCTGTTGTCAGTTCGAAAGATAAATACAAATACGAAATTAAATTGATATCAAGAACATTTTGAATTCAAATACGTATAAAATATGTTTGAAATCTGCCGGCGTAGAAATGGGGGCGAGTTGTCTCTTTATTAGGTACGAGTTGTCTCGACTGGGGGCGAGTTGTCCTGAATTGGGGCAAGCTGTCCTGTATTGGGGTGAGTTGTCGTAGGTGCGAGTTGTCCAGCATTTTTTCTTGATTTTGAATTCATCAAATTCTATTTTTACATGACGCATATATGGCATAAACTCACATATGGAGTCTGCATCTGGAAACCGTATGATAAGGTGAAAAGGCGAACATCATATTTCATTCGTTACCTTCCAACACATGTTTAGAGGTATGATTCACTAGCTCCCCAAATTTTAGATCAATAATGACGCTTCTAAATAGGCCTATTAAGTGTCAAATATATTAAATATTCCCAATGATGTTTTACCCGATCCCAATTCTTCAATCTTAAATCAGAAGATACCCAACAATTCATAATAAATGCTTTAAGAATCAGTAATAAAACTAGAATTTACTTAGGGCTTTCGTGTTTCCTGAGTACATTTCACTTTTACACTTCACGCAATTCGTTTACAGTGAAATTACGGTGACACAAATAGACGAAGATAAGGGTAAACCTGATGAGTTATCGCTTCTATTTTCACATTTCAGTATATAATATAAATGTGGTAAACTATTTTGTTAACACAAGCAATGCTAAACTGACATACACTTTATTTAAAATCAAACTTTTCAAGTATTTTAACAAATAATTGAAATGTAAAGCAGAGGTATCGTATGTCGCATTTCGTGACGTCGATAAGCATAGCATTAAAAAGCGCGTTTGTAGTTTTCATTGAATCCATGAAAATGCAAGGAATGAATTAAAACTTTATAGGATGATTATAGATTATTGATATATAACTACCGATATCGATACCAGTATGAAATGAAACAGTACAATGAAATAGAAATATTCTTACTGATATTTCAATTATAATACTTTAACATTATATTCCATACGATGGTCGTGGGCAAGTAGTCAAACAGCTATCTTCATAGGAACCTGTAGGGCAGGCTATAGTAAAAAGAAAAGTAAGATGATCAAACGCTTAATTTTTTTTCTAGACGCAATATGAACAGTACGTGGTTTGTAATATGAGGAAAAAAATAAGCTAAAACATATTTTTTCATCTTCACAAGCCAAAGGTTGTTGATTCGTAACCTTGTACTAAACCTTCACGAATATCACTATCACAAAGTCGGGCTCATGAGACCATTACGTAATATGCTCTACATAAAACAGCCAATGAAATTGCAGCATGTTTATTGTGTTTTCTATCGGTTCGTTTTGTTTTACATCAGCTAACGGTAAAAGTTCAATTTTGTAAAGTTTTCACATATTACAATTTAAAATGATATTAACAATATTGATAAATGAATGCTCTGCAAACTTGTTTTATCACACAGCCGTGAATTCCGCGTGTGACCACAGAACTTCTGTATATCTGTAAATTTACTGTGTGAAATTCTATTTTTACTCTAGTTACTGTACATTTTATATATATTCACTTTGTTTATTTTGTGTTTCATGTCTGTATTGTTTTCTGTGTTCAACTTGTCATCTATATGTCGCTCATTCTTATCATTCATCGAATGCCAGTGTAAGTGCCTGAGATTGATGAAAATTAAACTGACAAGTTTCAGGTTTTCAAAAGGTCCGTCTAAAGACCGGGTTCTACAGGGCGTACATGTGACATATGTTTGACTACTCTAATCAATTTCTACCAACACTATTGTACAGAGTAGAGAAAGTTATTTTCGGATTCAGTTCAAGTTTCTTTGGTTTAGAATTCAGGAGATTTTGTCGATAATGTAAAAGGGTAAACAATTATCATTGATTTCATCATCATATCTCTAAACCTTAATTTTTCAGATTTTTATTACTTGCATCATCTATTAGACCACCAGACTTAAGATCCCAGAGATTGTAAAGAAAATTAATTAATCTTAGCTAGTAGTGTTAGCATGATATTGAAGAATTAGTTAAATATCAATTGTCATTTAACTGTTGGATTGCATTTTATGATTTTGCTAGGCGTGTTTTCGCTGTGTTGCTGTCTTTCAAAATGGCAGAAGGCAGAGATAATTAAGTGATGGAGAAAGAATCAAGAAGTTTGGCAGAGCAAGAGAACATGTTGGCAGGTAAGTCAAACCTTACACCTAAGTATAAATTAATTACAAAGGAGGAGTATGACCGTTTGATGGCTTTAAAGGCCATTATTCCAGTAGTTAATGGAGCAAAAACTTTCTCTTTTTCATCAGATTCTCCAATTAGTGGTAGATTGCAGCAAGGTCTAAATCAAACTGCGAATTTTCAGAATTTCAGTTCTAATTCAAAGTTACCTCATTTAGTGGAAGTGAAGAGTTTCAATAAGGCGAGGTAACTTATGAAGTCTAGAGTTTAGAATTTATGTGTATGAGAAACTCGAAGATTGTGACAGAGGAAATTTTGCTCCAAATATAAGAAATTCATTACAGGGGAATGTAAGGTCATTGATAGTATCCCTAGGGGAGCAAGCTACTGTTTCACAGATTTTGGATAAGCTAGACGGTTTTTATGGTAAGGTATGCGGTAGTGAAACTTTAATACAATAATTTTACAATGACAGTCAAAGCGAAAATGAGTCTATTGTTCAGTATGGGTCACGTTTAGAATCTATAGTGACTACATCAGTGAAATTAGCCCATATTGATGATGCAGCAAAGGATGCTATTTTGCGAAGTAAATTTTAGACAGGACTCCGAGGTAAATCTCTCAGATATGCCAAGATATATTTATTTGATAGTATTAAAGATTTTCAAAGTCTTTTCACGGAAGTAAGAAAAGCAGAGCAGGAGGAGATATGTAATAGGAAGCCAACTGCAAGGAAATCAACTACACAGATGAATGCAGCAACAGTCAAATTAAACAAGGGCATGACAGACAAGCATGAAATCTTAGATGCATTGAAGAACATAGAGAAGAAACTGGAGAGGGTGGAGACACAACAAGAGAGTGTTAATGCTCATAGACTTGCTAACACAGGGAGGTCCTTTCAAAGAGGAAGTTACATGGAACGTAGAGGATGGTTTCCGAGTAGGGTAACCAGTTCAAAGAATCTTAGCAGGACAGCTAACCTTGACAACAGAACAGGTAACCCAAAAGAGGATTGTCTTCTATCGCAGGGCAGATGCAAGAGAACACACCCATAAACGTAAGCCCTACATTGCAAGAGAGGATGGTTAGTCCCTCTAATGAATCCAAAGATAAAGTGTGTGGCGAAGAAACCATTTGTTTGATAAATAGTGGTTCCATGATGATAACTGTTTCAGATAATTTTTACAATTCTCTGCAGAACAAACCAGCGCGCGATCACATATTAGGATGTAAGAGGGGTGAATCTCAAAGGACAGTCAAAGAATGCAATATATATACGGTAGATCTACGTGTTTTCCCTCACATGGGTTCACATGATATATCTATGGTATGTATTTATAATGATTAGAATTGGTATCACGTATTTACAGAGATTATGCTTTTTAAATTTGGATGCATGTAAAATGATTAATTTAAAAAAAAATGATATATCCCACGAGGTCTCTTGATTGGTGAATAAATTACATAAAATTTCCAAATTCCAAATATCCATGTTTAACTAATAAATAATTAATGGGGGAAAATAGTCCAGTAATCAAAATAAATACCTGAAAATTTCACTTAAATGGGGGTAGGTCTATTTAATTCATACCAAACGTATGTTTACTTTTATAATGAGTTCAGAGCGCGAGTAAGAAATAAAAATTAACCTCATCTTATGAGGAATGTTACTGATAGTCTGGTCCAGATTTTGAAAAAAGAGGCTAGAAATGGGTTCTAACGGCAAATTATTATTATTTGGTCCAACATAACTTTTTAACCTAATTTGCGTATGCTGAATCCGAAAAAATATGTTGAACTTCATGAAAATGGCGTTAAATAGGTCAAAATGGCGATTCAAAATGGCGGTGTTGAAATTATCTATATGGCTTTATTTTAAAAAAGTTTATTGCAAATTAAAGCAATTTAAAGGCTTGTACTAAACTTGTATGTGTCTGAAAAATAGAATAAATTGTTCAATGTTCGTTAAACAATTAAAACTGTGAAAAAAACGATTAGATCCCAATTAACTCATTTTTTCGCAACCGCATATTGACGCACAGTATATATATGCATTTTGATATGATATTTAATGCTTATTTCCTTCTAATTGTGCAAATTATTCAGTTAACGTATTGCATACTTTATGATATAAATGCACTTGAAATTCAACACAGTGTTCAATGGTTTTCACAATAGCGCGACCGACACAATCGAGGATCGAATTAACAAATGATTCTGACATAAGGTATAAAACTGATGGCCGAGGTTATAGGCTTGTCATATCTCACCACTCATTGATTAGAAATCATGACTGAATGATCACTTAAGCGAAGTTATCAAATAGATACAGATTTGTGTGTTATATGTCAGGAAAAAAAGACAGACACGTTAGAATTAAAAAGCAAAAAGTCTATCGAAACGTTGACCGAGAGGGCATCTCGTCGTAAGAAAGTTAAAGATGCCAGGAACTATGATGCCATTGACAGAATAGAAAAATTAAGTCCGAATGATAGAGTTCTATGTCATAGGAAATGCTATAGTGCATTTACTCACCCCAGACCAATTCAGTTAATGGAAAGAAAAGCATGTTTGCTTACAAACACATCTGATACAATCAACGTCGATACAGAGGATGATGTACCGTCTACGTCATCTTGCTCACACCCTTCTGCAGCAGCATCCCGAACTTTGCGAAATGCATCTACACCAATAGATTGGGAGTTATGCATATTTTGTCAACAACAAATTAAACAAGCTATTCAACATTACAACATTTTCTGTTAGCGACATGGTTCTTAAAAATGCAAAGTATGACAACATACTTCGTGTTAAGTTAGGAAACGTTAGCGATTTGATAGCTGCAGAGGGTAAGTACCATCTAAAATGCATGAATGCTTTTAAGTATGATACACAAAAAACAGAAAAGGAGTCAAAATGTGAAGATCTGGCCATGATATTTCTTGTTCGAGAACTGGAGTACGCAGCCAGCAAGTGCCAAATCTTACAGCTCTCTGATACATGGAACAGGTACTCCAAGTTGGTAGAAGAGGTAGGATCTGAAATGCCACAGTCTTTTATCACTCGTAGATCAACGTTTAAAGAAAATCTGCAAGCCAAGGTGCAGAATATCTTCCAGTTTCTTCGTCCCCTCGATAGAGCAGTATCTGAACGCGAAACTCTTTTAGTGCCCCATATTCTTTCTAAATCTCATTTTGGAGATATGTTTCATGATGACCAAGATACCATGGATGACGAATTACTCACTATGCCATGTTATAAACCTCCACACAACTCATTTCATGAACTGGTACATGTTGCACTAAGATTAAGATCAGACCTACAAGATAGACCTGGTCACATGGGTTTGAATGTTTGTGAGGCTGATGCCGTAAGTTGTGTCCCAGATAGTATCCTCATGTTTCTGAATCTTCTTTATGGCGGACAAGAGGTCTTTGATTGTACTGATGGCAATGACAATCCAGATTGCAGCAGACAGAAGAAAATAGTGAGCGTAGCTCAGGATATTGTGTATGGGGTAAGTAATGGAAAAAAGTGGACTCCAAAGCATATTGGCCTTGCATGCACCTTGCATCAAATGACAAGGTCAAAACAGCTGTTAAACTTGTTTAATAGTGCTGGTCACACCCTGAGTTATAAAGATGTTCTGCGTGTTGACACTGGGCTTGCAGAGGAAAGCCTTCAGTCTATGGACGAAAGGACTGGACATTTCCTTCCCTCGAATTTAAAGCCAAGCGTTTTCACACACTTTACAGCTGACAATATTGATATTAGTGATTCAACACTGGATGGCAAGGAAACATTCCATGCAACGCAGATAGCATGTTGGCAACGAGGGTCGGGAAATGACATTAACCTTCAGCACATAAGTCCATCTTCAAATGAGACATTGAAGGTACCTCCTCAGATGGACAGTATTGTCATTTCCCCAATAGTAGAAGGAAAATCACAACCTCACTATCCCAGACCAGTTACGTTAGATATCTTCCAACCTTCTGACTCAGAGAATCAATTGTCCTCTCAAGAGTTTGCTAATGAATTGGCGTTTCATTTGCACAGACATAAGCAGAAAGTCCCAGCTAGTTGGTCAGGACATAATCAGTCTGTCAGTAGTAAAAACCCGGATCTCACACTTGTTGGTTACATGCCTATTGTACAAGCACCTGCTCATGAAATGGATACACTTAACACAGTTGTCCAGAAATGCATGCACATATCTGAGCATCTTGGTCAACGTCATACAGTTATCACAGTTGATCAGGCTTTGTACTTTAAGTTGATGGATTTAAAATGGTCAGTTCCTGAGTATAGAGACAGGCTTGTTCCAAGAATGGGTGGCTTACATATAGCTATGAATTTCATGAAATGTATAGGAGATCATATGAGAGGTTCTGGTTTGCATGAACTGTGGATGGAATGCGAGTTATTAGGACCTGTGGCTGCTGAAAATGTATTAGGTGGAAAGCACTACAGTCGTGGCATGAGAGCCCATAAAATTACTGCTCAAGCAATCTGGAAGATTTTACTGCCAGACTTTGTGTTATTTGTATCTACCAAAAATGTTGATCATTCGCAAACATTGAATGGCATCATGACTGAACAGCAAGACATACTTTCTAGCATTGACCAACTGCAAAATCCTGTTTTCAAAGAGTATTTTTCAAGTTTCAGACAGGAAATTGACAACCCAAATGTCCTGTTTTGGTGGTCATATTTGGACATGGTTTCTATCCTTTTAATGTTTACAAAGTCAGAAAGAGATGGGCTTTAGGATTTATATTTGAAGTCTTTCCGTTCAATGCTCCCATGGTTCTTCCGATATGACCATACAAATTATGCTAGGTGGGGTAGTGTGTATCTTGCTGATTGCCACCAATTGCCTATTGAAGTACTATCAGAGTTTCAGGATGGAAATTTTGTCGTCAAGAGAAGTGCTGGAACTTTCAATCAAGTTGACCCAGACCAAAGTCAAGAATGGCTAAACGCCACGGGTAAGAAAGGTGGTGGAATTGTAGGAATTACTAGGACTCCATCTGCTCTCAGTAGGTGGTCCCTTTCCTACAATCTGAGATCTCATATAAGTCTTCTTACAAAGGTGATGTACGATGTGAATCCAGATGACATTCTCACACACAAGGACGCATCAAAGAGTCGACAAGTTACTGATGCAGTGTATGAGGATTCGCTCGTTGATGCAATGAAAAGGTTTAGAGTATTTGACCTTTTGTACGAAAGAGATCAACTGATCAATATAGTTACAAAAGACAAAGCTACAGATATGATCAAGGAGTCCTTACTTTCTGCAGCAAATTTGGGACAGATATCATTAGAGAATTTCGTAAAAGATCGTCTGATACCAAACATAGAAACAAGTAGTTTACAAGTTCCTTTGAGAAGTGTTCTGAAAAAAAGCTGCTCATTAACATTTGACTCCTTATACAAGGTACAAGTTGTACCAAAAGCTGTGGAAAAGAAAAAAATTCTAAAGGCAGATCGGAACATACTGCAGAGACTTGTCATTGCATATAAGGCCGGACGAGAGGTTGATTTAGAGCAGATTTTGAAACACGAGCTCCTTCCTGTGCCGATATCTATAGCGGATACCAGCGGTGCACTAAAGTCTGGAAACAAATCTGTTGTTTTAGAAGACATACTTCAAGATGTTGATGTAAGGGCGCGAGTCGAAAATGTAGGCGAATCACCAGCTTTGATCATAGATGGCCAGGCTTTAGTTCAGAGCATGAAAACACATGGCATGAAAACATTTGGAGACTTTGCAGATGAGTTTGTTTCCACTGTGGTGAGAAAAGGGGCCATGTATTCAAGAGTTGATGTTCTGTTCGACCGTTACAGGGAACAATCTATAAAATCGGGCACTCGTTCTCGTAGGGCAAAAGGGCAGCAGCCAGTTAGAAGGGTTATTGAAAATAAGGATGTGCCACTCCCGAATAACTTTTCAGCTTTTTTGTCTTTGAATGACAACAAGAAAGACCTAGCTGCCTTTTTATCTGAGCAGATAATTCTTCATGCACCCACAGAGAAAACTGTTGTTACTGCTGGTGGGTTTCTCGATGAGAATAGCGTTAAATGCAATGACGAATTCCTCGATATATCTGCCCTACATGCGTCACATGAAGAGGCAGATACTAGAATAGTTCTTCATGCCATACATTGTGCGAAAGAATCCACTTGCAGTTCAGTTGTTGTACTAGCATCTGATACTGATGTTTTACTGCTACTTGTATCTTTCTTTTCAGAAATAAATATACAGTTGTGGATGGTTGCTGGAACATCTGCAAAGCCCAAGAACATTCCTATTCATGCTGTTGTAGAGAAAACCTTTACCTCTCCAGAAATGTGCACGAATCTGTTAGCATTCCATGCTCTGACTGGATGTGACACAACTTCTTTTTTCTTTGGGATATCCAAAAAAACTGGATTTAAGGTTTACAAAGACAATGTTGGGCTTCTTGGGGGTTTTGGAGAGGGCAATTTAACTGAACAGAAAATAGTCGACTGTGAAAAGTTCGTATGCAAGCTGTATAACCAGGGCACAGTGTCGTCAACTGACTCGGTTAGGAACATTTTATTCGGAAAATCCAAGAGCCCCGAAAACATGCCCCCCACTAGCGATGCCTTGCATCTGCACATTAAACGTGCACATTATCAAGCGCTGGTATGGAGACAAGCAAATATAAGTAACCCCACATTACCATCTCCAACTGAGATGGGATGGAAGTTGAATGAAGGTATTCTAGTGCCTATTCTGATGACTTTAGACCCAATTCCAGAATCTTGTTTAGACTTGATTGCATGTAGTTGCACAACAGGTTGTAAAACATTGAGGTGTGGGTGCAAGCGTAACAATTTGCTGTGCATGGACCTTTGTAAGTGCAAAGTCACAAGCAAAGAACAATGTAGGAACAGTACACGTTGAATTTTGAGGAAAAACAGAGAAAATTCGGGTTTTCTTTCGTGCAATGGCTTTTTTAGGGTCGCATGCTTATTTCTATCTTTTTCTCGATGCTATTGTATTTTGTAATCATAGTTTTTACATTTTTTTTTCTACATGCGCGTTTCAAAACGATTTGAAAAAAATTACTGTCCGCCATTTTGAATCGCCATTTTGACCTATTTAACGCCATTTTCATGAAGTTCAACATATTTTTTCAGATTCAGCATACTCAAATTAGGTTAAAAAGTTATGTTGAACCAAATAATAATAATTTGCCGTTAGAAGTTCTTTTTAGCTGAAATCGGACCAGACTATGATAACTGCACATCTTGCAAATCGTTACTGACCGTTTTTATTTTAAAAAAAAATATGAAGATCAAATTACATGATCACCCTTGAGGTCTAATGCATTTTGTATGACGATCATTGAAGTAATTATCAGATCTAATGTGTGTGTGTGTGTGTGTGTGTGTGTGTTTACAGATAGTATAAATATACTTTTATTCATTTCTAAATAGTCCTGTTTGGTAGGTCTAGCTTTAATTCACATTTGATTTCACACGGGTGGCAGTAGATCTATATTTTTAATTCGCATGGAATGAGTGTGAAGGAGCCACACTGTCTCTGTACCGCAAATCAAAGACTTCTGAAGATTCGATGAATATTTAAAATCATCCCATAGATATTCTGAAAACCTGCTTACCAAAACCATCAAATTTAATTTGTATTATATTCTTTCATCTATATTATTAGACTGCAAACATACATCTGTTACACTTTATGAATAATATACATGTACAATTAACACGACCAACAACTATGCAAAATGCTGATTTTAAACGAAACTGTTGAAACCCCTGTAACACCAACTCGATTGTAATGAGCCTTCCGAAGTTTAGAAACTGATCATGCGCACCACACATGCCCTCGCGTATCCAATCAGTTATACATATTCATACATATCAATCCCATTTCTTCACATTTGCAATGCTGTCGAAAGAACAATCACTACCTATTGTAAATATTTTAAGATATCCCTATAAAGACGCAAACGACTGTTTCTAAGTAATTTTAGTAACGTGTAATGTCTCTCATCTCTTTTGATACGCAACGGCGTCTTCTGCGTATAGTCAATTTTTAAATCGAAGCAGGCTACTAACAAATACGTTTATGTTACAAGAGGTTCTAAAGTCCCATTCAAAGTCAGAATTTTTGTAAATTTCATGATCGTTATAACGATCTAATTTACCTACACAACCTGTCACTGAATAAAATGTTGTCTGACATGTTTCATACTAACTGAGGTCATTTTTGTACACTGATTTTGACTACGGATTACTCTGTTTACCTGAAAAAGATATAGGCTAACAACGGGAGTGACCGGTCAACAGGGAATTTGTATTCCTTCTATGCACCCGATCACATCCTAGTATGTCCAGTTGTCCGTGTTTGTCCTAATCTTAATTTATTTTGTATTCTTTGTAGGAGTTATGAGATTGAGCACAGTTCGTTGTCTTTACATTTTCATGTGTACATAATGTATTGGAAAAGGTTTGGAGAAAGTAACTACTTGGTTTGACGGTTTAGAGATTTTCTCATTTAAGAATTGGAATTTACAAGCCCTAGATATTTGGTGCACACAGAAAACTTGACGACAAATTGATCACACACGAATCACAATAATTCACTGCTATTTATAAGAAAGTTATCATATCTAAATAATATGATATAGGTCTCGTTTTTATCATTGAAACATTCTAGTGCATGCCTATCCACATTATTGTTACAAGTACATATCATATAAGATTAAAGACAAAAATTGAAGGGTCTCTATTGATGAACAATTTCAAGATACATGTCCTTCTGCTTGGTTAGTCGCTTTGACAGATAGCTGGGTTTTCCACATCAGAAGTCTCACACTCAGTCCAACTTCCGCTTTCTGGCATCTCTTTTGGTGGTGAACCTATCACCTCTATATACGTGTTTATCATACTAACTGGTTTCAGGTAAGAACCATCAGGTGATTCATAAAGGTTATCAGTCACAACATCCAGGTAATCTGAACTAAGTCTCTCTTCCAAACTCTGATCTTCTTGTCCAACAGTAGATTCTTCTGATTTGATGTCGATCACTTGATTTCTTGATTTTGGAAGCATTGTTTTTGTAACATTACTGATTTTATTTTTTAAAGCGTATTCGTTTGTTTTTTGTTGCTTTATGGAAGGTTGTGACTCGATTTTGTCATATTTTGAAATATTATCCAACATGTCAAAGTCATTTATGTCTACATATGGAACTTCTTCTGCTTCATTTGTAGCCGAGGACTTGGGTAATTGGCTTACAGAAATGTTTTTCCTGTGTTTTGTCAGTTTTCCGTGAATCTGGTTAATAATTATGATAATGAGACAAAACGTTAAAACAGAGCCTATGACTATGATGACCTGTATGATTTGTGACTCCACGCTAGGGACTGGCTTTGGGGTTACATAGTCTGTTTCTTTAGATATTATTGCTAAGGTATCCAAAGTAACAGGATCTGTTTTGTCTACTTTTGAACTGAAAGGATTTCTTGTTGGTTTTCTTTTCACCTTTGTTGAATTTTGAATTGATCCAGTGTCGTTTCCTGCTTTGATAGGTGTAGAAGGAGTGGATGCTGTTAAAAAATTAAAACTGTAACAATGTATCCATGTTGTATATAAATGCATTAAATTAGACTTGTTCTCTTGACAAAATTCATTCAATAATTCATTATTCATCCTATTCGTTAATACGTAAATTAACATTTAACAAGCATTCTGAGAGCATTGCATGGGTAAGACATGTCCCCTACCGGAGCCCCCATTAATTTACGGATATAATATTTGAGAAAATGTACTTTCACTGTTGTTTGACCATAAACTGTGACCTGAAATATTGGTACCACGCCACCAAGTTTACGAGTAGGGTAATGTTTCGTTGTTCTTAATAAATTCAGTTAACCAGAGACATACCCGAGTTGACGCATGTTGTTTTTATAAGGGATGAAACAGTCTTAGTTAGAACTCTACATACATAAACATACAACATATGTCCTAAATGTCACAACAAATTTTAAACCCTGTTGTAATACTACACTATAGCTATTAATTGTTTAAAGGTCGAATTCGAATATCCGCGATTTCAATCAGATTGCAGGGAATGTGGTAAATTGAAAAAAATACTACCGAAGGATCAGACTTTGCTCATGGTCTGCAGAAAAATACCTGGGATAAACATAATTATTTGATATATATTTTCACTGATATATTCCTTTTTGTTATTAATGAACTTGAAATGTTAAATTAATGAAGGTTTTACAGAATCAGCGATCGTGTTTCATCGAGTACCTCTATTCACATACCCTGCTTTTACCCACTCCTCATCGAAGCACAGCATCAATCTCGATGAATTAGAAAACAATAAAACATTAAAAAAATAATTTCTTTAAAACTTCTCCATCAAATGTTACGAAATTCGACCTTGATCAGAGATTGCCACTCTGAAACTTTCAACTTTCAAATGAACCCTCGCAAGCATAACGGAAGCGGACGGACAGATAAAGCTATAGTCCCATTCAGTTTTACAAACCAGTAGGGAACTCATAAATGCATATTTGTATATGCTACATACAACTTTCCGAACACTTACCGGTGGTTATTCTGATTCACACTGTATACCTTTATCGAAAGTTATTATCATATTCCCTTTCTATACTCATCAGTAGTTAGATTACAACAACCTTTGTCATTATGGTATGCCTTTTTCTATATACAAACATTTATTTATTCTATTACAACCTTTGTACAGATACTTTCATTTTGATAAACTTTGTGCACGCTTAAGCTTACATGTAAGTATTTTGGTAGACACCTCGTTTACAAGTAGTCATTCTAATATACTCTATGTACAATTACCGGTAGATACATTCTTTGTACAGTTACCGGTAGTTTTCTGATACATTCTTTGTACAGTTACCGGTAGTTTTCTGATACATTCTTTGTACAGTTACCGGTAGTTTTCTGATACATTCTTGGGACAGTTACACTTACACAGCAAACCACAGTTCCCCCTGTATTATGGGGGTGGGCAAGTAGTGGAAATTATCTCCATAGGAACCTGTAAGACAGGCTACAGTAAAATAAAAGGAAGATGATCAAACGCATAGAAGCCTGTAGTGCAGGCTACGGTAAAACTAAAAGGAAGATATCTTTTAATTTTATTTATTTTGTGTTATGACGTTCCAGCAAATTAATTTTATTTTTCAAAATTCAAACAATATAGCTTAGTAAGATACTAATGGGAAGTTGAATGAAAAGTTAATGTACATGTTTTATTATGAAAATTCAACATTCACCGAGGATCACGTATTTACACGAAATTTGATGTCTTATTGGCATATATATATATATATATATATATATATATATATATATACTTTGTTTGAGATTTCGTCAAAATCTGTGATGGTGGTTTTCGGCATCACTTTGATGCTTACAGAGAATGACTCTTAATGTTTTACAGACGCAACGTGAATAATACTATAACATACATACAATATTTTGTACTTTCAGAAGAAATACCAGCTAGAAAGTAATTCAAAATCAATCGTTTTTGTCTAAATTTCTTTATGGTTTTCGATCATTCTGAAAGAGAATTAGAGGGAGATATATGAATGCACTTCTCTTTATAAAGTTTGTATGTGCTTACTTATAATTATTTTGGTACACCCATCATAAGATTCTAATATATTCCTTTTACAGTTACCTGTAGTTATTCTGAAGCATTCTTTGTGTAGTTACCGATAGTTATTCTGAAGCATTCTTTGTATAGTTACCGGTAGTTATTCTGAAGCATTCTTTGTGTAGTTACCTGTAGTTATTCTGAAGCATTCTTTGTATAGTTACCGGTAGTTATTCTGAAGCATTCTATGTATAGTTACCGGTAGTTATTCTGAGGCATTCTTTGTGTAATTACCGATAGTTATTCTGAAGCATTCTTTGTACAGTTACCGGTAGTTATTCTGAAGCATTCTTTGTATAGTTACCTGTAGTTATTCTGAAGCATTCTTTGTGTAGTTACCGATAGTTATTCTGAAGCATTCTTTGTGTAGTTACCGATAGTTATTCTGAAGCATTCTTTGTGTAGTTACCGATAGTTATTCTGAAGAATTCTTTGTGTAGTTACCGATAGTTATTCTGAAGCATTCTTTGTATAGTTACCTGTAGTTATTCTGAGGCATTCTTTGTGTAATTACCGATAGTTATTCTGAAGCATTCTTTGTACAGTTACCGGTAGTTATTCTGAAGCATTCTTTGTGTAGTTACCGGTAGTTATTCTGAAGCATTCTTTGTACAGTTACCGATAGTTATTCTGAAGCATTCTTTGTATAGTTACCTGTAGTTATTCTGAAGCATTCTTTGTGTAATTACCGATAGTTATTCTGAAGCATTCTTTGTACAGTTACCTGTAGTTATTCTGAAGCATTCTTTGTATAGTTACCGGTAGTTATTCTGAAGCATTCTTTGTGTAGTTACCGATAGTTATTCTGAAGCATTCTTTGTGTAGTTACCGATAGTTATTCTGAAGCATTCTTTGTATAGTTACCTGTAGTTATTCTGAAGCATTCTTTGTGTAGTTACCGATAGTTATTCTGAAGCATTCTTTGTGTAGCTACCTGTAGTTATTCTGAAGCATTCTTTGTGTAGTTACCGGTAGTTATTCTGAAGCATTTTTTGTATAGTTACCTGTAGTTATTCTGAAGCATTCTTTGTATAGTTACCTGTAGTTATTCTGAAGCATTCTATGTATAGTTACCGATAGTTATTCTGAAGCATTCTTTGTGTAGTTACCGATAGTTATTCTGAAGCATTCTTTATACAGTTACCGGTAGTTATTCTGAAGCATTCTTTGTGTAGTTACCGGTAGTTATTCTGAAGCATTCTTTGTACAGTTACCGATAGTTATTCTGAAGCATTCTTTGTATAGTTACCTGTAGTTATTCTGAAGCATTCTTTGTGTAATTACCGATAGTTATTCTGAAGCATTCTTTGTACAGTTACCTGTAGTTATTCTGAAGCATTCTTTGTATAGTTACCTGTAGTTATTCTGAAGCATTCTTTGTGTAGTTACCGATAGTTATTCTGAAGCATTCTTTGTGTAGTTACCGATAGTTATTCTGAAGCATTCTTTGTATAGTTACCTGTAGTTATTCTGAAGCATTCTTTGTGTAGTTACCGATAGTTATTCTGAAGCATTCTTTGTGTAGCTACCTGTAGTTATTCTGAAGCATTCTTTGTGTAGTTACCGGTAGTTATTCTGAAGCATTTTTTGTATAGTTACCTGTAGTTATTCTGAAGCATTCTTTGTATAGTTACCTGTAGTTATTCTGAAGCATTCTATGTATAGTTACCGATAGTTATTCTGAAGCATTCTTTGTGTAGTTACCGATAGTTATTCTGAAGCATTCTTTGTATAGTTACCGGTAGTTTTTCTATCACATGCAGTTCTCTTACCGATAATTAATTTTTACTAACTATTTGTATCCGGTACTTACTGGTACTTATTTTCATACACCCTACATGGGGATTACAAACTTCATCCGGACTACATTTGCATTGGAAACGACAGTTCTCCCCGTAAGACGAGGGTGGGCAAGTAGTGGAACACTTATCTCCAAAGAAACCTGTAGGGCAGGCTACAGTAAAAAAAAAAAAAAAAAAACAAACACACACACATGATAAAACGCTTGATGTTATAGACACAACATGAATAATACGTGGGTTTAACTATAATTTAAAAAATGCAAACCAGAACATTATTTTTGTTCTGACCTTGTGTTTTTTTTACTGTTAAATCAGACTTAACGAGATTAGTGAATAACTTACCAATGCATTCACCATTGTGATGGTAAAAATTCGTACAGCACTCGCCTCTGGAAAAATGTTTTGTAATTAGATTCTGTCTTACAATAAATCTACCAGGGAAATCTATATTATGATATTTTGAAAACATGCGTATGTTTACTAGGAATGAAACTTTGAAATTAGCAGAATGTTGTAAATGAAGGAGAATTCATTCGAAGGCTTCTACATTGAAGAAAAAAATCTCTTGCTGTGGCCTTCAATTCGACATTTAGATATATCGACGATTCTATTAACAATGATCATTTTCATTCATATGTTGATTCGATATATCCCAGTGAACTTGAAATTAAAGATACCACAGATTCTTTCATTTCTGCTTCGTACTTAGCTATTTTACTGCAAATAGATGCCGGAAGCAAACTAACAACTCAATTGTATGACAAGCGGGATGATTTCAATTTCTGCATCGTTAGCTTCCTTTATTTTTGTGGCAATATTCCATCATCAATGCATATGGTGTTTATATCTCCCAACTGATTGGATATGCAAGAGCTTGATCTGCATATAATCAGTTTTTAAATCGAGGCGGGCTACTGAAAAAGAAGTTGATGTTACAGGGGTTTGTAACGTCTCGTCTAAAATCAGCATTTCGGAAATTTTATGGTCGTTATAACGAACTAGTTTGCCAGTACAACTTACTATTAAGTCAAATGCTGTCTGATGTGTTTCATACCAATTGTTAGGCCGTTCTTGGCACAATGATTCTGACTACGGATTGCTCCGTTTACCTAATCGGAATATAGGGCTTATGGCGAATGTGACCGGTCAACAGGGGATGCTTACTCCTCCTAGGCACCTAATTCCACGTCTGGTATGACCAGGGTCCGTGTTTGCCCATCTCTCTGATTTGTATTTTCTATAGGAATTACAAGATCGAATACTGTTAGTTATCTTGACCGTTTCATTCAGTACATACCAAGTAAAAAATAACCCATCAATAAAATCGTATCGACTCCAATAGATTCATTTCAATCACAAGATACTCTTTCAAGTCCTATATTATTACTTATAGGTCAGTGACTGAATATTGGGAAATCTACCCGCCGTCAATTGTTGTACGGTAAAGCGGGCGGCGAAGTTCACGAGGTTTGCTTCCGTGAAACGACCGAGGGCTGATCCCAATATTCAGTACATTACCTTTCTACCTTTTATCACATTTTTTGTAATTCTATCCACTTCTCTAATTCTATAAATGCTCACATATGAGAAAAAAAATGTCGTTAGAAAACAATGTCCTGACGTCTATTAATGTGAAATAACAATAATTGTGAACGATGACGGCAGATATGGCGTCACAGTTAAGTAGTCCCCGAACATGTATCTACCTTACGGACAGTTGTGGCTTAGTAGAAAGTCCAGGTGCTTGATATAGATTACACAGAAAAAAATATCAAAATATGTAATAAGAGAAATATCAATATTATGTCCAATTTATATCTACGTACATACCCTTCTTATACTTACCCATCATTAACACAATTGTCTTTACTTGTTGTTTCTGCATTGAGTGATAAAATCAATAAGACTAATCCTATGTGTCGACCTCTTAATAAATTAGAAATTCTAATTTGAAATGATAATTCCATTCCGTTTACATGTATGCTTTCTAAACTTATATTGAAAACTCTTTGACACAATTTTCTCCAAACATGTAACTTTTTAATAATCAAGTGTGTGATATCCTGATAGAATGTTAGAAAACCGGAAAATTCGTTAATTGGGAAGCACGTTTCCACGTACAGGAAATAAATGCAATTAAACCAGTCAAACATCATTACGAATATGCCATTCCGAACGTTGCAATATTTGATCTTGTAAAATATTGATACTGCTTTTGTTTCCTACATCTGTTTTTTCACTTTGGTTTCATTTTATTGTATATTTTTCATTTGTATTGTATCCTAGAAATTGTAGGATTTTATTCGTCAAATTTTACTCTGTATCATATTGACAACAAGCGAGATGTTCCGGGTGCTCAACCACAAGATGAATAGTTTCGTTCAACCAGACATTCAAATGTCTCCGTAAATCTCTGACAGGCAGAGAGTGAAGTCGCCATTAAAATCAAACTGAAATTTTATTAGCGCTCCCTAGCGGTAACCGTAATTATCGCTTGCCTTTACCAAACATAATAATTTGAATTATGATTTAGGTTGGGTATTAGCATAATCAGTGATTGTTACATAATTTTACACCATGCATGATCTAAGTCATAAGCAGTACGTATACATTATTTTAAGGAGGCTCACTATACCGCTGCCTTTAAGGCAAAAAATCACAAGATACTAATAGTGATATAAATGTTTTGTGAAATTATTTATATCGATCAATTTGCTTGTATATCATTATATCTCAGTGGTTAACGTATTGAGCTGGACATCCCGAGTTCAAATCCTCCAGAGGGTTTTGTTCATATTTACTGTAATAATTTTTTTTAAAATCATGTTTTTTACATCCAAAATTGCATATATTTTCTGCCGTTTTAACATGTATACATTTATATATTATCATATCGTTCATAATAAAATCATTTAGTGCTGATTTGATAAACTCTTTCAATGTGTAATGAACCACCTCAATCAGTTTCAAAATGAAAGACCATTCACCTTTTTCTATCACAATGGAATTTAAACACTCTAATTGTAAATACTTTAGGTTAAAAAGTAAATTCAGAGCATTTACATGCCACACCTGTGATACGGACCCTCATTTTTGCGGTCCTATCCGAAGGTCCGCAACATGCATTTAGTTGTCTCTTATGACAGACAAAGGGTATTAAGGATATATTCTAACCCGGATCCCCACAGAAATGCTAAGATGTGTTAATAATCCTCAGTGTTATGGTGTGTTTAATAAACCTATGATTTTAACTTTATTTCTTTAATTAAATTTTGGAACACAATTTAAACATTTTAAAAAGCTAAAACAATTTTTATCACATCCGAAGTCACACTGTTAGTTTGTTTAGAACACCGATTTCACACAGTGTTCGCAGTTTTCAAAGAAAAGAGTCACTCTTTCTATTTGTTCAGTCTCCTTAGGAGTTGCTTACTGTCTTTGTACCGCTGTCGTTTGTCTCGGGGCTGCTGTCGTTTGTCTCGAAGCCGCTATCGTTTGTCTCGGGGCCGCTATCGTTTGTCTCGGGGCCGCTATCGTTTGTCTCGGGGCCGCTATCGTTTGTCTCGTTTGTCTCGGGGCCGCTATCGTTTGTCTCGGGGCCGCTGTCGTTTGTCTCGGGACCGCTATCGTTTGTCTCGGGGCCGTTGTTGTTGGCCTGGCTGTAGCTGTTTGACCTAGTTGACGGGACTGCAGTCCTACCTATCGCTGTTGTTGAATTGTACTTGTTTGTACGGCTACCGATTATTGTGCTTTAGCTTGAGCTAAGAGCACTATGCGCTCAGTTTATGCTTTAACTTTCGCTTTGACATCTTGGAAAAGCGGCTATATTCTGAAAGTCATTTTGAATTTGCTTTGTGAAAAGTTCACAGTTATAAATATTCGAGAAAAATACATGTCACATTGTTTTGGTGGGAAAAAAAAAAGATTCTGTGTGTTTTTTGGCGACTTTTGTGTATATTTTCTATATTTGTACTGAATCGTACGTTATATAGTTTTACGCTGTGCATTTCATTTTAAAATGAATTTGAACTCACAAATCTTGAATCATATCAAATCGTAAAAATAGCCCATTTCCCATTTTTATTGAACAATTAACATGCAGTTTTTATAAAACATGCAACTTTTAAAACGAGTTGAAGAATGATCAGTTTTGATAGCCCCATTTCACTCTATTTTTGCCCACTTTCCTTCTCTTCTTCTTAAGGGTTCAGGGTTGTTCTACCGTTACTCTCTTTGTATCTAGTTCCGGACAGTTATTTCTTCGATTTCAAATTTGACAGCCGCTGATAAAGTGGCTAGATATTCACAGAGAAGATTATCAACTCTGCGGATAATTAAACACTGAGGATTTTTAGCCCATCTTAACACTCTTGATCAAAACACTGCAGAATTACTTCGGATCAGGACGACTTTAGCATAGCGCTCTCGGCCAATTTTACTTCATCATTGTCATTATTGACATCACAGCATCTAAATTTGTGGTACTTCACCTATAGCAGGTGACGTCTCAATATGAGTTAAAAATTCTCGACGGGACGTAAAACAAACAAACAAACAAAAGACATCACAGCGGTCTCCGCTTTATCGATATTTCAAGATGTGTTTTGTTTATCATTCGCTTCTGAGTGCACTTCTTCCACATATCAAGAACTCTAGCGCTCTACAGCACCACAGCTGTTCTCCTCCCCATCCTAGCGCTCCCGAGCTCAGTGCACTCACGTAGACCTCAAATTATTCCCGTCCTCTGGGGATCCTAGTTGTTAGAATAGATCCTCAGTACGCTTTGCTTGTCGTAAGAGGCGACTAAATGGAGCGGTCGTTCGGATAAGACAGTAAAAACCGAGTCCCTTTTCAATGCAGGTATTGCACGATAAAGATCCCTCCTTGATTAAAGGCCATAAGCGCGAGCATAGGTCTAAAATTTGCACCCCTTCACCGGTCTCCATATGAGTGACAAATTTTCGAGGGGGACGTTAAACAATATTTAATCAATCAATCAATGAAATCCTTCCCTATTCTTTGACTCGAAAAGTGCCATCATAACTGCTCGACTATTTCCGTAAACGCAACGAATTGGACGAGCGTGATCCGATTGCCCAAAAAGTCCATCCGTTTTCCATTATTGCGTCATCACTTGATCTTTGAAACAGGAGGCCCGTTATACTACTAATGAATGATATAATGTAGATTATAATGAAATGATCTATTTTATGCTTGGTTTAAGTGCAATATAAGTTTTTTTTTCACTAGATACATCAATCATTACCAACTCTGTTTCAATTATTTCTTACAAATACACAGAAAACTGTATGTAATTTATTTCTTATCCTAATATATGAATCAAGTTGTTGAAAATAGAGGTTTTTCGAAATCCTCTTTAGTTATAAAATCATCAATTTTTATCGAACACATGGCGGAAAGGCTTTAGGGAATTTTCCGGATAACTGTTCTTACGTGATTATTTGTACGACTTCCGTAATTACCGAAAGTGGATTCTAAGAATCATATAATGAAGTATAAGTATCGGAACTAATCAATAAAATCGATGAAAGTTATCAAATATAAAAACAAAATGAAAAGAGTAATTTCTTTGACAATGCAGGGCTTTAGTTTAAGTTCAACGGATGAAGCCCCAATATTACAGACACACATTTTGATTGGTTGTTTACGTCCCGCTCAAGAATTTTTCACTCATATGGATACGTCACCATTACCGGTGTAGGAGCGCAAAATGTAGGCCTAAGCTCGGCGCTTATGACCTTTGAGCAAGGAGGGATCTTTAACGTGCCACATCTGCTGTGACAAGGGGCCTCTGTTTTGCAGTCTTATCCGAAGAACCGTCCATTTTTGTCGCCTCTTACGACAAATTGATGACGTGTTCTAACCCGTATCCTCACAGGGCTAACATTTTGTATGCATACATAAAAGAATTTTGAAATAAGTGAAATATTTCTTTTATTATTACCAACAGTTTTCTCCATACAAATTAAAGTGTGAGGCTCTTGAAAGTCTAAATTGAGATGAAAGTGGGTGGAAAGCCTTTTGTGTTAATGTTCTCAAATTGTAGCACATGTTCATCGTTTGTTTGTTGTTTATTTTACGTCCCGTCGAGAATTTTTCAGTCACATTGAGACGTCACCAGCTGTAGGTGAAGTACCTCAAATTTAGACCTATGCTTAGCGCTCAGGGTCCTAACAGTGAGGATTCCTTAACGTGCCAACGTCTACCGTGACACGGGACCTCCGGTTTTTAAGGTCATATCCGAAAGACCCGTGGTTCTCATCGTACTCCAAAATAATAATAAAAAAAACCCAGTCACAGTTATATAATATATGAACTAAAGTTTATGGGCTACATGTACGCTAACGTTGATGCAGGTACATAAGCCCTGGGGTTTTTTTCGACAATGTAACATTTTCCGTCATTAGAGCAATATATTGCTCCCCCCCCCCCCCCCCCCCCCCCCGTTTTTTAAAGTAGTAATCTTCTTCCATTAAAGTAAAGAACCACTACTGTGGTATTGTCTCACTGTAATAAATGATAGTGGAAATGTAAGAGTGAAGCGATGAATTTAATTCCTTTACATTATTATTATTATTTGGCCGACTTTCATACTTTTTTAGTTATGTGTAGCAAAGGAAGACAATTCTAAATAAATAAATTTCCCAGTCGGATTCGGGCCCGGACTGCATAATATTATTGATCAAATACAGACAGCAAGGCATTGTTTTCTTCCTCCACAGTGTCAACAAACTCAGTCAAGTCAATATTAGGGCCTACCACAAAATGCTCTCAGACAGTTCTGGCAGGTCAGCCATATTACTTGTTTACGTGCATGTAGGAGCATTTACGACTAGCCCTAGATCACTTGTCGAGTTATTATGAATAATATTGGTTACAACTTTTAGTGAAACTGCTTTTACTATCTACAATCACAGGGGCTCGTCACAAATTGACCCTCTCTATTCTAAATTTACACAGATATAGATGGTGATAATTTTGATAAGACATAAAGTTCGTGACGAGCCCCTATGTCTACAATTGGTAGTGAAACATACCAAGGCACATTTATTTGTGTACACCCGGTGTAAACTTTTCCGGGTTATCACTGCTACTTTTCGATCTACCGACGGAGTGCCCGCTTCTTGGTCTGGAAAGACGTTTTCATCGACTGACATCACTCTCCTATACTCTTGCAACCGGTGGTGTCATTGTGAACAAACTTAGCGACAACATCAGTCTTAAGATTTAAGTGCAACGTTATTGATTTAAGACAATCTTAAACTTTCAGATAGTCTAATGATCCCGGAGCCAGGTGCCTAGAAAGCTTAAGCATCCTTTCTCGACCGGTCAGGCCCGCCGTGAGCCCTATATCTCGAATGGGTAAACGGAGTACTCTGTAGTCAAAATCAGTGTGCAAATAAAGGCGTCAAATGGTTTGAAATATGGTAGACAACATTTTCCCCAATGACAGGTTAATTTGGTAAATTAGATCGTTAAACGTAAAAAAATAAAATAAAGCGAAACGTTTCTATAAATTCCGAAACACTCACGTATAATTATGATAGTATGATGAAATGATGAAAACTGTCTCACTATGTGATGTAAAAGCTATTAAGAAAAGTTGCTATAAAGTTCCGAAACTTTTAGATATCATTATGTATGACAGTTCGGTAAAAACTGAAGTGTTGACTGTAAAAACACAATGTTCTGCGAGATCTGCATGTTTGTATATTTCTAAAGCCAAACACGTGTAAGTCTTTTGTATAAAGTGCACATGTAATGCTATTTAAATGGCGTAATTCCTTTTTAAAAATCCAGACAAATGAAAATCAGATAAATATAATTTCATTTTCTTGTGGAAATGTGTAAGTAACAAAAACGAGGTTCTTATAAATTATTACAAGGTGCTTTGATTGATTGATTGATTGATTGATAGTTTGTTTGTTTTACGTCACGGCGAAAATTTTTCACTCATATTAAGACGTCACCAGCTGTAAGTGCTTTGAAGTTGTTGATTTATTTTATAGATAATAATTTCATATTTATTTTACGTCACGTTCAAGAGTTTTCATTGGCATAGAGACTCCATCTGATTTAGGTGAAGTGCAATCAAATTCGAACTCTACATGTACGGGGCATCAAACTAACATAAACTCAAATAATAGAAGATGGCATTAATTAGTTGAGATACATCCATTTATTGGATGCGCGCGGCAATTAAAGATCTCTTCAAATAATTAATGGTATCTTCAAAACTGAATTGTTGGGTCATTAATTAAACCGTTGATATAATTAATTATTCTGCAGAATTGATGAGCTCAGTAAATGAATTGTTGCTCTCTTCAAATGAATTCAACAACTGAATTGATGCACGCTACAATTCAGTTGAAGAGAACTTTTTGAAAGAATTGTTGCGCGCATTAATTGCTCCAACAAACGTGGTGTAAAATAAATGCTCACTCCTTCCTACTTTTCTTCACGATATCCCACGATGTGTTCCAAATGGTTTCGCTGCCATGGCAAATGATCATAATCTCTCTACAGAAAGTTTTAGATTACCGAAAGAAAACACAAGATGTTAGTGTCCTTCAAAAAAAAGTTGATATACGAAACGATATGTCTACAAATTGGCCTGAAATGGATAGAGTTCCGAAATCAATTTTTGGGAGCAATAATTGCACATTGATGCGTGCTTCAACTGAATTGATTTGATGACAGCATTAATTCAACGAAGCGTGTATCAAATCACTAATTGTTCTTATCAATTCCATTAATAAGCGCATTAAATCAAATATTGCACTCATCAATTTAATTTCGATGGATGAAAGACATAATTTGTTTTGATGCGCGTATCAGTTGAATTATTGGATGCAAGTATTCGATTAATAATATTTTTCAACTCATCCATAATATCGTCACAGTTGGTTGACTTTATATTTATTTGGCGCTCCATTCATATCATTGATCAAATCTGTAAGAGTTAGGATTTTTTGTCGTTTTAACGCCTACCGTGAGGCGGGTAACCGTATATAAAAATCTTGACTTTCACTTCTATTTTCTGGTGCCTGGGAAAGGATTAGTCTCTACGTATAAGAAAAGCCTTAGATTTGACGCGGCGTCGTGATCGACATTCGAACTTAGTAGCTCTCGGTTGCGAAACGAACGTAATCACTTCTTGGCTACATCAACCGGGTTGTAAATGAAGAGAGTCACGATGGTTTACAGTTACATTAATTGTGGTTTCCTCTCCAAATATAACAGATGCATGTAAATGTATGTCATCTGAAAAAATATCCTTATATGCAAATTGTAAAAAAAAAAAATCGAAAACTAGAAATTTCTGTTTGCTTTCATCTTAAGAGCATAACCCGGAGACAAAAATTAGAAAAATCGAACCACAAAGATAATTCAAACTTACTACCAATGAAGATTTCTTCGCTTTGATAGATAAACCTTTTGAAACTTTAAACATTTTACTATTCTTTTTAAAACGTTTTAACTTACTGAATGTACAAAATGACATTTCATTGTTCATTTTATTGAAGTGGAGACCGATAATGGTAGAGATTTTTATGTATAAAATCTGAGTTATTCTCCCCTTCGATGGTAGTTTCAAATATTGACAATGCCTGAAGATTTTCGCTATCTAAATCTCAAATACTGAAGTGCATGCTGTTATGCTTACCGTTTTCCGTGGTTCACACACTCGCCCCTACTGATGGTATTTACTTGCAAACTTGTGATGAGACCAAACAAAACAAGGTCTTGGCCGTGTTTAAACAATGGTGTCTTGAATAAAGACAAACTAATTATCCCCATTTTATGCTCTGACACTGGACTGCTCGGATAATGAATCAAAATTGTGCATCATCCAAATTTATATAATTGTAACTTAGATTTCATAAAGATAGCACGGTATTGAAATGCTTTCACGCAGTTTCCTTGTTAATATAACTTGAGATTCTCTCAACTGTTTGACGGAAGTACTTTTGTTTCATTGATGGCTACATCAGATAAATAATTGACAGATTTTCTATTGTTTGAACCATTACTTTTCTTACAGATTGAACAAATTCATTTTCGAAGAATGAACAAGCTTTTTTCCTTCATAGTATGAAGAAGTCTTTTGGGATGTGAATGATTTCATTGACAAAATTTTTCTAGTGCATTTCTGATACTTAATAGAGGTATATTTGTATCAGTATTATTATTGTTATTGTTTGGTTGATTATTGTTTATCGACCCGCTCAAATATTTATCATTCATATTGTGCATGTATGAAAAACAGTATTGGAATTTATAAATACATGCGAAATCAGCTTTATACACTGCAGGTTTTCTTCCTCAATCGCGATAAAAAAATTGATCACGTGATTCACGAGAACATAGTGTATTTATGTATCTTTATAATCAGGGACACTTCATTGTCATACGTATTGTATTTTTAACTCGGGTGCATGACATGAAAACGTTATGTCTTTCTAGTCAAACAATATTACAAAACCGGTGTTTTGGCACAATTTTGTCCCAAGTCTATCTATTGTGACTGTATATATGTTTGTTTATTTTCCTTTATTTGAATAGATAACATTATCATTCCTAAACAAATTCTATGGTCGTTACAACCTTCCATTAGGTCAAATCCTGTCTGATGAGTTTCATACCAATTGCTAAGCCATTATTGGTACACTGACTCTGACTGCAGATTACCCCGTTTACATGACCAAGGTATAGGGCTCAGTGAGGGTGTGATCGATAGAAAAGGGATGCTAACTTCTCCTAAACACCTGCTCCTACCTCTGGTATGTCCAGGGCTCCGTGTTTCCCCATCTCTCTGATCTGTATTTTCTATAGGAATTACCGAGATTGAATACTGTTAGTTATCTTAAATTTTTCATTGAATGGTCTTTTCTACATAACTAGCTCCTAACTTAGATCCGCCACTGTTTCAGTTGTAGTATGACGTCAAACACACATCTAGCGTTGTCCTCCGGATATGATCAACATTTACATCCTGTCTGGTCCTCTTCCCAAAATTCCATTATGCCCAGGAACTGGTTGATTTCTGTATGATATTGTGCAATTTCAAAATGGTAAACAAGGTAAGCTTTCGTCTCAGGAAAAAATACACAAATCCTCTTATGACAATATATGACAACTAATTTCACTATATCTATTTTTTGTATTTCCCGTTTCTTTTTATTTATTTTGGGAAAATTGTTTACATTTTCGACACATGGACGTAGTCAAAATTGACCTCCAGTATTTATATTGTCTTGTACCGACATCGAAATCTGATTGTCCCGCCCTGTGTATATATGACCAATCTGTGTGGTTTTATACAATTTTAGATACACCGAACTCCATTAAATGTAGCAGAACGGAATAAATTTTCGATTATGAGTCAACAACAGTTAACATGTGGTTTGACCCACTGTCGAACATACTTGACTTATGGAAAGTGTTTATACTTCAAAGAAATCTCATTCTACGCAATTTAATCTCAAACAAAACACTAAAAGTGGAAAACAGAAGTATTCACATCTTGTGGTCAGTAATCTAAAACATTACTTTGTTAAACAACACTATTTACTCTGACGTTGATATCAAAAATATGCTGGAATTCCTCATTGGCGATATTTACGTAGCCTTCGGTGATCACGTCTTCCAACAGTCTGTTGGAAAACCCAAAAGTACAAATTGTGCTTCATTATTAGATGACGAAGCAGAATTTATTCAACGTTTCTGCATGAGAAGACGAATCTCTTGCTGTAGAATTCAACTCGACAATTTAGATATCTCTACAACGTTTTTTTTTTGTTGTTTTGTTTTTTTTTTACCAATATTCATTTTCATAGAGCATCGCGCTCAAATGTTTTCTTCTTAATTTCAGACTTCAGGATGCAAACCTAAATCTAGCATAAGTTGATATTACAGGGGGTTCAATAGGATCGTTTGAACTCAACCGTTTGCAAATTCTATGGTCGTTCTAGTGATCTTATTGCCAATACATCTCTGACTTCTTTCATGAAAAGGCTAAGATCGCTAACAATATTCAATCTCGTAGTTCCTATAGAAAATACAAATCAAGGAGATGAGCAAACACGGTTCCCTGGACATACCAGAGGCAGGATTAGGTGCCTGTCAGGAGTAAGCATCCCCTGTCGGCCTATCACATCACATACCAATAGTTCTTATATCGTTGGGCTGTTCTTTTCAAACTGATTTTGACTCCGAATTAGTCCATTTATCTGATCAAGATAGAAGGCTCACAGTGGTTTGACGGTCAATAGAGGATGATTAATTTTACTAGACACCTGATCCCACCTCTTGTATGTCCAGGACTCCGTGTTTGTCCTCTCAATTTTGTAATCTTTATAGGATTTATAAGATTGACAATATTCGTTATCTTCACTTGTCTGCGTCAATTTGTCGAAATACAGATCTGGTGCATCAAAATTGGTACCGTTTCCAGAGCTCCTCTTTCCAAAATCAAATATTGATTTATTACGTAATTTTTTACCTAAGATTCTTCTTCTAAATTTCAATCTTCAAGATGCAAACCTAAACTTGCACGTGACAGGTATACAATGTACAAGGTGTTCTGCATAAAAATGTATAAATAACTGATTTTCCAAAGCAAATATCTGGAAATTCATAGTATATTTATATCTGTTCAACATCGATTTCTTAACATTTTACTCTTTACTCTTTAAAATTAAAAAGTAAAGGTAACGTGATCATTCTCATAAATCCTATAAAGAATATAAAATGAAAAGTAAGGCAAGCACGGACCACCGGGCACACCATAGATGGGATCAGGTGCCTAGGAGGTGTAATCATCCCCTACTAACCGGCCACAACAGCCTTAACCCTATATCTTGATCAAGCAAACGTAATAATCCCTAGTCAAAATCAATACTTAAAGAACGGGTAGGTACTAGTAGTATGAAATACAGCAGACAGTACTGGGTATCATGACAGGTTCTATTTGCTTATAACAACAAAATGTTGACTTTAAACGAATATAATAAAGCCCTTGTAACATTAACATATTTTTCCGTAGAATTCCGTGATTTAAAAATTTATTTTACGCGCAACATGCTTTCGCGTATCCAACCATCGTTATGTATATTTGTACAAATAAATCCCATTCTTCACATTTTCAGTGATGTATATCTTTAACTAGTCTTTTAAGCGTTGCAAATTGCTTGTATCACGACCTTGATATACGGTCTCCGTTTTTAAGGTCTCATACCGAAGCAAAAAACACACGAGATTTTCACTTTTAATATTAGGCGCTTGGCAGCGAAGAAACAGTCAATACATATATGTAAATGTTTTAAGATATCCCACCGTTTAAACATGATCAATAAATTACTGAGACTGCCTCTAAGTGATTCTAATAATGTGCAATGTCTCTCAACCTAAATATGCAAGAGCTTGTTTGGTTTTCAAATCAAGGTAGACTACAGACCAAACATTTGATGTTAAAGGAGTTTCTACTATCTCGTTGGCAGTCAAATTTTGAAATTTATAACGAATACCATCTGCTATTGGGTAAAATGCTATCTGACAAGTTTCATACCAATTAATGCATTCTTTTACATCAATTTACGGATTACTCCATTTACCTTAAAAAGGGCTCACGGCGGGTGTGACTGGTCGACAGACGATGCTTACTCCACGTAGGTCCCTGATCCCACCTCTCGTATGTCCAGTGATCCGTGCTTTTCCAACTCTTACTTTTGCATTCTTTACAGGAGTTGTGAGATTGATCACTGTTCGTTATCATCACATTATTATATGTAGATAATGTATTGGAAAAAAGTTTGGAGAAAGTAAGTACTTTGTTTCAGGGTTTTGCGATTTTCTTATTTTCTTTTAAGAACCGGGATTTCGAACATTTCGAACACCTAAATATTTTGTGTACAAAGAAAACTTTAAGACGAATTGAGCACACAGAAATTCATTGATATTAGTAAGAGAACTATTATAATGTAAATCACGTAGGTGAATTTTTCAGATAATTAGTTCTTATTTGATCATTGAATCATTTTAGTACATGCCTATCCACATTAGTTTTACAAGTACATGTTATATAAGGTTAAAAACGAAGAAATAAACGTTCTCTGTTGATGAACAATATCAAGATAGGTGTCCTTCTGACTGGTTAGCTCGGTTTGATAGATCATTGGGCTTTCCATATCATAAGTCTCACACTCGTTCCAACTTCCGCTTTCTGGCATCCCTTTTGGTGATAGGTCGATACATGTGTTTATCAAACCAATTGGTTTCAGGCAAGAATTATCCGACAATTCATCAAGTTTATCAGTCATAATATCCAGATCATCTGAACTAAGTCTCTTCCAAACTGATCTTCTTGTACAACAGTAGATTCTTCTGATTTGATGTCGATCACTTGATTTCTTAATTTTGGAAGCATTGGTCTTTTAACATTACTTATTTCATTTTTCCAAACATCTTTTGTTTTGTGTTCTTTTAGTGAAGGTTACGACTCCATATTGTCGTTTCTTAAAAAGCATGCCACATTCGTTTATTCCTACATATGCCACATCATCTTCTTCATTTGTAGCCAAGGGCTTTGATATTTTCAGTATTCCGTGAATCTGGTTAATTATTATAATGATGAGGAATAAAGACAAAACAGATCCTGCAATTATGATCGTCTGCATGGCCCGTGAGTCAACACCAGAGGCTGGCTTTGGAGTCACAGAATATGTTTCTGAGTCATTCTTTCTATCATTATATATTATGAGATATTGAATGTCAAACATGGGTAGTGATACAAAGACAAAGACATTCTTTTCATCTAAAGTTGAGTACCATGCAGTAATTCGGTACTTGTATTTAAAAGGTAAAACAGGCAAGGGAATACACGGCGAATTACCCGATGTGTATGGGCCTTCTGTACTATGTTATGGTCAGATTAACTCCTGGGTATAGGAATTTAAACGCGGTAGAACATATTTATAAGAAGAAGCCAAGTCTGGACGCCCATTGTGTGCCATTGAGCAAGAAATGTGTAATAAAGTTCAGGATCTGGTATACTCTTATAGTCAAATTCAGGTGGAAGAAAGAAAGCAGACATTAGTCATTTCAGGTATGCGGAAGCTAACAGCCCGCTGGATCTCCAAATCCCTTAGCGATGAGCAAATGGCAGCCAGAGCATCAGTATGCAGCGCCTAGTTGAAGCATATTAGGTCAAAAGATGATTTTCGTTTGCGTCTGTTTACTGTAGATGAGACTAGGGTTCATTATTATGAGCCAGAGAATAAAGCTCAGAGCCGTCAATGGGTAGGGCCGGGGTCCCCGAGGCCAAAGAAGTTTAAGACGTAACCATCTGCTGGCAAGGTGATGGCCACAGTATTTTGGTATGCAAAAGGAGTTATTATCTTGGACTTTTCACTCAAGATAAGTACAATAACTGGAGTGTACTATGAAAACTTACTAGACCAGCTGAGAACTGCCTCCCGTGAAACACGCTGAGGTAAATTCTCTAAAGGTGTTTTGCTGCAACAGGACAACGCGAGAATCCACACTTGCAAATTTGCAATGGATGCTATAGAGTGAAACGGGTATGAATTAATACCACAATCTGTCCCTACGCCTGACTTATCTCCTAGCGACTTCTTCCTATTCCCAAACTTGAAAAAGGATATCCGTGGATGTCATTTCCGGTCTGATGAAGAATTGGTGATGGCAGTTGAGGAGTGGGTCAATGAAAAGGACCCTGACTTTGGCACTTGAACACCGTTGGTCTAAGTGCATCACAGTTGAGGGCAATTACATCGAAAAAGAAGAGATTTATTTCAACCGAAATAAGTTAGGCTGGTTACTTATTTACTCGCCCTCGTACTTTGTTTACTTTCGAACTGTAAATATTTCTCGTTAATTTTGTTTCCACCTTATTGAATTTTGTGTTAACTCCATGTCGTTTCCTGCTTTGATACTTGTAACAAGAGTGGAGGTTGTTATAAATTTATTAACGCTTTATAAATGCATGAAAGTAGAATTGTTTCCTTATAAAATTCAAATACACCAATCCGTTGCTTACTTAGATGAAATCAATTGTTTATCAACAGTTTATCGATGCATAGAATTTATGTTGCATACATTTTTCTGTACATTTAACGGTAGTTATTCTGATTCACCTTTTTTCAACTTTAGCGACACGTATTCGTAAACTCCATCTCTATACTTACTGGTAGAACCCGTGGGGATCCGGGTAGGAATAGGTTCTCAGTACCCCTTGCTTGTCGAAAGAGGCGACTAAATGAGGTGGTCCTTCGGATGAGACTACATAAACTGAGTCCCTGTGTCATAGTAGGTGTGACACGATAAAGATTCTTCCTGCTCAAAGGCCATCAGCACCGAACAATAGGCCTAAATTCTGCAGCCCTTCACCGGCAATGGTGGCATCTCCGTAGGAGTGAAAAATTCTCGAGAAGTACGTTAAACAATATACAAAATACTCATTTAATACTTTCTTTGTATGCTTACATGTACCAGTTATTAAAAAATATACTATTGTTATCCTGGTACAGTCTGTGCGTTTTCTGGTAGTTATTTTTATGTACATTTACCAGTATTTATTCTGCTGTATTTTTTGTAATCTTACCAGAAAGTCGTTGTACACTGACCGGTAGATATCCCAACACATCCTTAATACACATACCGGTATTTTTCTCTTTTTTGTTACTTACAAATGTTTATTCTGTTTCACCCTTTGTACAATTACCTGTCGTTTGTTCATAAGCCTTCGTATTCTTATTGACACATCCTCTATAGGGATTGCATTCTTCATCCGGGCTACATGTACACTGTTGACCACAGTTATTCCCGTAAAAGGGGGGTGAACAGATCGTGGAACAGTTGTCTCCATAGGAACCAATAGGACAGGCTGAAGTAAAAAAAATAATAAACATAACACTAAATGTTGTTCTTAATTTTGTCTTGGGTATAAGGTACGTATTGCGTTGATATATGCAACGATTTATTTTATGAGAGAAACAAGTCAAGGTAATACAAAATCTAAAATGAATTAAATATTTAAGTTTATGCTTATATTTTACTCATGAATATGGCTTTTGATTAGGTTATCAGTGAATTATATAACGACTTACGAATGCATTTTCTATTGTAATGGTAAAAATTCGTACAACACTCGTCTCTAGAAAAATACTATTTTTATAATTAAATTCTATCTTATAATAAATGTAAGACGAGCAACTACTCAATTATATTTTGGACACGAAATTTAGACATTGCTATCGTAATGGAATAAATTCATTGCATGTCAAAAAAATATATCTGTACATAATACATGCATACAAATATACATACATTGATATAGTTTCATGTCACCACTAAATTCATGTCATTCAAAATTATTCCGATCACTTGCTTTTCTTGTACGCTGATACATTTGTCGCTTTTTGCCTTCACTATAAAATCCTCTGATACTATGTTTCGACACCTCAATTAATTTGACATTCTCATTAGAAAATCTAAAGTCTCAGGATTTTTCTAAAATTTACAGCATCAAAACGTATGATTTCTCCACACTTTATACAACAATTCCTCACGATAAATTAAGATCTAGACTTTTTCAGAAAATAGATAATTGCTTTTTGGACAAAAATGACACTCAAAAATACAAATTTCTAGTGATTGGAAAACAAGGTACATATTTTGTTAGACACCACTCCCATAGCCCGCACAAGCACTCTGAAGCAGACAATAGGAGTATGCTTGGCTTTCTTGTAGATACCATTTACGTAGTGTTTGGAAACCAAGTCTTCCAACAATCCATTGGCATTCCCATGGACACGAATTGTGCTCCCTTATTGGCAGACTTATTTTTATATTCTTATGAAGCGGACATTGTTCAGAAACTATTACAGGATAAAAACAAAAACCTGGCCGTGTCCTTCGACCATACATATAGATATATCGATGACGTCTTATCAATCAACAATCATAATTTTCATAATTATGTCCATTTGATATATCCCGATGAATTCGAAATAAAAGACACTACAGAATCTGACGTGTCTGCTTCATATTTGGATATTGTACTTAATATTGACTCTAATGGCACACTGACAACTACATTATATGACAAGCGTGATGACTTCAACTTTGCAATCAGCAACTTTCCATATCTGTGTAGTAATATACCACTTTCGCCTGCTTATAGTGTGTATATCTCCCAGTTGATTCGATATGCCATGCGTATGAGATATTTTAAAGCGAGGTCAACTACTGACAAAAAAATTGACGTTGCAGGGTTATAACGAATCTCGTTTGAAGTCATCATTTCGCAAATTTTACGGTCGCTATAATGACCTTGTTTGCGATTACAAAGTGTCTGTGGGACATATGTTGAATGACTTGTTTCATACCCTTTGTTAGACTGTCATTTTTCATACTAACTTTGACTACGGATAATCCCGTTTACCTAATTTCGACTAAGGGTTCACGGCGGGTGTGACCGGTCAGCAGAGGATGCTTACTCTTCCATGGCACCTGATCCTACCTTCGCTTTGTCGGAGGTCCGTGTTGCCCTACACTCGAACTTGTATATGTCTTGGGGATTTATGATTACGATTTACACATTGTTTCGATATGTTAATATTTTGTGTAGTTCATAAGTTCGATTATTTTGTACGTACCGGTTGGACACACAAGTGCCTAAACTTGCTGTTTTTGCATTGAATAATAAAACCAATAAGGCCAATACTACATATTGACTTATCCATGAATGGGAAATTTTCATTTGAAATAATAAATCCATTCCATCAATATTCTCCATGTTTCCCCTTGTCGATTTGTTAATCATGATTGTTAAATGTGTTACAGTTCATCAAGATAGACTATTAAATAAGGCGGAAACTCCTTATCATCATTATTATGAAAATTAATTTTCATATATGAAAACAAATTGTACATTGGAACCAATACTTCGCGTATCGATCAAATATAAATCGTCAACTTCCCTTATTTATGTGGTAATATTCCATCATCACCTGCATATGGTGTTTATATCTCCCAACTGATTCGATACACAAGAGCTTGTTCTGCTTATGATCAGTTTTTAAATCGAGGCGGGCTACTGACAAAGACGTTGATGTTACAGGGGTTTGTACAGTCTCGTCTAAAGTCAGCATTTTGCAAAGTTTATGGTCATTATAACGATCTAGTTTGCCAGTACAACTTACCATTAAATCAAATGCTGTCTGATACGCTTCAAACTTATTGTTAGGCCGTTCCTGGCACACTGAATCTGACTACAGATTGCTCCGTTTACCTGATCGGAATATAGAGCTCAAGGGGGGTGTGACAGTCGACAGGGGATGCTTACTCCTCCTAGGCACCTGATCCCACCTCTGGTATGACCAGGGGTCCGTATTTGCCCATCTGTCTGATTTGTATTTTCTACAGGAATTACGAGATTGAATACTGTTTTTTATCTTAGCCTTTTCATATAAACGAAAACCAAATCTGATACGAAATCACGAATTTATTTTCTCTCAAACTGATACCTGTTTTCGAATATGACGTCATGAATTAGATAATGTGAAAATTATAAATAAAAAATGTCAAATAGTTTTTTTTCTTCTAAAGGCATATATCTACCATCATTATATTCAAATATATCCAACGCTTTTAAAATATACCCATATTTACAGGTATGACTCCAATCGTAGTCGCTGCTTTCTGAATATATACTCTGCAAAAAAAGAAACGCATAGCCCTTTTGAAATTTTAAAAATGCAAATTATGTATTTTACCAGGTAAACTGAAATGGTCAATTGAGTAATTGATTTTTTACAGGTAAGTATGAAACTTTAAAGGTCTGTTCATTTGATTTGGCTCTCTGCCAAATTAGCTCGGCGACTCTCTAAAATTGCACATCGCCTCTATCGCCATGGAATTTGGCTTACGTTTTTCACGAGAACTTTGTGCTTAATTCAACCACTACATTAAAGCGTATAAAAGGACGAAGTTTGAAGCTTGAATTCATCATAACGTTAAAATGCTGCCATGCCAAGGTTGGACCCTGCTACTCGAAATATCGTCATTGGCCGTCTCCAGGCCGGAGTATCCCAAAGTGAGATTGCACGAACTGAAAACGTAAATCAGAGCACAATTTCTCGGCTGTGGAACAGATTCCAGCAGACTGGCTCTACTAATGACCGACCGAGGAGTGGGCGACCTCGCATTACGACTCCTGGACAAGATCGCTACATCCGGGTCTTTCATCTACGGAATCGAACCGTTGCTGCAACAGCTACTGCAGTCGGAATACCTGGATTGAGAAGAATCAGCTCGCAAACAGTCCGCAACCGACTTCGACAATATGGCATTAGACCCAGAAGACCGTATTTTGGAGCAGTTTTGACACCGTTACACAGACGAGAAAGAGTCCGATGGTGCAACAGATTGAGGGGCTGGGCATTCCGCAACTAGCGTAGAATCTGGTTCAGCGATGAGTCCCGTTTTCTGCTACAGAAACGTGATGGAAGAATCCGTGTATACCGGCGCAGGAATGAACGTTTCTCTTCCTCGTGTGTCCAAGAAGTGGATAGCTTCGGTGGAGGTAGCGTCATGATGTGGGCGGCGATCTCTAATGACCGTAAAACAAAACTGGTACATGTCCCGGGCAATTTAACGGCTCAAAGGTACAGAGACGAAATTCTCCAACTTCACCTTATGCGCGTAATTGACCGACAGAGGGAGTTATTCCAACATGACAATGCTAGGCCTCACACAGCCCGCTTAACAATTGACTACCTTCAGCAGAACAACATTAATGTGCTACTATGGCCTTCCAAATCACCGGATTTGAATCCGATTGAACACTTATGGGACCAACTGGATAAACGTGTGCGCCTGCGCCAACCTCCGCCTCAGACCCTCGATCAGCTCCGTCAAATGTTACAACAGGAATGGCGAACAATTCCACGCAATAACGTAAGAACATTGATTGACTCTATGCCAAGGAGATGCAGAACTGTGTTGGCAGCTCGAGGTGGTCATACACGGTACTAACTTAAACGTGACAGGAAGTATTCTTAACTGTGATGATCTGACTTTTTTTCCACCAATATCTAAGGTTTGGACTGTAATTTTTTTCAATTGAAACAATTCTAGTGAATATCTACATTTTTTATTGTCAAATCATAATCCAAAATACATCTACTAAAATCTTTAAAAATCCATTATGCGTTTCTTTTTTTTCAGAGTATATATTGCTGACAAAAATTGCGAGCTCTTGTCATACGTGAACCCTGTATATTGATAAGGTAAACGAAGTAATCGGCAGTCAAAATCAGGGTGTTGAAAACAATCGGTATGAAACACGTCAGACAACATTTGACCTAATGGAAGGTTGTAGTGGCAAACTAGACCGTTGTAACGACCACAGAATTTTCGAAATGCTGACTTTAGACGAGATTGTAAACCCCTGCAACATATAAAATTAATCAGGTGGTTTTAACAAAGGCTTTACATCGTTGCCATTCATTAGTGGTGGACTTACGTTTTGTAAAGAACTCTGCAATCATGGAGTATGGAAACACATCCCTTGTGAGTTATCTTCGACAAAAGTTTTGATATTGGATATTTTTACGATTTCTTTTACTGTCGAAAGTGAATTCTAGGATTCGTATAATAAACTTTAAACTGGAAAGTCATTAAACGTTTCTTTTCAAAACTTCTAAAATTAGAAATCATTGCATTGCAATATGTTGCATAACATGCCAATATGTAACTATCAGATAAATAACCTGTAAAAACGCATACCAAAAACATCAGAGGGAATTTGAAATACAAGAAGAGAAACTTACTCACAAGGACAAAGAAACAACATGTCAGTCTACTGACAATATATACTTCACAAGAATATAAATATTGAAAAGAAGAAAATAATAACCATAACAATTTTTAACATAAAAAATAATTAATATATGTATAATTTAATTCAAGGGAAGAAAATTCTGCTGCTAATTATTTAGAGAACTGAAAGATGTTCTGTATTGGCTTGTGAAAACGGTGTTCTTAATAAAAAAAACGATTGATTTTACGGAGTCTAATTTATTCGTTTGTACATACTTTAGTTCACCTCAGAAACGCTCAACAAAGAACGTAGTATATTGTTACTCGTATCATAAAATGGACATCGTTTGTGAATTTGTACTGCGCTGTTGAAGTAAACACGACATTCAAGCTTGTGAGCATCCATATTTTGTTGCCAGAGTTATATCATTGGATTAAGCTATTTTGTTGCTAGATATCACTGGATTGGGTGCATTTATTAAACTCAAACTTACACTTACTATTCAGACCAGATTCCGTCCCTTGATGAATTGATTGATTGATTGATTGTTTTCCGCCACACTCAACAATTTTTCAGTTATCTGGTGGCGTCCAGTTTTTGTAGGTGGAGGAGAGAACCCGGATACAATGTACCCGGGAAGAGACCACCGACCTTCCGAAAGTAAACTGGCAAACGTTCTAACGTATATCGGCGCGAGCGGGATTCGAACCGGCCCAGACTAGAGGTGAGAGGCCTTGCGATTTTAACCATTCGGCCACGGAGGCCCCCTATTGAATTGAACTTTATGGTTCAAATCAAAGACAAGGATGACTCTTATTTCTAAGGTTAAAGGTCAAGATCCGAATATTTTATATCCATCAGGTCTGTATATCATTACAACTCTAGCAATACAAATTATAAAGAAATATTCACATATTTCAAAATTTGAAACAAAATCTGTTTTAAAACATATTTTTAATTCAACCTAGAATATTAAGTTTTTGTCAGAAACACATTGCATGGTCCATGTATTCGTATCGCTATCCCAATTTAAAGGACATCAACTTCTTTGTATCTCTGCCACTGCTGTTGTTATCACAATTTATATTAACTTGCCCAGACGAAGACTTCGTTCAAAGAATATTAGCAATGAAGGAGTTACAAAACAAAATAAAAATCACTTTTTATTAAAGATGAAAACTTTTTTACGATACCAACGGCGGCCCAGCGATCTTGAATATCGGAAGTTAATTCATGAAAACTGATAATTCATACTGACAATAGCCTTAGACCATCATACAGGATCAAAAACTGAGAAGCTATTTTCCTCGAAGTGAGATGATTTGTTTGCAAATTGAGAAGAAATGGCATAGGGTGAGACACTCGTTGAAATCAAAATTTTGAAAGTTATAACGCCCAAATAAAATACAACCACTGGTTACAGTGTTGTCTGAAAAATGTCATACCAATACCATTGTTTGTACACCGAATGTGACTACGGATTATTCCATTTACCTCAACAAGATATAGGGCTCAAAGCGGTTGTAACCGGTCGACAGGGGATACTTGCTCATGATCCCACCTCTAGTATGTCCATTGGTCCGTGCTTGTCCTACTCTTAATTTTGTATTCTTTATAGGAGTTAAGAGATTAATGATTGTTCGTTATGTTCATATTTTCATGTGTACATAATGTCTTGTAAAAAGGTTGGGAAAATTGATACTTTGTTGTTGATTTCCTCACTCTCTTCTAAGAACTGGAATTTACAAGAATTAAGTATTTTGTGCAGAAAGTTTTAAAACAAATTGATCACACACGAATCTCAGTCATTCATTGTTATTTGTAAGAAAGCTATTATAATCTAAATGATAACACATTAAATCACTTAGGTGAAACTTTCAGATAATTGATCTTGTTTTCATCCCTGAAACATTTTAGTACATGCCTATCAACATATTTTTGACAAGCACATGTCATGTAAGATTAAAACCTAAGAAATGAACGGTCTCTATTGATGAACAATTTCAAGATAAGTGTCCTTCTGTCTGGTAAGCTGTCTTTGACAGATCGATGGGCTTTCCACATCAGAAGTCTCACACTCAGTCCAACTTCCGCTTTCTGGCATCTCTTTTGGTGGTGAACCTATCACGTCTATATACGTGTTTATCATACTAACTGGTTGCAGGTAAGAATCATTCGGCGATTCATCACGTTTATCGGTCACAACATCCAGGTAATCTGAACTAAGTCTCTCTTCCAGACTTCGATCTTGTCCAACAGTAGATTCTTCTGATTTGATGTCGATCTCTTGATTTCTTAATTTTGGAAGCATTGGTTTTGTAACATTACTGATTTCATTCTTCGAAACATCTTCGTTTGGTGTTCGTTGTTTTATTGAAGGTTGTGACTCCATTTTGTCGTATCTTGAAATATTTCCCAGCATGAGAGACGCGTTTATTTCTACATATGCCGCTTCCTCTGCTTCATTTGTAGCCACTGGCTGAGATATTTGGCTTGCATAAATTTTGTTCATATGTCTTTTCAGTTTTCCATGAATCTGGTTAATTATTATAATGATGAGAAATAAAGACAATACAGATCCTGCAATTATAATGGCCTGTAGGGTTCGTGATTCACCACCAGAGGCTGGTTTTGGGGTCAAAGAATGTGTTTCTTCAAATGTTGTTGTTAAGGTAGGAATGAGGTCTAAAAAAAATTAGAAAGGAGGATATACTTTTGAACTGCAAATGTTATTGAATTTTGTATTGACTTCGTATCATTTCCTGTATTGATACTTGTGCAAAGAGTAGAGGCTTTTATAAATTTAGAAATGTTATTAATAGATGTTTTATATAAATGTATGAAATTATAATAGTTTCCTTATATAATCCATTCAATGATCAAATACACCAATTCGTTGATACTTATATTAAATCAACATTTTATCGATGCAGAGAATTTTGTATACATTTTTGTATACACTTTACGGTAGTTATTCACCTTTTCTGAGTTTATCAATTCTTCTTGTACTCCCTTTCTATAATTACTGGTAGAACCAGTGGGGCTCCGGGTTAGAAAAGGATTTCAGTATCCCTTGCTTGTAGTAAGAAGCGACTAAAGGGGGCGTTCCTTCGGATGAGACCACATAAACCGAGGCCCTGTGTCTTAGCATATGTAGCATGATAAAGATCCTTTCCTACTTCATAAGACCATAAGCACCGAGCATAGGTCTAAATTTTTATCCCTTCACCGGCAATGGTGGCGTTTCAATAGGAGTGAAAGATTCCCGAGAAGGACGTTAAATAATATACAATCAATGTTCCCTTTTTATACTTTTTTCATTTCATTTCATTTTATTCAGGTAAAAATATCACAGAATGTCAAGATTATAAAACAATACAATTTTGAAAAGAGACATTATCTCAGCATTATGCAATATTGAAATGTGTACATGCAAATATATATTTTAACATGAAGCATGACATACAGTTGATAAATAATACCTAAGGATATCCCATAAAAGCTACAAAAAAGCTTATTTCCAATGGGATCTTTAATTATTATTAGTTTAGTTTTAACACCAAAATTATTTCAACAAAGAATTTAGGCAGGGTATATTGATGAAAATTGCATAATGCTTGAAGAAATGACATAATTTAACTGTTTACATTTTATATACTAAAAATCACTATAATTTGATAAAAATAATAATAAATTGTACAAGCATTTAAAAAATGACTGTTGCATTGGTAGCTAAAAATGATTGAACAGCTTTTTTAAATCTTTGTTTTGTGTCGACCTCCTTAACTTCTAATGGCAATGCATTCCAATCTTTAATGGCATTATAGAAAAAACGTGAAGACTCTTTACCTTTTATCCTGGGTATATAAAAAGTTTGGTTTGTTGCACTTCTAGTGATATTATTATTAAGTATAAAATGATCATAAAGGTAAGATGACGCATTTCCATGATATATATTAAAAACATGGTTCAATCTTAATTGAGTAGCTCTGTCCTCTACTCTTAACATGTTAAGAGAGTCTAAAACATTACAAGAAATACTTTCTCGGGGACCAAGGTTTAAAATAAACCTTACAACTTTGTTTTGAGTTACTTGTAATTTATTTCTTAACTGTTTGTTTATACCACAATACTAAGATGAACAGGCATAGTCAAAATAACACTGAATTAAATGACTTTCATGTACCTGTTATTAAGAAATGTACCATTCTTATCCTGGTACACTCTGCACGTTTTCTGGTACGTATTTTGATGTACACTCTGTACACTTACCATTTCTCATTCTGCAGTACTTTTTGTACGCTTACTAGAAGTTCTTCTGGTAAAACCTTTCTATACTTAACTGTACATGTAGATATCCTAACAATTCCTTTATACACATACCGGTATTTTTTTCCTTCTTTGTAACTTACAAGTGGTTATTCTGTTTCACCTTTTGTACACTTACCTGTCGTTTGTTCATAAGCCTTCGTATTCTTATCGACACATCCTCTATAGGGATTGCATTCTTCATCCGGGCTACATGTACACTGTTGACCACAATTCGCTCCGTACGACGGGGGTGAACAGATCGTGGAACAGTTGTCTCCATAGGAACCAATAGGACAGGCTGAAGTAAAAACAATAATAAACATAACACTCTAAATGTTGTTCTTAATTTTGTCTTGGGTGTAAGGTACGTATTGCGTTGACATGTGCAACTATTTGTTTTATGAGAAGAAAAAAATAAAGGTAGTACAAATTCCTAAATGAATTATGTATTTGCGTTTTTACTTATATTTTACTCATGAATATGGCTTTCGATCACTTTAGATTATATAATGACTTACGAATGCATTTTCCTTTGTAATGATAAAAATTCGTACAACACTCACCTCTGAAAAATAAATTTTAATTAAATTCCATCTTGCAATAACTCTAAGACGAACAACTACACAATGATATTTTGAACAAGAAATTTAAGCATTACTCATTACTATCGTAATGCTATAAATTCATTATATATCAAGAAAATCACACACACACACACACACACACACACACACACACACACACACACACACACACACATATATATATATATATATATATATATATATATATATATATATATAAATATATATATATATATATATCACCAATAAATTCATGCCATGCACAAGATGCCATTCCAAATCCCATCCCATATCACTTAGATCACTTGCTTTTCTTGTTTGTCTACCAATATCCCGCTCTTTGCTTCTACTGTAAAACCCTTTAATATTATATCTCGACGTCTCCACTAATTTGACAATCTCATTAACTATTAATAATTTGTGTATATCATAAGTTCGGTATTTGTACGTACCCATCGGAAACACAAGTGCCTTTAGTCTCTGCTTTTGCATTGAGTAATAAAACCAATAAGGCCAATCCTACATCTTGATTTCTTAACGAATGCGAAATTTTCATTTGAAATAGTACGTCCATTTCATCAATATTCTCTATCGTTTCCCTCAATTATGATAGGGTGTTATAGTTTATCATGGCAGACTTTTAAATAAGGCGGAAACTCCGTTTATTGCGACGCAGTTTTCATACATGGAAACAAATAGTACATTCGAACCAATCAGACACTTTACGTAACGATGATATATAAACAAAAGCCACATTTGAGACGAAATCAAAATTTTATTTTCTCTCAAACTGATACCTGTTTTCGAATATAACGTCACTAAGTTGATAAGTTATACATGTATTTTGGGAGAAATTATGAATGAAAAATGTCAAGTAGTTTTTTTTTTCCTGAAGGCATGTATCGACCATCATTAATTTCAAATATATCCAACACTTCTAAAAGATACCCACATTTACAGATATGACTCCAATCGTAGTCGCTACTTTCTGAATACAGATTGTTGACAATAATGGAGAGTTCTTACCATACATGTATAAAGCAAAATGGACGTAATATCCTTATGTTTAACTTAGTTCACAGTACGTTCATGTTTCATCGATTATCACTTGTTTTTGAATACCCCATCTACATAATAATATAGACAAAAATTACAGTTAGAATGTGAGCCCTGTATCTTAATCAATCAAACGGAGTAATCCGCAGTCGGAATCAGTGTGCCAAGAACGGCCTATGAAACACGTCGGACAACAATTGACCTAATGGATGGTTGTACTGGCACACTAGATCGTTATCACAAACAGAGAATTTGCGAAATGCCGACTGTACAAACCCCTGTAACATGAACATATTTGCCTTTAGCCTGCCTCGATTTAAAAACTTATATGCAGAACAAGCTCTTGCGTATCGAATGAGTTGAGAGATACACATTTGATTATGGAATATTGTTACATAGATAAGGGAAGTTGGCAATGGAGAAATTGAAATCATCCCGTTTGTCATAAAGTTGAATTGTTAGTTTGCCGTCAGCATCTATTTTTACTAAAATATCTAAGTACGAAGCAGGTATGGAAGATTCTGTGGTGTCTTTTATTTGAAGTTCACTGGGATATATCGAATCGACATATGAATGAAAATGATCATTGGTAAGAAATTAAACGTCGTCGATATGTCTAAATGTCGAATTGAAGGCCACAGTTGAGATTTTTTCTTTGCATGTTGAAGCATTTGAATAAATTCTTCAACATGAGAATATAAAAACAGGTCAGTTAACAACGGAGCACAATTCGTGGCCATGGGAATTCCAATAGACTGTTAGAAGACCCGATCACCAAAGGCTACTAAGATATTGTCAACGAGGAACTCTGTCATCTTTTTAATACCAACTTTAGAGTTCTTCTGTGAGGGGTCAGAGTGGTGGAATAATTATATGAGATGACTGATCACCAGATATGAATATTTCCTTTTACCATTTCTTGTTGAAGAAACAACTGTTTATGATGTCAAAAAGCCCAGTCGTCAATTTATTGTGAGGTATGGTGGTGTAAAGTATTGTAAAGTATTATTTTTTTTATGTTGATTTGAGAAAAGTTTTGTGATTTCACATTTGCTAAATGTTCTTTAGAATTGTTTACACGGGGCCTCCGTGGCTGAGTGGGTAGAGTATTAGACTCAAATTTATAAGGCCTCTCACCTTTAGCCGACGTGGGTTCGACTCTCGCTCGCGCCGATATATGTGAGAAAGTTTGCCAGTTTACTTTCGGAAGGTCGGTGGTCTCTTCCTGGGTACATTGTATCTGGGTTCTTACCTTCATCATTAAAAACTGGACGCCACCAGATAACTGAAAATTGTTGAGTGTGGCGAAAAACAACAATCAATCAATCAAAGAATTGTTTAGAATCTACATTTGATTTTATTTATCTGATCACTTTTCGGATAAAGTTGATATCGAGCTTTTGTTTGATAAACCTATAAACAAATTAATAAGAATATTGTTTATCTTTAAATTTCATAAATTTTGTTGAAAACATTTTTTTAATCATTGTTTTTTAATTAATGTATCCTATTAATAAACAGGAAAGCAAATTAAGAAGTATTGAAGCGTGGATACTCTCAAAAATAGTTTGGACCAGAAGTGTTATATCCAACTGGCATTTGAAAGCGCTATGGTATATCACACTAGCGATATGTACCACACGAATGAGACGAAATGCAAGATGTAGAATTTTTATAAAAAAAAAAAAAAATACTCCCTAAACAGTGTTGTATAACATAGATACTATTATTATCATCATCATCATTATTATGATCTGTAAATGAAACCCCATTGCAACATTTATAAATTACGCATGTTTTATTTTAAGAACCATCCATCATATTGACCGTGTAGAGAAGGGGTGATAGGCCCTTCGTAATGTCATTCAAATTAAGAACTTTTTATATATCGAGACAAATGAAAATAGGATAAATATAATTTCATTTGACATCCGAATGGACGAGAAAACAAACTGAAAAATGCTTTCATATTTATTTTACGTTCCATTTGAGAATTTTCACCCGCATAGAGACGTCATCAGTTTCTGGTGAGGTACCACCAATTTTACCTCAATATGACGCTCAAGGCGTAGCAGTGAGGATTTTGATTCATGTCAACGCTTACCGTAATACGAAACCCCCGTTCTTAGCGTAATATCCAATAAACCCACGACTTTTACATCTAATACTGGGCGCTTGGGGAGGGAACAGCCATAACATAATGTACGCGGCGTTGGGATCGAGATTTAAAGCGAGCACTGATTTTTATCCACTGATAGGGAAAGTCTGCAATGAATTTATTTCGACGACTACTAGCAAATGTTACACGGCAACATGGCATTCGAGACATTTTTCTAATTGTATATCTTTACATATGAAACACGCTGATCCTCGACAAAACAAAATACTTATTAGGCTTATTATTGAATGTCTACAGAAATTTGTCGGGTTTTTTAAGATATCTGATCGATATCTTTGTTTCCTTTACTTTGTATATTTTATTCCAATACGAATCATTATTTTCTTTGGAAATTATATTTTAATTGACTTTATATGTTATAAATGGTTTTTTTTTGCTCATAGGGATTATCTGTTTTGTGTATTTTTAAAAAAAATCTATTTTATGTTTTACCAATTGTGAAAATTCATTTGGTGAATATGGGAATGATGTTTGCAAACATTGCAATAAATATTACTTCAGCAATGCTGCAACTGTTATCCCTCGTATAACACAACAAATGAAATATTTTATTATTTACATCTTCAAAACTAATGGATAAGAACAACTATCTCGAACGTACGTCTCGAGACATTTGCAAATATGAAATACATTGTACGGCAATAAAGACACCTCTCATCAGAAGGATAGTGAAGATAACGAACATTGATCAATCTCATAACTTCTACAAGAATTATAAAGTTGGGCAAACACGCACCCCTGGGCATACCAGAAGTGATGCCTAGGAGGAATAAGCATTTCCTGTCGACCGGTCATACCAGTTGTGAACACTGCATCTTGATCAGGCGTAAAGAACGGTTCAAGAGTTGGTATGAAACATGTCAGAGAGCATTTAATCCAATGATAGGTTTTATTGGCAAACTATATCGTTATATCGACCATAGAAATGCGAAATGCTGACTTTAAACGAGACTGCTGAAACCATTGTAACATCAGCTTATTTTTTTCAGTAATCAAAATGTCTGTCATTAATTTTAGGTGCATGTTATTTTGTTATGTAACATTTCCTCCTCATATATAACGTCATTTAAACAGAGCACAAGAACATTGCATCATTAACAACAGTTAATCACAATTCAATGTACTAAATTTACCTTTTCATAAAAAAACTACTATATTTCATCTGTTTGCTTGAAATTACGATGTATGTAATGCTTTCCAACACGTTTATAGTAAACACGGAGAAAGAGCAAAATAATCTGATACGTGTATTCATACTCATTACGTTCACCTTTTATTTCGCATATTTTTGATATCAAAAAAATAATTAAAATGATATTGGCCACAACTTTGTATTAAATATGAATTTACTGTTTTGAGTCTAGACTTAAAAATAACACTGTTACGAAAATTTAGTATAACTACGTGGATGTGGCCATAGAGAAAACTTTATTTAAACGTAGCGGAAACCGTAAATTTTATCAAAATGCGGATTATTAGTCCGGTTTCAGATTCTAGATTTACAAGACGTACGTGCATTTTCCCAAACAAAAGTCAGTTCCATATATACGAGGTCTTGAACAAATTGTTTGGGGCAATAAAATTGAAGATAACATAACTTTATTTTGTACGTGTGGATAGGGGCGATATGCTATGCTTACCGTACCCAGCTATTTAACGGCTGGGAATTCCGACATAAATGAAAATAAAACGTAAATATATAGATAAATTTCATTTTATGAAAACACATGAGGGTATGAACAGCAATGCTTCACAAAAGCGCGTTAATGCTTCATAAAAAGTATGCTGGCGTGAAGCGTTGCAGTTCTTACCCTGATGTAATTTCAAATTCTTATATAAATCAAACTTCTACGACTATGCATATGTTGTCTACACAATCACTAAGCTCCACAGTGTGGTCATCATACACAGTAGTATTGCTTCTTTATGAATATCGATTGCTGCAGAGTGATAACTCTGTGTTGTCAGATCTGATGTCGGTGTGTAAGACGGTGAGTGACTTGGAAAACATCCATACATGGCATCCAATATGGCGGTACCCGATGAACCTATACGACATGTAGACTGGCGTGTTGAATTGTTTATCAAGAATGTCATAGTAACGTCTTCTCCAGGTTTACCCCTGATACCAACTCGCATGTTGATTTCGGCATGTACAATGTTAGTAACTCTCTCGGGGGACATGGGTACCCATTTAGAAATTTCTCCAAATATAACTATATCCGTTCCATTCCTGTAATATACAAGTACATATTACGAAATTGTGATTTTTGTTCTGTAGGATTCATACAGATACAGTGTACAATTGGTACTTACAAACCAGGTTCTCTGGCACTGAACAAGTACAAGCAGAAGTCTTTACTTGTGCAGTTGCCGAGAATTAATGGATGATCATCATCGAACGGCTGCCACATTTCCGGTAAACCAAAAGGGAATGCAATAGATTGCTTCAGCTGTAGATATAATGTGTTATAATAACAAGACTCTACTTGACTACTATACAAAATATTCCCATAATGGCTTGTTAATTATCCTGCTTGATGAGACAATATGTCATAGTTTAAATAAACAAGATTAATAACTGGAATGTTCATTGTTTAATGACATTGTCTGGGAATCCAGTGTCCCGTTTACATACTGGGGCTAAACTCACACTGTCTTATTAGGGTTAGAATGGCACTGCTTGGTAATCTTATGTCTCGATACTTATTGGACCTATGCTAGTACTGATTAAGAATGATGTGTCTGGATTATAAGTTTGACAATACTCACACTATCTGGAAATCCTGTGTCCGAGTACTTGACAGTGTATGGAGAGGACAGATTGGCTGCCATAAGGATACCAAAGTCACGTGGACGGTCAGAGATGATGGTTGTATAGGACGTCCACACTTCTCCTGCAGGACCGTCAGCAGATGGAATGGCGGTCTGTAAATTAAAAACCATATATCAATGGATAAAGAAGAGACAAATTTATCCGAGACATTAATCCGAAAGGGAATTGCATGGTACGGTATACCAGCCCGGAATTATTTACAGTTAGATGGCACAGTACCAGCCGAGAATCCCGTGTAATGACAATGCCATTTTGGGGTTTTTTTTACAGCCAGGTAAATATTCATTACAATCAGGCAAGATTAGTCAGGGGATTCCATATAGTCACAGTCGCTTGCTTATCAATATGCTGCAAGAGGAAGGTGTCAACTCTGTATATTTAATTACTAACGTACCGGTCTAGTGGTTAGAGTGCTTTGCAAATGGGTAATCACAGGTTTACGGGTTCAATCTTCACCGAAGTATGCAGTGACTGTTCCTTCGCTGTGTGTCTGGCATCAGAAGTGCAAATCAGTTTTGGTTGAGACATTAAAAACGAAAGTCACGTTTCACAATTGGTGTTCCCACAATAAAGAATCCTTATGGCGACCTTAAGCACCTTCCATGGGAGAAGACAATTATGATATTTCATTTACGGCTGATGACGTCCTTGTATGAGTGATATATTCTCGAATGTGATATAAACAACAAACAACAAGGAACATCATATCACACACATATAGTCTTATCATTGTTTAAGTCATATAATAAAGTGAAATTATGTCGATGGGGAATCATTTTCGTAGAAATGTTACAGGATTCATACTGTTTCAGTCTTAATGGCTCATAATCTTTTTATCTTATGTACGATCCTCTTCCTTTTTACATGTGTAAGGAATAATTTCTTTTCCAACAGCATAAGCGTTGTGTCATAGTTAGAAATGTGACAAATAAAGATACCAGTATAAATATAGGAATTATATATTGCAATCCTATACAAAAGTGTAGACTTCTTTCATTCATACAGACCTTGATGATTTGTCTGTCGATGGCAGTAGCAGGAAGTGAAGGTTTTAGTAGGCGTCCGTTTCCATCACAGCATCTCATGATGAGGTAGACGTTTGAACTATTGATTTTGTCCCCTGGTCCTACAGGCCCTGCGCTAAGGGTCGACACTAAGGCCTCTAACACCGGGAAGGGCTCCGTGACAGCTGCTTATCAAACAAACCCATTGGATACTTATACATGTAACTTCCACTGCCTGTTTGAAAATCTATAAGCTTGAAAATTTCTATAGTATTAACCAAATTCGTGTCTTGATTCTTTATATATATATATATATATATATATATATATATATATATATATATATATATATAAAGAGTTGATGTCACCAGTCAAAATGATTAAAATAAAAAAGCAGAAACATATGTAGTTCCAAACTATATGCAAATCACTAGCGCTTTCTGGATTTTAAAACCCATCCTCAGGTGATAAAAGATTGATTGAATGAACACTAATATGATATATGAAAAAATATCAGGGATATATATCCTTTTTATTAATACGAGATATTCAAAAGAGAAAAGCATGCCTTGTGGCAGAACTGTAACACCAACCAGGATAAAGTGGGTTGCCATACTGGTGATGTGTGGACCAGAATGTGTCTTTGTAAGGCATCAGACCAATGGCAGAAGTCAAAATGGATGATATCCCAATCCGCCATTGCTCTGGATCCAAGTGATAATCCTCACTAACTCTTGCCTGCAGAAAGGTAAGTATAACTGTCATATCTTAAGTTGTTAACCTTGACTCAAAATTTGTTAAATACATTCGATTACTCCATAGAATATGTTAATCAGAGCCATCAGAACAATCTCACCCCACCCCATCCCCACCCATCCACCCCCATATTCCCAAACGTCTGTGTTATTGTGAGCTTCTTTCATATAAGTGATGGAGGATTGAATACAAATATAGGACTTTACACAAAAATTAATGGGTTTGGGAACAGTATCCTTATCTTTCATTTTGAATCTTTGGCTCCCTTATAAAAGTTAAATTGGATTTTGGTAATGGATACCCACTGCTGACGAAATGATGATGAACAAGTATTTAGCAATTATTTTATCTGTCTGAATACTTTTATTAACTGATAGAAAAACGAGTGAAACCAGATTCGCACATAAAGAGCCCTTGTTTGTTAAAAACATAGTTGATATCAGAAAAGTTTCCGTCGATAACTACGCATACTCCTTCTAAAATTTCACAAACATTTTAGCAAAACAAACAACCATACATTAGTGGTTTCAAAATGGAATAAGGCAATCGTCGATATTGTGGATGCATATATTGTGAGTAAAAATGCATGTAGACGATTTACAGCTTCAGAAGCACACTTCTCAGCCTTATTTGTGTTATTGGAATGTGGACAATGGAGCCAGTTTCATAAAACCTTCTGACTTGTAAGATCTGTCTGAGATCAAATTTTACTATAAAACCTCCTCATAACTGTTTCACAAAAAATGTCATATCGATAAGATTATTAAATATCTCAAGACATTCTGATACGTGTTTTAAGTCGATTCTTAAAAGAGCGACGGCTTGAGATATGATCAGGAAAAGGTATTCATTCAGGAGAAATGTATATTCAGGGGAAGAACCAATTCATTAGACTCTGTGTAAGATATGAGCATAATCGACTAGTTTCGTTTACCGCGATATGTGTTATGAACTCGACATCGTAACATTCCACAAATAAATACCATTCACTTATTGTTTGTTACTTTCACATTTTCATGGATTTGAAAGTCGAAAATATTTCACCAAAGATATCTCTTATAAAATTTGCCCTGGTGTCGGTAAGAATAACTATTTTTTTTCATAGATGAAAGTGCAAGAAAAATGAATTTGGAAAGTTCATTTTAGAAACATACACTAATTACAATAAATGAGAGTTTGTATATATAGAAAAGAAAATATCACTCTGCAAATGTTTAGTAATTTATATTTTCATTTTAAGGAGAGTAGATAAGTCATATATAAAAGAGTTCAAGGTCACTGAGTATTCTACACCAAAAAAATATTAGTTTGGTATTATTACAATATTTAAATCAGATTGAAACGACACTCTGTGTGTATCTATCTGTTTATTTATCTAATCTATCTACCTTCATGTGTCTATCTATCTAATTTCTTTACATATCATGGTTTGGGGGAAAGTTGAATTTTCAATTTGACGATTTTGGAACAGTGGTTTCTTTGGCATAGGTTACGTCAATTCCCCTTTGTAACTTACTGTGTTAAGATGATCACGGATCGGACGTACTTCAGTTATCATTGTTACGTAGTTATCCGCAATGAAATGCAAACACTGAATTTTAAATTACTACAGCTGATTTGTATGATATAACATTTACGATGGGATTAAACACAAATTCTTGAAACTTCAACGTTCCCTTCTCTCTAGTACTAGTATATCACCTTGAAATTTTACTTCCTTTTACCAAAATGATGTTTTGTGTCATGTTTGATAGAAATTGATCCGTTTAGTTTTGAAAGGAAGTCAAAAATATGAAACGATGCTGAAGAAGACAACATTTAAGTAGAAAAGTCTTCTGGAGGCTTCGGCTCTGACTAGCTAAAAATGAGCTTCAGATGATGGCGTTAGCTATTTTTAACATCCTACAGGGTTAAGGAAGGTTCTAATGTGATACCTGTGTAATGGCAGGTAGATGTACACTCATCAGAGCGTGACGAGGGAGGGACATGCACAGCTGCATTGTGAGGTTTTGTTCTTGTGCTGCCCCTCCCATTTCTGTCATCCACCGCTCTCCTAGAAAGAGATCAGTCTGAAGAGCAGCGAGGCCCAAAGTTTGGATGTTTAACCAGTCCTAAAATAATTCATAGGTAACGGAAATTCACAATAACGTTTCATACTACGATGAAATGTCTAGAACTTATCTCTCAGTGCACAAGATATTTTACTTTACACAATGCAGTGGTTCAGATGAATTTTCTCTCAGGAGAGATGCAGAAACTTACTTGTTCGTATACTGCTAAACCCCACTTCTTTGAATTTTTAAACAAAGCTCGCCAGAAATTCTGTATAAAGTTGTAAATTTATGATAAATTGAACTACATCCTTGTTTTTATTCGAAATCTTGTTTCAAAAAGGGATTATATATTGAAAGGACCTAATGTGATCCCAAATATGATTTTTGTTTTCTTTGTTGAAAGCAATGTTTACTTTATTTCGATAACAAATGTACGTAATACTTTAATTTTCATCCATAGCAAACTGTGGCATTAATCAGTGAGAATATGTAATCCCCCCCAAAAGAAAATAACAACAAGAGTATGGATTTACGTAAAGACCTACTTGATCATCTGGTAGAGATAAAAATTGTTCCATAACAAAAGTGAAATTCCCGCCATTTTCCTTAGCATAGGTTACGTCAGGTCCCCTTTGCAACATAGATATAACATTTCATGTGTTAAAGATGATCACGAATGTACTGCAATTATCAGTGTTATATAAACACACTCATTGAAATGCAAACATTGTAACAGAAATTTTAAATGGTGACAGCTGATTTGAATATCTTGTATTACAAGATATAACATTTACAGTAGGATAGGACATAAGATCTTAAAACTTAAATCTCTCTCTCTCTCTCTCTCTCTCTCTCTCTCTCTCTCTCTCTCTCTCTCCTGATTACAGCTCATTAAAAATTAAAATGTTTTAATTTTTGCAATATGTTAATCACTCTGATGTTGTTAAAGAGAAATAAATGATTTTCAAAGTTGACATGATGGAACAATTACTAACCAATATCTGTTGTGAGCAACTATTGGAAGACCAGTTTTCCTGTTCACAAATCTGAAGTAAAAAAAAACCTCCTATGATTTAATTACTATATTTAATTTCAAAGACCTTTATATTTAAGTAAAACTGTAAGAAGCAATGGATTTATTACCCAATGCCGTCAGGAAAAATATCTGGTCTGGCTTCCCAAGTCTTGACATCATTATGCAAACCTTTGTAATACCACCACGAATCAATTTGTATGTACCTATAATTGTTGCAAAACATTTAAAATGTTATTTAGTTTTACCTAATAATCCTATTCAAAAATTCTTATTTACAAAAGATTTAACAATACTCGCCCATAATTCAGACCGACGGACTCGCTGTACTTCTGGACGTCAATGAGCGTGTTTTGGAAGGTTTTGTTCAGGTCGTTTGGTGTGGACTCCGAGTGATAATAATAATAGGCACCTGTAATCAGGAACAACACACAGTGGACACTTTCGCTTTCCAAACGTAACACGAATTGTAATGAATAAGATCTAATTGTTTTAAAGTCCGTTTGTTTTACATTTATTTAGCAATGATACAGATGTTTCTCTCTAAACTCATAGCCCTTTTTATTACGTCACCAGAGTAACGTGTAAGGTGACCTATACTTTCTCTTTTCGTCCTTCGTCGTCCGTCATGTGTCAGTCATAAACTTTTGAACAGTTTCAGCTTCGTCTCTGGAACAGCTGAACCAACTGCAACTAATTTTGGTATATACATCTATGGGTGCTGGGGAACAAAAACTGCGAATTTCATGGATCCAGCCTCCATGGGACCAGAGGGAGGGAGGGAGTCAAAACCATCAAACTTAATGTATTTTTAAAAGGTCTTCCTCTTTACTCATGGTTGGTTGAATGTTTCCTAACGTCCCGCTCGATAATTTTTTAATCATATGGAAACGTCACCATTAGCAGTGAAGGGCTGCAAAATTTAGGCCTATCTCGGCGCTTTAGTTCTTTGGGTGTCCGGGTAGCGTAGTGGTTAACGCACTCGCTTCTGACCGCTGCGAACCGAGTTCGATCCTCAGGATCGACAGTGGTCGTATGTGAGAGGATATTGTGGTCGCCCACTCGGACACGTGGGTTTTCTCCTGGTACTCCAGTTTCCCCCACATCACGCCAAAATCTGAGCCGACGAGAAGCATTAATATAAGTTGTAGAACATGTTTGTTAATCGTCGTAAAATAAATAATGTTTAATTTTCTTTTAGTTCTTTGAGCAAGGAGATATCTTTATTGTGACACACCTGCTATAATACGGGGCCTCAATTTTTGCGGTCTCATCCGAAGGTCCGCTCCATTTAGTTGCATCTTATGACAAGCAAGGGGTACTGAGGACATATTCTAACCCGGATCCACATGGGACTAGTTTGACATCAAACAGTCAAACTAATGGCATGATTATAATAAGCAACGAAACCTTTACCAGAGTTATGAAATTAATGATCTCAGAGTTCAGGGTTCATGTCCTTGGGTAGAGCTAAGCTGGTCATACATTGCATCTTAGAAAATCTTTACTTCTGGACATCATAGAGGCAAATTGTAGGTATGATTACAGTGAGCATTACACGCTTTACCAAAACTGTAAAATTCACCACCCCTGGGTTTAGGGTTGAACCCTTAGGGTGATGCTATGTTGGTTAAATATATAAAATACACTACATGTATATCATAGAAAATCTTATTTACTTCTGGACTTTTAGTAATCAAACTGCTGACATGATTATAAGAAGCAATGAACCCTGTACCAAAACTGAAATTTATGACCACTTGATGGATTAAATTGGTCATATATTGAAAATGCATTATATATTAGAAAATCTTTATTTTTCAAACAGTCAAACTATTGGCATAATTTAGTACAATAAGCCCTATACTAAAAGCTGTGAAAGTCATGACCTGGGGTTCAGGGTTTATACCCCAGGGTGGAGCTAAGTTGGTCATATTTTAAAATTATATCTTAGAATATTTTCAACTTTACCTCAGTACATTGAGGAGGCAAAATACCAAAACTGTGAAATTTATGACCTCTGGGTTCAGGCCCTAGGGTCAGGCTAAGTTGGTCATATATAATTGAAAATGCATTACCGTATAACCGGCTGTTTGGTGGGTAAATAATTTTGACCTATTTTGGCGATTTCAAAAGATTCACCAAAATAACACTCTATAAATTTAAGTACATCAGTATACATATACATTATATAATAAATAAAAATGAGTTCACCAAAATTGTATCCACCATTATAAGAGGTATACCTTGTAGAACCATATCCGTTAAATCCGTGTCCCGCCAAAAATCACCTATACTGTAAATCTTTACTTCTGAACATCAAGGAGCAAATATGTTTGCAATTATGATGATGGGCAATTAGCCGTCTTCCAAAATTTGAAATTCATTTCCCCATTGTTCAGTTATCAGAGTGATGCTAAATTGGACATATGCCTTATTTATTGAAAAATGCAATAGAAAATCTTATTTACAAGCAAGACAAACTGTTTGTATGACTTTGAAACCATTTGAAATTTTACTACCCCTAGGCTCAGGTCCCAGGGTGGGACTTAGATAATCGTATGTTGAAAATGCACTATATTTTAGAAAGTCTTTATGTATGAACACCAAGCAGGCAAACTGTTCGTATGATTGCATTTAATGAGCAATGATTCATCTTCGAAAACTAAAATTTTATCTGTCTTTCAGAACTCAAATAGAAAATCGCATTTCGCTATGATTTAAGAAAATTTACTTACCTATAAAAGAATTATAAATTATCAAATTTGTATCAATGATAGTTATTCCAATACATCTGTCATCTAATACAAGTATTTAAAAAAATGGAAAGTATAAAAAGCATACAGGTAAGACAAAATAATGACCATATTCAGGTGAGCATTAAGGCCCGTTGGCCTCTTATACATTTATCAAAGCAAAATCAATGTTATTCCTCATACCTCGAACTGGAGGATGCATTTTATCTATTGTATCATTTTTTTTACTGATCTTTGTGCTGAATAAGTATATGTTCCGTACAATTCATGATTTCTTTCATCAAGTCAGAAGATTATTGATAACCGAAGCTTGGAATCGTTGATTTTATGAATCATCTTACCATTGTCTGTCCAATAACCAAGAAAATTCAATGACACATCTTGCGCCTGAAACTGTTGTCGCTTTGCGTCTGTATTGTGCAGCAATTTCAATAGACTTCCGTACTCCTGAAATGCCTGAAACAACACAGCATCAAAGTGAGACTAAGACTACCGGAGTCAAAAGAAAACACAATAGAGAAAATACACGCCATATCTGTCAAATTGTTCAAATTTGTTTAGGAATTTATTTCTGAATGTCTAAAGCCAAAACTGCTCACGCGATTCTCACTTCTAAATGCCGAGTGTTTCGAGAAGGAGCAATCACTATCTATGTGTAAGTCTTCGGTTTGACGCGGTCATGGCACGAGTGGGGCTTGAATTCACGACCTCCCGGTTGTGAAGCGAACGCTCTAACCACTGAGCTACCGCGATCAGCTAATGGATAGAATTTATTTTTCATTCATTTTACTTCAATCAAAAGTAGTTTTGAGAGGAGTATCACTATGACCGTCAGTCTGTTCGTAAACGCAAGTTTGTCTTTCTTTACTTTCTCTCTCAGTAACTACCTCTAGTCGGCGCGGGTTTGATTCTCACTCGCGCCGATATATGTGAGAAAGTTTGCCGGTTTTCTTTCGGAAGGTCGGTGGTCTCTTCCCAGGTACATTGTATCTGGATTATCTCCTCCATCTACAGAAATTGGACGCCACCAGATAACTGAAAAATTGTTGAGTGTGGCGAAAAATAATAAACAATCAATCAATCAACAATCTCTCGATAATTATCTTACTTTGTAAGATCTGTTCATCAGATTGATAAAGATAATGTAGCATGTACTGACCCCAAATCAAGTCATATGGGTAATGTAAAGGTCGTTGGTCTATCTATCTATCGATCGATCGATCGTTAGTTCATTTGTTCGTTTTAGTACTAGTTTTTTCTGTATATTCTAGCCATCTTATGTCAAGCGTTTCTTTTGACTTAAACAAGGGGCATTTATATACAAATGTGTTTGAAACTCTCTTAATCGTCACATTGGAGCTGTGTCTTTGCATTGTTCAATGTATCATATGCATGTATGTTTCTTTTTAAATCCATTATTACTGTCCGAGTACCTGTTGACTATTTCTACGAAGCACTTTCGAATTTGAACAACTTAACTGAAGTTCAATAATGAAGATTGGAAGTTATGAGAATACTGCTAGGTTTGCATTTCAAATGCAGATTCCAGCTGATAAACATACAACTATAATGTATCATCAAGGGCACGTTTTTGCACTGTAAATCATTATAAAAATCGAGGTAAAAATTTTAGTGTAGGCTGTAATTTATGGTGGCTTTTTAAATTGATTTATAAAATTTTGTTTTGTTGAGATTACCCCTTGTCTAATTCATTGGACAATTTCCTAAATGTTATATTTCACATCCCAGAAACATGCAAGAAATAAATTTCATTTTTGAAAATACATGAGAGAATGAACTACGACGCTTCACGGCGAAATACTGCAAGACGCGCGTTAGCACTTCATGAAAAATATGTCGACGTGAAGCATTGCACTTCATTCTCTCATGTATTTCAAAACTGAAGTTTATTTTTATATTGTTTTCTACTTTCATTTCTGTTGGAATTCCCAGCCGTTAAGATACGTACTAGGCCTATATACGCGCATTGTTTACAACTACAAAGCATTCATAAGGAAATGACTATCATTACATTTTGTAAAGATATCTAAAAGAAAACAATGGAAATGGAAATATTTTGTGATGTTTCAGTTTGCTTTGAATACATGATAAAACAGCATATTTGTTTTGTTGTATTTCATTATTTGACAAAAACGAGCTGTGAAGACCCCAGTGTTCATTCATTCTTTTTTGCATATGAATTGTGACTGCCAAATTACGTGTATGTTACTGCTTTGGTAACTTTAAAGTCTCCTATTAGATGAATGAAATAGACTTGAATAGGTCAGTAAACCTAATGGACGAGACTTCAAAATTTACACTTGCACAAATGTCTGACAAGCACTTAGTACATGTTTATTGTTTGAATGTTAGATGTTTCATATATTTTGTGTTCTAATAATTATAGCAATTTCACATTCCAACAAAGTATATTTTATGGAGTTAGTACTTTTTCACAAGAAGAATTTTAATATGTTACTTTCTGTGAAAACACTATAAATTCCTAACAAGAAGTTCCTTGAAATATGTACTGATTAATATATTATATGGATTTAAAAAAAAACAAAATCTTATGATAGATCCAGATAGCAAAAGTAAAAAGATCTAATGTTTGCAGTTTCATTAAATTTTACTAATACTGAATCAAAAAATTCTGCTTGTTGTCTGCTTGTGATATTTACCTACCTGTTGTATTTACCTATCTGTTGTATTTATCTACCTGTAATATGTACCTATCTGTTGTATATATCTACCTGTAATATGTACCTATCTGTTGTATTTATCTGCCTGTAATATGTACCTATCTGTTGTATTTATCTACCTGTAATATGTACCTATCTGTTGTATTTATCTACCTGTAATATGTACCTATCTGCTGTATTTATCTGCCTGTAATATGTACCTATCTGTTGTATTTATCTACCTGTAATATGTACCTATCTGCTGTATTTATCTGCCTGTACTATGTACCTATCTGTTGTATTTATCTACCTGTAATATGTACCTATCTGTTGTATTTATCTACCTGTAATATGTACCTATCTGTTGTATTTATCTACCTGTAAAATGTACCTATCTGTTGTATTTATCTACCTGTAATATGTACCTATCTGTTGTATTTATCTACCTGTAATATGTACCTATCTGTTGTATTTATCTACCTGTAATATGTACCTATCTGCTGTATTTATCTGCCTGTACTATGTACCTATCTGCTGTATTTATCTACCTGTAATATGTACCTATCTGTTGTATTTATCTACCTGTAATATGTACCTATCTGTTGTATTTATCTACCTGTAATATGTACCTATCTGTTGTATATATCTACCTGTAATATGTACCTATCTGTTGTATTTATCTGCCTGTAATATGTACCTATCTGTTGTATTTATCTACCTGTAATATGTACCTATCTGTTGTATTTATCTACCTGTAATATGTACCTATCTGCTGTATTTATCTGCCTGTAATATGTACCTATCTGTTGTATTTATCTACCTGTAATATGTACCTATCTGCTGTATTTATCTGCCTGTACTATGTACCTATCTGTTGTATTTATCTACCTGTAATATGTACCTATCTGTTGTATTTATCTACCTGTAATATGTACCTATCTGTTGTATTTATCTACCTGTAAAATGTACCTATCTGTTGTATTTATCTACCTGTAATATGTACCTATCTGTTGTATTTATCTACCTGTAATATGTACCTATCTGTTGTATTTATCTACCTGTATTTATCTACCTGTAATATGTACCTATCTGTTGTATTTATCTACCTGTAATATGTACCTATCTGTTGTATTTATCTACCTGTAATATGTACCTATCTGCTGTATTTATCTGCCTGTAATATGTACCTATCTGCTGTATTTATCTGCCTGTAATATGTACCTATCTGCTGTATTTATCTGCCTGTAATATGTACCTATCTGTTGTATTTATCTACCTGTAATATGTACCTATCTGTTGTATTTATCTACCTGTAATATGTACCTATCTGTTGTATTTATCTACCTGTAATATGTACCTATCTGCTGTATTTATCTGCCTGTAATATGTACCTATCTGCTGTATCTATCTGCCTGTAATATGTACCTATCTGTTGTATTTATCTACCTGTATTATGTACCTATCTGTTGTATTTATCTACCTGTAATATGTACCTATCTGCTGTATTTATCTGCCTGTAATATGTACCTATCTGTTGTATTTATCTACCCTACCTGTAATATGTACCTATCTGCTGTATTTATCTGCCTGTAATATGTACCTATCTGTTGTATTTATCTGCCTGTAATATGTACCTATCTGTTGTATTTATCTGCCTGTAATATGTACCTATCTGTTGTATTTATCTGCCTGTAATATGTACCTATCTGCTGTATTTATCTGCCTGTAATATGTACCTATCTGCTGTATTTATCTGCCTGTAATATGTACCTATCTGCTGTATTTATCTGCCTGTAATGTGTACCTATCTGCTGTATTTATCTGCCTGTAATATGTACCTATCTGTTGTATTTATCTGCCTGTAATATGTACCTATCTGCTGTATTTATCTGCCTGTAATATGTACCTATCTGCTGTATTTATCTGCCTGTAATATGTACCTATCTGTTGTATTTATCTACCTGTAATATGTACCTATCTGTTGTATTTATCTACCTGTAATATGTACCTATCTGTTGTATTTATCTACCTGTAATATGTACCTATCTGCTGTATTTATCTGCCTGTAATATGTACCTATCTGCTGTATCTATCTGCCTGTAATATGTACCTATCTGTTGTATTTATCTACCTGTATTATGTACCTATCTGTTGTATTTATCTACCTGTAATATGTACCTATCTGCTGTATTTATCTGCCTGTAATATGTACCTATCTGTTGTATTTATCTACCCTACCTGTAATATGTACCTATCTGCTGTATTTATCTGCCTGTAATATGTACCTATCTGTTGTATTTATCTGCCTGTAATATGTACCTATCTGTTGTATTTATCTGCCTGTAATATGTACCTATCTGCTGTATTTATCTGCCTGTAATATGTACCTATCTGCTGTATTTATCTGCCTGTAATATGTACCTATCTGTTGTATTTATCTGCCTGTAATATGTACCTATCTGCTGTATTTATCTGCCTGTAATATGTACCTATCTGTTGTATTTATCTACCTGTAATATGTACCTATCTGCTGTATTTATCTACCTGTAATATGTACCTATCTGCTGTATTTTTCTGCCTGTAATATGTACCTATCAGTTGTATCTATTTGCCTGTTGTATTTATGTACATTATACGAGGACATTACCGAGTAATGATAACAACACAATATTTTAATAGAAAGACATGCTATGATATAGTAAGTTGACGTGTAGTGCCCAATAATCCAACCAAATACACTGTATTTTATGTTTTTCTACTGCCTAAACCATAACTACCTTATTAATTCCAGGAGCGGCAACAGCAACAGTTTTTACGTAGTATGTTTTAGGGATGGAGTCCACACCTCCCATTATTCCCCAGTTAATAGTTCCTCCCGGTGCTTCATCGTGCCACATCGAAGTGGCCATGAAGTTATCGTAGGGAGAAATTAGTATCGTGTTCCCATCAGTATCAAACACCGCTAAAGGGCCACCCGCCATACCATCCGTCATTTTAGGAGTGTTATCATCAAAACTGGGGGAAAAAAAAGAAAGCTAAGAGTGTGTAAGTACAGTAACTGTAATTTCTACATCAAGAAGTGTTTCTTGAAAGATATCAGACTGAGTTACTATTTTTTTTATAGGAATGTGTGTGTAACATACATGCCAAGTTGTTTATCGTAATCTCCAACCATCTTCCCTCCCAAATTGAGATAACCGAGAGTCTTTGAGGCGCCCTGGACTTGAAAACTTGGAAATCCGGCGGACGTTTGGTTGAAGCACCTGAGAAATGTCCTAGTTGGAGGATATGGTACCGGTGGACAGTCTACAGAGCGGGTGCCGTTCATTCCATCCACATACAGCTGGAAAATCGAGGTATTTTTAAAGGATGAGATTTGAAAACCCTTTGAAATGCACTGTACATATACATGTATCTACCGTTTATACCTTTAAACAGATCGAACATTAGATTTTCTTTGGTTAAGATTGGAGATTCACCAGAGGCAGATCACACAGTTAAATATGTATATAACACAATCTCACCAACTCAAAGGTAACGAAAGGTTTAGGTGAATAATCTTTGATCCACGCCTCCACTGTGTTTCCTTGAGCAGGGATGATGTACGTAAATTTTATGAATGTGTACGCCCCCAAAGTATCTGTGTTCGAACCCTTTTCCGTCGAATTAAGCGTGATGTTTGTTCTCTCGTAGGTAGTCCCATTCGAGATAAGAAAGAATCTTTGATTTGTAAGAAAAGTAACATTGTTGATAGAAAGACTGTAACGTCCGTCGGCGGAAGTTGATACACTGAGTGCGATGCCCCCTATGTTGAGAAAAAGAAAATTTAAAACTAATCGTGGTACTAATAGAATTTTAATAATATTTTTATATGCCTTTTATATTTCCATGTGTAAGCTATAACAATAAGTATGTGTTAGATTTTCACACAACCTAACCCTTCCCTGTATAAATCATAGAAATGTATTTTACAAATATTATTATATTGAACGAATTTCACTTTGATTACATAAATAAACATTTGCACATTGACCTGATTTCGTTACAATGTTGTGCAAAGAGACTGGTCACATAAAATATTTAAATTTCGTACCTGTTGTTTGTCTCTCAGGTTTTGCAACGCTCTTAAAACAAATCTGACACACCAGTACTAGGACTATCAAATGGACTGTGGCCATATTTGATGGCTGCATCGCATCTAATCGGTAGCACGACCGTTTATCAAAAACAAACATACTACTTGGCTGTGTGGATATTTCAATAAATGATGTTATACTAATAACAGCTTTACTCAATGTCGATATCATATTCCTTATAAATAAAAATCTCAAAGTTTGTACGATTTTCACTCCTTATGATTATCTATTGTAAATGCATGTATTTTGATAAAAATAGAAATATACAGAAGATAGTTCAATGAATAGAACAGATGACACAGTACATCTGTACCCAACTAACTACAAATATAAAAACATTCAGATAAGCTTTATTCTGAAGTCGGCGTGACGTAATAACAAAGAAACATGAGTTTCAGGATTGTCAGGAAATATGCCGGGTCGTTGACTGGATCGAGCTTGCGAGGTCCCCTTCTGCGCAATAACTGATATTATTTGTCCAATGTTTCTTATAGGGATAGGGTCATTGCATTCCAGTTTGAATACAATACCATTAAATGATAGTCACAAAATCCACACTCGAGATTCAGCAAATATAATCGAGTTGATTTTGGATTTTAGAACGAATAGCCTGGTCTAGATGTTTTCGACTACAATCGTTTGTATTCACTTTATCTTGTAAAGAGTACTTTGATCACAAAAATCAAATCATGTGACGAAACAGGGTGTGTTGTTCACACACACACACACACACACACACACACACACACACACACACACACACATATATATATATATATATATATATATATATATATATATATATATACACTAAGAAACACTGACATAGCATTGTACAAGTTCAATATAATTCTTCATTAGAAGTGAGTACTTAAATTTATTGTGTTTATATACATAAATTCATATGAAAGGAAGCTTGCATGGAAAGTCAATTTTTTTAATTTCATATTGATTTCATATACACCACTATTATCCAACCTATAACTCGAGAACCCTTTACTTGATTATCAATCTTTATCAACAGCGTTGTTTTAGTGTCAGATAACCCCCGTAGTGAAGCTCAGAGGATTCCCAGATTTCCACTACTTTACGAACATTTAATATCCAGAATAACCATGGCTTCAGCTACAAAGGCAGTTTCGATATGTATTGTAGATAGCTTCCATTTATTCTCAGATATTCTGGAAATATATGGAAGTAATCTATAAGCCATGTTAAAGATGACCTCACCATGCTTTCAGTTTTTACGGGTACAAATGTCTGGCCTTTAAATGTTTTGTTTACTTGACATAAAAACGCACAAATTATTCATGACCAGCAGATAGCTTTAAAGTCAGTGTCGGATTTAAGGAGCGCGTCCCACCCCATCTCCCACCTCCACTTCTATAATTTTCAAATTTAAGGTAAATCATGGTCTTCTGCTTGGTAAACAATACACGATAAAAGAAGTAATTGTTTTCTTTTTTCACTCTCAGAGAAATAATTGACAAGATCCTCTGACTTTTTGTTACTTTACGGGGATTTATATTTCATTCCAAAAATCCTTAAAATTTGTATCATTTTATCAATTTTACCTCATTTAAAATGACAGAAAATAGTAAAAATGACTACTTAGAAGACATCATTTCAAGCCCTATAAAATCTATAAAATCCAGGAGCTTTCGGGGGCTTCGCCTTGAACCCACTGGGGTCCTTAAAACGACTCCCAGACCTCATGTTGCACCTCCCTAACTTCAATTCCTGGATCCGCACCTTACACCTGTCAGAAAATAACACACATTCTACTCTACTTAGTTTTAATATTGTACCATTAGTTCTATATCGCGTGATATTTAAAGTCATAGACAATTTCAGCCACATGTTGTCTAAAAAATTCATACGGATGATTTCGAAAAAATCCATTTGCAAGCTTATATTGTACTTTCATGTACAAAGAATACATCACTGAAATTTTTATAAGGATGATTTCGAGAAAATCCATTTAGAAATTTGTCTATTGTACCTTCCATGACCAGTATCAGTGCTAGACTAAGTTTTACAAAAATGTTACGGTTTTAAGTTCCCGATAAATGTGAATTTCTCTGAAGAGTTATACATATATATTGTTATGTTTCTATACCATACCGCTATAAGGTTGTGTTTGGTACATTTCGATTAAGCCAGTTGATCGCAAGCTCTGTGAATTACCAAGGTCTATTCTTTGCTGCTCACCTGTTGTGATGATTTGGTAGTCATAAACATTGTTTGAAATTTTGAAGTTGTCGTCTGCTGTCATCGTTTACATATTCTTAAATCATCTAGGAAATTACAGATTTGTATTACATGTGTATACATATTTTTTTTTTACATTTGAAAAACTACGAAAGATTGCAGACATTTGACATATCAATATTGAGAATCTTTTTCGAAATCTCCGACTTGTTAGTTTATTTATTTTAAAAATTACTCGTAGATTCAATTTTTTGCAACAGACTTACTTCAATGATTTTATAATATTGGATAAAAATTACATGAATGTGGTTTCCCCAAATGGAAGGATAAGCACATGAAAACTTCATTTACACCAGTCATGTAGTTTCCAAGTCGAGGAAACTAGATTTTCTGTTCAGATAATTTAGTAAAAATCTCTCCTCTGAATTTCGTAAAACCATAAGTGACATTTCGTTCTTGAAAAAATATTATAATTCATTCATATCACATGTACAGTTTATGTGGGAAATTAACGTGCAATCAAATAAGGAGACAGTCTTACTCCGCTACACCGTTAAACGCTATATTTTAGTTAATGCTTTATAATCACATATCTATCTATATTCTATTTCTCTAGCACGTCAAGTCAGTTCGTGATAGTTACGTTACAGCAAATTTTCCTTTTGACTAATTGTCCGAAGAGACGTCATAGATTTGTAATACAAAGATATACGTTCATCCTCATCTTCGTTTTCAAACCGAAGTCGACATCGCTGTGATACAGGACGAGCCTCCCGATCGCATGCATCGGTGACATTTGTGAGGACAAAGTCTTGGTATGGACGCGTGCTGTTCCTCACGTTAGTAGCTATAGTTGGAGTCAACAACCTTCTGTTTAATTCACGCATTTCTTTACGTGACACTGGTCTCGAAATTGTGTTCAGTTCGCAGTCTGCACACATATCCTTTAACTGACGACGATGCTCGCGAGGGCATATGTCACGTTTAAGTTTACAACAGCTGGTAGGCCTGGAAACCCGCTCCACTATTGCGTCTGCTTGTTGCCTGGTAACAATTCGAAATGCTGGAGCACGTGGGATTTCAATTTCATATTCTGGGTTGTACTCTAGGTATCTGCAGAGGAATTTTCTAGTGACGCGGTTTTTGTCCTCACGTTCCCGGGCCACAGGATCTAGGATATGCTTAAATCCAGGTTTACGAAGGCGGATTTCTGTTGGTAATCCACTGTATAAATGTCGAATATTACTGTCTAAAATTCGCTGATGGGTTGTACTGAAAGCCATGATTTACAACGAAAATTATTGTGAATTACATCGCTAGTACATGCATGTGAAGTCGTTGAATTCGGTATACAAGCATGGTCAAATGAATCAATATTGCAATTAATGAAAATGTTATCACATAAGATAAAGTTTGCTTGATAAATATCCTTATCCTAGCTGTGGCTTGATACAATTGTTTTCAGCCCCCTGCCTTTTATTTGATACTATCCATTTCGTTTACGATAAGGCTACTCTGAAAAGATACGTCAACATTACTTGACAGCTGGAGTTTAAAATACTGAAGACCAAGACGTGGACCTATTTGGGTAGAGAAAACGCTGAATACGGTGACGCGTTGCGACCTCTTAGGAGTCGTGAAAGTGGTATTTGGGAATGCAGCTGGCTATCCTATCAGCAAAGCATTGAAAATTGTCAAGGAAAAGACCTATTCTGATTAACTTTTGAATAAAATCAATGAAAATCTCAATCAGTAATGACCAGTTTCTGTGTCCTCTTTTAACACCTTATAATTTTTTCTTCTTCAAATAATGTTCTGTACATGCATTTTCAAATTCCTCCCCAGAACCTCTTGAGTGTTTTACAGTGTCTCATGGGGTTTCACGAGAAAACTTTTCAGGTGGAGACAACTACGGATAACAATAGGGTTACGTGATCCTCTACAACTAATGAGTATTAAAACAGTTCTGAGACGTCGTCTTTGCTCTGCATTGTCTAGTGTATTTCATATTGTACTTAACGTGTTCAATAAGCTACTTATAGGGCCCAATAAGTCAAAAACTTATGTAAATGTAAATGACAAGAGGTAAATAAGTCACACAAAAGGTTCGTATTTTTTATTGTAACTCGGAACATGTACTAAATGAATCACGTGAAACTAGCAAAGTTTGCCGGTTTCACGATAATGTATTTATGAAAGATAAGGGTGAAATCGATATATAATGATTCTCTATAATTAATGAGTCAGAAACGAGAAAACTTACTTCAAAGAGTTCTTTTACAAAACAGATTAAAAATATATTCTTGGAAAATTGTGCAAAAACCAAATTGGCATTTTATAATCCATCAGCCGTTATATTCTCAATGAAACTATCTGTCATTTAATAGATTAGCATCCTCTCAGCTGTACGCCAGGTGTCATCAAGCATGTCAAGAGAGATCGCTTGATCACATTTTAAAAATACAGGAAAAATAATTCTAATCTAAACTTTCAACAGAGTGGAATTTTTATAAAAATCCTACAGAATGTTTTCTCTATTATAAAAATTAAAAAAAATCTTTATAAGAATGTATTTTCACCTCAGTATTTTCAAACTTCCCATAGGAAATCAGTGCAGTCATAATATCAAGAGGAAATAAGCCTAGGGATCGATGGAAATAAAAAGTGAATAGATTAAAATCTTGCATGCTTCATAGGAGAAATTACTTGAATTTTTCTATTTCAACATTCTAGATATCATTTTCACACAAATCTGCCTTACGTTTATTGAAGCGAAAGTAGTCTTCTGTTGTTGCGTTCATTTTGTTTTTTTTGGTTTGTTTGTTTTGTTTGTTTGGTTGGTTTTTTTTTTTTTGGTTTTTTTTGGGGGGGGGGGGTTTGGTTTTTTTGTTAATTTTACTGTTCCTTGGACCAGGTCACGTGACTATATTCAGTGATATACTACTAGTTTTCGTTTTTGAAATATAAGCGTATACACTGAGATAATTATAATTCATTATTTGTTTTGTTTTGGTTTTTTATCATTATCCGCTTTTAAGAATTGAATTGAGCACTTTCAATATTTCAGTATTGTCATACATTGCTATTATATTTCTTAAAGGAGTTATGAGATTGATCACTATTCGTTATCTTCACCTTTTCATTGATAAAACCCACTTATACTCTTATGTTAGCACGAATTTTCAATCCATTCTTTCTGTCCCCCCCTCCCCCAATTTTCTTTTTGGACATTCATTCCTCCCTTTTCTTCTGCGGTCCATCTCAGTGCCACTCCTTATTATGTCATTTGTTGGTTCTCTTAAGAAGTTGCTGATCCAACACCATCAATATTTTCTCAACATTTTCTTCAATTTTGTACAAGTTTTCGTTGGTCACTTTTTAATAGCCAGAATATATTCAAGATTTTTCTGATGCATCCAATATGAAAGCTAGAGAGTTTGTTTGTTCTTTACAGTCATCCTCTAACACTCTTACAGCAAAACTGAGTTAATTTGATCTTTAAGTCAGCGTTTCCACTTATGTTGTTTAACATCTTTATATTCTTAGATTCGATGAAGGAACCTCTGTTTTTTTTCTAATCTCGGTTTAATGTTAAATGCCACCATCTGGTATTACAACTTTTGCCAGATATATAAAGGATGAAGTATTGTCTATATTTTCTCCATTCAACTGTATTTTGGGTTGAATTTTTATATTACTTTTATTTTCTTTGAGTTAATGTTCCAACCAATTTTGCTAGCATTTATTTCCAGCTTGAATGTTTTAATTACTTTTCATGTGTGACTCAAAATGTAAAGAAAGGTCAGGTTGCCCACATAATCTAGGTCATCCAGACTAAAAAGAAAAGTCAATTTGTCTGTGTTGTTACCACAGAGTGTCCAGTCTACTGCTATGATAAATAACAGTGCTGACATCACACATCTTTGCCTTAATCCAGATATAAGTTTACTAGGTAAAATCTTAACGTCCTTGCAAAAGAAGTATCAACCTTGGCGTTTAATTTTTTAACTAACTGTATATCCCTCTGAACCCGGATGCAAATTATTGAGCGCTTATGCGGCTTTCCAAATTATGGTTGCTTATCAACATAATTTGAAAATAGCTCTTGTGCGTTTCTATTTACTTATTTATTTTAAATTTTGTAATATCTTTTTCATTCTTTAGATTTTTGAAAGGGAGTAGTAGTAAACGTTTAGTTTTCGAATTGTTTAACAATGTAAAATAATCAGAGAATATTTTTAATCCATGGGAATTTTTTCTATATATCGAAAATTCCCTGGTCTAGTCTTTAGAACTCGCTACCTTAGCGGCCATTCGCTCGCTATAAATGCAATAAGGGAGACATGAAATTAGCAAATAAACAAACAAGCCCCGTGGGGATCCGGGATGTTAGAATAGGTCCTCAGTACCCCTTGCTTGTCGTAAGAGGATGAGACCGTAAAAACCGAGGCCACGTGTCACAGCAAGTGTGGCACGATAAAGATCCCTCCCTGCTCAAAGGCCTTGGGCGCCGAGCATAGGCCTAAATTTTGCAGCCCTTCAACGGCAATGGCGACGTCTCCATATGAGTGCAAATTCTCGAGCGGGACGTTAAACAATATATAATCAATCAATCAATAAATAAACAAGTAAACAAAATCCAGCATTTTTCATAAACTATTACAAAGTACAATTGGTATATGTATTGAAAAAAATATCGATAGCATATTTACGTAGAACTAATTTGAAGGCTAAGATTGTGGTCTTAAAGGGTTGGATCATAAGTTCAGACGGTAACGAAACACTGCTAAAATCCAAAATGAACACTCATATTTGATGCTTAAACTAGGTTGGTTGGTTATATATTGTTTAACGTCCCGCTCGAGAATTTTTCACTCATATGGAGACGTCACCATTGCTGGTGAAGGGCTGTAAAATTTAGGCCTATGTTCCGCGCTTACGGCCTTTGAGCAGGGAGAGATCTATATTGTACCACAAGGGCTGTGACACGGGGCCTCGTTTTAACGGTCTCATCCGAAGGGCCGCCTCATTTAGTCGCCTCTTACGATTGATTGATTGAGTGGGGTTTTACGCGGAGTTAGCAATGTTTCAGGCATTTTACGGCGGATAAGTAGCTGAAAATATGTTTGGTTGTGAAAGTTGACATTTCCCTGACGGCCCCCAGTGAGCTTACTCTTTTTCGAAAATCAGGGAAACTATCTTTTACATGCCAAGGGGTTTGTAATCCTTGATACAGGACACTCTTTAACGTCCCATATGACGGACTTAAAAGTTTAAAATACGTAAACAGGTAAAAGTATAAATCATTGTTTGTATATAAACAAGTTACATGTATATTATAAAGTATTCGAATTTTTCTGTAAAAGTGGCATTCTTGTAAATATTGTATAATAATATGTTTGTCAATATTTGTAAAAAGTTCATGCATGATTGCACGTTATTAAAGTATATTTCGTATGGGCGTAAAATTACTACATTCTGTAAGAATGTGATGTATAGTTGATGAACAGTCGCAAGATATACATTCAGGTTGAAGTTCTCTGTTTAATAAATAAGAATGTGTCAATTTTGAATATCCGATGCATATTCTTGAAATAATAACTTCGTCCTGGCGTTTCATTACGGTGTTACACGATTTGTTTTGAATAGAATAAAATTTATTTCTGTCAGATACAATCCCAATATATTTGCCAAAGACCATTTACATATAATTTTATGACACATTTTAAATCTGTGTAAGGAATTTGAAAATGTACAATATCATTTTGCAGTGCATTCTTTGCCACTTTGTCTGCTATGTTGTTACCATGGATACCAATATGACTTGAAATCCAGCAGAACGCAACTATTTTACCTTGTATAGTTAGAAGATAGTACTGGTTTAGAATGTTTAAGATGTATGGATGATCAATATTCATGTTGCTTACAGACTATAGATAAGATAGGAAGTATGCAAATATTCTGAAATATTGTGAAATATTTGTCATTACAAATTTTAATGTACTCAAACGCAAGTTGGATAGCCTTTGCTTCGGAGGTATAAATTGTTGCTCTGTTCCGGAGTCGTGTCGAGAAAACATTGTTCATGGTTACTGTAGCACCAGCGACTTTATTTTGGTCTTTTGAACCATCTGTATAAACATCAGTTGTAGAATGTTTAGATTGTTTATTTCGGATACCTTTTGTTTGAAAATAGCGGCATTTGCTTCAGATTTTTTATATTCAGGACGTGATTTGTCAACATTGAGTTTTAGTCATATCCATAGTGGTATCTCTCGCCTCTTACGTCAAGCAAGGGATACTGAAACCTTGATATGAATGATAATGCATACTGCTAGAAACATATAGGAATGTACCTTATTGTTAGTTTAGGAATCATATCGAAATTGACAAAATATTGATTCATTAAATTTATTCTACATTACAAGATATCAAAGATATACTCACCTTTAAGAATTTTTTTTCTCTCTGGAATTCATAATACCTTAACATTACCAATCGTTTGCTGTGATAGTACTCGGTTAAAACCCTTGACATGACCAATCGTTTGTTGTGATAGTACTCAGTTAAAAACCTTGACATGACCAATCGTTTGTTGTGATAGTACTCAGTTAAAAACCTTGACATGACCAATCGTTTGTTGTGATAGTACTCAGTTAAAACCCTTGACATGACCAATCGTTTGCTGTGATAGTACTCGGTTAAAAACCTTGACATGACCAATCGTTTGTTGTGATAGTACTCGGTTAAAACCCTTGACATGACCAATCGTTTGTTGTGATAGTACTCGGTTAAAAACCTTGGAGTCTGGTTTTGTTTCACTACATGCATGTCGACAACACATTTTCGCAGAGAATAACATATGAGGACAACACTTGTAGTTGCTATTTAAAATAACAAGAAAAACGTTTGAACTCTGTAACGAAATATTTACAATATTTCTAATTCACTAGTACCTCTTCGATATATCGCATTCAATATTGAATTGTTGTCGTTGAACTGTTTCCATGGTAACACTTCCAATGGACCTTCTTCAAAATTTTACAGCATTTAGATTTAAACTCGGGGTTGCTGATAAGACTTTACATCAAGACATCGAAGTCCAAATGCTAGAATATGTTTAATCTTCTACTGTTCTATGTTCCGTTGCTGTGGTAGCTTAGGAAACATAGCAAATAATAATAATGATAAAAACCATTGAGCGTCATTAATCTTTTGAATAAAAATAAAACAGACGCTTTTAATGAGTAATTTTTTTTAATGTTTAATAGAATTACACCGGACTTCAATTTAATCATTTCATTTCAAAACGGTGACTTTACAACAGGCCTGGGGAATCATTGATTATACGTATCGTCAACTTGACTACAAAAGCCAGGAAACTATTAAGTTTGCGTTTCCAGACTGGTACTTTAAAACGTGTCAATCAACATCGATACTGTACCATTAGTCTGATTATTAACCAAAGCATTGCTTGTCTAGTGAAAATGTTCAATGATAAAATAACATTCTTAACTATATAGTGGTCGTTAAAATAAAATAAAAAATCATGTATATTATGTGTAACGTGAGAAGGTTTCAGATAACGAATAGTGATTAATTTTATAACTTCTATAAAGAATACAAAATTCAGAGTAGGGCGAACACGGACGGACCCCTGGACATACTCATACTTAGGTAGGATCAGGTGCCTAGGAGGAGTAAACATCCCATGTCGGCCGGTCACACCCGCCGTGAGCCCTGTATCTCGATCGGGGAAACGTAGTAATCAGTAGTCAAATCGGTGTTCAAAGAACGGCCTCAATTGGTATGAAACATGTCAGACGTGGAAACAAGCCCATTGTAGCAGACTTTTGCCAAATATATGTACACTGTGTATGCACAACTGTCTTAAAATATACTTTTGAATAGGATATTACTTTCCTTTATATATGATTAACATGTAGTCAGTATTCCGTATTGTAGCTTGGCAAGTAACACATGATTTTGGCTTTCGTTTATATATATATATATATATATATATATATATATATATATATATAGACACCCAAGAAAATATTGTGTATCCGCTTTTGATATTTACAAGGCAGATACACTTTTTTCAGCAACAAACTTTCCACCACTCATAGGAAGGATCAGTTTAGTTCATGATGTGCAGTGTGTTTTGTGAAACTTTGGATAAATGTGCATGACGAAAATTGAAAGGAATAGTTGCCAATGTATTCAATTCAAGCTAAAAAAAAATAAATGATTGTAATCATAGTGATAGATCCTATTAGAGCCAGAGGTCACAAAGTTTATCGAAGTGTAAACTTTTAAGCAGCTAGCTTATTAACCAGTCTATGCGTATTAAGTTGAACTTATTCTAGTAAAATTCAGCCACAAGGAAGTGGCTTGTTTAGACCAATATAAATCAACCACAAGAAAGTGGCTTGTTTAGTTCAGTACAAATCAACCACAAGGAAATAAATGGCTTGTTTAGTCCAGTGGCTTACAAGTAATATTTATTCATATTGCTTTTCAATATTAATCTGCATCTAAAAATTTAATTAACATAAATTGCATTTACATTAAGTTAGTTTATAATAAATTGACATGTTCTTTATTTCTCATTCTATATTCGTTTCAGACCGTTTTCTTCAAATATGTAGCTGGGAGATTCCACCAAATAGAGTTTCTCATAGTGGATTAAAAAGAATGTGAATATTGGGTGTATACTTTGGAGCAAATTGAAGGGTACAGTATATGAAAGGAAATTGGGGGATACAGCTTACATAAGAAGGAATTGGAGGGTGTCGTATACATGTATGTAGGTGGCAATTGGAGGGTACAGTGTATACAAGAGAGAATTGGAGGGTGCAGTGTATACAAGAGGGAATTGGAGGGTACAGTGTATACAAGAGGGAATTGGAGGGTACATTGTATACAAGAGGGAATTGGAAGTTACAGTGTATACAAGAGTGAATAGGAGGGTGCATGTATACAAATGGAAATTGAAGGGTGCACAGCATATAGATGGGAATTCGAGGGTATAAAGCATATTAGAGGGGATTGGAGGGTACAGTGTATATAAGAAGAAATTGGAGGGTGTTATGTATATGTAAGAGGGAATGAAGGGTACAGTGTATCAATATACGTAAGAGGGAATAAAGAGTGCAGTACTAGTGTACATGTATATAACACAGGATTGAAGGGTGCAGTGTATATAAGAGGGAATTGGAGGGTGCAGTGTATGTAAGAGGGAATTGGAGGGTGTAGAGTATATAAGAGGGTAGGAAGGGTACAGTGTACGCAAGAGGGAATGAAGGGTGTGAAGTGTATATACATGTAAAAGGGAATGAAGAGTAGCAGTGTACATGTATATAAGAGAGGATTGGAGGGTGAAGTGTATATAAGAGGGGATTGGAGGGTGCAGTATATATAAGAGGGGACTGGAGGGTGAAGTGTATATAAGGGGGGATTGGAGGGTGCAGTGTATATAAGAGGGGATTGGAGGGTGCAGTGTATATAAGAGGGGATTGGAGGGTGCAGTGTATATAAGAGGGGATTGGAGGGTGCAGTATTAATAAGACGGGACTGGAGGGTGCAGTGTATTTAAGAGGGGATTGGAGGGTGCATTGTATATAAGAGGGGACTGGAGGGTGCAGTGTATATAAGAGGGGATTGGAGGGTGCAGTATATATAAGACGGGATTGGAGGGTGCAGTGTATATAAAAGGGATTTGGAGGGTGCAGTGTATAGAAGAGGATATTGGAGGGTACAGTGTGTATAAGAGGGATACAGTGTACATGTACAGATGAGGGGATTAGAGGGTGTAATTTATATATGGAGGGATTTGAGGATGCAGTGCTCTGATGTTTGGAAGAAATTGTTGGTTGTTTGGGATGGGTATATATAAGAAGACATTGGATGGTACAGTGTATATAGGAGGGTATTGGAAAATGCAGTCTTCCGGTACTTTGGAGGAAATTGGGAAGACATTGGAGGATGCAGGATTTTTAGGAGGGAATTGGATGATGTAAGAGGAAATTAGAGAGTACATTGTATATCGGAAAGATTGGAGGTCCCCGGTACAGTATATGTAGGAGGGCATTGGAGGGTGTGCAGTGTATCTGAAATGGAAAATACAGTGTACACAGGAGAAAATTAGTGGCTCTTTTAGGCATTTTTGTCATCAACGTTAACAAAATTGAAAGATTTTGAAAACAGAAAAATACGCTTTAAAAATCGGTTTCATTACAGTGATATGAAAAGTTTTTTTGGTTTTTTATTTTTTAAATCAGATACAAAGGATACATAGCTCTCACAATGGGTGTTGCTCGTATTCATGCAAGTCCCCTGAAAGCAGGAGATAATGAAGTTGCTACAGTCGTGCTGCATCTCATTATCTCTTAATGTGCATGGTAAATCAATGGGATGGTTCTGCCTATTCTAGAGGGGCAATTCATTTTCTCTGTTTAGTATTTCAGTTTTATGAGAAGGGATTACATGTTCTTACAAGCACGGATATATTCGAAATAGCATAGACTCTTATTTGGACCATCAATTTATAGACAGCACAAATAATGGTATGTAATATTTAAGCACATATGAATTCAGAAGATTTTTCTATATTCCAGAAAGGTGAAATAAAACTGAAAATATTGAATTACTAAAAGTAGCTTATTTTTCATAAGTACGGAACATTGGAAGCAGTGGTTCGACAGTATACCTACATGTAGCACTTCGACCATGCGGGAAACTAAACGTGATACGAGTACTACTAGCATGTTAATACGTTTTTTAAAAAGTTTAATTCTTACGTTATTTTAACGTACTCATCTATCATCGTCGACAGTGGTACATTTAAGTTCTACGTTCCACATTTGTACGTGCAAATTAGTAACTGGTTTTCTTTATCTCGAGTTCATTATTTTTTTTTTATTCACAAAAAAAACCTAGTTGAGTCTCGCCAAATTTCTGTTGTGCATTAAAAAAATAATAATAAATAACGAGAGTTGTAGAAAACTGGAGACTAATGAGCAAGTTTCTCCGTTTACATACTGTTTATTGCATTTTCAGCATTACTTCGAGTAGTGGAAGATCCAAAGTCGGAAAGTTTAAATAGAGCTCTGTTGCACGTGAAATAAAAACTATCCGGAAATGATGTAACAACAGTGATTTGGGAGGGGAGGAGGGTTATAACGCGTCGTTTCGATCCCCTAGTCCTGTTCATCTCACCGTGTCCAGATCGCATCTTTCTTTTCCCTGTTTCTTCCAGCTTTTTTAGTCCACCTTACGACCTTCCAGATGACTTTTGTACCTGGCTATATGTATAACTGAGAGTGTTTCTTGATAATTTGAGAGCTTGATTGTCTTGGCATTGTAGATAAAAGCCCTCACTCCTTTATTGTGTTTAGATCTGGAGCGTTTTGGATTTGAAACTGGCGGGAAATAGCGTAATACATGGTTTTAAATCAAAACGCAACAATATTCACAATTTTTCATAAGCTACTTGTACGCCCTTGCTTCCTATATTTGGATCAAAATCTGCCCACCATCAATATCCATTGTGATTTTATTTCATACATGTAATACACGAATACTGTAATTCTATAAATATTCGTTGTGATTTTGTCGTTCATCATTGTTAATAACAGTTTCCACGTGCTAAAGGGACGCATAAGTTACTTGTGTGTATGTGTGATATCTACCACTGCATTTGTAACAACAAACATGGTCGCGGTAGCTCAGTGGTTCGAGCCTTCGCTTCGTAACCGGAAGGTCGTGAGTTCGAGCCCGGCTCGTGCCATTGCCGCGTCAAACCAAAGACGAAAAATAGGTAGTGATTGCTCCTTCGCCAAACGCATGGCATTTAGAAGTGAGAATCACAGGTCTTTCGGATATGACCTTAAAAACGGAGGTCCCGTGTCACAGTTGGCACGTTAAAGAACCCTCACTGCTACGGCCCTGAGCGCTAAGCAGAGGTCTAAATTTGTGGTACTTCACCTACAGCTGGTGACATCTCAATATGAGTGAAAAATTCTCGACGGGACGTAAAACAAACAAACAAACAAAATGTAGCAACAAAATAGCAGTTATTCACGAGCGACGGATTTGTGACACCGTCGATGTATCAAATGATATTGTGTGTGTATGTTTACCTTTGTTTTCGAATATGTCAATAGTATTAATTAGTCTTAACTATGTCCACCACTTAGTGAATACTGCTGAATACATATTTTGCTTGAGTCACTGGGTGGTCATCTTTTGAATTGCATAAAACGTTAGTCCAAAGTTCATATTTACTTTTGTTAGCAATTGTATACGATAATACTTACAACAACATTGCCAGGTACATTTATATTGTCAACGATAACCTTTTTGTTTTGACATGAATAAATTGGTCTTGATACGATTCTCACTCTAACCGTGATCGAAGTTAAATGCGAATAAGTCCAAAACATTGAAATAATGATATTTGAATACGTCTGACTATGAGGAAGAGGATATTAAATTGAGTCCAAAACTCTTTGAAATTTAATCGACGTATATCGTATGCAGTTCTACCGCTACCCACCCATCATTACCTTAATAATCATAAAAGAAATATATCTAAAATGATTGGATAAATTTTCAATTACCCTCCAACCGTTAGTATTTCCTCTACTGGCTTTATAACGACCATGATAACTAATACCTCCGCCACTTAAAGAGACTTTTATTAGGATGATAATTTGTAGAGAAAGCAAGGTATCGTATGGTACAACTAAACATTTTTCAATAATACATTTTCGTAATGGCAGGCTTCCTTTCGAATTATAAGTGGGAAAATGAATATTAGTGATATATATATATACAAATTTGAAATGAGTAAAAATAGAAGTGTGACGTTCCAGTACATAGTAGAGTTCCTATACAGAATGTAAAAGTTATTTCTTGTAATTTTTATCGTCAGAAATTTGATTATTGTAAAATATCTTTTCAACACTTTTCGTATATTCAATAGCAGGACCGATATATGCTGAATACGATATATAGTAAATGGACTTAGTCTGTTCTAGCTCTATGTATAACTTACCGGTATATAATGAATTATATATATTCTGCCTATTTATATAAATACATACTTAGCATATATACATTTAATGCAAAATAATATGCTCACAAATTTGCCTTTACTAGATTAGAAGAAAATAAAAAGAATAATTTGATAAAAGAATTCCGATTTAGCCAAGGACTTAGAAGAGTACACTTTAAAACACTAATATGAATTAAGTATACGAGGTATAAAATCCACATATAGCTACGTACCCAGATAAAATACCCATAATTTCATCAAAAGAAACTAGGGTGAATTTTATCATTTCCCCCCAAATATTTCATCTAAAATGACCATATAATGTATGGTATATACAGGGAAATATTCGCTCCGTTTTATTTCTGCCACTTTTGCTCTCGCAATCAGTGAACGAATTCAAGACTGGGCATATTTCTTTAAACGCAAATGATTTGTGTCATTTTGCATTTTGTCGTCTTTTCGTTATTTCGAGGCGAATAAACGACAACACACAAAAAAAAAAAACAACAACAAAAACAGCAAAACGATTATTAGTGCCTCATCGCCCTGATATAACAAAAAACAACAAAACGAAAAGACGATGAAATACAGGTGAAAAGATGAGTAAGAAAACCAGCAAACATAGTCATTTCACTTGAAGTTTTGTTGTCGTGTCGTTACTTCGAGATGAAAAGACAACAAAACGATAATTAACAACGACAAAATGTAAACTGACACATATCAGTCACCATAGTGTCAACTGGGTATGCAAGAGAAGAAAAAGCTGGGGGGGGGGGGGGGGGGGAGGAGGCATGGGCAAAAATAACACCGTCATGCCAGAAGCGATCTTTTGAATACTTTCGATATCACTGGACTCTTTATAATCAACTATATTACAAATTATAACTAAATATTTGTCCTTATTAGAATATACAATGTTTCTTAATTTGAATCTGCTTATGTAATGAAACTTTAATTAAATGAGTATTCATGAAATTATCAAGCTGAATTGTTTTTAAAAGTGCAATGGAGCTGTATAATTTCCCTTGGTATTGTGAACAGCTCAGTAATTTTCTATTGCCATAGTCTACGGTTGAGGGCAATACAACATTGAAAAGTACAGCTCAGTAATTTTCTATTGCCCTAGTCTATGATTGAGGGCAATACAACATTGAAAAGTACAGCTCAGTAATTTTCTATTGCCTTAGCCTATGATTGAGGGCAATACAACATTGAAAAGTACAGCTCAGTAATTTTTTATTGCCTTATTCTATGATTGAGGGCCATATATACATTGAAAAGTACAGCTCAGTAATTTTCTATTGCCTTAGTCTATGATTGAGGGCAATACAACATTGAAAAGTACAGCTCAGTAATTTTCTATTGCCTTAGCCTATGATTGAGGGCAATATAACATTGAAAAGTACAGCTCAGTAATTTTCTATTGCCTTAGTCTATGATTGAGAGCAATATAACATTGAAAAGTACAGCTCAGTAATTTTCTATTGCCGTAGCCTATGATTGAGGGCAATACAACATTGAAAAGTACAGCTCAGTAATTTTCTATTGCCTTAGCCTATGATTGAGGGCAATATAACATTGAAAAGTACAGCTCAGTAATTTTCTATTGCCTTAGTCTATGATTGAGGGCAATACAACATTGAAAAGTACAGCTCAGTAATTTTCTATTGCCGTAGCCTATTATTAAGGACAATGCAACATTGAAAAGTTCCCATTTTCGAGAGGAAAATTCTTTCTGGTCAGCAACTGTGTGAACATTAATTTGATAACACTTATATTGCCAGATACTACGGTTTTAAATTTTACAGTTTCAAGAGTAATTTTTGACATCTTTAGTCATTTAGTGTAGTTTAACATTTTATTTATAGTTTATACATGTAAATTTTTTCATAGCCATGCAAGACAATAGATTAATTGCTTCCGGTTCACAGGTGATGTAATCCGTTAATTGAATGAGTGCACATTTATAGAAAGGATATATATATATATATATATATATATATATATATATATATATATATATATTCTGTTTCCATAATAATTTAATAATTGCTATTTATTGCTATGTGATAAAATTTACGAGAGGACTAAGTCTTCTATTTTTAAACAAAACATGATAAAATCAGTCTAAAGTGCTTTACGTAAAAAAGGAAAAAGAAAGTATTAGAAGCGATGGACGTCTAAACAAAAACAAATAATAAATGAAGTAATTGTTTCTCGTTGTTATTGAATTTTAAATTGATAAATTTCAAAATCAATGCCTGATTTTCCGACTGTGCTGTATATGCTTTGATCACCAATTTCGAATTCATGACTGATGTCTGGCATCAATTTTTTAGGTGATGAAATATTCCATTACAAAGATTTTTATCTGGCTTTGTCTCGGTAAGAGCCTATCGAATTTTAAGCTAATGAAAAATTATGAAGATTTTTTTTAATGGCTTAATTGATTAGCTTTGTCAGTAAATCCTCAACTATTGACTTTAGATAGTAAATTGCTTCGGCGGGTGGCTCAAGTTTACTTTAAAGCATTTAGCAAACTTGGCTGTACATGCAATCAGAGATACTTACTCGTATATTCCATTACTGAATGTAATAACTTTCGCATTCAACTTCAGGTGTTCAGAATGATGTGAAAGCAATCACAACAGTTCCTAACAGTATGGTAACTGTTAACGGTAAGGCAGTGGAGGGTTGATAACAGTCAACGGTAAGGCAGTGGAGGGTTGATGAATGTCAACGGTAAGGCAGTGGGGGTAGATAACTGTCAACGGTAAGGCTGTGGTGGGTTGATAACAGTCAACGGTAAGGGAGTGGCGGGTTGATAACAGTCAACGGTAAGGCAGTGGCGGGTTGATAACTGTCAACGGTAAGGCAGTGGCGGGTTGATAACTGTCAACGGTAAGGCAGTGGCGGGTTGATAACTGTCAACGGTAAGGCAGTGGGGATTCATAACCGTTAACGGTAAGGAAGTGGCGGGTTGATAACTGTCAACAGTAAGGGAGTTGCGGGTTGATAACTGTCAACGGTAAGGCAATAAGGGGTTGATAACTGTCAACGGTAAGGCAGTGGGAGGTTGATAACTGTCAAAGGTAAGGCAGTGGGAGGTTGATAACTGTCAAAGGTAAGGCAGTGGGAGGTTGATAACTGTCAACAGTAAGGCAATAAGGGGTTGATAACTGTCAACGGTAAGGCAGTGGGGGTGTTGATAGCTGTCAATGGTAAGGCAGTGGAGGCTGATAACTGTCAACGGTAAGGCAGTGGGGGGGGGGGGGGTGATAACTGTGGAGGATTTGGAGGAAAACTGTACATAATTCATGGTATCGCATTATGCAGAGTTTGCACGGTTTTATATTCAGGACAAAAAACTCTTTATATTCGGCAAAATCTCGAGCGCTCGATATAATATGCCATGCACAAGTTGGCATGATTATCTCGTTCGCTCGACCTTTTTTATCTGGGATGTTCGAAATATTATCTCGAGCCCATAACATATCATCTTGAGCGTTTGACTCAACGTTAATATCTAATCATGTTTACTCTTATTGCCACATGTACAATAGAATTATTACTTATCATCGAACAATTATTATATTAATGTGCGTCTTTGGGTAAAAACAACAGAGAAGATTTTAAATCGAGTTAGACAACATCTCGAGCGAACGGGATAATTATGATGATAACTCCAATAATAATAGCTTAACATAATTTGGATCTAGTAACAGATTTGTGTGTCCTAAATACATGTATACCACCGTAGATTTGTAAACATATAAACAAACCTGTCGCAATTTATAGTTCTCGTACAGAAGTATTAATGATATATTCATAACATAAACGAAACTATTCTATGTTGTTACATGAATAAAAAGCAGTCACATGCATATGTGTTCCAAGAGGACATGTCACGTACAAAATCAGTAGTATGACTGTACCATGATTTTTTTTTATTTAAAGTATTCTTCAGCGAGGAGCAAATTATAGACTTTAAAGTAAGCGTCTCCAATAGCACATGGCAAGAAGCAGAGGGCACCTGTCAGTCGCTGAATGGATCTTTGTGGGGCCCTGACTGGAGGGAATCGTTCCTCTACTTACGAATTATTACTCACCAATCCATCACGTGGTAAATATGATTCTAGTAACGAGTGAGGAGTGTGTTGTCTACTTCATGTGGACTAAAATTAAAGTGTAAATACAGTCAAATATTAAAGTACAACACTGTACTAAATTCTAAGCCATCATTTGTAGAATCCCTGATATATACTTATGTATAAAGATCTTTTCAAAACGGAAAGCATGATAGGGATTCTTCTTCCCTCCTCCTCCTCCTCCTGATCTTCCTTATTATAATTATTATTATTATTTTCTCCTAGATTTACCTCAATTTTCAACATTTTCAATATTAGTTAGCACATGTATAGAAATTTTAGTTTGTAAAAATCTGTTTCCTCGATTTAGGATGGTCAAACTTTTTAATTTTTTAATATCGTTTTACTTTAAAAATATTGTCAAAACACCTTGCACTGAAGTACTTCTTTTGATAAAGATTACAATGAGTTGGTCACTAAATTAAGGCCCCAGCATCACGTAGATACCAGTAACTTAAAATGGTCTAGAATATATAATACAGTATAGAAGAGTTGTGGTATAAGTTAATAAATTGAAAACGAAATTTAATACTACTTAAGTGATTAGGAATATTAAGGGGCTTTATCTCCCGCATCAGAAAACTTCCTATCTGGGAAAGATGGAAGCGACAGGGTAAATAGTATGTGGAATAAGGAGTGGGGCACAACTTTTATGACAGATGTCTTGCATTATGTGTCCTGGCGTATGGTCATAAAATTCTTGATCCTGATCTCTCACTCATATCTCTAATTCATATAGAGACGTCACTAGCTTTAGGTGAAGTGCCACAAACTTTCACCTACGCGTGGGGATCAAGGCCGTAACAGTGAAGGTACTTTTCCATGTCACTACCTACCGAGACATTGGACCTCCACTTTAAAGATCATGTCTGAGAGACCCACTTTAATTTCTAATACCAGACGCTTGACAGAAGTACTGTCCCATACCTATGTTAAACATTTTAAGTTTGATCATAGTAAACTTATGTTTTATTATTTTACATATGGCATTTTGGTTTTACGACATTCCTGCTGCGTTTTGCTAATAGGCTTATATGACGTCGTCTTTGTTATACTGTAAGTTAGAATGCCTTTCTCCGTAACTCATAACTTTCAAATCCTTTTTGTCAAGATATCAAAATCACTCCCTGATGTCATATGCACTTTTATAAAACAATCTTATTTAAGGTAAATCTTCCGTCCGCTGTATTTTTTTTACTTTCGATATCACTATCATGTTATAATTGATTGATTGATTGATTGTTTATTGTTTTCCGCCACACTCAACACATTTTCAGTTATCTGGTGGCGTCCAGTTTTTATTGGTGGAGGAGAGAACCCAGATACAATGTACCCGGGAAGAGACCACCGACCTTCCGAAACCGGCAAACTTTCTCACATAAATCGGCGCGAGCGAGAATCGAACCCGCGCCGACTAGAGGTGAGAGGTATTGTGATTTTAAGAGCAATGCTCTAACCACTCGGCCACTGAGGCCCCTATGTTATGTTGTAAATTTGAAATCTGTTGGATAGAAGTAAATACAAAATTTATGATATGACATCTTGACTCATTTAAAAATTCGTGAAAAAATTCAGATTAATCGTTGGGTTTTTTTGACAATGAACTATTTCGAGAATAAAAAACAACATTTATTGATGATAGAGAACATTGGCAAAATAACTTATCAGTACAGCCCAAGTCTCTGATAATTTCATCAATCAGATGCACGTGCGTTTCGGTTGGTATTCGTCATTTGAGAAAAGTAGCATCATGCAATTTGGAGACGCAATAAGTGTTAGTTGAGCATTAGATGAACCAATGGCGAACGTTTCTCAGTCGTTTGACGTATTACACTGTGACTAGTTTTAGCCGTAGGATTTACACGAATCATGGTGTCCGTGCGGAATGAATGAATACTGTACTTTGCATGGTTTCTCATGTGACAATATGGTAAAAACATATGCACAATTGGGAAAGGTTTTAATACAGTTTAGTATCTTCCTTCAAAATATGATCATGGTCTACTTTCTGTATTATCTTGGGATCCGCCATGAAAGATAGTTGTCAAAGTAAAGACGACAAAAGATGAACGTGAAAATCAACTACTTTGAACCACTTGTCGAAGAAGAAATGGTAGAATGGCAGAATGTCTTGCGAGAAAATGGGCTCCATGCAATTACGTAATATTAAACTTCAGACTTAGATGTCAAGGATGAACATCTACAAAACTCGATTAGAGTGAAGGAAAATATTGTTGTCAATATCTCTCTGTCACAAGAAAATACGAGAGCGAGTTAATAAGAAAGCAGTGCATCCCATTTCCGATTGACTGAGACGGTCATGACTTCCATGCCTTTTTCAATATATATTTTATACCTTGGTACAAAATTGCATGCGTATCGAGTCATTCTTTAATAGGATACTGAATGTCAAACATGGCTAGAGATGCAAAGGCATGGTTTTCATCCAACGTTCAGTACTGTTCTGTAATTCGGTAATTGTATTTAAAAGGTAAAACATGCAAAAAAAAAATACACGGCGAGTTAGCAGATGTTTATGGGTCTTCTGCTCCATCTTATGCTCAGATTAAATTCTGGGTAGAGGAATTCAACGTCTTTAGAAAATGAAGCCAGGTTTGGACGCACACTGGATGACACTGACCAAGAAATGTGTAACAAAGTTCAGAATCTAGTATACTCTGTATACTCGGCGAATTCAGGTTGAGTAAATAGCGCAAGCATTCGGCATTTCACATAGTAGCGTTTCAACAACCTTACTTGATCGTTTAGGTTTGCGGAAGCTAACAGCCCATTGGGTCCCCAAATCCTTAGCGATGAGCAAATGGCAACCAGAACATCAGTATACAGCGCTTTGTTGAGGCGTATTAGTTCAAAAGATGATTTTCATTTGCGTCTGGTGACTGTAGATGAGATGGGTTCATCATTATGAGCCAGAGAATAAAGCTCAGAGTCGTTAGTGGGTAGGACCGGGATTCCGAGGCCAAAGAAGTTCAAGACGCAACCATCTGCTGGCTAGGTGATGGCCACAAAGTATTTTTGGACGCAAAAGGCGTTATTATGTTGGACTTTTTACCCAAGAGAAGTAAAATAAATGGAGTGTACTATGCAAACTTGCTAGATCAGCTGAGAACCGCCATCCGTGTAAAACGCCAAGATAAAGTTTCTAAAGGTGTTTTGCTGCAACAAGACAACGCGAGAGTCCACACTTGCAAAGATGCAATGAACGCTGTAGAGCGAAACGGGTGTGAAATAATACCACATCCTGCCTATTGGCCTGATCTAGCTCCTAGCGACTTCTTCCTATTCCCAAACTTGAAAAAGGCTGTCCATTGACGTCATTTCTGGTCTGACGAAGACGTCATGACGGCAGTTGAGGAGTGGGTCAATGGAAAGGACCTTGACTTTTCCAGTTCTGGGCTGATGGTGCTTGAACATCGTTGGTCTAAGTGCATCACACTAGAAGGCAATTACATAAAAAAAAAAAAAGAGTGGATCTCAAATGGATATAAGTTAGGCTGGTTACTTATTGACTCAGAATCTAGACATAATTCACAGATGATTACAAAAGATATTGAAATCAAGCGATAACTTGCTCATTATTACAGGGAAAGACAGAGATTTAAAAAAAAAAAGGCATTTGAAATTCATCCCGCTTAAGACATAGTTTATTACTATTTGGAGAGATAGAGCATTAGTCCTGTTCCATTCATAGATACATTCTTGTATTTTGATGACGACTTTGAGTTTTTTAAAAACGTTTTCCAGACTGCAAATTAAGATTATAGAAGATGGTTGTTTTAGCTTGAACAGTGGTATGAGAGACAGTGTCTAAATAGGGTCGTGATCCTGTAACATGGGGCAAACTTTCATTCACCAGACTCAATGATGGCATATCTGAGTCTCATTTATTCGTTTTTGAATTTTCTTATTCTTTGCTGGTGTAGTTCTATCGAATGACAAGTACACTGCTTATATATGAATGCACGCGTGTGTCTATTTAATGTTTGAATACATATATCTTTCCTACATATAACTCTATGAGATGTTTCACAAAATTATTATTAATTTCGAGAAACTTCGGTAAACCATTTTTATATTTTTCTTTGATACTGTATTCGAATTTTCCAGATCAAAACGCAATGTCATTGTTCTCATTTCGTTTTGAAGTTTGAGAACAACCGGTGTATTTTAATTGATAACTGAATATGAGTTAGCATGTGTCGTATGATAGTCTGATCGATGTCCTTTTCCGTGTGATTTATGTTGAAATTAACGTCTTTTGTATCAAAGATTTTGCTGCCGCTGACCGTTTGGAAGTGAGGTTCTAGAAAGTTCAAAGAGTCTGAGGTGTTTGTTTTCCTCTTATCAGCTGATAATAGCTGTTTATGAATTTGATATAAAAGTAATGGTGAATGAGTTTGAGGTTCTCATTTGAAATGGAACAGACAGTTGGATGAACACTATAATTTGTAACAGACAAGTTGTTTTCTTTTCTTTGAACTCGAATTTTTGGGTGTTTCAGGAAGCAATTTCAAACATTTCAGAAATGAAACTGGAAGCCATATTTTTCGTAACAACTTTATTTTCTGTCCAGAGACACTTTTTCATTTAAGAAAACTCTGATAAAGTAAATTTGGAATAAAACAACAAATTGTGCCTAAAAATGACGATATTGACCATGAAAATGTTACCACTTGTATCTATCCACTTGATTTTGAATAAAATCTCTTATCATACCCGCGCTTTCTGAAGAAAATGCAAGTATTTTGTTGTTACCCTGGTCCGTCCGTCACACATTCTTCTTCAAACTCGTCTTTTATTTTATGCAGTAACCAATAATATTCTTTTGGAATACGATAGTGTGCCCTGTAGATGCGAGGCTTCTACCCTGGGGGACAAATGGGGATCAATAAACTATGTTTTCCTGATAAAACCTGGTTCCCAGAACTCCTCATACATTTTACGCTGTAAACAAATCATATTCTGGGAAATAATTGGTGGCGTCTTGTAGATATTTTCACCCTGGATGCCAAAATGGGGGTACAAAAAAATTGGGTTTTTTTCCTCAAAATAACCCTGGTTCACAGAACTCACCTTACAATTTATGCAGTAGCTGAATCATCTTTTGGAAGATGCTTGGTGGTGTCCTGTAGATGTGAAATAAAGTTTCCGAATTTTTATTTTCACCCTGGGGCCCACGTGGGGGTAAAAAAAACGATGTGTGTGTGTGTGTGTGTGTGTGTGTGTGTGTGTGTGTGTGTGAAGCAGAATTGTTTGATAATTGAAATTGCTTCTTTTGGTGTCTTAAGCCAGTTGCTTTATATTCGACACCTGATCGTATTTTACAGGCCGACAAATAGTCATCTTTGGTTGAATAGAGTGAAAAAGGCTAATTCTACCGTGTGGATAAATGACCTAGATTGTGGAACCAATGACATTTTCACACAGCCTGTACACGGGAACAACATAAGCATTACACAATGCCTTGCGCTTAATATGACATCTCCCCACAACGAGGATCATGTTCTGTTTGCAGCACCGTGTGAGCAGAAAATGGGGTTTATCTGCGCTTTCTCTAAAGGCCACTATTTAGGTAATCTTCTGTATCTGTGATAGTTAATTAGGATATTAATTGTACCGTACCTATATATATGCTTTAAAAAACTTTCTCCAATGTTTACTATTTAATTCTTGATCCTAATGTATTCATACACAAACAAATCATTTCAAACCACATGTGATTTCATCATAAAAGACTACAAATAGATATTCTTAATATTTAATTAAAATACAAAATCATCTGCCCTTTGTGTGATTATGTTGTACAATTTTGTAGAGTGTGTGTTTGTCGTACGGCAAACTATGGTAAATTTGGTTCTATTTAAGCAAATATGGAAACGAAATGTCAAAACATACACATGTAACATTGTTGCCTTTTTATAAATGGATCACCTTCAGCATTATTTAAACAATAAAATGATGAAGGTATCTAGCATGGCAGAAAGAAAATTATAGCCCGCGTTAACGGGTTATGCAAAACTTTCTGCAATGTTTGCACCCGATAAAACAACAAATAAAGATATTTTGTTGCTCATATTTATAATTTTAAGGGACTTTTTTTATTTTGAAAATAAACTTAAAAATTATATTTTTGACCGTTTCATTATTTTAAAGGGAACAGCCAATACACCCTTTAACCCAGGCAACGCTCCAAATTTGGTCAACCGGATTGAACTAGTTTGCAACAAATATATATTCATTGCCTGTGATGAAAGTAATGTAAATTTCAAAAGAGATTAAGTAAATGTTAATATTGTAATATAAACTGCTGCTTAAAATACTAATTAATAACTCTTATTACTTTACAGACAATCTAGGCTATGATCTATACTCATATTTTCGCGTCATTGAACCCATAAATCTGACGACGACGCAGTCGAATATCTCAATGGTGGTTTGTCTCGAGGATCTATTTTTGAATTTTACGTGTTATGCTGCAGAGTATGATAATGATACCTCCGAATGTACAATGTTTTGTGCACCTGTGATGTCACTTCCTGAGACCATTCAATTGGATAGTACAAGCAGAAATATTACGATGATCGTAAAAACTTCTTCACGTGGTAAGTAATGTAAATTGCGTATTACGTATGCAAATACGTGTTTGTTTACTAAATAAAACACTTCCATTGCTTTATATTGATTATTCCTAAGTGATATATATCGATATTTTGTAATTCAGTTTGTATCGTGTTGAAAATTCATTTCCGTGCCATATTAGCCCTTTAGAATAGATCCTCAGTACCCCTTGCTTGTCGTAAGAGGCGACTAAATGGGGCGGTCCTTTGGATGAGACCACAAAAACCAAGGCCCCGTGTCACAGCAGGTGTGGCACGATAAAGATCCCTCTCTGCTCAAAGGTCCTGAGCGACGAGCATAGGCCTACATTTTGCAGCCCTTCACCGGCAATGGTGATGTCTCTGTTTGAGTGAAATATTCTCGAGCGGGACGTTCAACAATGTATAATCAATCAATCATATTAGCTCTGCCTGAAATAGTTACCGGTATACTCTTGTTTACTGCAGTATTTTATCAAGAAAGAAAATACATCTACAATGAAACATCTTTAGCTTCGTTCTTACAAAATATTATTAGCATCTTGAGAATATGATTTAGGGCTAATTTTGTTTACTTGCTTTAACAGTTCAGTCACATATATCAAGCGTTACCAATTTAACGATCGGATATTTTCCTTGTGAGGATACTGCAACAGACATATTGTCGTCACAGTACTTCACCACTTCCAACCAATCTTCTACGGACATTATATCAACAGAGATAAATTTTATAACGACCTGGGAAAATACTAGCTCATCTACAAACTTAACAACGACAGGGGAAAATACTAGTTCATCTACAAACACAATAACGATAGAGGAAATATCTAGCTCATCTACAAACGCACCAACGACAGAGAAAAGTTCTAGCTCATCTACAAACGTAATAACGACATGGGAAAATACTAGCTCATCTACAAACGCAAGAACTGGCGAAAGTACTAGCTCATCTACAAACGCAATAACGACAGGGGGAAGTGCATGGGAGAATTTAACCACACACTCCACCTTACTTGACTCCAGTACATTCTCAACCGCATCTACACAATCTACTTCAGTTAGCAGTACCCAGCATATGACGTCACTACCTACCACGTCATCAGAAGTATGCGTGTCTTGTCTTTGTAATAATGGGACTACAATTAACAAAACACAAGAGCAAATACAGGAAGAAATTACACAAATTAAGAAGAATTTGACTATAGAAAAGACGACACTTTCCTCATATACCCGCCAGAAAATTTCGGCAGCTGATAGTCGTTGGTCATCTGCTGCTCTTGGTACGGTGGGAATATTGGTTATTGCTGCTGCTTGTGTGCTTGTGGTACTCAGTGACATTCAGCACTTCATCAAGGCAGTGAAAATGTGGCGAAAAAGGCTTGTTAAGTGCCTGCACAGGTATTTCTATCTTCTTCTTTTTTTTTTTTTTTTTTTTTCGTCTTATGTTTTACGATTTAAAAAAATCACTAACCATATCAGATTGATTCCTGTTCTGTTTTTCAGATTTTCGGAGAATCAGACATCTTGAATGTTTAACTTGGGGCGTCTTGAGAAAGAGTGCCTACATTGTAACTTGTATTGCACAGGAACGAGTACACTTTATGATCTGTTCATATGAAATACGTAATCCTTGTATGTTCAGGAAAGTGACCAATATCACAAAATGAAAAAAAAATCTGGATTTTTTTTTTTTTACCTTAATTATACATTTTCATGTAATTTGTGTTGTATCCGTCTGGAGTACCGGTAATATAGAGCAGTGCCAGCCCCCTCCGAAAATTTAAGTTTAAAGCAGGATGTTCCATGGAGGATATCACACTCTAGCTAGCTCCCCCGTCAGGAAATTTAAATTTTCCCTGGACGACATCGCACTCCAGAGCCAAATAACGACTCTTCTGTATTCTATAATAGGTTTTATTATACTGATTATATCTATATTGAACAATTCAAAGTACATTTATAAGGATTTTTAATCGATACTAAGTGACGTAAACATGATAGGTATCACCTGGCCTTGACGTGTGTCCATATTCGGTAATGATTTCCGTATTTGAACGAAGGTAAAGGGAAATAGACTAGGAAGGACAAATTCTAAACGCATAGAATAAACCATCATCACAAGAATGAGTATTTATTTATTTCATATTTCTTTATTGAATATATCAAGTTTATCTACTCTGCTTTAACACAATTGTTTATTTATTATTAGTTCAAAAAGTAGTTCATGGAATGTGTATATTCATACGCTAACAGATTGCACTAAAAATTCGGATCTAACAAAACTGACACAAAACTAGATGTGTCTTTACTGTTGCAAATGACAAGCAATGTATTTCAACAGGAAATAAGCAAATGACACAAATTGAATACAAATATATTGTGTTAACAAACTGTTACAATTTATAAAGCACTAAGGCAAAAGCTAAGCGCTGTTTGTCGCAACATTTGTACTTTCGTTTGAGTTTAAGGGGCCTCCGTGGCCGAGTGGTTAAAGCATTGCGCTCAAAATCACAAGGCCTCTCACCTCTAGTCGGCGCGGGTTCGAATCCCGCTCGCTCCGATATATGTGAGAAAGTTTGCCAGTTTACTTTCGGAAGGTGGTCTCTTCCCGGGTGCATTGTATCTGGGTTCTCTCCTCCACCTACAAAAACTGGACGCCACCAGATAACTGAAAAATTGTTGAGTGTGGCGGAAAACAACCAATCAATCAATCAATGCGTTTTCGGACAACCGCCACCTATCGGCTGCAAGGATTCTAACATGACAAGTCCTACAGACGCATCCCGAACTCCACTAACAATCAGACAAATTTCATTTTCCTCGAAGCTTAGTGTATTAATTAAGATCAATGTCCAGGTGACGTGTTGCGCCTTAGTGAAATGAAATGATATCACAGAGTTCATTGTGCACCAGGTGTTTGTTTAGAGTCAGTTTAGAGTCAGTTGAGGGTATATTGTACATCCACTGCTCCATTCAGGATTAAATTGAATTCTAAATACATGCATGATGTTTGTGTTATTCGTTTATTGATTGATTGATTGCAAGTAAACTGGCAAACTTGCTCACATAACGCCGCGGCCGAGATTCGAACACGCGCCGACAGAGGTGGGAGGCTTTATGATTTTGAGCCCGATGCTCTAACCACTCGGCCACGGAGGCCCCTTATTCGTTTATTAAATAATCGAAGTCTATGTTGTATCAAATCTTCATTCGATTACCAGTCATTGGCGACGTCGGATTAAAAGTGTAGTGCTGATCGCAGCGACATTTGCAAAAAATGTTATTAATCCGAGGCCAAATACCGTGTTATTACATTTAATTATATCACAATTATGCATTGTGTAGGTAATTAGAGTTTTCAACACCTACGTCATTGTTTAAGAATAAAAAGAGTATCAATATGTGTTCATTCTGAACAGGGTGCCAAAATATTACTTCTCATTTTACTTTTCTCGAAGATCTGATACAAAGGACTTTTCGTGGGATTCGAGATGTTCATAAACCATGAGTCCAGAACAAATCTTGAAAAAATCCTAGCAACAACCCTGCGGTCCGTAATATTTATGTAAAGCGAGTCTGTAATGTAATCATCTATTTTTTTTTAAAGATAAAAACTTTTAATTTGTGATATCAGAATTCTGACACAATACCCCTGCGTAAGAGCAGTTTTCGCGCCAAAAGACAATCTGAGTTTATTTAACGATTTGTAAACAAGACTAGTTAGTATACTTATACAGGTCAATTGTGTTTTCATGGTTGAATAATGTTATAGCACATAATATATGCTTTATGCCGTGTGTAGACAAAAAAATGACAAGAGAAGGCGATTATTTTTTCTTTAATCCTGCACCCTTTGTGCTACTTGTTTTGTGTTGGTATAATAGAGTATTCCCTGTTTTGTATTACTATGATAGAACATTCCTAGTTTTATATCAGTATGTTAGAATATTCCTAATATCGACATTACTGGTGTTTAATAGGTACATGTAATGGTTGCAAAGGCTAGAGGTGAAATCTCCACTATCAAATATATTACAATACCGTAAGGCATCTCTACAAAACTTGACCAGACAGGAAACTGAGAAATTCTGAAATCTTCATATCATCTGTGGATCAGTTATAACTCATAATATTTTGTTTTCGAAGAGTTTTTGAAAATGCCTTGCTAACTTATCTTAAAAGAAGGAAATGTTTTGTTTTAAAAATTGAGATAGGCCTATACTGTAATGATACGGTACCTTTGTGATTCTTAAATTTTATCATAATGAATTGATCCGCTGGTGACATGCGTTAGAAATAATTATGTGCTGCATAAAAAGAAACCCAAGATATTGAAAAATTAAAATATGACATATGTTACTTGCAGTGTTTATGAAATATTTATCATCTTTATGACAAATTATGTGTATTGATTGATTGATTATACATTGTTTAACGTCCCGCTCGAAAAATTTTCACTCATTATGGAGACGTTACAATTGCCGGTGAAGGGCTGCAAAATTTAGGTCTATGCTCGGCGCTTATGGCCTTTGAACAGGGAGGGATCTTTATCGTGCCACACCTGCTGTGACACGGGGCCTCGGTTTTTGCGTTCTCATCCGAAGGACCGCCCCATTTAGTCGCCTCTTACGACAAGCAAGGGGGTACTGAGGATTTATTCTAACAACCAAGATACCCACGGGGTTATGTGTATTGAAGAATGGTGGGAACCTATTGAAATAACAGCATAGGCAAGTTTGAGACTTACTGAATGTTAAACACAGTGTTTTGAGGATAATTTTTAGATACTTGAAATAATTTCTTGCAATATCAGAACCTACGTGTTGCAATAACTTTAAGATTAAATGTAGGAACTTTAACCAAATTTTGAGAAAAATATTTGAACTTGAAAATTTGTGGTAAGTATAAGATATTTAGAAAATATGACAAATTAAAACTTGTACAACATATCCTTGTTTGGTATGACTGAAATAATTACATGAGAAAATATTACAGTTTTCTTTAAAAAGAAAATATGAGAAATTTTTGATGCACACATGTTGATGAGTACAATGCACTTATGTAAAAGCATTTTTAAAAATCAACATATGACAACCAATCACTAAAGTGCATGATACTAAATCCATGTACATACATGTATATAGTAGTTTCTTTTATTATGTCAGTTTTGAAGTTATATTTGTATTATCATTCATGTTTAATGAAACTGATAGAAGATTGAAGTATGATATATGTAAATAATAGTTGTGTTTTTGTGCCATCTGAACTTAAGCAGAAAAGTATTTGTTGAATGTTACAGTGTATGCTTTTGGATGTTGTTGATATATCCCCCTTGCACTTGTAACATGAACTGTATAACTTCCATGTTAACAAATGAGTTATTTACACTCTTGTTGATAAGCATCATTTAATTTAAAGTTATCAATTTTGCAGATGTATAATGAACATTTTATTTTTAAAACAACCTCATAAATTTTGCTTTCAATTGTACATGTATTTGGATTGACATTCTCTGCAACCTGATTTTGAAGTGAAATCAACCTTATTATTGATTACAAAATAAATTTAAAAAAATAACTCTACTTTCATGTTCTAATTGCTACAGGTATAAAGATGCATACTATCCAGATATGAATGACTTCTAAAAACGTGCGAAGTGTTTCATAGCCTTTCATTTACATTTACATGAATATCTGTGCAACTTGCTCTTTGGTATATATACATGATTAACAAGTGCTTATTTGTTTGTTCTTTTCTTCTTGCATGACAAATGCAGCTAACTATAGATTACTTTCATTTTAGCTGCATTCTAAAGTGTTTCATTTCACAAGTTGTTGTTAATGATGGGCTTAAAAGTTTCCAGTCATACAAAGCAGGAATGCCTTTACCAGAATTGTAAATATCATGATCTTTTGGATAGAGGTTCTGACTTCAAGGTGGGACCAAACAAATTATATAGTGTTTATGTGTAAAACATTTTCAATAGCATCTTCTTTGGTACTATTAATACTACATTCAGACTAAATGAATATTTAGATGGATCAGATAGCCCTTTACCGAAATTATAAATTTCATGATCCCAGAAGTAAAGTTTTGGTTCTAGGGTGGGGTCAAAATTACTATGACTTTATCAACATCATATACAGTTTATTTCAATACAGTTAACAGTTTCATGGCATTGTATTCCATTCCTATCTATTATTTCCTTACAGAAAATGTAGTTCATAGTTGTGTGAAAATAAAGAATAATGCATGAACTTATTTTCCTGTTGTTCTTCCTCATTAACATTACAAACAGAATTTATGAAGTCAGCATAGTGCTTTTCAGTACTTTCCGTACTTTGATTTTTCTTTGTGGATTGCTTTAGGCAGACTGACACTGGGAGTCATAATTTTGAAAGCACAGTGCTTTTTTGTCGCTACATTTGTACTTCAGTTTTACACATTTACGAATAATCGTCACCTATCGGCTGACTTGTCTACCAGGCAATATAACACTGGTTTGGCTATTCTGCAATCTATCTGTGAGGGGATCAGTCAAGTTTATTTGCGAGGCGTACACTAATTTACGCATTTGCTCTTTAAGCAGTAGTGCGGAAATATAATTTTTTATCATTTAGCAATTATTACTACGCAAGAATGTGTCCTAGATGCAGAAAATTTGTTTGGAACGCAAGGATGTCTAATATGACGAGCCATGTGTATGATTGATTGATTATATATTGTTAACGTCTCGCTCGAGAATCTTTCATTCATATGGAGACGTCACCATTGTCGGTGAAGGGCTGCAAAATTTAGGCCTATGCTCGGCGCTTATGGTCTTTGAGCAGGGAGGGATCTTTAACGGGCCACACCTGCAATTTCCTCTAAGCCCTTTTATTTGTGTATGGAAAAATCAAGTTGACACGTTCCGCTCTAGTGAACCGAGATGATACAGAGTTCATCGTGCACAAGTTGTTGTTTAGTGTCAGTCAAGTAGGTGCGAATAGGGGTGTATTGAATATCCACTGCTTCGTTCGATGATTAAATGAAATTCCAAATACGAGTTACCAACGGGCTGAAAGCTCTCTTAATGCAAGATCCTCCATCAGAATGGAATGTACTTTTTCCTGTGAAATGTCACCTATACTTGCTATATATCTTTCTGTAACTCACTTGTCAGTCATAACAATATCATGGAATTTATTGACCATTTCTGGGGTTGCAACAGTGACAGGCCTTCCAGGACGGGGGTCATCCTGAAGGATCTGCCTGCTGCGTTTAAATTCCGCCACCGAACATTTTACTGTGTAGCATATGAAGTGGCATCTTTCCCTAGTGTTGCTACCATATCAATATGGATATCCTTAGGTGCTAAATATTCATTCAGAAGCGAGAATCACGGGTCTTTCGGATATGACCTTAAAAACGGAGGTCCCGTGTCACGGCAGGCGTTGGCACGTTAAAGAACCCTCACTGCTACGGCCCTGAGCGCTAAGCATAGGTCTAAATTTGTGATACTTCACCTACAGATGGTGACGTCTCAATATGAGTGAAAAATTCTCGACGGGACGTAAAACAAACAAACAAACAAACTAACTAACTAAATATTTCTTATGCAAATAATGGATCACTGATTTTGTCCATTTTGCAAACGTCACTTGCCTTGATTATTTTAGAGTGCTACATCTTTAATATAAACTGACCAAATAACATCAGTTTTGGGGTACATGGCCTTATACAGTCGCGGAATAGTAGACATGAATAAGTACATCGATGCTAACCTCATTCAATAAAGGCTTACAACATATCAATCAGCCCTCGTATCATAAAAGATTCCAGTAGTTTGTACGATGTTCGATGCCCGACTGGCTAAAACACATGCTATATTTCATGAATGATTGAAGGGAAGTCAAACAGTGCATTAGAAACGGGATGTCTCAACGCAATGTGGCAAGGCAGTTTGGAGTTCATATTAACACTGTTAATGCTTCATGGAGACGACATCAGCAGAGTAGGACGCCCGCCTGTGACGTCACGTCGGCAAGATAAGTATATATGCGGACGTCACATTTGCGTAATCGATTCCAATCAGCTTCTTTGACTGCTAGAGATTCGAACACGCGCCGACAGAGGTGAGAGGCTTTGTGATTGTGATTTTGAACGCAATGCTCTAACCACTCGGCCATGTCTCCAGATATATATATATATATATATATATATATATATATATATATATATATATATATACACATATATATATATATATACACACACATATATATATATATATATATATATATATATATATTGCTTTGTATAAAATCAGCGACATGCAAATCAGAGTTGCACACATGCCTGTTAATCAAATATTAACACCATCATCATCACCGGCAATGGTGACGTCTCCACATGAGTGAAATATTCCCGAGCAGGACGTTAAACAATACACAATCAATCAATATAAATCAATGTAGCTTCTTCAGTGAAAATTGCCTAATAAGTATGGACGGATTTAAGATTTCAATTCAGAGAAGTAGGAAAAAATCTGAGAAACAAGGGATCTGTTGGTCGCTTTTTGGTCCCCAGTTTGCCATCATAGGGGTCCTAAGGGGCAAAGCCCCGGCACCTCCCGTGTTTAGCTATTTTGATAATGAAATCTGGTGTAAAACTAAAGAATTTTCAAGTACACATTCTACAATTTAATCTAGGTTTTTGAACTTCATCAATCATGTTTGATAATGCTGTTGGTTCCCTGTGTCTAGCACCTTTTTCATAGACAGACTTGGGTGACGTCCGTATTTTTATGTTTTCTCTGAACTTCCTTGATGCCCATTTCGTAGTACTTGTGAATTTAAGATCTTTTGCGGCATACCTGCTGATTTCAAATGATTTATTTTAAGTTCTGATGCTATTTTAACGGGACACATCCAATATTGAAACCTAAAAAATGATATTTCATGTTGAAAACTTCAAGTGCTCTTACAAAAACAATTATCAATGTCTTTCTTAAAGTGGGTATTCATATTCAATTGTTTCTTACTTTTGATTCCATTTTTAAAAAAATCATACGACTTTCGTGCTTTCTTTGGAAATAATTTAGAATATTTAACATTTTGGTGGTCGATTTGATACTTTGCATTAAAATTATTTTATTCAAATAACTAGCTTCAAAACAAAATGGGATTTTTTTTCAAGGATTGATTGATTATTTGTTGTTTTCCGCCACACTCAACAATTTTTCAGTTATCTGGTGGCGTCGAGTTTTTGTAGGTGGATGAGAGAACCCAGATACAATGTACCCGGGAAGAGACCACCGACCTTCCGAAAGTAAACTGGCAAACTTTCTCATATATATAGGCGCGAGCGAGATTCGAACCCGCGCCGACTAGAGGTGAGAGGCCTTGTGATTTTGAGCGCGATGCTCTAAAATGATTGCTGAATAGCCAAAAATGCGAAACTGCATGTGCTTGTGTTGAAATTTGATTGGCTAATACCTAAATAATTGTAACTTTTTTTTAAAATATTTAATTTAATATCAAAATTTAATACATGTATCAATCTCTTGGGAATTCCTGCTTGGAGTTATTATCCTGATTTCCAATAAGCACACTCTAATATGTGCTAAGAGTTGTGACAGCCTGAGAGTGATATAGTTAAATACACATGGCCTGTCCCAATAGTAGGTTACAGCGCTTGCTTTGCAACCTTGATTTCAGTGCAGCGTGAAACGTAGGTAATGACTATTTCTTCCAGTATTAGAAGTGGGTCTTTTGGATACGACCTTTAACATGGAGGTCCCATTTCACCGTCGGCATTGTCATAATAAAGAACCTTCACTGCTATGACCTTGAGTGCCATGCATAGGTCAAATTTGTGGCACTTCACTTAAAGATGAATGAGAGAAAAATTCTCGAATGGGTTGTAAAACAATATACAAAACATACAAATTGCTGAATTGTGGTTGGCTAAAATTTGAATCACTGTAACTTTGTATTTTGCAAAAGAAATACTTAGAAAATTAAAACATATGTATATATTGAAATCTCTTTCTAGGATGCCAAATATAGGATGTCATATAGCAAAGGACGCAGGCATAGATTAGTCACAATTGCAGACAAAGCAATTTAACCGTTATATGAACATCAAACACTGAGCATGCTGATTGTCCCCGTTAAAGTTATCCATGGTTTAAATGAAAATTTTGTACTCCATTTAAAGACTTGCACCATATCTATACACATTTCCACTATCATGTCTCAATAAAAATGGCTGAATATGGTTTCATAAAAAGTAAAATGGCAACTAAGCACTGTCTATATGATATCAATGCCTTATAGAGTAAACTTAAGTATATTGTACCAGTACTTGTCCACATATTATTAATTCAATCATGGCAATGTTGAAACATAGCAGCTGGCAGTAAACAACCTCCAGAGCAGCTATAATGCAAATCTATTTTTTACTAACAAAGTGTAATGGTAGAACAAACCAAATGATTCGAAATCTGTGATATATTTCACATACCCTATAACTTTGTAATTATGGCATGACAGTAAAATGAGAAATTTGTCACCAACATTATCATAGTTCCAGAATTTTAGGTCGTTTTATTTCTTCGGTTTACCGAGTTCAATGGAGTCATTCCATGAGCTTTAATCATGTGACGTACCCGACTGTCTGAGCGAGAGAACACTTTCTCACACATTTCACATGTATACAATGTCTGCACATTTTTTCCACAACTGTTGCGTTCATGTCTGACTTTGGTGCATTTGAATGAAAACTGCTTTCCACAGAATTTACAACTATGTTCGAGTTCTCTAGAGATGACAGGAGAAAATCCGTAAGAATTTGTAGTTTGGACTATGCTTAAAGGTAAAATAGGTCTTGCATTGGTATGCATGAGATTAGTCTGGTCAGACTGAGCATCATGGCTGTCACAGTTCATGGATTCAGCTGTTTCTTTTTTTATCACTGGAGATTCTTCTACAAACTCTGTGGTTGTATTTTTTGTGATATTCCAATCCTGGTTTAAATCTTCATTGTGTTGATTTCCGATTTGAAAAATATCTTGTGTGCTTGGTAAATAATCACTTTCTAAATTAGAATTCCTTTTATTGTTATATGATTTAGAAAGTATTTGAGATGGTGGTGATTTTCTGGCCTGTTTTCTTCTGTTTTTCGAATGGCTGTCAAAATGTGAAGCAATTTCATTGGAATCTTTGTTGTAAGAGTGTAAATAAATGTTATCATCTACAACAGAATTTTCTAAATTAACAATTGCAACATCCCCATTCAACACTTGAGTGACACTAGAGGTGACATCCCTGGATTTTTCAGTTGCCATAGTTTTACTTTTAATGTCCATGTGAGATGCATCCTCACTATCTTGTTCAAAGCATACATCCATTCCTATGGAATTAGCATTTCCAGGTTTTATGTCTTCTTGTTCAATGTTTGTTTTCCTTCCTTGATCTGAAAACACCTTCTGTAACCTTTCATGTATTTTGACAACATGATGATCTGTAGAATTCTTGGGAGATATACAAATAATGCCATCTACTTCTATATCACTGGACCATGATGACATATTCTGTTGACAAAAGTCTAACACTGCTTGCTGCAGCATTTCACAAACTTGAATCTGATCCATCAATTAATCTGTAAATAGAATGAACTTGTCAGTTCTTCATAAATCAGTGGCTTTTATATGTTCATCCTGTGACTACCTCTCAAATGTTCAAGATCATATTGGTGTGTAGCAACCATTACTGATATAAAATCCACCAATGATAAATGTTGCATTAACGAATGCATTTGTGTTCGCTAATGAAAAAGTTTTATCATTAATGATGCACCATCATAACCATTAATGAAAAATCGTTTCCTAATGGAAAATTTTATCATTAGAAGACAGACAATTTGTTCATTAATGGTAAAAATTGAGAGTAGGAAATATGCACAGTGTCATCCACTAACAATAACAAGAGGCCCATGGGCCTAAATGGTCACCTGAGTATCATGTATCATATTTAAATCCTACTCTAGAAATATTCAGTAAAAAACTCCATGCAAAAAACAAAACAAAACAAACAAAATCATTTTGTTATAATCATATAAATACAATCTTTGGCAGGGAAATTCTCAAATTTTGGAGTTTTCTAAATTTAAAGGGAAATGCTTTGTTTGTAAAAGGGCAAATAAAAGGTGAAAGGTACCCCTTATCAGTAGTAAAGGGAACCTTGATAAATCCTTCTCTATTGTCTAGCATCCGAAGCAATGATAAGCAGAAAAGTTATAATGTATTAAAATACATCTACTAGTAATGTATTGATAAAATCTTATATACTGATACTTGTATATGGAGAAAAGAGCAGCAGGATCTGGATTAATTGTATCAATATACAAGCATCCTCAGGTAGTGTAAATTCAAGATTCTTCAAATCAATCCTCAAGTGGTAGATTTGGGCCACAATTTTACATTACAATATATGGGGAAATCTTTTTCTCAAGAACATTAGTTTCTTCTGTAAAATATACATGTATCATATTGAAAATATTGAATCATGGCATAAGTGTTTCATCCCTAGATCCCCTATTGTGGCCTCACCCTACCCTTAGGGCTCATGATCTGAAAAAAAAAATTGAGTCTACTCTATATCAGGAACCTTTCATATAAAGGGTGTATTTGAAATATCATCAGAATTGACCTACAGGAGAAAACAATTTCCAGAAAAAATTCACATTTGAAAATGATTGTTCAATTGTTATTTTTTACTGTATATATTTCTAAATTTTTAAACTTTGCATTTTGAATCTAAAATTTCATATCAGCAATTTTTAAATTACCTTTCAAAGTTGGCTATAACATCATTTTCGCAATAAATATGGCTATTTTTGTATGAATATTGGCCTAGAAGTCCTTCAGGGTAGTCCTGTCTCTAATAAAAAAATATTGAAGACAATACTCTATACCCTGATCAGGATTTTAAGCTGAAGGGCTACATTTCAATAACAACAGTTAATTTCTTGAATTTATTTTCATAATTTGTATTTCTTACACCAGTGACTTTTTTAAATATTATTTCCAAAAAAATTAGTTGTAAGTAAACGCATATGAAGTAATTGCATTGTAAAAAGTAAACTGAGATATATGAAATGAAATTTCAAGACAAAGAACTAAAAATGCATCCACAATTAATGCTGCTCAGATAACGACTGTGAAATGCTCTCTTCTATCTTTACAAGTTACGTGTATTGACTAGAACTAAAGCAATGCATGAGAAAGAAATGACTACACTAAAGTCATCGACTGGAATGGAAATCAAATAAGCTTTTTGTAAAGACTGAAACCAATACCAGCCCTGTAGGTCAATGATATATTTACATAGAAGTGTTCTTTCCACTTTTCTTGGGCGCATGACCCTCCATTTGAACAAGCTTGAATTACATTTACCCAAGGATGATTTGTGCCAAATTTGATTAAATTGGTCCAGTGGGAGCTGGAGAAGAAAATGAAAATGTGAAATTTTACAGACAGATGACAATAGAAGACTAAAGAAATAAATACGCATAATAGAATTTATTATACTGTATCATTTAAATTATCTAAAAAGCCCAAAGATCCCATACATTGTATGAGAGAGTGACACCTTGGACTGTAATCCTACAGTACTAGTATTATTTCAACATAACATGTAATTAAATATCTTAATTTTTTTCATCAAGAATCAAAATGAGGTAGAAATATATATACATGTGCATGCTTTAATTGTTTCTGGACTAAATGAATTTGACTCTTTTGCACTATGAATAAATATTTTGATTGAAAGATTGAAATATTAAGCATTATTTGAATTAATGATATATAAATGAGTTTAATATAATTGCTGAAATGGGTCCAGTAATGGAATTGTGCAGCACATCTAATAAATCATTGTACACACTTATTGAATTATAATAGATATATTAATGATTCAACTTATGCAGAGTATTATTCATAGCTCTGTTCAACTGAGTTAATATTTTTAATCAACTAGAGTAGAGTGCACATTAATTCATGTTGTGTAAATATGTAAGTAAGAATTCATATTTATATTGTGTGCAAGAATTAAATAGAAAATACCCTACTCGAAATAGTCATGAAATTATCAATTACTTTATGGTTTGTTAATTTGGTACAATGATGTTAATATTCAGAAATATCATTCATAATATAAAATTTATTCACTAATGCATTTTCTGTTTCCAACACAGGTGGACATCAGTGCATATTTTTTATCATTAATGAACAATTCAGCTGTCCTTTAATGGTGAAGATTTTCATTAGTGAATGACTTATCACTAATGGTCATGATGGTGCATCATTAATTACATAATTCTTTCATTAATGAACACAAATGCTTTCATTAATGCAACATTTACCATTAGTGAATTTTTTATCATTAGTGGTTGCTAAACTATCCTACCAGATCACTGTCTCTAAATGACTTAAGTTGTTTTGACTTAATATTTATTTGGGTAGCTTTTGCATTGTGTGTTCCAAAACTTATCCTATTGTAAAAGAATAAACTCTAGAAAGACAGTGTTGTAGTGAGCATTACTGTATCCAAACTCTTGATTTTAAGACATTTATCTTTTAAAAAATAATTTCAAAATAATTGCTGCTTGATTTAGTTATTTCTATATAACTTTACAACCAAAACAGGTTGTATCTTTAAATTTAACACATCTTCCCATGCTTAACTATTAAATGTATATCAAATTTTAAACCAGTTGCACAAGACATATTAAAACCTATAGAATGAACAATCTCTAGAGGGAAGTTGAAATCTTACTTTACTCGTAAGTAATAAATATTGTTGCTGAATAATTTGATTTCATGCAGGTACCTATCTGGAGTTGTCAAGGGACTTTTAAGAACAGAACAAATCTGGCCAATAGAAGACACAATACATAACGTTCAGCATGACCATTTTTTTGGGTATGAAAATCACTTTGTTATTACAACAACCTCAAGTTATAAGGTAAAATAATTTGGTAACTAACCTATTATCAAAAGAGGATTATGCTATAGCATATTTACATTGATAAATGGTTTATTAATAGATTTCATATGAATGTGCAATTCAAAAGTGGAGAAATAAATGACATTCTTAATTGGCTAGCCCAGCCACTATGTTCTTGTTTTGTTACCCAAATGTTAGAGAAGTGAGGCTAGTATGAATGTATTGCTTTATCATAAGAATTATTACATTTTCCACCTTGTGTATATTGTTATTACCAAAACAATTGCTTGTCTATCACAACTATTATACTGTCCAATTTTTCGTAAATCATTCTTCAATTCCATACCAGATCTCTTTAATACAATAACATTCTACAAACATGTGATTAACAGTTTCAAAGTTATGATTAGGAAATCAATAACAATTACATGGAAATATTCTGTGCAAGATTTCAAACCCAATCCACTGTAATTTAGATTCCAGAGTTGTTTTGAAAGGAAGTTCAAAAATATTTTTCTATTCTACCTCTGAAAAATCTCCTTCTGTTTCTTCCCACTTTGATATAGAATTAATTTTGGTTGCTTTATGGCTTATCTATTGCTTATACATATCTTTAAACCTTTTTTGTCTTTGAAATATATTGATATAGTAGAAGAAATAATACACAAAAGTGGCTTTGTAGTTCTTGTATTGTCTTCTAAAAAAAAACCTTGTCTTTGTTGAATTTCTGTCTTTATCCTGCATATTCTACAAAATTCATTTTAGCTTTCAATATATCTTGTATGTAATCAAATCTTTACAAATTACAATTTTCATCAAGAAGGTCATAAATAAATACAATACCTAAATCATACAGACTTTTAAACAATACTGATTTTTTACTGACAATGTTCACAGGAAAACTCTGGCTCCGTTTATGCAGAATTTATCCTTGACCAACTTAGCAACACATCTCTCTAAAAGCTGTATGCTATTTTTACAATTAAGCTATTAATATAATTCATTCCATATATCTATACTAGTCATAAATTCTGCATCTAGTAATTTTGTCCATTTTGCATCTGAATGCAAAATACATCAAATCCATGTTGCCTAAAGAGCAGTGATAAATTCTTTATAATTTTTATATCCCCATTAGCATACTCTTGAATTGTAATATTTTCCCTGACTTAATGAATTTTATTATTCTAAAGAAAGCAATATAAGTCACTTTCAAAAGCACAAATGGTTGCAAGTATCAAATTTTTTGATCATGTGACTAATGAGCTGGATGGTCATATTTTAAACCAGAGAGAGAATTTTGTGAAGTAAAATCTGAATTTGTGTTGCCCACATACTGCAGTGATGTTTATTATCAACAGGATTACATACTAGCTAGCTGTGCTAAAATTCTGAGTATGCAAAAAAGGTGATTTGTGTTAACTTATACTTTCTAAACATGACCACACATCGCACAAGTTATGAAATTATAAACAAGCCTCACAGACAGAACTCGGTACCAGCAGTATGGATTGTCATATGTCCACTATTCAAAATAGTTTAGACACAATGACAGGAAAATTTGATGGTTTCATTCAACTTAAAAAAATCATTTGACAATATCATTCAATAAGGATTTTTGGAATGAAGGCAGCACTGATAAACATATTAAGTACATAGACCAACAATTTGAAGATACATTAACACATCAGAACAAGAGAGTCTAAGACAGGAAAACTTTTACCTACGTAGAGAGCTACAAGTTGTAAAATCCATTGTGATCACCTTGGACTGAAGACCAACTCATCACTAAAACGAAGTGGTGGAGTTAGGAGGTAGATCAATGAGAGACAATATTTTAGCCAATAACTTATCAGAAGAAGAAAATTAAGATATATCAAACGAAATTAGCAAGTTGATCAAGGAACACCTTCAGTTAGACATAACTATCACATGTATACACAGAATCCAAATCCAAGGGAGTACAAAGCCCAGAACTATCACAGGGAAACTCCAAAACTCTAGCCATAAGGATAGTATTCCAATGCCATCCAACAGAAGAGAGAGAGACATCTGGACTATCCAATACGTCCTTTTACATCATGCCCCAAATGTCACTGCAAGTGAACGAGAATAAGAGAGAAGAGGGTCATAGCATCATAATAGGTGCTAACCATATTCTGAATATCTAGTGACAGGGAATAAGTAATATCCTTCTTTCACATGACTGATGAAAACCAATCATTCACCAACATTTCATCAAAACACTATCAGAGGTGGGGTAAAATTATATATATCTATATATATATATATATATATATAGTCAGCACAATCTGAAGAGCTCTTTGTGCATTACTAATAAAACATTTCAATAAATTTGTATAATTTTCATATATACTGCAATTTCTTTCAGAATTTTAGAAATTTAACACAATCTCCGAAAAAGCAGATGTAATTTCTTGTACTGGTACTTGATTAACATTTGGAGGTTTTGTCACTGACTTTCTTTGTCTCCAACTCTCATACAAGACATTCAGTATTGTTGCTATCTCCCAAGGTCTTCAGCCCTGATTTTTTATTATTTTGTCAACGACTTTCCATCAAGACCGATTGGTGTCTTTTGTTGGAACTCTCAAGTCCTAATTTTAAAGCTCACACACCATTCTCTGATTTTGTGACATCAGACATGAAGTATCACTATAAACAACCATGACCGTGCAACTAGTAATTTGTGGAGTGTCTCTTTTAACACTTTTCAGCATTTACAGAATGCAATCATTTTGTTTTTGTAACAGGAAGGGAAAAACTGAAATGGACCAAACCAGGATTTGAACCTGGGCCCCCCTGAATCTCCAATTAGGTGCTCTACCAACTGATCTATCTGGACACTGGTGATCAAATCTGCCCAACCACTACATTCCTCTCACCTTAAATGTCTTCACATTTGAAGACATGTAATCCAAATTCTTTTTGCCCCTGAGAGGACTTTCACCTACCTGCAAGTCCAGGGGTTGTCAACGGCACCAAATGTATCAAGAAGAGAGAACATGCAATGGACAGACTGTTAAGCATAATTAAAGTGTTACAATTTTAATATCAACATGATATTTGCCAAACTATGGCTCACCAATCTTTTAATCTTTTCACTATCTGCTTGTTAAGGCACACTACATTTGAAAAATAAATGTTTTAAACAACGACAATTACTACATCAGTCCATCATAAAAATAAGACTCTCTCTCAGTCTGTATTTTATGAATACAATATATAGCCCATTTATTTAAACTACAAAAAAATTATCTCAACTGAGCTAAATCAAGAATTTTGCTGGACCTGCTACAGTAACATATTAGCATGTAAACTTCGGTGAGATTTTGCTTGGTTCATGGGCACTACTTGGGGTATTACAGAGTGAAGCCCTCTGACAGCCCTTCAGAGCATAGCTTTCCCTATAGGCAACATGTATATACATATTTAAAAGGAAAATATAGAAAACTAATGAAAAATTAAACCATACCTAGATGGAATTTGAAAATTTTGGTCCAAATGGTATCAATTCGAATACAAGCACATGGGGACATGTATTTCACCATTTAGAATCTTGTGTACCCAAGTTCACGTCATTCTGAGATGTTACACGAAATCTACAAGCATGTAAACCATATCTAACTAATCATAAAATAATAATCAATCCTTGATTAACACGACTGTATCACATCTATGTTTGTATATTTGCTAAACACTAACGCTGAATATGACGTCACACTACACTGTTTACAACAACTGCGTTATATTAATAGGTGTAAAGTCGTGTAACAAAATGTTACGATGCTTTGACAGATGCTCTGTACTCACACGTTCGGAAATGACTTTGGGATAGATTTTGTTATGAATATAAATACTAATGCCAATACTCTTTGCTTCACCCTCAAACACGGTCACGCCTCAAGACATATTATTGCATAAGTTAGTAAATGGTTTACTACTTTTCATTTAAGTTCCTGTCTTATTCGTCATATTTTGACAAACGCTGCTTGGCTACAATGTTAAGATGATACAAGCAGACAATTATGATACAAAAAGAAAAAAAAAAATTTCTAACGTGAAACAAAGGTACAAAAGCAATCAAACCTGAAACGACAAAAATCCGGTCTCGAGAGTCGGAATATACTGCATGCAATTAGCAATATTATGATTATCGAACGACAAAGATGTTCAGATCGGAAATTATACGTGTGTGGTAAGTGAAGAACCATACATAAACAAACTATTGAAACCCGAAATTGGGTTCCCCCTCGCCATTTCGACAAAACACAATCATGAATTAAAAATATATAGAGGTCATCAAGTGGTTACCCCATGTTTCCATTGTTTAATCAATCTAGATATGGAACGAAGATTTGCTTCAACTGGCATGATAAAGTCAGAAGCATTTCTGAGCTCAAGTGCGTCTTTTGTTAGTAACTTTTGCTTGGAACGAGGTTATTATCACTCATGTGGAATGCAATGTTTTATACACAGATCCGCAAAACCAATGGAAAAGATCCATTATTTTTTCATGATTATTGAAATGATACGAATATTTCTTTTCCCTTCCTTTCTATGCCGAGTACTATCAATGTATAACAGTGTGAAAATTTTGTAACTAGCTTTAAATATTTAATTTTATGATTGAATGAAATGAATTGAATTTGCAATTGATAACATTGTATAATAAATTTTTATTCAAAATATATGCCTTTAGGATGGTAAGCATATTTGATTTTATTCAATTAATTACTAGTAGTTTGGTGAACATTTGGCGGGGGGGTTTTTTTTTTTTGGTTTTTTTTTTTTTTTTGGTTTGTTTTTTTTTTGGGGGGGGGGGAGGTGTTTGTAGTCATGTATCATTATGTTTGGATTTTTCATAGTGTCCTGTGGTTGATTGTTTGACGTCCCGTCGAGAAATTTTTCACTCATATTGAAACGTCACCAGTAAGAGAAATACAACTTTAGATCTATGCTTAGTACTTACGGCCGTAGCAGTGAGTTTTCTTTAACGGTGCAAACGCCTGTCGCGACACCGTTTTTAAAGTCATCCAAAAGAGCTGTGATTCTCACTTCTAAATGCAGAGAGTCTGGTGAAGGAGCAACCATTACTATGTTTGTTGTTTTGTTTGTTTGTTGTTTTCCGCCACACTCAACAATTTTTCAGTTATTTGGTGGCGTCCAGTTTTTATTGGTGGAGGAGAGAACCCAGATACAATGTATCCGGGAAGAGACCACCGACCTTCCGAAACTGGCAAACTTTCTCACATATATCGACGCGAGCAAGAATCGAACCCGACGCGAGCAAGAATCGAACCCGCGCCGACTAGAGGTGAGAGGCCTTGTGATTTTTAGCGTGATGCTCTAACCACTCGGCCACGGAAGCCCCACACTACTATGTTCAAGGTTTAGATTTGATGCGGCCATGGCACGAGCGGGGCTCGAACTCACGATCTCCCGGTTACGAAGCGAACGCTCTAACTAATAATAAACGCCAAGCCTATAGTCCATAACTTTGTTAAGTTATGAGGGCTGTTCGATATGTAATGTGTATTGTACCACAGGGTGATAACATTAGATTATAGAGCCAGTCGTTGGACACTGTTGTAAAAATTGTTGGGAAATGGGTTGAGAATATTGAAGAAATTAGAGCTTATATAATAGTTCGCACAAAACTCGGTCATTCAGTAATGCAGAATTTTACTGAAATGGGTGAAGTTTATGGGTCTGATAAAGTATCTTATGAGACAATTCGTGGGTGGAGAAAAAAATTTTCTGACTGGTACAGTGTCCATCAAAGATGCAGCAAAATCTGGCCGACCTGTGACTGTAACAGCAAGGCAAATGTCTCAAAAGTCAGGAAAGTAATTGAAATTGATGGCAGGTACACGATACTTGATATTGCCAAAACTGTTGGCATATCGCTATATCGGGTGTATTTCATTTTGAAGCGTATTTTGAAAGTACGAAGATTTCTGCCAGATGGATACCGCATATATTGACGGATGACCAAAAATCGGATACGCCGCTAAGCAATTGCTCAAAATGTTTCCCAAATTCAATCAAAGACAATTTGCAAACATTTGTTACTGGTGACATGGGTTCACTATTTTGAACCCGTTATAAAATTTGGAAATAAAATATGGCTAACTAAACACGGTAGAAGGCCTGTAGTTGCCAAAAGAACCATAAGCACAAGAAGGTTCTTTATTGCATATTCTTCTCATGTGATGATATAGCCGTACAAATTCCTGCGCCTAAGGGCAAAAGTGTTACAGATCAGTATTACCCAGATATTATGCTAAAAAAAACTCAAGAAATATTATCATAAACGACGCCCTGTGTCTGGATTTAGGCATGTTAGTCTAATTTATGATAATGCTCCATCACATACATCTGAGCTTGTGAAGCAATTTTTTAAGTCGGAGAAGGTTACCGTCTTGCCACGCCCACCATACTCATCAGATCTAGCCCCATGCGACTTTTTCCTTTTTCCAAAACTTACAAAGTTCTTATCTGGTCGTCGTTACAAATCCCGACAAGCACTTGACTCAGTCACCAGTCAGTGTCTCGGAGGTACCTAACTAAATTAGCGTTCGTGACGCATTTCAGAAATGGATTTAGAGATTGAAATTATGTGTTTCAAACCGTGGAGAATACTTTGAAGGGATGTAATGTTCATTTCATTATTTGGGTCGAATGCTTTTGATTGATTGATTGATTATTTATTGCTTTCCGCCACACTTAACAATTTTTCAGTTATCTGGTGGCGTCCAGTTTTTGTTGGTGGAGGAGAGAACCCAGATACAATGTACCTGGGAAGAGACCACCGACCTTCCGCGAATGCTTTTGAGATATAGGACAATACACATTACATATCGAACAAACCTTGTATATCATGCAATATTACCACGCACTCGACTAGTAATACAAGGGTTTTGGGTTCGAAACCCAATTATTCCCAAACTTTTGCTCTTCTTTTTTCCTACAGTAATGTTCATTTATAGAGCTTGCTGTAGTACCAAAAGCCGACTTTACATTTTTACCTACAACAACCAGGAACTATATGTAACAAGATGTGCCAACTCTAAAACAGACATGGTAATATACCCCAAGACCTTTGGTAGATACTTGAAATGTCATGAAAAATTATATATTATTTAGAAACGTTGCTTGTGTCTCAAAAATGATAAGTTCTTTTTAAACTGATTTTTCTCATTTATTAGATATAGAAAAGTTTAATGATTCACTTTATAAAAGTGTGATTAAAGTGCTTGAAAATCATATGATATAGCAATGTAAAGAATTGTGTACTTAGTTTCAAATTTATACAATGTATATACTTTTTACTACCGCAGCCACATTTAGAAACGGGGAGATTGAGTCCACCGACTCTCATTTGTACCTTATGCCATCCAGTTGTCATCCACTTCATACTTTCAAAGGTGTGCCTAAGGGTTTGGACACCTGACGTACGTAATGAGATGGCATGACAGGACTGCCGATAAGTGCCTCCTCCAGTACAAAGAAAAACCTCAAAATGACAAGGTTCCACGGGTCACTACTTACTATCTCGCCCACAAGAACCTCAATGATATTCTTAGAAAACACCTGCCCATCCTATTTGTCAATAAACAAATGGCTGATGTTTTCAAGGAACCCCCTATGACATTCTTCAGATGCACCAGAAACATGAAGGACATGGTAGTAAGGACTAGAGTGGATAACCCTTTACCTAATGGAGGTTTCAAAACATTTCAGATTTCAATGGCAAAAGGAGAGTCTCCGGCGCCTTCAGGTAACCGGAATCTGTGACAAGGGATAGGAGAATCCCAACTGAAAACCATCGGTTCTCCAGGTTAGGGGGTTTTGATTATTGATTGATTATTTATTGCTTTCCGCCACACTTAACAATTTTTCAGTTATCTGGTGGCGTCCAGTTTTTGTTGGTGGAGGAGAGAACCCAGATACAATGTACCTGGGAAGAGACCACCGACCTTCCACAAGTAAACTGGCAAACTTCCTCACATAACGCCGCGGCCGAGATTCGAACACGCGCCGACAGAGGTGAGAGGCCTTGTGATTTTGAGCCCGATGCTCTAACCACTCGGCCACGGAGGCCCCTGTTAGGGGGTTTTGCATACGGTTATCAACCCTTATATGTTAAAAATAAGTGCTACAGTACAGAAACGCAAACAAGATTTAGTCAATACTTTTCTCCAATACTGGAAGAGAAGATTCTTCAAATGGAAGACGAAGGACGACATATCGTGAAAGCCGAAAATAGACGGAAACAGCACCGAAACCCAATCTCGGACCCATAAACTTTGAATGCAAGAACCATGTATTACTTACTTATTCTTCCCTGTATTGGTTTGCACATAATGCAATTATCAGAGTACTCCACTGTTGTCTGTCCTGGGACCAAAGTTGGATCGTTCCCAATGTCCATTGTCTCTCTTTTATTTCTTTGTCGGTGGATCGTCTCTATATCGCTTTAGGTCTTCCTCTCTTTCTCTTCCTTGATGGAGTCTATCCTATCGCAACCTTTGGGATGGAATCTGGGTGCACCCTCAGAACACGGCCTATCCATTTACATCTCCTCTTTTTAATCTCTAGTTTTAATCTCTATTGGAACCGGTCGCGTATCTCAGTAGTAGAGCGTTCGCTTCGTAACCGGAAGGTCGTGAGTTCGAGCCCCGCTCGTGCCATGGCCGCGTCAAACCTAAGACGTTATCATTGGAAGTGATTGTTCCTTCGCCAAACGTTCGACATTTAGAAGTGAAAATCACGGGTCTATCGGATATGACCTTAAAAGCGGAGGTCCCATTACGGCAGACGTTGGCACGTTAAAGAACCCTCCCTGCTACGGCCCTTAGCGCTAAGCATAGATCTAAATTTGTGGTACTTCACCTACAACTGGTGACGTCTCCATATGCGTGAAAAATTCTCGTAGGGACGTAAAAGAAAACAAAAAAAAAAAAAAACATATATCTGATCCCAGACGCTTTTTCATACTTAAGGATCCCAAGTACCCCTTGCTTGTCGTAAGAGGCGACTAAATGGGGCGGTCCTTCGGATAAGACCGCAAAGAGCGGGGTCCCGTGTCACAGCAACCCTTCACTGGTAATGGTGACGTCTCAATATGAGTAAAAGATTCTCGAGAGGGACGTTAAACAATATACAATCAATCAATCAATCCATAGGTCTAAATTTGTGGTATTAGTGTTTTCCTTCCCCTAGTACCGGTTATTTGAAGGCGCCGGATATTCGACTTTTGCAACTGTTACTCAGCTATCGAAGCATTTCCAGGGCCATCAAACAACATGTAATATGTGACTTGCTGGCAGAACCAGTTGAGGATTCAATCAGGACGGTTTCGACTAACAGCTGGTAAATTAGTGCTGTATTCGGGGCACGAAGAAAAAAATAACCACATACAAATAAAGTGCCACTAACTTATGCTATCAAGACATTAATACGCTGGGAAGTCCATGGACCAAGTCCCGGGGGGGTCAGGGTTAGAATAGTTTCTCAGTACCCCTTGCTTGTCGTAAGAGGCGACTAATTGGGGTAGTCCTTCGGATGAGACCTCAAAAACCGAGGTCCCGTGTCACAGTAGGTGTGGCACGTTAAAGACTTCTCCCTGCTCAGCGGACGTAAGCGACGAGCATAGCGTAAATTTTGCAGCCCTTCACCGGCAATGTTGACGTCTCCATATGAATGAAAAATTCCCAAGCTTGACGTTAAACAATATACAACCGACCAACAACTCATGTTCCAAGGATCATCAAGCTTCATTTAGAATGAAACATAAAATAATTAACTAAAATATTATCCAGTATTATGCTTCAACGGACTAAATCGACCAATAAAAAGTTCAGAAGATCTCTACATGACGTTAGGGTCAGACAAGCAGCAGGACTTCGGACCATCACCCCTATTAAAAACAAAATGAAGCTCAAGTAAAACAGAAATAAACTCACAGGGATTCGGATACAACACTGATTTGATTGTTGAAGCTGCATAAGCTGTCAGCAAATATTTGGGTTGAAGAAATGCCATTACAAAGATTGGAGTACAAATGATACACCTAGGAAAGTAAAGGAAAGATTAGAAGGTTGTAGTCAATTCTGGACAGCAGGACAAAAGCTGAAAAGGCAAAAGCACAAGAAAAATATGCAGGGCGAACAGGACAAATTAGAGTATCAAAGCTGACAAAAGAAAGTACAATGATGAGCTAACAACAGAAGCAGAACAGGCAGCAAAGGCAGAACACATGAAAAATCTATATCAAACAAATGCTTAGGAAAAGTGAGACAATCTTTGGAATGATTTGACCACATCATTAAAATGAAATTATTTACATATCCAATGTTTTACCTCTATAAATTGTAATGATAGCCATTTCTTCAAGAGTGCGTTGGTATTGTAAACGCAGCGCGTAGGAATACAGATAAATATAGTACGGTTATTTTAACGACTGGGAAATCCGACAGAAATGAAAATGGAATGTCAATACTGATATCACATGCTTCATGAAGTACGTCGGTGTGAAACGTCGCAGTCTATATTTCATATAATTTCAATTCTTTATTTTGTTTTTCTTCTTTTTACACTGTATGTGATATCGATTCAATTAAATTTACTGGAGAGGTATCGTTACTAGCATGTTTAGCAATAATACGCAAAATTTTGTGTAAACTTTTGCTAAAATTTTACCCAAAGTAGGTCCTGTAGCCTAACAACAAGTGATTACTTCAAGTAATCCAGAAATTAAAAACTAAATTTTAAGGGGTATTCAGCCTTTTTGCAAGAACGCCATTGCTTAATACCGTTCAACGTTGCAAATTAAAATATATTTTTTAAAATCTTTGTTTAAACATTTCTATTCTGTTAGCATCAGCTGATCAAAGGGTCAAACTTTAATTAGATTTTTGTGCAGAAATACATTATGTACATTGTTTACATGTATGCGAATTAAATTTAATAAGTCACCTGCTTCAGAGAAGATATTTCAAAGTTTGAACAAACACTTTCTATGACCATGCTATTATTGACTGGAATTCGTTACCAGTTGAAATCAAGTCCATCAATGCTAAAATCAATTTTCAATCATTAGTCAAGACATATCTTTCACAAGCCCACCAGAGGAGAAAATAAGGAGTTTGTATGTACATATTGATGTTTTTATGTTTTATTTGTGTTTTAGAATTGATTTTAAGTTCAAAATTGTGTATCAATCATACTTTATTCAGGCTAAAAGATGCCATTACTACGTTTTGAATTATTTACACACCGCTGTCCAAGCCACCCACTTAAATGTAATTTATTTATTTAATTATGTAATAATTGACAATAATATTTAAGGATCCCATTGGAAATAAGCAATATTATTTTTGCTTTAATGGGCTATCCTATGTAGACTGTGATATAAGTACATGTGATAATATCTTGTTTGAGTGATAACAACACTGATAAAATGACTGTGACAACATCTGGCATGTATTATGTGATTGTATGTGTATTTATTTATCTAATATCAAAATTAATGTTCTGTTATTTATGAATGATGTTCTGTCTGAATAAATAAAAAATAATGATGATGATAGTAATAATAATAACACGTAGTCAAACGCTGAACGACGCAAACAATCATTTCGGATTTTTATGTTTTCTACATATCGCGTTTCTCTTTTATGACACTAAACAGGTTTCCGACAATACTTTCTTATTCCAACAACGTGAGCAAGCAATCTCTGAATCTGTTTCAAACATGTTTAAAAAGTAAGAATTTTTCGTAAATCTTGATATCTTGAGTTGGCCGAAGAAATTACATTTTTTCAATATGTTGTACGGTAAAATTATATGTGAGATCACGATTAACCCATACAGGATAGTGATATTTTTCATATATATTTCAAACCCATACTTTTACTGGCACACCTGTCCATTGGTTTTATTTTTTATCTGATAGTCTGATACCCACCTCTTTGAATTGTCATTATATTATGTCACATGCACCTGATTGAAAATAACCATAACATCAGTAAGAAACTCGAAGCAGATGTTAAGAAAAAGTGAATGAGCAGTAAAAAATAAAAATAAAAAGCTTTTTCTGAAATAATGAGTTTTTAAGGTCATATGCTATGTTTCTTAACAATATGTGAATGGTGCCACTATTAGAGCGAGTGCAATTTCACGTATGCATGGATCCAAATTATTTCCAAGGAAATGGGGTCCACCCCAATGGCCCCATGTAATTATTTAGGGTCCAATCAAAAATCTAGGGACTAACATTTAGTACTTTACAGGTGGAAGTGAAGACAAAATAAATTAGGCAAATGTATTCATAAATAATTACAATACTCAAGAGAATAAATGCCAATTAGTAGAATATTTCAAGAACAGTAGATGACGAGTCATGATTCTATGAAAATATATCATACATATATAGATATTGTTATATCACATTATCTTTAATAAAACTGCCCACAAGATCAAGAATTTCTTTCTCTTCTGAGTTGAAAATACATTTTGTCTTGTATGTATGCCTGACCAATCAAACTGAATCTAAACAACATGGGTATAAGTCCACCTACATTATAACACCTACATTCTTTTGATATATTACAACATTTCTCATTGCAATTGGACCAATTTAGAGTTGAAAATGGGTGTCATGGAACTCATAATGAGATGCATAAAAAATATCACATAAGTTCAACAGAGGCCCATCAAAACTTGCTTAAATATCTCTGAGAGTGGAACTTCTGTGTACTTCACAGTATCGAGGGATTAAATGACAGCTCAATCTCTCACGAAAGGTGAATTTATCACAAAATACATATATATCAAACTGGTAGTAAGTTGTAGGAATATTTGAATGAATACTCATGTGTTTATATAAATATATAAGATGGAGATATCCTCTCATGTGATCCCATAGTTGTTTCCTAGAATTGTGACTTTTAATAGATTTTTTGTCATTGTGTGCAATACATATATAAATGTAATTTCAAAAAGATTCATCACAGCTGTGAAATTTGGATGAAATGACAATGCTTATATTATACATGTAGAAATGCGGTCATCCCATGACAATAAAGAATACATGTTTAAACAGAAATTGACTTTCTTTGTTCTTCATATTATTTCTTGACTGTGAATTAAGAATTATTAGAAATTATCTGAAAACAAGTTTCTATTAAGGATGTAATTTGGATAATTTTGAATTTAATCTCAGGTTTTCTTGAGGTGAGCTAGAGTGTCACATCTGGTTGCTTTTGAGATGTGAAACTTATAATTTTGATATTTTGATTTATGCAAGAGGAGTTAGTTCAGGATATGTGGAAATCACCAGTTCAATGACTTTTGAATTCATGAGCAAGTTTTCTGTCCCTTTCTCTTTATGTATCATATTTGTCATTGTAAAATGCTTTAAATATATTTTTCAGATTTGATGACAAAGAAATGGTATCTGGTGTTAATAATGCAAAGTCTTCAGTCCAGAAAGCCATAAGAAATTCTGTATCAGAAAATTATCCTTATATAGAGCAATATCTTGATCAGATTATTCCAAAGAAAGGAGACCTTAAACTTGTCAAATGGTAAGTACAAACTGTTATTTTCATGCAAAAAAGTCAGTAGTTACAAAAGTGATCATGGCACCAAGGTCATGATGGCTGCAGACTATCTTTTATGTACTGCATTCACTGTTGTACATGTATATCTTCTTTTTTCACTTGTGGGAGACAAAAGTCTACATCAGCTATTTCATTTGTGGAATTTTTACCAATCATTAGTTGTTACTTTCTGGTGCAAAGACCTTATGCATAGGAAAATACAAATGAATGTATATTTTGTATGTTGCAAATAGTTTCATGTTAAACGAAAAAACTGTCAAAAATTTATTCTCTGTAGGATTTTCCACTGAATTATTCCACATATATACTACTTGGTTGTAGCTTATTAAATTACCTTCTGCAAACAAAGTGTGAGTGGTTATACTGGAATCACCATGTCCAACTGTCCAGCCATCTGTGTCCATAAGCACTTTTTGTCCCAAACTTTTTCTGCTATTTAAACCCAAAGTAGGACAAAATGTTAAATAGTTATCAAGTAAAACTATGAACCAGGCATTTCCAGGTTGACCGTCCAATTTTGAGAAAGTTATAACAATCTGAATATTTATTGTAATATCACCCGAATCAAAAAGCTCTCCTGTTCTAGTTTTATCCAATGTCTGTCTGGCAAAAGATTTTCAACTTCTCAAAAACTACTGGGCTGTACTTAAATTGCCCTTGGGTAAAAGAGATTCAAGATTGTTTAAGGTAGCTCATTATTTCAAGACATACACATTTTATGACACAAATGGCAATTCAAATGTTTGTGGAATTACTTGTAATGATCAGTTTGTTTGTATAGTCTACATAGCTCACTGGATAAGGTATTGGGTTACTGACCTGAAGATTCTGAGTTCAAACTCACTGATGTCTTTTTAGTTATTCATTGAAATATATTTTTGAAAATCCTGGGTTTGCACATTTTTTGCCTCTTTGACATACATGCATGTACTTAATACATATCATCATATCTTTCTTGATTAAATCATTTCATGCTGATTTGATAAACTCTTTCAAGGTGTAGTGAGTCACTTTAAGAGAGGCACCATGTCTGAATAGACTGGGTGATTAAAAATCTTCTCAAGAACCACTCAACCAGAAAAGGAAGATTTGTACATATAACTTCTTATATGCTGAAGATTAAATTTTGTTGAAACAAGGGCATGATCATAATAGGGGGTCAAGAATTTTAATAGGAATATAAAGCAAAATCTCAAACATTTTTCAAAAAACCTACAAGGGTAAATATGCAAGCATCCATATGGAGTGTAGAATCAAGTTTATTAAAACATTACAACTGAGGCCAGAATGGGTCAATAAAAAGGGTTTTATGTTTTACATAAATATGTGTCACTGGAAAATTTTATGAAATCTTCTAAGAACCACATGAAAGTATGTTTATATAGTGCAGCATTGAAACCATGATATCCAAATTTAGGATGAGGCAGCAATATGGATTCAGAGATCACAAAAATCTTCTTTTAAACATCAATATGTAAACATACTCTTATAATTTTGATTTATTAAAAAAAAACGTATATAAACAGCATGAAGCCACTTGATGTATGATATTATTTAAGAAAACTAAATGTGACTGCTCAGGTAAGCAGTGTGGCCTATGGGCCTCTTGTTTAACTGCATCTCATTTTATAGTTGTAAAAGAAATCTTTTCCTTTATTTTAGTCATGAACACATAGAAATACTTGCCAATGCTGCAGGTGAACCTTTAATGTTCAGACACAGAGACGGACCTTATATGCCAACATTGAAGCTATTACACAAATGTGAGTGAAATGTAATACATGCATTGTAATGTATGTCATACTATGCAAATAGAAGGTAACCTTGAACTTTTGATATTCTTGCCTTGAGAAATTCACTGCCCTCTGATATTGAGTGCTTGATGATATATAATAGACATAGGCATACATCTACACATAGATAATGAAGAATTAAATTTGATTTTTGAAAATACATATGAGCATGAATTGTGATGCTTTACACCTGAATATGTCAGGGAGTGTGTTGCTCTTCATAAAAAGTATATGCTGGTGTGAATTGTCACTGTTCATACTTTCAAGGATTTTCAAAAAATGAAATAAATTTTTTATATTTACATTTATTTTTATTTATGTTGGAATATTCCCAACTGTTAAAATTGTTGTACTATGTGTATCAAGACTCATACACATATGTTGTTCACATTCACAAGGAAATGGCTATCATTTCAATTTATAAAGATATCGAAGGTTAAAACATTGGAAATGTAACTATTTGATACTGAATATGGCTGAAAAACATTTCAAAAACTTCTATTGATCATAAGTGAGTGTACAATTATACATGTAAATTACATTGCAGTTTTTTTTTGTTTGCCATTTTTACAGACCCCTTTATGTTACCTCGGATGCAGGTAGATAAAGGTGCCATTAGGTTTGTTCTGAGTGGAGCCAATATCATGTGTCCAGGATTGACATCACCCGGTGCCAAGATGACGAGATTAGACCCAGACAAAGTTGTTGCAGTGATGGCAGAGGGTAAAGAACATGCTGTGGCCATAGGAATGACAAAAATGTCCTCAGATGAAATGTAAGTGTATCTCACTACACAGAAAACTTGCTGTGGTTATAAAACACTGTTGATAGCCTTTTGATTTGGTCAGTATGATGATACATCATCTGAGAAAATCTTATCTACCAAGCAGGCAAGTACAAGGTCTTTATTCTATAATTATACTGAATCAGAAAACTCCAATATTATGGAATATATACTTGACAAATATTACATAAACACACCTGAAAAATTAATATGTTTTAATGTATTATGCAATCTTGTGAACTATATGTAATGAAAAAATTATCTATTTTGTGTTATTATTTGTATGACATACAACCTTTGATTATAGTAATGTGATCGTATGAAGTCAAATCATTAATCTCAAGTGATATGAATGGATTATGATGTTCATAATCACCAGTGGCATAGATAGCCAAAGTTTGATGTGTATGCCAATTAGGCAGGGGGTCCTGGGGCCACCTGAAACACCCATTGGTCCAGGACTTTGCCATGGATGGGAAAGCACCTGGATTCGAAAAATATGAATAAACAGAAATTTAACTTTAAAATGCATGTATTTTAGAACTGCAGTTGTTTATTATGTTAAATCAATCCGTAATCATGATAACAAACAAATTCAAACATCCAAGGGAAATGGGGTCAAAAATGGCATTGATGATATTTGAAGTCAGTATTTTCAGTAGCAGGAGTAGCCAAAATTAAGTGAAAAAGTCACTGATTTTTCTGTTCCCAACCATGAGTACTTGTGTGCACGATGATTTAATACTAACTACAAGACAATTGAAATTTAAAATTTGGTGTTTTATATATATATATATATATATATATATATATATATATCTATATTTACACCCTCTGTCCCTCTCGGAAGTCAATGATCATGATATTACTGGAAAATGATATGTATCCTCAGGCATTTTAGCATCAAAGGTAGCTATGCCACTGATTACTATTTAATGAGAAAAATTCATTTAAATCACCAATGTTACAAATCTTTTAAATGTAGTTAATTCATGGTATGCTCACTCTCTCTCTCTCTCTCTCTCTCTCTCTCTCTCTCTCTCTCTCTCTCTCTCTCTCTCTCTCTATATATATATATATATATATATATAATTTATTTTTATCTTTCAGCATCTCCAAAAACAAAGGTATTGGGATAGAGAACATTCATTACCTAAATGATGGACTTTGGAACATGAGAACTGTTAAGTGATGTTGGATAATCCAGATCGTTTGACCTTCTGTTATAACTACATGTACTAAAACTGTTATAGCCTAAATATTTATTGCAATCTGGAAAAATATTTTATCACGAAATAAACCACCATCCCTCTCCATGGAATATTTGGTTTTTGTTAGAAAAATTATCAAATTTTTACTAATTACAAGGAAGAGCATTTGATTGACACACAATTTAATGATATTGCACACAAAAATGATATTTCTAAGAAGTAACAGGTAGAAGAAATAAAATCAACATGATTATTTGAAATTTAAACATACTACTGTGTGTGTTTTTCTCTAAGTCAAGTCATTCATGTGACCAATTGCAGAAGTTCTTGCAATCATGCAATGCAAAAAGATTTTAGAAAGGTTTTCATTATTATTATTATTATACTACATTTATGTAGCGCCTTATTTAATAACATAATTACCCTAAAGTGCTTTACATGTAAAACAAACTAAAACAAAGAACATAAATACATAAAAAGGACAAGAAATAATATTAAACCGAGGTTAATATAGTAACTAAAAGTGAAGAAATTTTTTGTAAAAACAATTGTTTACATAAATACCAAATTGCAATTTAAATGCTGTAAAAAGATATGTCTTTATGTTTAAAAATGGCTAATGAATCTTCAACCCAGTGGGAGGCAGTTGCACAGGGTAGCTGAGGAGACAACGAACCATCTTTCAACATACAGTTTAGTAAGAGTGTGGCTTTAGAAGGTAAAACGTATCCGCAGACCAAAGTGTTACTGTGGACAGTAGACCTGAACCAGGATGTATGCTGGAGCTAATTTATGTAGAGCCTTGAAAGTATACAACAGGATTTTATATTTCGTTCTTTATGTCACAGGTAAACAGCAAAATGATATGAGAATTGGTAAAATATGCTTATGTTACCATGAACTTGTCACTAGCCTGGCAGCAGTGTATGAAATTCCTGTAACTTCTGCAAGGATGCTATATTATCATCATAAAAAGATGCATTTCCATAATGAAGACAGGATGTAATCAGTGATCTAACAAGTGTCCTATACATATCCTCATTATTAGCAATAATCTAAATCTACCAATATTACGAAGTTGGTAATACATGTATATGGTCTAGTCAGTGCACTTATTTGACACTGTTAGCTCTGCTTGCATACTCACTTAGATAAATTAAAATTAGATGTTAGATCCACTCCCATTCTCACGTACATAAATTTATGTAAGTGAGTATGCAAGTGGATCTAACATCTTATTTTAATTAGATTGAATTTGTACTATATGGGGATCAAGGCAGATCCGTGGGTTATAAGCAACCTTTCTGATAAGTGTGAATATCTAGTGTTTTTCTGTTACAAAGGGGTACTTACTATATGGTCTGGATAGTTTGAAAAAAAAAAACAAACAAACGAACTTGTGTCAGTAATCTTGACAATGCCCAAATGAGTTTGGGCTTATGGATCATGTGTCATACATTTCGACCATGTTCACCCTTAAATAGGGACCTTGCATATTTGCATGGAAGGTAAATGCTGGCAGTCATGTTTCAGATGCCATATGTAACTTTGACTTGTCCAAATGGCAATGACCAATATTATAACACACTCTTACATCATAAGCAACTTTCATTCTTTTACAAACTTGTCTGAAGTTGTCTAATTATCTAATTTTTCTAGATGAATGTCCAGTTTAATGTACTCGTTTAAAGTTATATTGGTTTTCAAGGTCCTTAAACCTGAACCCCTAAACCAGGGACCGTAAATTTCACAATTTTGGTGAAGGCTTTCCTGCTCAGTATAACTATGCACCCGGTTTTATGCCAGATACCCAGAAGAATAGAATATTTTATGTGCCCCTTGAAGGGGGGCAAATTAGTTAGCACCTGTTGGTTTTTAGACAAAGTGTTGTCCACTCAAAACCTTTAGAACCCTTTGCTTGACAGAGATCAGATTTATTATACTGTTATTTTGTTCTCCTAAAGAGTAGATAACCCATGTTGATTTTGAGGTCACAAGGTCAAGTTTCAATTTACTCTGGACATAGGACAATGTCTTGAGAACCCTTTACTTGAAAAACATCAGACCCAGTACACTGGTTCCCCCTAAGAAGTAAATGTTCTCAATTGATTTTGAAAGGTCTTGCCATTAGAAATCTACATATACAAAATCTGAAACCTTTACATTTAATAGTTCTCGAGATACTGAATAGATTAGGTTTTCCAAGTAGGTCAAACTCCAAGGTCCCACACCATGGTATCAAATGAATTGTCTAGCCATAAAGAATTTATATACAAAATAAGAAAAGTCTTCCTTAAATAGTCAAACTCCAAGTTCATAAGGTCAAAGATCATGGTATGATATGAAAGACCTTGCCATAGGAAAAGTATATACAAAACATGAAAGCTCTCTTGAATAGTTCAGGAGATAATGAATAGGTCAGATTTTTATTCAAAGTATGCCAAACTTCCAGATCAATTTTTATTTGTTTGTTTGTTTTACGTCCCGTCGAGAATTTTTCACTCATATTGAGACGTCACCAGCTGTAGGTGAAGTACCACAAATTTAGACCTATGCTTAGCGCTCAGGGCCGTAGCAGTGAGGGGTTCTTTAACTTGCCAACGCCTACTGTGACACGGGACCTCCGTTTTTAAGGTCATATCCGAAAGACCCGTGATTCTCACTTCTAAATGGCGAGCGTTTGGCGAAGGAGCAATCACCACCTATTTTTCGTCTTAGGTTTGACGCGGCCATGGCACGAGCGGGGCTCGAACTCACGACCTCCCGGTTACGAAGCAAAGGCTCTATCCACTGAGCTACCGCGACCAGTCAAGGTTACAAGATTAAACATCAAAGTATAACAAAGTCTTACCATAAAGAATATATGTACAGAATATGAAAGCTCTACCTTAAATAGTTCAGGAGATATTGATTAGGTCAGGGTATTTTTTTTCAGATATATTTAACAGGTTATGTTTTCTTAAAAGTAGGTCAAACTCTGAGTTCAAGGTCAAAATATGACTTTCATATTTTGTAAATAGATTCTTTATGGCATGATCTTGCAAAAATATATATACAAGATATGAAAAATCTTATTTAAATAGTTCAAGTCATGTTGAATAGGTCCGATTTTTATTAAAAGAATGCCAAACTTCCAGATCAAGGTCACAATATCAAACACCAAAATATAACAAGGTCTTACCATAAAGAATCTATATACGAAATATGAAAAAGTTCAAATTTACATGGCAGCTTCCTAATATAGTGCGGGTTCAAGCTTGTTAAAGTCATGACACCCAAGGGTAGGGTAGGACCACAATAGGGGATCAAAGTTTTGCATGCAAACATATATGGAAAACAATTTTCTCAAAAACCACTGGGCCATTAAAGTAGAAATTTACATAAAAGCTTTCTTATATAGAATTAGATTCAAGTTTGTGCATGCACATTATGGTCCCCAGGGGTAAGGTGGGGCCATAGTAGGGGATCAATACTTTACATTATATAGGAAAAATCTTTAAAGATTTCTCTTGAACTATTTAAACTAGGGCTTTCATATTTTGTATATACATTCTTTATGAAAAGAAAACTCAATCTGTTAAATGTCACTTGAACTATTCAAGGAAAAGCTATAAATTCTTGTGATACAATTATATTTGATCTTGTGACCTTGACCTACTTTTTAAATCACTGACCTAATCAATATCTCCTGAACTATTTAAGGCAATATGCACCATGTCAGGAAGCTGCCATGTAAATTTGAACTTTCTGGCCGAGTGGTTCTTGAAAATGATTCCCCCTATTTTTGCATTTTCATGATTATATCCCCTTTGAAGGGAGCATGGCCCTTAATTTGAACAAACTTGAATCCCCTTCACCAAAGGATGCTTTCAGGCAAGTTTGGTTGAAATTGACCCGGTGGTTCTGGAGAAGTTGCCAATGTGAAAAGTTTACAGACAGATGGAGTACAACAGGTGATCAGAAAATTTAGCTCAGGACAGCTATAAACTTGAATCAACACAACTTAGGAACATTTGCATTTTGATGTGATTTAATGTAGTCCTCCTAATCTTGAAAAGAATTTGTACTAATTCCAATATCAAATTAATCATGGCCCTGCTGTTCCCAATATGAGGTTTCCATATATTCCTATTTAAAACTTTGATCCCATATTGTGACCCCATCCTACCCCAAGAGGTCATGATTTGAACAAACGTCAATCTACACTACCTAGGAATGCTTGCATATTAATATGACCAATTATGGCCCTGCTATCTGTTATGGAGGAGATTTTTCCTATATGTACATTCCCATGTAAACCTGTGATCCCATATTGTGGTCTCACCCTACCTTAGGGGACCATAATTTGAATCTGCACTACCTGAGGATGCCAGTGCATATTAACATGAATGATCATGACTCTGTTGTTCTCAAGAGGATTTTTTCTGCATACTCAAATGTAAAACTCTGACCCCTTATTGTGGTCCCACTCAACCCCTGTGGACCACAATTTGAACAAACTTGAATCTACTCTCTATCAGGAAGCTTTTCTGTAAATTTCAACTTTACTTTGGTTCTTGATAAGATTTTTCCAATATATCCACATGTTTATGGCCTCACCATACTCTAGGGGGCCATGATCTGAACAAACTTGAAGCTTTCATGTAAATTTAAACTCTTCTAGTCAAGTGGTTCTTGAGAAAATTTTTAAATGACAACACCTTATTTTTTTACTACATATATATCAGAAAGCTTAGATTTATCGATGTTTCAACTTTTCTGACCCAGTTTTTCTTATCCAGAGGATTTTCCCTATATATTAGCATGTAAAACTTGATCCCCTATTATGGATCCACCCTACCCCCAGGGGCCATGATTTGAAGAAACTTGAATTATCAGGAAGCATTCATATAAAATTTTCTGGCCTGGTGATCCAAAAGAAGGTTTTAAATGACCCCACCCTATTTTTGCCTTTTCCTGACTATCTTACCCTTTGAAGGAGGAATGGCTCTTCAAACAAACTTGAATAACCTTTATCCAAGGATGCTTCATGTCAAGTTTGACTGAAATTGACCCAGCATTTCTGGAGAAGTAGAAAATGTTAAAAATTTCTGGGAAGGCAGATGGTAGCTAGACAAACTGTGACCAAAAAATCTCACCTGAGCTTTCAGCTCAGGTGAGCTAAAATGATAAGAAATACAGTGGCAGATTTAGAGACAAATTTATAAAATATGCAAGGAAAACTCCAGATCTGGCACCCAAAATGACAGTATTTTTGCTAAAAACTTGTCTTTCACATGTGAGCCCCCCTTTTCTGAAATCCTGGTCCCACCACTAAAATATAACATCAATCATATACATATCAGGGGCAGATCCAGGAAATGAAGTTAGAGGGGGCAGAAGGTCTTAAGCACCTGGATATATTTTAAATTTTATAAACCTTGAAATATGTCCCTTAAGTAGTCATGTTATTTATGTCATTTTTAATGAGGTTAAATTAAGAAAATGACACAAATCTTAAGGATTTTCCAAATAAAATTATATAAATGATCTTGTCATTTATTTCTCCGAGACTGAAAAAAAAATTATTGTTTTTTATGTTTTGTTTTTTCTATACAAGAGACCATGAATTACTTTAAATTTGTAGATTTAAAGAGGGGACAGGAGCTTCCCCCTTAAATCTGCCAATTCATATAGAATTTTTTTTTCCAGTGACCTAGCTTGACAACCTATGAGAACCATTATGTTCAGACAAGATACCATTCCAAATATACAAATATGACTTTGGGGTGATACCAAAATATCAATTTTAAATAAAAATCTAAATTCAAGAAGTCGGGGAGAAGAGGTGTCAAAATCTTAGAAGTTTCTGTTGTCCAATATCAATTTCATGAATTTTCTTGGAATGAATTAACTTTTTAAATGATCATTCAAGTACATTTAAAGACTACACTTTTATTTGTGATGAAACAGTAGAAAAGAATTAGTGTTGGTAGTACTAGTACTTGATAATGAATTTGGATCAACATTCATCATGTGGGTGGGGAATCTCAATGAAAACTATGTGAATTTAGATTTATGTCACTGAGCTTTTTATCTTGCCCCTCAAATCATTCACAAGTCTGAAAATGTGAATGAATGAACAAGTTACTACATCGTACAGTCAAACCTAGTTATTTTGATCTCGATAGGACCAAGTGAAAAAGATATCCAAGGATTCGAGAAAAAGGTAAAATACTTGAAGAATAAGTGATTGGGACTTCCAAATCACTATGGTATTCGAGATATTGGTGGTTGAGATACTGAGGTTCATCTGTATATCCTACTGCAAAGGAATTATAGTATAGCAGCTTGTGTCAATAAATAAAGTAATTAAATCCCAATGTTAACAGAGTATTTTTAATAAAATTCTGAATATTAAAAATTTGCCTTCAAATAAAATTAATCATTTTCTAAGTTATCACCAAATGAATTGCAAATATAAATATACACAAAGGGCATTTAATGAGTTAAAAATACATGTACTGCATTGGCAGGCTGAGTTAAAATTTCATATACATGTATTTACATTTCTCCAAAATATCTCAATCACTGAAAAGGAGCAACTGCAACATTCGACTGTATATTTCTATACAAATCTGTCCTATTGATATCTGTACAACAAATACATTCTTAACAAAATATCTAACTTTCACAATGTATATATACAGGCATTACAAATTGTCTTCTCAATCTCATGTTTGCATGAAATACACAAACTTCTTCAAATAACACTACTTGTATAACATAAAATAAAAGTTTCAATCATAAGAAGTTGTTTGTAGTTGGGTTTTTTGTGTCTAAATATGCTGTTGGGTGTAGTGAAAATGGTCTAATGCAGGCATGACCAACAACAAAAAATGTGTGCACGGTTACACATTACTTCAGTTGTTGTTTTTTTAACATGATATCTAGATTAGAAATGTTATATTGCAACATCCTCCATGTCTCATGATGGTGAGATTCTCCCCTCTATAAGTACATTGGGTACACGTCACAGTCAAACAACTACACCATTGTGAACATTTTATCAGTACACCTGTCAATATTCTATTTTTATCATCTAGCTAATTGAAAGATTCTAAATGTACAAAGTTTGTGATGTACCCTAACTGAAAGTGATCTGCAAGGTTCTTGAACCCCATTAACAGAAGTCATAACTATCTTCAATGCAAAACTGAGAGAACATGTATACCATCAAAATTAACTTACTTTAGAGAAAATCACAGCATCACAATTTTTTTAATGGAAGTATGCCATTGTGGAGAAAACAAAATCTGAAATATATTATTTGTGCTTTCCACATTTCATAATCTATCTTGTTAACACTGTCAATTAAAGCATTAAACTGGCAATTTGTAGATCGTGCTTTTAAGTACCACAGAGTTTAATTTTTTTTCTTGATCATGATGACTTTACACCAAAATCGCAATTTTTCCTAAACAAGGCAAAATTTTTAGTTTCTAACACCACAATTTATTATACATATCATATCATTATCATTAATGGGAAGTTTGATTGGTATTATAGCTCCTTAAAACTTGTTCAAATATGGATCATAAGTCCACCTTATCATCGAGTCATGCTTAGTGCAAGGTGCCAACATCTCGCAGTCTCTCACTAATGACACAAGATTATTACTCCACATCTCAAACTTGCAAAATAAGTTCCCTTCAGTCATTCCAGATGACCTTAGGCAAAAATTGTATAATTCATGATGCATGTACACTATGTATGCAAATTATATCATGGATACAAATTGCATAGTAAATGACAGAAAGAGGTAAACACAAAGTATAAAGTATTGAAAGATAAGTTAAATGTAACTTAGATACTAAAAATTCATAAAAAACTAAAAATCTTTTGTCTGGAATGTTATGGAGATGTTCAAAATGAATGCCACATATTTTGGAAGTTTTTTAGTATCAAGTACCATAATGAAATGAATTTCCCATTGGACAAGTACTTCTACTAAAACTTCACATTTTCTGTATGCATATATAATGTTTTGATAGAGTGCACTCAGCACTTTTGCAAACAGAAGATTTCAGATAAAATTACCAGTAATTATCATTCATCTTTCATAATCTTTTAGTTCTATTATGAAAATATTAAATATCTGATATCAGATAATGGTGGTTCATAGTTATTCAAACAACCCATCTGATAATAAGACTTCTAAGTTGGCATAGTAAACTTTTCGAAGAAGAATGAGTATCAATGAACTTACTTTTGCAAAATATAATGTTGTAGCTGTTTTTGGACACTGCATGATTGAGATTGAAACTGGTCACAAACGCACACAAATTAGTAAAAAAAAAAATATTTACATTTTTTTTTTTTGCAAGTGTCCAAAGCAACCACTCTTATGAACAGAACATAAAACTGTGACACAATACTCAAGTCTCTTCTATAACATAATATTACTTGTACTTCTTCATATTTACATTCTGGCATCTTTTAACCTTTTAAAACACACATGTATACAAAAGTGTGATGCATATCAAAAAATATCACAACATGGAAACCAGCTATATCAGTACATCACTCAATTATACATCAAAAATAACAAGAGCCACATCACTCACCTGAGTCACCTTGGCCCATATTAAAGATTTACCCTATATATTCACATGTAAAACTATGATCCCCTAATGTGGCCCCACCCTACCCCTGGTGGGAGGGGGGCATGATTTTAACAAATTTGAATCTGCACTATGTCAGAAATCTGTCGTGTAAATTTGAACTTTTCTGACTTTGTGGTTCTTGAGAAGAAGTTTTAAAAGATATTTTTCCTATATTTTCACATATAAAATGTTGATCCACTATTGTGGCCCCACCCTACCCCTGGGATCTTGATTTAAAAAACTTGAATCTGCACTATGTCAGGAAGCTTCAATGTAAATTGGAACTTTTCTGGCCCAGTGATTCTTGAGATGATGATTTGTAAATGACCTCATCCCATTTTTGCATTTTTTTTTTATTATCTCCCCGTTAAAGGGGGCACAGCCCTTCATTTGAACAAACCTGAATCCCCTTTACCAAAGGATTTTGTACTAAGTTTGAATGAAATTCGCCCTGTGGTTCGGGAGGAGAATTTTTCCCTATATTTTTGCATATACAACTTTGGTCCCCTAATGTGGCCCCACCCCATCCCCGGGAACTATGATTTTAACAATCTTGAATCTGCACTGTCAGGAAGAAGTCAAAAATGTTAAAGTTTATAGACAGACAACGGACAATGGGTGATCAGAAAAGCTCACTTGAGCTTCCAGCTCAGGTGAGCTAAAGATACTAATAACAATTTAGCACATTGTGTCATAAGACAATGAACAGTCATCAAACGGCTCCATGAAAGGTTTGAGTGTGTGCTTTAAGTTCATCTTGTCCTAAGAATTTCATGTCACACATGTCACACTCTATTGTGTATTCATCAGTTTTCTCTTGCTTAATCTCTAAAGAAAATGACTCGGGGCTGTTCTCCTTTGAATCTCTATTTGCATATTCCTCGTTACTCTCATCTTGACAAAGAACTGACCTCTTCATCTGCAGAGCTTCCTTCTTCTTTGCTAATGATTTATTTTTTGATGCAGCCACTTTCTTAGTAGCTCTCTCTTCTGCAAATTCTTTTGTTGCTATTCCATGTCTGTCTTGCATGTGAATTAGTTTTGATTCCTCGCTTCCAAAAAACCCATCACATAGTGGACACTTAAAGAAGTGCTCAGCACGCTCTGCATCTTCATGCATGTCACGTAAAGCTCGACTATTAAATATCCGCCCACAAATACTGCATTCAAATCGATCATTACTACAAACCACTGTAGGTCTGGGCTTTTCAGTCACCCCTCCATTGGTACCCTTGGAATCTTCATGTTTACCACTGACTTTACACCTTGGTCCCATTTTTCGTCGCTTAGCCCCTGTTGTATTTTCTGATATTTCAGACTCCTGACTCATTATCTGGTACTCAGACTGCTGTGGTGTGTACATTTCTTCATCAGAACCTTTTTCTCCTTGATCTTTTTCATCGTCTGAGCTGTAACTCACAGTTCCCAGCATTTCCTGATAACTAATAGGATTTTTCTTTCCAGATGAGAGACGTGTTGAATATTTCTGTTCTGAAGATATTTTCTGGGTCTGTGTGTTGGTATTACCGTGAGATGTTTGAACAGCACTTGTTTTAGTATACTCAAGAGTTTGCAGAGTTAAGGGCTTCTTAAGTCCACCTTTTGCTGTGCTGTTGTTTTCATTGGGTAAAATATCATGTGAATTCTGTGGGAAAAGATCTTGGAATGAAACGAAAGGCAGGCGATATAATAAAGAGTTATCCTGCTCTGTGGACTTGGATTTTTCATCCGCATTTTGAACTGGCAGACTAGATGAGGAATGTTGTTCTGCCTTGTAAGCTTCTCTCAAACTTTTTCCTTCCAGAATTTTCATTAAAATGGAGTTTCTTTCTAAAGATGCATCAGAGTTAGTTCCAGCAGCACTGTCAATTCTCTTGGTTTCATCAGAAACACCATTCTGATCTTGATGGTCCACTCCCCCATATTCTCCATCCCAAATTGGCTCCTCTTTCACTGCTGGGATTTCAGATGTTGTTGATGTGTCCTCATCTTGAGAGACATGTTCCTTGCTGGATACAGAGCCATCATTCAGTTTGATTTGATACTCCATTCCAACTTTTGGAATTCCCTCTAAATTGACCATTTCAATACTTGGATTTATTGAATTAGACTGGTTTGTCATCATTGATCTTTTGTGAGGCTTTGCCAGCAACTTTAGCAGAACAGAAGCAGATCCCATGGGTTCTTCCCTCATACTGCCATCACCAACTCCATACCGTCCATCCTGTGCATCAGATCCATAGCCTGGACTCTCTGACCCCTCTGTGTCATATTCTGTATAAGTACTGATCTTCTGTGTCCTGGATTTTCGTTTATGAAGTTGTTTCACAATTGTGGGGAAATTGTCAACACTGTTTGCTACACTACAATTAAAGTCTGGATCACTGTCCTCTGCATTTCTGGATCGTTTTCTGGATTTTATTTTCTCTGCTGGTATTCCTTTTTTCTGCTGTCCTATCCAAGAAGTTGCTGACTTGGGAGCAGGTGCTGGTGAGGAATCTCGAGAAACTCCTTCACCATAATGAGAATTGCTGGGATCTATAGTCTGGTGGACCTTGACGACATGTTGAAGGTTTGTCTGTTGTGAAGAGATGCAAATGATACCATCCACCTCCAATTTCTCTGTGTAATGCTGGGTACAGAGTGAGATAATGGCTGACTTCAACAACTGACTTATCTTTTGCTCCATATCAACTGAAACCAAATTAGAAAATTGAAAGATACACAAATTAAAAAAAAAATTGCACCCGAGATATTCTTTCTAAAGAGATAATTCTGTATATGAATTTTTAAAAAATTGAGGATTCTAATATAAATCAATTCAGGTATCTAGCTTAAATACTGCAAATATCAAAATTTTGTAAACCCAAAATGATCAGTATTTTTATTTCTTCATTCAGTTGAGGTAGCTCAGTACTCCAATGCTTATACTCTTTATGACACATCACAAAATAGAGATTTAAATATTTTGTGAATTGTTTGTAGTAATAGATTTGTCTGTATGTCATCATAATTCAGTGGTTAAAGCATCAGGCTAGTGAACCGCAAATCCCGAGTTCATATCCGGCAGAGGGTTTGTTCATATATACTGGAATAAATTTTTCTCAAATCATTTTTTTAAATCGATTATTGCATATTTTCTGCCTTTTGACATATATACTTATCATATATCATAATATCTTCATAATCAAATCATTTCATGGTGATTTCAGAAGCTCTTTCATGATGTAGTAAGCCACCTTAAACTTGCTGAAACATAAGCACACGCACAAACATTTCTAAGAACATTTTTTTCCCAAAAAGATACAGCACAGTTTTGGACATATAAATTTTTATGACTTATCTGCACTTGAAAGATAAATTTATGACATAAGAATGAAATTTGTCAAAACCTGCAATCAATGTTTTGCAGATGACAAACTGCACGGAAAATGACAATTTTATGCCAAAATACCAAAACTGACAGCAAAATGTCATGTTTAAGATATCATAATTCTGATTAATCTTTACTTTTATCAGAATGAGAATAAAAAATGAATCACAATGAGATTCTTGTATAAAACACACATAATCTTAAACAAAAGCATGAATTTAAATTTTGGTGAGCAAATATAGGCATTTGCTTTTCTTTTTTTTTTTTTTTTGCAGGGTTAATTTTCATGTCAAATTGATGTTACCTTTTGGACTTTTTCTTATCTTTTTACCTCATGCTTTATAATACTTTATATACCCTCAAGGACCAAGAACTGGTTTAATAAATATATATCTTATAGTTCTTTCAAACATGTACAAAAGCTTCTAAAAGCTAGACATGCCCTCACAACTTGGACATATTCTCAATGAAAATCACTTAGATCCAAACATGTGTGCAAGGCCTTGTGTCACTGAAATAAGACATAATACACTAGTCTATTATTTTCTGTATGAATTTTAAAAATTTGTATCCTTTGATTTTAATTTTTGTATTTACATTTAAACTTTTTTTTTTTTTTTCGCTACACTCAACAATTTTTAAGATGCATTTAAACTTGAAAATCTATGGGAACCTAGAACACTGTGCAAGGTAGAATGACTAATAAAAATCAGACAGGCAATGTGACATAAGGCTTGCACAAGAGGGTGATGTAGTGAAATCCCACACAGTAATGTTGCAAAGAGGATGATAAAATGTGATTTTTAGTTCAAATGTTCTTGTTCATTTCACCTTCAAGTTTTTCTCTAATTATTGAAAAAATTTAAAACATAGAGGTGTACATACACATTTAGTAATATCATTAATCATCATATGTCTCACCCCTTCAAAAATGAGTTCCTTACACTGATGTGTATTGTACAGCTGCAATTATTAATGCATCTACAACAGCAGATATCTACATTACTGAATGAAAATTACTGAATTTTTGTATATATATTAAAATGATATAAAAGTTGATATACAACACAGTTTTTTGTTTTTTTTTCATTTCCATTTCTATTTGTTCCCTATACATTTTTATACAATAAACTAGGATAAATATGGATCAATATTTACAGTACAGTACAAATTAAAGTCTATAATTTACTTGTTTTTCTGACAGAAAATCCTAGATCCACCCATGGTTCATCGTTTGTGGGGGAGAAATGTAAACAACCTGACAACGGTGTTAAAGCATGATGTGTGTGGCAATTGCGATACTAAAAAATCATAATACAACGCACATGGGCTTTTGTGTATTAAACTGTTCATTACGGGATTACTGATGTGCCCACATGTTTTAAACACACCGTGTGTATACTTCTTTTGAAAATGAAAGTTGATATTTCAATATCATGCGTGGTAATTGCTATATTATACATATATGCACATTTTAGTCACAGTCATTAAACACAGTGGATTAGAGAGAGCCCTTATGGATTAGGCATCTAAATATGATAGATTACACAAGATGGTTTCCCACTGTCGACCGCCAGAATTCGGTCACAAGGTCAGAAAAAGCCCTATGTACAAGTGAGATTACTCTCATAAATACCGGAATGATGCAATAACATATATAAATAAAGATCTGTTAACTTACGGACAATATCTGTTTCTTAAATTCTGCTTTTGTTCCGTCAAACATCAACAACGATCTGGAATGCGGGTGTAGCGTGTTTGGCCTTGACCTAGCGACCTCCGTCATGACGATTGCTGATTAGAAGGACACAAGGTCAAGAAACGCATATTTTATTTTGTTTGCAATAAACTATTTGTAACTTTAATATGATATGTCCAACACAAGCAATGCCCATGTAAAAATATTAGCTGAAACAGTTTAAAGTACGTTTCATTCTGAAATACGTAAACAGGAAGCAAACAATGAATCATTTTCACGATGAGATTTTCACAAAACGATAAATTTATGGCGGGAAATTCAAAAACTCGATTACTCCAAAGCTCAATATCGAGAGGGCGTACATAATCTAGATGAATGCACCGCTTCAATGCGCTTTAGTCGTTAGAACTTGCTATAGATGTCCCAAACAAAAATAAAAATGGGGGCTCGGTTAATCTCTTCTGTACTACGTACTGATAGTCATAACTACAATATATTTAAAATAAATCGCCCTGAAAATCATGCCGGAAATATGTCAAACATAGATAGATACATGTAGCGACCACTTGCTTTACCTAAATAAAATAGTATCAATAATAATAATAATAATAATAACAACAACAACAACAATAACAATTCAGATTCAGGGGACCCCGGTTCGAATCCCATTTTGATTCATCGCATTTTTCTTCCCTCTTGTAAATATTTACTATTATATATGCATGCAAAGTATGGAGTACCAAATTAATATCAACTCAAATAACTGAAGATATCATAATTATTTAAGATATCATTAATTCATTTGATGCGTGGAATTAAAGATTTCTTCACATAATAAATGATATCTTTAATTGTGAATTATTGCACATATTTTGTTGATAGCATTAATTATTCTGCTGAATTAATACACCGTACAGTAGCTGAATTCGTTGTTGTTCTCTTTAATTGAATTATTGATATGAACAATGTGAAATTTGGGTGTGTGCTGTACTATAATACAAATGAAGAGAGCAATAATTCAATTAATTTACGCATAAATTCAATTAGTGCACATCATAAACTCTTCAACTGATGGTAAACAGCAATGCACACAATAACTGAGTTGTTGCTCGGAATCTCTTCGATATTGAATTAATGATAACATTAATCCAATTTATGTTTGCTTCAATACTTGAAGAGAGAACAATCATTCAACTGGACATGTCTTCAATTCAACATATCCAAAATTGAATTAATAGTCTCTTTAGACCTAATAAAATTTTTGCAAAGAATTGATGTGCACTTTTTATTTTCATTTACAAAATCGTTCTACAATTAAAGCAATATTAGCTGTAACTGACGATATTTTTCAACTTTAGAATTATGCACCTATATAATTTATAAAATCCCCAAGGTCCTACGAAAAAAATCAGCAAAATAAACAAGGAAATATTGTTTGAGAGCAAACCTACAATGAGCGTTTCGTATAAACCACCAATGCATCGTATAACGTTGTTAGAAGGCGAAAAAAAGGAGAGAGAAGAAAAAAGGGGGGAATCAAAAAAAAAGCTTTTACTTCATATGAAATCTGTTGATGATAAATTTGAAGTCTTTAAGAATATTTGAGTACATATACCAGAGACATCCATTATTAGTGACATGAATGTTTATATATATATATATATATATATATATATATATATATATATATATATATATATATATATATATATGTGTGTGTGTGTGTGTGTGTGTGTGTGTGTGTGTGTGTGTGTGTGTGTGTGTGTGTGTGTGTGTGTGTAAAGGCTCAGTGAAATGAAATTTTAAATTATCCGCCTTGTTTAGTTGCCCGATTTTGGTTTTTACTTTTACTTACTTGCAATACTTCCTGTTGCTTTTTGGGACTGGTCGACTGTCAGTTTCATGAGCTTGCACCATTAGTTGCCAGTTGTGCAGTATCAGTGAATACAACCAACAGTTGTGCTTAAAATTTAAATAACTGGATCGTAAAATGTCGTATGTGTATAGTGAGTGACTCGGATTTGTGACTTAATAAACGGAGTCTGACCCACTTTTTGTGCGATGTGAATGTAACCGAAGTTTCGACGAAGTCTATTTTAATTTGTACCTTCAGTATCAACACAATGGACGATATCTTTTCCCAAGTCCGGGAAGGCAATGCTTTCCAAGTTCGAATGTGGCTGGATAACACAGAAAATGATCTCAATCAGGGGTAATGTAATCATTTCCGGTCTAGATAATTATTCTTGAGATATTGTCATGATTGTGAAGAAATTTAGCATTCTTTCAGTATAATTTTTACAAAGCTTGAAGGTTGATATACAAGTTAAAAGGCACAAACATTCTTTTATTATAATAAGCACTTTAATCCACTCTGATATCAGGTACTCCCATAAATGGATTTTGCATTTGGGGCACACTGCAGGGTTATTCGCAATATTAATTTGTTTTTTCTTTTGCAATCAATTGTGGTGTAATTGTAGAAATAACCTGAACTGTATAAGTGGTGTCCCTATATCTAACATGTCATCCAAGTGTACTGTAGTATTGGGTATTTGGCATATTCCAGTGCAGTGCATCTTGATAGAGTACAATGTCTTGTTTTGTTTGGTACATATTCAAACAGTAGCACTTCATCACCGGATGCACTGTTTACACAAGAATTCAAGGAATGCTGCTACAGTTAACTACAATAGGATTTTTAATTTGAGTAAAATAACTTGCAATTTTGGGGAAATTTGATTTATTTGTGCATATAGAAGGTTTAACAATGATTTCTGAAACAAGGGTTGAAGTACATTGAAAAAAATATATACATACAGTACATGTTTTGGTATTCAATTCATTATATCTGCACTTCCTAAAGAAATTCATGAGTATATAATGCTGTTATCCACTCTGGGTCCATACGTCCATCTGTCATACTATCTTCTTCCTCAAACTCTTCTAACATTTTAGGCAGCAGTCATTTAATGTTTTGGAATATGATTGGTGTTGTCCTATAGATAGGCAATTTTGGGATTAAAATTTTTTATTTCAACCAATAAGTCATCAAGTATTTTAACCACTCCCCCCTTTTGGGGGGGGGGGGGGGCTAAAACCTTTTTAAACAGAATTTATGGTTTTAATTTTTCAGAATTTATGCTTCATTAAATTCTTTAATATCTGACTAGTAATGAAATTGTCATATGACATATTAATATAAGAGTTCCATAATAACTTAACATTTTCCCCCAAACCAATAGCAGTGTGTCAACTCATGAGCCATCATGACTGTTTTAAAAAATATTTTAAAAGTTCCCTGTAGTAGCATCAAGAGAACTGCTATGGAGGGAAGTCTTTATATTGATGTACATTGTATTTTGTGATTACTATATAACCTGATAGGATGGAGTTATGTGAACTTGCTCTTACTCAAGATGAACTAGGTATATTACAATATAGAATTCCAAATGGATCAAGTTTCTTCCCTCATGTGAAAGTTCAGCATCATTATACTTTATTGATTAGGAATAACATAATAACTGTATTTTTGAAATGTGTTTACAGATTAAAACTGCAGTGCATTAAATATGTTCAATCCACTGACCATGGAAACAAATGCACATGTTAGGCATGCAAGTCAAGTCACATGTATCACACTCAATGTATGTCTCCTTGAACATTAGTAAAATGTGATCTAATTTTCTTCTCTAACATTTTTTTTTTACTTTCTTAATAACTTAAATGTGTGATATAGATAATGAAATATTTTCTGTGTCAAACAGAAATGTTTCTAACCATGTAAATGATGTGCACTACAAAAGGTTGCAACTGCAGACTGCATTACTTTGTCTACAGTATAGACTGTATCATTATTTTAATTAAAAACAAATTAGACTAATGTACATAGTAAGATAAAGAAAATCCTATAGTTCCTACCATAACCAGATACCACTTACACTAGCTGACCTGACTGCTGAGCAGCTTGTGACTCCCAAGTTGAACACCTGTGGAATTTGATGCCACCAATGAAAATAAACATTGTATGTTGAACAGCCATCTCATTACCTAAGCTTTAGTGCCATACATACTTATCTTGAGGGGGAAAAAATAGGAGCACAAGAATATTTCATTGTCGATATAAGTAAAACAATCAATACCTGAAAACATGAAAGAGACCCAGCAATGGGGAGTATAGAAGAAACAAAGTTATAAATTCTTGTTTGTGAAGTAATTCCAAATAATTTGTCTTAACTAGACTGATTGATATCTATATAATATGCCTGGTGGTGTTATGTGGTGCAACACTGAAGTGTATTATGATATATTTGCCTCATAAGATCTACTGATAGAACCTCTGCCTAGGAGGTTATGTTTTGGGTCTGTTTGTGTATGTGCTTGAGTTATAATAATGCATAAAAACTACAGCTTGGATTTCATCCAAATTTTTCACAAAAAAGTTGGATCTGATGACTTGAATGTAAGAGTAATCTGGAAGAGAATAGATTTGTGAGTCATTGCAGAGGTTGCAGTCTCTGAAAGCTCTTGTTATTTGACCTTTTTATACAGTGTATATGGTCATGATGGTAGTAAGAAGGCATTGTAGTACAAAATGTATGTGTAATGTACAGTACCTATAATTAAAAAAGAAAATTTTTCCAACAAAGTTTTATTAACAAAAAAAATGATTATGTACATTCCTTGAATTTTTTTTTTTTTTCAGTGATGACCACCGTTTTAGCTTACTACATTGGGCAAGTCGTGAGGGTCGCACCAATATTGTTGATATGCTCATCCAGAGAGGAGCACGCATCAACGCTACTAACATGGGAGACGACACAGCACTGCATCTGGCAGCTAGTCATGGACACAGGGAGATAGTTGTAATGGTAAAAGTACTGTTCAAGACTACACAGCAGATTAAAATTTCCCAGATCATTCGTAAACTTTTGCTTTTCTTCAGCTTTTAAATTTGAATGGATGATGTGTTGTATATTACAAAAATTGTTTAACCTTCCAAAGGCTTATTGTGTATTTACATGTAGCTGTTACTGTTCAGTTGAATGTGATATTTTTTCCAGCTCATTCATAATAAGGCAAATATAAATGCTATAAATGAACATGGAAATACTCCACTACATTATGCTTGCTTCTGGGGTCAGGATTATGTGGCTGAGGTATGAATTATTTATATACATTAACATGTACATTATCTGATGTGACAAAATGAAATATACATGGCAGTACTACAAATAGCACATGATGTTCATATATCTTACCTTATATTCCCCAATAATATTGATTTCTTAAAAATATAAGATAAAATTATCATACTCCTGTTAACAAAGTTTGGGGTATATATGATTCATCATGTCTATCTGCCACATCCATCTGTCTGTCCTATTTTAATAGAAATATTTGTCCAGGGCATAACTTTGTAGTGAAAAGATATTAGCTGCTCACACATGGCACAAAGATGATTATGAACAGAAAAAGTGTTATTACCTTGAACCAAGTTCAGTGACAATAACTGAAATATTTATTCATAATGACTTTGCAATGAAGATACATTAGAAGCTCATACTTAGCAAAAAGGTTGCTTATGGCCAATTGTTGTGTCTATAACCTGAGTCAGGGCCATTTTGCCAAATTCAAGATCACTGGTAAAAACAGTTTTGAAATTTGTGCCTGGTTCATAGCTTTAATGGAAAGACCGTAGAATTTATATATATATATATATATATATATATATATATATATATATATATATATATATATATATATATATATATATCAAAGATGGCATAAAAATAAGTAGTGTATATTTATCCTGAACCAATATCATTTGGCCAAGGTCAATGTCATTTGGCTAAGATCAATGTGACTGGGAGAAAGAATTAAATATATCAAACAGTTTGAATAAGCCCTGCAGGATAACATTCCTGTAAGGAAAGCTCTGATAACTTTCTGTCATTCTTCAGTACTTGCCAATGCAATTTCCCTTGTTGTAGGACCTGGTTAACAATGGTGCCTTAGTTGGAATGGCTAATAAATTTGATGAGACTCCTCTAGACAAAGCCACAAGAAGACTGGCAAATATCCTGAAAGGTGAGGGTGTTTTTCAGTACTAAAATCAACTTTTCACTATGATGCTAGTTTACATAAGTGAAATGAGAAGTACAAGTTTTTGTATACCACAGATCGGGCTGTCCAGCTTGGACAAGATTTGCAGAAAATTCCTTTTAAAGACAGGAGTTGGCTAGGATATAAGACAAGAAGCAGTAAGTTGGATGAAAATGTGCTATCACAGTATAACTCCAATATACCATAATCTGCATATTTAAAGGTTTTTACTATTTAAAATATTATTTAAGTAAATTATAGTACATTTACTTTGCAGAAGATCATTCATGTTTAATGAAAGTTCTATCAAGAATTTCTTTAATTATTTTTTCTTCACAGGGGATGCACTTTTGTCCAGACATACAGGAATAGATATAGAACAACTAAGTCTCACTACGCATATGGCTAACACTCATTCAGGGGAGGTAACCAACACTCTCAGTTTTACATTGTCATGATGCCCTTCATTTAGCTGTTAAAAACCAGAAAATTCATGTTATGCAGCTTTTATTTTATTTAGATAAACGCATTGTAAATGTACCACTTGAAGTTTTCAAGCTCAGTGGAAAAGAGTAAAGCTAACACAGTGATAGAAGAAATGCAGTGCCTTTATCTGATGATTAGCCAGAAATATTCAGTTGATCTTTTGTTCTACATTTCATTAGGTTTGGAGAGGACAATGGCAGAAGAATGACATTGTTGCCAAAATTTTGTCACTTCGGGAATGTACTGTAAGAAACTCTAGAGACTTCCAAGAGGAGTTCCCAAGACTGAGGTTGGTTTATTTAATGAATACATTTTCCTCTCAAAATGTAGAAAAAGTAAAAATTCTCAAAGTAAACAGTTTTTGATTTAAAATCAATTTAGGTACATGACTGATAACATTACTAGTCACTTAAAATTTGTGATTTTTTGTAATAGTGCTTGATAGTACCATATAATGAGTATTTTCTGTGGTTTGGAAATTCTTGCAGTTTATTAAATCACTATATTTTAATTTTTGTGTTGTAATTAATGTGCAAAAGTAGATGGTGTGACATTTTAGTACAAGTTGTCTACAATGGGATTCAAAGCTACAGAAATTATCATTTACAGTCTGTCTTAGATATACACATATTGATACAGGAAAACACACTTATAAGAAACAGACATCATAAAACAAATTTATGCTTATTGTGAAGTTATATTTATTTCCCTATGAACATGATGAAAGGAAAATAAAAAAAAAATATTGAATACTGTATAATAAAGTTTGGTTAAAACAAACTGTTTTTCACTGTCCTTGGAGGTTTGCCATAACTGTTTTACTGTATATCAATTGAGTAGAGTTTATGTCAACATTTTATTTTCCTGTTTTACAGGATTTCTTTTATTTTTTTCAAAAATTGAGCTGGAGACAAAATAAGAATGAAAATGAAAGTTATGAATTTAAACAGTCAGTCAGAAAAATAAAAATGAAATTAATGAAAAATTGGGATCAAAAATTTTATTTTAAAATCCAGGATGAATTTTTTTTTTTCAGTCAGCTTTAAAAGTGTTATTTGCCAAAATTTGGATGTACAGCAGTTTTTATTTGTAATGTTAAGGAGAATATTGAATTGTTCTTCAATTTCACTTCCCCTTCTTTATTTCTTTTTATTCTTTACTTCTTTTTTTTTTTCCTTGCACTTATAGGCTTAATAGATGGTAGTTTCTTGCATGAATTGCCTATTGGACAGACAATTCCATAGTCTTCTCTCAGATTGTTTACACTTTTTGAAAAAAAAATAATGATGAATGAAAAGAAATGATAGTAAAATGTGAATTGGGTAGTTTTATTTGATTTCAGCTCAAATTAGGGTCAGAAAGCTGGTAAAACAGAAGATGAAAAATATGTTGGTCTAATGTATTTTCATGCCAATTTTGTTGTGTAGGCTAGCAAGGCCAATCCACCAATGTATGTATAACCATTACATAAGTCATTGGACACCAAGCATCTTAATCATATTGCAGTATATTGTTTGACTGCTTATGTTTATATAAACACTGTTGCTTAAACTGCCCTGATCTTTACACCCACTTGGACATTTCACGCCTGCAACTACAAACCACAGTAATTACAAAATTGTGAGATTTATAGGACCTCTTCTGATTTTGGAGACATTTACAGTTAATCCATCAATGAACTTAATGTTGCTGCAGATGCAAATTAATATCAGAATTACATGCATATACAGTTAATTATGAATTTTCGGTTGACTTTTGGAATTACTGTGAACTTTATGCACATTTTTTTGTGAGTTTTCTGCCCTTGATTGATTTTAATACAAAAACTTAAAATTCGTCTATTTTTGTATGGTGACTTTGTATCTCTTTGTGAATTACAAATAATGATTTCATACAACTTTTTGTGATATTTCTTTATAAATCAACTTTCTGAGATATTTGTAGAAACTATGATTTTCCTTTGGACTTCAACATTAAATTGATAACTTATAAGCAGCAGTACTGACATAGAAATAATAAGTTTTTTGAAAAATCATTTGATGGATAACAACATTTTCTGAAACCTTCAAACTGAATTCTGATGGCAGGAGTTGTATAGAGATCTACATTACTGTTGATCAAAACTGGAATGTGGTCGTTATGGAATGACTACCTTGCATATGTAAATAGGATCTCTTTTGTTACCTGCCATGTATAAGTTCAGTACAATCACACTCCATACAACACCACGTGCCACACAGTATACAAGTCTCCTGCATGATTTGTCAACTACTATTTTGGCCATTTATATTGTATTGCACTGAAATACACATTTTTAAGATTATTATCTGAAACATAGTAGGAAATACACAACACTATCTGAGGTAACTAAATGTCAGTGTATGGTTATCAAGGCTTGCAAAACAGTGTCTAAAAGACTTAATATTACTGGATTATTTTGTGATTTTAATTAGTTTTATGATTTTTTTTCTTTCCTGTAAATATTATACAACCACAAAAATACCCATAATATGGTACTAATTCTCTCTTCTCTGTTTACCTTTTGAGATTTACTGGAATGTGCAAGTAAAAGACAAGATTTGAATTTCAGAATTTTTAATCATCCAAATATACTACCCGTCCTGGCTTGTTGTAATCAACCCCCTAACCTGGTGGTCATCAGTCAATTTATGCCTTATGGGTCTCTGTTCAATGTTTTACATGGAGAAACAGGTACATTTTTATTTATAGATTAGTCCTACTCACAAAATTTAAACAATTCTAAAATGACTTAACAGTGCAGTAAATGCACTTGGATGCTATTGAGATGAGATAAAAATAGTGAAATCATTGATTGGCAAAGTTTCATGTGAACATATCTGAGGTGCAGCATTTACAGTATTTTGTACATTGTAGGAATAGTTGTGGATCAGAATCAAGCCCTAAGATTTGCCATTGACATTGCTCGTGGGATGGAGTTCTTACACACTATAGAGCCAGCCATTCCTAACCTAATACTCACCAGCAAACATGTCATGGTAGGTAATTCATTTACAATGCCAGACTATCAGGTAGACATGTATTAAAGAAAATATGTTCATCTGTGATCTTGACCAGTTTCTTTTTCGCAATCAGTGAAGTGTATAACCATTATGGATATGTAATTACATATAATTTTGTCAGTGGAGTTTTGATCTGTTGTAGGATATACACTATACAGTGCTACCCCAGTATATTGCACCCTTCTCTTTTTTTTTTTTTTATTTTTTTTTTTTTATTTATTTATTTTTGATGCTATACTCAATTTAATACTAAATACTGTGAAATTATAATAATAAATGAAATTTAAAAATTCTTCAAGTTAATACACACCTTTTAATGTCATATTTGCCTACCACCATATATCCATAATTTTTGAAAAAACAAATTCTTGAATTAATTATTGATATTTACCTCTGATAGCATTCAGTGATTTAGTGAGGATGATTGCCAGTAATTGGTTTTGATTGCTAAAACCACACCTCCAACAAAAGTTAATGATATACTTAGGTAGCACTGCACTAGCTGTAGAAATGTAGCTCTATGGAAAAATACAAAAGAGCTAGTTTTGCAGCTAGCACTGAACAATATTGTGAAGTATCTTAAATTTCAACAAAAACTTATCATCATAATTTTTGTGTATTAATGTTGACCAAAAATAATTGTAAGTAGTAGCCATTGGAGACAACTAATATTAAGTTTTCCAACAGTTCATCATGATAGTTTGGTTTTCTAGATTGATGAGGACTTGGCTAAAATAAATATTGATGACCCTAAGTATTACGCTCCAGATGGCACCATTAATGGAGGGGTAATGGAATGTGCCCATTGTGTGTAGTTCCTACTAACTTGTCATTTCAACCAATCATCATCATTTTTATTTATTATTCATTTAGGATCAGCAAAAAATGACCCATTCATCATCAGTTTCAGCCAATTATAGATTATTATGTTGGTAGAATTAGGAAATGTAGTTCTTTTTACTATTATGTTCTGTTGCTCTTTGTAACAGGGAAAATCTTACTTTTATAGAAAATCTGCAGTTTGATAAGTTAATATTGTCAGAGAAAATGTCAAATGCCCATTAATAAATTATGTAATGATAAAGTTTAGACTTCACTCCAAGTGAAAAAGAAATAAAAGTATATTTCAATTCAGAATGAAATTTTTGAGAATTTACATGATAATTTTACACTTTTAACAAATTTGTGAACATTAACAGTGTATACTTTCTGACTGACCCAGTGTAATTTATGATACCTGCACTTGAGCACTGTCTATGCAGTGTTTTACCTGTACTTTTCTTTTGATGCAGTAATTCCTTTTACCAGCTGTGTAGGTCAGCCATTCCGTAAAATAATTATTCACTCAGTTACATTTGTGATGATTTCTTATTAAAATTTTCTTTGATATTTACAGATTGACAGTAATTTTGCTCAGGTTTATTTCAAAATTCTTATATGTACATTTATATAGATTTATATAGAAGTACAAACCTATTTCTATGACAACCACTAGTATAGTTTTTTTTTCCAAAATTTAAAATTTAAGGTGTAAAAAATAAAATATATATGCATATAGACATTTAGTACATATGAAACTTGATCAATATATACACTGTAACTGTACAGTATATATGTACATTTACTAGTATTGATGGCTATGATAGTGTAAACATAAATTTGTATGTAAAGTCCATTCCATTAAGGAATTTCAGTATAAACTGTACTGACTAGTACTTAGGTATACATGCTCATTTATACCATATTTCACCTGTGAAAATCTTCATTTGAATTATCCTTAATTACAATGAAAAATTATAGCTAATATTAAATACATGTACAGTATTTAATGTAGACTTCATATAAATGCAGCATGTATTATAAGTAGATTATTTCATACTGTCTACTGATAAAGGGTAATAAATAAGTGATGCTGGAGTCAACAACAGCCTCATGTGAATGTCAGGGTGATATTATAAAATAGTGAATGTAGTTGAGGGTAACATGGACAATTTTCACCCCCAAGAAAACCATTGTCGACCGAGGCACATTCAAGGTTGACAGTGGTTTTCAAGGGATGAAAATTTTCAATGTTGCCCTGAACTATATGCACTATTTGTTTTATTATACTGAATGTCATGTATATAACAATGCACAATAATGCCTGGAATTTATTTTAATCCAGATTGTGGTAAACGGGTGACAAGAAAATTTCAGCATGGTGATCAATTCAAACATAACAAGTTGAAAACATTTCTTTCTATGATAGTCACATGATACATGAATACACCAGTGTAACTGCCAGGGTGTCAATTTTTAATCAATTTTATTAGTGTAACTGTAATGAACTATAAACCACATCTTTTTCAAATGCTAAAATTATGTCTTATAAAAATCTAAAATGAACTATACAGACATCAATTTGGCACATGTGATAATTTTTGTTATGATATAACCCATTGTCAAGTAATGTTTCCTGTTGCTAGATACGATTTCGCCTGGAGGGTGTGGTTTTCACTTCCTCAGGGAAACATGTTTTTTTTTCAAATATTTCTCAGAATCAGATTCAAGTTTTTACATGAAAATATAATAAATACATTTGTCAGCCCTCTTTGTGATATATAAACATCATTCTAACATAATTGTTAAATGAATACTGTGTACCAGGAAATTTTCACCTCCATTTTATTTTTGCACATATTGTTTTCATCCTGAATGGCCAAACTTAATACTGAGCAAAGGTAAATTAACTTATCCTTAAGTAGTAATAAATGGATTTGGGCGAATTATAAAACAGAACCAAATTCTTTGTCAATGCTCCTTGGCAAAAATGACAATGGGAGAAAATTTCACAATTTGCAGTAAATGGCTTTATTGTAATTATGAATCACACCTGCAACATGTCTCATTCATTTTGAAATATCCAAAGAGGGAGAGTATGTAATTAAAAGCTTGTGACATGAGTGTTGTCTTCTGATGCATCATGTCATTCTTGACCTCAGTCAGTCCTTCCACAGGTGTGAGTCTAGGTCTGATGTGAGGCGGTATAGAGTGATGTTATGTAATGACTTCTATGTAGTTGTCATAAGCCTTTGCAGCTGCTGATTGGCTCCTGTTTTTGGTTTGACTATATTTCTGGAAAGCATGTCTTGATTATTTTGTTTATAGTTCTATATGAAGCTGATGGCTATAATGCAGAATAGTAGAGATACATTTACAAAATCCTATATATTCTATATGCATGAGTGACTTATAGAAACTTATGAGCAGTGAAGCTTTGATATGAAATTTATATTATTTAACTTTGGGATTATCAGTGTGTTTTTCCTATAAATATTGTGTCATATGTTTGGATTTTAAAGTGTGTCATTGATTGATTTGGGTCAAATTTATGCTCTTGTAATGACTGAAACATGTTATATTTCAACACTACAGATTGATGAGGATCTGACAGCTAGGGTCAATATGGGTGATCACAAATTCTCCTTCCATGAACGTGGGAAACTCTACTCCCCAGCCTGGATGTCCCCAGAAGGTAATATATTTGGTCTTTTTCAAAACTTTTTCATCTTCATGGGGAATCTGTGGTTAAAGCGACATGACCAGCAATTTTCAATTTCTTGGTAATCATAAAAACTGGCAATATCAACATATAATCCAGTTTTATGAAGGGATGGCAAAGATCAATGACTTTTATTTTACTTATCTGTTTATCTGTCTGAAACTTTAAACTTTCTCTTTAATTTTTGAATGGTGAGGACATGACTTTTCATATTTTATATGTGCATTCTTTGTGACAAGACCTTTCTATTGATACCAAAGATTTTTGATCTTGTTACATTGACCCTGGAGTTTGATGTTAATGTAGTCAATATCTTTTGAATTATGTAAGGCCAGCCACGTTGCTATAAGGAGTACATCATGAAATGTTCCTTTATTCATTTATTTTGATGAGGACAATCTCATAAAAAGAACCATAGTGAATAAACTGAGATTTGTATAATGCTGTATTTGGTATTATTTGGGGTTTTTTTTAAATACCTTTGCAAGAAATACATGAAAACAGAAATTATTTTCACTTTTCTTAAACCTGCAGAAAGGGATGAAGCATGTTTTTAGTTGTGTTGACTCAGTGTCAAATTAATGACTTGGTTAAGATTAACCTTGTACATGTACATCTTTGATAATAGCTCTACAGAGACGACCAGAGGACATAAACCAGAAAGCAGCAGACATGTGGAGTTTTGCTGTGCTGCTGTGGGAGATGGAAACTAGAGAAGTACCTCATGCTGAGCTGTCACCCATGGAGACAGGAATGAAAGTGAGATATACCACAATCTTCTATTGGGGATGAATTTTCTGTCCTTTACTCTGTAAAGTACTATATGTATACTAAGTTGTCAAATTTACAGAGAAGTACATGTACTTTTTTATTTACCTATGTGGTACCTGTATTTGTAATACTGTAGAAGGCTGGCCTCTCATCATCATCATTGTCCTTTACACCCGGTGGTGTGTAGGACAACAACAAGCTTTCTCCACTCCTGCCTATCCTGGGCCAGTTTCGGTAATGATCCCCAGGTGTGCTGCATGGCTTTCATTTCACTCTCAACTGTCCTTCTCCATGATATTCTCAGCTTCCCTCTCTTCCTCTTGCCTTCTGGGGTCCAGTGCAGTGCTGTTTGTTTTTGACTAGGGTTTTTTATGTAGGACATGTCCTATCCATCTCCATCGGCATTTGGTAATGATGGTACCCATGTCCTCTTGATTACATCTGTTTGTAAGGTCTTTGTTAGTTACTTTCTCTGGCCAGAATATCCTAAGTATTTGGTGGACTGACTTTGAACACCATTGGACGAAGTGGAAAAATATTTTTGAACCAGAATTATTGTAACATTACTTTGTTATAAAGTATATGTATTTTTTTCGTGTATACCAGTTTTTGTCTCTATATAAATATAATTTCAAGAGCTCTCTCTCTCAAGAAATACCTATAGACCTATAGATATTACCTGTTTTGAAATATATAACTGTATATATGTGTATATATAGTATGTATGTATATATATATATATATATATATATATATATATATATACACACTGTACCTTTGTGAGACGTATGTGAGTATGTATGCGTGGGGTGCGAGTGAGAAAAAATCCATTGATTTAAGACGTTGAATGTATTGTGTGATTTATGACACTGTATATCAATGGAAAAATGCAAATAAAAAAATTCATTAGCAAAAAAAAAAAAAAGTATTTGGTGGAGGTATGTGGTATGGAGGCTGGCCTCTATACCACTAATAATTAATCACAAGTGCTTTAAAGATAAAAAGTTTATCAACTTCACATCAAACAGTGCATCTGTGTTTGACCGTCATTAATCAGTGTCATCATCTGAATCACTATCAACATATAATCATAATCTTACACAGAGTCTTTTGAGTGGTGGGATATAGTTCAAGGTTTTAAAAGAATTTTTTAAAAAGGTGTCATTGTGCAATAGAGGAAATAAAAGGTAAATAACTCTGTCAAAGAGAAACTACATAGAGAATACTTACTATCAGGAAGATGATAATGACTTTCAGTTATCAGAAATTAAATTGTCAAAAAATTATGTGTCAGGATTCAGCAATTCTTCCAAAGATTCAGTAATATGTCCAAATATTAAAAAACAAGTATTAAATAGTTTCTTTATAATTTTTTTTGATCTTTTCTCAACAAATTCATTTTGCACTGGGAATTACCCAATCAAATTATTTTATTTTTTCTGACAGGAAAAAATTTACCTTAACTCATGCAATAAAGTCTGTCATCTTACTACAAAAAATGATGATATATAAAATAATAATGATTGATTCAATAGAAATAATTGAATAACTTGCCTGGTTAATTAATTCAAATAGATGCAGAATTCACTGCACTATATTTTGGGACTTCACTACTAATAAGAAAAATATAGTTCCAAATTAAGTAACAATAAAATGGGACTGTTATGATAACAACAATAAAAGATTGCATCATATATATATATATATATTATCATTTATGTGTATCATAAATGAAACAACAAGGTAAGTTTTTATAATTTAAATGAATGTGGCAAGTTAACTGTTGATGATATCAATTACAATGGCAGCTTCCATGTACTTCTGTGTGTGTGTGTACCTCAGATAAACTTGCAGGATATTTTAACTAGCAGGATATTTGAACTAAACTAAAGCCATACAGTGCATCAAAAAATATGTGGAACATTTCACACATGTAAGCATACTAATTAATAGTCAATGATTTTAAAAAAAAACCCAGTCTATGAACCAGTGCAGTCAAAGAGCAATAATAACCCATGACAATTCAACAGTGGCATTATAACTTTTTACGGTAACAGTAAATGTACAGTTTTCTCTTTAAAACGGGACTTCACATTCTATTGTTGTGCATGCATATCTTACAGACCATCCATTTTCTCAAACCCATAAGTAAGTTATAAGAAAAACCAGTCCATTACAATACTGTAAATGTGTTAAAGAAAATAAGCCTGAAGAGTTGGGCAATTGTTTGTAACTGGTGAAGCAGAGGGGACTATTGGTTTCCTAATTTCAGAATATACTGTTTTTCAATTACCTGTGTTATGACATATGCAGAATGCATACAGACAAACCTCATTTTCTCAATCTGGTAGAGATCGAGAAAAACTTAAGAGGTATCTGAGGATTTGAGATATTGAGGATAAGATACTTAAACAATAAGTGGTTGAGACCTCCAAATCACTTTGGCATATCCATGGTATTCGAGATATCAGTGTTTAAGATAACCAAAGTTCAACTGTATTTAAAAATGCTTTTATTTAATCAAATATGAAGTGTAAAGGAACTGTGGAGGGTAACAAAAAAGTGTACGTAAGTAATATTTTACAGATTGCTATGGAGGGCCTGCGATTGACACTACCACCTGGAATCTCCTCGCACATGGCTCGCCTTGTAAAGATCTGCAGCAATGAAGAGCCAGGAAAACGTCCAAAGTTTGACATGATTATCCCAATTCTAGAGAAATTAAAGCAGAAATAGGACAAAAATTAATACAACTAATGACATGTGGACAGTTTTATATCTATCCATGAATTTGATGCAAAAAGTGCCAAGTGTAATTCATATATAGATCTATGTATTGTTTAGTGTAGTTTTTTGCATGCAATCCCGATAGTATTGCTGCAGGTGAAGTGTCTTTAGCTTTTTCTGTACCATTTTAGCCAGTACACAGAGTAGTACAAGTGTAATTTTAAAAAGTTCATGATTAGTATTAAGATTTTCTTTTCTTATGACAAAGATCACAAGTGATTTTAAAAACTCCCACACACACTTCACCTGTAAAAGCTGTAACAAAAACTTATTGTTCTTTACTGATTTTCCCAAGGTACCTCAAAGGTACTGTGATGTGTTTTTAAAAATTAGGGAAATGTGATTACTTCAAAATACAAATTTATTTGTAGAAATGAACTCAACTGTGACCTTGTATTGTAGCTGGTGCTAAATGTCTTCCTATGTACACGTATGTCTACACATTATACAGTGTACCTTATTACTGCCAATCATCTTACATTTTATTATTTCTGTCACATTATTTATGTTTATATTGTACAATTATTATCATTCTGTATCTGTTTATTATGTGTGCTATATGAATGATGTAGTATGAAGGAATTTTATATTTCAATTGCTGTTTTTACATTTAATGCATCACCCATATATTTTGTAATTTAATTTAAACAACAAGATTCAATGTTTAATGTGGGGTATGCTAAGAAAAAATGTAATGGTTAATTATCATGTTTTATATTGTTCATGATGAATGATATACAGTTGAACCTCATTATCTTGAAGTTAATGGGACCGAGAAAAAACTTTGAAATATCTGAGGATTTGAGATACCGAGGTTAAAATACTTTAAGAATAAGTGATTGGGACTTCGAATCACTTTATTTTTAAGTACATATGCATGACATACAGCTGAGCATTGTTTAACATACAATGTAGTAGTAGTAGCTAGGCTGGTTACTAGTTCTGTATTGTAGATACCTTGAATGAACTACTCACTTAGCTGTAAGGTGTCAGATTTTATGCATAAATACAATGTATCTTGGCAATAATAATTAGCTATTGGGACGAACAACAAAGGTAAAATGGCCTTATTTGGCCCTATGGCATTATATAAATTTCAGCATCAAAGACATCTATGACTACTCAGACTTAACATTCTATATTATAACATAAAGCAGTTTGACATTATAACAAGTTTTTTAATGTTTCATTCAAAATATCCATGCTATTCAAATTTTGGAATATAGCACATTTGATCCAATATTTACACACAGTAGTGGACATATGTGCAAAATGGAGCCATGCATGCTAAAAAGAAACCTAGTTCTTTGTAGGTTGAAGTCATCATGCATCAATCACCTCAGGTTTATGTATATAATCATAGCTACATACGGTGTACTTCAGTCCAGTTTTAATCCTCATACTTGCATAAAAAAAAAATTGTAAGTATTTAGAAGGTATTGCAACATTTTAGATTGGTAAATACCAAAAATATTTTCAAAATAGATATATTATGATATAAAGATGTGTTAAATTTAAGGAAATGTATTGATAAAATGATATGCTATATTATCAGTTTCTTACCCAATGTCATTATATGGCCTGTATGAATAAAAGTATTATGAAAAGGTATTCTGTTCTTGTGATATACATGTAGTGGTATGGTTCAAAGAAAGCTGTTCTGACTGAAGAAAAAAACAGCAATCACAATTTCAATTAGCTGCAGAACTTTCACTCTCTGGGAAAAAATTGGGATTAGATTTAAATCTGATATATATACCTTACTGTAGTGCTTGTGTACAGTTTGCTTTGTATATACATTTTTTTTTGGTCCACGTGGATCATATATAACTTAGGTGGATCAATACACAAAAATTTTATGTAATGGCTCAGTAAATCTCTTATTTGCAAATAAACTGCCATTTTTATTATTCCAGGGAACAATCATAGCTTGTATCCCCCTTTTGATGATGAAATGCTTCAAACAAGATTCTTTTGACAAGTCATTAAGGTAGCCCATTACACCAAGACATACTTTCTATGATAGTATGTCAAAAGATTGCAATTTAAACATTTTGAGAAATAATTTGTCGATCATCGTAGCATAGTGGATAAAGTATAGGGTTAGTAACTTGCAGATCCCCAGTGCATTTATTGAAATAATTTTTCCTGAGGGTATTTTTGGGGTGGATCCAAGCATGCAGATTTTCTGCCTTTTTGACATAGGTACTTATTACATATAATAAATCATTCATAATCGAGTCATATTGTGCTGATTTGAGAAACCCTTAAAAGGTGTAGTGAAAGGAGGAATGGAACATCATCATAATGGTGACTTCATTTGAAATGTATAAATATCAGCAATACATGTATATTCCTTTTAAATTGAATTCCCCAGCTGGATAGCTTATCTGTATAGTTTGAGTTCTAGCACTGGTTTTAATTTTTTTTTTTGATTACTTTCTACTAAAACTGCATTTTTTAGCTCACCTGAGCTGAAAGTTTTTTGATCATCTGTTGTGTGTTGTCAGTCTCCGTCTGTCTGGAAACTTTTCACATTTTTTACTTCTTCTCCAGAACAGCTGGGCCAATTTCAACCAAATTTGGCAAAAAGCATCCTTGGATAAAGGGAATTCAACTCTGTTCAAATGAAGAGCAGTGTCCTTTTCCAAGGAGAGATAACAGCAAAATAGTAAAAATATACTAACAATTTTTAAAAATCTCCAGAACCACTGGGCCATTTTCAATCAACCTTGGTACAAATCATCCTAGGTTGAAGGAGATTCAAGTTTATTTAAATGAACGGCCATGCTCCCTTCAAAAGGGAGATAATCACAAAAATAGGATGGGGTCATATGAAAATTGTCTCAAGAACCACTGGGCCAGTAAATTTCAAATTTACATGGAAGCTTTCTGACATTTTGCAGATTCAAATTGTTAAAGTCATGGCCTCCGAGGGTAGGGCGAGACCACAATAAGGGATCAAAGTTTTAAGGAAGTTAGAACCTAAGCTTTTGCGCACAACTGCACAGGATGCTATAACTTAGTATTTACTGGTTCCAGTGCAGATCCCTTGGTGCAAACATTGCACACATATTACTGAACCCTATCCAGTCAAAAAAAAATTCATCTATTCAAATTTTGGAAGGGTCTATATTTTGTGTTTAATCAGAAAGTTCTAAATCTGCATGATTTTACAGTTTTTGTTTCATCCAATATAATCTTCTATTTTTATACCCCTATTCATGTATTTCAGTTTTATAATTTATGATACAAGTAGTTGAAACTTGGAACTTTAGAACAAATGTTGTAATTTATCAATTTGATATATTTTTCCAAACAGAAAACTGATTCATAAAAAAGCTATCGATTAATTTGCTAGAAATTTTGTATAAAAACTCAATATTTTGGCCAATAATTTAAGACATTTTAATTACAACCCCCACTTTTTTAAGTTCCATTTTAAATTTTAAGACAAGACTTTGAAATTTATGAGAAATTTTACAAATTGACATTACTCCAATGACCGTTATCGCCCGTGGCTGTGTAATTACTGTACCTAACTTCATACCTGTGTTGATGATTCGTTTTCAGTGAACATCGTTTTAAGTATAGTATATGTTAGCAAAATCGGAGAGACGAAGCAATGCCCCCCACCCCACCCCCCAACACACACACACACTTCATAAGTGTAGAAATATTTTAAAAGAAGTGAAGATTTAAAAAAAAAAGTTAAATGTCAGCTGTGGGAAGTAAACATGGCGTATAGGGGGTGGGGGGGAGGGGGCAGGTAAAACAGCAACATGTCATTGACTCTCTCGAATCTGAATTCGACAACGTTCCTCTAAAACCCGCTTCCATTCCTGCTAGTACTAAGGAACCTCCTACTTATGAAAAGTCCTTTTAAACTCTCAGATTCTATCATGAATTTTTCCATATATAACAAGTGCAAAAGGTCATTATTTATTTCCATTATATATATATATATATATATATATATATGTGTGTGTGTGTGTGTGTGTGTGTGTGTGTGTGTGTGTGTGTGTGTATCTTTTATGTAATGATTAATTTGTGTTGCTTATCTTGTACGGACACCAAGAGACAAAACAAATTTTAAAAATGAATAAATCTTGCATACGTTTCAAGTGTAAAAAGGTCAAGTTTAAAACATAATAGTTCAATAAAAAACATTGTGACCCCTTTTTTCTTTTTAATTTTCTAATTCTCTTTCAATGTAGAAATCAAAAATACGCTTCCTAACAAATTTACATTAATTACTTCAAAACTCGGGTGCAAACCTCTTTAAATGCAGAAATATAGGGGGGAATCTTCTTCAGAACCATGGGGCCAATTTCAATCCAAATTTATACAAATCGGGTGTCAGTAGGGGATCAAAGTTTCAGGTGCTGATCCAGAATTTTTCTTCCAGGGGGGGGGGGGGTCGAATCTTTTCACATAATCGAACCCGTGATATAATGTTCAACCCTTTATTTTCCAGCTCTCGAAGGAAACGTTCTATATAACCACGCGGGTGACCTCTTTGTCATGTATTGATGTTTTCTGGTAGGAAGTGTCATTTAGCTAAAGAGACTTGACTGAAATAATCTTCGTTTTCCTTGCCTGATAAATGATTGTACAATTTCCTTTTGGTCAATTTCTAATGAATGGTGAAGATGCATAAGTGCAAGCCCAGTCAATCTGTCCTCTTGCATAGTACTGTGCATGTAACTCTTGATGCGCCTTAATCCAGAAAAGGATCTTTCGGCTTCACATGTTGTGATAGGTAAAACACAAACTAAGTGAAGAATTTTCACGTTCAGGAAAACGTCTCCATCTACAAAGTTGAAAAGATTGCAGAGCTTGTCTGAAGTTTCTTTTCTCATGTCAACACAATAACGTCTCCAATCTCTGAGTTCTTTCTCCAAGTCCTTTACAGAAAGACACGGCAAGTGCTCCCCCAGAATATTAGTTCTGAGGCAAGTTTGGACAATTCCTCGTGTGAAATATTTGTCACATTGACAGGCAACAAAGAGCATATCGAATATGCCGTCAGATCTCCTTTCTGAAAACTCGTATTTAATTCACTGAGGAAAAGGTCCAGAAATAGAATGGCCACGACAGATCTATAATAATCTCTTGGATTACTGGTGGAGGCAGTTTCTGTGTTGTTGCTTAGATCAAACCCTTGGGGTTTTAATCACTATATCAAGGTCGTCTGCAAATTGTTTTGCATCTTCAAAGCATGACTCAAATTCGGTACCTACCGCTCTATGAATTTCTTTGACCCTATCCACGTGTTCCTCAATTAACTTACTTGCAGTGAAAATGCCACTATCTCTTTTCTGAAGTTTGAGAGACAAAGGCTTTATTGTATCTAGGACATACCTTACAACACAAATGTTATCAACACTGAGAAGGACGTCATCGAAGCCAAAAGCCCCTGTGCGGTCACTTTAATTTGTCTATCCCAAGACCAGTCTTCACTGGTACTTTCATCAAAGGTTTTATTGAGAATGTGCTGCAGACATTTTATGACGAACTTGTACGTAGTGTAGAACACATCAAAGCAAATATGACGCTCAACCCACCTAGTCTTACAGAGTACAACTAGTTTCTTTCTGGAAAAATCTACAGACCCATCATTTTCTATAATAGTCTCAAGAAACCCTTGTCGTTTAGGGGAAACTGTCAAAGAAAATAAACACTGAATTAAGGACATGTATCATATTCCTAACGAGGGGTAATTTGCAGGCTGAAGCGATGCTCAGATTCAATACATGACTCCGACAGTGTGTATACAAAGCTAGTTAGTTTCGTCCCTGACACCACCATTTTTCCGATGCCATTGCTACTGCACCGTCGTATGCTTGTGCTCGCATGTTCCCAATCGGAATTGCAAGCAAGCGGAAGATTTCAATAAGTTTATCAGCAACTGCTTCCCCCAGTAGTTCTGCCTATATTTGCAAAGTCAAGAAATTCCTCCTTAATGATGGCAATGTGTTCTCTAGTATCTAGAAATCTGAGACACAAGACTAAAACTTCCTCGTTGGCGTACTTGTTAGTTACATCATCGGCTATGATGGAATAAACCCCTCTCTCTTGTAAACCCTTCAAAATTTTACCTGTGATGTGGTTTCCAATGAGTTGGATAACCTCGTTCTGAATAGTTTTGCTGGTATATAAGGCATTCTTTTTTGCTTTTTGTAGATGAGACCTGAGCTGATCATCATGCTTTGCCAACAGCTGTAATATTGCCAGGACATTACCTTTATTTGAAGAATCACTTGTGGTATAATCTGTGTCCTCGGAGAGGAATATTTTGTTTCTCACAAAGAATGATCGCATCTATTATTTTCTCAAGCAACTTTATGTTGTGCTGATATTTTGCCTGATTTTGCTGATTGAGATTGAAAGTTAATTCAGATATATTTATAATATAATAACAGTCAACTCATTTTTCTTATAAATCGTTATATTGTATTTTTTTTTTCTTTGCAAATTCTAGAGGAGGGGGTCCGGACCCCCCCCCCCCCCCCCCCCCCCTGTAGATTCGCGCCTGTAAAGTTTTATACATGCAAATATATAGGGAAAATCTTAAATATGGGCCAAGGTGACTCATGTGAGCGATGTGGCCCATCGGGCTCTTGTTTTAATTAAATAAAGTAAGATTTGAAACTTTACAATATTACAAAATACATTGTGCGTATCCCCCACTTTCCATTCATATGCTACACCAGAGATATTTTATGTAGCCTAAATGAATAGTGGAGGATATGTACAACAAAGTTTACCAGTCAACGTAATAACATACTGAGTTACTTAGCTCGGCAGTAAAATTAGAAATTAATAGACAAATATGACTGATATTCATATTTGAAAAGGAAGTCGGTCGAACCTCCTTAAAAGAGTTATATTCCGTGCGACTTACCTAGCACCCGTCAGTCCACTGCAAACATGGAAAACCCAGAGAACCCACGAGTTTTCTTTGATGTGCAAATAGGAGGAGAAAATGGCAGGATCTTATTTCTGTTTTTTTATATATTGCATATCAAAATTAGATACAAATATATTTTTGTGGAATTTTTAGCATTTAATTATGAAAATGTTATCCGTTCAGCGAGCCGTGCGGTATCTCGAATTTTCTCTGATGAACTAGTACACGTGTGGTGTGCATACATTGTCGCATTGATTGTTTTTGGATAGAAAAAGTATTCTAAGGATTTGAAATGTTGCATTCTCACACAAAACATGCTCGATTATTAAGGTGGTGTTGCAAATGAAAATAAGATAGAATAAGGGAGTAATGTCACTGAAATTCGTAAAATTGTGTATGGAGTTAAGTAATTTTTAACATGTACTACCCTCGAATGCCCAGTAGTCGTGCACTTAAGAAGTATCCGTTTCAAAAACCAGTAAAATTATATATTAATTTATTTCACATGATATTTCAGTTTACCATAATATAATTTTGCTTTTTCTTCATTTAAAATATTTCAAAACGGTTTATTAAATTTGTTATTGAGACATGAAGCAAGTGAAGTTCAACATCAGCCATATTTGTTTAGGACCAGATGTGCCCGGATGTAGCAATAAAATGAGACCAAGCTGAAGGAAAACAATTTTAGTGTGTGCTTACTTATTTCATTCATTTCTAATATATCACATTTGTTTTATGCAATTACTTTTATATACAGTTAATGGGAATAAAATACTACCTTCCACTAAATGCATCCTGTAGTTATCTTCTCCATGTCAACTTTCCCTTTCACACGATCATGAAGAGTTTGCATGGTGACACTACATTTCTTCGCTGCCTTACGGACATTAATGTCCATGTACTTGACAGCCAGATGAACATTGGTCAGTCAACTTAGACTGTATTGCCTCAACTTAATATGTTGTTTTTTTTCTTTTAAGTCTAAAACTTTAATAGAGATAACTTTTATGACTACACACAAATTCCCAACATTTTGAATAATATTCCAAGAGTATAAGGACTACCAACTGTTCAATAAACCAACAATTAAAATGCTTGGCCTTATAAAACAATTGGCATACATGGTAACCTTCGCAATGATTTATGCTAATTAGCCATGTGCTTGGTTTGTCTGTAAGTTGTGGTTCAGCATGATTAACATATATTTTCACAGGCAGGGGAAAAAAGCATTAACAAAATGGTGGGTATTTTGGATGTATAATTGTATTACTATCATTCCTACCCGTTCGTTACATATATTTCACCCTATGTAAAAATACAGATGTTCTCTTTTATTATCTTTGAAAATCAGCCGCTCATTTAGGCACGTTCCCTGACAATGACATCAACCAAAATGGCGCACGACTACTGGGCACACACGACTTTAGGACCTTCTGCCATATATTTAAATACACAGGCATTCAACAGCACAAGTATTGGACCATGTAATCCCACCTTTTTTTTAACCAAAATAATGCTAATGTGGTGATTTGCAACTATGGATATATGTGTTTACTGCTTTAGATATGTAATATCCATCTCATTTTCTTCTGTATTTTTTCATAACTTTTTGTTAGTTTACACGTTTGTCAAGTGTTTTAACTGCAATCAATGAGAGAAACATAATTGAAGATTTTCTCAGACCAGCCTGATGGTTGAGTTCTTTTCATTTTTAAAGAAAAATACAGCTATAGATTTCAGTGAGATTCATTGAGACTAGATATTTGGACTGACACCTCTGTCTGTAGAGGCTTCAGTCAAAATATCTAGCCTTGACAAATTTTGCTGAGATTGTGGATCATTATCATATTGAATAAGCATAATTGTAATCAGTATCCGTACACCAAATAGCTGATGCATCCAGCTTTTCCTACTGATCCTGATGAACAATTGTTGGCCAGATATAATAATTTCAAGCCCATAGGAGCTACTGAAAATGACACATGAAGAAATGCCTTTTTTATTGTTGTTTAATGTAAAAAAAAAAAATACCAAAAAAAACAAAATAAAAAAAACCAACACAATCCACAATTCTGAATATATGATGTACATTCATTGCATGTTTGATGTGAACATTGTATGCATAAATGTGTAAATCTCATGCCTTTCTAAGATTTGAAGTAGACATTTTGTAAATATTACATGTGTAAGTAAGTGATCTATGCTAAAGCAATGAATTTAGTATACATGGAGATATCAATAAATTGTCAATTACAAATTAAAATTCATTCAGTGCTTAATGGTGGAAAGAAAGCACACATGTTGAGCTTACAAACAATTTAGAAACTCAAGAATGATTGTTGTTGTGTATGATTATATGATAGTGTATTTTAAGTGTTTGATACATCAAAAATTTAAATATGAGTTTTTATGGTATTTACTCTTTTTTTCCAGTTGGCAGAATTGTCTTTGAATTATTCAAAGATAAGCTTCCTAAAACATGTGAGAATTTCCGAGCTCTATGTACTGGGGAAAAGGGCACTGGGAAATCCACAGGATTTCCACTCCATTTCAAGAATTGTCCATTCCATAGAAGTAAGTGCTAATACATTTTGATTTATTAGGTTTGGGTCACAGAAAATCTTATCAATGCATTGACACTCAAAATTCAGTTAATGTACATAAAGAATAATTTTATTTATGAAAGAGAAATTACATATATGGAATATGTATGAAATGCATGTGTACATGTATATACCATTACCTGATGTTAATGTTGGTGTCATTTTTCAAAAATAATATTATACACAGTATAAAAATTTGTAACATGAATGAGGTTGTGAACAAAAAATACTATTGTCAGATTAATTGTGTGCCTTTATTACGCTACTAGCAAAGTTTGCCCAAAACAAAGAGGAAAAATGTCCAAATTGTTGTAAAAACAATTCTGAATAATTGGATATTACCTTCTAAATCTATATTTTTTGCTGTTTTATCTCTTACAGTAATAAAGGACTTTATGGTCCAGGGAGGCGATTTTTCCAATAAGAATGGGACTGGAGGAGAAAGTATTTATGGAGCCAAATTTGAAGATGAAGGTTTTCCCTATATAGTGAGAGGATTGCACCTTCTGATTAAATAATTGTCCATCATATTTCAAATTCATGCCTTGTTTAGAAAGGACTATATACAATATTCGACATTTTTCAAACAAGAGTAAAATTTCACCTTGATGCAGTATAGAAAATCTTGTCTTGTGTAATATGAATTTTTTTTCCCATCCTGCATTGTGTCTGAGGCTCTGTGACTGTAACATTAGAATTTGCTTTTGATAACAAGATTGATAGCATTCAGTTCAGAGTTTAAAAGATACACTCAACATAAAATTTTTTTACTAGTTTTATTTGTTATGTCAGTAATTATTTGGTGACCATTATGACCCATGGGCTTCTTATTCAAATTGATAATATGGTATCTAATTCAGCCACATAATTATTAGTACCTCTTGTGTTCATTTTTTAAATTTTTTTTTCTGTTTCAGCATGACAAAGCAGGTCTTCTTAGTATGGCTAATGCAGGCCCTAATACAAATGGGTCCCAGTTCTTCATTCTCTGTAAGCCAGCACATCATCTGGATAATAAACATGTAGTATTTGGAAAAGTTCTCAAGGGAATGGGTGTTGTTCGTGAACTGGAGAATGTGGAAAAAGATGGAGAGAACCCAAAACTGGTTTGTATTGGAGCCTCTCAAAATAGAAAAGAGAGAGAGAGTGTGGAGGGGGGAGACTATCACCTTAATGAATATATTAATTTTGATTTTATACAGTAATATTGTCAAGATCAAGCAGCAGTACACTTTGCCTTGTACTCTTTTGAATTGCCTACAGATGTAAAGTAAACCTTTCTTTTGTTAAAGTGTTTGTATGTCATAGTGCTTAAACAGAATCTTAACTATAAGAACATGTGGTAGGTGAACCAAGAACTTAAATATTAAAGGCAACTGATTGCTTTTTAATGCTGATGAATGTTTCTACAGAGATATATGGCATTTTACTGTATAATGTGATGTATACTATGAATGGAAATATATGTGCAGGAGTGTGTTATAAGCGACTGTGGAGAGCTTGCCCCTGGACAGGATGAGGGTGTGTCCAATGATGATGAAACAGGAGACCAGATTCCTGATTGGCCAGAGGACTGTGAAATAGACTTCAATAATGTATGTAAATATTTGATATATTCACACCACTGTAATCATAGTTAGCATGGATGATATTCAGCTGAAAACCAGTTTTTGGTGATTTAGTCAGATTTGACTTTGTGCTTTTCCAGCCAGACTCCTATAAAACTGAAATACTTGCAAACATTAGCAATATACTTGATTTACATGTATATGTCTGTCTTACACCAAAGGCACTAAAAGAAATACACTGTTTGAAGTAATATGTTTACAGAACTGTAAACCAAGTATTATACATATCCTTTTTTTTTTTTTTTTTTTTTTTTTTTTTTGTGAATAGGTAATAGAAAATCTAGTCTACAGCAATTAATTTTCACAATGGAATAGTCATATTTCATTCCTGAAGTGAATTTTAACACTATTTGAAATCTTAGATTTGCTCCAAAATAACACTTAATATCGTGGTGAGTAGTTCTTAAAGCAATATAAGCTGCCAAAATTGCAATTTTTTATAGTGGCATTAAAAGAGGTTAAATGAACGTTGATATGATTGGAAAAAAAGAACTGCATCGAATTTCCTCTCTTATGCATCGTTTACACACCTTTACGTGATGAAAAATATATTCCTCGACATTCCGTTTAACCCTAACAATGGCAGCTGATTAATCGTCGGCGACAATCCCGAAGATAACCGATGTTGACACGAATGATTCTGATGCTGATCGGGGTGGATCGGGTTGTATCCGGGTCATTAAAATATGGACGGCGAGGTGAGATAAAATTCTAGTTACCATCATTATTTTGGCATTGTTAACGATGTTATATGTTTTAAAGTTATGATAGTATGTTTTTTAGTTATGATAGTTTTAAGGGATCGCTCGAAACATTACGCAAAATTCCAAAGTCGGCTTTCTCCCTCGCTTCGAAGCTTTCGTGTTGGACATCTTTCGTGCTTACCGGAAATATTGCGCTTACGCATTTGATTTTGCCGAATGAGTTCAACTTTAGGTCATTGCATACGGAAATAATGTCGGGAAAATTAAGGTACGGGAAGACTTAATTTCAACTGTCGAACATTTTTGCATTTAATGCAAAAAATACAACATGTCAAAAGTTTAATCGATAAAATCAGGTATTAGAAGGTAGATGTTTACAAAATTTTCGATTAAATTTTAGGACCCTAAAATAACAATTTTGACAGCTTATATTGCTTTAAGCTTTATTCCATTTATTCCAAATTCAGTGATGTCAGTGTCAGCCAACCTACTGTAGAAGTTGGTTATTTTTGAAATATCATTAAATGCCAAACTTATTTCAAATGTAAGGTTTCCAAAAGCATAAAAAAAAATTCATCTGAAATTGTACCAAGATTACCATCCTTCCAGGAATTCAAAACCAGAGTCACACTATTTTTGAAGCAAGGACTGCTCATTCTGATTTATGTGTTATATGTATACTTTGAAGTGAGTTTTTCTGATCGAAGTGTGTTTGGCTACCCCATCATTACTGTCTGGGCCAAAGCATTCTAATGGAGAGACATTAGAATTTCATACCAGGCACAAAGGTTGATTTTGGCCATATAGTGTGTCATGACTCAGACCCAAGTTCATTAGGGATTAAAGGCTGTGCTCATATTCATATTTTTTGTAACATACATGTATGTCAGAATGTGGCATTTTCCCTTCAAAATCAAGAACTTTACAAAATTTCAATGCCTAATTTTTCCATAGACAAATTCTGTTGAAGAAATTCTTAGTGCATGTAGCTTAACGTATGAAGTGTTTACTTTAGTATATTTTTGGTTAAAATTAGGTGCTAACAAGAATATATTTCAACTGGAAATTGAAATGACCATTATATGCATAAAAAAATTAGTTCTTTATTTAACTGAAAAGTATATCACATAATATATGAATATGATTCAAAGTTTGGGTTATTGGTTGTTGGTTTTTTTTTCCATTCATAATGAAACAGTGTCTAGTGAACTTGAACATTTACAATACATTTGTATAGTTTTATTGAGTTGTTTTGATGTCCATTTACAGTCTGAAAACAAAGATAAAGTGTTAGAGATGGTGAAATCCATTAAAGACTGTGGTAACTCGTTGTTTAAAGAACAGAAATATCAGCCAGCGAAGAAAAAATATAAAAAGGCTCTAAGGTAAAGTGGCATAAATGTACAAGCAGGTACGTCATTGATTTAGTAGAATTTGTAGATGTCTGTCTTTTTTGTTGTTGTTGTACGTGTTTGTTAATTTTCAAGCATTTTTAACCTCTCAGAAATTACTAGTATTCAGCAAATACTGATGAAAAATTGGTGCACAGTGTCTCATAGGGTAGTGAAAGGAAAAAGTAAAGTAATGTGCAACATGCATTTTACCATTCTTTTGTGGTCCTGGGATGGGACCCCAACTAAAAACAAAAAATATGCAGTGACTGTAAATCTCCTAGAAGTTTACACAAGTATGAATAGGACATTTTTCACGCAGACAAAATGTACATGAAGATATAACATGTTTTATGAAATATGCCTATGTGAAGAGTCTAATTTATACCTGTATAAACTTTCTAAACTAAAACACATTTCTTGAGTAATGTATTGGCTGTATATACATCACTGTTGACTGATGTAAACCAATATTGAGGGCGGATTTCCTTTTCATAGACTGAAGTTTGAAATGTAGGGATATTTCCTTTTGTGACAAAGAAAAATCATTGAAATACATGGATAGGAAAGTTGGTGAAATATGTGGACGGGAAAGTCATTGAAATACATGCACGTGGAAAGGAAAATCATTGAAATTTGTGGGTTTGATATAAAAAGAAACCTTGGAAACAATAAAATTTGTGGGCTGACAAGTGCAGCTTATGTTGTAGACAGATTTTCTATTGACGTCTTCTTAAAATGGATACTGAACCAACAGTTATTCCAATGCCATGAAACCAGATCAAAGCAACTAGTCAATATAGAATGAAATTTCTTTCCAGTTATTTACTTTGTAATAGACCAAGTCAAGATACACAACATAAATTTTAAGTTCCAGTAACCTTGATATGTTGATTACAATGATTGTTTTTTGGGTTTTTGTTTTTTTTGGGGGGGGGGGGGTGTTAGCTATGTTGTAGTGCACCTATTGTAAAGAAAGGTCAATTAGCATAATGTTTTTATAACTCGGTGAACTCATTCAAATGTGCCCAACTTTCAATCAGTTGTCTTTGTTCAGGTATTTAAAGGAAGTGGACGATAACATGGATTTAAGTGAAGAAGCAAACAAAGAAATTGAATCAACATGTGTAATTCCTGTGTCACTTAATTTGTAAGTACTACCATTTCCTCAGTGAATGGAAAAGAGCATAGTACTATGAATATGAATACTACAACTTCAGCTATACTATATGTAGTAAATTGTGTTCACATTCTTGATAGCAATTATTCCCCGAAAAGATCATAACAATAAAATTCGTCAGATACTGTATTACATATTGCAGCAATACTTCAGCTATTATGACAGTATGTATATAGACTTAAAGAGTTCACTATATTCCTAAATTTAGGTCATTTGAGTGACTGAAGTGTCCTAAAGCAAATCTGCTCTGGTCAGTCAAGCATTAAGATCATCATAAACTTTCAAAAAAATTTCAATTTATTTTCAAGAACTATAAGTACATGTATATATTATACATGCAAATTATTTTTCACCAAAATGTGTACTGTACATGCAATACCTTTGGGTTTAAGAGAACAAAAATAAATGATTTTTATCAATAATTATAATTAGCATGGAATAAAACATCAAATAATTTGATTGGGAAATTCATGGTCCTGGTGTCAGGGGTTTAGGCTCAAAGGTAGGGCTATACTAAATATGCAATAAATGTGTCCTCTTTAATCTGGAACATCTATCAGGCAACATCTATGTATATTTTGAATAAGCAATAATATATCTGTCAGAATTCATTATGCCTGGAAAAAAGTTCAGACCCAGGAATTTTAATTTTGTGACGAACAAAAGACAAAATCACACTCCAAAAAAAAAACTACAATACATCGTAAAAAGCCACAAGCTTTGTAGAAGGGAGAGGGCTCCGTCTCAGGAATCTATCATGATGTTACTCTGAAGCCACTGGGAACTGTAAAGTGGCCTCCAGCCCTGCTTAATGTTCTTGATCCCCCCCCCCTTTTAATTTGCTCCCAATGCCTATGTGTCAGAAACAAATTCTTTGATATGTAAGAATTAATCCTACAGTTGGACAATATATTCAAAGTAATACATGCAGATTGCAGATAAATGTGTGAAAAAACAATTTTCTTATACAGATTTTTTTCCCTCAAAATTTGAGAACTGAGCAGTACACATACAATTTAGTGCATGTTTTGATATTTTATTGCTACACTACTCTTTCTTTGCTAGAGCTGCTTGCCATCTTAAGCTGGAAGAACATGAACAAGCCATTGAACAATGTGAAGAAGTAAGAAATACCATCAATTGGATTTTCATTCAACAGTTGTTATTTCACTGGCAAAACATGAAAATTTATAACAGTTTTTAATTATCCCTGTATCTATGGTACTGCAGCATTTTATTCTATGCCCAGTTCTGTGTAGCAGTAGTTTAGAATTATGTATTTTGGCAGATTTAAATATTTGCTTTCAGATAGAAAGATGTGCCAAAACGTTTATGTATGAATACTTTCTGAAAGAACATGATTCATAAAATGAGTGACTTAATAGTAAATATGTGCATACAATATGGAGACTATGATAACCCTTGTTAAAGTTATTTCAACTTGTGCGCATTGGTTTCTTGTTTGTATATATACAGTGTATAAAGATGTGATTGATAGCAAGTAATGCCAATATTTCTACAAAATTCTCATCAGATATATTCTCTCAATTGGCAAAGTTACTTTATATTCTTAGAGATCTCCTCAGTTACCGACAAAGCACATTTGGAACCTTTGATCTGACAAGAGTACATGTTTCTCAGTATATTTTTTTTTAACCCAAATTGCAAGAATACTGCATGGGAACATGTTTGAGATTCAAGATCGCTCACCATTTCGATTGGTAGTGTATAATAAGAACAAGATGATGGTGAAGGTTTCAGACGTATGCTTCCTACTTTAATAGAATGATAAGCTTACATATTTATAACATTTATTTTGTTTTGTGTAAAAGGTCTCAAAGTTAGTGACTAATAAAGTTGCTATGGACTGGTTGCAGTAGCCTAGTGGCTTAGGGCGCTTGCTTTGCATTCAAGAGGTCTGGGTTTAATTCTCAATCCCAGGCCCATTTCAAACTTAAGATATAGTTAATATAGGTAGTGACTGTTCCTTCACCAAGTGCAGGGAATTAGAAGAAACAGTAAAGGATATTTCGGTACTCAGATACAACCTTAGAAACAGGGAGCCATGTCATGGTAGGCAAATGGTGCAATGAAGAACCCTCAATGTTACAGCTGTAAGTGCCATGCAGAGGTCAAAATTTGTAGCACTTCACATTAAGCTGATAACTATCTACACAAGGGAACAATCCCCAAATGGCACGTTAGCACATATTGGTACAAACAAATCCAGAAGTTGCTATGGCACTTACTTCACATTGGCACATAAAATTTCAGCATCAGTCTCAAAATTGGTCTTTTGATCAAGAGTTTTTACAGGTATTTTAATCATATGAAAATAAAAGCAAGCATCTCAGTGGAATTTCATACCCACTGATCAAATAAGAATGAAAATAGAAATTATGACTCTATGGAATTAAATTTCTCTACAGTAGTTAGACCACAAACTGATGTGTTTGAACAATGATCAGTTGAAATGTTGGGTCATTGTAGTCTTTGATGGTTTAGAAAGGTCAAGGAACAGTGTGCCCCTATACCTAAACAAAAGTGACCTATGCACTCAAAATTGCCAGTATACACTCACTGTCATTTCACAGACTTCAAGGAATTAATTCCTGATTTCATATACTGTTACAGCATGGTTTTAGTATGACCAGACTGAAGGTATTTGGAGAGGTTTGACCAAGAACCTAACTGTTTGCACTGAATCCTAAATTTGTACATTCAGGTGCTAACTGGCTTCAAAATTTTAACGCCTGATGAAGTGAATTTTAGCACTAAGGTATCTTTTCCCCAGTACTTTGCATTCCAGAATAAACATATGAACACATTTGTCCTCACATATTTTCATCATTCTCAACAGTTGTGGAACAAGGGTTCCGTGCATGCTCACAATGTATTTATGAACAAAGAGAGATACAGATAAATCATAATGGATTTCACAGCTTTTTAATGCTACTCTTTTTGTTAAGTGTAATACAATATTGACCCCTTAGCACTTGATTTGCCAGACTTGACCTTTTGTATGTTAATTTATGTATGTTATATGAAGCAGTCTGTATACCATCATTCATGTACTGCAGGTACTTGCAGCAGATGATAAAAATCTGAAGGCACTGTTCAGGAAAGGGCAAGCAGAATATGGTCGCAAGAACTTTGATCAGGCTCTGGTAAGCTCTTCAGAGATAAATTCACTCAAGTAATGTTGTCAGAATAATTAGGCCTAAATTGGGCTGTAAGTAAAAAGGTCTGAAAAAGTAAAGAAAAAATCTCTTGCAAAAACTGGACAGACTATTTATGTCCCTAAATGCACAGATCCAGGGGCATATAGTTTTTAGTCAGTACATTTGTCTGTCTGTCCACTTGTCCACAAAAACTTTTGAACAGTTTTTGTAAGGGCTATTCCTTAGGATAAGACTAGATTTTTTTTTTTACACTAGGGTTTTTGATCTCTTGTAATTTTGCTGCCATACATCATTGTTTCACAAACACAAAATAAAACAAGATAATCATTGGTGATGAACTTTAAACTACAAATGAGAGGCTTTTATGTTTTGTGGGGGTGTAATCCATGTGACTTTGTGACAAGATCTTTTAACATGTAACAGATCCTCATTTAATGACTTTTCTACTCAAAATTATTAATGTTATTTTAATTTTTAATTACCAGTGACAGAGCTTAGATATTTACTTGGTAAAATTCTTGGGAGAAGACATTTCCAACATTGCCTTGTTAGATGTCATTAATATTTGATCCACAAATCAAAGCCTTTAACATTGATTGTAATGTACATGTATATTTGAGTGAGGTGGAACATTTAGTGGATATATACTCCTTGTGGCAAAGCCTTTACAACAGTACCATGAATGACTGACCCACTCAAAAATTTTAAAATTCAATATAAATACATGTAACTTTTAATTTTAAGTGAGAGGTTTTTGAAACATTAAAACTGTAAACCTTGCAACAAGGCCTTTCCTGTGGTTCATGTAAGAGGAATTTTCTATCATAGGCTTATCCATGGTCATGAACATTGAGTTTTACATATTAAAGAGCTTCATCATTATTTTTTTTTCATGGGCATCAAAGTTTATGTTTTGTCTATAAAGTTTAGTTGATTTGTGAATTTGTGTAGAACTACTTTATGACCTTCCGTTGTGAGGGGATATTGTACTTCATTGATTATTTGATTTTGTGGTGTGGTACAGTCACTGAAATGATATTCACTGAACCTCAAAATCTCATTTTTTTTTTATCTTTTGTAGGCTAGTTTAAGTGAAGCAGCTAAACTGGAACCATCTGATAAAGGTAACCATTTTCTTCATTTTTGAAATAAATGGCCTACATTTCTTATGTTCTAGAAGTGCATTTGTAGTATTTTTTCTTTAAGCACCTTCATTTAAAGCAATATAAGCTGTCAAAATTGTTATTTTGGGGTCCTAAAATTTAATCGAAAATTTTGTAAACATCTACCTTCTAATACCCGATTTTATCGATTAAACTTTTGACATGTTGTATTTTTTGCATTAAATGCAAAAATGTTCGACAGTTGAAATGAAGTCTTCCCGTACCTTAATTTTCCCGACATTATTTCCGTATGCAATGACCTAAAGTTGAACTCATTCGGCAAAATCAAATGCGCAAGCGCAATATTTCCGGTAAGCACGAAAGATGTCTGACACGAAAGGTTCGAAGCGAGGGAGAAAGCCGGCTTTGGAATTTCGCGTAATGTTTCGAGCGATCCCTTAAAGCTATCATAACTAAAAAACATACTATCATAACTTAAAAACATATAACATCGTTAAAAGTGCCAAAATAATGATGGTAACTAGAATTTTATCTCACCTCGCCGTCCATATTTTAATGACCCGGATACAACCCGATCCACCCAGATCAGCATCAGAATCAGCATCAGAATCATTCATGTCAACATCGGTTATCTTCGGGATTGTCGCCGACGATTAATCAGCTGCCATTGTTAGGTTCAAACGGAATGTCGAGGAATATATTTTTCATCACGTAAAGGTGTGTAAACGATGCATAAGAGAGGGAATTCGATGCAATTCTTTTTTTCAATCATATCAACGTTCATTTAACCTCTTTTAATGCCACTATAAAAAATTGCAATTTTGGCAGCTTATATTGCTTTAAGATAAAGAAACAAGTGAAATGCTGTGAATCTCTTTATCTTTTAAAGGAAAATCTTTTTTGAGAATTTACCAAGGAGAAAACCATTTATCAAAATATTGTTTAACCTTTTATTATCCTTGTGTAGTGTAGATTCCTGTTTGTTTAATTTGTGCAACTCAAGGTCATTATTATACAATTATTGAGATTTTTGGTGTGAATACTATGCTAAGTTACCTGAACAGTGCAATATTCACTGAACCAGGAGGGTGAGATGAAGTTGTACTTACAGGGTAGCTAAAAGCATGATATTGACCTGGAAATTACCAATAATTGTTATAGTGTATTACTAAATAATTTTAAATATCAAAACTGGCTACTAGAGCTTAAGAAACAATACTTGACCAGCCATCCTTGTTTACAGCTAGAGTGAGCACAACCTAGTTTACAGTGATTAGAGATGCTAGCTTTTGTTTATCATATGCTTCAATAATTTAAAACATTGAAACCAGCTGCTAGAGTTTGACAAATGACACATGGTCTATCATTTTTTTTTTTTATTACAACTAGAGTACAAAACGTAGTTTATAGTGAATAGAGACATGCATTTTCATTGGACGACTGAAAATTTATAACTATCAATTTCAATTAAATTTGGGGATTCCCAATTTATATCTGGTCAATGTTGAAAAAATCAAATTTTATATTCACCTTGAAGGCACATGTACTTGGAGTTGTTATTTTCAGTTCTAGATAATGATTAAAAGGATGCCTATGCATTTTAAGGTCAAAGTTATTTTAACAAGATCATCACTGGTAATGTCTGTCCATCTGCTTTTTATATAGTGTTATATGTCATATACTTTTTAACCTACACACTTTAGATCAAAGGAAAACACTATGTACATTGTATTTCAAACAAAGTAAATCTTGACTATATTTTTGGGTCAGAGCCTCTGAAATACACTGTCTTGTAGCTTTTATAGGTAATTTGTGATTGACTGGTTTATTTAGAACACACCAAAGTATCACTCCAGATATTTTCAGTAATATTGTGAATTTTTCAAGACACAAAAAAAAAAATGAAATGTACTACTATAATTATTTACATTTCACACTTTATTCAGAAAAGTGATCATACATTTTTGTTCTTGAATTATAGTTTAAATATAACGACCAAACACAATGTTTGCAGTTAAAACTTACCGTATACATTTCATTTTAGGTATCCAGAGAGAACTAACAAAAGTGAAGAAAGTTATTGAAGAATACAAGGCTAAAGAGAAGAAAATGTATGCCAAAATGTTTGCATGATCCCACCATCATCAGATCTCTGAAATACACTGTTTTGTTTGAGATTAATATTATATACAAAACCATTTTCAACCATTTGTTGTGGAAGGTATTTTCCAAAATGATATATAATAATATATAAATTATATATAAATGGAAAGGGAGTTACATGTAATATCCTTCAGTGAAAGGAGAGAGAAAAATCAGAAACAATTTTAGAAAGATGATCATACTGTGCATTTTTTTTTCTCATTTGAAAGATTCATTTGTTAAAATATTACATTTCCAAGTTTAAAATGTTGAAACATGCCTTTTTAGCAAACATTTATCATCATATTTATTATACTTGTATTTTCAAATTTTTTGCTAACATTTCTAATCAATTCATTTCTGTCATTTGTTGTCTTAACTTTTATGTATTTGAAATTTTTATCAAGAACTATAGAGCTAATAAGAACTAAACTTTGAACACAGTATTTTTGTGAAAGAATTCCAAGGAAAGACAAGAGATATGTTGTAGAGAAGTCTAAGAGATATGATCAATGTCTATACAAATTTGATATCTCATTCTATCTCTAGTGCTTGAAAGGCTATGCCTTTCATGGAAACATATTCAGAATTGGGTTAGATCATTTAAAGGAAATGATGTATGGTGTTAGATGCAACTATCTTTACACCTTAGCTCCTGTTTGCAGTCTGGAAATCATTAGCTTCTCATGAATCACATTTTCTCAATATGGTCTGCATCCTCACATAGTTAGATTTTTTTATAACGAGCAAGTAGACCACATACTTGGTAGTGTAGATTCTTGTTCAAAAAATGATCCTAGTCCTAGTCTGTAGAGAATAAGAAAACTTTTGAAATATGTCAAATGAATATGCAGACATCCATTTTAATACTTGAATGATGAATGAATGAGGATTGAAACTGGTTTTAAGTCTTTTATTAGTCCTTTTCATTTAGTGGCAATTCATTGAACTTCAGTATGAAGAGGGGTCCAAAGTTTTAAAGATTTAAATCTTTGTAGTAGACGGGTGAGCTCTGTGGTCAGTGGGCATCTTGTAAGTATAATTGTCTGTGGTTCCATCTTTTATACAATGTTCTATTGATTTATTGTCTTATTATATTTTATGGACCAATACGAAAATCAAATTATGATTTTAGTAGAAAATGTGTCAGAACTTTAGAAAAATAAAGACAAATTCTGGATTTTATAATTTGAAATGTTTATTTTAACTCGTTGGCTTGACATGCTGGATAGAATTTCTTGCATGATTTTAAATGTAGTACACTTTGAATGTGTGAAAAGAAAAAAAATTATTACATTTCCATAATCATGATTATAAACCCCAATTTGTCTTAGTCTGAGTGAAATCATGCACATTCCTTGAATGAGAGGAATACTGAGTAATTTTTTGTTGTTCTACCCTAATGTATCCAGACAAACCGAATCTCGGTGGAGATTAGTACTACCCATGCTTAAGAGTATAGGAAATCCTGGTAATTTTCTATCCGCATGGTCTACTGACGGTATTTATACACACGCAGGAACTTGCAGCATTATTACACGATGATAAATAAATATGACAAGTCACTGGTATGTGATTAAATCAAAATAAATCGTCAGTCATTGAGCATTTCTTCCCAATCCATACATTTTTTGCACACACACATCGTTTGTCTTGTTCTTCAAATCACCTTTACGGGGTTTGTCGCAATATTAGTTGTATAAAACAACACACACATAGGAATGGACAAACAATACCTGTAAACAAAATTTTTGAAACTTCCAATTTTGAGAAGATATCGCGATATCCGCAAGCAAAAGGTGTCTGTGCAATGAAATACGAAAACTAGACGAGACGTAGAACCAGCCCCCCTTGAAACATGTAGTGAACAACCCCACCCCCTCAAGATTTTAGAATTTAGGCTAAAGAACATTCCATGTGTTTTTATTTATTTTTTAATCTTTTATGAAGTTGACCTCTCCGGATGCCCCCCCCCCCCCCCCCCACACACACACTTTAGGGGAAAAATTACGATGCTAAGTGCCTGATGTTCTTCGAACAGTTGGTGAGAGGAAAAAGATACTACCATACTATAAAATATGCCAATTTTATTAATTTCAACCCATTGACTATGGTTTCTGTACAGGGTCTTGCTTTCGGCATAGAACAAAATAACGTCATCAATAATTATTACGTCACAATAGACATAGCAAGATACGTCACAGTAGATGTTTTCTTTCTAAAACGAGATGCAAATCACAAAAAGTACAGAAGCACTGGTAAGTTACTAGTATTGTAAATGCATGATCATTTTCGGAATCAACCTTGACATTTTTTGGTTTTGTTTTTTAACATTTGTGCATCCGCCCTGCAGTGTTTCCTTTTGATTACCAACCCCACCCCCTTGATTATCTTATCACCGCACTCTACTTTACTTTTGACCTTTACAATTTATTATTAATCCTTCATGTCAGATTATACACCAAAGCCCAAATCCTAACCTTTTACCTCCGTTTTTCCCGTGTTTGGATTCTCTCTCTCTCTGTGTGTGTGTGTGTGTGTGTGATGATGATGATGACGATGTGTGACTTTCAATTTAAAGTAATTTCAGGTCAACTGTACACATCAGGTCAATATGAGTGGAAAAATTCTCGACGGGACGTAAAACAAACATCAGGTTACGCAAGTGATTTCCATTAGAGTGCAACATAAATATGTAGAAAAATGAATTTTATAAGCGTTAGTTTGGCAGGTATTAGCTTTTATTTTTAGGGGCGTAATGGTCGCCTTAACACTAAAATCAGCATCATTCTTTCCATTTGGAAAAATAGATAGAATGATAGAGCTTAATTGACGCACACATTTTAACTTTTTGACACTATATATATATATATATATATATATATATACATATATATATATATATATATATAATCTCCATGAACGTATTAATCTTTCAATGAGATGTCACATAAAGCAGGTTTTAAAACCTTGCTCCTGCACATATTTTTTTTTTTTCATATTTGCATGACACAATTCTTCATTCGATTTTCCAGGTAGTCGTTTTATTTTAAACTGTATACAAAATCTCAACGATGGCGAGTTAAGGGGGGTGGGTAAGATAAATTTCAATATGTTGACCAGATGGTAATTTACTAACCCCGGGGTCCTGATGTGAAGAAACGCTATAATTCTAACACTACTATACATGAGGTTACGTTCATGTCAAATTGATTATATGAATTTGTCCTTGGGATTCTCGAGAAATTTTCAAATTCTTATCTGTTCGTAGTTTCGTCTGTTAAACTGTTAACCCCTTTTACATGGGCTTGTGTAGAAATACCACGCCCCCCCCCCCCCCCCCCCCCCAATGATTGAAATTGAAAAGCGTCATTTCAACCATGACACATTTAAATAGTACTTTTAAAAGCTTACATGATGAAGTAAATTTTAACTTATTGATGGTATGAGTAATACAAATCATAATCATACTATAATGCGATTACTATTTCTCTACAAGTTACTTGAGAGTAAATTTAATATAACCAATACCATCCATAAGGGAGCAATGGTGGAAAAAAATAATTGTTTGAATTTATTTTTAAATAATTTATTATATATTTTAATCTAAAATCTTTTGCATATTTTCATTTCTTAGTTTCATTGATCTTTCTTTTAATATGTAATTTATAAGGCTGTTAGTATAAGCTTCATGCAGCTATATTTGTGGGGTTTAACTTTAATAATTTTTTTTTTTTTTTTTTTTTTTGCATCGAATTTAATAAAAATGTGAAAAGGGACGATAATATCGCCAGTTTATTTACAATATTTCAATATATTTCAACAAAACGTAAGCAAATTTCACCAAGAGGCATAAATAGAACAAATCTGACGAAAATGCCACTTTCGATAGCACCTAAGGAAAGGAGTGTCTTGTGCTTGTTTACATTAAATTGCAGATCTGTGAAAAATAAGACCGTCTCAATCTCTGACTTCATCGTAGAAAACGATGTGGATATAATGGCTATCACAGAGACTTGGCTTGGAACCGATACAGATCAAATAGTGTTGCAAGAACTAACACCAGAAGGCTACAAAGTGTATCACAAACCCAGACGAGATCGTAAAGGAGGAGGTGTAGCCATCATAGCTAGACTAAATTTGAAAATAGTTGGCGAAAAGCAATCATGTGAGAATGTTCAATTTGAGTACATCGGATGTGTCGTGTACTCGCAGAATTATAATTTCAGATTGTCTGTAGTATATAGACCTCCGTCATCAAGCGTGTCCAGTTTCATTGAAGAGTTTACTCAATACTTATCAACATTAATTGTAACATCAGGAGAACTTCTCATCACAGGCGATTTCAACATCCATGTTGACAATTTGAACAATGCGGACACAGAAGTTTCTAAACTCTCTTGATGAGTTTGGTTTAAAACAACATGTTGCTGACCCAACCCACATCAAGGGTCATATACTTGATCTGCTTATTACAAGGGAGCCTAACAAAATCCTATTGTCCACGCCGGAAGTGAAAGATCCTTTACTGTGTGATCTTAGAGGGAATATATCCGGAGATCACAAGGGCATATCTACTGTCTTGAATGTCTCAAAACCGGAGAGACCAAAGAAACTGGTGAATTTCCGTCAATTTTCCAAAGTTATTACCGAGGATCTAAGTTCTGACCTCACAAAATCGCTTAGTTTCTTGAAATCAGATGACATGCCGCTTGAAGACCATGTGGAAAACTACAATTTCCATCGTGTGCGAAGTTGTCAATCTACATGCGCCTCTGTTAAGTAAAGAAATTACGTTAAGACCGAATAAAAAATGGTACTCCCCAGACCTACGTAATGCAAAGCGTGAGAAAAGAAAAGCTGAAAGGGTCTGGAGACACACAAATCTAACAGTGCATTATTTAATTTTCAAAGAAAAGTGCTCAACAAGCACGAAACTGCTCTTTGAAAGCAAGCAAGACTACTTTTTGTCCAAAGTAATGTCTTGTGGTAAAAATCAAGGACAGTTTTTCAAAATTGCAAATTCATTGCTTGGAGATTCCGGTGTTCCAACTCTTCCAGATTGCTCATCTGATCTGGAATTGGCGAATGATTTTGGATCATATTTCAGCAATAAGATCAATAATATACGGACTAGGCTGGTCAGTGAGAGTGGTGGCAACAAAACGGATGTCATGACATTTGGTAAACCGTTTGAAGGTCAACCCCTGGCAAATTTCGATCGTACCTCTTGTGAGGAAGTTCTGAAAATTTTATCAAATTCGCCATCTAATACATGTTGCTTAGACCCGTTACCAACCAATCTACTCAAAGAATGTGAAAGCTCGGTGTTAGTTCCCTATATTACTAATATCATCAACAGATCCATATCCGAATGTTCTGTTCCACCGAGTTTTAAGGAGGCAGTTGTGAAACCTTTGCTGGAAAAACCTGGTTTGGATAAAGAAAATTTCAAAAATTATCGGCCCGTGTCTAACTTGCCGTTCTTATCTAAAGTTTTGGAAAAGGTTGTTGCCATTCGGATTGATCGTCATCTAGAACAAAACCATCTCAATGATGACCTTCAATCTGCCTACAGGAAATACCATTCCACCGAGACAGCCCCTTCTTCGAGTTCATCATGACATTGCTGTTGCATTAGACAACAACAGTTGCGCAGTTCTCGTTATGTTGGATCTTTCGGCAGCTTTTGATGTACTGGACCATGACATCCTGCACAAACGACTTGAGCACACGTTTGGTATCACGGATAACGCTCTTTTGTGGATCAAGTCTTACATGAGTCAAAGAACGCAACGTATATCTATCGGTTCCGAAAATTCAAATTCGTTGCCGCTTGATATTGGAGTGCCCCAAGGCTCAGTGTTGGGACCAAAAATTTATTGCATTTTTTCCCGTCCTCTTACTGAGATTTGTTTACACCACGGTATGCGCTATCATGTATACGCCGATGATACACAAGTATACCTTGTCGTTGAGCCGTCCGACAATTGGCAAGATGTGTCTTCAAGGTTAACACGCTGCTTGAATGATATGAAGAAGTGGATGTCGAACAACATGCTGAAATTAAATGAGGAGAAAACTGAAATGATTATATTTGCTCCAAGGAGTCGTATAAAAAACTTGACAGAAACTAGCTTACACTTTGGCGAGAACATAATTCATTGTGTTCCTGTAAGAAATCTTGGAGCAGTTTTTGATCAACTCCTTTCTTTTGAAAAACAGTGCAGTGCTGTCTCAAGGTCTTGTTACGCACAGATTCGAAAGATAGGACGCATTCGGCATTTTCTCACGGATGGAGCATGCAAAACACTTGTCCACTCTCTGGTAACATCTAGGCTGGACTATGGTAATGCGCTTTTATACAACATAAATAGCACCCATTTGAGCAAGCTGCAGAGGGTTCAAAACACAGCCGCACGACTCATTGCAAGGAGAGGTAAGCGTGAACATACTCAGCCGATTTTGGCTGATTTACATTGGCTACCTGTCGCATACAGAGTGCTGTACAAACTTTGTGTATATGTATACAAATCGCTACATAGTCTAGCACCGGCGTATCTATCCGAGCTAGTTTGCCAATACAAACCCGCAAGGTCTCTTCGTTCAGAGTCTACAAACCAACTAACTGTGCCACGAGTCCGTTCGAAAACGTACGGCGATCGTAGATTCGACATGGTCGCACCAACACTTTGGAATCAGCTTCCCGTAGAGCTTCGAACAGCCGCCAGTCTAAACTTTTTTAAATCACAACTAAAAACTCATCTTTTTAGAAAGGCCTTTCTTTAAGTGTATTAATATCAACAGGATTTATAGTGCTTTTAAGTTTCTCACATTTTTATAGTTGGAGTTATAATTTTAAGATTTTTTGTTTTTGGGTTTTTTTTTGGGAATATTAAAATGTCCAATGTTAATTTGTCTTGTTTTATCATGTGATTTGCCATACCTTGTAAAGCGCTTTAGAGTTTCTTTTAAGATAAAGCGCTATATAAATGATATTATTATTATTAATATCGCCAAGGCGGCAATCTTGAGCCTTCCGCTCAGCTGATCCGAAAGAAAGAAAGAATGGCTTTCTTGTGTAACCCTCTCTTGGCCCCAATATAATTATATCGACTAGATGCGCACGCGCTTGGGTTGTTGATTGCAATTCCATTATTTTGATCGACTTCAGCGATAGGCGAAAGACCGTCCCGTGCGGTAAGGAAGATTTTCAAAATTGGAGAGTCAGAAATTGAGCGAAGACCTTTTAGAGTGTAGAGATCAGACGTTAGACAAAATATGTGTCAAACCAGTATATAAAAAAGGGTCTTAGTTTAAATGCAGTTCACGTGTAACTGACCAGCATCTTCGGCCATTCGGGTTTGTGATGATGTAATTGCTGACTTATGTAGGATCATAGGGTCTTTGTGTTTTTTCAAGGTGTTTTAAACATTGCAAGTAATGACACAATGTATACAAGTGTGTTTGTTTTTGTCATTTTCAAAACGAAAGTACACCTAGATCAGTACTGCGTTGTTTTGACAGGTAGTGTACTTTATTATGTTAAAAGAGTACATTTTGCATGACCGTTGTGGCACGGCGTGATCAGGACACGTGTAAAGTTACGTTTATATAGACTTATATTTGAACGGTTTTGTATTATGAAAATGCGAGCGTGTAGCGGACATATCGATATCATGTAGAGTTACTCAGAAGTACTTTATAGAGGGGGTTAACTCGTAATGCTAAACAGTTAAATTAATTTGTACTGTAGTAGTTGATTTTATTTATTTCAATGTTCGCATTAAATATAATTCAAATTTTCGTTGAGTATTAATTAATTTAGAGTATGGTTTTGCTATGATTAGGAACAGTGCTGTAAAAATTGGAATCCGTACATGGGAAGTGAGATCTGGGGAAAACTGAACGAGAACATTAGTTTCCTGCAACAGTCTGTTCACCTTCCCACCCTTCTGGACAACCTCGGCAGGAAGGGACTGATTGACCAGCAGACGATCGCCAGTCTGCTAACTTTAGGCTGTGAGGAGGCTGTCCCTAAACTTTTAGATTTATTGATATCACAGAATCCGTCCAGCGCCCACGGCATGTGTGACGCACTCCAAGAAACTCACCCCGATATTGCAGAGAAGGTGGGACTACCAACTCCCCCAGGTCAGTAAAATTGATTTTAAATACAGTGTAACGGTGGAGAAAGAATTTTGATAATGCTGTCTGTGAACAATAAATGTTAATTTTAGCTGCAGAAGATTGTAAGGATGCTTCTGGTCACAGTCACGTTGTGAAGTCCTACCATGCAGTGTTGGCAATATCCACAGAACCACATAAGCACAAAGAGGATAACCAACTTCACCATACCAAGAGCAAACATTCAGCTTTCATGTAAAAGGTAGTATCCTTTATGATTACTAAATGGCTAGTGCCCCCATGTTTTTTATAATCAGACACGATTTTTTTCTCATAGATATGTAGTGTTTGTTCTACATTTGTCATAAATAACATATACAATTAACTTTTATTTTCAGGATGAAGAGCTCACTGTGAGAGTGATAATCTCATCATATTGAAGAATCTCTTTTACTATTTGTAATACTCTAAACACCAGATAAACCTGTACAATTATCACATCATTTCCTTTTTTATAATTTAGCTCTCGGATATTTTATTTAACTTTTGCTGTTTTGAATAAACATATTTATTACCACTTTGTTGTAATTTTATTTTCGCGATGTTTTACCGTTGCCGTTTCTGGGTTTTATTATTCATTGAGTGATGTTTTGTTGACTAGTCATTGGGCTATAACATTCAAAACTATGTGATACGATTGCTGTGGTAGGTGCATACATTTTTCTTCACCTCAAACAATCGCTTGCGGATCTCCACAGTATGAACGAGAGACGGGGCTCAATATGTGGTCGACTCCCTAGACTCCTTCGGTATAACCGAAGAGAGGTTTTTCATGAATAATGTGTGCTGTGTAGATGGTAGGAGTTTGTTGTATTGCCCAAGAGCAAGTTAATCGTACCAATTCAGTTTTGTTTGATAAAAAGATGATCGCCTAATTCTTACCTATAGGCCGAACGATGACGAGATATTGAAAGTTATGTGTGTATCAGTGTGTGTTAAACTACACCAAACTTTATGAGGACGTACCTGGTAGTCTCATGGACCGATGCGTTATTTGAATTGATTAAATGAATGATTTAAATGTATTTTGGAATATTGTTAACTTTCATAGTAAAGGAATTTACACCATAATGGCCTAAATTTTTGCAGTTACTCCTCTTAGACCGGAAGTTGGGGGCGCGCTTACCATTGCGGTCCTAAGCTTCACATAAATAGTATTAACAAACAGTGTATAGTAAAGTTTACGTAACCAAACTCTTTATAGTGCTGAATTTTAATAGGCTGTATTACATCTATGGCAAAAACAAGGCTTGGTTTCTTCGATTACATGGAGAAAACTTTTGAAAATGTGTACTTTGTAGGGTTGGAGAAAGGGGGGGGGGAGGCAATGTTATAGTCGTATTTGTCGTTTATTTCTGTCCAAGTCATATGGGAAACAGGTTTCTGAGTAATATGCATATTATGCTGTGTATAATAAGACTGGTGAGAGTAAAAGAAATGATTTAAGGCGAAGTATCTATATCTCTGCCTATAAGGTGGCTCATAAAATTGTGTTATTTAATTTCTCGTTTGAGCACCTCGTATGAAGCATGACTTTTCCGAATGATTAAAAAAGAGTTTTGTTTACAAATGAGATATTTTAAAAGTCCCAAATTTTGCTGTAATTTGATGCACATGAATATCTGATAAAACCACGGGCGCTCGACGTTTTAAATATTTATAATTTTTTAAAAAAAGGTCTTGCTGTAAACAAAGGAAGACATTTTTTTTTTATTTCGTGCTTAGTATGATAAAATATTTAAAATGTCGAGCGCATGTGGATAAAACATGTCTAAAAGATTTGGATAGACGTTATATTAAAAAAAAAAAAAAATGAAAATAACTGAATTTTGTAGATTGTAGAGTCTAAGATTGAAGTTCAGGATCAGTCGCGGACCCATTTTCGTTCAGCCGTGTATCTGAGAAAGCAGATTTAAAGGAGTATTCTGTCTCCAAATTCAATTCCATTTAAGGACGGTGTCAAGAGTAAAAAAAAAATAGGGGTTCTATACATACACAAAAATTGATGTGGGTTGTTCAAAGCGTTTCTTTAAGTACGATACTTGTTTTGTTGCAGTTGGGTGAAAATTGGTAAAATCTAAAATGTCGTCATTAAAAACCCCTTCTATTTTTTATGCACTATGTGTATGCAAATCATTAATTCGCATTGTCTCCGCAATAGCTTGAAATGAGTTTCATTAAAGTGCAATATATAGTAGTTCGTAAAATGGAGGAGAAAAAATTGGGGGGGGGGGGGTGTCACTCATTTTCCTGGTTATATATGGAATGGAATAACAACCACTATTATTATTATTATCATATTCAAGTGTTTTCGGGTGGGTTTTTTAAAGGAATATTGTTTTAAAACCAAAAGCATGACAACCTTCCGGATATTCTTTTGTCCGTTCATGCTTTACATTTAGATGTATCCTTTTCATTATCATTTGTTCTTCAAATTTATTTTCTCGGGTGCTGTCTTTGCTCACATGGACCCATATTACATGTACTTATGTAGAGTACAATTCAGGGGCGTATTTATGCGTACGTTCGCACTCCCGAGTTACGGATATGTATAATAATAACTAATGATAATGTTGTTATTAATATACAGATGTCATAACTTATCTAAAGAAACAAGTGCCTCAGTCCTGAGTGTCCAAGCCCATTTGCAAAAATGAATATTAAAATAATTGAAATAAATCTTTCTCTTCTGATCGCCAGTGTTCTAAAAGATACCAAGACAATTAAATAAAATCATGAATTTTCTACCAAGTTTTTTACTACGATTTTTTAAAAATACAGATTATCTGAGCAGAATATAAAATTCCACGTCCTCTGCCAGATTTTGAGGGCATATCCCCCTCCCCTAACCTCTACAACGGCTTCGTTAAAGGCCCATTGGAAGCCCCTCCCCAACCCCTTGTCTGTTGAGGGAGTCCACATTACCCCTCAGCCTAGCTACGCGCCTGCTGTTCCCTATTTTGCACAGAGTTCTTTTAAAATCTTATTTAGTTGGGATGGACAGAAGGGTGCCGCAAAACTATTACACGACAATAGCTGGTGTCAAGCGAGATGCATGTAACAGTTAAAATAATGCATTCGATGAATGTTTTGCATTCATTATTTACTCTGTGTAGCCTTCGATCACAATAATTTTGTAGAGTCATTGGTTTTTAACTATCTTCACTCCAGCATCACATATTCTGTGTAGAGAAATGGACAGACATAGCCTACATCCATAAACTATGCTGGGGCCTCCGTGGCCGAGTGGTTAGAGCATCGGGCTCAAAATCACAAAGCCTCTCACTTCGTGTTCGAATCTCGGCCGCGGCGTTATGTGAGCAAGTTTGCCAGTTTACTTGCGGAAGGTCGGTGGTCTCTTCCCAGGTACATTGTATCTGGGTTCTCTCCTCCACCAACAAAAACTGGACGCCACCAGATAACTGAAAAATTGTTGAGTGTGGCGGAAAGCAATAAACAATCAATCAATCAATCATAAATTATGCTTGTCCACGTCAGAATACAGCTTCGATCGAGAAGTCTTCTTCGGCTTTTGAATACAGCCGCGTAGGATGCTTTAACCGTATGTATACTGGTTCAATGCTCATTTCAGTTGACAAAAATATATATTTATTACTTTAGTTAATCAAGTTCCATTCGAATTTTGAAGAACTGCATTTTGTTGCGGAATGATTGTTTAATAAAATTAAAAGAACAAAAAACAAAAATAAAAAAAAAATAAAAGTAAATAAGGAGAGATAATAGCGAAAATACACTGACAAATTTTAAAAATCTTCTCCAGAACCAGCGGGCCAAATTCAATCAAACTTGGATTCCTGCGCACATGATATGGATTCGTGATATCTTCATATAATTAAAGACATCTTCAGTTACTTGAGTTTATATTATTTTGGCCCTTCATCAACATCTACAACAAAAATGAATTAATAATCAAAAATAAAGCCAGATACGGATTTCGTGTAATCTTTTTGCTGGATCCTTTCTGTCACATTTTGTAGATCTCAGTTTGGAATGATGTACTGTTCATGCTGCATACACGTAAACACTTTGTGAAAAGAAGGGTTTAATCACTAATGCCTAGAAATACAAGTAAAGAAAATCGCATATCTCTCTCTCTCTCTCTCTCTCTCTCTATATATATATATATATATATATATGTGTGTGTGTGTGTGAGTAAAAAGATAGAAAAAGAAACACGAAGACATTTAGTAAACCTTTAAATAGCAATTTCATTTCAAATCATAAGCTTCTGAAGATTTGAAATGAAAGCATTGAAACTTTACTAAACGTCTTCGTTTTTTGTTTTTTTTGTTTTTTTTGTTTTGTTTTTTTTTTTTGGTTTTTTTTTTAGGGGGTTGGGGGGGGGGGTTGTTTATTTTGTTTTGGTTTTTTACCTATACTTTTACAGATTGGTGTGTGTGTATGTGTGTGTGTGTGTGTGTGTGTGTGTGTAAATCCTTCATAAAATTTGTTTTGATAAGTGTCGACACGATTGGCATATAAAGTAAATCGTTTTGATACTGTAAAACGGTTTGTTGAGAGTTTAAAATATGTACGCTTAAATATGTCGACATGGTGATTAATTTGAATTAGAACCAAAATGGGCATAACCTTGAACAGGAATCCATGATTTAAATGACAAAAGACAATAAGGATGTTAAAGCCGAGAGAGTGCGAAACGTTTTGGGTGCGAATTACATCTCGTCTAGAAATAGAATCCGAGGTATTCCGAATATCGAACATTAGAATCTTCCGAAAAGTCACTAACCCGGATGTAAACGTCATAGAGAAAAAATTTCCCAGCCACAACAAAATTTGTGGCTTCATCAAAAGTGCTTCAATTTCTTTACTGTGATAATCTTGATTTTTTTTCTTATTGTTCGAAAATATGACTACTCCTGCCAGGCGACGATTAATGAGAGATTTTAAGAGGTACAGTTCACTGTCCCATATTTAATTTGTTTTGTTTTTCCTTACGAAATAATCCAAGATGGCCTCTTGTAAATATGATGCGTCATAAATTGTACACTTTGTATTTTTTTAGGCTTCAAGAAGATCCTCCCGCAGGTGTCAGTGGTGCCCCAACAGAAAATAATATTATGCTATGGAATGCTGTGATATTTGGGTAAATGAAATGTGTTTATTGATGAAAATATGGATAAAGTCATCTAGCGCAGTGTGTGCGCAATTTCAGCAGCACATCTTTAGGCTCTTGAAATCCGAAAGATCCTACGTTTTCTCATTATTTGATCGATTATTTTGAAATGGTATACGTAATGTAGAACATCAAGCATAGAAAATAATATTATGTAAAGGAATGCTATAATATTTAAGTAAATGGAATGTGGTTAATGATGAAATATGGATAATGCCATCTAGCACAGTATGTGTGCAATTTAAGCAGCACACCTCTAGGACTTTACAATCCGTGAGATTTGACACTTTCCCATTATTTGATCGATGATTTTGAAATGGTATTCTGAATTTAGAACATCAAATTATATTCGTGTTGAAGCTCGGGAAGGTAATCTCTATCAGGCACCTGAAGTGAGATTAATGTGAATAGATCCTGTGTAAACCCCATTCCCCTCACCCCAGGACTAGAAGTAATCATTATTAATCACTGGTTAATTAGACTATCAACTTAAATTTTTACTGGTCAATAAAGAACTTTTGTTGTCCCTTCAAACCAATAGATCTGAAAATGAATGGTCCAAATTCCATATTCAATAATAAAGAAAAATTCCATATTCAATAATAAAGAAATGATTTAATAATATTTTGTTTATTGAAACTAGCATAAACAATAGGTTTTAAAACACCACAATGTTAATATTGTTATCCATGCTTTTCACTCTAACTTAAACTTGGACAAGAGTCGACTTTATCTTCATTGTAATTTGTTAAAACGTATTGTGACACTGTCACAGGATTATGAAGCCATTGCAGTATTAGACTGCTCATTCTTAGAAGCATGTATCTGAAAGATGCATGTTCTTATATATACTGATTTGGAACTCCTCATGTGGCTCATACCTCAGGCATTCCTGTGTGAAGCATAGTGGAATTATCTAAGGATTACCAGTCATAAATATACTCTACATAAGACAACTTAAAAACATTTGTGCATTTATTTACATTGTTACTTCATATGATAATACAACTTAAAGAAGGTGAAGTTAAGAAATCTTAGCTACTGATTGGGTTGCCATGGTTCCAAAATTTTTCAGGTCAAGATTTTCAATTTGGGTTCGGGTATTTTGGTTACAGTCAATATGTCTGTCAAAATCAAAAACCCTTATTTGTATTTTGCCACAGTAATTACTTGCAGACGTGGACTGGTTTAAACTTTAATCTATATTAGAAACAGCGCCGGCACTTTTACCTGTGTACATTCTATGTTTTCTATATATTTGTTTTGTCATTGATGATATTGATCATTTGGCATATTTTAAATACTTCTGATACGTCTCGTATATTGTTATTGTTTTGTTCGAGATGTCATTATTTAACAATAAATCAAGCCACATGTTACATTTTTGCACCCATTTACAATTCAATCATAAACAATTCTAGACCCGAATTAAAATCCGAAATAATGGAAGCAATCTCAACCTGAACAACATGATCCACAGTTTTTGGTTATTTTGGGTATCTGTTGCAACCCTAGGTAGTCTTCACGAAAAACTTTGTGAAGCACAGGCCGTTTGGGCCTCCCAGTATAATAATTTTGCAAGCCCAAACAATATTTTACAGGCCCAAAATGTTTTTTACTAATTTGATGAGTATTTTGAGTGAAAAAGAAGGCCACTTGTCATTTGCAAAGTGTTGCATGCTGATATTACACTAGATACATGTATGTTCTACTGTAGGAAATATACATCAAGATGATGATAGTTAGACAACAACTGACATTAAAAGAATTGTTTTATTTTTCAATGTGTTAATCCCACAAATAAATTAACAGCTCATTTTCTATTTCCGTTTTACAGCAAACAATTAAAATTGTTAGTCCCACAAACAAACGTATGACCATTTTTGTGGGATTTAGATCTGGTGGGTTTGATTGTGAAGTACACTTGAGAGGTTTTCTTGGACGAGTGTCTTCCATATATTTCAAGAAAAGCAGCATATTAGATGGTCTCCGATTCGAAATCATTAAGTCATAACAAAATTAGCAAAATCTTGAGTCAATCTCAAGCTGTATTTGTAATATATACAGAACATGTAAGAAAACATGTAGAGGCCCGTCAGACTCCTGGGTTAAATTTTTTTTAGACACCCAATCCCGAATTTACTAGAATCAGGCCACTGGTTAAAGTCAAAAGGCTGCCTAGGATCCAATATAAATTTGGGCACACACTCATCTAATATTTACTAGTCTGATTGATGAAGAATTTTGTTAAGTATTCAAACTAGTCTCAAGGGCACATGCTCTTTACAAAGTAAAGCAATCAGAAACGTTGTTACCTGTCTTATCTGATGATGCAGGAAAAACCAAAACCTTGCACAGCATTTTCTAATATATTTTTTTACCTGCATACAATGCTACCCTCAAATCAACATGTGTGCAATAGCCCAAGTGTATCTCAAGAAGTAGAAATTTATACTTTGTAAATAATTGATTATCTCTACAAAATTTCCTTATCAGGGGTTAAGGGGAAATTAGAAAAATTACCAGTGAAAATTTGTTTTGATTGGACAATTAGACAATTATTGGTGTGGTACTTATGGTATAAAATTTATCATCAGGACAAAACCAGGTATATAGATATAAAAGTCATTAAGAATTCAAATATTACTTTTGGGAATGGAATTTGAGAAGGAATTGTATTAATAAAATTTAATGACCAATTGAAAATATTGTGGACAATCTGTCCAGACTGACAAACTTCAAATGGTAATCAGTCTGAGTGACTGACAGTAAAATATAAATTTCAAGAACTCTAAAGGAGTTTCTACCTCAGACTCTTGTGAATAAGGTGATGCAGATTAGCGTATGCATTTTCATGCTCCATAATCGTGGGCATATAATTTTTTGGTCTCTCCATCTACAGTTTCTGTTTTTGTTGAGTAAAAACTTAAATCTTGCCTGTAATTTTTGAATGGATGTTGATAGGGCTTTACTATATCACATGTGTATTCCATGTGACAAGACTTTGTTATTATGAAAAGTTTTGACCTTGTGACCTTCACCTTGGAGTTTGACCTACTTTTTAAAAACTTTTAACCTAGGCCATAATTTTTGAATGGTTAGTAATATGGCTTTCATATTTTTTCACATGTGTATTATTTTTGACCTGACCTTTTGGTTTTTGACCTGATGACCTTGAAGTTTTATATTCATTTGTAACCTTGGCCATAATGTTTGCATGGTTAGTGATGAGACTTTCATATTTCTCATGTGTGTCCCTTTTGACCATCCCTATCTTTTTGTACAAAATTGTTTGACCTCATGAGTTTGACTTACTTGTAACAAACTTTACCTTAGCCATAACTTTTGAATAGTAAATGATAGGGATTTCATATGTGTATTCCTTTTGGCAAAACCTTTCTTTTGGGTACCATAATTACTCTGTTGTTCCCCTTTGCTTCAAGTGTAACATGTTGTTGCCCATGTAACCTAATAAGTTGTGTCATTAGTGAAGGTTATATCAAGGATAAGGGGTAGTGTACAGATTGGTTCAGTCCTACAACACATGTATGACCACAGTATTGCACCTTTTTTTTTTCCCCTACCAGATTGGAAAGGTACGGATAGCCATTCAATTGCAAAGAGATAGCACCAAATTAGAACAAATTGGGAATTTATCTATTACTATCACAGAGTGAAAGTTAGGATACATTGAAAATGAACTAAAGCTAAAGTATCATTAATGTTGTTGTCTTAGTTATAAATTGAGATTTGATATTATTAATTAACAAGATTGTATTGCATGTGGTAGTATCCTTTAGGGATGACTTTTAAACAGGCACATAAAATTTTTCATTAGAATGTAGATTATATGTTGATGAACATTGTATGACTTACTGGTATGCATATCAGTGTTTATAATGAATACACTCTAAATTTATTCAATGTAGCAGTTGATAATGCTGGTTCTTTTGAAGGCACTGTGATGTTGGAACCAAATGATAAACTATTTTGTCTCATTTCTTCTAGAGTTTGAAATTAGAATTTTTTGAACATACAATGTGCCTTGAATATTTGCATTTCACATTTTTAATGAAAATTTTAGGTAAAGTATTAAGATGTGGAAACTTTGCTTTTGATAAGGAAAATCTTTTGAAGATTGGGAATTTGGATTTAGAGCTGTGCAATATTTGAAGGAATTGTAATTCACAAGTTGATGATTATTCATTATTTAGATTCTGTTTTGTCTTAAATTGTGTTCTTCTTTTGCAGACCTCATGATACCCCATTTGAAGATGGTACTTTCAAATTAACAATAGAATTTACAGAAGAATATCCTAATAAAGCCCCAACAGTGCGATTTGTTTCAAAAATGTTTCATCCTAATGGTAAGTATTGTACTCAAAATTTGAATAAGTTAAAAGGCGTGTAAAAGTAAAACTATCTACTTAATCTGTATAAGAATTTGGCTATAACCAATGAAATCTCATTAATCATTTATGAACAGGACTCAAAATAACTCTTTTCCTAAGTGGCCCAGAGTTTTTGAAACAAAAAAAACAAAAAAAATCACTGGTCAAGTGGATCGGTGAATTCATGAAATTTACTGGTCTGAACTGGTCAGTATTTTAGTTACTTGAATGAAGAAAAAATGAGTAAAAGAAAACTTTAAAACAAATTAATATTCATTGTAAAGCACACAATATTCACAAATTCATGACCAGGATAAGAATAAATTTAGACTGTTTGAATGCTGTCCATGTGGTTTCCAATGCTTTACTGAATCAGTGGACTTGTTCTCCATGGGCTGAGAAGGTGCATGCATTGTGTGAACAACAATGGAGCTCCAACTTGGAATGGTTGCATGGCGATTGCTATTAAAATTTTATTGAAGCATCTCTGTCCACATGACAAAGTAAAATTTGTTGTATCATTAGCGGATTCCATCCATATCTGATCCCGATTTTTCATCTTGTCTGCAAGTGTAGGATTTGCCTTGCAATGCATGCAGCACATGGACATGTTTTCCTTTTCAAATTGTGAACATGAATATATTATTTCAACCATGTACGTTCTTCATGTTCCTTCACTGATTCCTTGTGCTGTGTTTCCGAATTCAGTTTACCAAAGAAGTCTTCAATTTTCATCTTTTTGTGGCCATCATGCATCTTCTGTTTAACCTGAATCAAGTAAATTGAATATGTTATAAGCAAATGCTTCATCAAACTCTCATGATCCAGACTGTGTACAAGTATTACGTGGTAATTCAAACAGTTCATTTACACGAATCAGAAGGGAAAAAAACCATTCTGGTCGCCAGATGGTGATTGTCCCTATATTTTTGGTCACCATACAATTTTAAGTCAAAATTTTGACCTATTTAGTGATTGGATCATTACTCCCATTTGCTAAATGCTATGAAATATAGTCAGATAGTTATATACATATGTTCTTCACATTTGTCAATAAATAGTCACAGCATCTTGATTTAAGAATCACCCGGACTGTTTGACTCTGTAAATTGTGTCAAGTTTAGATATCTTTGGAAAAAATATATTACACATACATGAAAAGAGTTTTTGGAAACTAACAGTCTAGGTTGTGTCTAGCAAGGTATAATGTTACAGTGTTCAGGGCATTTTGTTGTTAGAACTGATAGAATTATTGAAATGTCTAGCATGAAAGAATCAGATTTTAGAACTCTGCCTGAGAGTGTGTAATTATCCAACCTTGGTATAAAGAATTCATGTCTGGACCATTGCTTAAAATTTTAAATAAATCATTAGGCACTTACACTTGACACAGTGCATATTCACAGTGTCTTTGTCGAACCTTATTTCTGTGTCATGTATAGTCATTTTGAAAGGTCATAGAGAAGGATAAACATTACATGTGAATTCTAATTCTGACCATATTAGTAACTCAGTACTGAATCACCTGATTTGAAAGCTGTGTCATGACCTGCAATCAAGGTCACTTAGAATGATGACGGGTAGAGGGAGTAGAAGAATGTCTTATTTCCTAATTTTATATTGTAGGGATTTGGGAAGCTTGTATTTATATGGCATTCAAATACATTTCTTGTATTATAAAAGATATTTTGCACTTGTATTTCAGTTTATGCTGATGGCAGTATATGTTTAGATATATTACAAAATAGATGGAGTCCCACATATGATGCATCAGCCATTTTAACCTCTATACAAGTAAGTACAGGCACATAGTGAATCAATGAAAGTTCTAAAAGATATACCATAAATAAAAATACAATTTATGGTTAAATAAATACAATTTTCAAAAGGATTGGAAGTTAATTGTATTTAAGCTGAAAGATTCTTAGTATTTTGAAGGACATGTATAAAATGAACATTTTAATGTCTTTTTATGTTCTTTATATTTAATTTTCATGCAAATATGAAAATTCAGTAATAGTGTATAATGTTACTGGTAGTAACAAATGCAACTTTGTGAATTGAAAATTTATTGGAAAGAATTACTTCAGATTGATGATCAAGGTGTATCATGTATGGAAAACAGAATACCGTCAAACTACCTGTAGCGATCACTTGCATTAAGCAGTCCTCCTTTGTATGCTGTTAAATTTATTCCAACGAGGAAGTTCATCCTATATAAATGTACCTCAATATAATGAGTCTTATGACTATCTCTGTTCAGTACATCCAGCAGTCCTTGTGTTTTGTCTGAAATTGATTCTCACACTTTTATACTTTATGACCGTTTTGATCATTGACAACTTGCATATGAAATGAACCCATACAGTTGCAGACAAACAGAATAAGTCACATTTAATATTAATGACTTGTCTTTTAGGTCACCAATAAGCTGTCAGTTTGTTATAGTCTTGAAAGAGACTGCTTAAATAGTAGTCTTGAAATACATATAAACACCCACAACAAATCTTGTTCTGTTGTAGTCTCTTCTTCATGACCCAAATCCAAATAGTCCTGCAAATAATGAAGCGGCTCAGTTATATAGAGAAAATAGGCGAGAGTATGAGAAAAAAGTACAATGCATAGTGCAAGAGAGCTGGAAAGATGATTCCGATGATGACGATGAAAATGACGATGATGGAGTTGATGATGAAGATGAGGAGATGAAGTCTTAGCGAACACTGATACTGAACTGAACATTTGCATCCATACTTGTGTGAAAAATCTCTCTTAAAAGAACATTTGTCAATTGTACTTTTATTTATATTTACACTGATCATGTGTGTAATTTGATTCAGGACTGTAAATCTTGTTTTATAAAGACGCATTGCATAATGATTTATGAGCATCTAGAGTACTTGGGTTGTTAAATGCTAGCTTTTCCCCTCATCATCATCATTCCAAAAACATTCTGCAACATATTTTTTTTGTTTGTACCTTACAACAGTAGTTTCAGTGGAACAGATAATGTATCACTGAGGCTTTTTAATGTGTTGATTTAACCCTAATCTGAAATAGGGAAGAAAAATGAATTAAATTGTAAATAATTGTATGTACCAATACATAGGTTGCAGGATGTTTTATACACCATGCATTTTTTTTTTCCACTACTTGACTTTCCTTTGGATTTTTCAGTCTTTGCTGGATGAACCCAACCCAAACAGTCCCGCAAATAATGTAGCAGCGCAGTTATATAAAGAAAATCGTCGTGAATATGAAAAACGAGTTAAGGTTGTGGTTGAAGAGAGCTGGATATATCATGGTGAAGTCGAGTAATTAATGTTTGTTCACAGAAGATATATATATATCAAAACCATGATCTGTCTAGTTCTGTGTATTGTTTAGTGCTATTTTTTTATACTGTATTAAAAATAAGAACTAATGTTACTGTTTTTTAATTTTCTCAAGTATGGGGAAAATTGGTTTAAATTGAATTGGGATACATTATTTATTCATTTAAATATGATTAATCACAACATGAAGCATTTTGCCTTTCATAGCTTTTCACATAAAAATACAAATATAGTTGTTATATTCTGAATTTTCTTGTGTGCTCGTGAAAATTTTTCCCTATGAAGTTTGAAGCATGTACAGCTACTACTTAATGCGATACCTAGGAATTGTATGTTGGCTTGTGTCTTGTGTCTTTCATATATCTAAATGATACTATTAATGACTCATTGATTATCATGTTCTGTCATTTCATGGACTTTTTTTTACTATCAAGAAAAGTAACTTGGATTCAATATATTGTTGAGATTGATGATATTCCACACATACTGATCATTAAGTACTTTGTACTTGGTATGCTGCACTTGTTATGTGCTATGCAGGTGCATTTTTATGTGTAGATCAAAGTTTGTTGTTAAGTCATAAAATAAAATATAATTGAATAACAATAAAAATGTGAGACCTTTTCTTTTCTCGGGATGACGTCTTTTTCACAAAGAAATGATCTTTAGTACTTCAAACATCTATCAGATTTTTAACCTTGTACATGTGTAATTGATGTCAAGGTTTGGAAATTACATTTAAGTGTTAATCAAATTTACATGTGTTCTCTCTGAGAGTAATTTAACATTTGATTGGATTAAATATCATTAAGAAATAAATTTTTATTTTTTTTAAATTTGCACTTCATGAAGTATGCTGGTATAAAGTGTCACAGTTCATACCCTTTTGTATTTTCAAAATTAAAATTTATTTTTGACATTTGGATTCATTTGTGCATTTTTTACAACAGAAATGCATTCAGGAAATGGCTAGAATTTCAATTTGGCACAAGAATATTGATGGATGATGCTCCCTGAACTGTATCTAACCAATGAACTACTTCATATGATGAATGACTGCACCATGAACAATAATTATTGAAGTGAAGGTTTTATATATGAGATTATGAAATGATCTTCGGTGACTTGTCAGAAACTTCCTTGCTTATTTATGTGATACATGATCAGTACCTGTTCAAAAACTGTTGAAATAAGGAATGTTTTCCTGATGTAAAATATATGTTCTGAGTGACCTTCACCTTTTCAAAATGACTTTGAATGACCTTTGTTTGAAATCATTTGCCTGGTTCTTATTTGTGTGATATATGATCATTGCCTGTTCAAAAACTGTTGAAATAAGGAAATGTTTCCAGAGATACGATGTATGTTCTGAGTGACCTTGACCTTTCCAAAATGACCTTGGTCCAAAAGTCCCCTGTCCCAAGGAATATTTGTGATCAATTTCTGATGAAAGGTTTAGGAGATGAAAACTTTCACATCAAACATTGTTGAAATAAGGAATATTTTTCTTAATGCAGGGTATATGTTCCTAATGACCTTGAGAAAATCCTTGTCTCAAGGAACATTTGTAATTACATCAATTTCTGATGAAAGGTTTAGGAGATATGAGTTAATATGGATGGACAGATACATCGGTGACTAGATATGCTCCCCCAAATTTTTTTGGACTAGAGAATAGTATATAATAATTTTTTTTTTTAAAAACTCGGATATGGACAGCTAGGTCAGGATTGGTAATCTTCATAGGCAAGCGTCCTCAGGTAGTGTAGATTCAAAGTTGTTGAAATCATTAATCTAGGGGTAGGAATGGGCCACAAAAGAGGATTAAATTTTCACATGGGTATGTATAGGAATTTTTTTTTTTCAGAAACGGAAGGGTCATGATTAATCATTGATATGCAAGCATCTACAGGTAGTGCATATTCAAGTTTTTTCATATCATGGGTAGGGTGGGCCAGTAGGGAAACAAAGTTTTATAGGGGGAAATCTCAAGACCAGCCGGGCCACGATTAGTTTTATCAATGTGCCTCAGTTCTCAGATTTTACGAGGGCGAGTCAATTAGTATCCAGCCTATCCCATTTCCTATTGACCGAGGCGGTCACAATTTTCATGCCGTGTTTCAATATATGTTTTATACCTGGGTACAAAATTGCACACGTATCGAGTCATTCTTTAATAAGATACTGAATGTCAAACATGGCTAGTGATGGAAAGGCATGTTTTTCATATAAAGTTGAGTACCGTGCTGTAATTCGGTACTTGTATTTAAAGGGTAAAACAGGCAAGGGAATACATAGCCAGTTAGGAGATGTTTATGGGTCCTCTGCAACATCTGGTGCTCAGGTTGAATTCTGGGTAAGGGTATACAAACGCGGTAGAACGTCTTTAGAAGAAGCTAGGCATGGATGCCACCGACGAAGAAATGTGTAACAAAGTTCAGGATCTGGTATAGGTGAATTCAGATGGAAGGAATAGCGTAGGCATTTCACATGATAGCCTTTCAACAATCTTACATGATCGTTTAGGTACGCGGGAGCTAACAGCCCGTTGGATCCCCAAGTCCCTTAGAGATGAGTAAATGGTAACCAAAGCATCCGTATACAGCGCCTTGTTGAAGTGTATTAGGTCAAGAGATAATTTTCTTTGGCGTCTAGTGACTGTAGATGAGACTTGGGTTCATTATTATGAGGTCAGTGGGTAGGGCCGAGGCCAAAGAAGTTCAAGACGCAACCATCTGCGGGCAAAGTTATGACCACAGTATTTTGGGACACAAAAGGCGTTATTATGATGGACTCTTTATCCAAGAGAAATACAATAACTGGAATGTACTATGCAAACTTGCTAGACCAGCTTAGAACCGCCATCCGTGAAAAGTGCCGAGGTAAACTCTTTAAAGGCGTTTTGATGCCACAGGACAACGCGAGAGTCCACACTTTGCAATGGATGCTGTAGAGAGAAACAGGTATGAATTAATATCACATCCTGCCGATTCGTCTGACCTAGCTCCTGCGACTTCTTCCTATTCCCAAACTTGAAAAAGGATATCCGTGGACGTCATTTCGGTCTGACGAAGTCGTGACAGCAGTCGAGGAGTGAGTGAATGGAAAGGACCCTGACCTTTTTCAATTCTGAGCTTGAACACCATTGATCTAAGTGTATCACACCAGAGGGCAGTTACATCGGAAAAGAAGGGGTGGATCTCAAACGGAAATAAGTTAGGCTGGTTACTTATTGACTCGCCCTCGTAGTTTATTAAAATCATGATTGGCGAGGGGAGGGGGACACAACAATAGGTATCAATTGTATAAAGAAATTTACAAAAATCTTTCCAAGAACTGTAGAGCATTACCATGCAATTTTCTTCAAATCATGACCCAGGTTATAATAGGACCTCAGTATGGAATCAAAGTTTTACATTGGAATATATGTTGGAAATTTTTTTATCAAGGACCATTAATCAGAAATATTTCTACAACCATTCCAATGCAGTGCATATTCATATTTGACTAGATTGGCTGAATTGGGGAATAAAAGTTGTAGATGAGAATATACATTTGGGGGAAATATATTCAAGAGTAGCAGGGCTGCACTAAATCATACCACTATCCAAACTTTCTGAAATTCCGATTTTGTTTTCTCATGGACCCTGGGGATGGTAGGGTAAATTTGGGGATTTTACATAATACATGAAACAATCTTCTCCAGAACAGCTGGGCCATGCTGATTTTGAGGCATCCCCATGTGTGGATTCAAGTTTCGTCAAGTCACAGCCCCATGGGGCTAAGATTTCGGGTCATAATATGAGATCAAAATGGGTTATGAGATTAAAGATCTTTTGAATGTCTTCTGAAGAACATCAGGGCCAAGATGACTGTGATCAGTCTTGTAGCCCATGGGCCGCTTGTCTATTTTAGTGGCTTATGATGAGCCAAATTAACATAAACTTAAATCAATCATTGCTCTCGTCAGTTGAATAAATGCACGCATAAACTGAATTGATGAGGACAATAATTGATTTGATGCGTGCAATATTAAGCGCTTTAATTCAACTAAAAAGAACAATAGTTGTTCAAGTTCGCATCAATTCAGTTATTGCTCTCGTCAATTCAGCTGATGAGAGCATCCATGTGGTTGAAATATTGTTCACAAGAATTAATGTATAGCTTGGTATAAATGATTTAATGGGGAACAATCAAGAATCAGTTGAAGATATCTTTAATTATGTATATCGCTTTTGTATTAAGAATTAATGCCCGCATCAATTCTTTTAAAGAGAACAACAATTGAATTAAAGAGATCATTAATTCAATTGTGGACATGTTGAATTGAAGATACCTCTAATTATATATTTGCTCTCTCAAAAAGAATTATTGCAAGTATCAATTGAACTAATGATATCATTAATTCAATTAAAGAGAGCAATAATTCAATTATTGCGCGCATCAACTGAAGTAATAATATCATTAATTTAATTGAAGAGGGCTATAATTTAATTATTGCGTGCATTAATTGCATTGATGCTCACGTTAATTATTGCTTGAATTTTAGCGCGCATCAATTCAGTCGTTGGCATCATTTTTGTTTGTTGAAGACAGCAAAAATACAATTATAGCGCGCATCAATTCAGCAGAATAATTAATGCTGTCATCAATTCAGTTAATGCGCGTAATAATCAGAATTGAGGACGTCGTTAATTATTTGAAGAGATCTTTATTTGAATTGTTTCGCGCATCAATTGAAATGATGATATCTTCAAATAATCAAAGATATTCTGTATTAATGAAATGATGATTTCTTTAAATAATTAAAGATATCTTTGATTATTTGAGTTTATATTAATGTGGTGCTCCATATCTGTATGGTGGCATACTTCTGCCACCACTTGTCAGATAATTATTTCCATTTGTCAGTTATGCCAACTTGTCCTTTAATTATGTCGACTTGTCTGAAAAAATTCTCGAACATATTTTCTCATTATCTTTAATTCGGATATGCTAATGTCATTTGCTGACATTTACTTTCTGTATCAATATCTGATATGTCAACATCGCGATGTGACAAGTTGACATGGTTATCTGACAAGTCAACATAATCATCTGACAAGATAACAAAGGAGATTGTTATGTCGACTTGTCAGAACATTATGTTAACTTGTTCGAATTTCAGATCCCTTTCCGCTTGTCAGATCATTATGTAGTCTTGTCATTATTGTTAAGTGGGTGGCACATTTGGACGTGAAAGCATTTTTATGGATATTGATTTAATTCCAAGTGGACAAAATTATTTGACGAGTCAACATTATCTTACAAGTGATGGCAAAAATATGCCACATAAACATCTGACAAGTGGACATACTTATCTTATATTTGACATAATTATCTGACAAATCAATATAATTATCTGACAATGGTGACACAAATATGCCACCATAAGAATAAAAAGGTAATGAGCACATATGAATGAGGATTTTTTTCCTGGTAAGTCGACATAATCATCAAGTCGACATTATTATCTAGCAAGTGATAGCAGAACATACTGATGAGGAAAACCACGGCTGAAATGTATGCTCCTCGTCCTTTCACCCATGGCTCTCTGCGTGAAAACTTTTTCGTTTCTCATAAATATGCATGACGCAATTCGGCCGATATCGTTAAGCTTCCGAGCCCAGGCTAGTCGGAGATCTGAATTGTTTATAGAATGCAAGCAAGTTACTCTTGAACAATCAGAACGCTTGTTTTTCTACTTCTTCGGTAAACTAACCAAAACAAAAACCCCAAGATTACAGATATGGCGTTCAGACAACAAATGAACAAACAGACGTGTTGGGGGTATATATGATTTCTTGTCAAAGATAGTTTTATTGCATAAAGCACACGTTTTCATGGCCGCAGCCATTATTGATTTAAACGTGGCTTCGCCAAACCAGATCTTCAATTTTAGGTAATTCTATTGGTCAACGAATTACATCATTCTCGTCATGCATATTTATGAAAAACAAGAAAACTTCACGCAGAGATCCACGTGTGAAAAGGGAGAGGAGCAGACGTTTCAGCCGTGGCTTGCGACGATGGGAAAACGGTAGCCATTGTAAATACAATGGCAATATTTCAGTTTTCCTGTTTCAAGACAGAAATGGTAAATATTCTTCAATTATTATTTTTTGATATAATGATCTTCTATGCATCGAATCTAAATGAATATGTCAGAAATCTTTAGTAGATGTGAAGAGATATTACCGAATGCGTGTGTAAATTCATTATATTCAGGATTTAATTAGTAGTAAAACCGGCTTGCTTACTGTTCTTGTTTATCAAGGAACCAAGTTCAGTGAACTACATCTGTATGTGTTGAGTAGTTAATGATAAAAATAAATTTGGTGTAACACACCAAAATCATGACAAAGTTTCATGAATGCACATGCAAAGACAGCTCGTTGAACGTTAGCTGCAGAACTGTACCTCTCCGGAAAAAAGTTCTACAGATAGCTGGATGTACACATTTGTTTGTTGTTGTCAGATGTTGAGGAGACATGCAAATCCCTTTATCCACATACTGATTACACCCGCAGTTTACAAATTCAGTGCTGCAAGCCAAGTGTCCGAAATGATTCTCTCAATCAATGACAGTAAGCGAATCGGACACTTGACTTTCGCAGATGATAAAACGATTGATTGATTTATATTGTTTAACGTCCCTCTTGAGAATCTTTCACTCATATGGAGAAGTTACCATTGCCGGTGAAAAGCTGTAAAACTCAGGCCTATGCTCACCGCTTATAAATGGACTTTGAGTAGGGAGGAATCCTTATCGTGCCTCACCTGCTGTGTCACGGGGCCTCGGTTTTTGCAGTCTCATCCGAAGGACCGCCCCATTTAATCGCCTCTTACGACAAGCAAGGGGCTCTGAGGACCTATTCTAACCTGGATTCCCACGGGGGAATAAAAAATACACCGTATATAAAACCATATAAAGCTGATATGTTCAATGGGCGAACCAAACTTAAAACAGATAAAATTTTGTGCGCTAATGTATTGTCGGCTAGGTCACGTGATCTTTTGGGTCATGTGGTAGCGTATTATTTTGATCTCGCCCGCAACAGGTATTGGGAGGACGCCTCAAAGTGACTGCGTGGGGGCGGAATATGAATTTTATCAAGTCTTCTGACTTATGATTTTTAAAGGGTTTAGGGTCAAGATGACACCGTCTTTTGAAAGATAGATTTCATTTTGAGCATTTATTTCGTATTATGTCTTTGGCAATGGATTTTAAGGAATCATAAGTTCAAAAAATTGATTTCTAACCCAATTTTTTTTTCATTAAAATAGCTTTTATGGCCTGTCATTTCTGCTGCTAGTTTTTTGGTTTTTTTTCAGTTGTGTGAAAAATAATAAGGAAGAGTGGTTGAAAGTCATTTATTCTCTTAAAATAGGTCAAGCAAAGCTGGTTAGTAAGGTTAGCAATGTACGTAAATAATTATATAAAACATAGCAAATGGGATGGTTTCCACAATTCACTATAAAACAATTACATATACCATAATGTTGAATATGGAAAGTACTAGTGAAGACAATATCAACACGTTCTCGGATAACTATTTTACATATCCCTTTCATGTTGCAAAGAAACAAAGTTTAAAACTGTAATGTATAAATTAATGTATACACACCATTGTTAATTTTGTGGGGGAAGAATTGTAATCATGTTTCCATATTTTGATTTGATGATATCTGAAAAAATCACAGGACCGAAATGCTGATTATTGTAACAGGACAATATATGTCCATTTTATATTTGATAAAAATCTTTAGAATTTATTCAAAATAGATGATACAGTAAGTAACTGTGTTTTTTTTCCCTAGAAAATAACATCCTTTGTATCCTGATGCTTATGCTATTAAAAAAAATTCTAGCATTATATATGTCACGTTTTTGTTTTGATTTACATACGGGTACCTGTGTAAACGCTTATGTCAAACATATATACAATGTTTTTGAAAATACAGTTTTGTCCTGTCCACCTGTACTTTATGACTTGCATTAATATCGTTCATAAGCATGGACTTAAACATTCAAGTCACTAACATCGATCATTAACATGAACATTCAAGTCATTAATATCGATCACAAAGATGGACATAAACATTCAAGTAATTAATATCGATCATAAACAGTGTGTTTGTAATATATGCTATACGCGGATTGACGATTTATTTTAGTTATTTCTTGGTTTTTCTGCCGGGTTTCAAGTTTATTCACGTGCAAAACAGAACAAAAACATTACTCTTTCCTAATAAATAAATCCATATAGTTTTAAATCAGTTCACAAAGTTGATTTCTGCAAGGCAAATATTATATACATAAAGCCAGACTAAGCCAGTGCAAGTAGAAAAACTTCAAACTTCAACCAGTTGCTGGGTAGTGGGCGTGTTAGTCATCATGGTGTACAGTCACACCATCCGCTTCCTGCTCCGGCGGTCCAGAATCCGTCCAGTGTATTGTCCGGACTGCTGCATGAATACAGGTTCATTGGGGTCACTGCATTACTTATTTCAGCTGCAATTTCACTCTCCAAGATTGTCTGAATAGCCTGAATGTTGGAAGCTGGGTCATTATACAAATTTGCACTTTCAGTAACATCATCTGAAAATGGAGTAAAAACCATAAAGTGCTTTATTTGAATACAGTAGTATATATAGTTTAGACAGAGAAATCGCTGGTTGTTATGGTCGTGGGCTTTGAGTATCCGATTTTTATCCAACTTATATGTTCTATTAGTTTTTAAGGTTACGTATGATAGTAGCAGCTCAAAATGACTGGAAAGGAAGTTCCGAAACTCCATATGTAAAAGTACATTTCCCATCGCATTTTGATCAGATTTGTAAAAATAGTATTCAATGCAATTGAAAGGGATTTTGTGCAGTTTCCAGATCTTTATCAAACTAACAAGAATTGTATTTTGCATAACTTGAAGATATTGGGAATATTCACTCTAATGATGAAATATAAAGTCCGTGGACAATGGATGAAAAATTGTTTGTGTTAAAGATTTTCGTTACATCCCATTTTTAGCAAACATTCAGGTACGCCATATGTACCTTACATAAATACTTTAGTATCTACTGTTTTTGAAGGTTAACATAAATGTCATTGATCTTGATCTTGCATAAAGACGCCGGACAGACTTTCAAGGTTAGGTATGAAATATTAAGATCTCCTGAGGAGATTTTCCAAAATTCTTGATGTACAAGTAGTTAAATGTATTTCGTATACATCTGTTTAATGATTTGGAATAACCTATAGTCATGCGTTATCTAAAAATACCAAGAGAAAAATTACTTTATATAGATTTATATTGTAGTGCTACTACGCTATTTTCCCAGCATATACATACCGGATATTTTGAACAGGTATTTATCGCGTTTGGCCCGTTTATTTATGTCTAAATTGCTTTGTTTCAGCATGTCCCTCAGTCGGTCCATGAAGGTTCTCTTCCTGCTGACTTTGCTGGCTGTGTACACTATGTTTCTATTACCAATATTTCCTTGCACAAATTTCCAAACTTCTGAACCATTCTGTTTACTGAAATATCACAGTGTAACTGTATAAGCAACTCTCTTAATATAAATTATAATTCATTTCATCATTTCTTTAGTTAATTTTGTGTGCTTAATCAATTCTTAAACCTAGTCACATTCAACAAGAACAAGAAATTGGTTGAAATCTCTTGAGGATCTTAATATCCACCCCCACCCTCATTCCAGGATGGTAATTTTGAAATAATACTCATCAAGATTTCCAGATATGCCTCTGATCAACTTTCTAAACTTCTGACCGCCCTCTTCCTTTCGAATCTATGCAATGAAATTCAGAATAATCCCGACTATTGGACTGCATAATACATAACAGATTAATATCATTCGATGTTGGACTTGTTCAACATATAAATGTTGGATCCATGAGTCACAACTAACACCCGTATACATTCTCAATACACTAAAAACTCCGAACACAGACTGATTAGAATGAGGGATGACGCCCTTCCGTCTTCTAAAACAATGAAATATACACCTAGAATATCAGTAAATTATTGCCGTCCATTAGCATGTTTTGACCCACCATTTCTGTTGCCGTCCTGTGACCTTGCTTCCTAACGGTCCGAAACACGTTTTACTAGACAGTCAGACCATACTGTTGTCGTCGTCCTGACGGTCTCGAACAAGGGTTCGGCCCTTTGTCCGACAAAACATATTATCCCTAAACACTATACGCAGGGCTATAAACGAATGACGTAACGTCTAGCTCTTTACCATACTGAATATCTCAAATTGTATTCTCGACATTCTTTCCAATGGCAGCATTTTATCATGAATTTTACCATTCATCATTTTTCATTATAACTGCATGTACAAGTACACAAACCAGAGGAGAAATAATTTTTTTTATAATTAGTCTTTTGTCCCTCCCTTTTCAAAGCCACAAAAAAAAAGCGTACACAATGAAATTCCAAACAGTTTCTCTATCTCTTACGATGCTACATGTGTCAAAATTGACAAGTTCACCAACCTATATATTTTTTCAAACATCAAAGAAAATAGTTGGGACTCAAACCTTCTTGCAATACGTACATCTTCAAGTTATTTACAAAGGTCTTAGCTTGAAAACTGTGACAGGAGTTAAATGGACAAACCATGTACCCAAAACAGAGTAAGTTCAACAACCTGTAATTTTCTCCAAAAAAAAAAAAATGAAATCCTTATAACTTGCACATCTTTAATATCCATATAAATACTTTGTAAAATAAGGTCCTCACATGAAAACTGTGGGAGGAGTTAGACGGACAAGTCATGTACTCACTATATAGGATTTCCTTAAAACTGACTATGTTCAATAACTTGTAATTTTCTCCCCAAAAAAAAAAGGAAAAAAAAAAACTGCAGAAAACCAAAGCCCTTGCCACATACAAACACTTTGTAAAATATAAAAAGGCCCTCACTTGAAAACTACGAGGAATTACACAGACTGATCATGTACGCTTCATATAACATTAAATTTCAAATAGAGTAGTAAAAACTCCTACAAGAGAGGTCGAAATGGATCGGTATTGCAACATGGTCTAGAGTGATCCACAAATAAGCCACACAACATGTTTCAGCTTGGTATATGACAGAGAACTGAAAATAGAAACGGAAATCCCCGAGAGAACGGACGGATGGAAGGACGGACGTCGCTGGACTATACGTCCCGTCCGAAAACGGTTGTTCAACTTTTGACACACTTCACAGTACACCTATATTAATTTTGAACTCTATTACGTTTCACCTGTTGCGGTTGTCTGTGGTTAGAGCGCTCGCTCGAGAATCCGGGATTGATTGAGTTTAACGTCCCTCTCGAGAATCTTTCACTCATATGACGAAGTCACCATTGCCGGGGAAGGGCTGTAAAATTTAAGCCTATGCTCGGCGCTTATGGCCTTTGAGCAGGGAGGGATCTTTATCGTGCCACACCTGCTGTGACACGGGGCCTCGGTTTAGTCGCCTCATACGACAAGCAAGGGGTACTGAGGACATATTCTAACCCGGGCCGTCTCTACATGAGTGAAAATGGACGATAAACAATATTAACATGCACCCCCCCCCCCTAAAAAACCCTACACGTCTTTGATAACGTAAAGGAAATGTATACAACAAACATACATAATTCCATAAATTGTCGTGGAAGGTGTAACCTCATCGATGTTGAGGAAAATTTTAGACCTGGCTGACCCTCCTTTGTTAAGCAACATCTGGGTTTCATCCACTCCATCAATATCTATTAAATCACTGTCACTGGTCAAATCTGGTAAAAAAAAAAATAAATAAATCGATAAATAAATGAATAATGATAATAATAATAATAAAAAAAAAAATAAATAAAATTGAGTAAAATTTAAATTGCAATGGAACTTTTACAAGTATGCATTCAGTAGTATTATAGAACAGCACCAAATATAATAATAATACTCGTAAACGGACAAACCGGAATGTCACATATGAAGTAAAATTGGCCAAGTTTTCAAATATACCTGTGCTTCCTCCAGCCAAACTGATGAAAGTAGGCATCCAGTCAGTAGCGTGCATCATTCTGAGAATATGTACATATCATTTACCAAAACTGTATGAATAGCATATTAAATACGGAAATTTATATTAATTCATACATATTTGAGAACACATTCAACTTCGAGATGGCTTACTCTTGGCTTCTGTAGCCTGGCTGTGTGACCAAAGTTTTGCTGTATATAAATCCGGGAACACGAATTCCTCCCTCATAGTAAGTCCCTTTGGTGCCCCTATAAGGATTATTAAAACCTCCAAGAGCTGGAAGTCCGCCATTCTGAATATGAAATAATCAAAAGGGTTTTATGTAATTAGTATTCAAGAAAAAAAATCTCTTCTTCTCTCTCAATCGCCTATTGATCTCGCTTCCCATTTGTATCAGTTGTACAAATTTAAACAGACAAGTGACATAGGGAAATGATCAGCAAAAGAAGCTAATCCTTCATAGTATCGGGTACGCTATAGATTTAGGCGAGATACACCCCATATTCTTTGAAAGACAAAAATATAGGTGAAAGAAAATGAAATCTGTACATCAGACGTGAAAGCTATAATGGCGTTTTCTAAGAGTCCTAACTTGTCCAGTTCACTGTACAGCTCACCAACAGCCTCGTCAACAGCCGTCACCATAGCTACAAAAATGAATATGTAAATGAACGAAATAACGATGAAAAACTAGGGTACATTAGCGTTCACCAGCGATAATCGATTTAATAGAGAAATTCAATGAACTTAGATATACCCTGCAGTTAATGAACTTGCCAGTAGACGTTTAAATTCAGGTATGTACCATGCATTATTTATCGTAAAATGTCAAAGCAATTTGTTTGAACCTGGTAGCAATAAAATGATTACATATAAAGCATGGTCGCCAGAACAACATCAATTAAATTAAATTTTAGTTTCATTAAATTCTGTTTCTCACGATTAATGTTACAGAAAGAATATGTTATTTTTATTAAAGTACACATAATAGCAATTTTACAAAAAAGGAGTGAACATTGACATTCATGTCTTTTTAATATTGATTATGGTTTTTTTTATTATTATTAAATTGTCTTTTTCAATGTTCATTTCTCATTTGAATTTAAGTCTGTTTATATGCTTTTCGGGTTTTTTTTTCATTCCTATATATACCTACCATAAAAAGTAGACCTATCCGGGGTGACGGTAGACCCATCTCTGTCCGTGTAAGTCCATGTACCGGGGTATTTGTCTTTAAGATACTGGGGTGCCTAGATAATTAAACAGTATAAAAAATGATTTTTTTTTTTTTTAGGTAAATGACGATTAGTTAATATGAACACTGCGGTCACATTATAGTTTCCGACGTCAAACGTATTATAATACATCGTAATCTATCGATCATAGAACTTGAAAAGTAACTTTCTTTGGATCATATTTTTAAGGTTTTACAATGGTATATATAAACCTCATCCAGTTCAAAGACAATTTCTTACTCAAATATTTCAATGGTTTGTCATACACCGGAATCGACAATTTGGGACATATCAGTAGTTTCATTAGTATACAAGGAGTGAGAGGGTTTTGGTGTCTAGTATATAGATGACCTAATTGTGACAAGGACGTTCTAACGGTGCCAGTCTGATTACTGTACCCAGTCACCATTATATCGACTAATCAAGCGAATGACAATTGCTTATATGTGTATAAGCTTTGTTTGTCTGTTTGTCATCCCAGTGTCCCTTCGAGCATTTTTCACACATACAGAGATGTCACCAGCTGTTGGTGAAGTTTTGATATACGCTTGCCCAAAATGGATTTAATTATCATGATTTTTCATCTAGGCTACACTAATATTGAAATAACATTATTACGAATATTACCTATAGATGATTTTTGGAATAATGTATTTATATTTGTTTGCTGTAAGAACATTTGAAAAGGTTTGTATAATTCAATGTGTCCGCCTTCTATACACTGTGTATGTGGTAATGCATATTACATCCTGTACATTATGGGATAAGTTTTAAAGTAATTCGAGATACGCTTAAATTTATATTTGTAGTAAAATTTCTACCACATCCCTATCGGCATCATCAGACACCATTTTTTCCTGGTTCACACATGTGTATCGACAACGAAGCCGAATGAGCAATATTGGTATTGCTCCGTTATCTTTCTAATTTCACTTCTTCGTTATCCACTCTTGCAGCTTTATACTTTCGCTTCGTCGTCCTCATACCTTCGCTTCTTCAGCGCGTGGGCGGACTCGTAAAACAAAACAAAAAGCGTTTGTGTTTTGTATTTAACAGGGTGTACAGGGGTATTTGTATCATTGGGAGAGAAACCAATTTTTGGTACTTTGTTTCAAATGTCTTAATTAAAAAAAAAACCAACAACCCAGTAATTCCGATAAAGTACTGTCAAATTCGTCAGGAAAAGCAAAGGTACGAGGACTTGAGGGAGATCTGGTTTTGTTCGAATCCAAAACGTTGCTTTACATAGCATACCATAAGACGGGAATGTGGAGCGTGGAAGGCCAGGTACATGAACAATGGCCGAGACTTGTCATGGTTCGTCGCTATTTCAATGGCCCGCTTTACGTACTCAAACTGAAACCACAAATTTCTGTAAATCAAGCAATTATTTCCGAATTTCTTTTTATCATACGACACGTTGTCACAAGCCATGGCCGAGATGTACATTCCTCTCACTTTTCTGATGAGCGTGCATTTCTGTCGTGGCTTGCGACGATGCATACGAAGTTGTTTCACATAATTATACATCTTTACAGCGCATATTCACTTTACCTGAAGCATAGTGATGCATGGGTAACGATTCAATATACAATGCATTATCTAATACTAAGTTCTTTATTTCAAGAACTTCGTTTTGGCAATTCATGTAGTGCGCTTTCGTTATAGAAATTGTATCATATTAAAGCTGAAGAATCACCCGTAGTGGAAATGTTACAGTCAGTTCATTACGATAAACTCTAAATCACAGGGAGCTTGGCCTAATCCATGGTTACACTAACTACAACCGGCTGTCAGTAGATTGACTCCAACCGGCGGTCGGCTGTCAGTACATCGACTCCAACCGGCGGTCGGCTGTCAGTACATCGACTCCAACCGACGGTCGGCTGCCAGTACATCGACTCCAACCGACGGTCGGCTGCCAGTACATCGACTCCAACCGGCGGTCGGCTGTCAGTACATTGACTCTAACCGGCGGTCGGCTGCCAGTACATCGATTCCAACCGGCGGTCGGCTCTCAGTACATTGACTCCAACCGGCGGTCATGACTGGAACCGGCGGCCTATTAGATTTAAATGCATATGGTAAAATGGTATTAAAAATTATGTACAAAATATAAATGAATAAAAAAAGTTCAAAACAATGAAAAGCAACTTGCTGTTGAATACCCATCCACGTCCTCAGATGGATACTTGGGGTTCTGTGGATCAAATGCTGTCAGATTATCCCTGAAGTCTTTGTATTGCCCTGAAGAAATAGGTAAAGACTCAAGGATATAGCATACCCAAAAACATCATACCAAATTTTATTATGAAACCACCTAATAGGTATATATATATATATATATATATATATATATATATATATATTCACAAATCTTACAAATCTTACTAGAAAATTCAAAGGAAAAACAGAACCCCCAAAATTGAAATCCTCCAAAAACGTATTTTTATCGGTGCATTTCATATAATAACCACCGATCTACTTTGCTGTTTGTCAAATAATAGAAAATCCAACGAAAACATAGCAAAATCTGTCTTCAATATGTCCAAAATCTTGGGCATCCCATGACCTCAATTTGTTACTGTTTGTTGACTATTGTTGGTCCTTTGACTCAAATAATATGTTCAAAATATTGAATAGAATACTTTGAATACATAGTAAACGCACATAGTTCAAACGCTCTCCGAGAATACGTCTTGCGTCACTCGTCGTTGAATTTGTGCATTAACAGAAAACGTATAGGTTGTTTTGCAATGGAATTTGCTTCTATTAATTTTCATACAAACCACTCTTATATGTGTAGTAATGTTCTCCTCCTCCATAAAATCCATAGAAGGAGTTAAAACCTCGATAAGTTGGTGTCACTTCATCTTTACAATATCCTAAATGCCACCTAATTCAAATGTGATAAAAAATATGAATAATACTATTCAATCTACACTGGGCTATAAGAATCTTAAAAATATTTACCACTTAATTTTTCTTTCAAACTGAAACCGGGATACGGTGAAAAAGATCTCCTTACTTGCCAATCATGTGAGCAGCATATCCATAGTTGGTTGTGAGTTTCTCTGCGACTGTTTTGTAAGCGCTGTCTAAATAGGCAGGCTGATTGTGCTCAAGGACACCATGCTTTATAACAAAGAATCATTTATTACGTTTATTAAGATGTGAGACAAAAATAATTTGACGCAACTTACATGTATTTAGTAGCAGTTTTATACTAAATACAGGGGGCCCCCGTGACCGAGTGGTTAGAGCATCACGCTCAAAATCACAAGGCCTCTCACCTATAGTCGGCGTGGGTTCGAATCTCGCTCGCGCCGATAAATGTGAGAAAGTTTGCCAGTTACTTTCGGAAGGTTGGTGGTCTCTTCCCGGGTACATTGTATCTGTATTATCTCTTCCACCAATAAAAAACTAGACGCCACCAAATAACTGAAAAATTGTTGAGTGTGGCGGAAAACAACAATCAACAATCAATCAATATTAAATACAACAAAGCGAATCAAGCATTTTACACAATACTACAAATAAAGGGGCGGATCGAGGAGCTGATTTTAATCAGATTGTCGAACACCTAAGCAGCAAATTCATTACAAAGCAGATGCGTGTATACTCACTTGAAGTCCTATTTTATGGGCGTATCTTCCAGTCATGAAGGCAGCTCTTGAACTAGGATAAACCAAGCAAATATGTGATACCGAGGAATGGAACGCACAAGTTCGCACAACACCTCCCTTTTTTAATTCACATGTAATTTTATTTTTAATCCAACAATTTTGTTTCAACAAATTATACACATAACCCCTCTCCCTCTACACATGTCAAAGTATTTCACAACTCACTAAGTTGCCTGAGTAGATATAGTAAACTGTTACATGTGATACAGTATTAATGTACTCACGGATTGTAGATAAAATTGCTACATGTGATATAGTGTATTTGTACTCACGGAGTGCAGACTGGGTAGACATAGTTGGAATCCAGTATCACTCCGGCCTTCGCCAAGCCGTCAATATTCGGAGTCTGGACTTCAGCGTTGTTGTAGCCAATGTCATTATTTCCTGAAAAGTAAAAACAGTAAATGAAATGCACAAATTCCCTGTTATAAATTGAAAGAGAAACACGGAGATATTTCACTGTTTCGTCATAAATGTATATTTAATAACTAGTCCAATCAGATTTGATGTTATTTTCTTCTGGCTATCCTACCCATATCATCAACTGTGATGAAAAAGATATTCGGCTTTTGATTGGCTGCGCCTTGTCCAACTGTCTGACACACCACCAAGAACCACAAAATGATCCATGTCGGAACTTTCATAGTTATCCCTTATATATTTATAATTAGAAATGTACTAATACTGCCGATAACAGAAGGAGACTGTTCATATGTGGCCTTTTCTTCGTCTTTTTATACCTCCTTTATAGTACGTCAATGTATAAGGTGTTATGCTGTATACTTACTTCTTGACCTTAGATTGAACTTTAAACACCACTGAACCATTTCGATAAATAAATAGTGAAACCGGATCTACGGAACTGCTTAATTTTGAAATTGACAAATAATTTCATTGTTATATACATCAGAGTGGGCGATGTTTTACTAAGCACCTCCTCTCTCCCATCTTCAACAACATACGAGTATAATTAAGTATAATAATTTGGACCTTTGCAATGATATATGTATGTACATGGTATCCTTTCATGTATTCATCATAAAGATTTTCGTGGTGGAAAAATCTAATCTAAAACAAAATCACTCTAGGTCTTACTGAATTCAACTGTCACGACATACAATCAACTTACAGTTGTCGTTTATGCGCATGACTGTCTAAAGTCATGGCAACAGGAGGATGGCTATCTGTGACGCACCTCCCCATACTGAATTTACGAAAACGAAGATGTATTACTTTTCGGTAAATATTTTGACCGAAAATAATTTTTCATACAATACAATTATGAAAATATGGGTTTTTGACTCTCGTTATTACGCTTTTTTTCTCTTGTTTTATTACACGTCTTCACTTTGCATTATTATGCCTTTCAAAGGCGTAATAACACCTTTTGATTTGCGTTATTGCATCTTTTGAATCGCGTTAAATATTGCGCTAATTCTGAAAGACGTTTTAACGCCTTTTTACATCGCACTGAGGCTCAATATTGATTCGATATTACGCCTTTCTTTCGCGTTATAATGATCCTTTCGTTTTACGAAGGCCCGTTAGGATAACGTAAAAAAAATTCTAAAGGCTTATAATGCGAATCAAAATCGTTACAACGCAAAATAAAATCATAATGTGTAATTAATGCAAATAAAAGGCGTAGTAAAGCAAAACAAATTAAGGCGTAATAATGCAAAATCAAGACGTTATAACGCGAAACAAAAGCGTAATAACGCGATTTAAGAAAGGCGTATTAACGCGAAACACAGGCGTATATACGCCAAAGAAAAGCTTAATAACGCGAATCAACAGCGCAATAACAAGAAAGAAAGGAGTAATAACGCGAATGAAGAGGTATTACTGCAAATTAAAGACGTAATATCGCGATACAAAGGCGTATTAATGCGGATTCATCAGGTGCTATAACGCTAGTGGAAGGCGTAATAATGCGAATGAAAGGTATATAAAGAGTGTACGTTGAATAAATGTATAATGTTATAGTGTACTATGCAGAATATTCCAAACACAATTAATAAAGCTATATTTCGAGATGGGATTTAGCAACAAAGAATTTTTAGCGATATTTGCTCATTCAAATGAAATTTTCTACATTGATAAGGTAGTACCCCTACATCCCTATAGGATCGTTTTCACTCTCAGTATAGTATACTGAGGGCGGAAAACGATAATCCTAGGGGTACCATGTCTTGCCTGCATACTCTGTTTTGTGGACTCTTCAACGATCAAGTTATTAAATTAACCTTCCTTATGACCTACATGATGTAAAATTGGGTACTTTTAGTTAAGCTCAATCACCATTAAAGACCCATGTAATCTCCTTTACGGGTTCTATATATGTTTAACTTCTTTGTACTCTATTCTTGTATCAGTTTTATTTATTAGATCACCTCATATTCAATCATTGGAGAGGTCTGAAATACAGCTTCATCCTCAGGAGACCCCATGTGGTACCCCTACAGCCCCTTACTGAGGGCGGAAAACGACAGTTCTAGGGGTTCGCCGCGTTATTACGTCTTTTCATTTAGTATCATAATACCATTCAAAAGCAATAATGCCATTTGAATCGCGTTATTACGCTAGTTCAGAAATTTGGAGCGCCAAATTACCATGAACTCAAACAACTGAAGATATCTTTAATTGAAGATATCATCAATTCAATTGATGCACACAATAACCGCTTCAAATTAATATCTTCAGTTCTGATTACTGTGCGTATTAACTGAACTGATGATACGTGTAGCATTAATCATTCGACTGAACTGATACACGGTATAATTGAATTGTTGCCGTCTTCAAATGAACTGATGATATCAACAATTGAATTGATGCGTGCTACAATTCAGTAGAAAAGAGCAATAATTCATTTAATGCATGCATCAATTCCATTGATGCGAGCAATAATTTAACTATTGCTCTCTTCAAATGAATTTAATTGATGACAGCTATAATTGATTTGATATCAATTCAATTATTACACTCATTAAATGAATAAATGCACGCAACAATTGAAATGATGACAGCAATAAATGATTTGATGCATGTATCAAATCAGTTATTGCTATCAAGAATTCAAATGATGCGCTCATTAATTCAATTAATGAGATCAATAATTGAATTGAAGCACACATTATTTTAGTTGATGAGAGCAATAATTGGTTTGACGTGCGCATTAATTCAATTGACGAGATCAATAACTGAATTGATAATATCTTCAAATAACTAACGATATCTTTAATTATTCAAGTTTATGTTAATTTGGCGCTCCATCATGAGAGGCATTTTAACACATTATCATGCCTTTGTTTTTGCATTATTTCCCCCTTTGTATTGAATTATTACGCCTTCACTTCTCGTTATTATGTCTTTATTTTGCATTATTACGCCTTTGATTTGCATTATCATGCCTTAAGATTTTTTTTAAAGTAATCCTTATCGGAAAGTAAAAACAAATCCATATTATGATCTGATAGGCATTTGAAAATAGCAACCAGGACTGAAACTTGTGAGCAACCCTCCCTTTCAAAACGTGCCTTTGTACTTGTATCAACTTTTTGTCTCTGATAAGTAGAGCGGCAGTTGTTAAACAAACATCAACTCAATATTTTGTATTTTAATTATTTGAAGATACCATCATTTCATTTCATATGCATAATTAAAGATCTCTTCAAATAATTAATGATATCTTAAATTCTGAATTATTGTGCGCATTAATTGAATTGGTGATAGCATTAACTACCCTGTTGAATTGATGAGCTCAATAACTGAATTGTTGCTCTCTTCAGATGAATTGATGATATCAACAATTGAATTGATGTGCACTTAAAATTCAATTGACAAGAGCAATAATTCAATTAATGCACGAATCAATTCAATTAAAGTGTGCAATAAATGAATTATTGCTCTCTTCAACTGAATTGTAGCATGCATCAATTTTAATTTATGTGCAATAATCGAATTATTGATCTCTTCAACTGAATTAATGATACCATTAATTCATTTGACACATGCAATAAATCTTTTAGAGAGGCAACTATATCTAATTAATTAATAAAAGATATCTTCAGCATAAAGAGATTTAATTGAATTGCTGCGCTCTTTAAAAGAATTGATGCGTGCATTAATTCCTCATACAAAAGCATTGTGAACAATTCAATATATTTTTAACTGAATTAAAGAGATCACCAAATCAATTATACTGAGCTCCAAATTAAATTTACGAGCAATAATTCCACCACAACAGAACAGATTGACCCACATACGAGAAAATATTAATAATTACTTGATGTACCAGAGTACCAGGCAAGAAGAATCTGGGGCTGCCTCTCCACATCAGTCAACTATAACTTATCATTACTATTGTACATATTGTATATTTTACTTATTGCACAGATCAGAAGTAGGCTGTGCTTTTTTGAATTTCCCATAATACTTCATAACGTTATATTTTGACGTTACAATGATCTTTGTTAAAGCGTAAATATAATTTGGCACTTATGATGTCATAGTAAAATAACAAGAGTAACTTAACAATATTGTCATAACTCTTGAAGATTAAAAACAAAACTGATGAGTTATTTTTGGCATTCTGATTTTTCTTTTATATATACACGGACATACACAGGTTAGGACATTTTGAAAAGGTCAGATTTTATTAACAATAAGTCAAACTTCCAGGTCAATGTCATAAGATCATACACCATTGCATTAAAAGAAAGGTCTTGCCATAAAGAATGTATATACAAGATACAAAAGCCCTAACTTAAAGAGTTCAAAAGATATTTTTAAAGTTTTTCCCTATATATCAGTATATAAAACTTTGATTTCCTATTGTGGCCCCTACCTACCCCTAGGGACCATGATTTGAAAAAACTTGAATTTACTCATGTCATGAATTTTCATGTAAATATCCACTTTTCTGGCCCAGTGGTTCTCAAGAAGATTTTCTTAATATTTTGATCTCCTATTGTGGCTCCACCCTACTTCTGGGGCCAATGACTGAACAAACATGAATCTACACTATATCAAGAAGCTTTCATAAAAATCTCAATTTTCTGGCCCAGTGGTTATCAAGAAGATTTTTTTTAAATGGCCATACTATTTTTGCATTTTCTCTATTTTCTCCCCTTTGAAAAGAAAGGGACATGTTCCTTCATTGAACAAATTGATTCCCTTCATGCTTTATGACATTTTTGATTGAAATTGGCCCAGAGGTTATGGAGAAGAAATAAAAATATTTAAAGTTTACAGATGAGCAGACAGACAAACGTGATTATTTTTCCCAATGTGAACAGAATTTTAATGTAAATAGATAACTCCAGGCTGTAATGTACTTGTGTATCGCCATGTTAAAACAAACCAGTGTGATACTCATGTACTCAGAAACGACTTCTTAAATTAGCATAGATAGTCTTTGGTGAATTTCCCAGTAGTTGTTGATGTAAATCCAGTAGTGTTTACACACTGCAGCTGCTTAAAACTCAGAAGACCGAGATTGCTCCTGCGCGTGACAGACATCACGATAATATGTTTATTTTCTGATACACACTTTTTACCCATTTAAATTGATAGTAATTTGCTTTTGTTAATTTCATAACTACAAAGCACTCCTTTTGCAAACATGAAAAGAAGAAAAACATTATAATTTTATTACACATATTTAAAATACATCAGACTGTTTTGGTTCTCTGGTCCTTTTAATAATTGATCTGGAAATCTATGGCATATTCCGATTGAGTATAAAAAATTTCCCATAATTGCTTGTAATGTTCCATGGATTTAAATCAAATCACATTGGGCCTTTGAGGTAAACACATGTTGTAGTGGGCTGTCTTGTCCCAGAATTCCATTCCCTTCCAACCACACCAGCCCTGTTCAAATCAACAGAAAATTATTAAACAATACACTATGAACAAAATTTTCTCTTTTATCCAAAATTAAAACTTGGAGAAACTAATTTAATAGACAAGAACATATGTCTCCCTTTCATTATTAAACATGTGAATAACATGTGACATAGAGCCTATTTGATACATCTAAGCACTAACACTGACCTAACATATAGACATAACCTTAACCTTTCACTTGTACAACAATCTGTATTTTGTATAGTTCTAAAGTCATGATTCCTACACAACACCTTTAGCAGATGACTGCTTGAGGTCAAGGTTATGAATAGGTATCAGTTGTATATATATATATATATATATATATATATATATATATATATATATATATATATATGTGTGTGACACACTTCCCTATAGTGATACGCCTACTTGCCAATATGTTTTGCCTGCACAGAAAGAAAAATGATATGCTAGAACAGACAAGTAGAGAAGAATATGCACAAACAAATTAATATTAGATTCTGTACCTATCAGCATCATAAGCCCACCATTAGGTTAGAGATAAGGACACAAACCTTGGATTACTGATGATGTGTGTCCATATTCATCAAACTTTTAGATCCTTTAGAAAAACGTACACAGATACATATTTCTGTGTCCTTACATTGCAACTAAATGCAGGATACCTAACTGTCGCTGCCATATGAGTCTGAAAGTACGTGGTGGCTAGAAGTTTGACAAGTCTATGCAAACTTGGGGATGTCATCAATGAAGTGAGATAATTTGACAAGCTCTGAATCTTGAAAGCTAATAACAATTATAATACGGTGTAATATGCTCTCTTTCCATAAAAAATACATACATTTGATTTTTTTAGGTTGTAAAAATATAAACTGACTTCCCTGAACACATAATTACTTTTACACAGACTACAATTTCTTACAACCATTACAGCCATAATGGCCTAGACTTCTAGATTTGTATCCAAATTTCAACTATAAAAAACTTACACAAAAATGATATATATTTTAACATAAAAAGCTTCAAAAGTCAATAACCGGAGCTTGAAATTAATTCAATCAAACAAGGTGATGGAATCATTTATCATTAAAAAAAAAAAGAGGTTGTATTAAAGAACATTGCATTTTCACAATATACATGTATCCTGACATCCTGACCCAAAGTTGACCCCCTGACTTATGGTTTTGGGAATTTAACAATTTTGATAGCTAGTACATGCCTTTTATTGCCATGCAAACAATATTTATTCACAATGCAAAAAAGTGATAAAGACAACATTTTAAAATACTAAATGCATTTTCACTATACATAACATAAGCCCTAGTATTGCACTAGACTTAAACAACTTCACTCTCTTCATACCCAAGCTTAAAGTTTTTCTTCAAGCTGTGAAATTTTGACTTTGAGGTCGAGAGTTCAAACTGTGTAATGGTAGCATTCAAGCAAATTGTCTAATAGTGATTCCATATACATGTAACAGCTGTTGTAGCCAGCAGTTGATAAACAAGTCAAGTTAAAAATAACAATTTGACCATAAAGGGGTGTGGACACAAATTTGGTACAAAAAAAAATCCTTAGATTATCAATTAATAATATGATAGTATTTGATTCATGTAAAGCATACCAACAAACACTGTCAGATGTAAAGATTTATTTGACACACCTAAACTTTTCATTTTCAAAACAAGGCATGAACTCTGTTTATGTTTACATGTCAGACATGGGACTTAACTATTAGCATGGCCAAAAGTTGACAGCTTTGGTCATTTCTTCTTTGTGTTTGCTCCAAAAATTGAATTATCATTAACATATGTCAAAATGTTGAATGCTTTTGACATATGTTTTAGAAATCTTGGTGTTTTCATATCCACACATGGTTTCCTATTATGAAAAACATGTTAACAAACATGATTTTGAAGCTCAATTTTATGCAACTGCAAAGTATATCCTGTATAAAAGAATATCCAATCCACTTATTTATAAATGATCTTTTTTTCTGTAACAAAAAACTGTAAATTTCAATTGATAAAAAATTGTGTCCTTGCCCCTTTAAGGTATGTTTACATAATACATAAAGTATATGTACTACACATTGCCTTTTAGTCTTCCATCTAAATGTCTAAAATAACAAACCATAGACAAAAATTTGGTATTCAATCACATACATGCAAGAACAAGATGCCCATGGGCCACATCGCTCACCTTAGCCAGCTTGACCCTGTTGTTGCTGTGATATTCAAAAGATTTCTTCAAGCTTTATTTCCAAGAAAAATTTTGACCCCATATTATGGCCCCAACCTACCTCCAAAAGGGTCACAACATTACCAAATTTGAATGCGTACAACATGGGGATGCTTCATAACCAATATAACTAACATGACTTTGCTGTTCTGCAGAGGAGATTTAAAAGATTCTCTTTTCTGATTGCATGCATTGTATTAAATTGATCAAACCTAACCCCAGGATTAATAATTTGAATTAAAAAAAAACTTGAATCCACACAATTTAGGAATGTTTGCTTGCACTTTGATAGGATTAGTATGATCCTGCTACTTTTGAAAATTTCCTGTATATTCCCGTATAAAACTCTGATCTCAAATTGTGGACCCAGGGAGCATGGCCCTTCATTTGAACATTTGAATATCTTTACTGAAGGATGATTTGCACCAAGAATTTGAAATTGGCCCAGTGGTTCTGGAGAAGAAGATGAAAATGTGAAAAGTTAATGGACACACAGACAACAGACAAAAGGTGATCAGAATAGCTCACTTGCACTTTCAGCTCAGGTGAGCTACATGTATAAACCAAACATTTGACCTTGAGGTCAGAAGTATGTCACACCTCATCTTACAACCATTCATTCATATGTAGAAAATTTAAGCCCTGGTCAAATAAAAAAATATAAAGTGAATGCAAATATTTATCCAATTATCACAGTTTGAGATTGAAGAAGTATGTTTGAGATTGGGATCAAGAATGTCAGTGTGTTGAGGTGGTGCATGACATAAATTCATCATCTGATGGTCATGAATTCACATGACATATATTATAAGCCAAAGTCAAAATATAAAAGCTGAGAATAATTCAACCTTTAGATACAAAAGAGGTTCATGATAGTATGAAAAAATCATCTTTCATTTCTGTACCTAATGTCTATCAAAACAAACCTCAGTTAAAATGAGTTTGCCTTTGGGGATCATAGATCATATCTTACTTAATGTAAACTGTTGAAAACATACACATTAGGAACTGACCATGAATTGGGGTGTCTGTGTTTAACAATCACATCTTGCTATTACCTTGTCTAAAATGACCTTCAAATCCTCTGCCCCAGTGTAGTGAGGGTCCAATATCAGAAACTTGACATCACCAGTGACCTCGCTGAAATCCACTCCTAGAATAGTGTGTGCTAAGACTCCGCCCCCTACAGAGTACAAATTTGACAGTTTCTGCATTGTTTTCCTCAGTCTCAAAACATTTCAAATCATACAATGTACTTGCAACTCAGGCATGTTATAATTTGAACAATCTATTATTACAAAGTATTTTGTACTTCATTGAATAACTGATTTTAAAGATATTCTGTTTGGTCTTGGTTGGTACATGTATCCAAACAGACATACAGATAGATATGCATGTACCTATCATCACTGGAGTTCCCTGAACTTCAAAGTGCTGTGCTAGTTCTCTCCCTTTTGTGACAAGTTCACTTCCCTCACTAACAAAGGCAATGCGAGATGTAATCTGTAGAATACAATGAAATCGCTGTCATTCTATCAGGTAGAGACTAAGAAATGAACAAATCAGATACCAATGTGTTGAGAATGTCCACCAAAACTAATTCTTTTGAATAGTGTGATGTTTTATGAATACTTGCCCCAATTAAGTGGTCCAAGCAGTAGCTGACCTCCATTGACCCAATCCATTGTCTGGATCCCACAAACTTTGGCTCCTTGTCCCCTACATCCACTAGAGCCTTAAATAAATAAATAAATAAATAAATTTATTTTGTAAAGCGTAAAGTCCATACTGCTCTAAATTATAAGTGAGTGAAGATTTCTTATGAAACATTTTATTACCATGAATGTAAAGCATGCAACACTTTTTATAATCTATATTCCATTATATTTTACTGTTATTCAACCTATTAGTAGAATTTTTTTCCCTACCGTATGGGAATGATACCCATAACCATTCAAATGGGAAAAGTATAGTGTCAAAATAGAACACATTGGGAATTCTTTTTTATATCAACAAATGGCATTTATTGTAAAAATCAACATTGAAAAAAGCTATATTTTAAAGAATAAACAAGTATTCATCATTTACAATTTTAAAAACATGTGCCATTTTATTGGCATCTGATCTACTTTCTATTTAAGAGGAAGTAAAGAAATTAGTTAACTCTACTATGTTTCATACAAAGTTAATTGGGAATCTCAAATTACGATGTCATAGCAATCTGTTACTGGGCATTTTTAAGACTCTGAATTGGGAAAATTCTTTAGTACATGTAAATGGGAATGGTACCATTTATTGGTACAACTTATACAAGAAAAAAATCCCTGCTGTATTAGAAATGGCCAATACCATGGTCTGTAAAATACACATTTGTAAGTTACTCATGCAGCTGTAAGTCAATACACTAATGTACTGCTGAAAGTTTAAAAAAAACATCGTACCAGTACACATGTAGATACAGTAAAACTTGCTTATAAGGACTTCATTTAATTCCTCAGAACATACATTCCTTAGACAGATTCATACATAAAGAATTTTTTTTAATATCTATGAAAAAGTTCCGTATACTGAGTACTATTCAAAAACAAAGAGACCATATCTGATGTCTGCTAATAAACTTAAAGAGATAATGTTCCATTTACTGCTTTTATTAACTGGAGTCTATTATTGGACAGGCTGACATAACAATAAATGTTAAAAAAATTCCTTGTGAAATTTGTAAAAGGAAAAATTATCACTACTTTTCGTGCGAGTTCTTTATAACCATTTCTTCTCTAGTAAGTAAGTAAGTAATTTTTGTTTAAAATCGGAGCTATTTACAGCAAACAAGTAACATAAGCTAAAAAGCTCTTTAACTGGCTGGACATGGCAGAGGATTTCAGAATCATTTAATGATTTTCTGATCAAGTTCCTTAAAAACAAGTTTTATTATACACAAATACATATGAAATGTATATATACACCTGCTGTATTTCTCTGTGAGTTGGTATAGATTTGTCTGTGTAACCTTGAAGCCGAAACCAAGAGACCAGGGTTTGGAGAGATCTGTAAGCACAGCCCCACATGTTGTCATCAAAGCGATCCTGCATGTAATGGTGGTAACTGTACAGACCCTGAACTAAATACTGTGTTCCACCTTTCACTGAAAATTAAAGTATATTAATTATCATTTTTCTTATACTTATATTGAGGAAAAGCACATATTTCAAAGGCAATACAAAGTCCCCTACCATTAGGATAATTCAGTCAAAAGTAGGTCAAGCATAACAAAACTCAAATTTTAACTGTAACTATCCAAGACAAAGCCACATATAAAATTTCAATTGAATATATTCATCCAGAGCGGAGAAAAGTCCAGAAAACCTCAAGCAGAATGACAGACATACACACAGACAGACCAAGGGTAAACAAATAGTCCCCTTTGGCAAACCCAGTTGGAAACTAATAACCATGTGTATTATACCAAAAAGCATTTTCAACCACAAATCTGTACTATGTCTTTAAAAAAGTGTGAATTTGAGAGGAAAATCTGTACACAAGTTTGCAAAATGTGGTAGGAAAACTTGTACAGAATATCAATCATAAAATGGTTTTATACAAACATTTAATGCAGATAGATATTTCATAATTCCATAATTTGATTGTTGAATATTTCATCATTTATAATCACATACATTGCATTTGTGATTAGTAAAGATTAAAAAAAAATCACATTTGGTGACAAAATTAACAATGATCAAAGAATTTTCATCCATTATTCCAACATAACATTTGAAAAATAAGATTTTGAAACTGTTTCAAAATCATAAAAGATATTTTTTTTTTCAAAATTAGCCCATTTATCCTTGTAATTACGATGTGTACATACAGCCTACAGTGACAAAATATCTAAGGGACTGCTATTACTTTATTTACCTTTAATTCATTTAGAATAAAATCAAATTTCAATGATGTCAATTTGGCTAGGTTTCTTCTTAAACAAACACCTGTTTGACCACAGTGCACAACACTTTGTCTTTGATTGGCCAAGCATATTGGAAGTCCAATGGTAGGAAAATGACATGTTATGTAATCCAAATAATGGGCTTGTAGGCTAACTAGAGTGAATCAATGGGGACAAACATGGAGCAATTTTTCAAAATTTATCATGAATCTAGGTGTACAGGCAAGACAGCATGAAGAGGGTTGAAAAAGTGTGCAATTTTTTGTACAGGCAGTACATATCCATGTATGCTATCCTGTAATTTTCATTCCTGAGAATTTTAATCATGTCTTAATCTCCTTAAACATCTAACTATTGCAGGGTTATACAGTAATCTATACTTACTTGGTTGAGTGGTAATGTACTGATGAGGGTTAATGAGATAGCCATACTGGGCAAGGTTCTCAGGAAAAAGGAAAGCATTTCCTCTTCTAAAAACTGGCCGTGATATTGACATACAAAACAAAGAATGTAATTCACGACGCCTGCTTTCTGCAATTAGAGATAAAGCACATGTAATTAAGAAAGGTCACTAGATATTGTGACATGATGATACTTTGTGACATGACGCCCTGGTGACAGATGGTTCCCCTCCCACTCCTTTAGATCCACCACATAAATGACATGTTGCCATCCCTAACAAATAGTACGAGTAAAGCATCAATTGATATACAGAAGTTATAGACAATTGATATACAGAAGTTATAGAGTCTTCAATGAAGAGGCCGATACACAATAAAACAAACTGACCAGTCAGGTTTAGATACTAATCAACAATCACTCCTCATCTGTTACATGGAGGACGCCAGAGGACAGTGAGAAATACGCAACGACAGATTAAATCTATGTTGAAATCAGTAACTATTGTCATTCACAGGATCTACAGCACTGATTTATAAACCAGAACATACTTCATCAGAAATGTGATATTGTTATGCTTTATAAACTTCACATATAAAATATTTTATATATATATATATATATATATACACACACACACACACACACACACACACACACACACACACACACACACACACACGACTTACGACTTTAAAATACTCTCATTAAATCTATATCATTATGTAGAATGTTGTGATGTTCATTTGGTCCAAGCCTGTATAATAATAGAACAATATGAACTTTGAACCTGATGTTTAAAACTACTTATTAAACTAGTAACAAAAAAATGAACAATAATTGATGTTATTGAGCTTTATTACTTTGATTTGCATATCATAATGAGAAAATGTCATGTTTCATACCTGTCGTATGTTTTACATTGGTACAATGTTATAAGTAACTTTTTGGAGTTAAACATGCCTAACTTTGATAACATTTATGGTGTTATGAGTATCTGATGTTTCTGCATCATCAAAAAAACTTTTGTAAATAAAAGACAACTGTTTTGAGAGAAGAAATCAGTTGACAGCAGGGAGTGACTCGGCACACTTCTAGATTAAGACAGTGGTATATACCAGCATTATCAAGTTTATTTACAGGTATCTGTTTATTAGTGAAATATTATTGTCATTTACAATCCAGTAAGTAGGAATGTCCTGCCCTGGATTGGTTTGTCACTATAAACGTAACCAAATAATGTTGAACAACCAAATACATGAAACAGGTTATCATTTTATGTGTGTGAATATTTGAACCAGATGTTTACCTCAATAAATGTTATAAAGTTTATACAAAGTATTATTCTTATAACAATCAGGTGCAGGAATTATTTAAAAGTGGACCAACAAATGGTCATTGTTCACTATGTTGATTGTGGTCAATGTAATCATTTCAACCTTGACTAGTGACCAGAAAATAATCAGCAACCCATAACTGACTGATTACCCTATACTCTCTGTTCATTAACAATATTACATCAATGAACATCAGCAACAGAAAAATATCACAAGGTTTAAATGTGCAAGTATTTACAACCTTGCAAAATTACAAAAGAGCCTTGTGAATAAAATCAGATCTGCAGTAATTATATTTTTATTACCTAACTCTTCCTCTGTTTTCCCTTCAGGGTAGATAACTGTAATGACTGCTGACGACTTCCAGGGTTGGAAATGGAAGGGCTGCACATTTGATGGAGTGTCTCCCTATCACGATGTAAACAAACACTACATATTCCAAAAGACACACTCTATATACATAGTAATACATACCATAAACAGTGTCATTTAGAATAGTCCATATTTAATAGAACTTTGCCAAAACTGAGAGAAGTTCTCAATAATCAAGATATTTTAATTTCCATCATTGAAAAAAATTCTTCATAATTGTGAGGATTTTTCCATAATTGAAAGAACTTTTTCCTAAAGGAGAGAAATTCTCCCTAACTAATAAAATTTTAAGACAATGAGTAGTTCATTCAGTTGTCTATAAAAGACATTTCTTACAAAATACATGTCATATTTCACAAACTATAAAAATTTACAATCGTGTTTCTGTACCTCAGTATTTTTGATGAGGCAGTCTCGCATTGCCCTAAGCTGGTTACAAATGGCTGTTGTCATGTATTGTCCTAGGGTTGTCACCATGGTATCTGGGTGGACCTGACAGCACACATCAATGGGAAGTGTCAATTTTACAGCCTTGAATTTCTCTAAATAGCAAAGATAGATTTCTTTATTTAGATTTTCCATAGAGCTGTTTGTAGTGGCCTAGTGGTTTAAGTGCTTACTTCTCAATTGGATGGAAAGGGTTCAATTCTTGCTACTCCAGGTGTCCAACCACACATAAGACAAAAAACATGGGTAGTGACTGTTCTTTCACCAAACAACTATCATTAGATGTGAAACTCACCGACCTTTTGATGTAACATTAAAAACTAACACCACGGTAAGCATTGGCACATTAAAGAACCCTCACTGATTGTTTGGCACTTCACCTAAAGCTGGAATGTCTCTACATGAGTGAAACATTCCTGTACAGGACATAAAACAATACACAAACAAACAAATCATACAAACATTTCCCATAAATACATAACAATACATTCAAGAAATTCTATTCATTATCATGACAAATATTACAACAACTTATGAACATTCTCTGAAGTTCACTTGGTTACTAAGTAACTCAGTCAAATTAATTTTCAAAAGAGATATTATTTATACAAGCTAATTCATGTACGTTACATGCACATGAACTGGGTAAATGATAAGAGGAAATAAAACATACCTAGGTTGTGCTGTATAATAGGAGCACAGAGGGGTCCTTCACTAGTGCCATCAGTAACAGTGATATTCTGCAGTAGATCACACTGCAATGTTCGCTGAAAAAAAGTTCCTCTGAATTATAATTTATCTTAGTATACACATACTTTATAATGGTTCTACACAGTAGCACAGTAAACATCTTTCTTTAAAGTGTCAAGAAAATCACTTAATGATGACATACATTGCGGCGTACATTTAGGACGTCAATGAGACACAGTCCTGAGTCACAATTTGACATTATTTTAATTCATTTCGAAGAAATGTTTGAATAACTTTGAATTTAAAACAAATCATAACATTTTACAAATAATCAATGATTAATCCCAACCTCTATCTTTGATTTTGACCGTTTCTGCTTTCCACAAACAAAGTCATCTTGGTTTGCATTGTGAAGGTCAAATAAACTGGAGCAGACAGCCTCCGATGTTAACCCGACTAAGCTTGTACAACTGAACACTACTGGTGTGTCCTGCAGCCTGTATACTGTGGATGATGCTGATAAGGTATTGCACAAATTCTCTACCACAGAAGACAGTCCATTTTTCAGGGAACCTATGATAAAGTATTTTGCATCAATGTGAAAATGACTTAAGTTTTAAGCATATCATCAAAATTCACTGTCTCAAACTTCCAGTAATGACACAGAGCTGGATGGACACTTAAATTACGGTTCTGTAATATTGGCAAAATTTATTATGAATGTCCAGATTTTGGAGTGGACAATAACCACCCTTAGATAAAAGGACATTTGGCCAGTAAACTGCCACACTTATATTTTCTAGATAAGTATCTGGACAATTTGTTTTTTCATTTCAATGTGTGAGCATTTCTGCCATTAGTGCCATGACAAACAGTGTTCAGTGTTCATAAATTCAGCCAATGTTGAAATTTTAAGTCAATTACAAAGTGCTATTACACTATTTATTAGGTCATTGTTTTTGAAGCCTCATGAAGAAAGAAGAGAGTGTCTTTAAAGATATGCAAATCATTAACAGGTTTCCATATATGAGTTCTTGAATCCTACAATCAAGGTTGAAAATTGGTGACATAAATTGTAACATTTTTACATATTGGTATATTCATAGAAAATCATCACCAAGTATTAAATCATACAAACCTTTTTGTCCATCCACCCTTACTGAGAGTGTAACTGAGTGCCTAAGCCTGACTATAATGAGGGGAGGGTCATCTTCTGTTAAACTGACTGTTGGTTTCTGTACATGGTTCAAGTCGGTTGATAAAAATATATTGTCCTCAGTCAATCCATTATCTTTGTTTTGTCTAACACATATCACTAAACCATTCTATCAAAACAAAAATAACATTGATAACAAATGAAAATTACAGAAATCAGAAATTTCATCTAAGAATTGATTTTCTAAAAACAATCACAGTCATACACCTCATTTCTTTTTATTCTGAATCAGGCAGCTCTTTTTATCTCGATCAGGCAGCAACAGATTGTGATATGTACTGAAATTCAACTGGAAGTCAACCTTGGCAAAATAAGATGAGGTTTTGAGATTTAACTGTGGACAAAGACTTCAAAAGCAGAGGACTCAACTTTGTTGACAAGGATCCCAGAGCAGCTGTAGACAGAGCCAACTGGAGTTCCCTTGTCAGTGTTTTTTGGGGCCTGATTTGGGGCCAAAAAAAAAAATATACCCAAACAAACAAAAAAAAACCCAAACTTTGTACGAGTTGTCAAAATTTTATGCACATCATATCTAGCATGTCTTTCAGTAATGAATGCCTCATGTTTTACTAGTGGTTAGTTTGTATTCATCATGTTTCAGAACAACAAGTATTATGTAAAAAAAAAAATTATATATATATATATATATATATATGTGAAAAAAAGAACCAAACCAAAATCCTTTTTCCGAAAAGTAAATGAAGAATTGGCAGAAGTTCATCACAATGTCGAGTCTGACAACACAGAGAATTCAGGTCGAATCTATCATAAAATTTCAAAGACAATGAATTTTCCCAATTTTCCTGTTTTGTCGACATTTTTCCCAATTGAAAGGGACCCAGCCACCAGTCCCAAATTGGTGAAAAATAACACGACTTGTCATCACCTCAAACACATGCAGATGCACAGAAGAGATGAGTGAGAAAGAGTTGTGGAAAATTAGTACTGAAGAAAATTACCTGGTGTCTGTTAGAATATTTGTTGACTGTATTGATAATTTCTTTATCCCGCAAAGAGTGAGTTTCCAAAAATATTCCAGCAATCTGTAATCCTTGAAAAAAATCACTAATAATCATGATAATTTTTTTTTTTCTCCTATCATTTTGCCAGAAAAAAATATTTCATTGCAAAAATTATATAATTCAAGACTCATAAATCATTAGCCATGATATAAGACCACTAAATCTCTTGAAAGTACAATATCCTGAATATGCTCACAAACAGTAATAAGGAAAAGGAGTGAATGTTGAGAGAATGCTAACCAAGTATAAGCAGTAAGTAAAAGGTATACTCTTTCCTTTCAAAATAGTTCATCATCTTGTACTAAATACATTCATATTTCTAAAAAAAAAAAACTACTTGTAACAATGGACTTACCACCTGAGAGATAACGTGAAACAGATTCCTTTTGGGCTGTGAATTTTTCTGGACTGGAGTCACTGAAGTGACAGCATCCTGTTATGTGCCAACCTGTTTTAGTTTCCTGGCCAAGCAAAACACCAAAAAATGGACAAATCTCTTTGCCATTGGCTGTCAAAGTCTGAAATCATCATTGTTTCAAATCATAATAAGCAAGTAGCGCAATTTACCTGTATAATAATTACAAAAGGATAGTATAAATAGAGACTGCATATTGACAGAGAAAGTCTTCATGGCCTTCATGCACCAGTCTTTCATATTCCTGATTCTCACACCTGCTCGTCTAGATCTTCTTGTACTACTTTCTAACTGAAGATCATATGATATAAAACAGGAAGAGACTCACTTTTATCCTCTTGATTTCATCAAATTACTCTTTATTAGATCCATATGGCGATTCTGACTTTACCCACGTTACAATGTCGTATACATATGTCAACCTTTTATTCTTAAAATCCATACATATTCATCAAATAATCATATAAAATATATACCGTATGATAAATTGTAACAATACATCATATGAAATAAACAAAAAAAATCTCACCGTTAATACCGACTTGTTGATGTGTACAGATGTCATATTTCTACTTTCACTTTCATTTAATGTCTATTAACTTGTACGGCGAAACAATAGTGTTGAAAAAAAGATGTCTTTTTTTTTCACCACAGGTGTCTGAATTTTAATCAACAAATATATATATATATATATATATATATATATATATATATATATATATATATATATACACACACACGTACACACATATACACACACACATACACACACACACACACATACACACATACACACATCTTCATCTTCACTAGATCTATATAGACCGTTTGTTTTCATCTCCGATATGAAAACAAGCGGTCTATAGATCTAGTGAAAACACAGGGATCTGAATGAGCCTGGAGGAGCCAAGTCCGTCGTCGCGTCTATCATTGTTATTGCAAAGGTTCCAGCCCGCATCCACTCCAAGTTTGGACCCAAACTCTCTTTGACACCCCCCCCCCCCCTCCACCCCCCTCCTTTTGAGGTATCTAAGAAGAAATATTTCCTGAAAATATTTGTAGATTCTATGCCTATTGTATTATTATATATTTTAAATCCACTATACCATTTATAAATTTTCAAAAAAAAAAAAAAGAAAAAAAATATTGACGCAGCCAAATTACAGTATCAAACCAAACTGCCTAATGCATGCAGATCTATGACATTGTGGTGCTCTGACATCCCCAGGATTCCAGAAGAAATATACTTGCTAGAAAATTACTGTGATGATTAAGATTAAATACATAAAACAAAAGTATTGACATAAAACAGATTTCTCTATCACTCAATATCGTTACCGAATACTGCATGGAAACTCGAAGTGAACATAGCCAAAATATCGAATGGTGAAGTTAACAATGTGTTAATCGTAATCATAAATCCCAAAGACATATACAATACACCAGATGGTGATTTGCGAATTAATGGAAGAAGTTCGAGTGTAGGGCAACACGGACCTCCGACAAGGCGAAGGTACGATCAAGTGCCATGGAGGAGTAAGCATCCTCTGCTGACCGGTCACATCCGCCGTGAGCCCTTAGTCGAAATTAGGTATACAGGATTGCCCGTAGTCAAAGTTAGTATGAAAAATGACAGTCTAACAAAGGGTATGAAACAAATTATTCAACATATGTCCCAGAGACACTTTGTTATCGCAAACAAGGTCATTATAGCGACCATAAAGCGAAATGATGACTTCAAACGAGATTCATTATAACCCTGCAACATAAACTTTTTTGTCATTAGTTGACCTCGCTTTAACAAATTCTCATACGCATGGCATGCTTTCGCGTATCGGATCAACTGGGAGATATACACACCATAAGCAGGCGAAAGTGGTATATTACTACATAGATATGGAAAGTTGATGATTGCAAAGTTGAAGTCATCACGCTTGTCATAATGTCAAAACAAAGGTATTAATATTTTCAAAAGGTCCTATGACAAAACGTAATTTTTCGTATAATGGTACTGCTATTGAGAATGTGGAATGTGGAACAGTTTTGTTACCTGGGTATACTCATGTCGAGAAGTGGAATGTTTAAGAATGCTAAAAAAAAAAAAAAAAAAAAAAAAAGCGGAGCGAGCCTCAAAAGTTCTTTATGGTGTATTACGTAAGAATCGTTATTTCAATTTAACAATTTATTGTCAGTTAGACTTATTTGATAAAGTCATCAACCCAATTCTACTTTATTTCTGTGAATTTGGGGCTAGGAAAATGTTGACATTATTGAAAAATACATCTTAATTTTTTTTTTTTAATTTATCCTGAAAGTACCCAGAATTGTATGGTGTATGAAGAAAGCGGTAGGTTTCCATTGTCAATTAGTGCTAAATCCAGAATGATAATGTACTGGTCAAACATTATTACAGCCGATAGAAATAAACTTACAAATAAAATTTACTGCTATTTTTACAGGTGTTTTACGGAAGGTTTTTTTTTTTTTTTTTTTTTTTTTTTTAGACATCCATGGATAAAATGTACACAAGATATTTTTAATAATTGTGGATTGTCATATATATAGATAAATCCAGCCTTAGCTGGCTCAAGTCTTGTGTCAAAGAAGCCCTAAGAATTCAATTTGTACAAGAATGAAATTGTGTTATTAATGACTTGCTTAAATGTATCTATTCTTAGAATTTTTAAAACAAATTTTGGTGTAGAAAATTATTTCTTGAGTTTACCTAGAGACTTGAGAATCATCGTAACCAAAGTGCGAACTTGTAATCATCGTCTTCCTATAGAAACCGGTAGATGGAATAATATTGAAAGAAGTTTAAACACGTGTACAAGAAGTAATTGTAATAGTATTGTCGATGAATTTCATTACATGATGGAATGTACTTTTTTCGCAAACGACAGGAAAATATAGTCTTATTTTTTTTGGGAAAAATCCTTGCACTGTAAATTAAGTGTAATGAATTAATGAACACAGATAATGTGGTAGTTTAAAAGCCATTGGCGAAGTTTATTAAGAAAATTTTCAGAGTTGTCTATTCTTCCTGAATTGATATGCTTTCAGCAAACTATATGCCTATATAATTATTTCTTGTTACAACATACGCAAGTGATCCTTACCAGTAACCTTAATGCACACACACACACACACACACACACACACACATATATATATATATATATACCTCATGTACCAGTGATCTGGTTTTGGAGTGAATAAATGAATTGAAGAATTATGAAATTAAAATACGTACAACACTTTTTAAAAAATACTTTGAAATTATGTTCAGTGGATCTGGATAGTTCTATATGCCCAAACAAGAGTTACAGTATACAAAAAAGTTTCAAAACACAGTCCAAATTACAAAACTGTTTTTTGAGTCTAGACCCAAGAATTAGAAAAAAAAGTGCCGTATTAACGTTTATGGATGTTGAAAGTAAGAACACAAAATTCAACTAACGTGGCGATATCCAAAGTAATGAATGCTACAAAAAGTTTCATAACAAAAATGTTAAAACTATTGGGAATAAATAAAATTCTCTCTCTCTCTCTCTCTCTCTGGGTTGGGTAGACACCTCCTGTATTATCAGATATAGCCAAGAGCACGTTCAAATACAGTATCTGAATGATTCCAAATTTTGATAGTAGAAAACTTAACTTACATCATAATCATTAAGCAGTTTGGTATTCCTCAATTGTAAAGCTTTAATATTTTCAATGTTAATGAACGCGTGATTATGAAAGCCCATTGAACTCATTTTCGTAGCTGGGGAAAATGAAAATCGGGAATAAACGCCTAACTTTCCAGTTATAACGCGAAATATTCTTTTTAATAATAGTGACGTAAAACAGGAATCCGTGATTAATACAATGAACAATGAACAATTGCAAGACTGGCGTTTATGCCTTAAAATACAGAACTGTATACACACGCTAACACGCCTACATTTTAATGTTTGGCAAATATGCCATTGAAGTTTTATGGAATACAAAGTAGAATTCATATTTGTAATTGATTAATACCAGTGTTGCTTAATTAACAACAGCCTTTCTTAAATGGGGGTATAAAATTCCGTCCATTGAAGTTTAGCTTTAAAATGTTACGTTAAAGAACTATTGGATTATCGGTCATTAAGTCTCTGAATTTATATACTATGTTATTAAATAATCAATGCCTACTTTACATTTTCTTCTGATTCATTTGATAACCCAACAACCCATCAGAATGTCTCTTGCAAGTACTTGGTGACACAAGTCATTTTCTTAAAATAATAGATTAATCCACACTTTTCAAATTTTATGTTTCTTGGCTGCCATTTCGCAGCATTCCTTGTGACTTGCTATTTTGAAACTTTGTCGTGTTATTTGCTTTTGGTTTGGTTTGAACATATTCTATTGTCTATTAACTTTTCCATTAATGTGCGCAATAATTCAGAATTGAAAGTATCATTAATTTGAAGAGATCTTTAACTGAATAGCTGTGCGCATCAAGCGAACTGATGATATCTTCAAATAATACAAAGATATCTTCAATTATCCGAGTTTATACTAATTTGGTGCTCCATGATACTGAGCTCTAAATTTAATTTTTGCGAGCAATATTTCCACCATATTGATGCTCTCATCAATTGAATTAATGAGATCAATAATCAAATTAATGCGCGCATATAATCAATTCTTGCTCTCATTAACTTAATTAATGCATGCATCAATTGATGAGAGCAATAATTGATTTGATGCACGCATAAATTAATTCAATTGATGAGAGCAATTACTGAATTGATGATACCTTCTAATAATTAAGATATCTTTAATTATTTGAGTTTGTTAATTTTGCGCTCCATAAAACTCATGTATGTATGTTACTGTGCTTCAATTTATGTTAACTGTGCATGTCTGAGTTTTGGCTTTCTTTCCTGGTGTATGTAACTTTCTATACATCCTACTTGGACTTTCAATTAGAAATAAATTACATTCTATTATGTTCATTGCACCTCCTTGAACTGACATCAACCCCGGATCTTTATCCCATTGTAGGCATTTTCACCAGTCAGTACCGGGGGCTGGTGTACTGCACCAAATGTAATAGGAAGGGAGAAAATGCAACGCATCGCACCAGTATTTGAACCCAGACCCCAAGTATTCTCTGGTCAGGTGCTCTACCAATTAAGCTACTTGGCTACTGGCGATGGAACCCACCTGATGCCACAAAATAAATACAACCAGCCTTAACCTGTCTAATTCAAGAGTTTGAAAAAGCGTAAAATGGCATGAGAATTCAAAAATAGATATAATAACATTGCATAATCGAATTTTTAATATTCTTCACAAGTTTTGTTTTGCACATTAAGGGGTGGTGGTTGGTTGGTTAAAGGACATGCAGTGTGTGCCGGTATCCTGCAGTCAAAATTGGCTTGATTCCACACCTCCTTAACATATGTTACACATGAAAATGTTTGTCTTCATCATTTAGAGAAAAAAAAAGTACAAATCTGTCAATCTGCTTCCTTATATGGGACGGCCATTTGAGAAGGGGGGGGGGGGGATTGTATAAATATTCTGTACTTAAATCTGTTGACAATGAATTACGTTTATCTTTATCAAATACTTTCTCGCTGTAAAAGCAAGTTTATTTGTAATACGTGCAAATAATCAGAAAACAAACCCTGTATCTAAAACAAAATTCCCCATGAGACCACCTATAATTTTGCATTATTCGCAAGTCTTTACTTAAAAATTCAATGAAAAAACATTACCCAAAAATCGAAATCCTTAAAAAAAAAGAGTCTTTATTTGTGCATTTCATGTACCTATTTACATTGTTGTTTGATTACATAATAGAAAATCCCACATAAACACAGTAAAACCCTAGTTCACTTATATATCCAAAATCTCTGTGGGTATCCTATGGCCTTAAGCGTATCCTGCAGAACAAATTCAAAACACCTTATGATGTCCAAGTGCAGATTGAATGAGTCCAAGAATCACCAACTTTGCTCACGTCTGTATGTAGGGTTGTTAGTAATTTGGTTAGTGTATTGTTTCAATGCATCATTTTAAGGCCAAAACAAAATGCATTCTTGTTCTGTTATTTTTTTTTTTCCTTTTCTTCTTTTTTTGAGTTCTCCATGTTTAATCTAAAACAGTCTGCCTCTGTATCAAGTGACTAATAACATTAAAGGCATTACTCTGCCTTGTACTGGAATGCACAATGTATAAGAAAAAGAATACAACTCCAAAAAGCACTTTCATACTTGTATTAAAAAGTAATGTATCAAATTTAACAGCGTATCTGTTATAAGAAGAACTTGGTATTACTATATTCATGTTTAATACATATATGCTGTACTCGACAGGTTATGGACATGAAAGTTAATCCCAGAATCACAGCTAATAAACCAATGAAAAGTTGACACTCTTATCAACACAGAGACTTTCACACTGTACTAGTTGCATAAAAAACTTTCCCATACAGTGTTATTGTTGCATTTACTATCACATTCAATGTTAAATGCATATATACATAATGTCCAACATCAACTCAAATTTAATAAATACTCTTAATAAGATACAAGTAATTTGTACAAATTTCATTGGACAAGACAACATGCATACAGGTAATTTAATCCTTTTCTTCAACATTATCAAATGAATTCCACAAAAGAATTTGGCAAATTAAGGATTTCAATGGTGCATCTGTGTTAAAGTAATGCTTCAGTTTTGTTCTGAACTTAATTTTTGGACATCAACTGACAAATCCACATTGTGTTTTCATTACTGAATTGCTATCAAATAGCACCTTTTTAACATGTTCTCAGCTCTAAAACACTGACTTGTAAAGAATTTATCTTCAAAAACTAATTTTCACTTCTGCAGCAACAGTGGAATCAAAATCACACAGCTAACCTTGACATATATGTACATATACAGTAATACATGCTTATAATGAACATGTTTATAATGAATTCATACTTATTGTGAATTGATTGTTGTTCCCATATGAAAGGAAAATAACAAAAATTGTACTGGATATAATCAGAAGTTTGGTTAAAACAAATTTTCGCTGACCCTGGAGGTTTGCTATACCTGTGTTTTACTGCATGTCATCAATATGCATTATACAAAATACTGAGTTTAACTCTTTAGTTATAAAACAGACCCCTACATGCATAATAATCATTACTCTTTTTAAATTCTTTTTAAATTAGCACACAGTGTTTAATCATTTTACCTAGACGTATATCAATTTTATTTCATGTATTTTTAACCTTCAGTCACCTTGGTGTCCTTCTGAATCTTTTGTTGTTAACATTACTTTCATTTGTATTCTAGTGTCTGTATAATTGTGTAATTTGAATTGAAGCGTTTTAATCCTTACCATGTTTACTGTATCACAGGCTTTTTGTTAATGTGGTCATGTGATATAATTTTTATCATGTTCAGCGCCTTAGGGTAAATTTATTTTTATATAGGGTGCTTTAAAAATGCATATATTATTATTATTATTATTATTACTCTGCAGAGACTAGTATATAACCTACCAATAAAAGATTTTCACTTGCAGTTTACATACATAGTGGACAGACATAAAGCATCTATTGTCAAGAAAATGCACAGTGTCCACACACTCAAAATAAATACGTATAAAATGCTATTCATATCCTAATACTACCAGTATATATTGCATGTACTAGTGTTAAATACAACTATGTTATATACAGTGTAATATACACATCAATCATTTCTAGCACTTATACCTGTACCAGTACATACATCCAGATGATGACCATTCTTAAAATCATCAAACATGCTGGATAAAGATGACACTGTCATGAGGTTACAAATGAGTCATATTGTAGTTCTCATTTTATAGACTGCAGATGGTAAAAACTAGAAGTGTGTATTGAACCATCTGAAGAAGATGTTAACGGAACATTTTCAAAGAACATCACAGATAATGTTGACTGTACAAAACATTCATACAATGCACCATTTGGATAGATTCATATAATAGAGATGCAAGATCATGTACATTTGTGTTCATTTGTGTAGAAATCCAAAGTTAATGAACATTAACTTACTACTAATACAATATAAATGTACCAAAACATATTTTAATATGTATCTAATTCTAAAATCCAGAGATACAAACATCATTTAATATTCCTTCTTAAAAATACTAATGCACCTTGATGGTAAATTCTCCCCTACACAATTTTAAACTTTGGTTGATGTGGATACATGTAGAACCCTATTTGATAAAAAAAAATTTGACGTAGAGGGCAATGAATATATACCAACAAATAATGAACAAAACATATATCAAAAGTATAAAGACAGTTTCTAGTAAAAACACTTTTAACATCTCATGACAGATGGATAACTGATAATCAAAAAATAATGAAGGCCAAAAATATTTTAGAATAACTAACAGCAGGAAATCATAAAATGTATACATATCAAAACTACATGTACAATGTATATATGTGTATATTGTAAAAATACTAAACACATATTTAAGTCAGTCAATGACTTTGGAAGCACTTATATATCTTATGAATTGCTCATCACTGCTATATGAATTATTAGGTGTCTAATAACATTATTAAATGCAAAGGTGCATTGTGTTTGTATAGTTACAGTTAAAAATAGTTTAGCTAGTATGGAATTTAAAAGTCTGAGTTATTCTAATACAGTCTCTGTCAAATGGTGTAGCAATGAAATTAATTCATGTAAGTATAAACTTACAAAGATGGAGACTATAGGAGGGAAAACTTCTATTCAATGAAACATTTTTTTTTTTTTTTTTTTTTTTTATACAGAGATCCCTTCTCGGGAATATAATTTGTAATAAGGAATTTCATAATGGCACTATTTGCTGGCTGGGCGCAGGACATTTGCGCTTTTTTACCTGAGTTACAAGAGGACACTTAGCGGACACTTGCGCTCCTGATTTTTGTCTACCTGTATGAAATAGAGTGCCCATTTGCGCTTTTTTTTTTTTACCTGAGTAATTTTTCTTATGAAAAATATAATAAAAATATCAATTTTGTCATTTTTTAAATAAAACTTTGGGAAATATGGTTTTCGATACTGATTTTGAATTCTTGGGATACAGACTTTAATCAGAACGTACACTACATGTATTTTCGATGGTCTCATGAAGAGAACTCACTGTGGATTTCTTTAGGGCAGAAAATTCTGACGTATGTGAGTTCTAATAACTATTTTGAATTAAATCTCATTTCGTTTTGAATAGCGTACATGATGGATGTGCAAGTTGTCGAAACGAGTAAAGGGAAAAAAGCTATATATTTTGATGGATTTTTGTATCGTTATGACAAAACTCTAAAATCGGAAGACATTTCATGGAGATGCACTGATAAGAATTGCACATCCAGAGTTAGGACTGACAGTAGTATGACAACCATTTTGAGTCACAAAAATGAACATAACCACACGCAAGATGATAGAAAGATTGAACGTCATCGGTTGAGACAAAGTTCGAAAAGAAAGGCTGAGGACGATCTTACACAGAGACCATCGAAAATAATACGCACTGGTTTAAAAGAAGTCCAAGAAGACAGTCTACATCCTAAGGATTTAAAAGCAGTTTCGAAAGCCATATATCGTGTGCGTAGAAAATCACAACCAACCCTGCCTAAATCTAGAGAAGAAGTTCATGATATCCTAGAGCATCATCCAGTGCAGACTACGAAGTCAGAGAACTTTCTGCAGGCAAATGACAGACAAAGTGGTATTGTTATTTTTACATGTAACGAAAATATAGAGTGCTTAGGCAAAGTTCCTGATATATTTATGGACAGGACTTTCAAATTTTGTCCAAAGTTCTTTTACCAGCTTTATACCATACACGGCTTTATGAATGGGAATTATGTACCTCTCGTTTACATTCTTCTGCCAGGAAAGTCTGAGGACATTTACCGCCTTTGTTTCACAAAACTAATAGATATGTGTGAAAGCAGAAACCTAACATTCAGTCTGAATATCATTCATGTTGACTTCGAGGAAAGGGTTATGGTGGTTGTTAGGCAACTATTTCCATTGGCTGAATTGAAATGTTGTCGATTTCACTTAGCGCAAGCCTGGTGGCGCAAAATCCAGAACTTAGGATTATCGAAGAACTACAAGGATTGTTCTAGTGATATCGGAAAATGGCTGAACAGATCATTTGGGTTAGCCTTCCTTCCTCACGCTGAGGTAGAAGATGCATTTGTGGAGGATATAATGCAGGATGCACCAAATGAAAGTCGATGCTCGAAGTTTGCCGACTATTTGACAGAAAACTACGTCACAAATGAGTCCAAGTTTCCTCCAGTTCTATGGGCAGAGCAGCTGTCTGACAGAAAACGTACCACAAATGGTCCGGAATCCTTTCATGCCCATTATAACGAACAGTTTTATTCAACACATCCAGCAATCTTCTTATTCTTGAACACTATCATTGAACAACAGTCTGTTACTTACATCAAGATGAGGTACATCAATGAGTTTGCACCTAAATCTAGAATCGAGAAAGAGAAACTTGACTATCTTTTTGATAAGTGGGACAAATACCAATCAGGACAAATCTCCAGAGCAAACTTTGTGTTTTCCCTTGGATACAAGTATCATGCACGAACGGACTTATAATTTTATACTTTTTAGATTGGACTTTTATCCTAAAACTGTGCTGTTTTAGTGCTATAGTGACTGAGTTTATCCTGCACGAATGGACTTATAATGATTGGACTTTTATCCTAAAACTGTGCTGTTTTAGTGCTATAGTGACTGAGTTTATCCTAAATAAATGTAACTTTTAATGAAATAAAGCTTATAAAATCTTTATATTCCGCCAGGTTTTTTAAGCGCAAATGTCCTATCTGAAAGTCCAAAATGGTCAATAATCCGTAGCGCAAATGTCCTATCTGAAAGTCCAAAATGGTCAATAATCCGGAGCGCAAATGTCCTCTGTTTTGGAGCGCAAGTGTCCTTTTAAAAAAGCGTAAATGTCCTATCAAAAAGCGCAAACGTCCTTCGCCGTTGCTGGCTAAAGAAAAGTAAAGTGAGTAAACTAAATAACCTTCTGTGCATAACATCATAATGCACAAATTTCAACATATCTGTCTAATGGTTTCCTCATTCCTTCCAACATTTTCTCTTAAAATCTCAGTTGTTACCTTTGGTCAAGTTTGTACAAAAGAATGAGGGTCCTAACTTGGTGAAAGAGTCTGCAAATGAGGTTTTCTGTTCCTGTGACACTCTCATTTGTTTACAACTTCCTTTTTGCAATGCTAGCAATGCCATATATGTTCCAAGACCACCAACCAATCATGTACTAATAAATGGATAATTTCCTTGTTCCAACAGTCCTCCCAATAGTTGCAGCAAGTCAACAAATGATGGTCTTTTATCCGCTTCCTAATGAAAAAAAATGTAGCAGAGAAAATGTGATGAGTACACTAAATCACATGCATACAACCTTATATAAAAGAACCAAAGTAATTTCAATTATACCAGAGAAAGGGGAGGAGGATGAATTGGAGCTAGCAAAAACATACTGCATACAGCTTTAAATTTGTACCATGTCATTTTCATGCTTTCTTTTCTTATCTGCTTTTACAAAGTTTTAAATTAACTATTTATTAATTTTATGACTGACTTATATTCATGGCATTCAAAATCAAAACTAAAGTGAACCCTATGGTTATATACACTACATGGAAACAAAATATATTCCTCTTAATGATAATCATGTACATACATGTTGCCAACATTGAAGCATAACTTTATATATCTTCTCTGGACATGCACTTGGCTTTTCAAGACGCTGTCTTGAATGACACACGTAGTCTACAACTTCCACATTCTTCATTTTATCATATGGCATAACTCCACCAGTAAATATTTCCCACATCAGAACACCTGAAAATTTTATTTGAACATTACAACTCTGTTTTCAGCATTTGTATTTCACAAGAACTCTGAAAAATCCTATGAGTGGGAGATTCAAATGCCAATAAAAGCATGTCATGGAATTAGGAGTTAAGTGTGCGTACCATATGCCCAGACATCAGATTTGCTGCTAAAGCGGGTATAACTTAGGACCTCTGGTGGTGCCCATTTAACTGGAAATTTCGTTCCTGTTGAACTAGTGTACTCATCATCTATCACATACCTACAAAATATTCCTACTGTAGAGCAGTCATACAAAGTACTTGTACAACTCACTACACCAAGACTTACAATTTTCATGACACACGTCACAACATGACATTTTTAAAAATGTACTGTGAAATCATTTCTATTAATTGATTTGTTTGTCTATCATCATAGCTAAGTGGATAAAGTGTTGGGTCACTGACTCGCAGATCCTTCACGTTCATACTTATTGAAATATTTTTTTTTGGAAATCATATTTTTTATCCAAAATTACATTGCCTTTTTAACAAATGCTCTATTATATATCATCATATCTTCCATGATTAAATAATTTAGTGTTGATTTGTGAAACTTTTCCAAGATGTAGTGAGCTTTCCTAAGAGTGCTAAGCATGTAAATGCTGGCATTTACATGAAATGTGGCTTTACTTTGGTGTGATACTGAAATGTTTCTACTAGCAGTTTTGAATACATGTGAAATACACTATAAACTTGATAGAAATGAGAAATGGATATTAGTGTAAAACAAAATGAAAGTAGATATCCAACTAGTGTAAAAAAAAAAAATGCTGAAGTTATGCTTAGTACTTTCAAAATGAAATACTTGCCAATTTAAGAATATTTGGGTTAGAAATGCAAGTAATATTACAAGTCCCCTTTTATTTTCTCATGTACATTTTAATTCATCTCAATGTTTGAGGTATCTTTATTCTATATATGTACTACTTGCAGAGTTGAAAAGTTGAGAAAAAAAAATATTGAAATTTTCACCTGTACCAATATATTACAAAAATGAACAATTTGGATACCCATAATATACAAGTCTTAGAAAGAAATGGGATACAATAATGCTCATTGTTATTTTTCCCCTATATGAAACTATATAACCAAAATATCTGCATTTTGACTGTTAACTTATAAAAAAAAATAATCATGATTTTCTTTCATTCTTAACAAATCTTTGATCCACCCTTGCAATGTTAATCAATTACTGCAAAGTTCATGTTTAACATTGTTACATAATGTGATGTCAAATCTAATGACAAGTGCAGTCACAAAATCCTTACATCTGCATAAATATCTGAACAGAGGTAATTGATCTGTTCAGCAAGTGAACATGTAATTAAGAAATAAAGTATACGTTTTTGTGGATGTTGCAGGATAACCTCCGAGGTCAAGAAATGTTGTTTTGAAATATAAAAACCGAGGGCTAACAGAGGCTTTTATATTTCAAACAACATTTCGAGACTGAGAAGGTTATCCGGCATCATTCACAAAAACAAGAATTTCACCATGATGCCATAGCCTTTTTAACATGAAGAAAATGAACTTGTATGACAAAAGAATTATAGACTGGATCCTGGAACAACAATTGTTTTGTTTGGCCTTCAAATGGTTCTGTTGCCTGAAGCCTACAACTAATTAAGGCAACAGATCTATTTAAGGGTCAAACAAAGCAGCTGTTGTCACTGAATGCAGTCAATAATTGTATACTATTTATAAAAATACCTTGCTAGACCAAAATCAGCCACTTTGACTACAGTACTCTGCCCCACCAGGCAATTTCTGGCAGCCAGATCTCTGTGAATGAACTTTCTCTTCTCCAGATATGTCATTCCATTGCAAACTTGTGAACACATGTCTAGTAATGTTGCCGTCTTGCTTAACAGACGTGCTTTGTGTCGTCTAAGGTAGGACAGCAATGACCCTTGAAATGCACAATTCATATTATCAAGCACAAAAAACCCATTCCAAATATAAACATTTATACCTGTGCTTTATTACTTAGTCTATAAATAGACTTCAATGTCATTGTCTGGGATAATAGCATTGCTCTCCTGCACTAAAGTGCAGGCAAGCTAAAAATCTATATACGTGTATGTACATAAAACATTCACAAATTTAATTTCAAATCAAATTAATACAGGTGAAAAAACTGAAAACATTATTTGATTACTGTGATTCATTTCATTTTCAAAACTAATTACATGTTCAACCATATACCATGAACACATGTATAATCCAATATTGTACCTGAACACCACTTAATTATCAATATATATAAAAAATGAAATGCAGAATTATACTGTTATATAATTATAAAGACATTTTCAATCACACTAACTGTAAACAATAAACAATATTATACAAATATCAAATCAACTTTACCATATTGCATAAGTTCTGTGACAATAATTAATGGTCGTTTCTTGGTTACAATGCCATAAAGCTGCACTAAATTGTTGTGGTTTAATTGTCTGAAATTAAAGGGAAAACATTTATAAATACTTCATTTTACATTAATACTGTACAAACTACATGTAATTCTAATTTATATACTGAAATAATGTACAAGCACACCAGCTTCATTCTCTAAAATACATCTTTCAGGAACTTTGGTTCTTGCATTGAAGGTCAAATGAAAAAAAAATAAAATAGATATAGCTTTGCTAGGACTAATACTTCCCTGCCCACTGGGTATACCCACAACCAAGTTTATTGGAAAATATGTACTGCATACAACATTACTTCTAAATAACTTTTGATTCATCCCAGCAATTTTGCATTTGAAAAATTATTGCTCATATCATAATTCTCTAATCCAAATCCTTAAGACATTGATCTACTGTACAGTATATTAAATGACCTTAACCAAGATCATGACACTGTCTATCTTGTATTTTCCACTGAATCTGAGTTTCCCTTTGTATTTGAGTCTTTCTGAATCACAGAAAACAAATTTGCATAACTCTGGCACAAAAGATTTGAAGAGTTATATCTCTTTGACTTTATACTTGTTTTGTGATTTGTCTTCGAGTTTAAGCTCAGAAACACCTTGAAACACAATGTGAACTCCTGTATACACATGTATATGCTTGTCAATACTGTCTTTACCAATAGAACAATGATTTATGTCAAAATGCTACAATCCTGCTAGATATATTTTTTCACACCTTCCTTCATTAGTTAAAACCATTTGAATTAATTTTTTGCTATCATTTACAAATAATGAAAATTCAATTCCCATTAATTTACAAAGCATTTTTAGATGTGATTCATATAAAAACACAAATTTAACTAGAACTATCCTAGCAGAACCAATATCCCCTGCAGGCACATAGAATGGTGGGAAATAGTGACTTTGTGTTCATTGAAGAATGAATGGTTTTTAAAGAATACCCTAGACAATGACAAGATTAAACTCCTTCCCCCTCTCAAAATGGAAAAAAAAATATCCATAATTTCCTTGAATGTTAAAAAATCTCAATCAAAATGGCAGGTGCACAACTTCATTATTCTTTCAAGATCTACACAAAGTTTTAATCAAATCTGTTTATCAGTTTTAGAGATATACTCTACACATACTATGCCTATAGACAGACGGACAAGGTGATTCCAGTATACATTCCCTAAACTTTGTTTGTGGGGGGTATAAAAAATTCAGAAAGTTTTTGTTTAGGGAGATGTATAATAAATGGTTTACGAACGTCATGGTTTTAGCTTCCTCAATGAAACCGTCATCTGACATGGAAGATTCTTTCATCATCTTTACTGCAACACGTTTACCACGCCACTTGCCCTCATGAACTGTCTGTAAAGGCAATACAAAATTCCTATATATTATGATTAAAAAAGAACCAAAATAGTTAAATTGGATATAAATATATTCTTAAAAACATGAAAACATTCATGCAAAGGTCTGTGACAATGCCATCTATAGAAGATGGTCAGGATGAACTGACACTTGAAGTGAAGTCATTATCACTCCTAACATGTATGAAAATAATATGAGGTACTGTGAGCACTGTTCACTAAGAATACCCTCTGCTCACCCCAATCTGCCAAACCCATAGAGTGTTCTTTTGACCTTAAAATCAGTAGGAATCACTTTCATCCAATGGATAGTCCATTTGTGTGATAGGGTGACTCTAGGTGAAAAGGATAACACATAAGAGCCTGGGAACCATTTTGGTATTTCCATGTCCATGGACTTGACCTTTGGACCCAAAAATCGACATGGATCATCTTTGTCCCATGGGTAGTCCATTATATGATATAGTGACTCTATGTGAAAAGGATAACACACAAGAGCCTGGAAACTATTTTGCTACTTCAATGTCCAGTATACTTGACCTTTGACCTTTTGACTCCAAAATCTATAGGGATCACCTTCATCCCATGGGGAGTTTGTATGTATGGCATGTTGAACCTACGTGAAATGGGTAACACTTTAAAGCCCAGAAACCATTGCGTCTACAGATGGATGGACAAGCTGATTTCAGTATAACCACCCCACTCCCACACACACACAGACTTGGTTGCAGGGGTAGGGGGTATAATGAATAATTGGATATAATAAATTATGCCTATTATGTCTAAAATTGGACACCCCTAGATCTTCTCTATAACCATGTTTTTATGTTACTGTTTTACTCATCAAATCACTTTTGTCAGTCATCCAACTTGGTCTTAGGTATAAGTTTTAACATGCTTTCCAATGCTGGGAGGACATGGAACAAAGCATTTGTGCAGGAGGAAAGGTGCTTACCCTTGCTTTATTAAGAGTTCAATGAAGAAAAGATATATATGTCATGTCATTTTCTGATTAGAACATTGACGAAATCTCGTGTTTTTCCCCACATATGACCTTAACATAATGTTCATAAGGTTACTCAAGTACAATGACATCAGATTGTGTGAAGTTGAGCAGCAGAAGTGCTAGTCCTTGTCTTAATGTATTTCATGTAACAACTGGGTTAAAGGTTCAATGTCACACTAAATGCATGTAAAATCTTGTCTTTCGAAGGGAAGACATTTTTATTTTTAAACAGTAACAGTCACTTATCAACATTTTATTTTCACAGTTTGACTCACCCCAAAGCAACCTGCACCAAGCTGTTCTCCAATAGAAATCTCAGTTGGATCAATCTCAAATTTACCTATAAAATAATAAGACACATGAGGTAAATACACCATTCTTGAAGATCAGTTTGGAGATGAAAAACACAACTACATTGTGTTATTGACCATTTTACAATGTACAAAAAGAAACTTACTGGAGCTAAAGCCTGCAGTAGCTGGGGCTGATGTTCCACTTCTAGATGGCGGACATTTTAAACGGGTAGCAAGTCCTGAAAATCAAAAATGTACATGTATGAGTTAACTAACAGATTGTGTAGGTCCCAAAAATTAGACCCATGGATCTAGAAATCTTCAACTAAAGAAACTTTTACAATTGATATGCAGACTCATAATTTTTAAATAAAAATTATCACCTGTATTTCAAAAGTTATGGTCAATAATTATGTTTCTCATAAAGATATCAAAGGCCATTATCAAGGTTAATGGACCCCAAAATCGATAGGTCAATTGCTTTAGTGTTTTAAATAGAATTTGCAAATAAAATATTAAAACTCCTACCTCAAGAGGCTAAAAGAATAAATGTCAACTTTTCAAAAGTAGATCATAGGTCATCATCAATGTCACAGGTATACTATTTTGGTCTCATTGCCATTGACTTAGTAGTTATGCAATTTGTGCAAGAATTAATTAAATTAGAGAATTTTGAAAAGTTTGTCAAACATCTGACACCAGTAAAATATTTATACCAACAAATTTTTCAATTATACTTCAGATCTATATATAGCAAATTTAAATGCTCTAACATATGCATTTCAAATGTTAGTGATGAAGTATTAGATAAGTTATTATCAATGTCACTAAGTCAAACATTTTTGTTTTGTTGAAAAGATCTTTTTGAATAAAAAAGCTTTACCTCAAAAGATTCTTTTAAAGTCAGTCAAAGGTCAAGGTCAATATGTGAAAAGTAGTTATATGCAAAGAAAGGAACACACATATGAACAAGCATTCTGAGTATATTGCAGGCAATACAAAGTCCTTTACCTGTAGGATAATTCAGTCAAAAGTAGGTCAAGCATAAAGAAACTCAAACTTGATCTGTAACTTTCTAAGACAAAGCCATGTATAAAATTTCATTTGAATATCTTAATCCAGTGAAATGGAATGACAGACAGATGGACAGACCAAGAGTAAACTAATAGTCTCCTTTGGCAAAGCTGGTGGAGTACTAAAAACCAAAGCTATATCTCTTCTTTTTCACACAAAAAGGACATTTCTGAAAATTCTGTCCACTTCACTCAATTTTAATATAACCTTGGACCACATCCTTTACCAAATGGTGGTGCCTCAAAAAAAAATCATCTAAATCACATTGTTTTGCTTATGCTGCATTGATGATGACCTTTGAACTACTTTTGGAAAATTGTCATTTATTTTTTAGCCTCTTGAGGTAGTGGTTTAATATTTTATATGCAAATTCTATTTAAAAATTTGGTATATATGTGACCAATGATTTTTAAGATGATTATGAAACCTTTACCAGAGACAATTCCCTAGTTTAAGTAAATATTAAAGTTGTTTGCAAAAGTACATTTCAGATCAAAGTTATAACAAGAGTACTGAAAACAATACATAATATGCCTGTCACAAGCATATATAGGTCGTTTTTCTTCAGCCATGAGTTGTAAATTTTTACTTAATTTAGTATCAGCCATCATCAAGCTATGACATTCTTTCTTTTGCTTGTATGATTAGCAAGTTTGAAGGTCCTAGCCCCAACAGTTTGGTCTGTATCCTGTGTACAAAGTTTTCATACTAAGTGATACTATGACCATGACCTTGAAGAACAAAAGGTGTCCTCCACTTGGCATGAGGAGTATGTGTACTAAGTTTGATGGTTCTCTGCCCAGTAATGCAGTCTGTATCCTCCCTACAAGGTTTTCCTATTAACTGACAGTTTACTTTCAGAAGGTCAGTGATCTCTTCATGGGTACATTGTATCTGGGTTTTCTCTTCTACCAATAAAAACTGGATGCCACCAGATAACTGAAAAATTGTTGAGTATGGCAGAAAACAACAATCAATCAATCCTATTAACAGATACTACGACCTTGCCCTTTGACCTCTGACCTAGGAAAACAATAGGCATCTTCCTCTCATCATGGTGATTAAATGTACCAAGTTATAAGATCCTGGAGCTTACAATAATATGTCTCGTTTTTGATGAGCATATAAAAGTTAGGCAAAGAATTTCCAAAATGTTTACTCATAGCACACATTACATAATGTGTTGTGAAGTGTTTTGAGCAGCATATGCTGGAAAAAGCCCTATATAAAAACCAATCATTTTTATTATTATTACATACAATACACACTTTAATTGGCTATACAATAGCTCAGAAACCTTTGGCTACAGTGTGCTTGTATATTCCTTTGATCTAATTTACATGTTCATGCTAACTGGTAGTCTGTCAAAAAGATGAAAATTTCAGAAACTTACCTGCAGAATTGTGTTTATGATAGTGCACTAGTTCAGATATTGAAGGAAATGCATATTTCTCTGCTATATAATAGTAGCCTTTGTCATTCTTCTTTATATGATAATGACGAACTTGCCCATCACTGAAATTACAGGGTTAATAATAAGATGAGTGTAAAAGTTTTAATTACAAGCATACGTGTATTCATTATTTTCTAGGTTTTGCTTACAGTAAAATAAGGTACAAAAAAAAGGCCTTATGATGCAAAAGAATGGCATAAAAACATGGATAACAGTGTAATATCATGAAAACAAAGATACAATAACAAGATGTAATGACTTAAGAAATATTACAAAACATGCATGAATTTAGCGGGGAAGGGGTGAAGATTCTTTGTGGCATTGTTTATGTAAGAATACACATATATTTCGATATTTCACTGGAGTCCATAATGGCAATTACTGATTCCATATTTTTGTGAATTTCAAAGTAAAAAAAAGAGTGAGTGTTGTATTTATATCAGTCATTCCCTATCTTGCAATGCTTTAAGGTATGTCAAGAACATCTAACATATAAATGTTGGGTACTTGCTTGGATCTAGCAGGAGGAGGGTTGAGATTCCTTGTGAAATTGTTATGTAAGAATGCACATAAATAGGTATATCCTAATTAATATTTTTAGAATTGGTATTTAAACAGAAGAAAGTACTATATTGAAATAGTTCCCTGGATTTGCAAGCAATATATGAAATAGGTATATGAACTGCACTTAGATACATGATATAAGTCATATACAATGTAAGAAGATCTAAAAAAAAAAAAATCTAAAGTTTAAATTATCATTTTAATGAAGAGTTACATTACTTGAAGGATGTTTAATTTCCCTAAGCCTTACTTTTCTTTTCATGGGTTCCATGAACATACACATTTTTGCCAGCAAACAAAGCTGATATGCCACCACAAGGATTAACTAAAGATAGAGAACTTGATGACCTTTCATTTGAGGGGTTCTTTATCTTTCAACATTGTCCGCTATAGAATTAGTGGACTGTACGCATCTACACTACCTAAATAAATATTGCATAAATCATATCATATACGATGCTCTGTACTTTCCACTGAATTCTACCATACATGACTACTTTTCAGTATAAAAACACAAAAGTCTTTTCCTTCTGAATTCTACTATATCTGAACATTTTTCAATAAAAATATGCAAATTTCTTTCGCTTCCATGGTCTTGCTTTGGTCCCACATACCTGCTATATGCTACAACATGTACCCATTCACATTCATGTACTACATGTGTTGTAGTCATATTAATAAACCGTTTCAAATAATTAAATCGCTTCTAATAATTAAATCGCAACTTCTTTGCCAGTTGGAGAAAATTTAAGTCTTGTGCTTATGATGTATTGAAAAATGAGGAGTCCTGTTCACATGGTTCAGTTGTTAACTAATAACCATTTTGACCCCATCCTGATACCAAAACCCTTACCCCTGGGATCATCAAATTTACCATTTTGGTAACGGGCTACCTGCTCATTCTAAATATCTATTTAGTTTCAATTTAGTATCAATAGTATTAAAGATGATGTTTTTTTTAAACGTTTTACACATAAATGCTATACACAAGTTCGGTACTGCCCTGGAGTCAGAACCTCTACCCCTGGGATCATGAAATTTAGAATTTTGGTAGAAGCATTCCTGCTCTACATTACTATGCATTTAGGTTTTCCTACAGATATGCAGGTGTAGAGAAGATGACTTTTTGAAAATCATAATATATTTTTGAAAAGAGTCATCTGGGTGGAGTTAAAGAACATACAGAATGTACCTGTACTAAAATGTATATGTTTGGACCAATGAAATATATGTTTGGACCAATGAAATTAGTAATGAACTAACATCTACACAATTATAATATCATGCACAGTTGCACTAAAAAGTCAAGGAGTTAAATCAATCAAACTTGCATGTTTTACAAGTTGTGAAGAGAAAATTTTCCAAAATTTTGTTTCAAATGAATATTGTGTACTTAAGTTTGTTCAAATAAGAATATGTAGCAGAGTTTAATACTGAAGTATAACCTGAATACCTGTAGATACACAATTACAATTAATGTAGGCTGATCCCAGCTTTATCACTTATAATCAAACCCAACTTTGTGTTGGATGACTGTTGTATTGGATATCACAACTAAATGCCGGTATACTAAGTATCAGCATGTTGTTACACCCCTGACTTGTACAATAAGGAATCTACAGAATTCACAAATTTGATATAGTCTTTATGCATACCAATATTATGATGATATCAAAGTCAACAATAGTTTCCCTGATGATACAGTATAATGGTACTCACTTTTCTTGGGTAAAGAGAGATAAAGTGAACATGCCAGGTGCACTTGATTCTCGCACCAGAAAACAACCTTCTCTTTGTTCCTCTTTGAGAACAGCTTCACTTCTTTCTCGTGTAAAATTTTTATAATACCAACTAAAAGAAGAAATATTTTCTATCAATACAGCACAAGCTTAATTGTAATCAACAAAGGAAGAACAATTTATATGTCTAATACTTACTCAAACATTTCTAAATCAAATTTCTTTTTGACATAATTTGATGGTATATAACCAGTTCTCCTGAAAATAAGCAATGATCTTGGTTCAGAATAGAATATATTATTTACAGCCTCTTTAATAATCATATTAGAATATATTGTACAATGTATACAAATGGCTAGATAATGATTCTTTCATATTACTGAAATGTCTATAATATGATTTCATGTGATGTAGAAAAAAAAATACAGAAACTCCTAGTTCCTAATTAAAAAGGCTGACTGCGGACCTAGATATGATTTCAAAAGCAAAATATTTCTCACACTATTTCAATGTATCTGATCTTACCCATTTTTATTTTTTGCTCTCCACCAATGTTCTCTTGAGTCGTCTAAAATTTCATACTCTTCTCCCTGTATGAAAAATATTTGTGAATTAAAATCAAATTGATCAAGTCACTTATAAATCATGACACTGAATATCATCCTCAAACTGCAAACATTCCTAAGTTTATTGTATATGTCAGTTACATTAGCTTAAGGTCATATGCAATGTTTATCAATACTTGTAATACATAACTTTTGTGAAATTTCAGGTACAATTCACTTATTCAATTATCCTATCTTGTTCCTACAACTTAGGGTATATTACCAGGTCTGTTTTAGAGTTAGCATATTTTGACAGTTCCTAGCAAGTAAAATGTCAAATCAACTCTCATGTATTACAGAAGGTTGTAAATATAGACATTACTAAGTTAGTGCAACAAAAAAGGGGAGAAGAATCTTTGGATCAATTAGAGATTTAAAGCAGGACCTTGCATTATTAGTCAGGTGATCTAACCACTGAACTAGCCAGGCTGATATATGAAATACAATGTGTAGTAGAACTAATATTATCAAAATACAAACTTTAATTTCAGAAATTATACAAGGACTCTTCATATTGAGGAGATAAAAAAAATAGTTCCAGATAAAAATGGTAGGGACATTGCATATGACCTTAAGTGCAATGGTCAGAAAGTCATTCTTAATATCATTTTAAAAATAATGAAACAAGAGAAATCAATTAGTGTATACAACATTGCAAAGTAAACAGCTGCTTTGCAACACGTATTAAGCTGCATGAAGACAAATCCATATAAAAATGTCAAGAATAACACACCACACAGTAAAACTTGTTTACAGGGAACTCAGCTGTAAAGAAATCTTGGTTATAAGGATTAAATTGAAAAGTCCTGAAATATAATTTCTAAATCTTTGTTAGAAAAAAGTTATAAAGAATTACTGGTTATAAGAAAGTGGTAATTATTCTTTTATCAACTTCATAAATAAGATTTAGGTGTACATGTATGCAGCAAAGTCAGATTTACACAGATATCATAATGTTAATAAATGCCATAGGATAAACGGTAGAAATCAATCAACAGATTCTTGTCTAAATCCATTTGCACCCAGTTCTTTCTCAGTTTTCATGTCCATTCTACATAAATGTGCTGGCTAAGTTATATTCATTGCATCTTCATTTCAAAATTTGGGCCTACAGAAAAAATATTAAACTGAATCAGGGCTATTTCTAGGACACAGGTAATGATATTAATATAAACAAAACTAAATCCTTTTTTTCCAAATATCAGTGTTTTTAATTACCAATAAAGAACATGTTGTTGAAATATTTATAGAAGATATACTTTTTAAGAACTCCAAAATACATGCCATATAAAGTGGAAAGTACAGAATCCACTTATAGTAAACAAGAGGCTAATAGGCTATAATGTCACCTGAATATTAATTAAAGGTATTGCTAACCCCCAAGGGCTATGAAATCTATGATAATTTTATCAACATATTAATATAAAACCCTGCCCTTGACTTTGAACCTCTATCCCTGAGATTGCAAAATTCACAATTTGGTACATCCCTTACTCCTTTACATTCATTAAGTTTTTACGGAGTATCTGCAAAATTAAAGTCTTTCAAATGATGAAGACATTTAATCACTATGACCATTTCGGCCCACCCTGGTACTAATACCCTTACCCCTGGTATCATAAAATTTACCGTTTCAGTAAAGAACTACCTGTTCCTTCTAAAATCCACTTAGTTTCAACTCAGTATCAATAGCTTTAAAGAAGATATTATTAAAATGTTTTACACATACACTATATGCCAATTTTGGCCCCATCACAGAGTCAGAACCTCTACCCTGTGGATCATAAAATCTAAGATTTTGGTCGAGGCCTTCCTGCTCTAAATGACTATGCATTTAATTTTTCTTAAAGATGTGGTTGTACAGAAGAAAAATTGAAATTTTTTTGGCAGTTATTGTCCCACTCATAAGGCCCTAGGGGTGCAGGAGTCTTGAAATTTACAAGTTTTGTTCCCTTGTCCAAAAGATGCTTCATACCAAATTTGAAAAGACTTGGAAAGAATGGAAAGGTAGTTATCAAAAAGATAAAAATGTTGAATTCTTAACAAAGGATGACACACAATGTGCACTGCTAGACCTGAATAGCAATATGTTACTTAAGTGACTCTGGGGACCTAATGTTGCATACTCCTCTCTGGCAGTTTCCTGTTTTATTATACACCCATCTTTAGTATTCTTTAGGTTTATGGATTATGTGACAATCAGAACAAAGCCCATCACTGAAGGAAGATGGACAATGAAGATTGAGAACACCATTGAGTAAGTTCTTATAAAGATCAAGCAAAAGTTCAAAACAGAAAAGATTATCCCATTGGTCTCGGAAAAACAGATGAAATTCTTGGGAAAGTACTTCATTGACTCCTGCATAACAAGCAGAATATGTGATATCAGCTAGCCATTGGAGTTCTAACTGGACAAATACAACAGACAAAAGTGCTTTGCCAGGGAAATACAAGGCATGTATTTACCAGCATGATGGTCTTCCAAGAGTTTTACGGCCTCTACTTATGTATGATGTACCATTGATAACATTCATAACAATGGAATGGCTGGCCAGCAATTACCGTATTAAGAGGTGGAAATTAAACTGTTCCCAAGAGCAATGTACAGCATTGAAGCCAACTTACAATTACCAATGACTCTTATAGGTATCAAACTGGTCATTGCCCAATCAAAATGAACTTAGTCAATTGTAGTTCCGTATATTTAAAAGAATATTTTTTTTCTTGCGAGATTTTTCCCATTTCCCCTTCTTCTTTTCTCTTATTTTTGTACCCCTGATGAGGAAATTTTGTATAATTTGTAGAAATAATCGATTGTTTACAGTGGAACTATTTGATGTTGGTAGCTAAGGCTACTTCCTGAAATGCACTATGGCTGTTTACACACATGTGAAAAACAGGTGGATTTGAGGGTAGTCTTGTTTGCGGGTTAATTTTTTTTTTTTTTTTTTTTTTTAGAAAATGCTGTGTAGAGTGTTGTTTTTCTGGTGTCAGCAGACGAGAGAGGTAGCACAGAGCATTTTCAACTGCATTATTTGGAATCAGGTTTATAAACTGATTTTTAATGATTTTTTTTGCTCCCTCTATAGTAATATACTGACGAACTTTAAAAACGTGACACTTGATAATTTTATATATAAATATTTTCATATATCTAATAAACAAATTCATAGTGGTATATTATAAACCATGTAAACTGAACACTTTTCTTTGATTTTGAAAATCATTTTATTCACAGAGGCTACAGTGGAAATGAATGTCAATGAGGGGTGCGTCAAAATTGTGATTTTGTTCACTAGAACCGGGTATGACCTCCATTAGCAGTGATGAAGGCGTGAAGGCGACGTGATATTAATTGACAAACATTTTGGATGGTCCTCTGAGGAATATTCTGGCAGTCTTCCAACAAGCTCTCAATAATAATTCTTGCGGATTCTGAGGCTGAGGGCTGTGCACACGTCTCCCCAGCTCGTCCCACAAAAGCTTGATTGGATTAAAGTCTGGGGACATAGCGGGCCAATCAAGGACGTCAATGGTGTTCGTTTGAAAAAAGTTTGGTGTCAATCTTGCCGTATGTGCGTGTGTATTGTCCTGTTGGAAAATTAACCCATTTCCTTGCCTATGCTGCTTCATTAATGGTGCTAAAACAGGCTGCAGAAGTTTGTCCACATACCTCCTAGCAGTGAGGGTTCCATTTAAAATGACCAGTTGTGACCGAAAATTGTGGTTAGTCGCACCCCAGACCATGGCGCCTCCTCCTCCAAACCTGTCGTGCTCGAGGACACAATTGTCTGCAAAATGTTCATATAAACGACGGTAAACTCGACATCTGCCGTCTGCATTGCTAATGTTAAATCTGGACTCATCTGAGTACACAACATGTGACCAATTTTTATTTTGAGTCAGATGCTGCCTTATCCTGTGCAATCTGTACCATCGGTGATGTGGTTTAAGCTGTAGCCCCTTCTGCAGTGGATCCCATGGTGCTTCAAAATTCTGGAAATGGTTCTAGGATGAATTGGCCTTCCATGACGTCCAATGATTTCTCTTGTCGTGGTTGCAGTGGCCGTAAACCTATTGCACAGATGGCACCATATGAACGCTTGTTGCCGTGGCATTGTCACAAACGCTTGACCAGGTCTTGGGTGATCATATCGGGATGTATGGTGGGTAAATTTTGCAATAACAGTTTTATATGTAATGTTTTCAATGAATAGATTAAAAAAAAAAACGTGTTGCATTTTTAAAGTCCGTCAGTATATATAGTGAAAATAATTACCGGTGTGATACCTAAAAGTGGAGGAGTTTAAGGTCATCAGAGTCTAGACAGTTCCAGATGTCGAGAAGCAAGGCTGAATATCAACACTGGCAGAAACTGGTCAGTAAAGAAGAAAAATGCAAGAGGCAGAGTCATACCCAAGGATATGGTGATACCATGGACAGTGAAGCAATAGGCAGGCAAGAACTGGATTTAATATCAACTGTAGATGGGGTACAGCATAAGACATGGGAAAGAAGCAGTTGGTATAGTAGATCTGAACAATGGAATAGCTTACAAGAATGGTGAGGGCAATTGGAATGAAGTAGCAGAAAGTTAGCTTAATTGGGGAGAAGCTCAAAATAAGAATTTTTCAGGGAATGATATCAGAACTACAGAGCCAATTTTAAATTCAGTCTGTTTACAACATGCTGCCCACTCCAATCAATTTTACAATATGGGGCATGATACGTGATCTGGACTACAAACTTTGTGGTAGACCAGCAAACTCAGAACACATCCTGTCTTCATGTTCAGTAGCTTTGACAGATGGACGATACGCATGGAGTCATGACAAGGTTCTATCTGTTCTTACAGATGTGTTCGGAAGGAGAAGAAAGAAATCGAAGACAAAGAAGACCTGCAGTTTGTCAACTTTGTCAGGACTGTCAAACAGAATTCTGGCAGTGGAGTGGAAGGAAGTGACTGTTGGGTAGTGAATACTGTTGGTTACAGACAGTTACACAACGATCCCATAAATCATAAGCAGCTCCCACAGGTAACCAGAAACTGGATATTGTGATTTGGTCTTCTTCTTCTAGGCAGATTATTTTGCAGGAACTCACATTACTGTGGAAGGGTACAATAGAAGAAATCTATGAATCTAAGTACCAGGATTTGGTTACAGACTGTCAGTAATGAGGGTGGAAAGTGTGGTGCTTTGCAGTGGAGGTGGGACAAAGAGGATTCATTGGGCAGTCCATGTGGTGGGTTTATGGGTCATCAGTGTAACACGTGTTGAGAGACAGCAACCCACTTGATGTATGGGCAGGGAAGCAGAAATGGCATCCATGCGAGTATGAGAGAAGCATTTTGAGCAGTAGAAAGTGCAACACTAGTGACATTTTGTGTATGGACACTATTATAATCTTAACCAGTGTGTTGAAACTGAGACATCATGAAACACAGGTGGAGAGCTGAGTGGTTCCAGGTTGGGGGCCTTATTAACCCAGTTGACGTACTTCTGAGAGTTGTAGTGGACAATGCTGAAACAACCTATGAAGGAAGATCCATGTGATGACAGGACTATGATACATGTATATCAAGACATGTACAGCTAATATACCCCTCTCTGTAAGACGCCAGTAAATTCTGATGCCATAAGCATTGCAAACATAATCCTTTACTCATGTATAACATTGTCATAACCTCTGATTCTATGGAGTATCTTTGTCGCACTAGCATATGATATAGTGATTATTAACATATTTTATTAATATTGCACCCTACATCAGCCCTAGGTCATTTTAAAGTGATATCTGGCTGCTACATGAATTAATATAAAAGAGGTCATGTACATATAGGTGTCTATTTATTGTTTAGTAATCTAATTTTACTTGTAACATGCAATTTGATTAGTTAATTTGACTTTATCAACATTCTTTTATAACGTATAAACAAAGTTGCTGTTTAGTCCCGCTATATAAAGTATTAAGAGCGATGTCACAATACGTTTGTCTGTTCTGATTCCATTTTGTTGCTGAGGCAATATTGGTCCACATCATATAAATTCATATTTGTTTTTAGATTATTCATCAAATAATATTAAATGTAATTTATTAAATTAAATTGTAAGGAATCAAAGTAATTTTTGCTCATTTTATACAATATAAATAAGTTGGGACATATACACTGCTTCGTGGTTTATAATGCATATCCTGCTCCAACTCCTTTATATTGTACAAAATGAACAAAAATTACTTTCATTCCTTGAAGGTGTATGGACAAAGCTTAACTAAGGTATTTCTAATGGTCAATAAAAATCTTAATGTCAGTTGTTGAGTTACAAGTGAGATACAGCACTCACAATTCTTTTTTATGTAAACAAAGGTTTGTGCCATGTTTTTATTTACATATAAATTGTTTAAAAGAAAATATCAAGTTTAAAACAAAACAAGATGTGACAAAGATTAGAACCTGTTTAAGTGTTAAGAATTAACTTGTAAATTGAAAAAAAATCTACTTTAAACGAAACTTTTATTGGTATATTTAACCTATGTACACAAAAACATGGGACAAGCCTTGTTTAGGTAACAAAGAATTGTGAGCTCTGCATCACTCTTGTAATTTGACAACTGGCTTTTAAATTTTTGCTGACCATTAGAAGTACTTTAATTAAGCATTGTAAACATTAAAAATGGAAAAATAAAATTTGAAAATTTCAACTCAAATCATGTCCATGCTCCTATCAATATAAAAAACTTTCTTGTAAATATAGAAAACTTCCTTACATGGATACAAAGGGTCTTGGATATAAAGAATGTATATAGGTGTCCACTGGTATTCCTTACAGTAAAGTTTTACTTAACTGTACTATAAAGTGTATTTATATTATCCTAAAATATATTACCATATGATACCAATAATTTGTCATTTCCAAAGATAGTCAGTGATCATTCTTATGTAAATCTAATAACTTAGAAGTTATACAACATGATTTAATAATCATGAAACTTTAAAAAAAAATTTCCAATCTTAATAATAATAACACACCTGTAGAAGTTCTAGATCCTCCTCTTCTGTTGGTGTGAAATTGTACACTGCTACATATATTTTCCTTGGTGTAGGCTCTGGGGAAGGGGCAGGGATTGAGGGAGGAGGTGGGAGGGCTGAAGGGGTTCCTCCAAACTCTGATAAAAATCAAAGGTAAAAGCTACACAAAAGTAACTAGTATCAATCCCTACAAAAAAACGCCTAAAAATATCTTCAGAATACATCATGTATGTTTTTTAATCATTACTGTAGACCAGGATATTTTGAGAAACTTCTAGTTTCATGTCCTTGACACTGATGACTTATACACACACACACACACACACGGATGCATACACAAACACACACAAAGTCATCAGTGTCAAGGAAATGAAACTAGAAGTTTCTCAAAATATCCTGGTCTACAGTAATGATTAAAAAACATACATGATTACATATATATATATAATTTATTTATTTATTATTTGTTGCATTCCACCACACTCAACAATTTTTCAGTTATCTGGTGACGTCCAGTTTTTGTTGGTGGAGGAGAGAACCCAGATACAATGTACCTGAGAAGAGACCACCAACCTTCCACAAGTAAACTGGCAAACTTGCTCACATAACGCCGCGGCCGAGATTCGAACACGCACTGACAGAGGTGAGAGGCCTTGTGATTTTGAGCCCGATGCTTTAACCACTCGGCCACGGAGGCCCTCCAATATATATATATGTGTGTGTGTGTGTGTGTGTGTGTGTGTGTGTGTGTGTGTGTATTTGTTGCAATCTGTTAAATATAACATGTATATATCCTATGACTTCCCTTATTTGCTTCTGTGAAAATATATCTAAAAATAATTAAAAAATCTCAGAAGGAGTTTTCACACATTTTTTTTTTTTGTATATATGTACAACGGACTTTACCATACACACACAATACCTCTTTCTGTTGATGTAACTTCACAGCCAATGGCGTTCTTTGAAATCTGGTTACAACAGGTGTAATTTCCACTGATCCAAACCCCTTTGTGATACTTTGGTATAAATGTTGCTTCAGCCTTCTCAGCAGCTAAGTCACATGCAAAATTTAAGTATTAAAATATACTGTGACATGTACGGTGATTTACTAAATCTGGGACAAAATATGTTGTTATACTCATATATTCACAATACAAAAAAATCCAGGAAAACAAATTTTGCTGTTGTTTTCATCAAGGTTGGATTGACTGGTCAAATTAACATTATGATTTTCCTCAAGATGCATTTATCATGTCTTTCTGAAACCTGATGAGGATGAATAGTTTAAAGTTAAAGGTAAAACAAAAGGCCCATGGGCCACATCGTTCACCTGAGTCACCTTGGCCATGTTTTTGTTCAGCTGTTGTTATGAGTTCTAAAAGATCCCCCCCCCCCAGTCTTTATTCCCATGAAATATTTTAACATGTTTAAAGGGTTCCAACATAACTGAACATAAATTCACAAAAAATGGAGATGCCTAAACACCAAAATGACTAAAAAAGATATTGCTGTTCTGTAAGGTCAAGGTCACTTAGACCATGGTATGAAATGAAAGTCTCGCCATAAGAAATTTATACAAAATATAAATGTTTTGCCTTAAATAGTTCAGGAGATATTGAATAAGTCGGATTTTTTAAAAGTAGGTCATATTCTAAGGTCAAGGTCACAAGGTCAAACATTATGGTATCATAAAGTCTTGCCACAAGAATTTATATACAAAATATGAAAGTCCCTTCTTAAATAGTTCAGGAGATATTCAATAGGTTATGTTTTATTGAAAGTAGGTCAAACTCCAAGGTCACAATGTCAAAATCATGGTATGAAATGAAAGAAATTTATATACAAACTATGACAGTTCTACCTTAATTAATTCAGGAGATATTAAATAGGTTAAACTTCAAGGTCAAGATACAAGGTCAAATATCATGGGATCACATAAAAGGTCTTGCCATAAAGAATCTATATACAACATATGACAACCCTGTCTTAAATAGTTGAAGAGATATTTAATATGTTACATTCTCTTAAAATAGGTCCAACTCAAATGACAAGGTCACAAGATTAGAGACTTTGATAAAAAGGTTTTGGTATATATATTAGGACACACAAAAGCCATATCTTTCACTATTTAAGTTAAGAGTAAGATTAAAGTTTTGAAATATGGGTCAAACTCCAAGGTCAAAGATAATGTATGAAATGTGGAGCCTTACCAAAGGAAATCTTTATGCAAATTATGGAAGCCCTACCTTAAATAGTTCTGGAGAAATTAAGTTTTCTTTAAAGTAGGTCAAACTCAAACGTTAGGGTCAAAAGGTTAAAAACTTTGGTACCAAAGAAAAGGTAGTGTTACAAATGAATGTGAATATGATATATGCCCTATCACCTACCACTCTAAAGTTATGAGCAAGGTTAAAGTTTTGGACATACAGACTGGACAAAATATACCCTAGACTATAATCACAGGGGCATAACAAAATTTGAATCCACACAACTTGGGAGCATTTGGATTTGAATTAGTGTTGCCCCGTTACTTTTAAAAAGAACTTGTTTTAATTGATTTTATAAATATTCCTATATAAAACTTTGATACCCTATTGTTGCCACAATCTATCCCTGGAGACCATGATTTGAACAAACTTTAATATACTCTGTAACAAGAAGCTTTCATGTTAATTTCAACATTTCAGGCCCAGTGATGTTTTGAGAAGAATTTTAATGATTTTCCCTATATGAAAGCAAGTCAAACTTTCATCCCCTCTTGTGACCCCATCCTACCCCCAAGGAGGTTTTCAAGTGTAGTTCCACTTCTTTGGCCCAGTGATTCTTGAGAAAATTTTTAAAGATTTTCCCTATATACCTGCATGCAGTACTTTGATCTTCTATTGTGGTATAATCCTACCCCTGGAGATCATGAGTTAAACAAATATGAATACCCTACGTCATGAAGTTTTCACTTATATTTCAATTTTTCTGGCCCTGTGGTTCTTGAGAATAAAATTTTAAATGACCCCATCTTGTTTTTGCTTTTTCTTGATTATATCCCATTTGAAAGTGGCATGACCCTTCATTTCAACAATCTTGAATCCTTATGACCAAGGATGAATTATGCCAAGTTTGATTGAAATTGGCCAAGTGGTTCTGGAGATGAAGATGAAAATGTGAAAGTTACCTCTGCCAACATTGACAACAGATGCCAGACAAATTTTAATCAGAAAATCTCACTTGAGCCTTCAATTCAGATGATGATAATACTGTCATTGACTGGTATTTGGTCAACAGATGATTTGTATTCATGCCTAACAAATAATCTGTTCCCTCATTCCCATTCAATAATCGGTACATGCAACTGAATAAAATTGTCTTTCTTGGTCATTTACAGTAGCTTCCATACACTGAACATACAATTGGTAAATAACATTAGACAGGACTATTACTTTAATTTGTTTTTATGTTCCTGCTTATTAATTTTACTAGTATTTCACTTGTATCCTGATGACATCTACTAAAAGTTCAATCAGTGCTAAATATTGACCAGTATTTTAGACAATATGATGTTAAAGAACAGTTTATTTGTGCCAAATTTGAATGCAAAGATTGTATAAGTATCAAATATATTCAATTCAAATTCCCTCTCAGTCATGAAGCTAGTGTTTATACCCAACTTTCATGGTACAAAACAGTCATACAGCCCATTACAGAATAATTGCAGTTGAGTATACTAAATGTATACTGACCTTTCCTCAGTTGTGTGACCCAATCTTGTCTTTGGGCATCATTTCGTGCCACAATGTATAATGTCAAAATTTCATTATTTTTCTGGGAACCATGTACAACCTGAAAACAAGGATTTAAGAAAACACATTTTCTTTTCATTTCCATGGATAGATAATTTTATACAGCATATGAAATTTCTCTAATTGTAGTTTATAAATATTGCTAGTTTAACATCAGATTGTAATATCAATACCTGCTGAAGGTGACTAAATATGGTCTACTATCACACTGCACATTGGAGCATAATATTGGGATTCACACATAAATATATATAAATTGTATCTTGATTGTATTCCCATATTTTTAAAGTATATATCACCTAAAATAATTTTCAAGGTGGAAATGCAACTTTTATTTTTATAATCAATTTTTTAAGATGGACACGGACAGAAAAAAATGAAATAAATCAGAAAGTATAAGAAAACTATCTTTCATGAATTAACAAAAACTCATGAACCAGACTATTCACTTTGATGAAAACTGAACAGATATTGAAAATATTTTTAAAAAGTGTGTTTACCATTAATCTGAGAAAGCATATTGTATACAGATAAATGTTGGTTTACAATATCCTCCTTACCTGAAATACATTCATTTTCATGTCCAGTACATTGTCTTCAACAGTCTCCACTGCTTTTATTTTTCTTAATTCTACAACACCCTTTTCTTTGCCTTGCCTCTGCAAATGATATTCAGACACCCATTTATTTTCATTTTTGTCTTCATAACCCAGTTTCCTTAAAAGTTGCCTTACAAAAATTCTAATGAAAACAGAATATTTTTACTAAAGAACATTATCTCATGATCTGATTTAACATATTTTATTGTTAAAATAACATTGCAAAGGATTGGATTCTTAAAATGATTAAAATGCTCTCTCCCTAAACTAAATCACTAAAAGAAGAACCTCTATTTTTTATGTACTTATTACTGTATATGGCTTCAGATAACCTACACATAAATCAAAGCATTTAACCTGCCAAATTGTGGTTTGGGCTATATGTGACATGGGGTCTCAATTTCCTAGGATGCAGATAACATAAAAAGTGAAATTTTAACACATGCTGTCTATCTAATAGTTTTGTGGTAACAAGACAACCCATCATTTATTGTTGACAAACAACTATTTCAATCATCATATACTGAGCACAATACAATTTTGACCAACATTTGTGCATAAGGTTAACAATATTGAATTACAGTCAAAAGTCATACTAACAACATGTGCATTTACATATTTTCACAAGAATTGCATTTATCATTCTAATTGCCTGTATTTTGTCTTTTAAGTATTCACACTTTAAAGTAGAAACCCTAAGGGGCCCATGCCAACACACAGAAATAACACTACATGTGTATTTATGCACTGTGAAAATCTGATCTTCAACATTAAATCTTAACTCTGTATCTAATTAGTAAGTATATCATGTAGTTCCATCCAACATTTCCCTTGCTTGCACAGAGTTCAACAAGTATCTTAGCCTTACCAGTTAAAGAATAGCTAAAACACAAATGAGGAATCATTGAGAGCCCTTCCTCTTTTGTGATGTTGAGGGTTTGGATGGGTGGGTGAGTGGCAATAAAAAAATTCTAAATCATTTTGAATTTAAAATTGCTATGTACAGTTATTATCTGCACTCATACAATTTTTTTAAGTCTACTGAAAAATTCTGGGCTTTAGATGCATTAAGCTGTCAAATTTATAATACACGGTAAACAAACTTCCTGGACTTCTTGCTTCCTGGTTTAAAATGATCAACCTAGTTTATTTGTTACATATTATTTATAAGCTGTTGCAAATAACAAGAGTATCTTTAACAATTATTTTAAGATAATTCATATTTTAATATAACATTGTAAACAGTCCTGGTCAAAGGCTGTAGTAAGAAATAATAAATGTGCAGTCCCTATCATTTGTAACAATTTTTATTGTAATGCAATTTCAACACATGCACATCCATATAACATGTAGTAAGTAGCAATGTGTTCAGTGACCATAAACACATAGGTCCCTATCATAGTACATATGAACCAATGTGTTAAGTGACCATGCTTGTCACATGTAAGACCTTATTATAAAGAACCAATCTGTTACATGATATAGTCTATCATATGTAGGTCCCTGTTATATACAGTGAAATGTGTGTAATTCAATATGCACTGGGAAACAAAGTTTTAATCAGAAAGCATAGTGAATCAGAGTAAACAGTGTAAATACAATGGAAATATAAAACTGAGAATGAAAATAAGGGTTGGAATGCTCAGTGACACAGATTGCACAGGTGTCAGATTAGGCAGTTTTCACTGTAGCACCAAGTTTTACATCAATTTTGTAAAGCATATAATGAAAGACTTTTAAGAGGTATTTTAATTCAGGCAAACAAAGTGAGTCAGACAGACTGATTAAAAGACAGATAGACATGAAATCTACAGTATTACTGGTAGGGAACTAAGAAGTAATCAGAATTCTGTCTTATGTCTGCTTCCACTATTGTATTTTCCCCCTGTTCCAGGTTACTAGGCCACAATTAAAAGAATGTTTGTCTCCCCTCCCCCCAGGTCAAACTTTTGTGACAGACCAGGTGGTTTTTTGTTTTTTGAAAATGTAGATTATCTTGTTTTCTGTGACACATTAAAAAAAAAAATGACATACTAAGGGGCATAGGAACATTTTTGTTTTTTCAACAGTTCATCAGAAGTAGACTATAGAATATAGTGTGTGTTTTTCTTTATTGTACTGGTGTTTTTGTCCATACCTGTATGTAACACACATACTAGAAATTTAAGGTATATGAAGACACCTTGGAGGAGTATATCTGTGCATGTGTGACACTGAAAATCGTTTGGGATCTTGGACATGCCAGCATAAATACAGCTGATGCAAGATATTGATTGTCTTTTAATAATTCACATAAACTCACCAAAATACAAAGGAAGCTGTACAGAAGACTGTTTACCAGGGGAACAATTTTATTTGTTTGCCTGTACTTTAAATGCACATATGTTGACAAGGCCACATCGAAAATCTTTAAACAACATTTTCAGTACTCTCAGTATCTACCGATACATGAGACAGATAAGCCCAAGACTTTCAAAAATGCAAAAACAAAATGTCCGAAAGGATGGACACAATTTTTTTGGAAAAAAAAAACAAAAAAGAAAAAAAAAAAACAACACCTCAATTTTGACGCAAAAATATTTTTGACCTGTGCCCTTTTTTTTTTACCTGGCTGGGGCAAGGGGAAACAAAGATATTTTTATTTTTGGCCCTAAATGTTAAACTGTGCATATGTAACTTTTATACATGTATGCCCCAAAGACACTGGGTTGCAAAAATTTAACCAAATGACATACTTTTCCTTCTTGATCACTCGAAATAAAGCTTCATGGGATCTTTAGCAGTATAATAATATTTTAGTACATTTTGTGGTAGTCTTTGTCCACTTTTAGTACATTTGTGCTAGTCTTTGTCCACTTATTAGGGGATATAGTAACAACACTGTGTGGACGAGTATGTGAAGAGTGTGTGCATGTGTACTCACTCTACAAGGCCACATTTTTTGCTCAATTGATTTGACTCTTCACATGTAGTTTAGTTATTAAGGGACAAAGCACTCTAATGGTTTTTGGGTCAAAAGGTCAAGGTCACTGTGAAACTTCATAGAAAATGCTTGTAGACACTTTATAGGCCACATTTTTTGCTCAATTGATTCGATACTTCATATGAAGCTTTGTTATTAAGAGAGGAAGAAACCCTACTGGTTTTGGGGTAAAAAAGTCAAAGGTCATTAGGGACTAATAGACATTCATTGCAAAGGAGTATGCCCTGCTTTGCAGAACCCTTGTTCTTATACAAGTGACTCTAGATAACTTGAAGTTTGAGGGACCTTAATTAAACTTTGAGAGGTCAAGAGTTTGAGAGATCTAAGGTTGAATGAAATCTGGTTAATAGCTAACAGATTGCATATTAATTTACGACATCCTGGGATCATTGTGACATATTTTCTCTCATATTTTTAAGCAATTGACTTGATTTCAACAATATAGAACTTTTTTTTGCATAAATAAAATAATATTGTAAAGTTTACGCATTTTATTTGTTTTTTTTTCTTTCATGCTAAAACATATGTACATATTTATGTACAAGACAATTTTTCATAAATAATAAAGTTTCACACTCACTAACTACAGGGAGCACAATCATCACAATTTCTAGTTGCTTTACATGAAGCACTATTTTTTCAATATATATATATAATATATACATGTAAGTAACAAAGTTTCAAAGACATAACTAACTTATTCCCTCAAAATTAATGTCTCCTTGTCAAGACCAAACAAAACATAATTTTCATATGTAGTTGGATTACTTAAAAAAAAAAAGTAAAAAAAAAAAAGTTCACAGGTGTAGGGATAAAACTGACCAATTAACCAATTAATTATCCACCCAATGAAGAAGACTGGCATTGTGCCACCTATGTAAACACCTAATTAACATGGCCAAGCTGGAAATAATTACACACTTTAATGATATGGGTATATTTTGACACCACTTTGAGATAAAATGAAGTTTCACTGGACACAAATTTCAATTCAAAAGATCAAAAGTATGAGAGATTGAGAGTAAATGTGCTTAATTATTGAGAAAAAAATCAGGACAATGAGCTCACATCAAGATATCAAGAACTCTGAGAGATTAAAGTTAAAAAAGATTAGAGTAAATGTGCTTAGTTATAGAGAGAAAAAAAATTGGGACTGTATTTCACTTTGAAGTGACCATGCACATGTTAACTTAGAAAGACACAAAAAATTGATGAGATTCCTTTTCAAAATTTACTTAAAGTTGCATTAAAAATCAACAATTGAACATTGGATTATGATTGAAGAGTGTTGTTTTATCTCTAATGACTCTGAAAAAAATCTGCAAAAAAGGAAATATAACAGTCAGAATTTAAGTGGTAAGAATGTAAATAAGATTTGAATTACAAGTACTCAGCAGAAAAAAAGCACATCCAAGGAACACTAGTGTCATGAATGGGAACACTAACCCACACTACAATCTGTTTATTTATATATAGAAGAGAAAAAAATTGGGACTGTGATTTCACTTTGAGAGATCAAAGATCAAGCCATCTGTATAATTATGCATTGCTAAATGCTAGACAGCCATTCATTATGTACTCCACTATAATGGATGTATATTAAATTCCAAATTGTGTGCTATAGATAATGATTTTACTATGTTAGAAAATTTACTAAATATGTATTGCATCAGTATATTATGTACATGATTTACAATAGACACTGATGATGTACTTACATCAATGGTGCCATCAAAGTATTTAAGATTCTGATCATCTAACACAAACCAGCGACTCTTGTAATTAGAGGCACTGATGAAGGTACTTTTGTTCATGGCCCTTTTCATCATATAATCTTTCTTTTGCTCTCCCATTTTGTGTGTAAGAATTTGTTGAATACAGCTCAGTTTTCCATTACCATTTGTGAGTTTCTATACATTCCTATTTTGCATGACTGAAAAACAAAATGTATGTATATATTAACTTTATAACTTTGACTTGAAGTATCTGTCATATACAAGTGTACCTTGTTCATCAGAAAGGGTGAATGTTTTGTTTGCTTCTCTTCAGTTCTGTACACAACACATCAGAGACAAAATACAGAGAGTAGTCACACAAAAAACTATTTCTTTATTTTGTCCAATATATTCATCAACACTCCCCTTTTACAAAACAATCTCAATAAAATTTGGCAACTTTGAACTTATCAGTCCAGGAAGTGAATATTTTGCGCTTATTAATAGTGGATCTATGTTGTTAACACACGAGAAAATTAAACAATATAATTAAACTACTTACTGTTTGCTTTAATGTGTTTTTATGTTCACCCCACCAAAGAGAGTAAACGGAAACTGACGGATGAGGCCATTTTCTCACGGATGCATTTTCTGTTATCAGACAGTGAGTAGTCAATCGTGCAAAAGATATGAGGGTTTTCTCCCTTAGAAAGATTCCTTGAAATTTAGAGAAAACGAAAAAAATAAATAAAAATAAAAAAATAACTGATTCGAAAAAAAAAGGAAAGAAAGAAAGCAATCTCATGATTGGTGTTCGGTTTTATTATTATTATTTTATTCTATGATGGCCTAACATATATACACAAAATCACTAACAGTTTTTATAGTCGGGCTCGGCCTTTTCTTATTTTATGAATTAACAGAAAAAGGTGAGAATGCTATTCATTTTATCGCATTGTGTGTTACTCTCTTTTTTATTTGGTTATTCTCCCGAAAGTCTGTTATTCATGCAATTCCTATCACCGGAGAATGTTCCTTGTCAAAATGACTCAGACAACTAGCCTAGTATACTGATAACGACGTCAGAGTTGGATGCCTACTGAACTAGACTGACTTAGCCTATACAATACAATGTATTCTCTCTGGAGAAGTGGACAAGTGAACTAGAATGACCTAGCCTATACAGAACAATGTATTCTCTCTGGAGAAGTGGACAAGTGAACTAGCATGACTTAGCCTATACAGTATAATGTATTCTCTCTGGAGAAGTGGACAAGTGAACTAGCATGACTTAGCCTATACAGTATAATGTATTCTCTCTGGAGAAGTGGACAGGCATAAACTACATTCATGTAGATGTAGGCTACGTCATTCCACTTCTGTAGAGGGAATAGGCCTATTGTACAATGTATTGGTATCATCAAAATGCTAAATCATCATGCCATTCATGCGCACATTATCGTTTTAATGAAATGTTAAATGAATCATTTTAGCTCACCTGAGACAAAGGCTCACGTGAGCTTTCCTAATCAAAACTTTCTGTTGTCCATTGTCAATATTGTTGTTGGCATAATTGCTGTCGGCATAAACTTTTAAAATTTTTGTCTTCTCCAGAACCATAGGTGAAAGGGATTGAACTTTGTTCAAATGAAAGGCAATGCCCTTTCCCAAGGGGAGATGATAGCAAAATGGTGAAAATATACTCACAAATTTTGAAAATCTTCTTCTACAGAACCAGTACAACATCAATCACACTTGGTAAAAATCATCCTTGGGTGAAGGGGATTCAAGATTGTTTAAATGAAGGGCCCTTCCCTCTTCAAAAAGGAGATATCACAAAAATGCCAAAATACAGTGGGGTCATTTAAAGAATCTTCTTAAGAACCAATGGGCCAGTAAAAGTCAAATTTACATGGAAGCTTTCTTAAATAGTGCAGATTAATTTTATCATGGTCCCTGGGGGTAGGGTGGTGACACAATAGGGAATCAAAGTTTTATATGTGAAAATATAGGGAAAAATCTTCTTTTCCAGAGCCACAGGGCCAATTTCAATCAAACTTTGTACAAATGATCCTTGGTAGAAGGGCATTCAAATTTGTTCAAAGAAGAACAATGCCCTTTTCAAAGGGTAGATAATCACAAAAATGCAAAAATAGGGTGAGGTTGTTAAAAAATTTTCTTCTCGAGAACCACTGGGCCAGAAAAGTTCCAACTGACAGTGAAGCTTCCTGATAATAGCGTAGGTTCAAGTTTGTTAAAGGTCACGTGAAATGATTTCTAACAGTGGTAATTTGCATTATAAACATAAAAATAGGTATGAATGAAAGTTAAATAGCATTTAATAAAATTTATTGTCTTTGCATTGATAAAAAATAAAGATGTAAACATGTACATAAAATTAATTCAGTATATTTATATATGGAAAGTTATATGTAAAAAATTACTTGTGTTTAATTCTATAGCATGTATTGTTTTTACTTTCTCACTTTACATTCCCACTGTTCAAATATTATTTTTAATAATAAAAATAGATGATAAAATTATTGTATTTGAATATACTGGTCTTGTATTTGTAGTTGAATGATATATGTATTATGCCCATTTGGGCCCTAATTTGAAATAAATCATTTATCTCTACTCTCAATTATCAGTACTGATATTGTGTATGGAATACAAGTTATAGTCTCTGAATGGTACCTCATGATTTTCTTACATTTGAATTTCAGAATGAAAGGTTTATTTAGAATTTTAATTTAACTGTAATATATTATAAATCTTATAATTTTGATTGAAATAATGTATAAAAGTTGCATACTTTTGGGTTGCGAGTGTAGCTATATTACATGTATTATGATTTATAAACTGGAAACGAAACGAATATCATTGACTGATTGAGTTTGTAATGTAGATCAACTAAGAAAATGGAATATAACTTTGTGTAAATAAATTCAAAGTTTGCACTCATTGATAAAGTGTTTTTCTGTGTAATACATACTTTCAGTGCTCCTCGCTTTAACTAAGTGGTTGACTTTCTACGTCGATTTGTTTCAGTCTTTGGAAAATCCAAAATGATTGGCACAGAGTCTGATTTTAAATCGATCTATTTGTTTGGCTGCCGACAGATGTAGGCACTGAAATGCAGTATTTGTGGCAATAAATCCATTGCATCAGAGATTTTATACCCATATTTTTTTCCTTAATTTGGGACCCCTTGGGAAGAGGTACATTGTAACCCCCCTTCTGCAACCTAATACTGCGATTCAATGCAGCACAATGTGGAAATTAGGCTTAGTAAATTTTATACTTAGTTACATACACAAACTCTTGTTTACATTACAGTGGGGCTTTCTGACGTCATTGACAAGGGAGATAAGCCGCGATCATCAAAGATCATTTTCGTGATCAAGTACATTTGATCAGCTGTTATGATGTTATCGTGCATTGAAAAAAATATTGATAATGATTTTTTGTTTAATAAACCTTGATTAATGAATTCCCATGCTTAACTTAATCTCTTCAAAATTTTGTTTCATATGACTTTTACAATCATGATCCCCGGGGGTATGATGGGGCCACAATTGGGGATTAAAGTTTTATAGGTGTAAATAGGAAAAATTCTTTAAAATCATCTTCTCCAGAACCACAGGGCCAATTTCATTAAAACTTGGTAACAATCGTCCTTGGGTGAAGAGCATTCAAGTTTGTTCTAAAGAAGGGCCATGCTCCTTCAAAGGGTAGATAATCACAAAAATGCAAAAATAGGATGGGGTCATTTAAAAATCTAGTTCTCAAGAACCACTGGGCCAGAAAAAAGTTCAAATTTACATTGAAGCTTCCTGACATAGTGCAGATTCAAATTCTTTTTTAAATCATGACCCCCAAGGGTAGGGTGGGACCACAATAGGGGATAATAATAAGTTTTGTAAGTGGAAATATAGAATAAAATCTTCAAAAATTTCTTCTGAAGAACCACTAATCCAGATATGATCAAATTTACATGACAGCTTTCTGACATAGTGCAGATTCAATTTTTTTTAAAAATCATGGCCCCCAGGGGTAGGGTGGCGCCACAATAGGGGATCAAAGTTTTACATGTGAATATATTTATTGAACATCTTTAATTTGGGTCAAGGTGAGTGATGTGGCCCATGGGCCTCTTGCTTTGTTTGGGTAAAGTATTTTACATGATTTTATGTTTTCCAGCATCATGGCAGAGAACCAAGGTGTAAGTCCATTCCCTTTACCCCCCAGCAAGTATGTAAACATGTACACAGATGATAATGTTAAGAGAGGCCGTGCTCCACTTCCACCTCCTCCAATTCAGGTTAGCATATAGACATATAAATAACTAAACTTGCAAAACATTCCAGCAATGCTAAATGAAGGATTATAAGGAACTATAGGTAATATGGTGTTCATATAGATAATTTTATCATATTCATCATCTTGATGACATTACATAGGATTAATCAGAGTTGTAAAATAAAGGTGCTAGTACAAGATTATCATATTGGACTTAATAATGCACACGATGGCTATGCTACACATGTCTGACTTTATAATGCACACGATGGCTATGCCACACATGTCTGACTTTATAATGCACACGATGGCTATGCCACACATGTCTGACTTTGCATTGTTCTAGAGGCAGATGTTAAAACTACAGTTTGATATGAATGATTTTGTATTCTTTATGTTTTGTTGTTAAAATTTATCATTTTTATAGGGCCTATATTTTTCAGATAAATTTAGAACAGTAATTTAAAGTTAACATAATAACATTGTGCACTATATTAATGAGTCAACTCATGTGGTGCCTTTATTTTGCACCCCCCCCCCCCCCCCCCCCCCCCCCCAAATGTAATTCTGATTCCAAATATAATCTGGATGAAGAATATGATAAAACAATTCACATAAATACCATAATTTACAAAATCATTTAGTAACATTCTCTCTCTAGTGTAAGGTATCAATAATGGTCTGGATTTAGTTAACAAAGAAAAAATAGGATGTGTTTGGTAGATGAAGTAGACTTACTGTTATTGTCAATGAATTTCATCAAATGTTTGTCTAGAATTATGTTATTATTAATATGTATTCATGAAAGTATAATGTATGCAAAAAAAAGAAAGACAAATGATTCAGGCATTCTGGATTTTATTCACAAGAAAGGAATTATAATGTTGCAGGATACCTACACCATGTTTGGTGCACAGTTTAATGCAGATGATGCCATTATTAGACCTTTGGAATCTCAGGGGTTTCGACGTCTTCATCCTCAGAATTATGATCACAAAAGAGAGCTTAAGAAGCTGAATCATTCCATTCTGGTTAACTTCTTGGACTTGATTGACATTCTTATTAAAGCTCCAGACTCCACAAAGCGGACAGAAAAACTGGAAGACCTGAATCTATTGTTCATTCATATGCATCATTTAATCAACGAGTTCAGGCCTCACCAAGCACGAGAGACCCTTCGTGTCATGATGGAGAGACAGAAGAAAGAACGAGCACAAATATCCAAGAACTTTCAGACTCATTTAAACAAAGTGAAAGAACTGATTCAGACCAGTTTGCAAAATTTGCCTGAGGATTTCAGCTTTGACTCTAAGAGTTTGGTCAAGACAGAACTTTTGCAAGCTTCACAGCATCACAATGGCTATGATATGGAGACCGAACCTTGTGATCAACTGGACAGAATGATGTGTGACATTGTAGATGGAATGGGTTAACACTGTAGCTTTGATTCTGGAATAAAATCAAACTTCTCATGTGTTGAATACATTAATGCTTCTAAATATCCCGATGCTTTGCAAATCTTTGACATGGTTTGTATACATGTGCAATTGTACCTGTACTTTCATGTACATGGTAAAAGAATCTTGTGAAAATTATACAGACAGGTAGTTTTTATATGTACAAGCAATAATCTACATTGTAGCTGTATCTGGGTGGCAGAGTTCTAGATTCTTTTCAATACATTTCATTTATTAAAATAATTCAGTGAAGAAAAACATGGTATTTTCAATGTCATTGATTGTGATGTTACAGTGGAAAATGTTGAAAAAGCAATGCTTGTTGTATTTGAAATGCTCAGTAACAAACATTGCAGTCAATATAATGAGATAACATCGTATTTAACAAGGTAATACAATAGAAAATGGAAACATAAATTTCAGTTTTTGAAAGTACTAGTATATGAGATTATATACAGTGGACTTCTTCATATCGGAATAGCGCTTTATTCAATATTTTATGTGAAGAAACTCAAGGTATATCACCTCATATACAATGTACTTACAAAAACTGAAAGACGTTTCTTAATTATCTTCCTACCTAAATGTGAGATTTGTTCTGTGAATTTGACTTTTTCAAAGATAAGGACTTTTGAACCTTGGGCTTATATTATACAAAGCTCTTGTTTACCAGATGAGCACGGGGTATATGTGTCATATATACTAGTATATATAGAGTAATTTTTATAGGATATAAATTGAATATCGGGTCCATAAAACTTGGACAAGCTCACTTTTGATTGAAATCTTACTATAAGAGTAAGACTGAGATCAAAATTAAGCATGTCCAAGTGTGGTGGGTTCCAGAGTCAGGAAATGTGCCCATCTGGAGCTGTTGTGTGTTAATTTCCAAGGATTACTTGGACAGAGATTGCCCTCTCCACTTTTATTTAGAGGGGTATTCAGTGCAGCCTTCTTGAACTGTAAAATATAGAAAAGGACAACAAAATCACAGACAAGTTGAATCATTTTACAATAATTCTGATATTTTAAGACAGCTTGCTTTAATACCCTGATTATATCCTTATTTGGGTCAAAGTTGAAGCATTCATTAACCTGATTTAGTTCAAATGTTGGGGGGGGGGGGAAATGCATGGAGAAAATGATGAAGTAAAATTTAGAGGGAAAAAATGTGTGTATGTCTTCCACTAAGGAGTAATAGACTCTGCAATGGGTTAGGTTTGTTAAAGGGAGATTCTTGAGCAACATGCATGGGTTCATGTGGTAGAGCACAACAGGAGCTTCCAAGGTATGCTGGGCATCAACCAAAAGAGAACATATTTCCCCAATGTTCAGTCAATAACCTTTTTATGGAATTCTGTTCACTTCTAATTCTAGAAGCACACATCCATGTACATTTTCAGTAACAAAGTGTTTGTTAATTTAAAGTTATTTGTAAACATGTAGACTCGCAATTGTTGAGTTTGTGATGCCACAACTGAATTAAAGTAATCCTCTGTATTTATAGCACAGGCTCTATGGCTCAGTAAATGCATGGGTACTCCCTTTTTTAAGGTCATATCCAAAAGACTTCCAACTCCCACTGTAAATGCCAAGTATTTGGCATAGGAGCAATTGCTTCCTATTTGTACGTCTTGTTTCATGTGGCCATGGCACAAATGGAGCTTGAACTAGCAACCTCAAAGGTGACTTCTGTGCATGTATGATTGACTATTTCTAGAATGTTTGATCCTTGGTCTGCTTTTGCTACAGAGGTATTTGGAAGAAGGTAGAGGATGATGCAGGCCTGTAGCCAAGAAATTCTAGAGGTATTTCTATCACAACTGGAGATCTGGGGCTCCCAAGGCCACCGATTTATCCTTCATTCTGACAATACCAGAGGCATGCAATTTAAACTGCTACACAGTATGAATTGATACACTTCTAATCAACCTCTGACATTTAAAAACTAATGCTAATTAAATTGATAGATAATAAATTATTTTTAGAGGAGTGTACATATGCTATGGCTAGGTAATGTTCACAAATTATTGACTAAATGGTTAAGTGATCTTCAATCTTGAGTGATCAAAATTCCTGTCATGGTGATTAGATGGATTTGGTCACAAGTAGCCAAATAGTTCATTTGGTGGAGCAATCTGACTGGAGATTTAGGGATCCCAGGTTCCAATCTCAGTCTGGTCAATTGCATTTTCTTCCTGTTACATTTGGTGCCACCGACCCATTCTTCTGGAACTGACACAGATGAAAATGCTTGTCCGGGGAGGGAATAAAGATCCATTTAAGTTGGGAGGAATGTGGCAGTCAGACACGTTAAATTGCTGGTGCCAGATAGCTCACTTGGTAGAGTACCCAACTCAAGTTTCAGAGGGCCTAGGTTTGAATCCTGATCTGTTGCATTTTCTCCCTTCATGTTACACAACAGGCATCATGGCTTTTGATAAGCTGCGACACAATATCACCTCCAAAATGCCAGTTTCTCGGTCTTCATTTATGATGTTATTTAATCCAAGTGAGCAATTTCAGGCCTAGAGGTTATAAAACTTTTCGAGTATGCACTCCATACTCAAACTCGAAATCCTTACTCCAAAGTCATACTCATACTCAAAAGTTATACATAAATTAGAGTGGAATTTTGAGTAGGAGTGTGATTTGGAGTACAGAGTACATACTCAAAAAGTTTTATAACCTCAAAGCCTGGTCTCAAGACTCTCATTAAAATATAGAGTTAATTAAAATGATACAATCCTACTCTATTGTACTATTGCGAGAAGTTGTAGCCTTTAGCTTTCTTTATCCAATGCAAGTCAACACAAAAAATGCTCTCTTAACATTTATTGCAACACTTGTTCGAATGTCAACAAAAAATATATAATTAAAAAAAAAGCACAAAATGACGCATCTCGACTGAATGGGAAAATGAACACAACTCTGGCTGCCTTGCAAACATATTTGAAAATGAAGCAAATATAAAAATGATGGTGAAAGCAAAGTGTATTCAGGATGTAAAAAAAAAAAATCTAATCAACAGCGAAAAATAACCAGACAAATGGACATATTGCAATTTTATATTACCAGTACATGAAATAAATTTTAATCACTTTTTTCTTGGTTGACCTCAAGAACAGAATTTCTTTGACAATTAAATATGTTCAACTGCTCTTTGTTCTGTCTCTGCATGTACAATTCTTTTTATAAAGATATCTATCTTACATAGAAAACTTTCCAACCGTAGTTAAAAATTTTCTTTGTTCATGATTTCTTTTGAAACTTGTTCATCAAAAACATTGCACCCTACCCATTAGCGCAAAAGGAACACAGAATCCTTATGCACTGCAACAAGTTTGTGCATACCAATATACCAGTATAAATGTATTAAAGGCTTGCAAAATGACTGGAATGATGACATTATTGTTTTGGAACTTCACTGGTGTTGCTCAAGAATTTAAACTCGGGATACAAAATATACACACCACAGTGTACCAATCTGGTGAAGTTAATTTTCAATGATTTAAGATGGAAAAATATGCAAACAAGAGGTCCATGGGCCAAAACCCTCATCTCAGTCTACCTGTTCTTCAGATAGTACATGGATAATCAAAATTTGTTACCCTCTTTACTCCCACAAAAAATTTTGAACCCATATTATGACCCTACCAACCATGACTTAACCTAAATAGAATCTACACAACAGAGGGATGCCCCTGTATTCATATAACAAGTAAAGTTTTATCCCTGATTCTAGCCCCACCCTAACCCATGTCATTTCCAAACTTGGAAGCCAATTTCACACATGGATGCTTTGTACCAACTTTGGATGACATTGGTCCAGTGGTTCTAAAGAAGAAGATGAAAATGTGAAGTTTAAGGACAGATAACAGGTAATCAGAACAGTTCACTTGAGCTTGATCAGTATATTGGCAAAAAACAACTCGCATTTTTAAAGTAGTAGTGAAAGTGCATCACCTGACAAGGAAAACCTGTAACTGAGGATGTATTAAATCACCATAATGGCAGCAAATTGTTTTTCACATGTCAAGTATATGTTCAAGTGTACGATGGTTGTCCCAAAAAGTCAAAGGCAATGTTAATAACTCATTTATTCTTTAGAAAAAATATCAGCTTCCTTTGTTATTTAATGGCATCAATTTGTGATTTTTTTGTAGAAAGTTTCATAATAATCTCCCTTTTCATAATGACATAGGACCAAAATGAAATACACGTTTATAGCTGTTGGCACACAAACTTCATCTCATCTATAACAGTCCATACCCTTCAGGATTTCATGGTTATTATTTTCCTTTTTTTGACCTTTCCATCTTCAGATCACATGTCATTTCCTCCACAAATCTCTTGTGTCACTTGAACACTAGTGTACTGCTAACATTCCAGTAATCTAATGTGCTTTCCATCTCCAACTTTGTTTAGTGGGGGTTCGACTTTTATTTAAAACAATATTTTATGATTTTTCTGTGTGCCATTGACGTTGCCATACTGCGAAACTTTCATTACAGACACCACTAATCTGTCTTTTATGACACCCTGGGGTTGTAAAACCAGTATATTATATGGAAAACATCACCGATTTTAATGATAAAAATTTTAATGTGATATATTTCATAAGAAACTATTTGCTTTCATCTATCTGAGCAGTACAAAGAAAATATCAACTTATTTTTGTACGTGCACCAACAACACATGTAACTATTGTTTTATTCAGTAATATCTATATTATTTCTTTATTACTTATTTCAAATTTTACATTTTTGTTTAGAATAAGTAAATGTTTTCTCATGTAAAAAATCTTTTGGATTTGATGTATATTTTGAAAATTATTAACATTGTCTATGACTTTTTGGGATAACCCTTGTATAGCTACACAAATAAGTGCAGTTTGCACACTGGGTCTAGATTTCTTGCCTTAAGGAGGAATAGCACATTGTCATAATTGCTCAATTCTTTTTGAAACATAAATGGAAATATAAATATCATCAATACAAGCATTTTATTTTAAATCTAATTGCCTAGGTGGGTAGCTCAGTAGGTTTATTTGTCAACTACTAATTTAAAGTTCATGCATTCAAGTCTAGCATGGGTTTAATTTTTTTTCTTTCCAGATTACTTTCTTAGTATCAAAACTGCACTTTTTCACTAAATGAGGTAAACTTGAAACTTTCGGTTTCAAAATATTATTGTACATATCCTTCACTTTCCATCCACATCGGATTTCCTCCTTTAATCAAAAGTTTAACTAAATCATTCATAAAATACTGATACTTATTTTTAATGGCTTAAACATACTTAAACCTGACTTCATAAGTAAATAACTTCTTATTATACACCTGTTTAAATAGATCTTAATGACACGGAACATATCTCTCAGAGCAGAGTAGTTTCAACTGTTGAAACAGTAAAAAATTTAACAACTAAAATATTAGTTTGGCAATAAAACATACATATATGCGATTAACAAAATAAAATCTGTAAGTCTCACAATGAGCTGCAGCTAAAAGACCATAAGCTAAACAATGTTGTTTGCACTGTCTCACAATTTCAATGACTTGACAGCTAAAAATAGTATAATACATACACCACTAAATACTAATTTTGTAATAGTGTGCACATAATTTCACAACATTTAAGGATGAAAGGTGTATAAGTTGATAAGGCCAAGGAATGTCTATTGAAAGGTCTATTCTACCTACATGTACTTTTTCTACTTACTTTAGTACAATGTATACATAAAGCACTTTATCACAGCAGGATACTGAATCACACATTAAGCTACAAGTCTATGAATGTTTTATTGATAATCAGTCATCTTGTAGAATATTCTGTGTACATGCACATCATACTTGTTTCATCTTCGCTCAGATATTGGAGATCTTGGGAACAACTGAGCCTTAATGTTGGGCATTGACCAGGTAGCAGACATTTTTTGCCGAGTTGGAGTGCCTCGGGGAATAGGACTTCTGTAAAACACAACAGGACTCTCTGGGGTCTTGTGTGGGGTGGACACTTGAGGAAAACTTGCTGATAGATTGCCTTGAATTCGAGATCTTGCAGGACTTGGCCAACTACAAAATATTGAAAGTACAGGTGCATATTATGTATAGGAAAAATCAAATATAACTTTTTCTTACAAATCATGGTTTGTACAGTCCCAAAATACTCTTTATTCCCATTTGAACAGTGAATGAACAGAAAAATGGTAAAGTAAATTGTTTCTGGGGCTGTATAAGTTACTTACGTTTAGTTACAGTGTACATACATATAGTGATGAGATATATAAGTTATCTACATTTAGTTAGTACATATAATGAGATATACAGTCCCTCAAACATTCTTCTTTACCATTTGAAAGGTGGGTGAACAGTGAACGCACCGTGAATGAATGGTGAATAAACAGAAGAATGGTAAATGGTAACATTTCAGGACTGTGTTTTCATCTGAACATAAACTTTGATTTTAGAATACTAAATTTTCTTTCACATGCTAAGCCCTTTAAATGTAATAGATCTTATCATGGTATTTAACTAATATATTTCAATGCTCTGACCAGCAGTTGGGATTTGCCATCCTGGAGGACACGAGAGCCCTCCACCTGTGGATAAGTGGATAGTTCTCCTTGTCCACATCTCGGCCCTGTATAGCCCTGTACACATCTAAGTCTGTCTTACAGGGTTGGTACCTACAAAATTTAAACTGTCAGTTATCTTAACACAGGTATACATATTTTAATTTAAAAAATCAAGACCTTTTTGAAATGTACGAGTTCAGAATACCAAGTCCTAAAGACAATTCTCATAAAAAAGAGCTACATGTATTTACGCTCACTGCATATAGTGCACCAAAGAGATTTACCTTCCAAATATTTCACATTGAACATGTTTTTTATATATTGATTTGAACATGCTTTATGCTGTAGACTATGAGGAAATTACACTAACCCACTGATGAAATAAATTTTCCCTCTTGACTTGTTGTTTACTGCCAATGCTGATGTAACAGAGTCCTTAACGAAATTGAGTATGACATCCACCATTGCTGGTAATTTACTAGGAAAAGAATCCCCTGGTTTGTACTGGCTTCCACGAATCACAAAAAAAGGAATGTTTGAAAATATTGTCATTTCTGCAACTGTTGAATTCGGTGGAACAATAGCAACATTAAGCATCACGCTGGAGACATCCTCCAGGTTCTTCCCAGCAAGATCTAAAACAATGTCTCGCCTATAAATCACACGCCTCTTTGGTCCATCCTTTTGATTTGTTATAGTTTTTCTCTCATTAAGCAGTTCAAACATAGACTGGAATTCAAAACTAGGAACTCTGTCTTTGTCTAACTCTAGTGTGATATCTATGTGACATGACTCGGATGTCTCCTCTGTAGAACTCTCCATTGCATCCTCAGAAATGTTATCTGAAAATGTCAATCTCTTTCTTGGAGTTAAAGGTTCCTTATTTGATACATCACTTTCTTTCCCACTATTGTGATCTACAGATCTATCAAGGTTAACTTTTTCACTAAAGTGATTTACAAGATCATTAATCTGATCATTTGACTGTCCCTGGGATTCTGTTCTTGCATTGTCCATTTGGGAAAGCTCCTCAACTACCTGAAGGTCCTCTGTGTTTGAAGAAATGCTGGAGCTCAATGATTTTTCTCTCCAGTTTACATCCCTTATGTTCTTGACATCACTTTCTACATTCTGCATCTCTTCTGAAGACCTTTCAGCCAGCTCATCAACCACATCATCCACATTATTCTGGTTATTGTCCACAACAAACAATTCTGTAGACTGATATCCATCTGCATTGTCCTTACATCCTTCAGTGTTGCTATTCTTTAAATCATCTCGATTATTATTGTCCAGTCTTAGTCTGGCCTCTCTAATGTATGCACACTCATTGCTTTGAATTTCATTTTCTTTATCATGCACTACATTTCCATTGTTCTGAAAATTTGTATCCATTTTCTTGCGCTCATTCAAGGTAGATTTAACTAATCCCTGATAGCCACTGCCCATGCATGAAACCCCCAAACATCCAGGTGATCCTGAGAGCCTTCTTTGCCTGCGTGACCTGTCCAGCAGTGAGAGTTTGGAGAAGAGAGCAGACAAACAGGACATGGGGGTCAGAATACCAGTAAAACTCTCCTGTGACCAGTCACTGCTATCCATGGACCATTCCATTGATCGATTCATTCTACCATATTCATAAATATTCTTCTTAGGCATTGTGATAGAATCATCCATTCTTACTGACTTCTTCATTGCATCTGAGTTGGACATAGATCCATTAGAATTCAGGCTTTTAACCTGATCCATGACGTTGCCATGGAGATATTTATCAATGTCCACCAGTTCCTGCTCGTGGACAGATTCCTCAATGTCAGCCAGAGGGGACATTAACCAGGACACATTCATGTTCCCTACTCCATCTTTACTCTGGTTAACTGACATGTCCATCTGGTTATACTTGAAGGAATGGAAACTGTTAGAGAGAAGATCTAACTTTCCTAAGGCTTCTTCAATACAAAGTGCCAAACTCTGCTTCTGTAGATATTCTTCCAGAAGATCGAGTCCATCATCACTTGTCATGTCTGAGTATGTCTGTAGAAAATCCCAGTATTCTACCCAAGGGATACCCATTTCATGAGCAAGTGCCCTACAAAAAGAGATAAAATTCACAGCACAAACCTATACATTCGATCATATATGGTGTGTTGATACTTCTCATGAATTTCAACAGAATAAGCTGTTAAAATTTAAAGGATAAATAAATTTCTTTACAAAGGTCATGCATTTTCTCCATTACTGCTCAACTCCATGGTACAAGTTTTAAGTTTATTTGCAAAACACTCTGTATCTATTAGTAAACTTGAGCATCTTTTGACATCCAAATCGACAGGAATATTATCAGATGTTCCTGGTATGTAAATAACAGATATTAACACTTATCTGTTATTTTACGCAACCTCTCATCTCACAATACCATAAATCTGGTCAATTTTTCTGTAGTTAATTTTTAGCAATTTTTCAGGTCTACTGAATTCACAAAAAATATTTTCCGTAATAAATTCTTTTGGATAGTACCTTGCAATCATAATTTGTTTAGGAAAGTATGTATCATTTTTTGGCAACAGAGTTGACTTGCAAATTCGGATTCACAAAAATACACCTATAACACATTAACCCAAAGTCATGAAAATAAATGCAAAAAACCTTCCAGATTTATGGTCATTTTGATTTAGCCTGCCACTGATCACAGAAGGGTAGAGGTTAGATTACTCGCTTCACAACCAGGAGTCCTGTGTTCAAGTTTCAATATTGGTGTTGCCGCAAACCCCAAATTTTTTAACATACGGTAGGTAGTGATTATTCCTGTGCACATTGCCCAGCATCAAAATGAATGTCATAGGTCTTTTGGGTACGACCTTATAAATGGAGGTCCTGTCTCACATTCAGCATTATGACAATAAAGAACCCCCACTGCTATACCCTTGCACACTATGTATAATTCAGAATTTGTGGCTTGTGTCATCAACAGCCAGTGTTGTCTCCATATGAGATAAAAATTCTTGAATGGGATGTAAAACAACAAAGAAAAGAGACCTTAGCTTGCCATTAAACCTCACTAAAAATATCTACATATATAAACATAGTTATTGTAAGAATCTCCATTCTGATTGTGTTTACTAATTTCTAACCTGCCGATTCTCTCCAGCCCCTTCTCACTGTCTTCCCTTTTAGTGGAGTAAAACTTGCGCTTATCATAATCTGAACTTTTGGACGGTGGGGTGTTCCACCTCTTGTGAAACAAATCTGCCTGCAAAGAATATATACAGTTACAAACTTTCATCAATCAGATTTTTCAAACCTTTAGAAAATACTATATAGTAAAATCTATCATTATAATATTAAACTATATCTCAAAGTAATTTAATTTCACTTGTGAAATACAATTTGATTGCTTCATTTGATTTTACAAACATTCTTTATATTATATAAATGGAGTTGCTGTTAAGTTGTGCTATGTGATATCCTAGAAATAACATCACAATTTATTTGATTCCTCTGTTTCCAATATATTGCTATGGCAATACTGCTTCACATAACCATATTTGCTTTAGAATTATTCATTAAATTTCATGTACATCAAATGCATTTTAATAAATTAAATCATAAATAATGAAAGTAATATCTAGTAAATTTATATGACATACACTTAATTGGGATAGTTTACGTTCTTTTATAAACTAATTTATGGTTCATAATGCACAAACTGCCCAAACTTACTCCATATTGTATAAAAAGAGTATTGCTTAGATATCATTACCATTCTGTAATTATTTGAGGATTCATGAGATTAATAGTCATATACATGTACCTTAGAAGGGGTCATAGGTCCAGCACAAGCTTTGACAGCCATCAGAGGATCCTTGGGGCTCCAGGACAGAGGTGGCAAGTTCACTCCACTTCGGGAACTCTCTGGAGACCAGGGGGTTCCAATGAATGGCTGAGAGGAGTTGTCTTCTGAACGTAATAATGGGACAAAGTACTGACCTGAAAATGTAGATCTGTTGATGAAACAAATAGAAAGCAACAAAATTCACAGATATATCCTTGTTTGTTCAAAAAAAAAATAAAAAAAAAAATTCCACAAGCACTATATGTTACATAAAAACTAAGCCAAATTTTACTCTAGCTTGCTTGAGGTTTTACACCAGATGCTTTTGATATAAGGAGCAATAGAGATGTTAACCAAGGTTCTTGAAGGGGTAGACCAATGGTATGCATTCTCAAGTTCTATAAAACATTATATGACACATTACCTTCCATTAGTTCCTTTATTTCAGCTTTCTGTGCAGCAGTTGCATTATTTACTCTACTGCAGATAATCTGACAAAATAGAAAGATTCGAACACAGTGCAATATTCAGAGTTTTTCATTTTAATACTAGTTGTTTTATGTCCCATTTGAGACACTTTCAATCATACAGAGACATCACCATCTTTATGTGAAGTACTTTAAATTTTGACCTATGCATGACACTGAAGGCCACAGCAGCAAAGATTTTTTATAGTTCCAATGCCTACCATGACATGGAACCTCTGTTTTCACAACTGTATCCAAAAGATCCATAACTTTCACTCTTAAAACAATGTGCTTGACAAAAGAGCAGTCATTGCCTATATCAAATGTCTCAAGTGTGCCAAGATCAAGAATTGAACCAGGGACCCTCACCACTGAGAAACCATGACATACAGCATATATTACATTTACATGTATCAAAAAACCCTTTGCACAGTGTCCATAAGACCATATACTTTTTATACATCAGTCAACTATTACATCATGCAAATAATTTACTGAGAAGAGGCCCATGGGCCTTTACAGTCACCTGAAACTAAGTCTAATTAACAGAAAAATTAAATAGAACATTAAAAAGGTTGGGTATCTCTAGTGCTACAAGAACAGAATGTTCAAAAGTGATGATCATTATGGTAAATACCATTCCATTGCAAAATCATGACATGGATACACGTTTCCAACTTTTCATTGGTGATCTTGATACTAGAACCTCAAATCCAAAGACAATGAATTTTACTAGTTTGATGAAGACCCCTTTGCTTATTGCTATGGTACAATGCAAATAGCTTGTTTGCTACATGCTCATGTGTAATTTTCACATATTAATTGATTTTATGAGGTTTTTGCACCCTTCCTGATTTCACAGTGCACAGGGGAATAAGGACAACTTAAATTTTGCTTCCAATACATAACATTCATGTTCTTGTACCAAATTTTGAGTCATTTGTTTCGGAGAAGTTGGAAATGTTCAATTGTTTACCAAATATCCACAACAATGGAAATAAGTTATAATGGGTTAATTGACTGAGATGACAGAAAATGCAACAAAATAATTTCAACACATGATACTGTGTGCAATTCTTATGTGTTTATGACTTAAGGAAAAAAAAAAATAATCTGTGGACACTACTGAAATCTACATACATGCATATGTATTTCTGAAAATCTTATAAAGACATAAAATACACATATACAACTGAATGCATATACATGAAAATCAATACAATTACTGTAAAACTAAATCAATAGCATTCTGTTCACTAGTGTATATATGTAATATTTACCTCTTTAGGAGTTTCACTGAATTTATTTCTCACAGATTTGTCTGTTTTAGGGTGAGATATCAGAACAGCCACCACTTCAGCAAAACCATGTTTACAGGCAAAGTGTAATGGGACCTCACATCCCTGAAATGCATGTATCTATTAATCAGTTTACTGTGTGACACATTAAACAATCAATAAAAAACAGGTAAAAAAAAAATTGGATAAATCAAATTCCATTTCGAGGAATTAACATGGAGACCTAATAGTAAAATATTCTTGCATTGTTAAAATAGACAAACTATATTTATCAAGATTCATATGCACATTGTTAACAACTGCAGTGCACTCATGGGGAAATGGCTATCATAACAATTTGTAATGATATCAAATGCAAAAACATAAGAAATGTAAATATAAGAAACAAATGATTTTTCTCTATACATATATCATATAAAATAACATTTTGAAAAACCTTTCTAATTTCTACAATTTCTCATTAAATTCACTTCAAATCTGGCAAATAAGAAGGATTCTATCAAAGATTCACTATTTAGTTTAAAAGTTGAAGTTAAAAAAAAAATGTGAACTTGAATGTTCACATTACAATTTACTATAATTTCACTCTTGATTCACCATTTCCTAATTTTTACTAACACTTTAGATATAATTTAAGTAACACTTGTTTAAAAGTAAATCAATTATCAATTCAATGGAACAGTTTTCAAGAAATCTGAACCAGAAATGAAATATGGAGTAAAATTTCAATAAAAGTAGTTTTATATAAAATATAACACCATCAATGAATTAAACATAATATGTATCAAAATGTAGAGGGGGTAGGGGATCATTTCAGCCCATGTATTTCCTACAACAGTATACTGAGTTTACCTACATGTAGTTGTAAAACATACCTGAGTATTATTATACAATATACAGTATAAAATGAGCTTTACAGAATTACATTCATGATGTACAAAAAATGATTTAATCGTCTTCAACCAATGTACAAAACGTTTCTTGACCAAAGTACAGAAATGTCGCAGGATAATTTTTGTTTACCCCTTTATCTGGTGTGTTCAGATATAGGTCTACAATGAAGTTAATTCTATTCATCCTTGTGCTCTCTGTCTCATTAGTATGGCCATACAACTTGTCAATGAAGCTGGGGTCCTCCAATGTATCCAACAGAAGCTGACAGATTCCTGCTTGGTTGCTACGTGCGGCCACATGTAAAGCATTATAACGAGACCCTTCCTAAAAGAAGATTTTACTATACAGTAAAATTTGCTTGTTTGTAACTCTGTTATAAAGAAATGTCTATTATTACTCCCTGCTATTTCATATTCCATAACAAACCTCATTCTTACAATCCCAAGGACATTCTTATGAGCAAGGTTTTGTGATTACAAAATTCATTTTACATACAATTGTTTCATAATGGCCTTTCCAATATATGTACTAACACTAATTATATATTAAAATTTCTGCCATTTCATGGTCCTATGTATCTACAAGTATTTTGTATTTTAAGCTCTTTTATTTACATTAACTTAATATAACAATGTAGGTTAGTGTGTAATTCTACAACATTCATCAGATAAAATAACTTGGTAATTTCATTAATTCATTTCACTGTCCTCCAGTGGACAATAAACCACCAGAGTTATAGAAGCAACGTGCACTATGTATAATCACCTGAAGAATGACAGGTGTATCTCCACTGCTGATCAGAAGCCTGGGGTTTTCCCACACCAACGATTCTACGGAAGCAGCATTGCCTTCTTCAATTAATTTTCTTAGATGACTTAGCTCCTGAGGCTTTGGCCCTTTAAATGGACTGCTTTCCACTGAAACTCCTGTACCTAAAGTTGCGATTGCTCCATTTCCATTCTGTAACAATTCATTATATTATCACATGTTAGATAATATCTAACGTATAATAATTCAGACTTAAATATGTTAAAAACATTAGAAAGTCTAATATTCTCAAACATGTCTACATATACCATATTGTTCATAAATGTCACCTCATATTCATGATATTGTTTAAACAGTTGTATAATTGAAGAACAAAGTCTTAAAAAACATAATCAAAAGCTATAATTCACACTGGCCTAGGTAAATTAATATGTTTCCTCTAGGCCTTTACTAAATTATTGTTTGTTTCCCTTTTGCACTAAATTCAGACCTATGGATATGATGGGAGAGGAATGAGTTGGTTAAAATCTATTTTTTATTTTGGGAGCAAAAAAAAAAAAAAAAAAAAGTAAAATACTTCTGCAAGTTTCATGAGAAATCATATATAGCATATAATAAAATCTCAGTCAAGTAGCAGAAGTAAAAGACTCCAGAGTATGTTTTATACTTTGGTAATTAAAAAGAAAGAGAAAAATTGTAACAAAATCAATGAAAATGATTTGAGTTGAGGTAAAAAAATTTTTTTTACCATCTATTAAAATGAGGAAACAGAATTTTGATTTAGATCTATCTAATTTAGCTGATTTGCTGATATTGTCAAACAACATTAACTAGGAATATACATACATACATACATACATACATATATATATATATATATATATATATATATATATATATATAAATATAAAAGTATATAAAAAATATCTCAAAGCTGATTAAGTATATACTCAATCGGCTTTGAGATATTTTTATCATACTACTACTTGTGTAGATTTTCTAAAATTAAATCTGGATTATATATATCTATCTATTTATATCTATATATCTCATGTATATCAGTCAGGGTTCTTACTAGACATTTTGTTTCTTTAACTATTTTTTTCAAGTTACATATTAACCTAATTCTAGCTATTAAGTATATGATAAACTCAACAGTTTGATCTGCAGAACCATTCATGACCTTGACAATAAAATTATAGCTAAAATTTTAAATAAATTCATTTTCAAAGTGGGAAAAATGCAGAAAAGTATGAAAAATGCGAAAGATAAAGTAAACTCTTCCTATTTATTTCTTGCTTTCTAGAAATTACTGGATTTAGAAAAATAACTTGGATAAGTCGTACCTAAATATAATTTGTTTATAGTTGCACAATATGAAATATCATGAGGCCAACGCATACTTCACAATATGATTTTTTTGTAACCCAATGCAGACACATTTTTTTTCTTTGACCGTGTTGACCTTATCTGAATTACCTTTGTTGTGTGTTTCCATGGTGATGCAATGTCATCTGGGGACAACCTGGAAAACTTTTCTGCATCCTCTTTTGTTTTAAAGCATTTGAACCTAGCTCCTGAGAACTTTTTGGCAGCTTGTAAAGCCAATTTTTTGTCAGTAAACACCAAATTTTTATCTGCAAAATATACAATAGAAATAGTCATGAACAATCTTAATGGACTCAGATCTCCAAAATTAATTTCTGGGCCTGGCCCCATAAAACAAGCAGTATCCTCTAGAAGTAATAAAATTTATTAATATGACTTAAGTCTTTACAAATAATACTGTCAAATTGGCAATATATAAACAAATATATCTGTACTATACATACAGAGGACTTTTGTTATATTGAAGTTCAGGGAACATGAAAAAGACCTTGTTATACCCAGTGTCATATCATGAAATAGATAATTATTGTATGATCAAATTATACTCCAGAATATCAGGCCACCAGCATTATCATATCATTGGCAAAATTAAAACTTGAAGTTGAAAAAGAGAAAAGAAAGAAATTCTATTTTTGAAAATACATTATACATGAAAAGTATGCCAGCATGAAGCTTTGCAGTTCATACCTTAAATGTATTTTCAAAAATGAAATTAATTTTCTTAACTTATATATAAATTTACACTCTATTACTTTCATTTCTGTCCAAATTGATAGCCCTTAAAATTAACTTACAAGATTCATACACACATTGTTCACAATTGCATTACATTCATGAGGAAACAGCTATCATTAAAATTAGTAAAGATACTGAAAGCAAAATCATTGGAAATATTTCTGTCTGAATTTGTTCTTAATATACAATGTCTCCCTACTTTGTGATGCTAAGCTTTGTGTTTTTACTCCTTATTTTGGTTTGTTAATGATATCAGCTTCAGTAAGCTTCTTTGAAGTCTTGAATTGAAGTACATTACAGAAACATCATTAACTACTTAATTTTTTTTTCAAATAAAAAAAACCTAACAAAATATATATTATTTTATTGAAATACTGAGTATACTATTGATGAACTGTTATAACCTGAACAAGAGTTTATTTTCTGCCTGTTGTCATCACATGTGCACACTTTATCTTCCAATTCAGATAATAATATATCATTGATTAAAAACAAATCACATGATACCCTGAAATTTTCAACATATCATCTCTGTGCAGAGGAGATACAAGTTTGACAACTGTGATGTCACTTACAAATCATATGATGCCCCTACATTTTCGATACACCATTTCTGTGTAGGGGTATATTGGTCTGAAAGCTCCCATAGTTTTCAATGGTGTAGGGGTATATTGGCCTGAAAGCTCCCATAGCTTTCAATGTATGTCAGCATTCATTTTTAACATTATTTAATTTCATTGTTCTGATCTCTAACTGTGATGTTTTGATATTGTGATTATATGATGTTCAATGTGATACATATACTATATGGTATTCTATGTAATAACTGAATAATATTTATCAAATATGTTATTGAAAAGTACATAAATTGTCTAAAGGTATTCAGCGGAATACATTTGTTACAGTTAGATTGAACATAATACAAATTTCTATTTCAAACCTTGGTTGACTCCATATAATGTCCCAAACTGACTGTGTAACTAATAATATATGTATGTGTGTACATGTAATTATAAGTGTTATATGACCCTTATTCTGGAAATCTATAATTCTATTCTAGACCATATGGATTTTTGCACTGTACTGACTACAGTTGTATAATTTTTTTATTTAATTGTATAGCCCTAATTTCTGTAAATGGTTGAGGCATACATTAATGTTGGTGAATGCCATCACTGTTATGATCTAGATTAATCTGAATCCTATTAGGGGCCTAGCCTATATCTGTCTAGGTAATCTCAGAAATCATACTCAAAATAACACTGCATTTAATTCATGCATCACAAACTTCAAATTTTTTTTAGAAGTTTTTGCTCACTGAATATTTCAACTATTTGCTCACGTGATGTGCTACAATAAATGGTCACCTTCTGTATCCTCAAAGGGGGCTCCAAGAGGGGGGCACACTCCATAATACACCGTCACTTCAGGAGTAGGTACTTCCTCTCTATGACCAATATTAGGGCTCCTCTCGCATAGCTCAGTATCACCAAGAGTTTGTGACTCGTAACTATCGGTTTCATCTACTACATCAGACACAGGATGTTGCTTTTCATAAAGCTTGGATGCCAGCTTCTTTTGAAACAACAATTTTGTGGTTGGTAAAATTGGACCAACATTTACACCTAACTCTGATAACTGATGTTTCAGTTCATTTACACTCAGCTGTTTAACAGCTTCTAAAATTTCTTCCATCTTAAGTAAGTTGTAGTAATTCCATCTTCGTCCAACCTCATCTTCCAATATTTACTCTCAATTTCATTTCTTACACGTGTTTTGATTGGATCAGCGATTAAATATTCCACCAATCAAAACCAATCTAAAAAAACACCACATTTTGACTGGTTCCCCATGTAAGGTTCAAACAGAAAACTAGTCAAAAGAATCACCCTATCCTCCGCGTAGGAATAGGAGACAGCATACAGCAGTTTTATCAGTGAAAAAAGTGAGAAACGGACATGGATCCTACCATGATCATTGCGAAGCTCACTGGCGGGTTTAAGCCCGTTTCTCACTTTATTGATAAAAATGTCGACTTCTGGCTTGAGTTTTACTAAACTTCTTTAAATAAAGTACGTTAGCCAAATAACTTTTTAAACTTCTGATACGTTAAAAAAAATCATCGTAACTTTACGACACCCTATATGCTATCCTTAGTTAAAGTTTTTTCTGATATTTTTCTTCATGCATGTAAATAAAATGGCTGCCCTCTTGCTGTTTTAGGACATTTTGAAAGAAAAGACACACCTAGCTCGTCATCATCGAGTTTTTATGGAACATAAATTCAAATGATTAAAGATATCTTTTTAATTATTTCAAGATTCATCAAATCAATTATTGCTTTGATCAATTCAATCGATGCAAGCATTAATTCAATTGATGAGAGCAATAATTGACTCGATGATATCTTCAAATAATTAAAAATATCTTTAATCCTTTCAGTTTATGTTAATTTGGCGCTTCATAGGAGAGGCAATAGGGTCTTGGTGGGTGGTATATATGCTAAGCAAAGTCAAGTACTATGGGGCTAATTCATGCTGATTGGGTGTTTCATCCAAGTGTAGCTCATAGCCGCGGTCGTGTCTGTCCGTCCGTGCGTCCGAGATCATCATATCTCCTTAAACATTTCATCAGAAATTAATCATAATTAAACACAAACATTCCTTATGGCAGGGATTATTGACCCACGGTCATTTTGAATTTAAAGATCAAGCTAGGTTACGTAGAACTTACACTTTATAAGGAAAACGTTGCTTATTTCAACAGTTTTTTTTAAAAACAGGTATTGATCATATATTAGATAAAATGAAGTAACGGGCAAATGACTTCCAAGCAAAGGTCACCCAAGGTCATTTCATAAAGTTCAAGGTTACTCAATATATATATATATATATATATATATATATATATATTTATATATATATCTGTATATATATATATATATATATATATATATATATATATATATATATATGTATGTGTGTGTGTGTGTGTGTGTGGTAATACTGAAAAGAAATTGACAAACTTCATATTATCTCAGTTCTTTCTTATTCACACATCTGATAATATGTTTGGGTGTTTTTAGAAATGTAACATCAATCTACTGTAAATATATATGATTACTGCTAGATATTATTTTTCATATAGGGCACTTAATGGTACTTGTATGTCATTTAAAATCCAATTGGGTAAATGGTCACACCTTCATTCGGAGCACCTCGCTTTTTTCTATGCGATATATATTTCTGAGGATTTCCGAATGTTCTCATGGTGGAGAGAATGGAATGGACAAGTGCAAGTTAAACTGGTGGCGGTGAAGCTTTTTTGATGAAAATAACTCGTAAATCACAATTATTCATCTAAAGAATTGCTAAACAGAGGGCACCTTGGTAACACACAATTTCAGTGTTATTGATATCTAGATTAGGTAAGTTGTGATTGCGAACAGAACAGTATGTAGCAGACGAAATAAGAAGGGGAAACACCCCCAAAGGCCAAACGGTGTATTCGAATAAGCAGACTATGAGACGAGAAGCATACACATACCTGCATCATCTATGTGGTCAATTTTGTTTTCTAAAATTTATACAAAACAATTTTTCGTAACAGTTTTAGCCATGTCACTTTTTTTTTTTCACCCCAGGCACGTCACGAGATGTAAATTAATAAAGTTAACTAGCTTATAGGCCCACAAAAAATGTTTGTACATTTAGTATTTGTTTTGTATATTTATCAAATGATATAGAGTTTCAAATGAATAAAAAAACCAAAAACAAAACAAATATAAATCAACATGAATTTATCAAACCAATAATAGGAATTAACAATTTATAGGTGGGACTGTCACATATCTCAGCCATATATGTCTCAGGTATGTAATATTCTCTATATATTATGTCCTTTTGATAACATTGACTTTTATGAATATTTTCTTTTTTCACATGTTTTGCTCAGTAATAAAAACAGATGTTTGTAATCCATGGGATGCCACACTTGCTGGTATCCGCTCCTGCCAAACAAAAATGAGTTTCATGTACATGTACCTATGCGTATCAAACTGGAAATTGGATTTGATGTTCACAAATCACAGTTGCTCCAATATCATCAAATGGTGGACTGAGCCATGATGGAATCTTTGCAGGGTCCATAATTCATGGAGTAGTTATTACACACATGTATTATTAATTGGTCTTATATTGGGTTGCTCATGAATGGTGCACAATGAACACCATGATCAAATGTCAGCAAATAAGGTTGCTGACTTTCACTGAAATAAGGAAATGAGAGATGATGATTCAATTAATTTTGGATCATTTGATTAATTATGCAATAGCTATAGAATACTTGAACAATAAATATTCAATGAAATTTCAGGTTGAATATTAGTTTGGCAATAGGATTTGCAAGTCTACAATAAGGGAACAAAGTTTTATATTAGAATATATGTATTATTGGGAAAAAAACACCTTTAAAAATCTTTTTCTCAAGAGCAACAGGGCCATGATTAGTTATATCAATTTGCATAAGCATCATCAGGAAGTACAGATTAAATTGTTTTCAAATGTGGCCCCTAGGGCAAAAGGTAGATAGGGTAACAGTCAGGGATGAAAGTTTTATGTGGGAATTATTTACTAGTAAAAAGTCCTGAAAACTCTTATGAACTGCTAGACTGATTAGTCATGTTGATAAGCAAGCATCCTAAAAATGCATATATTCCAGTTTATTCAAATCAATGTTGGTAAGCAAGCACCCTTGGGTAATGCTGATTCCATTTTATTCAAATCATGGCCCTTGAGATAGGGTGAGGTCACAGTATGGGATCAAATCAATGGGAATTTTTTTTTCTTAAGAACAGCAGGACCATGATTAGTCATATTAATATGTAGGCCATGATTAGTTATATTAATAAGTAAGCATCCTGGTTGGAGTGTGAATAGGGAATCAAAGATTTACTTAACAATATTATGGAGAAAAATTTTAAAACTTTATTATTCTCAAGAGCATCAGGGTCAGGATTAGTCATGTTAATAAGTAAGCGTCTTCAGTTAGTGCAGATTCAAGCTTGATCAAATCGGTGTCCCAGGGGTAGGTTGGATCACAAAAGGGATTTAAGGTTTCATATATATGGATAAAACTTTGAAAATCCTCCCAAGAGCAACAAAATGGTGATCTTCTGATAATGCAGGCTGTTCAAACCAATTGGTTGTGGGAGGTAGATTAGGGCCACAATAGGGCTAAAATTTCACATAGGAAGATACATGAAATCTTTAAAAATCTTTTCAAGAATCACAGTAATCCTGCAACACTATACTTCCACAAATGAAAAATGACAAAAATGAAGTTGGGACCGACTATTTTTTAAGTTTAAGTGAAAAATGGATAAAAATGATAATATTACAACATTTTTTTAACTTGTTGATGCTAGTTTGAATAAACAAGATAGTAGGCCCTATCATGGAAATATTTCATTATTATCAAATCACAGGTATCTGAATTTTAATCAATAAATAATAAGAACATTTTTTGTCGATATTTATTATTGATTAAAATTCAGATACCTGTGATTGAATATCAAATTTGGGCCAGTGGTTTTCATTTTTAATGGCCCGAAGGGACACTAAAAGTTAATATCAATTGACCAGCAAACGTTTAAGTTGGTAGCCCTATTGACCAGTGAATAAAAATATTTTGAGCCCTGATGTATGTACTGTAGATATGGATGCTGCTTCTACTTGAAACAGTAGACAAATTCTTATTGTGTCAGTGCCCATTGTCAACAAGACTTACCAAAATAGTGAACTGAACCGTCTTCCTTACAATATGCATACAAAATGTGAAGCTCTTCATCAGAAATTAAAATTCAAAAGTATTCTTACAGCTGATATTCTGTTTTCAACTTAAAGAATAACTTTAGGAAATACAGATTCAGTGTAACAACTAGGTTGGTTGTTAGGAGTTTAGTATCCTTAAGTCTTTTACTCATATAAATGTGATTTTATTTTGACCTATGCCAGGCACTTTTGAGTCATTTAGCAGTGAGGGTTCTTTAGTGTCCCTCACTATGACAAGGGATGCAACTTTCACTTTTAATGCAAAGTGCTTGGGGAAAAAAAGCAGTGGCTGTATATTAATGTCTTGAGTCTGTTGTTGCCCTTGTTGGAGGTACCTGTAAATATAGTTATACAAAACAGACTTAAATACTTATAAGTATAGTATATGTAGTTACTAAGGTAGAATATTTACTTACTAGGAATAGTCTTTGTACAGAACCTGTTGGCATACCCACTAAAACACAATTTTCAGTTTACTAGGAGAAAAGATGAAGAAGAATGGAAGCCTAAATATATAGTGTATTGGGATTAAATGTTCTAATTATTTATTGTATAGAAAGAATTGTGTTTGATAACTGGCATTATATTTTGGAAGGTTACTACTTTGCAGAAAATGGATAACTATGAGAACTTTGGGAATGAAAATGAATCAGACTCCGCCCCTGAAATTAGTGTGAGGTCTGAAACTGATGGTCGAGAGAAAGCTGATGATGTTGAAATTAAAGTTGACAACTCGGCAGGTGATGGACGCCTCCAGATTTACAAAACAGAAGTACAAGAAAATGTGGATTACGTTGATGATCCAGGAGCAAAGGATATCCCTAGAGGTGGAATTGAGTAAGGGGTGTTAATGTTTAGAGTACCATAAAGTTAAAAGTAATTGAATTTCTGAGATGAATGATGTAAACATGATAAAGCTTTTAATTCATCAATTGAAGAATAATGCTTGAATCTTCAATTGTTATGGTATGCAATTGTACATTGCATATAGGGTAAAGTAAAGTTTTACACTCTATGCTGTGTATTTCAGGGGATTACAGTGGATGGTGAAAAGGGTACTGGAGCACATAGTATTTAGACTCATTACTGTAGTCTTGATTATCCTGGACTTTATTTTTGTCATTGTGGAGTTGACAGACCAGGACTGTAAAAAAAACCGAGGAACTCTGGAAATTCTGTCACATGTCCTGATTAGCTACTTCATGCTGGAGGTTTTCTTCAGAGTTTTCTACCAGGGGTATGAACTTCAAATGAATATTATAGGGAAAAGAATTTGATTTTAATATATATTGGTCTCAGACTGATTATTTGACACATCTGCATTTTATAATTTGTGATTTTACATGTGAAATGTTGTAAAATGTAACAGTATCAAGTCATTTCCAACAGCTTTGTTAACATTTCAAAAAGCACTTTCTTGCAGTTTGGGTACACGTTTTCACATATTTAACATCACCACAAAGAGAATTTACAGTTCTCCATTTACATCCACTAAAGAGCTAGTAACTTAGCTGTAATCTTGTGTGTGGATGTGTGTGTGTATACATGTATATCTGTAAACAATATTTTCAAAAGGCACAGCTTAGATATTCAAATTTTCATTAGAGATGTAAGATTCATGATTTGCAAGAACTAATTAAGTTTGGGAATAAAATGTGGATGATTTTGAAACCTTGGCAGTATTTATTGGTGTTTTGTTTTTTTTAGAGTGTTATATGTAATGACATTGCAGAATCAAGATATGGATGTTTTTACCCCTAAAATTTAAACACTATTCAATCCATAAATGCCTCTATCTACATAAATTTTCCTTGAGTTATTTACAGTTATAAAGTATTTGACCCCTTTTTTGTTCATTAAATTGGACAAGTTATTCCATTCTTTGCTTTATAAATACATCTACTTCTGTAGTTCAACTGAACTAAATGTTTCATTTGAGCCAAAGGTTTGTTTGATGGTGTTGTAGTCGTTGTATATGTGGGTTTTTTTTCATTTCTCCAGAGCCACAAGATTAATTTCATTCTATTGCCACCAAGTATTCTTTAATAAAGGGGATTTAAGTCTTTAAAATGAAGGGTTATATGTCCAGTGGGAGATAATCAAGAAATAAAGCAGTGTGCTTGAAGTCTTTTTAAGAGCTAATGAACCATAAATGCCAAGATTTGTTTGAAAGTTTCCTTATCTAATAAAGATTCAAGATGTTCAAGTTCCTTCAAACCATGGACCAGGCCCCAAGCCCAGAATGGAGCCACAATAGAATTTTACATAAGAATATATAGTATAATTCTTTAAAATTTCTTACCATAATCCCAATGGCTAGGGCAAGGATGCAAATTGGAGTTCAAATTTGCTTTAGAATTAAATTTTTTGTTCTTAAGAACAACAAGTGTGCAGTTTATTAAATCATAAAATATGCATTACAAGCATGTTCATGTAGTGTAGTGTAAGTTGTAGAAATTCATATTTGTTCAAATTCTGGTCAGAGTGGGGCTACAATAGGAAGTTTAAAGTTTTACATAGTGATTTATGAATTTAAAAGATTCTTCTTAAGAAGACAGTACAATATACAATTTATCAATTTTTAATATGCATGCAAGCAAGCATCTTCATTAGCATATTCTATTTTGTTCAAATCCTGTCCCTCAGGCACCGAGGAAGGCCACAATAGGGCATTGATACTTTACATACATGAATATACAAGATATTTTTCCCTTTAAAATCTTTTTTCCATGAACCACATTGGTACAGCTAGTCTTCTTGATATGGAAATGTCCTTGTATTGTGTAGATTCTATATTCTTTACTGTGGCACCAGAGTATGTCTGCAGTAAGGGTTCAATTATTGAGATTTAAATGCAGGATATCTTTCCAATAGTAATAATGATTACAGTTTGTGAAAATAATAACCCTGGAACATGTGGTGTTATACAGTGGTGCAATAACAAGATTGACCTTATTGCTGAGTCAACTGGTCGGGGTAGCTGAGTGGTTAGAGCATTTGCTTCGTAACTGGGAGGTCATGAGTTTGAGCCCCTCTCATTCCATGGCTGAGTCAAACCTAAGACGTAAATATAGGTAGTCATTGCTCCTTCGTCAAAAGCTCGGCATTTAGAAGTGAGAATCACGGGTCTTTCAGATACGACCTTAAAAACGGTAGGCATTGGCATGTTAAAGAACCCTCACTGCTACGGCCCTGAATGCTAAGCATTGGTCTAAATTTATGGTACTTCACCCACAGCTGGTGACTTCTCAGTATGAGTGAAAAATTCTCCAGGTGACATAAAACAAACAAACAATGAATGAATCAATCATATTGCTGAGTCCTTATCAGGTAGTGCTTCAAAAAGGTATTAACTCAGATGAGCATCTTGGTGTAAACTTGTAAAGTTCAATATTGTATTTTAGCGAATATGTAATGATAAAGACTAAAGAATCATATATTCCATTCCCTGTCTGATGCATTGCAGAATATTGATGAATGATTTAAGCAGTTATTTTAAAGTTATTTCACTGCCAGAAAGAAGAAAAATCATGGTTTATTTTTTCAATTAACACTATTCTAACAAATCTTCAAAGCACTTCTTGAACTTACAAGAGTAAGTACTGTCCTGTAATTCTTTCAGGAAACGATTGTTCACAGAATGCATGATGCTGGAGATGGTAGACATTGGTGTGGTCACGGTGTCATTTATTGTTGATGTGGTATTTCTACTCGTTGCAGAAGGATCTTCTTGTGCCAATAATTATGCCAAGTAAGTTTTATATGTAAATTGCTGATATAAGGAAAAAAAAAGAAGAACAGTTTCCACTGGCATTGGGTCAGTATTATAGAAATGTTGCAAAACTACTGATACTGAAAACTTACTGTGTTCAATTTTGTAATGTTTTAAATTATCAATATATTTGAGAAATGCTGTTTTATAAAATTTTATAGAAACTGAATTACAAATCCACATTAAGAGTAACATTCACAAATAATGAATTTATAAATCAGCTGACAAATCTCTGCCTCAAGTAAATGAAGCATGTACATGTATGTATTAATACATGTAATTATCCTTAATATACCAATCAATTTGAAACGTTGCTTTAAGAACACTTCATTCTAATTCATCTGACTAGTTTAATAGTAATTTTTTCATACATACAGACTACTTATCATTGGACGTGTGGTGAGAATACTACGAATTGCAAGAATAATCTTCTTAATGGTTCAACAAAAACGACACATAGCAACAGCTTCCAGAAGGATTGTTTCACAAAACAAACGGCGCTACCAGAGGGATGGCTTTGACCTTGATCTTTGCTATATTACTGGTTTGTTGAGAAACTTGGTCCATGAAAAAAAATGCATAGTATAATATATAATTTACTTTATTTTGTATTTGAATATATTTAATCTTTGTATCAAGTTGATGACTGTATAATTTCATAAAAGAATTTATTAGAAAATTAGAATTAAAAAATAAATCCACTGCTATTTAAATTGAGGTGATTTCTTTTTAAAGTTTAAACTAAAATTTTGACGTGCTTCAATGTATTGAGCATGTAGTAATGTACATTGTATATTTTTCTTTATACTCACAATATTATTTTGACAGAATCTAATCACTTATTTTCAAGATTAGTATACTTTTAATATGTACACAGAGCACTTGAGTCCAGCCATTATATATTGAATGTTTTTTTATAATCGTTTCAGAGCGGGTGATTGCCATGTCCTTCCCCTCAAAGGGGATGATGGCCATGTATCGCAACAATGTCAATGTAAGTTTTGAAGATTATATCCACAAAATAGTGGCAAGTGTACTCTATCTATAAAGTTTATGCAACATACTGGTAAACAAAAAAAAACCAATTTAGCAGTACAGTGTCATGTGTACTTATAATGAAAGTATAATATTACCTCAAATAGCAATGTAAATGTACCCATTGACTGTGTCACCTTAATATACATTTGTTTCCAAATACATTTTTTTGATCTTCAAACACAACACAAATGTATCGATGATTGTAAATAAGATATGGCTTACAGTGATATACAGTTGTTTCTTTTGTAGGAAGTAGCAAGATTTTTTAATACAAAACACAGGGGTCACTACAGAATTTACAATCTATGCAGTAAGGATAATGAATATGTTTATTTTGTAATACTAGAGATAATATATAATTTAGATCTAACTTTTATAATCAGATATTTTAACAGATAGTGTTTAACACTTTCCTTTATCTCTGTAAATTCAAACTATGTGTACAATAAGTACATGAATATAGAATTGTTGAGACAAGGTTTTCAAAGGGAAAAGCATTTCGTTTGTTTGTTTGGTTTTTGGTTTTTTTTTTTTGGTTGAAATTCATGTTTCATTGAACCAGTATATTTATTAGATCTATAATATGATTTTATATTCTAGAGTAATGGTGCTTAATTTGTTGTTTGTAGGCGAGCGAGACTACGATGAAACCCTTTTCAATAACTGTGTGGAGAGAGTCTATATTGATGACCACAATGTCCCAAGAGTCAGGTGAATTTGAAAGTTCTTTTCATGAAATTAAAATTTTTAAATTTTTCATAGATGATAATTTTCTCATCCATCAGTTGGTCTGTAATCATGCCAGTGATTTTGTTAATTTATTACAGAAAATTACCAGGTAACATGCAGCAGAAACAAAATTTACAATATGTGTTTTTAGAATGAGGGTTTATTAATTCCTGAAGAAACAAAACGACTTCATCAAATGAGTATTAACCTCTCCTGTAAGGCCTCTGTAATTTACTGTAAATTCCTTATATTACAGTAGCTACTTAATTTGGCAAAATAGCAGTTCTCTACCGATATTCAGAAAAATATAAAATCACAAGTTTTTATCCACCAAATGAATCTATAACTTTATTGATTTGAAATAGATAAAAGCAGAATTAGTGTTTTGAGGAGAGAGAGAGAGAGAGAGAGAGAGAGAGAGAGAGAGAGAGAGAGAGAGAGAGAGAGAGTTGTTTTCACTGATGAATATGAATACCAAAAGAATTACATGCATATGATAAGAAATCTACTGTATGCAGAACTGTTCATTCATGTAATGACTTCACCAGCTGTAAATAAAGTACCACAAATTTTGACCTATGCATGACACTTACAGCTGTATCAGTGAGGGTTCTTTATCATATCAATGAATACAACAATATGGGACCTTTTAAGGTCATATCTAAAAGACCCTGGTGACTTTAGCTTCTAATGTAGGGCATTTAATTGTCAAAGGCACAGTCACTACCTATGTTAAACATCTAAGGTTTGATGAGAACTGAACCTGGGCATTCCAGTTTTAAACTAAGCACCCTAACCAATAGGCTGCTGTGACTAGTCTCAACAACATGCTATGCAGTATATACTGTACAACTTTACATTAGTTTGAACTGATAAAGACATGGGCACACTTACTGACAAAGGAAATATACTATAAAAATTTCTCACAATTCCTAAAAAACATTGGTTCATTATATGTGAAGGAAAATTGTTATGGTATTATTGGTGGTCTGAGGAAAAAATCTACTTCTTTATAGTTGAGTTCCTTATATAAAATCAAGATTTACTTTCACTTTTAATTGCTTGTGTACATCAAGTGTGTAAGCTTTGTAATAAGTTTTTTATGCAAAAAGAAAAACGGAAACAACTTCTTTTAATACTTGACAGCATTTATTTCTTGAATACAGATGTGGCATTGTGGGTATGATGATTGTTTGATGAGTGTAACCTATTTGCTGTTGTTATTATATTTCCTTATTAAAAACTCTGTTTTTATTTAGCACACATATACTGTTATGTTTAGTTAACAAAATAGCACATTAACAAATTGATTTAGTGTTTTTGCTCTCTCTCTCTCTCTCTCTCTCTCTCTCTCTCTCTCTCTCTCTCTCTCTCTCTCGTTGGCTTTTATACCAGAGATCTCACTCTATTGTAGATGCTTTAGTTTTAATAGGTGTTTAAATTTTTAATTATCATCAATAGTCAATATTCAGATATAATCTTGGTCCCAAGACGCCTAAGAATAAAATGTGATTATTCAGTGTCTTGCTGTTTTCCTTATTTCTTCTATTATGGTACAATATTTGTATTGAAATTATTTCCAGAAACTCAACTCTTGATTTTAAATGAAATGTTTCTTGGGATAAACAACAGATATGAGAAAAATATCTTTTGCAACAAAACTTCGAATTCATTGTACTGCTTTGAATTTTGACACCAGTCCTTCTTTCATATACTGGTAATTATTGTGCAAATGCAAGTTGATAAATAAAAGAAATGCATGCATATTCTAGTATGCCAAATTTTCATGGGCCAAAACATATTTAAATGGCTTTATCGTTTTTATACGTCTGTCATAGTTGTATTATGGCATGGCATAGTGCAACTGTCCATCATTCAGTCAGCATTTTATGGACAAGGTAAGAACAGTCCTTTTAAGGCTAGAATCATCAAATTAATGGTACACATGTTTGCAATGATTTGAAGAAGAAGCTTATTGTGTTCATAAGGTCAGTAGTCAGATCAATCTTACATGTGTAATGTTGTAGGACCAAACAAGATGGAAGTGGGTATTGATAAGGCAAAAGTAATAGATCTTGATAGACTTATCAGCCATCATAGAACATAGAATGGTTGTACAATATAATGGTATTGTGCAGTGTTTTTGTGGATCTGTTTGTGCACATCCATCAGCACCTTGTGGGAAGGATTAAAAAAGAGCTCCAATTAGGCTAGGACAATAAAATCTGCTGATATACATGTTCCTTATGATGAGAGGAATATGTCTCATTTTTTAGGATAGAGGTCAAGGTCATACAATGTACTTTCATGTAATCCTGAAGGAAAACAGTGATCAAATTTATGTATATGTTCCCCATGGTGTTGGTGCAAATTATATTTTGAAAAGGATTTTTTTTTTTTTTTTTTTTTTTTTTCGCTTCTCAAGTTATACAGCTGTACTTTAATATTAAAGTAAATCTACAAGTTGATATGAAACAAAGTCATCTTGAAACTAACATTTTATTAATAATCTGATATTGGAGAAAGTGTTGAAAGAATATTGTCAGAACCATTTTTTGAGTAATGAATGGTTTTAACTGCATTACTGAATTCATCATTGGATGGGTGTATTTTGCAGCATGCTCTTGTTGTTACATCTGTCTCCACAATAAATACATCCATCCATCCTGTTCCAATTTATACAGAAGATGACTAAAAACAAACAGTTAAATTTTAGGTGACAAAAGAGGGATAACTTGAGAAAATGCACTGGTTGAACTATTATTCTGTTATGAATGGTTCTTCCTTTCTATTTAAGCTAATTGTGTAATATATTTAGTTGCTTTCTAATGCTCTTATGACTTTAGAGTTTAGGTTTAGATATTTTCACATGATTTATTTTTATGAGCAACTAATTCTGTGTAGCTTTTTATCACAAGATTTCCACTTGTTCATGATTCCACACAATTATATGTGAAAAATAAATATTCTGTATTTTTTGTTAGTTTTATCTAATTAGTGTAATGAATAATTACAGCATCAAGTTAACATCAAAAGACATTGTAGAGGTATATCAATGCATTGCCCATCATGTTGTTAAAGTTAAAAATGCATGTAGATCAATCTTAGTCAACTGCTTTTAACTCAACTAGATCCATTGCTAAATTAAGTAATTTTTTCAGAGTATAATTTATCGATTGTATATATCTCTATTTGTCTTTTATCTAATACATTTTCTAGTTTTTGGACCTTATAAAGGCCACTTGGCAATTTTCAACAAACTTACCAGAACTAATGTATATATGTGTATGTAACATTAAGTGACCTTGGGTATTGGGGAAAATTAGATGCCAGTTCAGAAACTTGACTACACCTCCTTTCCAATGGAAAATACTGAAGAAACGATGAATATTGGGTGGGTCATTTAAAAGTCATTTATCCCCTGAGAACCACTGCACAACAATTGGAAAGACATACTTAGTAAGTGAAAATTTTCTACTTCGTGTAGATTACAATTTATTCAAACATGCAGATGAAGCCATAGTAGAGACCAAGTTCTATATATAAGGACTACCAGTGCGAAATATTTCAAGAATCTTCTTGTCAAGAACAAGGCTTTATTAATTAATGGTTAATAAACTTTTATACAAGTTTATGGGTTGCCGCACCCTAGGGCATTATTGTAGTTGAATGCAATTGATGGAAAAATATCAAATCAGAAAGTTACAAAGGCCAACATAGGGAAATATGACTTTCTATCTGGAAGATGGTGGACAAGGTACGTAATTTAGAGCAAAGTGTTGATATATGAATAGAGAGCCAATCTTCTACACATAAATACAGAGGGATGTAGAGAGGAAAAACAATCTTTTGACAAGAGCAAACCCAGACGTGGAATATTCTCTTGTATATTTCAGAATGTCTCCACCAATGGTAGTCACTGTTTACAGTAATAGGTCATAAAATTTGAAAGGTTCAAAGTATTAGATTCATTGCTGGAAAATTATAAGGCTACTTTCACTCAAGGTTGAAGAACTCTTTTTAATATCTACATGCATAATAGTCATTCAGCTTTCTGGAATAGAGATTAAATACCATTATAAGGTTTAGTTACTTGGTAATTGATTTAGTGGCATTTAAAGGGATCATGGAGACTGACCTGGGTAGCTTTAAGTGGTAGGGCACCTGACCAGTGATACAGAGGTCCCAGATTTGAAAACTGGTCCAGACTAACCGTCACATAGTTTTGGAAATATTTTTCTTTCTTTGTGTCTTAAAAATTTATACATTAACATCAATTTAATATTGACAAATTGCAGGGAGATGGTGTCTTTTTGTGCCAATGTAGAAGAATGGATGGAGCAGGACAAACAAAATGTTATTGCAATACACTGTAAAGGGGGCAAAGGTCGAACAGGCACAATGATTTGTACATGGCTGGTACATTGTGGGGTTTTTGAAGAAGCACAAGTAAGCAAATTAAAGAAACATGATAAAAACATTTGAAAATGGAACACAAAGTCCACACATTTTCCGTCATATTGTTAAGTTTACATCGATCTCAGTGGCTTTTAACTTCTAGATCCATAGGTCGAGTAATTTTCTGAGTACTTTTTATCCATTGTTAGAATAGAATACATATATGTTTGTTCATCTGTCTGCCTATTGTATAAATTTTTCAGTTTCTAACCTTTCAAAAAATAATTATATGTATTAAGTGTGGAATGAACTGCCATCAAACTTGAGAACCATCACGGATTATAATATTTTTAAACGCCAACTTAAATCTTTTTATTACATCAGTGCATTTAACTAACTTAAAATTCCTTTGTGAACACTTGTGATGATGATGACTAGACGTTTTATCATTATAATGTTTTAAATCATGTGTATGTATGATTTATTTTTACTTGTACAGCGCCATTGATTGCATGTTTGTTTTGTAAAATTGTGCGCTTTTATAAATTTTAATAATAATAATAATAATAATAATAAAGTATTAACATTGTGCATGTCAGCTCAACAGGTCTTCTTCACTGAAGTTTCTAGGGGGAAGGGTTTGTTTTGCAAAAATGTCCATGTTTTATGCCTCTGGCTCTATTGTCATTGGTTTGGAATCAATTGTTTTCTTTTTGACCTCATTGAATTTATTCAGTAGAAGTATTGACCTAAGTTATACAAAGGTACATTATATTAGAACTCAGTTAATGGTTTATATGAATGTATGTTCTTTTTAAAGTACAAGGATTGAGAAAAACATACATTGCAATACTGTACTGTAAGCGTGTATGATAGGAAAGTGTACAAATATTTTTCCAAGTTTGATATCAGTATTTCAGCTCTCTTATGTAAATGAGAGAAAAAAAGGGCCAACAAGAAGGAAAAGTAGAAATAAGTTGTCCTTGTTTTTTAAGGTACACATTATTGTAAAGTTTTTTTTTTAACAGGAGAGTTTGGACTACTTTGGGGACAGAAGAACAGATCTCACTGTGGGCAAAACCTTTCAAGGTGTGGAGACACCAAGTCAGGTACTAAGCTTACAATTTTGATCATAAAATGTCCTAACCTTCAAGATCTAGCATGCTAGTCTTAGAAAATAATTTAAAGATAACTTCCTCAATAAAAGAAAACTGATTATACATGTAGTATAGGGTTTACCTTTCACACAATGTTGAATTGAATTATTAGAATATTCTCCATTTGTTTGTATATAATTAATGCCATAATCAGATTATGATGTCACTGATACAATCTGAACTCATTTACTAGATTCTGACTTTTTAAGAAAAATCTGATTTCCTCTCTATAGTCTGAATAAATTTTTCAACTGGATTTTTTACAGAGCAGATATGTTGGATATTATGAACAAGTAAAGAAAGATTTAAATGGATGTCAGCCACCAGAAACAAAGAAACGAATTACATCAGTCAAAATAGAGGGACTAGAGGGTCAGTATAAGAAATCTTTATGTGTATTGTAATGTTTCCCGTAAATTTCTTGTTTTGAGCATGGTATTGCTTGAATCACTCAGGTGACCTGTATTTCTGTCTGTACCCATTCATTGTCTTGCATTGTGAGCTGTTGCCTTTTGAAAAATGTTGACTTCTTCTTAAGAACTGCATGACATCATTTGGGGTTACCGAGGATTTCTTAGTCCCTACCATTTTGGACATTGAAATCTCTAAAAGTAAATTATGTAGTACAATCTTAAAATATCTTCATTATTACTAGGCATCTGGTGTAAAACTGGGTGCACAATTATACTCAGCATTGAAGCCTCCATAAACATTGTGAAATTCATGGCCTCAGGGTTAAGGCCCAAGAGTGGTGTTTATGGATCATATTAGTGAAATTGCATTAAATGTTTGAATATCTTCTTTACTCCTTAACATCTATGAAATAAACTACGTACGTAATTATAATCAAACTTTTGAAATTAATAACCCTTAAGTCTGTGATTCAGGCTTAGGGTGGGGCTTTACTGATCATACAGTGAAATACATTAATGTTTAAAAATCGTCTTCTCTATTCCTGAAAATCTAGGAAAGAAATTTGGTGTATAACCATGTTGAGCAGCTTTCAAAATTGTGAACTTCATGGACCCTGGGTCAAGGGTTCAGACTCCAGGACAGGGCTATAAGGATCATATAGTGAAAATGCAGTTGTTTAAACTTATGGAATCTCCTTTACTCCTGAATATCAGACACAAGAATTGGGTGTGCAGAGATAAAGAGCTTGAATGCTTGTACCAAAATTATGCAATTCATGATCCCTGGACCAGGGGGTTAAAGTTTCAGGGAAGGTGATCACATTTGGAAATGCAATAAATGATTAGATATCTTTTCTCTAACCCTGAATATGTAGGACACAAACTGGGTGCATAGTTATAAAGATGATGGATGCCTCTATCAAATTATGAAATTCATGAACCTTGAGTCAGTCATTACAGGACTCAGAGTAGGTTTTTATAGCTCATAAACTGATAATGCATCACATTTTTAAATATACAATGTATTCATTACTCCAACACTTCTACCTCATATTTTGAACATAGCTTTGTAATGAATGGACAATGTCATGACCCTAAATTAAGGTCAAGGTGACTTTACAAAAGTTGCACATTTATTACCCCATTTGGAAATCCTTTTCTGAATACTATTTGATAATATACATGTAATATTTGTCAAATTAGTATAAAAATAAATTGGTTTAAATGAAAGAGAAGTCTTTGTGTAGACCACAGCTTAGTATTTAGAATTATTTTTAAATGGCTCATACTTGAAACAAAGTTTGCTTATATTTTAGCCTGTGATAAGGACATGTTCCAGGGTGTGTGATATTCAGGTAACTGTTCAAGCCCGTTGGCCTCATGATGCATATACTTTGACGTTGATCAGCTCAATGCAAGTAATTATGGGCATAGTACATGTATAAGGGGGAAATACTAAAAATAGAATTGATATAATGCATGTCTGTATGCATTGTTCTGTACCTGAAATTTTCTTTTCAGGTGTTGGAAATGGAGATGGAAGTGACTTGTCTATGGAGATCAGGGTGGACGGATTATTGATTTACGAGTGCCGATTTGGAGATAACATGAACTGTCAGGTTTGATGATCATTTGGATTTTGTAAGAAGCAGATAGCAATTATTTTTGGAAAATTGATAAAAATTGTATGACCTGTGCCATTGAAGATGAAGAATATTTAGAGCTATAGGAAATTTTAGTTCCATTTTGTTGCCATGTCCTGGCCTCATGCATCCGGGTTGAACAAATCTAAGTCTACACACAATAAGGATACTTGTATATTGTACCCTTGTGGTTCATGAGAAGATTTCAAAGAAATTTACTACTTGTTCATTCTCTGTTGAAAAACTTTAAACCCATATTGTGCACCCGGCCCAGAAATTGTGGTTTGAACAAATGTAAATCTATATTGTAAAGATGTTTGAAGCACATTTAGGCTTTTATGGTAAAGTGGTTCTTGAAAAGAAGATTTTTTAAATTCTCCACCCTATTTTCATGCCTTCCTAATTTCATCCATTGGAATGGTATGTTGTTCATAATTTAGACAAACTTAAATTCCAGTGGTTTTTGTAAAGGAAATTGAAAATGTAAAAAGTTAACAAACAGACAGGCTGAGACAAACAGAGAGACTGTATTCAAACTTTTCTATCAGAAAAGTAGTGAGCTACTACTTAAAATGAAATAGGTAGGATTATTTTAAATCATCACTAAAGCCACTGGATCATCAGTAGAAAGAGAAAACTTTATGCTAATGATTTCATCTGAAGTAAAGATTTAGGCTATTGTGAGAGATCAAAAGTGTATATACAAGTGCAGATCTTGTCCTGGGCAATATGACTGTGACTTTGGCCACAAAAATTATATACATGTATAACATGTACCAATATTTCTACTTGTATAGTTGTGATATTACCTCTGCCAAGGATTGCAAGTGTTATTATTTAGTGTAAATTTCAGAAGTTCAGAAGTTTTCCTCTTTAGGTAAGAGGAAGGTTACTCAGGCTAGTATTGTAGTCCCCTCTCAATTTTTATGCATCCAGATTTTTTGTTTTAAAGATGTAGCTAAAGATATTAAAGTAGATCATGGTACACTTCTACAGGTGACAAAGTACATGGATGCACATAGTGTTGTGGCTAATCTTCAGAGCAGTCCTGTAATCATTGATGATGTCAAAATCCGATTTCTATCCACAGCTGTGAGTAACCTAGCCCTGTATTATCTAAGAATATGTATTTATTATTCCAGAAAAAATATATGTAATGGATATATATATATATATAAGAATGGAAAGAGTATAAAGAATGTTCATGGAGTGCCACATTGCTTATATATTTTATGATTTTGTGGGCAAGTTCATGCAGACACTTCAAATTACATGTACTTTAAAAAGGTATTGTAAATCATTTTACAGAAAAACATACCTAAAATATATGACAATTGTGCTTTCTTCTTCTGGTTCCATACCTACTTCATTGAGGACAACAGGTAAGTTCATGATGCAAGCTTATCAGGCAATCTCATTCAGTGTGTCAAAAGTTGATGTATATTTAGGAAAAGATGTACCTTTTTTGAATTGTGTTGTATTGATAAATACAAGGAGAATACTGCAGCAATAGTACAAATGCATAAAATGTAAAGATGGATAACAGTTTAAAATGAATATAATAAATCAACCAAGGACAAGAGGTAAACTTTGAGTTCTAAGAAATAATAGTAAAGAATTACAAACTTAGCAAAAAAAGCATGTTTGATTTTTAAAAATATATGATTTGAAAATTCATTTTGGTGCAGGTAGGCTGTTAAGTTTTGAAAGATTTTCATATACATGTATGACATGAACTTTGTTGTAGGCTATATCTGAGTAGGGATGAAATTGACAATCCCCACAAGAAAAAGGCAAAAGCTGTGTTTAAGGAAAACTTCGCTGTGGAACTCAAGTTTGAGGATGTTAAAGACTGGCCTTGATAAGGCATTCTATAGTTTTAAAATCAAGGACAAATTTAAGAAGTGAAAATGTATAGTTAAGGCCAAATAAATATTCTTTAGTTTCTCAGGCCAAAAATTTCAACATTTAATATGGCAGGTTTTCTTTGTTTTTTCTTTTTCTATCATTCCAATTCCTCTGAAATGCTGTTTGGAGAATGAGGACACAAATTGTAAATTTTAGGGCTCCTACTCCCTTTGGGCCCTAGGGGTAGGGCAAAATCTGTTAGGGTAAAAGGAATGTAAAGTGAGAAAGTTATGATCATAGGGAAAAAATGCAGAAGTTTTAATTATCTTCTCTACTCTCACACATATGGGAGAAAAACCAAATGCATGATAATTATGCATGAATTCCTTTACCAAAAATGTGAAATTCATTGCACCTTGGTTGGGGAAATATGGGCTGATTTAAATGCTTCAAACTTCATCTTTCCTTCTATTGTAATTGAATGGGAATTGTCTGCATATTTAGAAAGATCATAAAGCTGTAACTAAAAGACTCCAGAATGAGGCTTAAATGCAAATATGAGACTCCAAGACAGGTCAATGTATGGTCTATGATACTCAGGTGAATGTTAAGGCCTGTGGGCCTCATGTTTTTATTTTTATATTTTTGCTTAAAATTTATATGGGAGATTTACTCGCATGTACCCAAATATCTCACCTTCAAAATGAAGTGGTGTAAATTTGCATTATGGTTTGAAAATTACTCCATGCTGATTTTATCAATATTATTTCCAATATTATTTTCACACATTTGTTTATATATTTGTAATACTCACCAAAATAAAAACACAAAATAAAGCATAACATTTCTTTTAGCTGTGCTATACAAAACTGTGATATGAAAGGATTTTATCATGCATCTATTAAATTCATTAATGCATCCATTAAAATCATATCAACTTTTTAAGTTTTTAATAAAAGTTTAGAAAGCAAAATTTTACAAAATGTACAAGACTGGGATTTTAATTGTTTTGTGGCTTTTTGCTACATTTGTAACACAGTATTATATGTTCATGTAGTTAAAAACCTGATCTGAAGGAAACAAAAAAATGAAGATTGATACAGGATAGTGTAGCTACAGTTTGTGAATATTTACATTATTGGTGCATGAATGAAAGTAGCCATTACTTCATGATTAAACAGAAAAATAAGCAATCATGTCACAGTTCATTGATTATTTGATGTACATGTAAATTAGAAAATTCACCCCAACAAATTTTGAAAATGTTTCTATATTACTTGCTTAATTTATGGCTTTCATGAGGCAAATTTCTTCTGTTGAAAGCTGCGTTGTAAAGAAAATAATGTAGGTTGTATGTGTAATTTGTTAGTTTAGTGTAAGTTTCTCAGATGTAAATGTACACTAATAAATGTTTGTATACTAGTATAGCATTTAAGTTTATGTCATCTGTAAGAATTTCTATTATCCTAATAAACAAGGCATATGATGAACACAACATGTTTTAGATATCGCTTTTGTAAGTAATTGAGGAACATCAACTGTATATCGTTACGATCCACTGTTGTCCTTTGATTTATTGTATTTCTAACTGTGTCAAAATCCTCCTATTCCACAATGATAACAGGAATCACCAACACTGACTAAGACTGTAAAGATACTGTAATATACAATTACGTGATAAAGGAGCAAATAACTATTTGTCAGTATTTAGCCATTGAATTGAAATGTGTTCCAATAATTGTGAACAAGAGATTGGCAAAGTTCATCAATATGTGATTGCAATTGTACATCTTCAATTATATGCATTCAGCACTGTGTGAAATAGTAGAATCCTAGCTTGAAAATTGAGAAGAGTATTAAAGAACAAACTCTGCTCCCTGTATAACTGATACAAAACTCCCAAAGTTCAGCAACCTACAGTTTCCATGAAATTATAATCTAGGCATTGTGTACATTTTCAATACCAATGTAAACACTTGAAAACGAAAGGTCCAAGGCTGAAAAACAGAAGTGGAGATAATTGGACAAAAATTGCGTGCCATTGATGAGGCTTTGTAGAAATTTATCCAAAACTGACAAAGTTCAACAATCTCCTGTTTGATGTATTGAATACTTTTAGTTCTTTAGAATGTGATTTCCAAAGAATTTCCCAGATATTTTTATATAAACCACACAGAACCTAAGGGTCACAGTGTGAACAAACATAAATCTTCACTACTTGAGGATACTTGCTTACTTTTTGACTATAAATTGTACCTTTTACTTCTATATGAAAATAAAACAAAAAACAAAACCAAAAACTTGTAGCTCCAGCCAAGACTCCATTGGGCATGGGGTGTATGAACTTGAATCTACACTACACAAGGATGTTTGTACGTACATATTGATAGATAAACTAACCTTGTGGTTCTTGAGGAGAAAATTTCTTAACCTTTTTTATATATGTTCTTATATATAATTTTAATCGGCTCTGGAACCATGGTTTGAACATTGTTGAGTCTGTAATATACAAGGAAGCTGTGCTAGTTATGACTAATATAGTTTTGATTTTTTAACCATCCAATCCTAATTTTACTATTTCATAATTATCTATTTTGTAATTATCTCTGCTTAGAAGTGGGTTTGGGTATTCTTTTGAACAAACGTGAATCCATTCACATAACGGTGCATTTTGGACCGTTTGGTTGAATTCTCGAGAAGTCGAAAATGTGAAACGTTTACAGACGGACGGACAAGCGCATGAGCTACCATACTCCTAAAAATTACATATGAATTCTAGCTTTCCACTTTCCCTTTCTCACAAGAGGTTTTTTCCCCCTAAAAATCTTTTCCGAAGTAAAAAGTGAAAGAACAATAACATATAAGAAAGTAAGTACGGAATGGCGCATGTACTTGCATATCTAACTGTTGTCCAGCTCTTTCTTCTTTGTCCTTTCTGGATTGATAAACTGATAATGTAAAACCAGTCCACCATGAAAGTTGGAGCATAATTCATATGAGTGCGATACACTTGCGTGTAAATCTTGACGGAACTGTTAAATATAGAATGCCTTTATCGTACCATGCCATCGAAAAAGGTTTATATATTAATTTGGAATTTTATACATGCAGTGTATATATGTAGGTGCTTGTGGACGGAATCGCAGTCTCCGCTGTTATTCGACTATTCATTAATCACTAACAATGGGAAGAAAAACCTAAATTATAACTGAAAGTAAAAGTACTAAGTGGTCAAATCAAGTAATTTTATTTTAATACATAATACCCAACATTTTTTTTCAGGGAAAAGATTTTTTGTGCATTATGAATATAATTTATTTTAGAACAAAATGTGTTTCTAAAACCTGATGCCTCCGTATGGCCAAATTCCAAGGTTAAAATCATGAAGTCAAGAAATTTTATTTAAAAAAAAATAATAATATGGTCATAAATACACGTGTGAAATATGAAAGCTCTAACACTAACCGTTCAAAAGTTATGGCAAAGGTTATATAGTTTTTCAAACGTAGGTCAAACTCCAAGTCAGGAAGTAAAAAATTCTGATACATATCTAAAGGGAGGTCTTGACAAAAGGAGTACACATATAAAATATGAAAACCCTATCATCAATAAATCAAAAGTTATGACCAAGTTTAAAGATTTGCGAAAGGTCAAACCCCAAGGTAAAGGTCACATGGTCAAACCTTTTGGTACAGAACGAAAGTTCTTGCCACAATTAAGGAATACACATGTGAAATATGAAAGACCCATCACCATCCCATCGAAAGTTATGGCCAAGGTTAAAGTTTCTGCTTTACGGACAAGCAGACAGACCATAACTATATGCCCTCGAATCGACGACAACGGGAAAATAATAAGCCAGATATTACTGGAGATGAGGAGGGGGATCCTGTCTTCAAACACTACATGATGCAGTGTATCATCTCATTACACAAATCGAAGATTTTTCGTAGTGTGAAAGTTACCATTTCTTGTTGTGTGTGCATTTAAAAGAAATGACTCGTTTTATTCGGTCATATCTGCGAATTTGAAAAATTTCGTTAAGCTCGGAAATTGAGGCATATCCAGTAATTTGTTTTATGTTCTGGTATCAATGGTTTAAGTTGCTGCCTTATTGTAAGTTGAATTTATTGGGTGGGCGTAAACACAAAAATTAGTTGTCGTATTGTACTTTTTTAAAAATTTACTTCCACCCAGTGAATTTAAAAAATCACAATACTATACATAAACACATAATTTCATCTAATTTATTTTATTTAAAAAAAACAACCGTATATCACATGGATTTATAAAGGTGATGTGGTAGTATGAAAAAGTTACATTTCATGATACGCAGGAAGAAAGAAAAAGAATAGGAAGACTATTTTCATACGGAATAAGTACATTCTGAATGTATACAAAATTTTCAATCTAATTCTTACACTCCGCGAAAACTGAAAATTCAAGAGGCCCATGGAAAACAATGCTCACATTAATAGCCTTGTTCAGTCATACGAGTACTTATATACTCATAATTTTGGATACAATGTAATAATATCCATCGTCGCTCTTTTCCCTTTTCACCCGTGCCTCTGTGTGAAAATTTTCTCGTTTCTCATAAATATGCATGAGAATGATGTAATATTCGTTGACGAATAGAATTCACGCTTAGCCTAAAATGGAAGATCTGTTTTAGCATGCCGCGTTTAATTCAATTATGGCTGCAGCCATGAAAACTTGTGCTTTATGCAAGGACACTATCTTGACAAGAAATCATATACCCAACACATTTGTTTGTTCCTTAGTGAACTGTTCAATGTTGAAATCATCATATCTGTATGCATACGGGTTTTGTTTACCGAAGAAGTAGAAAAACAAGTGTTCTGATTGGTCAAGAGTATTTTGCTTGTATTTTATCTCCAACTAAGCCTGTGGTCGGAAGATTGGCGATTGGCCGAATTGCGTTATGTATATTTATGAGAAACGAGAAAATTTTCACGCAGACAGCCACGGGTGAAAAGGGAGAGGAACGTACATTTCAGCCGTGGATTGCGACGATGAATAATATCTTGAAAATTTAAAACCAAAGCCTGGTCAGGTGCTTCTTTGGGGGGGTTCCTATTTTGAAAAAAATAATAATAATAATAATGCACTTATATAGTGCCTTATCTAAATATACTCTAAAGCGCTTTACACTATACTAAAATGCAAATAAAAATTATTCAGAATACATAAAACACTTAATAATGCCAGATATCAATATCGCACAATGAACAATTGAAACTATGAAAGAAATAAGATAGAGAAAATTAGAAATTAATTCATATTATAAAAATCATAAAATATGTGCTACAAATTTTGGGTTTTTTTTAATGAAGACACCATGGTCCTTTTTTTTTTAATGAAGACGCCATGGTCTTCATTTGAACAAGCTGGAATCACTTCACTTACGGACACTTAAAAAGGTTGGTTAAGAGGGAGATGAAGATGTAGTGGAAATGTGAAAAGCTGATATACACGACTTGCATAAGAGAAGATTGCTAGCCAAAAGAGTTCAAATACTGTTTTGTATTTATGTAATTTGTCAGACAAATGTAAAGGATATATATCATTTTATCTTAAAGATATTGAAATAAAACACACAAGTCAAAGAGTGTAAGCACCTGCATCAAAACAATAGTTATAAAACAACCAGATTTTCAAGCTATTCATACTTTACAAGTCATTTTGCATTGTCACTCTTCATATCAATTCTTCTGTTGGTGCAGCAGTTTAACAGTAACAAACTCGGATCTTCTTCAAATGGCTGTCCCGGTCATAGAAGTATCACCGTTTTCATAAGATTCCAAGACTATCAGTTTGGCCGGAGACGTCGTCTGGTACTATAAGGAAATGAGACTTACGGCTAGTATGTACAAGGGGAATGGTGTGTGTGTGTCCTCAATGTGCCTACGAAATCATACACGGGTAAATGGATGAATAATAGATTTCTAGAATGTGCAACATTTACAACGATGGCTGAGCAGCGTGAAGAATGAACCAAATCTGGTATACCTCGAAAAATGAAGACCAGTACATTAGGATAAATTGGAAGAATAAATGACTCTTACAAAAAAAAAAAGAAAAAAAGAATACGACAAGGATTTCGCTGTCTGCTTATTGGTGACAACGAGCACATGCTGTTTGGACCCACACTTCCGGTGATCCATTCCCTCCTTTCAATGTGTAAAACACAACAAATTATACATATATCCTGTAAATTCGTGGAATCATGATATTATTCAATTCCAAACTTGATCAACGCTTTCACTGAACTCCGAAATCAGAATATACGTACAAGATATGTTGTAAAAGGATGACCGGGAATGTGAGTATCTATATATTTATATTAGATGCCTGTGCTGGCCATGGTTACTGACAAGAGATGACCAAACCGATACATATTGAAATTTGATTAATATTTAATTTAAATATTTGTTTTCGTGACAATATTGAATAACATAATTTAAAGCGATGTTTTACATGTAATATGTCATGTGTAATAATACATGTATAGAATTTTATTTTCTATCCATTGTCTTTCCCCCCGAAAATTATGTTAATTTTGGAGTGAATTCTCCCTCTTATTAAAGTAAGCATATGACGCAATTGAAACGAGGTCTTCTTGACTGAAGAACAAAAACCCCACCTCTCCCAATTAGTTGAAATTCTTACGGTTCTGGATATAACAAACCATACATACACCTTTGTTTTCTTGTGCTCCTGCTAGCTGAGTTGGGCGGAGAGGAGTGTCCTCTCCGGAGTAAACGTTGTCTATCGCTTGTGGCTCCCTTTTACCATTTATTTTCTTTCCAAGTTCATCCAGTAAAGTTTTTGCGCTCTAAAAGTATACAGATTTACTTGTACAGGCTGTGTATCAGTTGCAATGTAAAGGACACACAATAATTAATATTTATGTAATGTTACTAGGTGTGTTCTTATGTTTCTTTCAATATCTCTGATAGATACCAGAATTCGTCGCATGTTTTGTTGAAATCGTTGCATTTATTGTTGAAATAGTCGTATGCTTTGTGGAGATCGTCCTATGCTTTGTTTAAAGAAAGGAGAGCCCATCTTTGATCCTAGGCTCGTAGTTTATATTCATAAAATAATAATTGTCATTTCCTTAGCTGAAAGCTCCAGTTGATTCAATGATCTAACTCTGGAAAGAAAGGTTCTTCTAAGTGTTTCCAAGTTATACCTGTGTAAATAATGTTTTCTTAATATCATTCTCTGAAAGGACTTTAGAAACCACGGTGCATTGTAGTTGCATCTCTAATCATGTGGCATTTGTCAAGAGTAAACCCGAGGACTTCCATTTACATCATTCGTCCTTGTGAAAGATCGGTCAAGTTGAGTAGCTAGTTACTACGTGTAGTAACTAACTCCACCGATCTCCTTGTAAAGGTTGACAAGAAGATCGGACCATTGCCTTAGAATTTTTATGAAGGTACAAAAAGATAATGCAATGGTCTACTTCACCTTTACTTTGTAGCACTGCTTCCTGATCCGGTTGTGTATTAAGTATTCAATGACAGATGTCATCATCGCGATGATTAATCCACCAATCAGAATATGAAACATTCCCGACACGTTGCTTAAGGTAAGCGATCTCTTCTTTCCTCCATCCTGAAACACAACATCTTCTAAAACAGTCCTGAATCATTAATGAAAATGTATGATTTATCTTTTCAAATCCTATACATGCATTTTTATTTTTGATATTCATTTACATCATAAATAGCACAAAATGTATTGTTATATCGGTAGCACAATCCACAGGTAATTTGTAAAAAAAAAAAAAATCCTTTCTGTATACAATTTGTCATAAAATAGGGATGCTTTATGTCCTTTATGTAATTTCGTTGTAACGATTTTGATGTTAGCAAGTTTGCCAGTTTACTTGCGGAAGGTCGGTGGTCTCTTCCTAGGTACATTGTATCTGGGTTCTCTCCTCCACCATCAAAAACTGGACGCCACCAGATAACTGAAAAATTGTTGAGTGTGGCGGAAAGCAATAAGTAATAAATCAATCATATATATTAGTTATACTTAGACACCAAACAATGTTACATGTGGACTTTTCGATAAATCACCCTCTGGATAATTCACAAGTTTTAGACTACTACGTAACATTTTTAAAAATGATTAATTATTTTAAATTACTTGCCCAAAAAATTCAGAACGCGGACAAATTTCTCTAAGTTTCGACGTCATTTTTGTTTTCAAACGATTTGTATAATCAAATTACAGACATTAAAGAAATAAATTCATAATTTTCTGTGTACAAATATCAAATATTAAAGAAGTAAATTCATAGTTTTCTTTGTATAATTATCAAACACCTGTCCTGTTCCTGCCCCACAGCGTCCTTTCTCCACCCACCACCTTGTCTCCAGCCTGAGCAGCTCACCTAGCTCGCGAAGCTTCAAGACTTCCAAATTCAACCTCTTTCTAAAGAGAAAGAGATCAGTTAGATTTAAAAACCCTGATTTTTCGTCTTCTTATGGCACTATCAATGATAAACACTTTTCGGTTTTAAGATTAATGATATTGAAAAAGACTGCTTTTTTTTTTTAGGAGGGGCTAGGTGTTACAAATTACAAACCCAAGGTCTTTCCTACGTTTTCTATTGATGGCGATACCATAATCAATACTATTGATGAGTCCTCCTGTTGATACTGTTTTACAAGGTTTTTGCTGACTGAGATAATCATTAAATACTCCCTCCAAGATGAACGCGTACTCCCCCTTTTCCTCCATCACCTTCTGATAACCTTTCTCATTACTCTCCATGAGGTAACGAGACATTACGTTCCACATTTTCTCATATGTCACCACTTTTGAACTCTAAAAGGAAAATTGGTGTACACACATTCCTCAACATGCTGTTATAATTATTGTTTATAATATTACATTTGCTTCATACTTGAATATTTCATTGAATATAGATGTAAATGGCAATCTAATAACTCAACTTTATGACAAACAGGATGGCTTCAGTTTCTCTATCGCCAACTTCCATATTTATGTAGCAATATTCCATTATCACCTGTTTATGGTGTTTAAATGTCCCTCAACTGATTCGATACGCAAGAGCATGTTCTGCGTATTATCAGTTTCTAAACTGCGGCAGGCTACTGACAAACAAGCTGATGTTACAAGGGTTTCAACAGTCTCGTTTGATTAAGTAGTTTGCTCATTCTATGGTAGTTATAACAATCTAGTTTGCCAATACAACCTGCCATTGATTCGGTTCAAATGCTGTCTGATGTGTTTCATACCATATTGCTAGGCCGTTCTTTATATTACTAATTATAATTTTGATTACGGATTACTCCGTTTATTTGATCGAAATTCAGGGCTCACGGCGGGTGTGACCGGTCAACAGGGGATACTTACTCCTCCTATGCACCTGATCTCATCTGGTGTGTTCAGGGGCCAGTTTTGCCCTACTCATCTTTGTAGGAATCATGAGATTGATCACTGTTCGTTTTCTTCACTTTTTCTTAATTACATGTATTTAGTAAACTGGAAATCCAGAAAAAGGACATGCATATCTATGATGGTACTATATACTAGTACTGCATGAATGTCATTTGTACATTTTTAAGCTTTAGGATAAAAGTACTTGAGCTTAAAAAAAAGTATCCAACTCACACAAGCTTGAAGTCTCTGTCAGTCGGATACATTATTTTTGGATAAACGCAAAAACGTAATAACAAATTAGTACAATTCTAATGAAAATAAAATACCATGAAAAAATCCTGGGAGGACCCTCCCTCCACTGTGCCATATTTGACCTTGGTCTGTGCGACAAGGTCATCGACGTTCTTTATCTTAAAATCCAAACTCTCAATGGTAAGGAAAGCAGCAAGGTTTGCCGTATAAGAAGCTACCAATATAAGCGTGAAAAACCACCAGGCGCTTTCTGCGCACCTTCCAGAAAAAGATCTGTAATTTCATACGTTTTATGGTGAACTGTGTAATTTTCAAAAAAGCTCAAATGAATTATGTGAGAACAAAACCCATCAATTTTAATTACCTCGGTGATATATCCGATCCTTGTTGCATTAAAGCTCCAAGGGAACTCCAAAGAGAATTTGCCATGTTAAAATCGCTAGATGGCCCCTCCTCAGAATTTTCGGACCACTCAAAAGGACTAAATCGCCCAATAAGAAAGAGAATTATACTGGTCGTCAGGAAACCAACAGCGATACACAACCAAACATTCTTGTGGAGAGGTTCTTTAAAAGAGAACATGCCAGGTTTTCTTTTTTCTGGCTTATAGATCATTAGGCTGAGTCCCGTACGCATGAAAGGCTTCGTGAAATCTACAACTTTTTGGCGTTCTTTCGTTATTGTTATGGGAGCGATAGCTAAATCTGCCTCCTGTAATAAAAAAGTCTTCAAAATGTAAAATGACATTGAATGATACACTCAATTTATTTGCATATTTTTTTTCCATGTTTGGAAAAGTAGATGGGTGTGTAAGTTTTCACCATAGGATGACTTCCGGCACTAGCTGCAGAACTGTAGTGTTATGGTTTTATATTTTAGTCTTTGACCATAACACTACAGTTCTCGTAATGCAAATATGGTGCAATTTACAGCTCAATATTTTCTGCGCACGGTTGATCCACTTTCCAGCATTGGTAAATCAAATACCTTTCATTCCCTAATTCTATACATATTCTATTATTAACCTGTATATTTTATCCACCTCTTAACCCTTTACAGCCGTCTCTATAGACCAATAAACTCGCTTGTTTTGAATTTTCTGCCATCAGACAGCCATGTTGACCAACTGACGAGATCTCGCTAAAACGTCACGTGATATGTGGAATGTATGCATAAGGTAAACAAACGGTTCCTCGATTTTCTATCCATTTCGTTCAAAATAAAGATTAACAAGCTTTTTCATTAACTTTCACTTATTCTTTCAACACCATAGACTGATTTCTCAGAGAAATCACAAACACCTTCATTTATTTTTCTTGAATAAGGCTAGAAATAATCAGAGGCTTGAGTGAATGATTAGTCAACACATACCATATATATGTAATATAAATGGAGAAATACATCCCCAACAGTGCGCAGAAAATCTTGTGCTGTAAATTGCATCATATTTGCATTACGGGAAATGTAGCGTTATGGTCTAAAATACAAATCCATTACGCTACAGTTCTGCAGCTTTTCCGGTACACGATGTACCGGTAGTTCATTTACTTACGTCGTCTACTAGTTTTCTTATCATATCACTGTAAGTTTTGTTTTTCTGTGGCTGAACTACGAATGGCCTTCTAAATACATTTGATTGGTTGAGAAGCCGTATAAGGTCAACAATGTAACCCTCCTCTGTCCCGTTGGCCGTTTTGTAGAAAAATGGTTCTTCCTTTGAAAATAGAGGAATTTGTTTTTCATAGTGTAATGTCAAAATGTATATAAAATGCTTCTATTTACATTTACTAATGCTTCATTGATAATAATCACCGTCTTTTATTTCCCTATAAAAGCACTGACCTTTTACGTTGACATATGTGTTTTATATATATATATATATATATATATATATATATATATATATATATATAATCGAAAAACAACACAGAAAGAAGTATTGGGTAAAGAATTTTCACCGAACATCAAACTAAGAAATCAAGTAAATCCCTGTAAAATTTTGAAGGCCAAGATGTCAGACAATTAAAAAAGACCCTTTTCCCAATTGTGAAGTAAATTTTGTATTATTCAACTGATAATGGTTGATATATGTAAACCAGTGACCGATATTCCGTACATTGTGTGATAACTGTAATGACGTAACATTATAATGATTACGTTAAGTACCATACTGTAATTATGATTACATAACTTGTATTATGACTGTAATAATGGTTACTTTACGTACTACATTTGTAATGATGATAATAGTTACGTGCTATAACTGTAACGATCGTTGTATTGTAGACATGTTATTGTAATGATGATTACATATTGTAACTGTATTGTAACTGTAATGATGATTAGTTATGTACTGTAATTATAACAATGATTGTATTACGTATTTTAACTGTAATGATTACGTTATGTATCATAACTGTAACGATGATTACATTAAGTATTATAACTGATCGTTATCTGTACTCTAATTGTAATGATGATTACTTACTGTAACTGTAACGATGATCAGCGGACGATCGGTCTTGCTGGATAAATGGTTATCTCGTTTGTCCAAATTGATTCCTGAAGTTGTCGTCCAATTTCCAATCTAACACCAATGTAGAAATATACATATTATGTTGAATTGAAATTCTTCAATTTTGGGAATAAATTTAAGATCCATTTGCGATAACCATCTTATGTTATTGATCATATGCCAATTATGAATTTAAAAGTCTGTTATGTATTATACTCTTATATTACAAAATATTACGTTAAATTAAGTTCAATAAGTATTATATTTAGAAAGTAACAAAATATTACGTTAAATTAAGTTCAATAAGTATTATATTTAGAAAGAAGATAAATGAAGTGCTGTGACTTTTTTGTATTTTGAATTAGGTACTTTCAGTCCACCATGATGTATCTATAGTCAAAATAATGTGTTGGATATAATCATGATTTTGGTACTCTCCCCGATAAAATTTCACGCCGAGTATCTCGATATAACGGACACTTTGTCATCGGGGACGCTCTTCTGCATGCATGTTATCGAAGGTTTCCTAAGAATAGTCCTAAGACCTGACTTAATATATATTTTAGGACGATTCTTAGGATGGTCCTGAGATATGTTATATTAAGAAGATATAGAAGTTCTGTTAGGACTGTCCCAACTAGGATAAACTTAAGAGATTCTGAAGACAATTGTATAACGATTTGAGGAATTGGTTTTGTTTGATTTTTGTTTTTGTTTTGTTTGTTTGTTTGTTTTGTTTTGTTTTGTTTTTGTTTTCGTTTTTGGAAAAGTATTAATATTTTTTATTCCAGACAGAATGTATTTAAGCTGATTCATTTATTAAGTATTAGTAATGTCAGCGATCTTTGGAAACTGGGAAAAGTTTTGAGTGCTGCTATATTATTACGAGAAAGTCACATTGATGTCTAATATTTAGTTGTTTACAATTTTTATGTTCTCTCTCTCTCTGAATTACCCGTAATTGTTATTGTACTTGTCAATTTGATAATGTTAGTGATTTAAAACTTTGTTTTAATGACTTATAAACTTGTAATAAAAGCTAACACATATAATCTATAAACAGCAATTTAAAAAAAAAAAAATCTTGTGCTGTTCAGTTGTGTTATTATCACTCACTGGTAGACTGCAAAAGAGATTGACATCGTCACATTTTGAGCCGAAAAAGAAATCTTAATTTTTTCCGAAACGGAACTGCAAATACTTTTAGACGAAGTGTAGAAGAACAGAGAAGTAATATTTAGCAGACATTCAAAGGTGGTGACAAATAGTTTTAAAAACAAGTTTGGAAGGGGAAGGGGGTTTGCAAAAAAGTAAACACTACATACTATAACAGTAGAGGAACTAACAAAAAAAAAGGTTAACCTAACATAGAAGAAAATATCAACTAACCGGAGAGAGGCCGGAAAGTCAGGGGAGCATCGACAACCCCCGAGTTCACACCACTGCAAGACAAGGTTGTGGGGTTATTGGAAGTACGACAGTCATAGGAATTTCAGGCGTACAATCTATTGCTCCGAAAAAGTTTGGAAAATGAGAATTTCTTTATTTGCTTTAATTAATTTAAATCAACTGGTATATTTATGTAACGTTTGGAAAATCAGACTAATAGCATTTCCTCTGCTTTATCTTGAGAATTGTGGATATCTGCGACGATCTCTTGAAAACTTCCACTGGCATAAAAGGGTAGAGGTGCCATTATGTGGAGAGACACTGGAAGTGAACGTGACCTCATTGTTGGGTGGTGAAGGTCGTTTTCAAACAAAGCACATAATGATCATTGGTCGTGTTATTCGTATTTAATCATGTTTTGGTCATCTGAGTAATGTGAAGGATTGTTGTAATCTCGCAAGATACGGTATCTCAGGATTCACCTTCTTCTTCCTTGCACACACAGATAGTCGGCAGCCATGTTTAATATCAACAAAGTTAAGACATGTCTTAAGTTTATCTTAGGACAGGTCAAGTAATGTCTTTAATTTTAGGAGAAATCTTAGGATATATCTAAAGTTAGGGTAGATTCAGTGGCCTCACTTAGGACTAAGATACATCCTAAGTTTATTTTAAGACCAAAGATGATTTCGATGGCATGCCTACTAATCTGTAACATAATACATAGAGTAAAGCTTCTGTGAGTTTGTACAACTCTATACCTTAAAGTAATTCTTAACAACCCATATGCTACTACCATTTGATACTAAACGTACCTCCTTTAGATGGGATCGGAAACCAAAACCAAAGAGTCGAAGTCCATAATCTGTTCTATATCCTTTATTATTGAAGGCGATATGCCCAGTTAACCCTTCCAAATTTACCTGAAACATACATATTACATGCATTTTATCCGAAACATACATATTACATATACTTAATCTGACACATACATATTACATATATTTTTCATTTGACGACAAACAGCTCAATAGCAAAATCAATTTCGGTAATTCCCTTATATTTTAGCATAAAACGTAACTTATATTGAGGTTCGACATAGGGGGATCATTGTTTTAACTTACATTTGCACTGCTTATTGTATATTATTTTCTTGTGGTTATCAAAAAGAAGTTTTTAAAAAAATTTTTCTAGACATTTCCATTCACATTTTACACCTCTATTATACTCGATTATGGCCCCTCCATGTAACAGAGGGCCAGGTATTGCACAGTTTACATGAATCTTGTTGTTCTTGGTACAATTGAAAATATTTTGTATATTTATATATTTGTTCTTCACTGTATATGTTTCCATATGAAATTTTGAACACGTGTCCTCATCCTAACCCAACCCACCGTCGAGGCCATGATGTGAACAAATGGATACACATTACGTGAGGATACCAACATGATATTTGGAAATTGCGATTCTTGAAAAGGCTTTTTAAGAATTATCCAGTAACTTCCTACATTAAATAAAACATAAACCCCATTCTGGCTCTCGTTAGTAATGGATTAAACAGACTTGAATCTTCATTATATTACGGAACTTAATTGCAGTAATTAATTTGGCTTCACTGATCCAGTTGTTCTTCGGAATGAAACTTTGCAACAACCCGGCCACATTATTTTTTACTATTACTTGTCTCTCCATCAGAAATCTGAATTTCTCTACCCAAGAATAGTTTGTATCACGTTTTGTTAAAATTGCATCAGTGATTATGGAGAACAAGTTTAAAATGTGAGGAATTAAAAGACGGGAAAATTTTGATCAGCAGAGCTCACCAGAGATTTTAGCTCAGGTGAGCTAGAAATGAAATCATTTTACATTAAGAATATATGTTTTGTTATAACCTGTTTTAGCTGTTGAAGTAACCTCGGCCCTATATTGTCAGTACAGCTGTTTTCTGATGTTGCCGTATTACAATATTTACATTTCCTGATGATCCCACGCCTAGTTCTGATACAGCCCCCAATGCTGTGGAGGGCAGACCAGAGAAGAGCTACACCATCTATGAATAAGGCCGCATCTACCTACCATAGTTAAAAAGCCACCATTAATGGATGGATTGATTGACAAGGTTTTCGTCAGGAATATTAATGACTAACAAACACATGTGACCAAAGTTTCTTTCAGCAGTGATTTTGCTACTCTTGGGCTATCTTTATACATGCAACAGAGAGTAGAAGTATGAAATTAAGGAAGATGAAATTTGGACTGCAGTGAAAATAATATAATGTTAACATTTAAAAGGGATTAAAAAATAGATGTGAACTGATTTCTGTTAATATTTACAGGTAAGGAATAATTGCTTGGTATGTTTCTTTCTTTCCTGAGTTCCTGGATGACCGCTATTTTTTCCGAAGGGCTCTTCGTCAGGAATTTAAAACCAGTAATATTGACACCACCATGAAGAAACCTCTCATTCAGAAAACCCTCGTACGCCTCAATATTCTGCAATCAAAACTGGACTGAATTCAGCACATATTCCTATAATTTTTAGCACATAACTTTCATACAATGCACATACAACTTATATGTGTATTCTAGGAATCGATTTATCGCTCGGTGGATTAAATATAATGTTTTGAAAGAAGAATTTGAAAAGGTAATGATTTAAGACGTATATGGTTAAAAAAGATTATGGCACACGGACATTAGTAAAAATTGAGTGAAGCATAGTTTCGCATTTCAAATTGAAAGTTGATAAATTACATGCAAAACACTGTATTATTAAATATAAAACTATGGTGAATGATTAGTGGGCTAGAAAATAATAATAAAAATGCTTGTAAATTATAATTAACATCCGTTAACAATAGGTTAAGGTTTTAAATCAATTATCAGATGAACTATGTTTAACAATAAATGTCTTCTATATCATAGTTTTTAGTTGTCAAATATAGGTAATGGTGATTTTAATTTGATTTAACAGTAAAATCTCTGTATACGACCATGTACTCTCACTTGCTTTTGGTCGGTTGTCAGCACTAAAGTACTTACAAAGCCACCAATAATAATGTGATATCCATTTCTGTTCATTCCGGAATCAATCATCTGCAAAATGATAAAAAATCTTAACAATATCCATAAAGTGCCAAAATTGAAAACTATACCACTTAGCCTATATACAGATAATTGCTTATGATCAAAAACATTTAAAAAAAATTAAAGAGGAAAAGCAACACCAGCTATCATCGAACAAAAGATACTAATTGAGCAAGACGCCTATGAGTCACACAGCCCACCTAAGTCACCTTTTCTGACGATGCTGTGAAAAATATATTTCTCAAAATTCAGACCTTTAAAAATAGATCCATTACATTCTAGTATCAAATGTCTCGGATAGTCCCGCGGGGATCCTCCTCGTTATCCCTTGCTTGTCGTAAGAGGCGACTAAATGGGGGCGGTCCTTCGAATGTGACGTACCGCAAAAACCTAGGTCCCGTGTAACAGCAGGCGTTGCACGATAAATAGCCCTCCCTGCTTAAAGGCCGTAAACGCAACATACATGTATAGGCATAAATTTTGCAGCTCTTCGACGGCAATGGTGACTTCTCCATATGAATTAAAAATTCTCGAGCGGGACGTTAAACATTATACAACCAAGCATCCCAGATGAGTTAAAACGTCAATATTCGTATAAACTTGTACACTTTGACCACCGTAATTAAATAGCTAGTGTGAGTATAGACATATGGAGCCAAAACTATTTTTAATTGATAAATCGGAAAGTTATTGCATGTAAATGCATGTGCATTATTTTGATGAAATGTAACTATAAAGAGTCGCTTTTGAAAACGTTCTGTAGAATTCTGTATGAAATATTATTTTGCTTTTAACCCCTGTTGTGACCCTATCCCGGCCTAAAAATTAAATTTAACATAAATGACTTTATCAAAATACTTGACGATGCCTTGATATTGAGTATCCAAAAATAAATGTATACAAATTTTTGCAACCATGGTGTGGTCCAATAGGCTTATACAGCCTTGAGATTCCGGGTTCCATTCTCGATCTTGGCGCCGCGTCAAACCTAAGGCATTGATAATAATAATAATGCTCTTCCTGAAGAAGGTTACTCTATTAATGGATAGAACTAATAGCGAATGTTTCTTTGTCAAGTTCCAGGCTATATATGAAAGTCGCGCATCTTTTGATTGATTGTTTATGGTTTACGACGTTTTGGCATCAACTCATGACGTCTTTATGTGAAAAAATGGGATGGGACGTAAAACAAAAAACAAAACCCCAAAAAAGTAATTGTAAGTAATCAACAAGATTTGAACAAACTTGTATCTATACTGTATAAGAAAGCTATCATATATATAAGTTTTCTTCACGACAGAATGCTTATCCAAACTGTAATTGCCTTTACCCAAGAATAATTTTACATTATGATTCTGGAGCTGACCAGAATGGAAAATATTAATGTGAAATATTAACGTTAGACACATAAACAGAAAACAGGGAAACTTTGGCAAAAACGCCCTCAGCCAAGGTAGTCTGACAGCTCAAAGTTATTCCGCAACTAGATAAGGATTTATCATTGTTCATTTTACTATTAGCTAACAAATGGGAAATTTCACCATTCCCATCAACCGCATTGTGGCAACAGTAGATCCCATATCCAGTATAAATATCTTCTGGTTGCATTCGGGGTGCTTTCGATCCATGTGGTATAATTCTGAGTACACGTAAAGGTCGTTATTGGAAATTCTATGGTAAGAAACATGAAAACTTCCAGAATGTTCCCAGTGCAGCACGGCTAGTTCCTCCATCCGCCAGGGACCTATTGCATGTTGAAAAAAGTCGCTTAGAATGATAATAGAAAAAGTTTATAATTAATAAAATGTTGCTCATTAAGATACTGATGTCGTAACTTGTTCCCAATTAAAAAAAAATCCACACACACACACATAAAAAAAAAACAATTAAAAAACAACTAACATCTACTTTATAATTATGCAATACGAGGACTGTCCCGCTATCTGCGTTCTGTAGGAAAAGAAGTGCAAACATCGTTCATAGTATCGACATTTTGATGTAATTCAACAAGCACAGCAAATTTCATGTAAACATACTAGTAATGATTTATAGGCAAGTCGCACGTTCACTAACGATGTTGTCTCCAGTACTTCATTAAGAAAAATATACTGTATTTAAATTCATAAACACTGAAAATGAAATTCCCTACTGAACTTCCTCTCTGTATACCGTTTCTTTTTTTATTTACTTCGACCTCCAGTAGGTCTCCAACTTATAAACGTGCAATGTTAACAACGCTCTTTACTGCTGTATCGTCCACAGGGCGCTATTTGTATGATACAAATCCCAAGGTAAATCTCCGATAACACTTATGTGTCATTGCTTTTAGGCAAATTTTTTTTTTTATCTTTTAGTGTTCTCGAAATTGGAAGCGATAGAATTGGTGTATTTCCAGATTGAATACATAGACAATGTCCTCTTCCATGTATGTCCTCGTCAAATGTAACAATTTTCTGTCAAAATAGTCAGTAATGAAGAGTATTGAAAAAAAAATGTGATTTTTGATAACAGATTTGTTTCAAACATACGAAACCCTAATTGTACAGCCACAGATCTGAATCAGGATAATGCGCCTCTACGGACAAAAACAATTGATCGGGGACTTTGCTTTGGCTTCAGGGACGCGTTCACTAAGATACTAGTACTCGCACATCATTGTGGAAAGAGGTTCGATAGCCCTATGATTCTGAAGAGCTCTAAATTACATGGTGTCCGTAGGAGTAATACAGGGTTTGCATGATGCTATGAGTTATAGGGATTATGGTCAGTAAAATTTCAAGAGATGATTCGGTTGCTTTAGATTTTCGTAATGCGCCCTAGAGAAAAACAAGAACGCCTGGGTACTCGAGGAACAGCCACGGTACGCTTGGAGGTACCGTGAGATTTTGCTACTTTTCCACTTTGGACTCATTCGAGCGCTTATTCCGGTGCGGTGGATAAAAGACTTGGTGCTGAGTTTAATGCTCTCCGTGTGTTGTTAAATGTTTGACAGCTACATGTATAAATTATATAACGCGACATAGAAGCTTTTCTGTCGTCCATTTTAGTCTCTGCAGCATTCGCACGCTTACTCTACGAAATTTCGGACATTAAATTGTACAACAGTCATACTTTTGCTAATGTCTTACGATATCCATGCACGTCTCTGGATCCCATGCGATTCGAAAAGAAGTCGTAGGGTATAGCTTCCATCCGACAGCTGTGCGCATGTCAAGACGTCGAGGCGCCCTCTCCGTATTTTGCCATTATACAAATAAAGTTATGCATGTATTACAACCATTGCGTGACAGCTTCAGCAGAATCGCGCGTGATCATGAATATCGAAGGGCAACGCGCAGGCTTCACCAAATTTTGTCATATATAACGACAGGTAGAAACAATTTCATACTATTTTATTGCGTTTTACACCATGCGCCGCGAGTTAGGTTCAACCCATTAAAACACTTTAATGATATCTCAACTAGTTTCTGTAAGTATGCCAAGGAATGATGTAATGACGGCAGTAATAATGTTCAAGATACAATTTCTTTGATTTAAATAGCAGGACAAAACTCGTATCGTATGAAACATTTAAAAATAATCTTCAATATTCGTACATATCTAAACACAAGTATATTTTCAGATCGATTTGAGATCAGATTAATTCCATCACGTTCAGAAATTTAATTGCTTATATCTAAATCATTGATAAGCCTATTTGAAGAGGTAAATTGAAACCTGTTCGAAAGTATGTTTGTAGATGCAAAAAGTACATTCAAGAAGCGACAAAGAATATAAGTGACGCCATGACATTAAAATGTGGTACTTAAATGTTAGACTATTTACTGCTATACCATCTTCACTGTCGTACATGTAGTAAACCCTCTGCCACTTATTGTATAGTATGTAATCCACTATAGCAGGAATATATGACGGAGTCATAAATACGCTGTATTCGTCATCTTGCTGGTGAACACGAGGTCCTGTGGCAACTATAAATGGTAACTGAAGGGTACGGCCAAAACTGTTGAAAACTTCCATCGAGTTCTTCGTAGCCATTGATACAATGGCGAGTGTTTCTTTTAGCTGGTTACAAACTGCAAGAGTAGAACCACGACATATACAATTAACTATGATTTCCTTTAACCAAATGAACTTCGACCGTTCCATTACTTGTAATTTGAATACAGCACTGACGCGCAAGTGGCCGCTAAAGTTGAAATAAAACCTATACTTATAAGAAAGACGAAATATGAATACCAGGAATAAAAAGGTCTGCTATTTTTATATTGCGGTCGAAGCAAGACATGTATTCCTTTCATGAAGATAACGCCTTGATCATGTGACTTACCTGCCTTGCTGACGTTGTGATTATTGCTAATGTTTGTCTCCACAATGGTGCCATTGAGTGAAATTATTTTACTGTAATTATTAATTGTTATCATGTCTTCTGTGACGTTGCAACAACTACAGCTGATGTTTGAAATCGTTAATGCAACCTTTATACTTTCATTGATATCTCTAGGAACTCCTTCATCTAAGATGAAACCTATATGAAAATAGATAAATATGCACTTAATTAACATTGTAAATTATTTAAATGTACTTGGTTCGAACCTTCAGCAGAAGAATTTTGTTCATATTTCATATATGTGCCAAGTCATCGTCATGAAGTACAGCAATCTTAGCTAGCATGATCACTATAATGTGTTAGAGTAACATGTTTCAAGTCAAAATGCCGAGTTGAACGATACATAATGAATCTGCTTAAAGACGCACACAAAAATATTTTGAAAGTCGTCTATTTATGTAACCGGTACAACGCTCTTGATTTGATACATAATAACAATTTTATGTATATATATATATATATATATATATATATATATATATATATATATATATATTATGCTCATGACGTTATGTACTTATGTTTGTTTTGAACATATTTTATTGATTAAATCAAAACGATTGGGAACAAGTTCTTACAACTTACTAGTCCCTCTCCTAAATAGTACAATAATGTCATGCAAGATAGTACATGTTATGTATTGTTATGTTATGTATTTAACATATGAACTGTACAACAATTAGTATGATTAATTGAATAATTGACGTTATGTACGATACCGATGTTACTGAATGTAACGTCAAAATCGACTTTATCATAACATCAGTTGTAAATTAATAACATGCAAAAGACACCTGGGACATTTTGTGAGTCTATGGAAATTGTGTTTTTCAAACCAGTTATACAAAATATGTAACAGTCAGTGCTATTTTGAAGATAAAACCATGAGCATTTAATTTTTTTTCAAAGAAATTCAGTGAAGACGAGAGGTTAAAATATTCTGTAACTAATGGTTTTCTCGAAGGTCCGGAACAATGCTTAAACTTCAGAAGGAAGGTATTTTTAAGACCTAGAAAATCCAGTCATTCGATGCTACAAACTGAACTGATTTCATTATTTTCAGTATATTTTTATAACTTTTTTGGTTCATTTTAAGACGTTTCGTTGACGCATATAAACCAAACAATTTCAAATGCTTAAATGATATATTATTATTCTTGATAATAAATTTTACATGTTAATGCTCAATGCTGAACGAAAAGATTAATACAACACAAAATTATATATTTTGATTTTTGTATGGTTCATGATTGTTTGCAGTGATCCACTAATAAGCAACCACTTCTCAGCATAGAAGAACGCTCCCTGATATATTCTATGGTTTTGGATCATCAGTGGAATAGGACTTTTGCTATATATCGATTAGCACCTTGATTTGTTCTGGACCAGTGGTAATGTATAGGCATAGTGATTTACCATCTTAAAACCCTTGTAAGGACAGCTTCATTTAGTTTGCGAATAACTTCCAAATCATCAATAGATTAACTGCATACATTACAATCATGTACCCTTGCTTCCTGTGAGTTAATCCTTCTAGACAACCACTTCGTTAAATGAATTATTGTATCTTATTCTCTTATGAATTCGCTGATGTCATAGTGACACAGATTGATGAAAAGCGCATATTAATATGCATATCGCCACGCTGATCATATTTACTTTAAATTATCTCTCGATCCTAACAATATTTCTAAGTTACTGGCGGACAATTGATTTCCGGTAGCCTAAGGATTTATATTCAATTATGGTGTAGAAGGATCATGCGAAAAAGAAACAGAAAAAAAAACCCCCAAAACAAAACAAAAAACCAAGAGGTCCATGGGCGATCACCTGGGTATCACATAGAATACAATGCTCTAACCACTCAGCCACGGAAGTCCCCATGAACAAATTAAGGAACGTATGCTAGTTTTCTATAACCTGGTTTGGCATGGGGACACCAACATTCCGCAAAACGGATTACAAAACACCATAATTCTGGGTCATATTATACGAGTATAACCTGGTTACGCTTCGCGGATTATAAAGCAGCTTAAACTGATTATAATTGTGTAATATTAAAGCCATATCTTATTACCATTAATATTAACCATATATGTAAAACCTTTCGTTTGTTCTGAAAAAGGAACAGGTCGAGCCAAAAATTTGACAGTGTGGCTGTTCGTGTCGTTGGTCATTTCGGTGCTTTGTATAATTTTTGTATTTGATTTCATCCGACATTGTTAGGTATCGGGTGTTGTTGGAACTTAGTGTTTATATATATATATATATATATATATATATATATATATATAAAGCACTGAAAAAAAACCCACTATATTTTTTTAAAATATCCATTTCCCCCTGCCCGGTGTTGAACTCACGACCAGTGGAACCAAATTTCCTTGTAGCATGTGACCAGCGCGCTTTTTCTTTTATCTTATATTGCTAATCTTCAAACAATATCTACATGTACTTGAAGATTATGAAAACTAAAACACGGAATATCTAAAATATAAGCATACTTATCATGTTTCTTTGACTAGTTCTACCATCTAGGCAACTCATAAACTTGCTTTCGATGAAGATGGGATTCTTACCATCCTGTCACTCGCTACACGATCTTTGAGATACAGTTATTTGATGTAAATCTAAAAGGATCATATCAGATACACACTGAATATGAAATATGTCATATAAAGCACAGAGATTGCAACGAACTAATAAATAAATATAACTGCCATAAGAGAAGAAGTATTTAATACAAAGCACAGAAAAATTAACTATGTTTTTGATACCCACTTCCACCCCTGCCCGGAGTTGAGCTCATGACCTGCGGAACCAAATCTCTTAGCAGAGTGTGATCAGCGCGTTAGAGCGCTCGACCATCTAGGCAAGTCGTGAACCTGCTTTCGATGACGATGGAATTCTCGCCACGTCGTCTCTGGCAATACGATCGTTGGGAATGGAAGTGGGATACAATTACTTAACGTAAATCGTCGAAGATCATACAAGATACACACTGCAGTTGAAATATTTAATACAAAGCACTAAAAAATTGTCAAATTTTCGGGACGACCTATTCCTTCTTCAGTATATACATACATGGAAATGAAAACTAACGCGCTTCATGAAGAATGTCAGCGTTCAACGTCGCGGTTCATACCCTCATGTATTATCAAAAATGAAATTTATCTATTAAGTAACAGCTTGATTCAATGTATGATCAACTGTAATCCCATCCTAGAGCCTGGTTCACGGAAAGCGAGCTTCACAATATTGACAAATGTCTCATTGTTCAAATATAACTCAAATGTTTTCTAGATGTTCAGGAGCAAAGAAGATTTAAATATATAAACATGTATTAATTAACTATTGCATCTTTCAATGCGTGATTCATGTAGTCCACTCCCCTGAAGTTTGAAACACTGAATCATGGGCTGTGAATTTAATAATTTTGGAAGGAGCATCTGTTCTCAAGTTGATTTTTTTTAGATGTTCAGTAGTAGGGTTGATTTTAATTTAATGCATTTTTCATTATATCGGTATGGTCCGCATACGTGATGTTGGAGATCCTGAATTTTCTCAATTTTAGCAGAGGTCTTTTCTTATTTAACCGGAAGTAAAAAAGAAAATATTTTAAGATTATAATATCTTATAAAGGTTTTATCCCTGCTCCCTGTAAGGCTAAGTACTACACGAAATAAAAAAAAAAAATCGTTCCGAAATCTCTAAAATGCAACAATTTTGGTGAAAATGGCCAAAAAAATTATATGACATGGTTCTAGTAAAATGAAATAATCCAGGTAGACTATAAATTTCATACATTATTGGTAATTGCTACACAGCTAGACTTTAACTGCTTTTATTAGCAACAGATTCCACTAGAGGCTTTGGTAGTCATAAGGGACAACCATTTGGTCGAGGGGGTGGGTGGGTAATGCTGTATAAATATTCTGTCTTTGAGTTAGTTAAAAATAAATAATTTGACCTCTAATGACAGAAACTAAAATATTCTGACATCTTTACATTCAAAATATGTTTGATTCAATTTTGTAGACTCAAAAACGTATTCAGCAAGCAGACAACGCGTTTTCCTCATGTCTTTCCGATCCCCCTGCAGAGGGAGATGATTGTGAAAATAGAGTAAATGAAACAAATGGTTTGGGGCTGAATTTTGAACCTTGCGTCAATAGGTGTCTCGTTTGGTCTTGATATAAGAAACATTGTTCAAAAAGTCAATATGTCAACAATGTTCTTGAGATATGGATTTAATGTGAACACTGATTCTCTAAAGCATCATACATTTAGTGTGGTATATCACTGGAAACATATTATCGATTTAGGAATATTAAAAATAAAATGTATTTACTTTATTGCTTTCCACAGTAAGATTTTGAAGAAGTCAAAAGAGGAAAAAGCATTGGAAACTATGGGTAGAATCAAAGCTTATACATGTACATAAGAAATAGATAAACATTATCTAACATACTTGTATATTTTCATTTTGTTTTTTACTTTCGAGACCCTCGTGTGCGTCCTTGAGATAATACGTAAAAAGCTGATTTTGTAAGGATTTTTAGTTAACAGTTCCAGAGCAAAGCGTCCATGCCCCGCCGCCACTAAAATTTTCTTTCCTCAGCCTCAACTCTCAACTCAAATCCTTGAGGTTTCCTTAACTTAGGTTTTCCTCAATTCACCGTCAAACAGACTGAGGATCACCTCAGTTGAGCGGAATCCCCCCCCCCCATAAACTCGGTTGAGTATTTACACTAATAACATCGCGTAATTTCGCGGACTTTTTATGCAATAAAATATTTATCCTCTGTGTCTTATGTTGAGAAAAATGGCTGAAAAAGACATAATCAATGGAATTAATTTCTAAGGGGAAAAGGACGCGGTAAGAGTGGGGGTGGGGAGTAGCGAGGAGGAACTAATTCAAATCCTCGAAGTTTCTGAGTTTGAGCTACTGTTGTTGGGAGTAAGGGAAATAAAAGGAAGGACCTATAAATCACAAAAAAAAGGAGAAACGATCAGCGCAGGTTAGAATACTCGCAAACTATAGACTGGTTAAATACTATTTATGATCGAATTGATATTTTTAAATTGTCATGGTCAAGAAAGTGCATAATGAATCATTAGTTTCTCCAAGCATGATGCACTTTTTACACCACGATTTATGAAAACTTCATTATTATTATTATTATTTTAATACTTTATTTATTAGAATTTTTCTTTTGTTTTTGATTTCTTAATCGGCATTAAGAGATATGTTGGCAAGTCAACTGCAATCTGCAATGGACACATTACAAAAAATAATCTTGATTTTACTTCAGACCTTAAAGCAAAGATATTGGTGCAGTTTTTGCACCATTTAAGATTGACATGATTTTATATCATGCACTTTTGTCTGTTTATAATGAATAAACATTTGACAGGCATATCATTTGTAATGGCTGTGCACTTTCAAATTAGGTGAGGCTTTTTATAGTAAATTTGATTGTTTTGTTTGTTTGTTTTTTTTTTGTTTTCAGATTTACCATACAAATAGTAATGGTGAAAATGGTAAGCATTTGTAAATCTGAAGACTGCTATTGAATTCTGTGCCGTAGTTACAGAAATTTACACTTTGAATTCAACATATTTTGATATGCATAACATAACTTTGGACTACTTTATATTGATAAATGAAAGTTCATGATTTTGTAGTCTTGCATTTTATATGAAGCCTTTTATCTTTGTTATTTTCATACAGCATACAAAATTGCCAAACGTTTGGGACAAAGACTGACAATGGTAAGGTGCTAATTATGTATGCTGTGTTGTACACCTAAGTTATTTGAGTTTGTCTCTTGTATTCTGTAGAATAAATGTTATCCATCTTACTTTTACAGGAAATTCTTTATCAAAATGGAGGAGATCGTAAGTTTGGATCTACTAAATCTTTGAGTTAAGAAAATGTATCGAAATATTGAGATTTAGAGTATATAGTGATACAGAGTTTATTACCTACAGAATATTTTTTATGTGTAGATGTCAATTTTTTTGGCTTGCATTTTAGGTACCTCCAACTCGTACTGTGATACAGATGAGGTAGGTTGTTAGTTTGAGTTGTTAATTTATGTGAAAACCATTGTATGAGCATTTTATGTGTATTGTTGGGTAATTTTGAAAATTCTGTATATCAGGTTCAGGCAGCCAGGCTACGGGGTGAAGTGTGTTTCTACAAAAGACAGGGAGTAAAAAGAAAGGTAGAATTCACAGTGATCATTTACAATATATTGTATAGAAAACAACTAGTTTTAACTATCATGGATGTGGATAAAAAGTTATATTGTGTATTTCAATTGTAATTTTTTATGCCCTGAAATCAAAGATCTTTGGCCTATATGTCAGTTCACAACTTTAACTTTGATTTTAACAATTGAATTCAGCCAGATAAAGACCTCAAATTTTCTGAAATGAAGGGTCAAGACCAGAGCTATGTGTCAGATCAAGGTCAAGGGGACAAGACACATTGTCAACCTGCCAATGTTGACAATACACTTTAACAAAGGTTACATGTATAATATTTGAAGTACACAAGCAAAAGACTTTATATTCCCTTAACGGAAAGTCAGTTTGAAATATAAAAGACTGTAAGATGCAAGGTCATTTTTGCTACCATGGAACTTTGCCACAGTTGGTGCCATAGTATTTCACTTCTTGTTTTATTATTTAAGATTTCTTAAGGAGATGGTGTGTAATTGAGCATGGATGTCTGCTGTTTTAAGTCAAACTGTGAGTAATCAAGCAATTTCTTTAGTGTATTTATTAGAATTCTTAGCAGTATGTATTTGAAAAAGTTTCTGTTTACATTAATTTTCAAAATCTAACTTGATACATTTATTAATTATTATGTCTATTGATGAATTTATGGAGGAAAAAATGAAACACTGCAAAATTTGATTTGAACAAAATATTCAAAATCAAACTCAATATCAAACAATTAATTTCACATATTTTTGCACATGTATGCTTCAGGAGGTAAACTTTTTTCTGTTTTTTTTGTGTGTGTTTGTGGGAAAATAATAGGATAGGGACAAGTGTTGGTATGCCTACCAAATGAATTAGCTTTGAATGAATGATACATGTATATTTGGTGTGTGAATACATTTGTAGTTGCTTGAAATGAAATGTATATAGCTAGAATATTGCTTCCTTTTTCCTTTAGAGTAAAATCATTACTTTGTCTACAGACAACCATTCTTTAAGACTACATATACTGGTAGAGATGTACTGTCCCTGCATTATGTGAATTAGGATTTGAATTGTCCATGCTTTAAAAAATATCATCTGTTATTGCATGGCTTTATATTATCCAGTTCATTTAAATCGTATGATCACATAATCGCATGACAGTCATCATGAGTTTATATGTATCTCCAAATTTCAGTTTCTTGGATAGGGCCAATATGATAAACACTTTAAAAATCTCATGGTTTAGATATGAATGTTCATAAAGCAGTTCTCCATACAAACAAATCTACAATCTAGAGGAGTGTAAGATTAACTTCATCTGACCTTTATAGCATACCTGTGTAACATTTACATATCATGTATATTACATGTGTAGTAATAGAGACCATTTGCCTGGCTTTATATGACCTTAATTCCATCAAAAGAAATGTGCTTATATACAAACACCATGAATTTACTAGAAGTAGTATTTTTGATATTCAAGTAAAAATTAAAATGATATGTACTAGTAATACAAATTTACTGCATTTAACTAGAGGATGTGTGGTGTGTGAGAGATATATACTATAGGTATTATTTGGTGAATATTTTCAGAGTTCTGTTGCAAAGGACAGTGTGGACAATGAAGTCATGATGTGTGTTCAAGCTGTTACCATCTCTGACAAGTATGTCTAGTTTTCACTAGTCTCCTGAAATTTTTAAACAAAATCTATTTGGTAAAGTTTTACAACTGAGTTATGAACTGAAAACTTATGCTAGAGAAGTGATATATTGTAGAGACTATTAATTAATTACTGCTAAATCACTACTTTAGGTCATTGTCAAATGTGAGAAACTTAAATAAAAGGTCAGTAAACTGCATGATTATTCACTATGTTCCTCCCTTTTTTGTAAACCTTAGATTTTCTCAGACATGTTAACTTTTGAGAGTGCCTCAATGTGAGATTTCTGTAATATTTTCTGTACTTAATCATGAAATCCTTCCAACAATATTGCACAGGTCTTCAGAAAATATTTCAACCAGTTATACTAATTTTTTCCAGACTAGTAGCAAAACTGAATATAAAGGCATCTTAAGCACAGGTAATCATATCACTTGGGTTCAAATTCACTATTAAAGAGTACTTTACTCTTTAATAGTAAGTTGAAATACAAGCGATATAATTGCCTTTAATCATATGTAACAGATTCATGTATAATGCTCGCATGGAGATAACAAACGTAGAATTTTCAGTGCGGGTAGACTCAGTCATGATCTTTGCCTTTCAAACACTGCTGAACTAATGTTGGACATGTGTATTTGTCATTAGAATTCTTTTTCTGGTAATTATGAAAGCCTAATGAATTATTTACCCTGTAAGTACTTGTAAGTCTAATTACATAACATTAGTTGTCATCGGATACTGATTTTTGTCTTGCTTTAAACAAATCTCTAATATTTTCTCATTCATCTAGCCCTCACCTTAAAAAAGAATTATATATTAAGGTGAATTTGTCATGTATATTTTGTATACAAATCAGCTGGTCAGACATGTATTCAGTTGCACAAGTAAATGTCAATTAGGGCATGTGTACTGTAAATTAACATACCTCAGTGATGTAGATAATGGTTTGGGGGAGGGCGGTCTCAGAATTAAAAGTTTGGGAAAAAACTGCACTTTGAGATTTAGGTACATATCAGTACTAGGGACATAGATTTTAAACCTTGAGTCAAAGATCAGGAAAGTTAACATGTCTTTTTTGCATTGTTTATGTTTTTTATTAACAAATGAATGCACTGAAAAATATATATATATATAAATATGTATTGATTTTAGTTGTAGATGGTATGTTTGCATGAAATTATAGAAATGCATTTCATCACAAAATTACCATGATACTGTTCATAGTAAATAAGTGAAATGGTTCTATTTTCTATAATTAATAGTTAATCACACTTGGCATGGTGGTCTATGGAAGTTAAAGAAATATACAAGTAGATCTGGATTAAAATGTGCTCATTAATCAAGAATTAGATATATTTTAGATATTTTTATGTCCTCCTTTGAAAAAGAGTGGGGGGGAAGGGGAGATTTGTTTTCACCTATTATTCAGTTGGTTAGTCGATAAACTAAGTATTGTCCACTCTGTATCTTGAAAACCCCTTGCTTGATGGACGTTTAACTTGATAAAATGGTATCCAAAGGAATAAATGAGTCCTTTTGATTTTGAGGTCAATGGTAAAGTTCAAACTACTTGGGACATAAAGAAATGCTTGTCTGCTTAATATTTTGAGAGCCCTTTGCTTGGAAATATCTTAGGACCCTTTTCTGAACAAACTTTAAACTTCGTACACTGATATCCCCATTTTTTCACTGTCATTATAGACATTCTAGATTAAAGTTCACACTTCTCAATATTGCAAGGGGAATGTATTTCTTGTTAAACAATGAAGTGTGGTTTTGTCATTATTGGGGACAAGTCAGGCACCAGTATGATAGGCAAATTTTCATACAATGCTGGAATTTATAATATATTATGTAAAATGAGAACACTAAATGGGTTGGCAAAGATGGGTGGTCACACAATTTTTTTAATTTAAAAATTTAAAGTTGTAAGTATGCTTTTTTTTGCTTTTTGACAGTGATAATTGTTTTTTAAAAACAAAACAAAAAAACAATGTGAATAAAAACCCATTTGTTTGGTTTTTACTTTGCTTGCAGTTTCTGAGCTAGACAGTTGTTTAACATGCAATAGCCAGTTTCTCAAAGTTTTTCACTCCATCATGTGACTTTCTAGTCCACAATTCTGATATCTTATGTTGTTTTTAAGACATTGTAGTACAAAGATTAATTACATACACTAAATTTAAATTATTGTTGAGGATGTTTGTATATATATTCTCACTTTTTGATTTGTTTAAGTTTGTTCATGTGTATGTCTGTCTGTCTATAATCATGGTCTTAACTTGTGAACTACACAAGAAACTGAATGAACTAAAGGTGAATTAGAAGTTATCTGTCTAGCAAAGATCAAGGTTATATATTGAGGTTAAAGTCAAGTTTGTCACAATAGTCCCTCCCAAGCAGTTGTGTTTGACAATTGCATCTCAATTATTTTGTTCCTTAGTGTTGATTGGACTACATCTGTTCTCCCTAGTAACTGATACCACTGTTACTTTCATTTTGATTTGAAATCTACAACCTGCACTTTCAAATAAAATGTAAATGTTCATGGTATGTAGAAATACATGCATATACAACAGATCACTGTCATACTGGTACTAATACATCTATGGTAATAAACATTGGTTTTTATTTAAGACATTGCAGACCAGTTTTAAGCAATTGTAATCTTCAGTGCTAGAAATTGCTAATCATTTGGTGATATCTTCCAGATATCCAGAGGCATTTGAGCTTAGCACTTGTAAAAAGTACAACAGAGAGTATTTATTTGCAGCATCCACTCCTCAAGAAAAGAAAAGTTGGATGATTGCTCTGGCAAAAGTATGTGTCTTACTGGTTGTTTGCTGATTTTTCATTTCATAACTGTACAATTTAAGGACAAATAATTACTTTACAGATGTTTGATTCTATTTTCATATCTACATGTAGTATGTATAAACTACATCATGTTTTAAATGATTTTAATGAAATGTCCATTATCTGTGCAGCTATTTTGTCCAATATACATCATGGAAGATGTGGGTCAGTCGCAGTTTAATCTGGCAGGCAATTTCTACATACGGGATGTTTCATCTGTAAGAACTTTGTAAACATAAGACAGTTCCTCATGACATTATCATAATAACCCTTTGTATTATTCTTCATGGCATTATTGTAGTAATCCAATCTATTATCAATGTTTTCGAAACATTGTACATGCACATCCTGCATTAGCAGTTTGATCGAGATAATCTCTTTGTTTTAGGACTGGGAGAAAAGTTGGTTGATGATTAACAACAGAATACTAGAAGTAAGAACAAAGACAGAAACCAGGATATTTTTTCCCCAATGTTTTATAGAATAAAAATATAGCACTATTCAGGTAAAAGCAAGTAGCACTTTACTGTCATAGTAACATAGCACATGCATACCAAATAAAATTTCAATAAAAGAACAAAAACATATATACATAACATAATGACTTATGAAAAGAACAAAAACATATATACATAAACACTATTATTTTTTTCACATAGCACATGCAAACCAAATAAAATTCTCTTAGAAGAATGAAAACATATACATGCTATGATTTTTTTCACATAACAAATAAAATGAACTAAAACATGTATACATGCACATGAACAGTAGCACTATCATAATAATACAAAAATATCTGTAGCAATTGGTGTCCTACTTGATCATAGTAGTGCAGCTGCATCGCATCATCATTCGTTATTTGCATCATACTTTATTCACAATACCGAAAACTTCAATACTTGTACTTTTTAATCTTCTGAGTGCATCTTTGACGAGTCCTCTTATTGGCAAACCACTTCCTCACTTGTTCCTCTCTGATGCCTCCATACACAGATATTGAGTGAACAACTTTAGGACATGGGTAGGGACAGTGACGGTTGCTCTTGAACCACTCCTCCATCATGTCGGTGGATCTCTTTGTCAGCGATGAACGGTTCTTGAAAAGGGAAGCTTTAGTTGATTTTGTTGTTGGCTCTTGACCTTCCTTTTCCAGTTGGCTAAGACTGTTCTCCACATGCTCCATTATGTTGTGGAGCTTGCTGTCGAAGTAGGCATTGTAAGTCTGCTGGATGTGGGCAGGACTGTTGACATGAAATTGGAGCATCTTGTAGCGATCTGCCTCAATGACTGAGGCATGATAACGATGGAAACTGCACAGTTTGTTGATATAAACTGGGTATTGTTGACGAAGTGACTCATACCTCATTTCCAGACGTTGATTTCGTAGAAAAACAGATTGTGGAATTGGGGTGTACAATGTCGATGTCAGAGCATCCAGTTTAGGATCAGTGGAACATTCCTTCATCAGTGTAGACTTTATGGCACTAAAGAATTCCTGCTTGGATGATGGTTGAATGTTGGATCTAAGGAGACTGACTAGGTTGTTGTCCATTCTAGGTTCAGCAGGGGAAATGTTGAATACTTTAGGTTGTAACTGAGGTGGTGGTGTTTGTAGGTTGTTGACATTGGGTGGTGATGCCAAAGAATCCAATGTGGCAATCACATCATCAAGGTCCAATACTGGTGGTTCTGAACAATTCTTAAGGTTTTCTTCTAAATGCTCCAGAGTAGAAGGATCAACTGGTGACGCTGGTCCTAGGGCTGTTTCCAAGAAGTGCAGGTCATCCATGGTGAATCACAAATATTGTTGCACGCACAGATAATACAAATATCACAACACAATAATTTAGATATCACAACACAATAATTTATATATATATATCTATATATATAAATATATCACAACACTTGATATCAACACAGATAAATATACTTACAATTTGGTATCAAAAATCTTACTAAAAATATTACTTACAAGTTGTGGAATGAAAATCCAACAGAATGGCACTTTGCAATGTTCAACTGATCTATGATCAAGAATGGCGTTTGACAGTCTTACATGACCTTTTATAATGACCAGTGTAATTAGTTAAGTACTACCTTCCTTTCCATTGGTAGAAAGGGTAGGCATTTTTTTCATTGGATGGTGGTTGAAAATAATTGAGCAAAATCCCTTTTGATTGGTCCCCTACATTATAATTATTTGTTGGCAGCTTGGGTGTATTCACAATTGTGAACATTGCTCCATGTCACACTTCAGCTTGGAAACTGTTTTTTTTAATTTTTCTTATGCCAAGCTAGAGTCACCCAAGCTGTGATAATGTTGAGCAAGTAATATGTTCCAAGCTTCTGAACTCTGTTCACATGTCAGATCTTCAAAGTGATATGCCTTCATTCCTGATTACATAATTATTTAATTACTCCATGGTCAGAATATGGTAAGCTATATTCCCATTATGCATATGAAAACAAAAATGAATTATTTTCAAAGTTTTCTACAAATGTTTATTATCTTTTAACATTATATTCTGTTTCTGTTCAAAACAAGCAAGAATTTTGTTATTAACATTATGTTTTGTTTCCTTTCAGAACAAGCAGGAGTTCTGCAAAATTGATCTCAGGAAAGCTTTAAATATCAGTAAGTGACTATTGATGAAGAAATATCAGTGAAAAATTAGGGGTTTCCTTTTGGACAGAATCTGATATTGGACATTACTCTCATTCATATTTGATTTTGCATTTTTTAAAAACACAATTCAGTTATGATTGATATCATCAAACTTATGTATGTATATTCAGTACCCTTTCTCTCCTTCTTCCTTCTCCTCCCTTTCTCTCTCTCATGTATATGACACTTGAATGTTGGTGCCATATACCAATTCATTTCTACATATATGGGCATATATCTCAGTAAATCTGATATATACTTTAAAAAAAATAAAGGAGATTTCATAATAGAATATTTGTACATAAATTCACATTTCAGAATTTGAAAAGCATCATATTTCTTGATAGAAATTTGAATTGAATTTTATTTTTTAAAAATTTCAGAATACAGTAGTTCTACTTTTGCCTACACAACTGAAGTGGGTAAATGTTTGGCTCTGGATGTTCATGGAAGGTATGCAGCCATTATAAATAATAATAATAATAATACCATATTTATATAACACCCTTTTCATACATTTGTATGCTCAAAGGTGCTTTACAGTACATAAAACCATGAAATAAAACATTGAAATAAAATGATATAAACATAAGATACAATACATATGTTAAATAAATATAAAACATCAGTTTCAGGGCATATTACAGTAAAGATGATGAGATAATGCTTTTTTTTTTTTTTTGAGATTTGTGTTTGTGTATTCTGCATATAGATTTTAGTGCATATATCATTGTAAATTTATATTTGATAGATTTTTTCCTTATCAACTCTGTTACATAGTTTGTGTGTGTTATTGAAGCATTAAGTAGTTAGCAATACTTGCCACAACAATATAGACAGTTGGTTTTTCCTCTAATTACTATGTAGTGTTTATATATTGTAGATCTCTATATTTGTAAGCAGATCTTGCTAGAGACACAGAACAGTTGTTGAATGCATTTAATAAAGCCATGAAAGTAAGAATCATTATATTTACTGTCATGGTTATTTAAAGACTCCAATTTTAAATTGATATATGTGTTATTTGTTTTTTAATTGCCTTTGGGTTTTAGACTGGAGGTAACACATTAGAAGACCAACATCTCTCTCCATCAAATGTTCCAGTGATTATTGAGAAGTGTGTCTGCTTTATTGAGGATTATGGTTAGTGTGTGAGTGGTTCATAATTATTTCTTAAGATACATGTCTTGCAATTTTTTTTACACAGCAGACATTTCATTGTTTTGCCATGTGGTTGCAGTTTTTGTGCCATTGAAAATGATGGACATATAACATGTACATCCTGCATTAGCAGTTTGATTGAGATAATCTCTTTGTTTTAGGACTGGGAGTTAAGTTGGTTGATGATTAACAACAGAATACTAGAATACTTTGACAAAGTAAGAACAAAGACAGAAACCAGGATATTTTTTCCCCAATGTTTTATAGAATAAAAATACAGCACTATTCAGGTAAAATCAAGTAGCACTTTACTGTCATAGTAACATAGCACATGCATACCAAATAAAATTTCATTAAAAGAACAAAAACATATATACATAACATAATGACTTATGAAAAGAACAAAAACATATATACATAAACACTATTATTTTTTTCACATAGCACATGCAAACCAAATAAAATTCTCTTAGAAGAATGAAAACATATATACATGCTATATACATGTACATGAATAGTAGCACTATCATAATAATACAAAAATATCTGTTTGAATAGCAATACGATATCCTACTTGATCATAGTAGTGCAGCTGCATCGCATCATCATTCGTTATTTGCATCATACTTTATTCACAATACCGAAAACTTCAATACTTGTACTTTTTAATCTTCTGAGTGCATCCTTGACGAGTCCTCTTATTGGCAAACCACTTCCTCACTTGTTCCTCTCTGATGCCTCCATACACAGATATTGAGTGAACAACTTTAGGACATGGGTAGGGACAGTGACGGTTGCTCTTGAACCACTCCTCCATCATGTCGGTGGATCTCTTTGTCAGTGATGAACGGTTCTTGAAAAGGGAAGCTTTAGTTGATTTTGTTGTTGGCACTTGACCTTCCTTTTCCAGTTGGCTAAGACTGTTCTCCACATGCTCCATTATGTTGTGGAGCTTGCTGTCGAAGTAGGCATTGTAGGTCTGCTGGATGTGGGCAGGACTGTTGATATGAAATTGGAGCATCTTGTAGCGATCTGCCTCAATGACTGAGGCATGATAACGATGGAAACTGCACAGTTTGTTGATATAAACTGGGTATTGTTGACGAAGTGACTCATATCTCAATTCCAGACGTTGATTTCGTAGAAAAACAGAATGTGGAATTGGGGTGTACATTGTCGATGTCAGAGCATCCAGTTTAGGATCAGTGGAACATTCCTTCATCAGTGTAGACTTTATGGCACTAAAGAATTCCTGCTTGGATGATGGTTGAATGTTGGATCTAAGGAGACTGACTAGGTTGTTGTCCATTCTAGGTTCAGCCGGGGAAATGTTGAATACTTTAGGTTGTAACTGAGGTGGTGGTGTTTGTAGGTTGTTGACATTGGGTGGTGATGCCAAAGAATCCAATGTGGCAATCACATCATCAAGGTCCAATACTGGTGGTTCAGCACAATTCTTAAGGTTTTCTTCTAAATGCTCCAGAGTAGAAGGATCAACTGGTGACACTGGTCCTAGGGCTGTTTCCAAGAAGTGCAGGTCATCCATGGTGAATCACAAATATTGTTGCACGCACAGATAATACAAATATCACAACACAATAATTTAGATATCACAACACAATAATTTATATATATATATCTATATATATAAATATATCACAACACTTGATATCAACACAGATAAATATACTTACAATTTGGTATCAAAAATCTTACTAAAAATATTACTTACAAGTTGTGGAATGAAAATCCAACAGAATGGCACTTTGCAATGTTCAACTGATCTATGATCAAGAATGGCATTTGACAGTCTTACATGGCCTTTTATAATGACCAGTGTAATTAGTTAAGTACTACCTTCCTTTCCATTGGTAGAAAGGGTAGGCATTTTTTTCATTGGACAGTGGTTGAAAATAATTGAGCAAAATCCCTTTTGATTGGTCCCCTACATTATAATTATTTGTTGGCAGCTTGGGTGTGTTCACAATTGTGAACATTGCTCCATGTCATACTTCAGCTTGGAAACTGTTTTTTTTTATTTTTCTTATGCCAAGCTAGAGTCACCCAAGCTGTGATAATGTTGAGCAAGTAATATGTTCCAAGCTTCTGAACTCTGTTCACATGTCAGATCTTCAAAGTGATATGCCTTCATTCCTGATTACATAATTATTTAATTACTCCATGGTCAGAATATGGTAAGCTATATTCCCATTATGCATATGAAAACAAAAATGAATTATTTTCAAAGTTTTCTACAAATGTTTATTATCTTTTAACATTATATTCTGTTTCTGTTCAAAACAAGCAAGAATTTTGTTATTAACATTATGTTTTGTTTCCTTTCAGAACAAGCAGGAGTTCTGCAAAATTGATCTCAGGAAAGCTTTAAATATCAGTAAGTGACTATTGATGAAGAAATATCAGTGAAAAATTAGGGGTTTCCTTTTGGACAGAATCTGATATTGGACATTACTCTTATTCATATTTGATTTTGCATTTTTTTAAAACACAATTCAGTTATGATTGATATCATCAAACTTATGTATGTATATTCAGTACCCTTTCTCTCCTTCTTCCTTCTCCTCCCTTTCTCTCTCTCATGTATATGACACTTGAATGTTGGTGCCATATACCAATTCATTTCTACATATATGGGCATATATCTCAGTAAATCTGATATATACTTTAAAAAAAATAAAGGAGATTTCATAATAGAATATTAGTACATAAATTCACATTTCAGAATTTGAAAAGCATCATATTTCTTGATAGAAATTTGAATTGAATTTTATTTTTTAAAAATTTCAGAATACAGTAGTTCTACTTTTGCCTGCACAACTGAAGTGGGTAAATGTTTGGCTCTGGATGTTCATGGAAGGTATGCAGCCATTATAAATAATAATAATAATAATACCATATTTATATAACACCCTTTTCATACATTTGTATGCTCAAAGGTGCTTTACAGTACATAAAACCATGAAATAAAACATTGAAATAAAATGATATAAACATAAGATACAATACATATGTTAAATAAATATAAAACATCAGTTTCAGGGCATATTACAGTAAAGATGATGAGATAATGTTGATGAGATTTTTTTTTTTTTTTTGAGATTTGTGTTTGTGTATTCTGCATATAGATTTTAGTGCATATATCATTGTAAATTTATATTTGATAGATTTTTTCCTTATCAACTCTGTTACATAGTTTGTGTGTGTTATTGAAGCATTAAGTAGTTAGCAATACTTGCCACAACAATATAGACAGTTGGTTTTTCCTCTAATTACTATGTAGTGTTTATATATTGTAGATCTCTATATTTGTAAGCAGATCTTGCTAGAGACACAGAACAGTTGTTGAATGCATTTAATAAAGCCATGAAAGTAAGAATCATTATATTTACTGTCATGGTTATTTAAAGACTCCAATTTTAAATTGATATATGTGTTATTTGTTTTTTAATTGCCTTTGGGTTTTAGACTGGAGGTAACACATTAGAAGACCAACATCTCTCTCCATCAAATGTTCCAGTGATTATTGAGAAGTGTGTCTGCTTTATTGAGGATTATGGTTAGTGTGTGAGTGGTTCATAATTATTTCTTAAGATACATGTCTTGCAATTTTTTTTACACAGCAGACATTTCATTGTTTTGCCATGTGGTTGCAGTTTTTGTGCCATTGAAAATGATGGACATATAACATGTACATCCTGCATTAGCAGTTTGATTGAGATAATCTCTTTGTTTTAGGACTGGGAGTTAAGTTGGTTGATGATTAACAACAGAATACTAGAATACTTTGACAAAGTAAGAACAAAGACAGAAACCAGGATATTTTTTCCCCAATGTTTTATAGAATAAAAATACAGCACTATTCAGGTAAAATCAAGTAGCACTTTACTGTCATAGTAACATAGCACATGCATACCAAATAAAATTTCATTAAAAGAACAAAAACATATATACATAACATAATGACTTATGAAAAGAACAAAAACATATATACATAAACACTATTATTTTTTTCACATAGCACATGCAAACCAAATAAAATTCTCTTAGAAGAATGAAAACATATATACATGCTATATACATGTACATGAATAGTAGCACTATCATAATAATACAAAAATATCTGTTTGAATAGCAATACGATATCCTACTTGATCATAGTAGTGCAGCTGCATCGCATCATCATTCGTTATTTGCATCATACTTTATTCACAATACCGAAAACTTCAATACTTGTACTTTTTAATCTTCTGAGTGCATCCTTGACGAGTCCTCTTATTGGCAAACCACTTCCTCACTTGTTCCTCTCTGATGCCTCCATACACAGATATTGAGTGAACAACTTTAGGACATGGGTAGGGACAGTGACGGTTGCTCTTGAACCACTCCTCCATCATGTCGGTGGATCTCTTTGTCAGTGATGAACGGTTCTTGAAAAGGGAAGCTTTAGTTGATTTTGTTGTTGGCACTTGACCTTCCTTTTCCAGTTGGCTAAGACTGTTCTCCACATGCTCCATTATGTTGTGGAGCTTGCTGTCGAAGTAGGCATTGTAGGTCTGCTGGATGTGGGCAGGACTGTTGATATGAAATTGGAGCATCTTGTAGCGATCTGCCTCAATGACTGAGGCATGATAACGATGGAAACTGCACAGTTTGTTGATATAAACTGGGTATTGTTGACGAAGTGACTCATATCTCAATTCCAGACGTTGATTTCGTAGAAAAACAGAATGTGGAATTGGGGTGTACATTGTCGATGTCAGAGCATCCAGTTTAGGATCAGTGGAACATTCCTTCATCAGTGTAGACTTTATGGCACTAAAGAATTCCTGCTTGGATGATGGTTGAATGTTGGATCTAAGGAGACTGACTAGGTTGTTGTCCATTCTAGGTTCAGCCGGGGAAATGTTGAATACTTTAGGTTGTAACTGAGGTGGTGGTGTTTGTAGGTTGTTGACATTGGGTGGTGATGCCAAAGAATCCAATGTGGCAATCACATCATCAAGGTCCAATACTGGTGGTTCAGCACAATTCTTAAGGTTTTCTTCTAAATGCTCCAGAGTAGAAGGATCAACTGGTGACACTGGTCCTAGGGCTGTTTCCAAGAAGTGCAGGTCATCCATGGTGAATCACAAATATTGTTGCACGCACAGATAATACAAATATCACAACACAATAATTTAGATATCACAACACAATAATTTATATATATATATCTATATATATAAATATATCACAACACTTGATATCAACACAGATAAATATACTTACAATTTGGTATCAAAAATCTTACTAAAAATATTACTTACAAGTTGTGGAATGAAAATCCAACAGAATGGCACTTTGCAATGTTCAACTGATCTATGATCAAGAATGGCATTTGACAGTCTTACATGGCCTTTTATAATGACCAGTGTAATTAGTTAAGTACTACCTTCCTTTCCATTGGTAGAAAGGGTAGGCATTTTTTTCATTGGACAGTGGTTGAAAATAATTGAGCAAAATCCCTTTTGATTGGTCCCCTACATTATAATTATTTGTTGGCAGCTTGGGTGTGTTCACAATTGTGAACATTGCTCCATGTCATACTTCAGCTTGGAAACTGTTTTTTTTAATTTTTCTTATGCCAAGCTAGAGTCACCCAAGCTGTGATAATGTTGAGCAAGTAATATATTCCAAGCTTCTGAACTCTGTTCACATGTCAGATCTTCAAAGTGATATGCCTTCATTCCTGATTACATAATTATTTAATTACTCCATGGTCAGAATATGGTAAGCTATATTCCCATTATGCATATGAAAACAAAAATGAATTATTTTCAAAGTTTTCTACAAATGTTTATTATCTTTTAACATTATATTCTGTTTCTGTTCAAAACAAGCAAGAATTTTGTTATTAACATTATGTTTTGTTTCCTTTCAGAACAAGCAGGAGTTCTGCAAAATTGATCTCAGGAAAGCTTTAAATATCAGTAAGTGACTATTGATGAAGAAATATCAGTGAAAAATTAGGGGTTTCCTTTTGGACAGAATCTGATATTGGACATTACTCTTATTCATATTTGATTTTGCATTTTTTAAAAACACAATTCAGTTATGATTGATATCATCAAACTTATGTATGTATATTCAGTACCCTTTCTCTCCTTCTTCCTTCTCCTCCCTTTCTCTCTCTCATGTATATGACACTTGAATGTTGGTGCCATATACCAATTCATTTCTACATATATGGGCATATATCCCAGTAAATCTGATATATACTTTAAAAAAAATAAAGGAGATTTCATAATAGAATATTTGTACATAAATTCACATTTCAGAATTTGAAAAGCATCATATTTCTTGATAGAAATTTGAATTGAATTTTATTTTTTAAAAATTTCAGAATACAGTAGTTCTACTTTTGCCTGCACAACTGAAGTGGGTAAATGTTTGGCTCTGGATGTCCATGGAAGGTATGCAGCCATTATAAATAATAATAATAATAATACCATATTTATATAACACCCTTTTCATACATTTGTATGCTCAAAGGTGCTTTACAGTACATAAAACCATGAAATAAAACATTGAAATAAAATGATATAAACATAAGATACAATACATATGTTAAATAAATATAAAACATCAGTTTCAGGGCATATTACAGTAAAGATGATGAGATAATGTTGATGAGATTTTTTTGTTGTTGAGATTTTTGTGTGTGTATTCTGTGTATAGATTTTAGTGCATATATCATTGTAAATTTATATTTGATAGATTTTTTCCTTATCAACTCTGTTACATAGTTTGTGTGTGTTATTGAAGCATTAAGTAGTTAGCAATACTTGCCACAACAGTATAGACAGTTGGTTTTTCCTCTAATTACTATGTAGTGTTTATATATTGTAGATCTCTATATTTGTAAGCAGATCTTGGTAGAGACACAGAGAGGTTGTTGAATGCATTTAATAAAGCCATGAAAGTAAGAATCATTATATTTACTGTCATGGTTATTTAAAGACTCCAATTTTAAATTGATATATGTGTTATTTGTTTTTTAATTGCCTTTTGGTTTTAGACTGGAGGTAACACATTAGAAGACCAACATCTCTCTCCATCAAATGTTGGAGTGATTATTGAGAAGTGTGTCTGCTTTATTGAGGATTATGGTTAGTGTGTGAGTGGTTCATAATTATTTCTTAAGATACATGTCTTGCAATTTTTTTTACACAGCTGACATTTCATTGTTTTGCCATGTGGTTGCAGTTTTTGTGCCATTGAAAATGATGGACATATAACATGTACATCCTGCATTAGCAGTTTGATTGAGATAATCTCTTTGTTTTAGGACTGGGAGTTGGTTGATGATTAACAACAGAATACTAGAATACTTTGACAAAGTAAGAACAAAGACAGAAACCAGGATATTTTTTCCCCAATGTTTTATAGAATAAAAATACAGCACTATTCAGGTAAAATCAAGTAGCACTTTACTGTCATAGTAACATAGCACATGCATACCAAATAAAATTTCATTAAAAGAACAAAAACATATATACATAACATAATGACTTATGAAAAGAACAAAAACATATATACATAAACACTATTATTTTTTTCACATAGCACATGCAAACCAAATAAAATTCTCTTAGAAGAATGAAAACATATATACATGCTATATACATGTACATGAATAGTAGCACTATCATAATAATACAAAAATATCTGTTTGAATAGCAATTGATGTCCTACTTGATCATAGTAGTGCAGCTGCATCGCATCATCATTCGTTATTTGCATCATACTTTATTCACAATACCGAAAACTTCAATACTTGTACTTTTTAATCTTCTGAGTGCATCCTTGACGAGTCCTCTTATTGGCAAACCACTTCCTCACTTGTTCCTCTCTGATGCCTCCATACACAGATATTGAGTGAACAACTTTAGGACATGGGTAGGGACAGTGACGGTTGCTCTTGAACCACTCCTCCATCATGTCGGTGGATCTCTTTGTCAGTGATGAACGGTTCTTGAAAAGGGAAGCTTTAGTTGATTTTGTTGTTGGCTCTTGACCTTCCTTTTCCAGTTGGCTAAGACTGTTCTCCACATGCTCCATTATGTTGTGGAGCTTGCTGTCGAAGTAGGCATTGTAAGTCTGCTGGATGTGGGCAGGACTGTTGATATGAAATTGGAGCATCTTGTCGCGATCTGCCTCAATGACTGAGGCATGATAACGATGGAAACTGCACAGTTTGTTGATATAAACTGGGTATTGTTGACGAAGTGACTCATATCTCAATTCCAGACGTTGATTTCGTAGAAAAACAGAATGTGGAATTGGGGTGTACATTGTCGATGTCAGAGCATCCAGTTTAGGATCAGTGGAACATTCCTTCATCAGTGTAGACTTTATGGCATTAAAGAATTCCTGCTTGGATGATGGTTGAATGTTGGATCTAAGGAGACTGACTAGGTTGTTGTCCATTCTAGGTTCAGCAGGGGAAATGTTGAATACTTTAGGTTGTAACTGAGGTGGTGGTGTTTGTAGGTTGTTGACTTTGGGTGGTGATGCCAAAGAATCCAATGTGGCAATCACATCATCAAGGTCCAATACTGGTGGTTCTGCACAATTCTTAAGGTTTTCTTCTAAATGCTCCAGAGTAGAAGGATCAACTGGTGACGCTGGTCCTAGGGCTGTTTCCAAGAAGTGCAGGTCATCCATGGTGAATCACAAATATTGTTGCACGCACAGATAATACAAATATCACAACACAATAATTTAGATATCACAACACAATAATTTATATATATATATCTATATATATAAATATATCACAACAGTTGATATCAACACAGATAAATATACTTACAATTTGGTATCAAAAATCTTACTAAAAATATTACTTACAAGTTGTGGAATGAAATTCCAACAGAATGGCACTTTGCAATGTTCAACTGATCTATGATCAAGAATGGCATTTGACAGTCTTACATGGCCTTTTATAATGACCAGTGTAATTAGTTAAGTACTACCTTCCTTTCCATGGGTAGAAAGGGTAGGCATTTTTTTCATTGGACAGTGGTTGAAAATAATTGAGCAAAATCCCTTTTGATTGGTCCCCTACATTATAATTATTTGTTGGCAGCTTGGGTGTATTCACAATTGTGAACATTGCTCCATGTCACACTTCAGCTTGGAAACTGGTTTTTTTTATTTTTCTTATGCCAAGCTAGAGTCACCCAAGCTGTGATAATGTTGAGCGAGCAATATGTTCCAAGCTTCTGAACTCTGTTCACATGTCAGATCTTCAAAGTGATATGCCTTCATTCCTGATTACATAATTATTTAATTACTCCATGGTCAGAATATGGTAAGCTATATTCCCATTATGCATATGAAAACAAAAATGAATTATTTTCAAAGTTTTCTACAAATGTTTATTATCTTTTAACATTATATTCTGTTTCTGTTCAAAACAAGCAAGAAATTTGTTATTAACATTATGTTTTGTTTCCTTTCAGAACAAGCAGGAGTTCTGCAAAATTGATCTCAGGAAAGCTTTAAATATCAGTAAGTGACTATTGATGAAGAAATATCAGTGAAAAATTAGGGGTTTCCTTTTGGACAGAATCTGATATTGGACATTACTCTTATTCATATTTGATTTTGCATTTTTTTAAAACACAATTCAGTTATGATTGATATCATCAAACTTATGTATGTATATTCAGTACCCTTTCTCTCCTTCTTCCTTCTCCTCCCTTTCTCTCTCTCATGTATATGACACTTGAATGTTGGTGCCATATACCAATTCATTTCTACATATATGGGCATATATCTCAGTAAATCTGATATATACTTTAAAAAAAATAAAGGAGATTTCATAATAGAATATTTGTACATAAAATCACATTTCAGAATTTGAAAAGCATCATATTTCTTTATAGAAATTTGAATTGAATTTTATTTTTTAAAAATTTCAGAATACAGTAGTTCTACTTTTGCCTGCACAACTGAAGTGGGTAAATGTTTGGCTCTGGATGTCCATGGAAGGTATGCAGCCATTATAAATAATAATAATAATAATACCATATTTATATAACATCCTTTTCATACATTTGTATGCTCAAAGGTGCTTTACAGTACATAAAACCATGAAATAAAACATTGAAATAAAATGATATAAACATAAGATACCATACATATGCTAAATAAATATAAAACATCAGTTTCAGGGCATATTACAGTAAAGTTGATGAGATTTTGTTGTTGTTGAGATTTTTGTGTGTGTATTCTGTGTATAGATTTTAGTGCATATATCATTGTAAATTTATATTTGATAGATTTTTTCCTTATCAACTCTGTTACATAGTTTGTGTGTGTTATTGAAGCATTAAGTAGTTAGCAATACTTGGCACAACAATATAGACAGTTGGTTTTTCCTCTAATTACTATGTAGTGTTTATATATTGTAGATCTCTATATTTCTAAGCAGATCTTGCGAGAGACACAGAAAGGTTGTTGAATGCATTTAATAAAGCCATGAAAGTAAGAATCATTATATTTACTGTCATGGTTATTTAAAGACTCCAATTTTAAATTGATATATGTGTTATTTGTTTTTTAATTGCCTTTTGGTTTTAGACTGGAGGTAACACATTAGAAGACCAACATCTCTCTCCATCAAATGTTGGAGTGATTATTGAGAAGTGTGTCTGCTTTATTGAGGATTATGGTTAGTGTGTGAGTGGTTCATAATTATTTCTTAAGATACATGTCTTGCAATTTTTTTTACACAGCAGACATTTCATTGTTTTGCCATGTGGTTGCAGTTTTTGTGCCATTGAAAATGATGGACATATAACATGTACACCCTGCATTAGCAGTTTGATCGAGATAATCTCTTTGTTTTAGGACTGGGAGAAAAGTTGGTTGATGATTAACAACAGAATACTAGAATACTTTGACAAAGTAAGAACAAAGACAGAAACCAGGACATTTTTTTCCGAATGTTTTATAGAATAAAAATACAGCACTATTCAGGTAAAAGCAAGTAGCACTTTACTGTCATAGTAACATAGCACATGCATACCAAATAAAATTTCATTAAAAGAACAAAAACATATATACATAACATAATGACTTATGAAAAGAACAAAAACATATATACATAAACACTATTATTTTTTTCACATAGCACATGCAAACCAAATAAAATTCTCTTAGAAGAATGAAAACATATATACATGCTATATACATGTACATGAATAGTAGCACTATCATAATAATACAAAAATATCTGTTTGAATAGCAATTGATGTCCTACTTGATCATAGTAGTGCAGCTGCATTGCATCATCATTCGTTATTTGCATCATACTTTATTCACAATACCGAAAACTTCAATACTTGTACATTTTAATCTTCTGAGTGCATCTTTGACGAGTCCTCTTATTGGCAAACCACTTCCTCACTTGTTCCTCTCTGATGCCTCCATACACAGATATTGAGTGAACAACTTTAGGACATGGGTAGGGACAGTGACGGTTGCTCTTGAACCACTCCTCCATCATGTCGGTGGATCTCTTTGTCAGCGATGAACGGTTCTTGAAAAGGGAAGCTTTAGTTGATTTTGTTGTTGGCTCTTGACCTTCCTTTTCCAGTTGGCTAAGACTGTTCTCCACATGCTCCATTATGTTGTGGAGCTTGCTGTCGAAGTAGGCATTGTAAGTCTGCTGGATGTGGGCAGGACTGTTGACATGAAATTGGAGCATCTTGTAGCGATCTGCCTCAATGACTGAGGCATGATAACGATGGAAACTGCACAGTTTGTTGATATAAACTGGGTATTGTTGACGAAGTGACTCATATCTCAATTCCAGACGTTGATTTCGTAGAAAAACAGAATGTGGAATTGGGGTGTACAGTGTCGATGTCAGAGCATCCAGTTTAGGTTCAGTGGAACATTCCTTCATCAGTGTAGACTTTATGGCACTAAAGAATTCCTGCTTGGATGATGGTTGAATGTTGGATCTAAGGAGACTGACTAGGTTGTTGTCCATTCTAGGTTCAGCAGGGGAAATGTTGAATACTTTAGGTTGTAACTGAGGTGGTGGTGTTTGTAGGTTGTTGACATTGGGTGGTGATGCCAAAGAATCCAATGTGGCAATCACATCATCAAGGTCCAATACTGGTGGTTCTGCACAATTCTTAAGGTTTTCTTCTAAATGCTCCAGAGTAGAAGGATCAACTGGTGACGCTGGTCCTAGGGCTGTTTCCAAGAAGTGCAGGTCATCCATGGTGAATCACAAATATTGTTGCACGCACAGATAATACAAATATCACAACACAATAATTTAGATATCACAACACAATAATTTATATATATATATCTATATATATAAATATATCACAACACTTGATATCAACACAGATAAATATACTTACAATTTGGTATCAAAAATCTTACTAAAAATATGACTTACAAGTTGTGGAATGAAAATCCAACAGAATGGCACTTTGCAATGTTCAACTGATCTATGATCAAGAATGGCATTTGACAGTCTTACATGGCCTTTTATAATGACCAGTGTAATTAGTTAAGTACTACCTTCCTTTCCATTGGTAGAAAGGGTAGGCATTTTTTTCATTGGACGGTGGTTGAAAATAATTGAGCAAAATCCCTTTTGATTGGTCCCCTACATTATAATTATTTGTTGGCAGCTTGGGTGTATTCACAATTGTGAACATTGCTCCATGTCATACTTCAGCTTGGAAACTGGTTTTTTTTATTTTTCTTATGCCAAGCTAGAGTCACCCAAGCTGTGATAATGTTGAGCAAGTAATATGTTCCAAGCTTCTGAACTCAGTTCACATGTCAGATCTTCAAAGTGATATGCCTTCATTCCTGATTACATAATTATGTAATTACTCCATGGTCAGAATATGGTAAGCTATATTCCCATTATGCATATGAAAACAAAAATGAATTATTTTCAAAGTTTTCTACAAATGTTTATTATCTTTTAACATTATATTCTGTTTCTGTTCAAAACAAGCAAGAATTTTGTTATTAACATTATGTTTTGTTTCCTTTCAGAACAAGCAGGAGTTCTGCAAAATTGATCTCAGGAAAGCTTTAAATATCAGTAAGTGACTATTGATGAAGAAATATCAGTGAAAAATTAGGGGTTTCCATTTGGACAGAATCTGATATTGGACATTACTCTTATTCATATTTGATTTTGCATTTTTTTAAAACACAATTCAGTTATGATTGATATCATCAAACTTATGTATGTATATTCAGTACTCTTTCTCTCCTTCTTCCTTCTCCTCCCTTTCTCTCTCTCTTGTATATGACACTTGAATGTTGGTGCCATATACCAATTCATTTCTACATATATCTCAGTAAATCTGATATATACTTTAAAAAAAATAAAGGAGATTTCATAATAGAATATTTGTACATAAATTCACATTTCAGAATTTGAAAAGCATCATATTTCTTTATAGAAATTTGAATTGAATTTTATTTTTTAAAAATTTCAGAATACAGTAGTTCTACTTTTGCCTACACAACTGAAGTGGGTAAATGTTTGGCTCTGGATGTCCATGGAAGGTATGCAGCCATTATAAATAATAATAATAATAATACCATATTTATATAACATCCTTTTCATACATTTGTATGCTCAAAGGTGCTTTACAGTACATAAAACCATGAAATAAAACATTGAAATAAAATGATATAAACATAAGATACAATACATATGCTAAATAAATATAAAACATCAGTTTCAGGGCATTTTACAGTAAAGATGATGAGATAATGTTGATGAGATTTTTTTTTTTTTTTTTTGAGATTTGTGTGTGCGTATTCTGCATATAGATTTTAGTGCATATATCATTGTAAATTTATATTTGATAGATTTTTTTCCTTATCAACTCTGTTACATAGTTTGTGTGTTATTGAAGCATTAAGTAGTTAGCAATACTTGCCACAACAATATAGACAGTTGGTTTTTCCTCTAATTACTATGTAGTGTTTATATATTGTAGATCTCTATATTTCTAAGCAGATCTTGCTAGAGACACAGAGAGGTTGTTGAATGCATTTAATAAAGCCATGAAAGTAAGAATCATTATATATACTGTCATGGTTATTTAAAGACTCCAATTTTAAATTGATATATGTGTTATTTGTTTTTAAATTGCCTTTTGGTTTTAGACTGGAGGTAACACATTAGAAGACCAACATCTCTCTCCATCAAATGTTCCAGTGATTATTGAGAAGTGTGTCTGCTTTATTGAGGATTATGGTTAGTGTGTGAGTGGTTCATAATTATTTCTTAAGATACATGTCTTGCAATTTTTTTTACACAGCAGACATTTCATTGTTTTGCCATGTGGTTGCAGTTTTTGTGCCATTGAAAATGATGGGGACATATAACATTACATATGGCTTTTCATCCATATAATTGCCTTTCCATATGTCAGAGTTAAATATTGAAAAGGTATGAAAGTTTGATCTTCACAGTTGCATCAAGGTACAAGGGTGAGTTGTGGGATTGTTTTTGGGGTTGCAGGGTCAAACATATGGCTGCTGATACTGAAAATAGAAATAGAATTTCTGAACCCTTTTAATTTGGATGCTTATATTTGTACTATGAATTGATAGGATGCAGACCTCATCAGCTTTTGAAGTTATGGGATTGAAGGCCATGACTGCTGTTATGACTGCTTTGAAATGAACAAAAAGTGACTGAGAACCTGCTTTTTGGCAGGGGTATTCATATCATTCAGATACATCCAGAGTTCCTGTATGAATTTAATAATAACAACATTTCTTTATCAGGTTTACAAGAAGAAGGGATTTACAGACTTTCTGGAGTGAAATCTAAAGTACAGGCCCTACTGGACAGGTTCATGTCTGGTAAATAATCTAAAGATACTGGCTTTATTAGACAAGCCCATATTGGTAATTGGTATGGGATTCCAGTTTCAATGTTAAAATGTGTATGTTTGGAAACAATGTTTTAAGAAATGAGTAACTTTCGTTTTATCTCTCACTGTATCAGGAGTTGTACCAATAAATAAATGAAATTTTCTCCTTTCTTTTGTATAAAAGATTTTTTTTTTCTATAGATGCCCACTCTGTGGTGCTACAACAAGGAGAGAATCAGATCGATGAGGTGGCAGCCTGTCTGAAACTCTTCCTGAGAAGTCTCAAAGAACCTCTCCTGATGAGTTCAAAGTATTCAATGTGGATTGAAAATGCTGGTAGTTGTTTGAATTTGTTTTCATAACTCAAAAAAAAATAAATATACATAACCATGCAACCAGGCTGTTTTGGTTTGTAATTTCTCTTTTGACTATGCAGCTTTGAAAGTACAGTGTATGTTTGTGAACATTAAAACTATGATAAAAAATAAAAACCAACACATATAAAAGTACAGTGCATGTACATGTAAATGTGACTGTAAATATGACTGCCCAAGAAGCCCAATTATTCTGCAGTCTAACAGTTTTAAATATATACAGCACTGCAGTTCATTTTAGAATGAGATTTTAAGGACAGTGGAAATTCCAAGAAAAAAAGTTATTGAGGGGAAAAAAAACTCATAGAACACTTACATAGTTTTGCCTACTCTTAGTTTCTATTTCAAAGTCAGTTTAGGGTAATTGTCTTAATTAGATAAAGCGCTATACATGTATATAATGTAGAAGAATAATAATAATGAATGGAAATTTATGAAATAGTTTATTTAACACTTACCCTCATTACCAAATTATGACCATATCATATATTTTCCTTGTAATTTGAGTTATCTATCGTTTGGATGTACAAGTATCAAGGTATTAGTCACTTGCATCTAAATAGAGATAAAAGGTGTATTAATCGTAAAATGTGATCAATCTCGAACATGAATTAACTCTTGCGTATGAAGTTTTAATTTCTGAACGTGTCTTTGATAACTAAAGTCTTGAAAATTCTGTGTTATTTTATATACGTGTATACTAACATGACTAATGGTGACAAATATCACCCCCCCCCCCCCCCATTTCTTTTACACCGTAACGTTCTTTCGTAATGTCGCATGCAAAATTCGACGACTCACCCTTCCCCCCCCCCCCCCCCCCCCCCCCCCCCCCCCCCCCCCCCCCCCCAATTGTTTTTCAAAAGCAGCAATGGATGATAGTAGAGGTAAAGAGCGGAATGATAAATTTAATGCCTTTATATTTATTTTCGGCTGGTCAGCATTTCTGTAGGCGTGCGTAGCAGAGAAGCACAACTCTAATTAATTTCAAATTCGGGATCGGACTGCACAACATTCTATTGCAAATGCAGACTACAAATCATTGTTTTCATTTTTCACATTGTCAACAAACTCGGTCGGGTATATACTGCCACAAACTCCTCCCAGGCGGGGTCAGCATGACAGCCATATTAAACGTTGATGCATGATGCCTGTCGAACCCTATTATATCGCCCGGAAAAGCTCATCTTCCGTGTAGGCCTCTAAGGGGTGCATTAGGACACGAATCACCCTTTTGATGGTGGATTCCGATATCTTTGAAACCTACGTTGTTTTCGACTTTATCTGCCATACTGAATATGCTTGAGGAAGACTTTAAGGTCGCAATGAAGCTCTCCCTAAATATTTGAGGATTTGCTCAAGATTTCCACTTGAGGAATTTATGTGGTGACGGTGACTTGAGGGTGAAGTTAGGGATTTGAGAGAAATCCTTAGAGTTGAGGCTGAGGAATTAGTTGAGGGATGTTGGTGGCGGTGGGGCCTGGTAACCTTAATTATTGAAAGTAAAGATTTTGACTAAATTTCTTTCTAAAGAAAAAATTTAAAGAATTTTATATTTATGATGAGATTATAAGCTATCTATATATTATTATTCAAATAATTCAGGGGAGAATATAGGACTTCAAGTTAAGGGGTGCAAGATGATCAAGCAGGGAGTCTGGGGGCCGCTAAAGGGTCCAGGGCGATGACCTATTGGGCAAAGGGGGCAAAGGCTCCGAAACCTTTCTACAATTTTTCATGGTCATTATAATTAATAGTCAAAATTAACAAAATGATGGATATTCTAAGGTTTGTGAATTGAAGACCCCAGAAGCTCAGGACTGTTGCAAGAATAGAAAGAAAGCCTTTCTGCGTTTCCAACATTTTGACAAATTTTAAGATAGACATAATTCTTATTGTGAAAATCATCCAGTAGCGTCCAGAAAACAGGCGTGGAAAATGATTTATTTTGTTTCCCTTTTTCCTGCTCTTTTACGTCCTCATGATTCGTGCACACAGATAAAATGCTCATAATGACATATGTGGCACGCGGTCAGATTAGATCGCACTTCGGATGCGGAGACAGCTGAAAATTTATAGGTATACGCATGTAATAGACTTGTTACTACGTAGAATGTAGATGACAATAAAAGTTATGAATGCGTTCATATCATCCGGTGTTAAAGATTAAAATGATCATATCAAGGAAAAATTGCTGAAATAAACATATTATTATTGTTATTATTATATATACATTACCGGTCGCGGTAGCTCAGTGGTTAGAGCGTTCGCTTCGTAACCGGGAGGTCGTGAGTTCGAGCCCCGCGTCAAACCTAAGACGAAAAATAGGTAGTGATTGCTCCTTCGCTCGGCATTTAGAAGTGAGAATCACGGGTCTTTCGGATATGACCTTAAAAACGGAGGTCCCGTGTCACGGTAGGCGTTGGCACGTTAAAGAACCCTCATTGCTACGGCCCTGAGCGCTAAGCATAGGTCTAAATTCTTGGTACTTCACCTACAGCTGGTGACGTCTCAATATGAGTGAAAAATTCTCGACGGGACGTAAAACAAACAAACAAACAAACATATTATATATATATATATATATATATATAACACATATACAGTACAAATTTTGATACACCAGATGCGCATTTCGACAAATAATGTCTCTTCAGTGATGTTAAGGTAAAAAATGTTGGAAATCCAAAATAAGAACAAACTTGGAAGAGCTGAAAGAATAAAAAAATACCAAATAGTGGAGCCAAATCCGGCAAAGGATCAGAGCTATGCATGAGGGAGATAATCCTTAATTTTGAAATGAATTTCTTAATTTTATCACAGCAAATTTTTATACGTAATTTATGCTAGTACCGAAGTACTTAGCAACTGGGCTGGTGAATACATGACACAAACGAAAAGGTTTACATGAGAGAGAAAGATACGACCCCCCCCCCCCCCGAAAAAAACACAACAAATCTAAAAACGTATTTCACATTGAGGGTTTTATGTTTATTGTGTATGGCTGGCTAATCATTACTAATCAATGTTTTCTAGGGAGTGATGCCCTAATTCATAAATTATATAGATGTATATAACGATTAAAAAGCAAGCAACATTTTCTGATCACATTTTTCATCTTGTTTGTGCCTTGTCATCTTCATGCCATTTCCTCGTATTTTGTTAGATTTTCCGACATCGGATACCCATGGGAGGATTGTATGTTGATGCACTTATTTGTACATTGCATTTTATTCTGTGACTAGAGAACTCATAAAATTTATGATTTGAATCAACTGGGACTCTATAATGTGTAACAGAATCAGCTATATATCATTTCCATTAGCACTTAGAAAAAGTAGAGTAAAGTAGATATGGGATTTTCAAATATGGTCAAAGATATTTAGATTAAGTAACAACATGATTTATCATAACTACAATAATCCATTAGAATTGCTTCAAAATCGAATAATTAATGATTATTCACAATCCACCACGAAGATGTCAATTAAATCTTGAATAAAGCTAGCATTGTTTTCTGTTTTGCGTTGACATTGGGGTACATATGTGGACACGAAATTCGACTTCCTTGGCAGGTAGAAATCTTAACACAAAACAGATCATGCCTTGATTATAAATTGACACGTAGTATTCAGATTTGTTTCTAAACTTGAAAAAGCCATTCTAAACTGATTCGAAAATATTTTCACAGATCGTATTCGAAGTTTAATTCTTAACGCAAACCCTTTTCTTTGCATTATACTATATCTCTTACACTAATGATTGCTTCATCTAGTATCATGTCTACTTACCAACTTGTACTGTCATGTTGTTTGGTGTAGAGTACTTTCCAACAACAGGACTGTACAGATTTTTCAAAATCGTCAAGTACATTCCAGTAAAGCATACTGCAGATTGCAAACCCATCCTCGTGAGTGTCCGAACAAAAATATCCGAATTTCAAATATCAATTCCATTCTCACGCATGCCCATTATATCCTTAAAATTAGATTACAAAATGTGTGATACACAGTGGAGGGCAAACGTTCATTTATATTTCATAATGGAAAACCCGATCTTCTAATATCCAAGTTTGGTTTACTGGTTTTAATTGAATCATCAGATGGTATCAGAATAGTTGTGAGCGAATCAGTAAGGGAGAGGTGTAATAATTGTGAGAACAGACCAATGTTACCGGTCCAATGGGAGCGCGGGAATATTGGGGAGGAAATGGGGAGATTCCGTGTCGAGGAATCACAGAGTCTGTTATAAATCTCAAATCAAATTGTCTGACGATGGAATTATAGAGTTGTAGAAACAAAGATTGAGACTATAAAAACAAGCTGTATCGGTGATTTGTAAATGAAATATTAATTTCTTTATTGTTTTGTAACTTGCATTAGTACAAAGCATTATTTTGGTTGCATCTATTTGAAGAACAAAGAAAATGTCATATTTGTCATGAAAAAAGTCCTTTTTCATTAGCATTTGAAATACGAGCAATCCTCCACAAATTCTCCACACGTATGACGCCGAGATATAATTATGACATCATTAGCTCGACTGATAACTATATTTTGTATTGCATTGATAAGGTTCACTAATTAACGAAACATTCAAATAATTTAGATGCACATATAACAGTGAATCTCTCTTCATCCATATTACATAGCTTGTTTTTGATCTCTTGTTTCCTAATTTGAATTTCGCTTCATTTATACTCAGATTTCATACATGCATTTAGACGAAAGCCTACCATCTGATCATCGGTCACCGATATATTACATCTGTTTGTCTGTCCCCAAAGAATTGGTAATCTCGAGGACGATAGCAGACCATTGATCATAGGAAAGTGTATAATTTCTGTATATCAGAAGACTGTGGGATTCTGCAGTGTGAAAGCGCTCTTTCTTGGAATCCGCGACACCACCTCCATTATGTCTGAACCTTGTCATCGATCAGCAGAACTAGAAAATTTGTGCAATTAGTACATTTATCTAGAGAAATCGGAAAAAAATATTTCCAAGAATATGTCAGAATAGTGCGAAATTATCATAATCTTCATTCTCTCAATTTCACTGTACATAGTGCTAAGCAATGCAAGTAAAGTTAAAATTCATCGCAAAATATCAGTAACGAAAACGAGTTCTAAAACAGCCCGATCCTCTTCTATAACACATTCAATAATAAAATATTTTTTCAAACATGTATAATTGTTAGGATTTGTTCGTTCTGTACCATGTATAAGGCTTTATAATGATATTTCTTTTAGAAAAGCGTAGAATTAGCCCTGAAACACGTAAAATATCTTCTTTATGTGCTGTAGAAGTCAATGCCCAAAGGAAATTGCGAACTTAATGAAAAAGTCGTTATCAAACCTTTCTGAAAATCTGACATACTTTTTCTCAAGAATATATTTCAGTCTTAAAAGGGTTTAAATATGCTTAACATCATAACCACCGAAATACCCTCGAACTCTTATGTAAAAATGTGTGGGAACCACTCCATACGAAAAAAAACCCCCGTAATTTAGTTCAGGATACCTTATGGATATAATTTTGAAATATTTGATCCCGCTCATCAAATCACACGACAAGAATTTAACAAGATTATAGAACGGAAGAATGTAGACTACAGCTCAATAGAACTCCTTTTTCCATTTTACTTGAATGGAACTTCATGTCCCTTGAGGAAAGTTAAAGCGAACCTGTTTCTAGTAGTGCTATTCCGGAAAATGTTATATAAAATTCGTCGCAACAGCACACTTGAGGACAGATTCTTGTCATCATTGAGGCAAATTAGATGGTATGCGCGAAATGTGTTTGTATTTTATTCAGCTATAAACCATGTGGGTCATGCACAGGTTTCTTTCTTGATCGCGGTTTTAACATTGAATGTGGTCTGAGGAACATGAATGAAAGGGGACTATTATTAGTGAATCAACAGCGTAATAAATGTTACTTTATTCCCGCATTTGAAAAAAATTTAAAAGTATCAAAGGAAGAAAATATTTTCAAAACTATGAGAATGAAAAGATGAAGGTAACGGACAGGGATCAATTTCATAAACCCTATAAAGAATACAAAATTAGAGTAGGACAAACACGGACATTTGGGACACCAGAGGTGGGATCAGATGCCTAGGAGGAGTAAGCTTCCCATGTTGACCTGCCACACCCGCCGCTTTGTGTTGATTAATCTGCAGCGTTAGCCCTATCTCTTGAGGGGCCTCCGTGGCAGAGTGGTTAGAGCATCCCGCTCAAAATCACAAGGCCTCTCATCTCTAGTCGGCGCGGATTCGAATCGCGCTCGCACCGATATGTGTGAGAAAGTTTGCCAGTTTACTTTCGGAAGGTCGATGGTCTCTTCCCGGGTACATTGTATCTGGGTTCTCTCCTCCACCGACAAAAACTGGACGCCACCAGATAACTGAAAATTTGTTGAGTGTGGCGGAAAACCTCAATCAACCTATCTCTTGATCAGGTAAACGGAGTAATCCGCAGTCAAAATCAGTGGGTAAAAAACGGTCCAACATGTCAGATAGCATGCAACCCAATAACAAGTTGTATTTGCAAATTACATCATTATAACGACCATAGAATTTCCTGACTTTAAATGATTGAGTGATTGATTTATTGTTTTCAGCCACACTCAACAATTTTTCAGTTATCCGGTGGCGTCCAGTTTTTCATTGGTGGAAGAGAGAACCCAGATACAGTGTACCCGGGAAGAGACCACCGACCTTCCAAAAGTAGACTTTAAATGATACTTTGAAATCCCTGTAACATCAACTTACTTTTCAGTAGTCTGTCTTGATTTAAAATTAATCATACGTAAAAATTGCTGTATACAATCGAGAGACACAAACCCATATGAAAGTAATAATGGAATGTTGCTACCTAAATATGGAAAGTTAACGACGGAGAAGCTAAAGTCATCCTGTTTGTTAAAGTTGAGTTTGCCGTTAACATCAAAGATCAATAAAAAGTTCAATATCTTAATATAAAGAAGATATGGAAGACCCTGTGATGCCTTTTATTTAGTGTTATTATAAAAAAAAAACTCCTAAAAGAAGTCTAGAAGTATCAGAAATAATGAAGAATGTGGTAAACTCTAAAATGGTCAGAGGAAATTAGGTCTATCACGTATTTTATTGCATTTACCAGTGACAGTTACTGTGTTTATTATTAATTCTGTTCTGCAAACAAAAAGAATATGTTCATTCACAGAGATTATCCAGCAAATTAAGGCAAATTTTGAAATGAATAAAAAGTACAGGTGACTCGAGATAACTCGATGGTCAAGGAACTTTGATTAAACTTCGAGTGCTTGAGAGAACAAAGGTTGAGTCAAATATGGATATTAATGGCCTGACCATTATGGTTCAGATTTTATAGTAACCGGAGTGCATATTTACAACATCACGGCATTGTTTTAACACGCTGTTCTTCATATTTTTATTAAATTGACATGGAACTTCAAATATTTTTTTAAGTATACGTATTCTCATTTTAAGAGATACCGGCCTCGGTAGTTCAGTGGTAGAGTGTTCGCTGCTGACCGGGAAGTCGTGAGTTCCAGCCCCGCTCGTGTCATGGCTGCGTCAAACCTAAGGCGCAAACATAGATAGTGATTGCTCCTTCGCCAAACGCTCGGCATTTAGAAATGAGAATCATGGGTCTTTCGGATAACCTTATAACGAAGGTCCAGTATCGCAGCAGGCGTTGGCACGTTAAAGAACTCCCACTGCTATGGCACTGAGCGCTAAGCATAGGCCTAAATATGTTGTACTTCACCTACATCTATAGCTGATGTCTCCATATGAGTTACAAAAATCTCGAGATACATATTTACATTACAATTTCTCGTACGTAACGAAGTCTCAGAATCACTACCTACACAGAACACAATCGTCAGAATTTCCAGTCGATTAAATACACGAAGCACACATTTTGACAAATAGCAATGCTTCTTTGGCAGATCTCTAAATTATACCGAGCGAAGCAAGGCTCTAAAGGTAACACGTGTGTAAAAAAAAAAAAAAGGGGGGGGGGGTTGAAATCAGCGAAAGAAAAACGATCGTCTCTACATACTCTTTGATCCATGTAGTCGCTGACATTTTTGTATTCATTAGTTGCTTCAACAGTTATTCGTGTTTTTAATTTTGATTGCCAAAAATACAAGACTCTGATGTGTAATTCGTACAGTAATTTAAGCATTCAATTTCTTCATAACGAATGGTATAATTATTATTGAAGCTGCTTTTAGCAAATCAATAAATAAACAGTAGTACGACTAAATAGATGAACGAGATAGATAGATAAATAGATGTGCTTACTATTTTGCTGGTAAAATAAATTATTGTAGATAAAATATAACATAACGTGGTAATGTATTGTTGATAAATCCGACAAGGCGAGGAAATATAGTACTTGTGGTAATCGTGAATAATATTATTTTTTTTCTTGTCTTGAAAAAAATATATACCAGACATATTCTGGATGAATGCATTCATTTCGAATTTATATCTTGCATGTTTTGTACAATTTTATAATTAGGTGATGAAACTCGGTCACAAGAAGCCTATGGACCACATTGCTCACCTGCATTACACTGGCCCTGCTGTTGTTCAACTGTTGTATTTTTGAAGATTTTTAAAATATTCCCACGAAAGCTTTTAACCATATTGTGGTTCCAACTTAGCTCCAAAGATCACAATAACCGTGGTACAAGCTTCAAAAGTCTATGATCATGGTATGAAATGAAAGATCTTGCCATAAGGAATCTATATATGGAAACCCTACCCTCAACAGTTCAGGAGGTATTGTCTAGGTTGGGTTTTCTTAAAAGTAGGTCAGACTACAACGTCAACATCACAAGGTAAAAACTTTGGTGCCAAAATAAAGATCTTGTCACATGAAATGCACATATGAAAAATGTGAGCCCTATTCAAAAATTATGAACATGGTTGCAATTTCAGGCAGACAGGACCAATATGCGCCCCGGTTTTAATATCGGGGGCATAAAAATTTGAATCCACACAACTCAGGAACGTTTACATTTTAATATAATTTAATGTGGCCCTGCTACGCTTGAAAAATTCCTTTAATCAATTTCTTGTATATTCCCATACAAAACTTTGATCTCCTATTGTGACTTTACCCTAAACCCTGGGACCCCTGAATTGAACAAACTTGAATTTGCACTACCAGAAGATGCTTGCATATCATGACCCTGCTGTTCATGAGAAGATTTTAAGGATGATTTCCTATATATTTTGATCCCCTATTATGACCCCATTCTACTGCCAGCGGTCATAAATTGAACTTGAGTCCGCACTACCCATCTTCGTAAGCCAAGGGTTTTCGGTCCACTCCGCTCCCTACAAACCCTTGGCTGATTACGCCACGAAAACTGACCTGCAGTGGCGACACCTAGCGAACGATCTGAATTTGAACTTTATAATCTAAGCAATCAGGTAATGGCTTTCATTGTACTGTTCGTTATAAATGTAAACAAGTGTGGTGAAATCCAGTCAAGAGTCTTTTAAGTAATATTAACGGTAGACCAATTACGCGCTACAGAAAATATAAAATAGGGACGAGAATATCGCTGGCAGGAAATCAGCGTGGTAAGAGGAAATTCCAGTTAATTTTGCGTCTCGCATATTCATACTGTAAAACATCTTAATAACGCAAATCTTGCAATATTGTTGACTTTTCGGCTTTAAGTGCCTGAACTTTCTTTTCGAGGTCATAGTCAATTTTCTCTTAGCCTGTTTAGCTTATTAAAGCACGCATAATAAAGATACTGGGACAGATTATCATTTCGACACGGGCTGTAATTTAGAACTTCTGAGAGTTGTTTGAAAACTTTAAATAAAGCTGAAAAAATTACCCTATGATTTTTCACTGGTAGTTGCCCCCATACAACCGAAACATTTACATCGTAGAGATCGATCCCGAAACTAGTTCCTATATATTACACGTGCTTGGCTTGTTGATATTCCTGTTTCTTTTGAATGAAAGCTATTTTTTCATTGGTTCCAAGGTCGAACTTTGGAACCAATGAAACATTGGCCACAGTTGTCATGACGTATTCTGCCAAGGGTTGATGGGGAGCGGAGTGGACAGAAAACCCTTGGCTTGCGACAATGGCACTACCTGGCTGGCGATGTTTGCATTTATGACCAATCGTGTCCCTGATTTTCTCGAGAACAAAATTTCTAAAGATGTTTCCTTATATATTACTATATTAAACTTGATCCCCCTATTGTGGCCTCATCTTATTCCCGGGGCCATCATTTGAATAAACTTGAATCAATACTATCCGGGGATGTTTGCAGCATAACCCTGCTGTTCGTGAGAAGATGTTTAAAAAATTGCTATATATCCACATATATAACTTTTATCCCCTATTGTGACCCCGGGGCCAAGATTTGAACAAATCTAATCTACGCTATGTCAGAAATGCTTCATGTAAATTTCAATATTTCTGACCCAGAGATTCATGATAAGAATATTTTGAAATGACCTCACCCTAATTTTACATTTTTTAAAAAAAAATATTTATTTTTGTTTGATATTCCGCTTTTAAGGGAGCATATCTCTTCCTTTGAACAAACAATGATTTTGACCCAGTGGTTCTGTAGAAAACTTCGAAAATGTTGAAAGTTTTTGGACTGAAGGACAGACAGACAGTCAAGTTTTATCTCAGGTGAGCCACTAAAAGAAATGAATATATTTTTTGTTATTCACGCATTTTAAATCATCAGATTTAATGCGTGATTTGAAAAATGTTTATGAATTTCGTATATGTCGACATACATACCGGTATTTATTATAAGCTCGTTTTAAATTGGACCTAGATGCCATTGTGTATAGTAATATATGTTTGTTCTTACATTTTCTTTAATTTTAGTCCTGCATATCAAAAGATATTTATGCTATTTATTGTCAAGTGAATGGGGAAAGGTTGATTGAAAATTTTAGGACTTGTGACCGAACCTTTTGAAAAGGCGAAGATAACGAACAGTGATTAATCTCATCAACCCTATATGGTATACAAATGAGAGAGTTGGGCAAACACGGACTCCTGGCTATACTAGAGATGGCATCAGATGCCTAGGAGGAGTAAAAGTCCCATGTCGACAGGTCACACCCGCAGTGAATCCTATATCTTGATCACGTAAACGGAGTAATCGGTAGTCAGAATCAGTGTGCCAAGAACGGCCTAACAATTTGTAAGAAACAGTCAGGCAGCATTTGACCCAATGGAAGGTTGCATTGGCAAACTAGATCTTATAACTTCCATAGGATTTGCAAATTGTTGACTTTAAACGAGACTGTTGAAACCTCTTTAACATCAAATCAAATAAAAAAAATGATATGTTTAACCAAAGTAACAGACTACGAAAATATGTCTATTTTCTTTCTGTTGAAAGGTACAAGAAGTTTTTCTCTTGAATTTGATTCGATAAAATTAAAATTGTAAACAACACGGGATCAAGATTGGAAAATGTTAACTACAAGTAGCCAGCTACTAGCAACTGACTACTTATAAAGGAAAAAAAATTGGCTACTAATTGCCAGCTACCGGAAACTGGAAAAGGTAGCCATTTAAATTGAGAAAGGTTGACTACTAGTAGCCAGCTGCTTGAAAGAGAAAGGTTATAGCTACAGCATGTTACTGGGTTTGAATATTATTATCTAGCATGTTAACTTCGATGTATACGAGATATTCTTTCATCAGATTGCTTGTTTGAAGTATCATTTAAAGTCAGTTTTTCGCAGAGTATATGGTCGTTATAAATATCTAATTTTATCAATACAACATTGACGTGTTTTCATACCAATTGTTAGGTCATTCGTTACATTGAATTTGACTATGGATTACTCCGCTTACCTAATCAAGATATAGGAGTTCCGGCGGGTGTGGCCGGTCGATAATGTTTATTCCTCCGAAGTACCTGATCCCACCTAAGAAATGGCTATAAGTCCGTGTTTACCCTATTCTTAATTTTGTATTCTTTAAAGGAATTGTGAGATTGATCACTTTTCATGATCTTCACCATTACATAATGATTTGAAATTCAATATGTCACTCTTAATTTGGCCATGTACTTTAATTTTGTTATGCAAACTTCAAATTACTTTACAGTTGACTGTAAAACATTGAGTGGTTTCGTTTGTATCACCCCCTCTTCATTTCTGTCACCACCAGGTATACTATAACCTCTCCCTAGGACATTTTCCCTTTGGACTCCATTGAAGACCTGCTGGTTGAAGGATGTTTTCCTTTTCTTAGTGTGTAGCCAATCCATCACCATCTCATTTCTCATTTATTGGGGCTGTTTAGTTCTTTCCCATAGGCCTTCATTTCGATTTCGCAGGCCATCTGATATTTGAAATTTGCTGTGAACTATTCTTATTGAAGAATTGCAGCTTTTTATGGACCCTTTGTTCTTCAAGTTGTAGACCTAATTGTTTGTTGACGTATTGTAAAGGCAACTCAAATGTGGCATCGTGTATATTTCGTTTTGTTTTTGTATGACCGATGTCCATGCAAGGCGGCGCTTTTGTCTTAGAGTATTGTAAAAAAAGTAGTCCCAAATTGGTATTTGCATTTTATGACTGTTACATATTGCTGAAAGACAAGCGTGAAATATATTGGAAATCTGTAAAGTCGAAGATACTTCTTAAACTTTACATGAAGACATAATCCAAATACAAGCTCTAATAAATGTTTATTTTTTCACAATTTTTGTGCAAATACTTACGCTTTAATGTGTTTCTATGAAAACTTAAACATAGGGAAAACACAACATAGTGACACCAGAATATCGTAATACCAATAACGATGACATCACAATGATAATATAACCAATTAATTCCCAGAAATCAGCCTGTTACATCTAGTTGCCTTACAAGCACTGATAATTTTATGAAAATGTAAATTAAAATTACATGTAGATATAAGTGTTAAATCTTTTGAACAAATAGTAGCAGTTGATTTTCACCTTCATAAATATATACAAAAAAGGAGAAAAATGAAGACCCATTCAAATTTCATCAATTTAAATAATCTCACAGAAATGTAAATCATACCAACAGCAGTACCTTTATTATTATTGTTGTACATTATATAGCATCTTATATATCCTAAAGGGCTTTACATGTTAAACACACTAAAGCAAAGAACAATAAATATAATGGAATAATACTAAACAGAAGTGAACACAGTAACTAAGATCTAACTAACATCTTCCATTACATAATTGGAATCAGATAAAGGGCGCTTACTTGTCTTTAATTTTTATACCAATGGAAAACTGTCTTTGACATTCACATTATTGCTATTACTTTATTACTTTACATCTTTAAAAAATTACACATCTTTAAGATAGCATATATATATATATATATATATATATATATATATATATATATATATATCTGTGAGGGGGTGCCGGTGTTTACAATATCTTATCTAAATACACAACATTAAAAGCAGAAATAAAAATTGAAATCACGTTTTCTCATTTCTTGACGAAATAACTTTTTTGATCTTGTCTGTTCCAGACGTCATAGTTTTCACCTTGAAAGTTCATTGATAGACTCTGACATGATGCGCTACACCTGCGTGTGAGTATTGTTTTCAGGATAGGTTTCGTAGTCAGGGACTTGTACAGGTCCAGTATAGGTGTACTAAAACATGATTGGCATACATGTGAATCCAACAAGACAAAGGTATTCAAAATCATGTTTATTTACAGTCCCTGAAATAAATTCTGGAAATAAAGTACTGGTATTGCATTTAATAGGAGGCCCATGGGCCACAGCCCTTGCTTAATTTCTGAAATAGATATGTCCTCTCCCGCACTTGTTGTATACAATACGCCGGTTTGGAGCTACGTCCGAGGTAAACTCTGATACATAATACATTGTAAAGCGCAAAAGAATTTGTTTACTTGCGCTAGTGTGACAAATATTCAATACATATGTGGACGTGCTCAGCAAGTGTCTCACAAGCAGTTTTATTGATACATGATTAGTACCAAGGGAGTAATTAAATACATGGGATTTTTATTATATCACGTAATTTCATTATCCGTATGTATCATATCCATGATATTACCTACAAATATGACATTGTTTTTATGTTTCCACTTTGATACAATATTTCTTTCGATAGTATTTTGTATTTACATATTTAAAGAGAAGCCGCTTTAACACATTTTATCGTCTTCTGCACTTACTATTGTTCCACTCTGTACTAGATAGGCATTCAAAGTTCCACTAAATTCACCTCCTACACAGAAGAGCTCTTATCTCAAAACCGGCTTTTTGAATTTATCTCGTTACAAGGAACAAAATGACATGTAGTTTAGGGGTGGGATATCAATCGGTTGAAACGGTTAAGATAACTCCTATAAAGAATATAGAGTTATATTAGATATTAGACGATTTTCGAAAGGTCAGGTGATAGTCCCCATAATTTGTTTTATAAATAAACCACCAAACTCGCGTTAAACAATATATATATATATATATATATATATATATATATATATATATATAGTTTATGGTGGGGATCTGAATTATATTTAAGAAAGGAATACACTCGAAAGGGTGTGTGATAAGAGATGGCTTCAAGAACATTATGTTGCATACCATTGAATTTTCCTTGTGACAAGGGACAAGAAACTTTATGATTTAGGGATGGATACAGATGGGACTTCAGGACCTTCTGTTCTATTCCACTATACTTTTCTTATAACAATGAATATGAAACCATAATATTTGTGGTTCAGGGAAGGTAATCTCAAATGTTTTCAAGATATTGGACCATTTCTGAAAGGGCGGGACTGGAGATGCCCCCTCCTGGGATTTCTTCTATAATACATCGAATTCGCCTTGTCACATGGAAGAAAAATTGTGATTTAGGGGTGGCGATATAATTACCATTACTGAAGGCTAAATGAATTTAGGCTCCCTTATTTTCTAATCCAACTTCTTCCCTTCGGTCCAAGGTTTGAGCAAAAGTAACATTTACAGGATGAGAATGCTCTCGCATCCTCTGAAATATTTTCCTCCATAGCCCTAGAACAGCCTCGTGATCTGTGATTTGAACAAACTTGAATTTATGCTATATAAGTAATTTGTCTATCAAGTTTGATGATTTATGGCCCAGTTGTTTCAGTGGAGGAGATTTGAAATAACCCACCCTATTTTTCTTGATAATATACTCTTTAAAAAGGGTGTGACCCTTCTTTTGATCAAATTTGAAGACTAGACTTTCTAAATGTAAGATTTGATTTTTCACAATTCTCGATTACTTTAACTTTGAAAAATGTTGGGTCTTTCATTTGAATAAATTACTTTCTCCAAAGAATACATTGTGCAAAGTTTGTTGAAATTACCCAGCAGTTCCTGAGAAGTAAATTATGTGAAACGTTAACGACGAAAAGGTCCCACCGACAACAAAGCGAATGTCAGACGACAGATAAAATTCTATCAGTTGAAACTCACTTGAGCCTTCGATCCAGGTTAGCTTTAAAATGTTAATAGATATGAGTGAACATATTGTATGTTGATGTGAAATATTAAGACAAAACTTAGAAAAGAATTGAAAGTTCACATTTCAGTTGATTATACTTAACCAGGGACATTGAGCCTCTAAAACTTTATTAATCAATGTTATCATTTCCTGACTAGTGTTGTGCAGAAAGTTGTTTGCAAAATGAATTCCAAAGTGCAACATTATTCTCATCAAAAAAGATGCTTTCACCATGGTGCTTACAAAATGTTTAGTGTTTTTATTATTAATTTAAAATATTTATTTAAATCATTTAGATTCTATGAAACTAATGCATTTTACCAAAATTACCAGTTATTTAAAAACAAAAATAGACAATCATTAATGTTAGTAGTAGTCTACATTTTTGTCATCGAATTTAACTGACAAGGAAACTATTGCTAACATCGAAGGTATTGTTTTGAACATTAGTGTGTTTAAACAATAATAGATGTATTTATTTTTGCTATATTTTTAAGTCTACGATTACACCCACTCAATCACCGTTTTTGCTATATCATCAGAGACCCAAAATGACGTGAATTTTGACTTACCCTAAGAGATGGTTTCATACGTTAAATGACACTTTAGGAATTTCGTATATTTGATAATATTTACCTTTCCAATGTTTTTCCCTTTGATGATTTTACAAATTGTAATGATTGCCATTTCCCCATAATTGTTTTTGAATAATGCGCGTTTGAATCTTGATTAATGTAAGGAGTTTGTTTCAACGCCTGGGTTTATGACAGAAATGAAAGTAGAATGTAAATACCCGGTATATAGATAAACTTTATTTCTGAAAATAAAATATACGCTGGTATACTTTATGTAAAGAATATCAGTGTGAAATGTCGCTGTTTGTGATCTCATTTTCAAAAATGAAATTCATTTCTTTATTGAATATATTTGATAAGCTGAATTATCACGTATATCATATTTTATATACCAAAATTAGACGTTTATCTAGGAACTCGTGATAGAAAACGTGCAGAAAATGACTAAAAGTACCGTTGCTGTTGGCTTCTTTTGGGGTGTGTTAGGGACAGAACTCTCATCCAAAGAACCCCGGAATGATAATCTGGCCTTGCATCGCACCATAGAACCAAACGAAGTCTATTAAAACACATTTTAAGAATGCTTTGAGTTTGTTGTTAGATAAATCATGATAACATATCGACCGATAAATCTTTACAATTAGTTAGCTTCTTTTCAAGTTTAGTCCATTGCAAGAACTATCATGACTGCAATTTTTATTGTTCATACCTTAGCTTTTTTAGAATCAACAACAGACTTGTACAAGAACTCAATTGCAGCAATAACAACAGACAACGTCAGTCCAAAAGACAGAATGTAGAAAATTCCCGCCACATTTTCCAGCGTCAGTTCAGTTTGTGATCCATCCTTATAAAAGGTATATATATATATATATATATATATATATATATATATATATATATATATAGTTTCCATGTTTAATAAGGTAAAAGTTTTATTTCATGAGAAACGTTAATTTCTACTGTATGTACATTTCTTTGAAAATTTGATAGCCTAAAATTTTTTTCCATAAGTATGATATAATTACTTAACAACAAGAATTATGTTCCGAGTCTAATAATTGATAGCGATTGTACCTTTTTGGTGTCCTGACTGCATTGAGATTTTTTGTACCACCATCTATCCTTAAGACGATCCAATTCTCCGTTTTCACGTAGCTGCAATACAGCCAATGTCAACGGATCCCTACAAACAAAGTTTATGGACATGACTACTATATACTGTTGTTAGACTCTGTACTAGATACACTAATACAAGTGAATCAGCACTCACCTGAGTTCGGAATCAACAGGTGTAGCAATTCCATATCCTTTAGAATCTAGGTTGGAACCTACTTTCATAGTGTTGCATGGTTCCTGGTTGTTGATATATTCATTTGTAGTTGATTCTACAAGGTAGGCGTATTTCTTTCCATTAGACCCTCTCACCTTTTCGTATCCTTGACTATTTTTGTCCACAAACACATTTTCAGCTGAAGTCATGTATGCATACATCCTTTCGTATAAAGCAAACTTTGATTTCTGGAAAATTTAACAAAACATATGAGCTCCGCAATCTTTCTTCATAATGGATATTATTGATAAATATATCCATATATCTAAAACCTATTTCTTTATATCTAAATTGTAATTTTTTACTAATCTACTCGTAGATTATATCAACACTTACTTTGAAAAATTCATATGTAGCACCTTCTTTAAGACATCCGTATTGTATCTTCGTTTGTTTAGCAAGATCCTCTACAGAGCTGATAGGTGTCTTCATTCTGTCGACTGTGAGAAATGCCGCAAGGTTTGCAGTGTATGAGGATATAATGATTAAAGTAAAGAACCACCAGACGCTTCCTACAATCCTCCCCGATACCGCTCTGAAAATAAGACATTTAAGAAAATTGATAAACAAGGGTAATTCAACAGTGAATGTGGTCAATCTACTTGGATTCAGTGGGAGAACAATTCTGATCAATCTCGTTCAAATCAAAGAGTCGATATGGCAAGCACTAATTTTAATGTACGTCATGTCTATTTCAGTCGTATGTCACTGATTTGTAAAGTTATGCTACATCATAAATTTCATACTGCTCTCAAGATACGTTATGTGTTGCAAAGTTGCATGTATTTTTCAACTATGAAGCATTGCTCTGAATATACTTACTTAGGAGATATATCACATCCCTGCTGCATAAAGGCACCAAGTGAATACCAAAGACTGTTTGAGATTGTGAAATCATTACTAATGTTTTTCTCGTCCACTTTCCACTCAGATGGACTGAATCGACTGACTAAAAATAGAACCACACTCACTCCCACATACGCAAACAAAATGCACATCCAGATCTCGGAGGATAACGGGTCCATGAAGGAAAATATGTGGGCGCCTTCATCAGCAGGTTTCTTGATCATAATGCTGATGCCTAAGCTCATGTAAGGCTTTGTAAAGTCGACCACTCTCTCCCGGGTAGAAGATATAGTTATTGGTGCCACCGCCATGTCTGCTTTCTATGAAATGTCAGATTAATAGGCGGAAAATTACACGTAATTCACCTATAGACTTACGATTAATAATGACTTCCCAATTCATGTCACACTAAACTTAGCTTGTTACGCACTGACTGTAAAAATGCTTTTTCATGATGATAGATGAGTAATTGTTTACTGCTTACTTTTTGCATAAGTTCTCCAATCATTCCATTCCAGGTTTGGTTGGCCTGATTGGATCCATACTGTCCGTCTTGGACGATGCATATTGTATAATTTGTTATATTCAAAACTTCAGTCACCTTCTGTGCCAGGTCAATGCAGAAACCTTCAAAGTAATGATTACCGCAAACTCTTTTACCCTCAGCTTTCAGTTGTTTTACTTCATCATCATATTCCTTTTTAATAAAGACATAAGGCGGATCCTGCAAAGTTATGAATAAGTAAACATATTAAATTTCTTCTTTATTTTACGTATCAAAATACAAAGCCTTTGAATTGCTATGTGTAGTTTCTTCTTATTGTTATAAGTATAAATTCAAACTTTCCTTAGTGTTTTTGGAGTACTTTAAGGTAACATTGCTAATGGCTATCATAAAAGGCACTGCACTTAGTTTCGATACCCATATTTTTGACAAAATTATCAAAGACGTCTCGAAATACATTGAAATGATTAATTATGACAAATGAGAATGAAACTAAACACCTAACATGAATAGCTTACTGCATGGTTTTCTCATTGAAACATACTTGGATATAATCTAACATGAATAACGTACTGCATGGTTTTCTCATTGAAACATACTTAGATATAATTTAACATGAATAGCGTACTGCATGGTTTTCTCATTGAAACATACTTAGATATAATCTAACAATGTTACTTCAGAATCATCGAATCATTAAATTTCTATTGTAGTTCATCTTCCTAAGAAGTTACGTTTCTATATACCAAAATTTGTTCTGATCCTAAAATGATGACACAATGATTCTGAACATCTTATCAAACACAAATAATCGAAACTACCTCACTGAGATGGCAGATAAAAACATCAATTACTTACGTCTATTGTGGTAATGGTCCGTTCCTGATTAGTGGAAACTTTAATAGCCGTCTTTTCTGTTGGGTGCTTATGAACCTTAATCTGTGAATGGTTTAGCATGTCTAAGCGAGCTCCCATTTCTTCATTGGATAACCACAATCCGATCTTTAAATACATATACACGGTATAGTTCAATATGCTCTTCGAAAAATATTCAAATTGATTCGCAGAAAAAGTATATGTATGTGTAACGACAACCTAGTTTTCCAAAATTACTAAGATTTCAAATAGTTATTTGTATTGTTTATAAATTTTGTGTCAAAACTTGAGTTTTGTAAAAAAAAAATAGTTTTATGACGGAAAGAGTTACAAGGTTGAGATTAAATGAATTATGGATTGTGTAATTAGTATAGTGGGTCTATCAAAAGGAACGAAAAATATTCTCCTTAATTTTGGATTTGAATGTTAAATGATATGAAATTTTATATCATAACCCGAAATCTAAATACATGTGCATGATTTCTGAATTATTTCATGTTTTGATCTGACTTTATATACTAGGTCAAGGAAAATATAATTTGCATACTTACCCGTGCGATGCGCCTTGTGACCAGTGTCTCGAAAAGACGCAGTGTGAAGTTTTTTCTTATTCCATCTTCGTCAAAAATGATCGGACCACTATCTCCAGTGAATTTTGTCTATCAAAAAAAGTCTCACCATGAAATCCTGTGTGTGTCGTTCACTCTGCGAAAGCTCAAGTGTGATAAACATTAGTAATTTACTTAGATCAGATGTTGTCTAACGTGTTTCATACTAATATTGTTAGGCCATTCTTTTCATACTGATTTTGACTACGGATTACTCCGTTTACTTGATCAACATCTCAGACTCACGGCGGTTGTGACCACCATAGAATCTATACTTCTAGGTACCTGATCCCAACTCTGGCGTTTCTAGACATGTTTGCTCTGTTCTCGATGTTGTATTTTGTGGTATATATAAGAATGTTCACTGTTCGTTATCTTCATCTTTTTCAAGGGGCCTCCGCGGCCGAGTGGTTAGAACATCGCGCTCAAAATCACAAGGCCTCTCACCTATAGTCGGCGCGGGTTAGAATTTTACTCACGCCGATATATGTGAGGAAGTTTGCCAGTTTATTTTCGGAAGGTCGGTGGTCTCTTCCCGGGTACATTGTATCTGGATTCTCTCCTCCACCAATAAAAAGCTGCTGGACACCACCAGATAACTGAAAAATTGTTGAGTGTGGCGAAAAACGACAAACAATCAGTCATCTTTTCATGTAGCTACAGTGCACTACACAACTGTATTCACTCAAGGTATTTTTCTTTCATGCACAACTCATATATTTATATACCTTTCTAAGTGCCCCTTTAAGTTCCTTTCTTTTTTCAAGTGTATCTTTCCTACTTGTCACAAGGAGACTATTTTTATATTTATTAAGTGCTGTTTTAACAAGGCCCACGGTATCCGTCATCAACGCTTGGTTATCCTGTAAGAGCAAGAAATAAGAAATCTGAATACCAGAGCTTCTTAAGTATTAATTTTGTTTTTTTTATCAATATACCTCAATGAATCGTCAAAGGCGTTATTCATACCGTTTTATTAACACCAACGTCCAATCTGAATCCAGTGACATTGAGTCCTCGAGAATGCACTGTTCCATTCATATTGTACATCCCCTGAAACACAATTCAGATCATTTAAATATTTACTAGTATGTACCTGTAGTAGATTGTTCATCTGCACTTACAGAATTGCTGTTGCCCTCTATTCCTGGCAACAATTGTGTACTTATCTATATCATTGATAAAAGAAAATATTTTGTCAATATTAAACACTTTCCGTTATATTGTATTGTATTACTACACGAAAAGGCGAAGATGACGAGCAGTGATCAAACTCATAACTCCTATATACCGGTCGCGGTAGCTCAGTGATTAGACCTTTCTCTTCGTAATCGGGAGGTTGTGAGTTCGAGCCCTGCTCGTGCCATGACTGCGTCAAACCTAAGCTGTAAAATGGGTAGTGATTGTTCCTTCGCCAAACGCTCGGTATTTAAAAGTGAGAGCAAGAGTCTTTCGGATATGACCTTAAAAACGGAGGTCCCGTGTCACGGTAGGCGTTGGCACGTTAAAGAATCCCCAATGCTACGTCCCTGAGCTCTAAATATAGGTCTAAATTTGTGGTACTTCACCTACAGTTGGTGACATCTTAATATGAATGAAAAATTCTCGACGGGACGTAAAATATTCAATCAATCATAACTCCTGTATGAAATATAAATTAGCGATTTGGGCAAACACGGACCCCTGGACATACCAGAGGTAGGATCGGGTGTATGGGAGAATTAGGCATCCCCCGTCGACTGGTCACACCCGCCGTGGTCAGGTCAAAGAAGCAATCCGTAGTCATAATCAGTGCGTAAAGAACGGCCTCACAATTGGCATGAAAGACTTCAGACAGCATCTAACCCAATGAGAGATGATATTAACATACTAAATCGTTTTAATGACCTTGGAATTTGCGAAATACAGAATTTAAACGAGACTGTAACCTGTTTTCAGTAGCCCGCCTCACAAGTGTTTGAAATACATATGTATCTTGAAATTGGAAAAAGGGCTTCATGGTATGTCTGACGGTACCAATTTTGGTGGACCAGATGCACATTTCGACAAATAATGTCTCTTAAGTGATGCTCAAATCAAAAATGTAAGAAATCCGAAATAAGAACAAACTTGGAAGAGATGAAAGAACCAAAAATACCCAATAGTGGAGCCAAATCCGGCAAAGGATCAGAGTTAAGCATGAGGGAGATAATCCTTAATTTTGAGATCAATTTTTTAATTTATCACAGCAAATTTTTATTTCAATTTTTATTCGTAATGTATGCTAGTACCAAAGTACTTCGCAACTGGGCTGGTGAATATCCTCGGGGACTAACAGTCCACCAGCAGAGGCATCGATCCATTGGTCGTAATATATACTGGACAAAAAAAGTTAAGGATAATAATTTTGACCTCAAAATTTTTTATTAACTAAATAATTATTTTGACAAATTTTAACATGTATAGTTTCTCCAATGTGTCCTTAGCACAATAGATTTACCTGGTTTCATATTGACGTCATAAGTGCACGATTTTTTCGCCCAAACACAAGCAAGGGGTCAAAATCAAAGTGTGCCAACGTGTGTATTGAAATTGAAAAATTGTGATTTTCATTTTATTGTGGGTATTTATTGCTCTAATCGACTCTTAGGTGAACAATTATTGACATTAAAAGCCATGAGGCGCCATTTAACTGCTCTGGAAGCTGGTCAGGCAGTAGGTATGCTTCAAGCTGGCCAAGTCCAGAGAACTGTCTCTAGACATTTTAATGTGCCCCAAAGTGTGATTTCAAGGTTGTGGAATTCTTTTAGGCAGACAGGTAATGTTTCTGAGAGACCGAGATCAGGTCGTCCAAGGTCCACAACCGCTCGCCAGGATTGCTATATGTCACTTATGGCTCGTAGACACAGGTTTTAGAGTGCTGTCCAACTCAATACTGACTTTCATGCAGCAAGTGGGGTGCGCATAACACAACAAACTCTCAGACAGAGACTTCATGCTGCTAATCTTCGGGCTCATCGACCTGCTGTTCGTCCCATTTTGAGGAGAAGACATCGTGTAGCACGACTCAATTGGACTCAAAATCACATAAACTGGCAACTGCGTCATTGGACGCCTGTTCTTTTCACAGACGAGTCACGGTTCTGCGTGGACTTTCATGACGGTAGAATGCGTGTATGGCGCATGCGTGGAGAGCGGTACGCTGATTGCTGTGTAGCAGAGCATGATCGTTTTGGAGGTGGCTCGGTGATGATTTGGGCCGGAATCGGTATTGGTGGATGTACTGACTTGCACGTGATTAATGGCAATCTTACCGGTGCAATTTACAGGGACGAGATATTGCATCCAATTGTGAGACCTTATGCGGGAGCTATAGGCAACGACTTTGTGTTAATGGATGATAATGCTCGTCCCCACAGAGCACGTATAGTGACAGACTACCTTGCTACAGAGACAATTTAACGTATGGATTGGCCGAGTTGTTCTCCGGATTTAAATCCAATAGAACATGCCTGGGACATGTTGCAGCAAGCTGTTTCCAGACGCCCTGTACTTCCGACAAACCGCCAGGAGCTTACGTTAGCTTTACAGCAGGAATGGGCAAGGTTGCCACAAATTGCGTTCCGCAGGCTCATCAGAAGTATGCAGAGGCGTTGTCGTGCCGTTATACAGGCTCAGGGTGGACATACACTCTATTGATATTGCCTTTATAAAGATTCAATCATTTGTAATGAAATTTGTTATTGTTGCTCATACCGATTTTCAAACTGTTTTTTTTTTGGTTGGGGGGGGGGGGGGGGGGGGTTACCTGACAATGGTTGCTCTGGCTGCTTAACGTATTGATGAATTTGTAAAAACAGGTTTAAAATGTATTGTTCGATTGTCGTTTTAAGTATATATTTAACATAATTTATTTGGTTTTGTTATGAATAAAATAATTCTGAAATCATGATCCTTAACTTTTTTTGTCCAGTATATATTCAAAATAGTTTAGTCTGTATTATATATATAATTATATTATATATTATAAATATGATTATATCGAGATAATTTTCTTGCAATATATCTTTTTGTATGAAAGAAAAACAAGTGATAAAAATCTTTACACATACACGTAACTGTGCAGAAAGAGTCATGTGATTTCATACTTTTGTACTTGCACATTGAACATTTCTTTGAAAAAACTGGTAATTTTTGTTGAGTAAATGATATAGTAATTACTAATTTTTACATACGAATTAAATGTTCAATACCATTTATATATCTTCAAACACTATTCATCAATCTAAATATCAATTAAAGTTTTATTGTTTTTTCATGTTTGCATGTTTAGAGAAATAGTAGGTATACTTACCAATTTAGAGAGGAGAAAATGAAATCGGAAATTATTTATATTTGGATCTTCTTTCTACAATAAACAGCACTTACAATCACAATGACGATCAGAAAAAACACAGAAACTATAGCTAAAATATTTAAATAGCTACACAGAAAAGATGTGTGTAGCAGATATTCTACATGTAGTTATGCACGTGCAAATTGAAGAATCATTTATATGTATATGAAGCATTATTTGACTAGATTGAAAAGGTGAAGATTACGAACAGTGATCCATCTCATAACTCTTGTAAGAAATATGAAATAAAGAATTGGGCAAACACTAACCCCTGGGATCTGGTGCTGAGGAGGAGTATGCATCCCCTGATGACCGGTCACCCCAGCCGTGAGCCTTATATCTTTATCAGGGAAACGGATAATCCGTTGTTAAAATCAGTGTGTAAAGAACGACCTAACAATTGGTATGAAAGACGTCTGACAACATTTGACCCAATGACAGGTTGTAGTGGCAAACTAGATCGTTATAACGACCATAGAAAAACTACGGAAGCCCATTTAGGACCTATTAAAAAATATTTTTGAATTTGATATAACGAATTCTTGAATTTGTTAAAACGAATTTAAATCGTTATAACGAATTGTTGAATCCGTTATAACGATTTAAATTCGTTATAACGAATTCCTGGAATTCGTTATAACGAATTTAATCTGTTATAACAAATTCGCTGAATTCGTTATTTCAAATTTTGAAATCTGTTTTAACAAATTAAATTTGAAATAACGAATTCTTGAATTCGTTATTTCAAAGATTGAATTCGTATTTTCGGTTTTTTAAAATCTGTTATAACGTATTTTCATCCAATTCGTGATAACAAATTCCATAAATTGTGGGAACAAATTAAACAGTGTCAAAATGTCAATGTTTATTTGTTATCACAGATCACAGTCCGTGATAACGGATTTATAACATTGAAATTTTGACACTCTTTAATTTGTTATCACGAATTGGATGAAAATACGTTATAACAGATTTTAAAAAACCGAAAATACGAATTCAATCTTTGAAATAACGAATTCAAGAATTCGTTATTTCAAATTTAATTTGTTAAAACAGATTTCAAAATTTGAAATAACGAATTCAGCGAATTTGTTATAACAGATTAAATTCGTTATAACGAATTCCTAAAATTTGTTATAACAAATTAAATTCGTTATAACGGATTCAACAATTCGTTATAACGATTTAAATTCGTTTTAACAAATTCAAGAATTCGTTATAACAAATTCAAAAATATTTTTTGATAGGTCCTATATGGGCTTCCGTAAAAAACAACATTCTCGCTGTAAAACACTATTTGACTGGATTGGAAAGATAGCTTTTTCCGCGCATTTTTCAACAATGGTAAGGTACTTATTTTATGTCCGGTTTCAACTGGGGGTGTATTTAATCCCGTCAAAGATGTTGTTTCTATATTTGTAAAATACAGGGATCGGGTACGTGAAAAAGTGAAGATAACAAACAGTGATTAATCTCACTAATCCTATAGAGAATAACCAGTAGGACAACAATGGACCCCTTGATATACCAGACGTGATATCAAGTGTCTATTAGTAAGCATTCTCTGTTGAGCGGTCACAACCGCAGTCTGCCATATATATTTATTAGGTAAACTGAGTACTCAAATTCGGGAACGACGTTACAATTCGTATGAAACACGTCAAACAACAGACAAGGTTCTGTTTTTGTAAAGTAGATCATTATAACGACCATAGAATTTGCGAAAGGAAGACTTTAAACGACTGTTGAAACCCCTGTAACATCAACTTATTTGTCAGTAGCCTGGCCTAATTTAAAAATAAAAATTGATTATACGCCGAACATGCTCTATCTTATCGAATTAATTATTGATTGATTGATTGATTCTTTGTTGTTTTCCGTCACACTCAACAATTTTTCTGTTATCTGGTGGCGTCTAGATTTTATTGGTGGAGAAGAGAAACCAGATACAATGCACCTAGGAAGAGTCCACCGACCTTCCGAAAGTAAACTGGCAAACTTTCTCACATATATCGGCACGAGCGAGAATCGAATCCGCGCAAACAAGAGGTAAGAGGCCTTGTGATTTTGAGCGCGATGCTCTAACCACTCGGCCGTGGATGCCTCCTCGAACTATTTAAGAGAACACCATATGCAGGTGATAATGAGATATTGCTACATAAATATGGGAAGTTGACGATGTAGAAGTGAATGTCGAACCATTTGTCATAAAGTTGAGTTGTTAGTTTGCCGTTAACATTGATGTTCTATAATATATGTTAATATGTAGAATACATTGGAATACATCGATTCGACACATGAATGAAAATGAGCATTTCTGATAGGTAAAACGTCCTCAGTATATCTAAACGTCGTGTTGTAGGCCAAAACAAGAGATTTTTTATTCATATGTAGAGGATACAAAGCCTAATAATCTAATAAAGGAGCATAATTCGTGTCCGTAGGACTTTCAACACACTGTTGGAATACTTGATCACCATAGATTATATAGATATTGTCATTGAGGAACTCCAACAACTTATTGATATAAACTTCATAGTACTTTTGCGTAAAATCAAAGTGATGTTTGACTTGTAAGGAGATATGAATATTTCTGAGTTCGATGTTTATTGAAGAAGCGGTTTTCTATGATTATCTTGCAGAATGGTAGTGTAAAGTTTGATACATTTGTAAGTTGAATGTTTTTGATGCTGAGAAAGATTCTTTTTTTCCCAAAGTTTATTAAAAGCTCATTGACCTGTTTTAGAATCCACTTTTAGTTATACCACTTCTTGCATAGGTTGTGGCACCATGCGTTTGATGTTTCTCTATAACAGTTAACATTTTCTTGAGGAACATAGATAGGGGCTTGGTAGAACATCTGTTGGATGCAGCATTATATTCTGTTGTTAAGGGTTGTTGTGAAATTTTGGAATGCAGTATAAGTATGGTAACTCATAAATCTTTCTTCGCATTTGATTCACCAAACAAGAAAGATAACTAGTAAGCACTTTTGTTTTGATATGTCTAACACAAGATTTTAATATTCTTTTTGGAATTTTGGATATTTTAAAAACAGTGGTCTCAAATTATCATTTTCAATAATATTGTCATCACATAAAAACTAATAAATAATTCTACATCAGTACTGACCAGTCTAAACATCACTGCTTGGCTGTCTACTGGTTCTAAATGCAAGAGAACTCGGATATTCTCCATCTCCTCGTTGTATATCTTTGTCAGTCTTCTGTAACATTCCTCTGCGTTATCAACGCGTAGTACAATCATATCAAAGTTCAGCTGCTGAACATGTATCTCATGCAACAATTGTTCATATTGCAGTAAACCTGCAAGTTGACATAATGTGCGCTTTAGTTTTCTTTCATTTTTGTTATTGCTGTAAAAATTCAGTTATACATTTTTTGTCAATGACACGTTTTGTAATGTTTGTTAATGTTTATGAAATACCAATCAAAAATGAGAGGTAACTTTTTTACATGAGGTAATTCACCTTCATCGGAATCGTACAAGTAGTAAATTTTCCGCCACTCCTTGTAGGTTATTATATCCACTAGACCGCCGGAAAGTGTTGGTCTCATAAACAAATGGTAGGATCCCGTCAATTCAGACTTCAGGCTGCATGAAGGACCAATGTACAGAAACGCCAGGTCGTAGTAATCCACGTATGACTGGAGAGTTGGTAAGTGACAGCTATGTGAAACACCTATGACGCCCAACAGCCAATTTCTTTTTGCAACTTCTTCATCAACTAAAAAAGACAATAGGTTGCCACTGGGTGATGGGCTATTTCTTCTTAGAAACACACATAATTAAAAGGGGACCAAATCTGGGGATATTTGAAATTATTTTCTTCTATAAATAAGATGATATCTATGAGAGAAACGTGGCTGTTTCCGTGTTGTTTATTTTATATTATGTCGTATATGTTTGAACATTAATGGAATTTGGAGAGATAGATGTTGTATTTGAGATCTCCAAAGATATCATGATTTAGTTTATATGATAGTTTATATGTATATTGCACTCGGTCAGTCACACGAACGAAAATCATCGATACTAATAAGGGAATATATCTACGGTTCTCTTTCTAATCGGTCGCATTTACTTCATTCTTTAGTAATCAATATACTACAAATCATGTGACAATATACCTTTAAGATTCATTGCCTGACAAATTTTTATGATTAACAAATATTTAACAAAAACTGCATATTGTTTTCTGCTTGAGGTTTTGGAATCATAAAAATCCAGTGTAGGCGGCGTGAATCATGGAAATCATTTACAATAAAATATGTTTTTCGACAAGCAAATTTAGAATATTCCATCGTAATTAACCTTATCAAATATTAAATCGCACCTAATATTCATGTTTTACAGAAGGAATCGCTTATTTGAGATAAATCGCTTTCTTTCTCAATTAAAAGGGGCTGTAATCACCCGAGTAGATCCACCAATTGGGCGTACAATTACTGTATTAATTTATACATACATGTATAGGCAGCAAATCAGAAGAATGATGCGAACCAGTTTCATTGTTTAATGTAAACCTTTTCGCGAACTGAAATGGGTGGTGGTGGTGGCGGTAACTAAACTAGGTCATTAATGAAAAGCAGATAAGCTGGTTAAGTCCTTGATAAATGTACCTTTTATGAAAAAGGTGGGGGGTTAAGCCCTTGACCCAATTCCAACCCTCTACATAATGCAGTAAGTTGAATACATAATTCAGAATAAAAACACAAAAAAAATATTTTGTTCAAAGTTTAAAACTACAAGTATAAATCCCTAAACACCAGCTCTCATTCAATTTCTCACGTTCTTGTGCTGGTCGCCATCTAATTACACCGTATATTTTCAAGTGCGTTTGGTATGTCACCATATTGTCTTTCAGTTTTGGAAAACGATATTGCAAAATTATAGCAACACAAAATAAGATCAGTGATATGACACCACTCTGTCGTGTTTATCCTCTTTGGAATTAAAAATTAACGTTTACAACATATTATCGAATCAAATTGCTTTCTGTATAGAAGATTAACAAAGTTGAGCATTCACAGTGGAATAAGCTGTATTCAAGCTAATTTAATTAAATCCGCTGTATCTCATCGTAATTTTGTCATTGTTTATATATGATTGATATTCTCCAGCTTGGTTTTATTTTTGAGCATATTACATGCGGAGACTACACAGTGATGGATAAATGAAATTAAAATCTAAATCTGAACTAAATCTGAAACTAAAATCTAAATCTGAACTAGCATAAATGTATATCATCATTCATGAAAATAAAAGCTTGGTTTTGATATTTAGATAGTAGACATTTAAAGTGAAGATAGAGAATTACTGCTCAATCTCAAAATTCCTGTAGAAATTACAAATTTGAGTAGGACAAACACGGACCCTGGACAAGCTGGAGGTGGCATCAGGTGCCTAGGATGAAGTGAAGATGAGTGAGTAAGGCATCTCCTATTGAACGATCACACCCACCGTGCACCCCTACATTTTGATCAAGTAAATGGAGTAATCCGTAGTGAAAATCAGTATATAAAAATGGCCTAAAAATATTGGTATATATGAAACACATGAGGCAGCATTCGACTTGATGACAGGTTGTATTTGTAAATTAGATCGTTATAACGAACTCGGAAACTATATTATCGGTGTATCTTAACTTTGGACACTCCGTACCTGTTCTTCCTACTTGTAGACTGTCGTTGAAATCAACCTCCAAGTCATAAAAATCGTAATCGTTGATAACGTTTTGTCTAAATATCTTGAGTTCCTCCTCTGTATTTTTGTCAAATAAGGCAACTGAAAAGAAACATACTGTTTAAATCTTTATTGCACTTCATGAAAATGAATAATATCGAGTATATAATCAACTGATAGATTATGATACGTGGGTGGTTTCAATACAGTTAAACAGTTTCATTTCGCAAATTCATCTGAAGAATAATCATTGGCTCATATGTTAACGCTAAAAGTTTGAGAACATTAAATACTGTGAGAAATTTTGAAAATGGTACATCTCATCGGATATTTCATTCCATTATTAAAAGTAAACCTTATGACATACGTAATGGTAAAATTGACTCGTAAGCAAACTGTATTGGTTGGTAATTGTGCGTATCAGATGCCTTTATTTTGATGTTAACGTGAAGATTCTATCTTTCATGGAAAGACGTTAATATTCCGATCGATGCAAAATTCAATTGAGACATCGGGAGCCGCATCTAATGGCTGTAGGAATGTGCAGATCAATAGAATTCCCTCTATCTACTGCCCCACACGCGTTTTATAAACAGTAGTTAATGTACAGATTAATCCAGATTCTGAATCATTGTAGAAAGAGACAATGGCCTCAACTAGAGAAATGTACCACATTTAGTCCTCGTAGAATTGAGAAAGAATATGCACAAAACATTTCAAAAAATGAAAGCGTAAACTATAGAATGAATCTTTTAAACTTCTACACTCTTATTTTCAAGACAAAAGAACATATACAGCTACATATATATGATGAACATGAGATGGTTTTCAAATAGAATTGCATGCAATCATCTTACCAATTCTGTGTTTCACTGTCCCATAAACTTCAGAATGCGTGCACATCAGAAAAAGTATATAAATGAACAATTGCGCCATTTCTTCCTATTATGCAATGCGTTTGTTTCATGTGACGGAATGCAGTGAAATCACAACTCGTCTATATTTCCGGTCTCGTTGATTACAGTATAATACTACGGTCGATGGAAAAGCAGCACGTGGGTCTGCGTTATTGGGATTAGGCCACAAGTCTAACGCTTATTTTAACACTAACAAGGCAATGTTTTGTATACGTTATGCCTGATAATAATAATTTACCGTATTGTGTGTTCCAGACTTTTTCATAAGTTTTATATTTTTCCTTTTAAATTGTTAGCATTGTTTGTACTGGTCCAAAATTGGAGAGTTCATTTGAAAAATATCGGTTGATATAGGGAATGTTTTAGTAGTTTGAAAAATAAATGCATCCCAAAATGTAAGTATCTCTTAATGAAGAATCTTTAAACTCTTAACCTCGAGGGCCTCCGTGGCCTAGTGGTTAGAGCATTGCACTCAAAATCACAAGGTATCTCACCTCTAGTTGGCGCGGGTTCGATTCTCGCTCCCGCTGATATATGTTTGCCAGATTACTTTCGGAAGGTCGGTGTCTCTTCCTGGGTGCATTGTATCTGGGTTCTCTCCTCCACCATTAAAAACTGGTTGAGTGTGGCGGAAAATAACAATCTAAACCGCGAATTGAATGCGTAAATCACCACAGAGCGGTCTACTTTGGAATAGAATAATGACGTATATATATATATATATATATATATATATATATATATGACGTAGACATGAAATAAGTGATGTGTATACTTTCCCCCTGGATTACGTCATGAATAATTGTACGTGAATCAGTGATTTTTTTTTTTTAATTATTTATTTATGTATTCAACTCAATTTAAATTCATAACAGAAATAATTGGTGGATTTGATATAGTTAATTTGTTTTTATTTAGATAAATAGATCTATTTGTAAAATATCCTACATGCAGTGATTTTGTCGCCAGTGGTCAATCGGACGTTTTCATCATTCATGTTTTGTTTTTCAGTATAAAAATATGTACCCTAGTGAAAAGGAAAGCTGACCTATTTTTGCATATCTGTGAGGCAGAATTTATTCAAAATATTTCACTTAGAAGAAACTTCTTGATGTGGCATGCAACTCGATATTTAGATATATCCACGACGTTTTATATAGTATATCACTGTAGCAATATTGAATTATCACCTGCATATGGCTACATCTCTCAATTGATTCGATACACAAGAACATGTTCTGCCTATGATCAGTTTGTAACTGAGGCAAGCTATTGACAAATATGTTCATATTACAGGAGTATATACAGTCTCGTTTAAAGTCAGCATTTCGCAATTCTATGGTATTTATACTGATCTTATTTGCAAATACAACCTGCATATAGCTCGAATGCTGTCGGACGAAATTCATACCAACTGTTAAGCTTTTCTTTTCATACTGATTTTGACTACGGATTACGCCGTTTGCCTTATTAGCAAAATAGAGGTCACGACGGGTATAGACGGTCGACAGGGGATGTTTACTCCTCTTAGAAACATGATCCCAACTCTAGTGTTTCTTGTCTATGTTTGCACTGCTCTCACTGGCTTTGTATTCTTTATAGTATTTATTAGATTTGTCGCTGCTCCTTATCTTCACTTCACCTTTTTCATTGATAATGAATTTTGTTAAACTATTTGTAAATGGTATATTATTGCTAAAAGTCTGTAATTACCACAGCATTTTCCTATGGCACCATCTTCGTTTTGGTATTATTCACAAATCTTATCTTCAAATTTCAATGGAAACCCATTACTCAAAATATGAAAGCTTTCCAAAACATCGTTATATCGGTGCAATCCATGTATTAATGACCAATTTACATTGTTGTTTAATAAAATAATAGACAATCCCACATCAACACAGTCTTTTAAAAGTCTTTTAAGATCATAGGATGCCAATAACTGGGGTGCATCAAATGCAATCATATTTTGCTATCTTTACGTGGAATTTTCTATTATTTGTTTTTTGGGGCGATTTCAAATTTTTTGTACAGTTTTGCAATTGTATTGTCAAACAAAGGTGGTTTCATAGAGAAATTGTGTAGTAAATATGGGGTTTTAGCAAAATCAAATCCTTTACAAACATTTTTGGGCATCCTACGCCCTTAAACCTAGTAATTCGAAAATGCATTTGGTTTTATACAGCAAGAAAAAGTCATTCATTTTGAATTTATGTTTTTGGAAATTGTCAAGATAATAGGAATTGATAACATGACATGCATATTTTGAAACCAAACCTATAAAGGATACAAGAATAGTGAAACAATTTTGATTTTTAAAAATGTTTTTTTTTAATGTTGTACTCGTAAATCTTGAATTCCCTGGTTGGCAGTAAATACGATTTCGTGTAATGACTCCTTTTATCGTGTTACTTTTATTGCAACCCTTCGATTCAGGGCGTTTTTCTAATCAACAGGACATCACTAGTGATTTAATTATAGGCAATTTTCTATAACTTTGACATTTTCCCCCACGATATGACAAACCTTTTCCTTTGTTATGGTTCAAAATGTCTACATACACTTTAGAACAATGGTCTGTATTCAAAGTACTCACAGAGTTTAGAATTATTAACTAACGGCGTGACTTAAATAAATCTAAAATGGAGTATTTTGTCAAGGAAATTATCAGGTCATCAGAGACATTAGTACAACCGAGAGACCTTTTTTGCTGATAGTGAATACATAAAAGACAAGTTTTCTTGTTTCTCTGTAAAATGGAACTGTAGATTCAGTAAGGATATGTGTGTCATAATCAGAAAGAACTGTAAGAGACTCGAAGGATCTTTTGTTTTTTATTTATGAAAAACTAACAGTTTATACGCATTTCCCATGGACTTTTTCCGAGACGTACGTTTGCATGTAGTAAAGTATATAAAATAGGTCAAATGTTACAAAATAAACTGCAGAATAGAATCAATATAAATATTACATTTATAATACATGTTTACAATCGAATGAATTACATGAAATACAAAATAATTTTTCAGGTCATTTAGGTACACGACAATGTAGTTGAGAGACCCTAGACTTGGGTATGTGTTTGAAGATCAGGATACGGATCAAATCCGGGTAGTTGGGAAGGACCAGAATATGCGCACTGAAAAAGGAAAATACAACATTCTATCATACTTATGTACAATTATGATATCTATAAGTTTTGCAAGTTTAATATCAAATCACAAGTGTTACAAGTTTAATATAAAACCATTCATGCTAAATACAATAAAAGTCAGAGAGTACCCTATCGAACATCCGAGACATATTCAGATATGAATTATCAATACAAAGCTGACTTCTTTTGTTGTTTTAGAGGAGAAAGCCCATAAAAGGTTATGAACTTACGGAAGAGTTATTTTTCTTAAGTGGAGTAGTTTGGTCGGAACTGTTGTCAATGGAACCTCGGAAGGACGTACGAGCCTTACTCTTCAGCATGGACCCAAAGGATGTCTGAAAAATTCAACCATGCTTTAATACATCATATTGTCAACAAAATCTAATATTTAAAAAAAAATATATCAAAAATACATATTGATTGTTTATTTGAATGATTACAATAGTACAAATACCTTCGATTTTCTGGAATCTAAAATTGTCTTGTACAGGATTTCAATCGCAGCCACGACTACAGACATAACAAGACCGCAAGACAGAATGTAAAAAATTCCAGCCACATTTTTGAGAGTCAATGAGATTTGTGACCCATCCTGAAACAATAAAGTTTGACACCTATACATAGTACTAATGATAAAGCAACATTTGTTTCCTTGTCTAATGTCAATAATTAGGTACGTGTGCATGTACCAATTATCCTACGCAATACAATACTACATATTATTTACTTTCAGCTCTTCCAAGTTTGTTCTATTTCGGATTTTCAACGTTTTTGACTTGAGCATCCATGAAGAGACATTATTTGTCGAAATGCGCATCTGGACCATCAAAATTGGTACCATTTATGTTTTACATTATTAAAATTTTGGAAATGTAAACGGTGATGAGTGTTTTGAAATTGACGTAATTTAAAAGTTACATTTGCGCTTTCCAGTGGACACTGGTTCATGTCATCAAACCATCTCTTTTTGATCTGAGCCAGCTCTCCTGATTCACGCAAAGCCAACACCGCCAGAGTAAGCGAATCCCTAAACAATGTAACAGATTATTTATTGTACAATGTTAGTAATTAACTGTATGATTTAGAGGAGTTATTTATCCCACGTCAGCAAAACGATTCATTATATAAAGAAACGCACCTCATGTCATGACTTGCATTTTTCAAAATCGTGTTCATAGTAAATCTTAAATGTAATTGGAAAAGGATTGCAACCCCATAATATCACATGGATTGTACATCTATGAGAATTTAAAAATATTTCTAACATGGCTATGTTTTAAAATTCACACACACACACACACACACACACACACACACACACACACACACACAGTAATGAGTGCGTCAGTGTGTGATGAGAAAGACTGAATATGGCGGGTAAAATTCTACTCAGAAGAAAACACTTCTGCTCAGTGAAAAGGCTAAGATAACTAACAGTATCCAATCTCGTAATTCCTATAGAAAATACATATCAGAGAGATGGGTAAAAACGGACCCCTTATCATACCAGAGGTGGGATCAGGTGCCTAGGAGGAGTAAGCATCCATTGTCACACCCGCCGGGAACCCTATATTCCGATAAGGTAAACGGAGCAATCCGTAGTCAGAATCCGTGTGCCAAGAACGGCCTAACAAATGGTATGAAACAATTGGTGTGATAACTATTCAAACTGAACGAGGATTCCATATTGCGTCATGGTATTTACATCTATTTCCCCGATAAATAAATGTCCCACCACTGCTACCTTGATGCCATGTAATGTACTATATATGTCTACATCTGTTGTTGTTTCTTCCCACTTTACATCTAAATGATAACCTCATACTGTACATGGGAAATTAACAAACAGTGTTCAGTCTTAAATGATACAAAATTAAGAGAAGGGCAAATACGGACACCTGGACATACCTGCTTTATAAGCAGGAGTTTAGGAGGAGTAAGCATCCTCTGTTGACCGCCATGAGCCCTATATCCTGATTAGACAAAGTAATCAGTAGTCAAAATAAGTTTGTAAAGGACGACCTAACAATTGGTACATATGTTTGAAACACATCAGACAGAACCATATCCCACCTCCGCTGTGTCCAGGGGTGCGTGTTTGTCCTCTTAAATTTGTGATTTTGACAGGAATTATTATATTGATCACTTATTCTTTGTCTTTACCTTTCAGGTCTACTATATTATAAATGTCAGCTTACATTTGCAAATTAGATCATAATAACGACCGTAGAATTTGCTAAATGCTGCCTTTAAAATAAAGAGACATACGCTACTCATAATTGACACAACGGTGGTTTATGACTAGATGGTTTGTAATGATTCTTCACAAAAATTTAAGTCCAGTCCATTTCCCTGGTTTGAAAGATGCGTACATCATTGAAATGGTAGATCACTAAACTCTTTGTCAAAAAACATCTGTTTACAGATACACTTTTCTAGTTGATGTTCCTCTAATCACCCATCACTCTTTAAAGTTTGAATTGATTGATTTATTGATTGAATGGGGTTTTACGCCGAGATGGCAATATTTCAGCGATGCTAAGGGCAAAACTAATACTTCATGAACAAGAGGTCCATGGACCTTTGCAGTCATCTGAATATCACACTCAAAATCATTGTATGTGTAGCAATGAGAGCATCTTGCAAACCCTTGACAATAGACTGGACTTCAGCTTTTGTGAAGGATCGTCTTGTCAAAAGCCACCTTTTTGTCGAGTGTGAAAGTATGAACCATTCTATTACAATGTTGTTGACTAGATTTAAGGTGGGAAGGAAAAGCAGAAGCTGGATACCTAGTACGTAGACAGACCAGGTGATTCATATCATTTAAACCTTGTGTGCAGTGTATATTTCTATGAACCTAAAGTTTTTGCAATATTATGAGGAGTAAGGGAGAATGTTATTTTCTTTTAAATCATCCTTGTAGTTCTATTCTGAGACCTAAACTCTTGACACAGGGACAAGAAATGTCAGTTTCTGTAAATATAACTATGCATGGTCAGTTTCTATGCAAGGTGTTTATTCTAAAATTTGATGTCTAAGACTTAGTCCCTGGGAATATGAATGGTCCCTATGTTCAAACGTTGATCGTCAAGGTTTTAAAAGAAATAGCACTTTTACTATATGAACTAAAAGCCTTACACTAACATCAGAACACTTGATCCAAGTACCATAAATTTCATAAATGTATTAAAGACTTCTCTCATGATTATTATTATGTACTAATTTCATGGCTCGAGAAGGAGTTGAAAATGTCCAAATCTTCGTGCACGATCGTCGACGAAGGGCAAAGACAGACTACAATTTTCAATCTAAAATATTTTAAAAGAACATTAAACCTACTCGGAATATAAGATTTATCAATTTCTGTAAATAATTTTCTCTCTTATTTTTAAGCACGTGAATCAACTTCTATATAAGAAACTTCAAGATCTACAGTTTTCTGTTGACTTTAGTTCAGTGTTTTAAAAGTACTAGTTCTCCTTCAGATAGAACATGTAATACTGGTAACCTTAATATCGAGTTAGGAGGTGTAGCAATGCCGTAGCCCTTGGAATCGAGGTTGGAGCCGATTTTCATAGTGTCACAAGGCATCCTCAAGTTTGTGTACTCGTTGCTGGTTGACTCAAGCAAAAAAGCGTAGAGTCCATTTGAATCACGAACTTTTTGTATACCTAGTGCCGTGCTCTTCATAAACACATCCGGAACAGAATTCATATATGCAAACATTCTCTCGTACAAAGCGAATCTTGATTTCTGTAAAATTAAAGTAGTATGTGAAAATCTCTAAATGTTCTTTTTTCTTTATGTTATCTTCAAACAATTTCTATTTGTTTTCATTTTTTGACTCATTAACGTGTATAAATATGCAAAATATGTTAGTACAAAGCGGATGTTCAAATTTGTGACCAGTAAATGTTATAGTCTGTGAATGTGTCTAAATCTTCTTGTACATACATTCTAAAAATCATCTCTCATGATTCTCTTAAAGTGTTATTTATAAACTAAATGTGAAATGATACTATTGATGTTTGGAAGAAAAAGTGTAAATAAATATTACATTAAAGTATTCAATTTATAACGATCATATTTCACATCTAATCAATGGATGGTGTGAATTTTTGTAATCATTTTGAAGGTTTATCAAATAAAAATAACCCACCATAGGCATTTACAAACTTTCGTTTAGTGCTCGATTTATTTCACCTTGTTTTGAAATTTGTCTCTAGGAAGAGCAATGTTTCACTAAAATACTTTTCAAAGAAATTGTATTTTCATAGAAATTTCTTGGTAAAAAAGTTACACAAACTTTATAAAATTATGAAATAAAATTAATCATTTACGGCAGATATGTTAAGAAAATTAGTTTTCTTTATTTTTTTATCAAGGGCGGATAACTCTTCCAAAAAAGTCTCAAGTACAAAAAGACCGGCTTCTACTCATTTACCAGTTATGTAAATTCGATTTAATTCACTCTTATTTTTATTTATTAACAAACATCTATATTGATTTAAATCATTCAAAATTGTTCAATCTCCTTTCCTTATACATTGAATACCTTAAAGAAGTGCAAATAAACATTACATTAAAGAAGCTATAGGTTGCACCTCCTTTGCGAGAACCATATTGGATTTTTGTTTGCTTAGCCAAGTCTTCAACAGAGCTGATAGGTGTATTCATTCTGTCGACTGTGAGAAATGCCGCAAGGTTTGCAGTGTATGAGGAGATAATGATTAAAGTAAAGAACCACCAGACGCTTCCTACAATCCTCCCCGATACCGCTCTGAAAAAAAAAAACAAACGACAAATTGAAATATTTCACGATCACCTGATTTTAAAAATTGATCAAATACATTTGTAGGAAATAACAAGAACTCGTTAATACTTGACACTTACGATGGCGATATATCACATCCTTGTTGCATAAATGCACCAAGTGCATACCACAGGCTATTAGAAATAGTAAAGTCGTTTGTAATATTGGTTTCATCCACTTTCCATTCCGATGGACTAAATCTACTCACCAGGAATAGTACCACACTTACACCTACGTATGCAAATAAGATACACATCCATATCTCTGATGAAAGGGGTTCCATAAAGGAGAAAATTCGAGCTCCCTTGTCTGCAGGCTTTTTTATCATTATACTGATTCCCAAACTCAGAAAAGGTTTTGTAAAATCGACTACTTTCTCTCTGTCTGATGTTATTGTAATTGGGGCAACTGCCATATGTGCTCTCTACAAGATAACAATTACTGTTATTAAATTTTGATGTATGTATTGTACAGTGATGACTATACAACTCTTTCCTGACTTACATTATCTAAAAGGTCGCCAATCATGCCATTCCAGGACTTGTTGGGCATTTCCAACCCATACTCTCCGTCCTGTGTTAGACAGATATCATATGTCATGTTAATTTTTTCGGCCACCATTTTAGCCAGATCAATGCAGAAACCCTCAAAGTAATGTTTTCCACAAACACGTGATCCGTTGGACTTCAGCTTTAAGACCTCGTCTTCATACTCCGATTTAACAATGACGTAAGGTGTCTCCTAAAATGTAAAACGTCAAAAATAATTCATTTAATATTCATTCTTATTTACCACCACCTTTTGGCTACTTTTAAGGAAATAGTAGTTGAGAATACATATTCCCTGAAATGAATTTAAACTGGTGGCACTCTTTCCTTTTATGTTTGGTGATTATGTAATATGAGGCCAGTCTAGCCTAGATGTTTATGTATAATGTGTACTATGATTGGCTTCCCATTTTTCATAACTATATTCCTATTACGCCATTTCCCCAATAAATGACAACTATGGAAAACGCAAACTTGTGTGAAAAAAAAAAACTAGCTTCATAGAAGACAGTATACATACAGCGAGCATTTCAAGAAGATTTACTTATGATACTGAATTTTACAAAAAAACTATTCTACTTATTCTCTTTTCAAGAAATTAAAATTCTTGTACATGTATATTCTTAATTACTTATTTTTTCCACTTACATCTATAGTGGTTATATTTATTTTCATTTCTTGTGGAACTGTGGGTTTCCGATGTGGTAATTTAGTGTGCTCAGACATATGCATTCGTAAACGAGATCCTCTAATAGGGACCGGACTCCATTCACCATCCTGGAAAATCAAGTTTCGTGTCAAAATGCAATGCATTTTGAGAATGAAATATGTTGGTCTGTGATTGGGTATGCATCATCACTAGTGTTCACATCAATTGCATATTTACGTAGGACAGTTACACTTCTCACCTTAGAGAGTTCTTTTCCCATCAAAGTTTCCATTAGCTGGAGTTCAAAATTTTCTCGCTTTCCAAAATCATTGAATTTTAGGGTTCCACTTATACCGGCGATTGATGTCTGAAACATCGACATTGTTGTGAAGCTAAATATATTTTCAAATTTTCTTATCATGAAAATAACCATCGTCCATTTTTGCTAGAAGCAGTAATATTTCAATGAAAAGGCTACGATAAAGAACAGTACACAATCTCGTAATTCTTATAGTAAATGCAAATCAGAAAAATGGGCAAACACGAACCCCTGGACATACCAGAGGGGAAATCACTACTACTTGTGTAGATTTTCTATACTTATTTCTGGATTATATATATATATATATATATATATATATATATATATATATATATATATTGAAAAAATCTCGAGCGGTGGGATGTTAAACAATATCCAACCAACGATTATGTAACTGTACATATATACACTTCTACATGCTTTAAACTGCTCTGTGGCCCCAGTAAATTCGGGAAGAGTAATCATGGTTTGAACATTTCATACATCTAGTATATCCATTTTACAAATCACACTTAATTGCAAAGATTATTTGAGAAAACCTTAACTAATTCTTTAATATTGTCCTATATTTAATCATGGGCCTTTCAAAATGACGAAAATGTCATCGATTATACAAACGATACATCAGGAAATTTGGATATTGCTTTGTCATATTGTACTCATGTGGTTATATAAAAGATTTTGCAACAGTTTGCCTATATACATTTCTAAAATTTATCTGTATTGTGGTCCCACCCTTATCCCGGAAGCTATTTTTAAACAAAGAATCTACACCACATGACAATGCTTGCATACCAATTTGACTAATTGATTCCTGCGGTTCTTAAGAATTGTTTGAAAGATACCTATGCAGATTTGTGGCCTCTTTTCGACTCGTAAATCATGATTTAAAGACACCTGAACAATTATTATATAAGGTACCTTTCATTCAAGTTTAATTATTCTATTTTGATGGCGTAAAACTCCAATCAATCAATCAATCTATTTTGATGGTTGTTTAGACCTCCACTATATTTTCTCTCTCTCTCTCTCTCTCTCTCTCTCTCTCTCTCTCTCTCTCTCTCTCTCTCTCTCTCTCTCTCTCTCTGAAGGGGGCTTCATTCCAATAAACCAGAATTACCTTTACTCGTAGAGAAAATATTCAAGTCGTTCTGTAGAAGCCGGGAAAAGTGAAAAATTTTCATACAGACGGACATACATGTGACCGGGAAAATGTTTCTCAAAAGGCTATCCTCTGAGGTCCGCCATATTTGATTTACTCTTATTTCTGTTTAAATATTTTAGCTACCTTTCTTAGTTGCTCCGTAAACAGCTCTCTGTTCTTTGTCAGGGTTACAGTTTTGTTGTTATGACGACAAGACAGCTTCTGATCTTTTGCGCTCTTCTGACGAAATCGAAGCGAGGACTTTTTAAATGTTGAATTGACGAGAGCAAGGGCATCCCTCAAAAGTGCGTGAGTTGGCTTAAATCATATATTCATATTAATCAATGACAAATGGCTGTTCTCTGTTGAAATCCAAATCTAATTATTTTCAGAATTTTGACAGATATGTAGCAAAACTTACCTGTACCTTGTATATGAATTTGAAACATTTTCTTCCATTTAAATTATTTTTGGTGACTATCTTTACTCAAAATACTTGGAAAACGTCTAGGGTTTACAACATACCTTAATTTTACTAGTATTGAATTTCCGTATCCACTCTGTTTCCATCATTACATTTTGGGGCCAAAGTTGAAATCCTGTGAAATTAGCTCCCTTGAAAACCACAGACTCATTCAACTGAGAGATTCCCTAATTAAAGACATATCTATTATGCAAGATTTTCCTGGATATGTATTCACTATAATGAAATACGAATAAAAACAATAAGATGTGCTTACTAGACTTGGGAGAAGAAAATGAAAGCGGTTCATCATTATTTGTGGTGTCTTTTTCTGGAAAATGAAATAAATGTTTACATGTGCATTGAAGAATAACTCCGTATACTTGAATGAGAAATGAGATCATATGCATTCACATTTGCGTAAGTTATCAAGATGCTCTTAGAATGATAAGGATCCAGGTTAGAATAGGTCCTCAGTACCCCTTGCTGTCATAAGAGAGGGCAAAATGGGGCGGTCCTTCGGATGAGATTGCTAAAACCGATGACCCGTGTTATAGTAGGTGTGGCACGATAAACGGCACTCCTTGCTCAATGGCCATAAGCCTAAATTTTGCAGTCCGTCGCCGGTAATAGTGACTTCTCCATATGAGTGAAAGATTTTCGAAAGGGACGTTAAACAATATACAATCAATCTATTAGAATGATAAGGAGCTTCTCCTTTGAAATTAATGAAATCCATTTAAAAAAAAATGACCTAGGTATGTTGTAATTTCATTACTTACAAGTAACTTTATCGTGGCTTCTACTTCCGTTATTGGAAGGTCAAGGAGAATCCTTAGTTCTGCAGGTTCGTGGTTATAGATCTGGAGTATCTTTTCACGACAAACTTCAGCATTAGGGATTCTCAGGAATATGATGTTCAGCTGGGACCATCTTTGGGCATTTATTATGTTGCATATTTGTTGAAGCCTCAATAAACCTAATTAAAGCAGAAAGCGTTTCATGTACATAAAATATATTTCATAACGAAATGAAAAAAAGTATTCGGTGAACGTTTTTCTAGCTTTAATCATATGTTTCTGTACACGAGGTGTTTCTCCATTGGATTTTCTTCTTTTCCTTTTAAATTAAAACCCTTTTTCCAAGACATTTTATATGACACTGTTTACTGGTTTGGTAGTTGGAAAAGAGAATGATCAAAAGTTCGTAATAATAGGTCTTATACTGAACAAATATCGATCTCAATAGAAGATAAAACGTAAGGGCTTCAGACCTTCATCTGTATCATATATATAAAAGAGTCTATGCCACTGTTTTTCTATTATGATGTCTAGAAGCCCTTGGATAAACACTGGTGTTAAATAAAATTGGTAGGAAGATCGTGTGACGTCATCAGGAATTGGCGCCTCGCTGATGAGTAAGAATGGCACCTCGAAAGTGTCGCTGTAGGATTGAATGGTGGCCAAGGCGCACTTGCCACAAACACCTATTATTCCAACAACATCTTCTTCTAGCTGCGCACAAACTGAAAACAATGGGCAGACAAAGTAAATTTAAACATATCTAGATTTAGATTTAATTTGCTATTTCAGATTACTATTGGTTTGCCGAAAACCCACAAACAATGGAATTTTGAGTTTGAATCAAAATTTTTAATTAATATTTTCTGGTATCATTTCAGTCAAGTAGGCCACATTATGACTAAAGAGAGTTGTTTTATATTAAAACATGATACTAAAATTGCAGTGATACATCAGTCGACCCGCCATTTAAACAAGACAATCGCACTCTGTTAATTACAGCATTTGAATTCCCAAGAGAACATCCCTATAACGTTACCAAGCATCACTCGTTTTCCAGCACATTCGCAGTGTAAATAAATCAATTTTCACATTGAGATCATCTTCAATTTTAGTTGCCATGGAAACAGATTCCTTCATTCCCTACAGGAAAACTCAATTTGGTTATAGACGATAATGGTCCTTGGATGCACACTACACCATTCTGTATGTTCGTAAAATTTGGTCGTTTTATTTTAGTAATGGTCTGTCGCTTGGTATTAAATACGCAAAAAAGATTTAAAAAAAAAAAAAAAAAACTACTGTAAAAGCTACCCAACATTATTGCTAGTATTCCCTACTATGGTTCGCCTGGCTATATATTTCTGGGTATATTCGTATAAATGTAAATCTAGTCAAATTTGATTACATTATCACATATACGTACACTGTTTTTGCTGATACCGTGGGTTTATTGTATTTCAATACATATACTGGGTAAATTGATTTGACAAGTAAGTGAAAATTGCATCAAAGTGCAGGAATGTAACTCTCGATGATATTAATGGTTTATAAGCTTTCCAAGGCCAACAAAATATATTTTAGAGAAAATGCACATATCCTGTTTTAAATTAAACTCGGATAAAAGATTAACAGTACAATTACTTAATTCCAAACACCATGTTAGTATTCCACCAAAATAATAACAACTTGACCTACCTTCAGTACAAGTACCATATTTACATACATAATGTTAGTATTTCACCAAAATAATAGCTAGGTGACCTGCACCGAAATCATCGGATTTGAATTCATTTACAATAAAGAATAGAAGAACCAATTAGCAATACAAACGCAATCACTACAACACAACTTTAAGGCAAACTTGGGTATCTCTAAATAAAATTATATAAAACTGTTAATAAAGACGTTGACTGAGATATTGGAGATCGTATTAGGAAAACTGACCCTATTAATGTTCATGTTAAATTCATTTATCTTCTACATTTTCTAAAAAGGAAAACACAACATGGACTTAAGTAAAAAAAAAAAAAAAAAAAACCAAGGGGAAAATTTTTATGCGACGACCATCTGTAAATAAAATGAAACAAATTATTTGAAATAAGGCAAATCTCTATGCTATGAAACAGAATGCAATATCCGAGTAAAATTACATCAAAGATGTGTTATTTTCTAAATATTGGTTATTTATTATCATATGAAATAGTCGTGGTGTTAATAAATATTTCTATATTTTCAATATCATACATAATACATCTCAATATCAATACAGTATTTGAATTCCATTCGTCTGTACAGCGTATTTGGTTTTTTTATGACTTTTCACATAATTCATATATATATATATATATATATATATATATATATATATATATACGAAACTCTAATTATTAAAACTCTCATGATGACATGTAAAACATTAGTTAATTCTCAATCATCCTTATCTCCGCGAAGCACAAAATATCATATATCCTTAGTTTTTTATATACCCGATAAAACAAAGCAGCTCCTTATTTCTTATAATCATATTTTGTATTTAAACTTATTTTATTTCTTCAGAACAGGTTTTTATGTTAGATTGAAAGATTTACTTGCATGATTCAGTTTACATTGAGAACTATAAATAATAAAGCACCAAACGTTTAATTACTAAAAATGTTGGTAAATTAAACATTTAAAATACCTCCCCCCCCCCCAATAAATAAATAAATAAATAAACCAACCGCCCATCCACTGGGGAGCAAAAGCAACAACGTTACAAAATTTATATTTTTGAAAACAGTTTCGTAAATCTATGAGGGTCTCAACATTTCAATTTCAGCTTATAGCTTGGACACACATTGAAGATACTTTGGTTTCCTTCAAAAATCAAACATTACAAAATGTTATAGTGATTAAAAAAGTTAGAAATTCTATTATAAACATATAGTAAATGTAAATACTATAAACCATACGATTGATGTACCGCAACAAATGATGTTTACATATTACGCAAACCCTTAACAATTATACAACGTGACCAGTCATATTTCAGGTTATAATGATATTTCAGTAAGCAGTCTAAATTGTAAAAGCAGAGGAATTCTTCAACAAACTCACAACAAACTCACAACAAGCTCACGACCTGTGTGCTATTGACAGATCATCAAATATATAGATCGAGGTAACAAAGATAGGACATTACAAATTCCCTATTTATGGATGAAATCTATATTAGAAGAAAAAATAAAGATACAAAATGTAGCAAAGGGAAAGACACAGTACTAGCTTTGCAATTTACTTCTGTGTCAACACCTATGTTTTTTTTAACCATTCTCTCTTGGTACATATATAGTACAGTCATAAAATATACGCCCTTAATCTAATAATCATACTCTTTTCATTATACCTTCATTGATAAGTCTAAATTATACATGTTAAAGCTTTACTATGAACGGCAAAAACACTTATGATTTACTACACATATTGCACAGTAAAATAAAAAGAAACTTGCTTTCGTTACTGACGGCGAAACTGTCCGTAAGGTCGGTAGTTCTGTTGATGTAGTCAATGTCCCTCTGTGGACCAAGTTTATTGAAAACTTCTATGGCATCCACCGAGTTATGGTCAAATATTATCCCTGAAAGAAACAATTTCACATAAATCTAAATCCACGGTAATCAATTAGACGGGAACATACCAGATACTATTGATATTGCACTCTTTGTATGCTCTAGTGTTCATAGAACTTCAGAGAACTGAACTTCATTAACAATTATAGAGCGAACTATAACTTCACAGTATCTTTCTTGCAACTGGATTTAGATGTCCAAACTGCTCTCCATATCTTACGTGTCATTCGTCTACGTTCCTTAAATGATGATACTCTCTATCTACCATTGATGATGTTCAGAAATAAATCACTATTTTGAATAAAGTATTTATTCTTTTCACATTTATGTTACTTTGTCAATAACATATATTGACATCAATATATTATATGGACATATATGTTTCACAATCTATAGATCTGAGTATAGATTTGAATGATTACATGTAGCAACTATACAATTATTTTATATGTAATATAGATTTTTACTTATCATTATGTCCACTTATATTATTTGTAACAGAGTTAAATATCTAACAATCTGTCTAATCATTTTATCTGTAGTATAGTTGTATAATTTACACACACACACACACACACACACACACACACACACACACACACACACACACACACACACACACACACACACTCTCTCTCTCTCTCTCTCTCTCTCTCTATCTATCTATCTATCTATCTATCTATATATATATATATATATATATATCTTGAAGTTTATAAAAAAATCATTTGTACCAGAGTGGAATTTTCTCAGTATCCAATCAAGACAGGCTACTTCAATTAAACAATTTCGTAAAGTGTTGGCTCTAATAATATAAACAATTCCAAACCACCTGTTTATTTTTTATATGGTTCTCGTTTGCTGAATATAATCCACACCAAACTTTGACAACCTGTGTTTTAAATTATGATCTATATAGGCACAATATTGTTGATTTTCCATTATGTTCTTGTGGCATGCGTGAAGACGCATATCCACTTTTTCTTTATTTGTAATGAATATTCAAATGCTAGATATAAATTAATGAATATATCGCTAAGGTTAAATGATTAAGTTATTGATACACATCTTCTACTTTGAGGTGATAATGTCTTATCTACCGAGCTTAATAAATTCATTTTTTTTATTTTCAGAAGTATATTCATGAAACTAAAAGATTCAACTGATGCTCCTATTGTACTGCTTATCTATAGAATATACCTACATGTTCCATAATTGTATTCTTTGTCTACTAATTTTCAATGATAATTGTGTATTATTACATATCAAGGAGAAGAACTCTTAAAGTTGTACAAACTTGCTTCTGATCCTTTTTTGTATATATCATAAAATTCGTTCGCACGAAATTAATTTCATTTCCACAAAATAAAATTCGTTCGCAGGAAATAAAAAAAAAAAATCGTTCGCACTAATTAAAATTTATTCGAACGAAATTAATTCTTTCCCTCGAAATTCGTTCCCAAGAAATAAGAATTCGTTCCCACAAAATGAGATTCAATATTCACTTGTCATAGGACTACTAAGCTTGTGAAATTCATATGTCTATAATTCATTATATATTACTTAATCAACCTTTGAAGCTTCATAGGACATATTATCTATATATCAGTAAAATATATTTCTTTCCATGCAGTTTGTGATCATGTACATGTTTTAAAACTCTTTGCTTTATTTCGCTGACAATACTGGTGCTTTAGTGCAAATTCAACGGGTGCAGCCCCAATATTACAGACACTCTTTTGCATACATTAAAGGATCTTGAAATAAACGAAATAGTCCCCCCCCCCCCCCCCACAAGAGTTTTCTCCATAATAAATAAGTTTTAATCTATTGATAGACTCTTGATCGTCTAAAATTGGAATCGTTGAAAGTGCATAGAAGGCCTTATATGTTAATGTTCTCAAATGGCAGCATATTTTACTCGTGCTACAAAATAAAATAACAGTCACAGATATATGATATATGAACTAAAGTTACTAAACTTGTTAACGATTTATTGTGGATTGCATAATAAAACATAAAGTCTGTTAAGTAAGATTATATAACAACAATATGAAATCGATGAGTTTTCGTTTATGTATTGATTTAGGTAATGAAAGTTAATGTGAACATATAGCCCGATTTTAAAATAATAATATCGTGGGAGCGAATTTTATTTCATGGGAACAAATTTATATTTCGTGGCAACGAAATTAATTTCATGTGAACGAAGAACAAAATTAATTTCGTGGGAACAAATTTAAACAAATTCATCTACCTTTCTTAAACCAGCTACCATACCAATTATATGATATATGATGAAAAGTGATATACTCGATATTATACCGGTCGCGGTCGCCGAAGCACAGTGGTTAGAGCGTTCACTTATCGTGAGTTTAAGTCGTGCTCGTACCATGTCAAACTTAAAGTGCAAATGCACTTCGCCAAATACTCAGTATTTAAATATGGAAGTCGCGGGTTTTTCGGATATGACCTTAAAAACGGAACTCCTGTATCTTTGCAGGCGTTGGTACATTAAATAACCCTCGCTGCTACGGCCAGAAGCATTAGATGTAGGTATAAATTTGTGATACTTATGAGTGAAAAATTCATGTTCCAATCATAGTATTTTTACTATACCTAAAACTCCGTCAAAAAAAAAAAGAAAAAAAAAAAAAAGAATTATGTCCAATCATTTTTCTGTAGTACTTGTATACAGTCACATACTTAACAATTTGTACGATGATATTATCTGCAGCATAGAGTTACGTGTACTTACTGAATACCTTGTATCATTATAATATTTGGGGATATTGTGACGTCACTTACCAATGTTAAAGGTCTAAACATTGATGAAGCCGCGGGGACCGAAATTGGAACCCAGGACCCCCCCCCCCCCCCCAAAAAAAAACCCCCATTAAATACCAGTTATACTATCTGCCATTTCAAATAGAATACATCATTCTATTTTTTTGTTTAAAAAATAATAAAAAAAGAAAGAAAACAAAACAAAACCAACCATTCAACAAACAAACAAACAAACAAAAAAACCCCAAACAAACAAAGAAACAAAAACAAAACAACCCTGATCTCTCCATAGTGATTTGAAAACATTTGTTGAAACTGGTCGCTGTAGCTTAGTGGTTAGAGTCCTTCCAACCGGGAGACCCGGGTTCGATTATTGATTCCACCGTCGAGACAAGCCCAAGACGTTTGACATATGTAGTCAATGTCTGAGGACTTTAAACGAGCGTTGATAATGTGCAAAGGTTTTGATTTTGACGCCATAGAAGAATGACGTAAAACACAACATAAATACTCTGTGACATATTTAATAACAAAAAAAACAAAAAACAAACCAACTAATACCCCCCCCCCCCCCATACAAATCTACCCCTCCGGGTAACGAAATAAGTCGTACATATCAATTAAAATGCCAGTAATTGCATAAGAATGGGATTAACTTTCTTCTAATTTATCATTTGTGGCCGCTAATGCTGGTTTAACGGTCGGAAACATCCGTTTTACCGGCTTCGCTAACGTTCGTCGATAAAACTCAGTTTGCAACCAGCATTAAGGGCCACAAATAAGAAATGGAAAGATAGTTATTCTCCAAGTTACGAGTCTTTCGTTGATGACCTTGGAACAGAGATCCCGTGTCACGGTAGGCATTAACACGATACAGAACCCTCACTGCTAGCTAAGGCCTTGAACGTTATGCTTAGGTCGAAAATTATGGGAATTCATTTTAAGCAGGTGAATTCTCTATGAGTAAACATGCAATTCTGAGTTTAAAATAAATCAAAAAACTATCAAACAAACATTGTGTCACAGCAATGTAACATTTCCGCCATTTCCTGTTTAATTAAGTAACATACAATTTAAGAAAATTCATTAGAGACTATAGATATGAAAATATACTCCAATATGGTAAACACACCATTTTATAGTAAGATTTTAAAAAAATCTAAACAGGCTCTGTCTGGGACACATATTTTGTGTAAATAGATATTAGGTTGAATGTGATCTGGTCACCGTAAGGTAGAATTGCCGTGGAGCCTCGGCATATAGCCAATCAATAGAATTCTGCACCCAAATTGGAGCTATGAGGTTTCTTCTGTGAACTAAGCAATTACACTTCCAATCTTGTAGGAGTTAGGAGGATCAATACAGTGGAACGGTCGGCTCACACAAGCGCTAACTCCATTACGAATTATTTGGTGAACATTGATGAGTATTTGGTTTACTTGTGTCAATTGTGACAGGTTTTGGTTAATATAGTTAGTCAATGATAAAGTATTACATTCTATATTAGCTAATGCACATTTGTACGCAATCTGTCAGTGATTTTTATTTACTAAATCTATAAGTACTTACCGAATTTGACACCACTGGTTCCAGCAAACGAAAACAGTGCCAAATGCAAGATTTTAAAAGTTACAGATGCCCAGAATCTCCTCATGTTCAAAGATTGATGTCCACGCATCATTGTATTTCCGAAATAAAGTTGACCGTTCTCACCGTGTGTTTAGCATTTCACGTTGCCTTTAACCATTACAGCTGCAATTCGATTAAAATGTATTGGAGATTTAATCTCTGGAGTAAAATACAAATAATAATAATAAAAGGCTCTAATGAAGTCCTGATATGGATGAAAGTGTAATAAAAGCTCACAACCAAATGTTTCCACGTACACTGGCGTAAAATCAATTAGGTCTATCACTGTACAAGATGAAGAACCCTGCTTGTGAATATGGAAGCGGACATGATTATTTGCTGTTTTCGGTATCAGAAACATAAAGTTGACTATCATTGGTTAATGGTCCCCTCTTCTCTCAATTAATCCATGTAAACTTTCAACGGATTGGTGGAAATTGACATCTACACTGTACTCAGGAAATATGTATGATTTTCGGAGAATGATTTGCAATTGTGAATTTACAATTTATAAAGAAGTGCTTTTTATTCGTGAAGTGGTGGAATTCTGCTGATACCAAAACGTTCGATATGTTAGAATTTTTATCGTGAATGGTGTAACATTTCAGTCATGAATGCAAGATTTGTCTTAACCGGGTATCTTTTACCGTTCTTCACTTACTTCCTGGAATCCAAAGCCCAATCCAGTGTAGTCAAAGTTGGTAAGTAAATTCTTAAAATTTCGTTGAATGTTGACCTTATCTCAAAAACTAAATCTTTAAATGAAAGGAAAACAAATCAACTACCAGAAACTTACATGATATCTCTTAAGAATTTTTTTTAACATCATAGATTTAATGACGTAATACCTCAATTCGTGTCTATATTTAAGGCTTAGATATGACAATGTCAATCAAATTTTCATTAGGATACAACTACACATTATATAGTGATGTATTCTTAAGACAAAGAGAATACTCACCAGCAATGCAACTCACAGCCACAATCAGTTTTATATCGATTTCTACTTCACTTCAAATAAATTTATTTACATTTAACCACACGAAGATAGCGAAGATATTTGGGACCAAAGATTCGATTAGGGCTATAAAGGGCTATGCGTTATTACAATAACTCAAAGCCTGTTGTAATATATAAAGGCCAATATCGATAAAAGATTCACATTTTAGAATCTAGCAACTGACATTTTCACAAGACAAGACGAAAACTTGTGCGACTCCCGAGACAATACTTCTTATACTGTGTTATTTGTGAGCAGCACAGTTTTCTTTGTCCAGGCGCGGTAACGTCGTGGTGAGAGGACGACCATTTGATTGGGGAACATTCTGTCTATGCATAATTTTACCTTTATACAACAGAAAAGAAAATACACGTATTCTGACTACATCTTTACACATTCTGTTGGCAGGTATTTGATAATTAGAAATGTGAATGATTAAAAGAAAGCATTTCAAGACAATATTTGTGTTTTTCTAAGGTACAAGGGTATAAATATTTATATGTACGTCATTTATATAACCATATAAACTATTAAAGAAAAGTCGTCTTTCACGTATGACACAAGGTTAGAACCGAGATACAAAATTAACAGTCTAAAAAGGTTTATATATTTAAGCCGTTGACCCGAAACTGCTGAGAGGGGAGTTGTTTATGTTTGCAGCATATCGCTTGTCTTTCCAGTGGGTATCTAACTTCAAAATCTTGTTGCAATCGCTATCGGGGGGGGGGGACTGCCGATTATTAATATTTAGTATCACGGATTTTACTATTATAACACACTAATGCATTAAAGTTTTACCGAAGTAAATGAAAAGGCCAAGATAACGAACAGACCTCAACTTCGTAATTCCTATAGAAAATACAAATCAGAGAAATGGACAAACATGGACTCCCGGGCATACCAGAAGTGGGATCAGGTGCCTAGGAGGAGTAAGCATCCCCTGTCGACCAGTCACACCCTCCGTGAGCCCTATATCTTGATCAGGTAAATGGAGTAATCCGCAATCAGAATCAGTGTGCCAAGAACGGCCTAACAATTGGTATGGAACACGTCAGACAGCATTAGACTTGATGGAAGGTTGTACTGGCAAACTAGATAGTTACAACGACCATAAAATTTGCAAAAGGGTGACTTTAGATGAAACTGTACTAACCCCTGTAACATCAACCTATTTATCAGTAGCCTGTCTTGATTTAAAAACTAGTGTTTACTATGATGATGCGGTAAACTACGAAAGTTTTAACTATATTAAATGACGAAATGAAGATAACGAATGACGACCCATCTCATAAATCCTATAAAGAATACAAAAGTAGGACAAACACGGAGCCCTGGACATTCCAGGGGTGATATCAGTTGCCTAGGAGTAATCATTCCCCTGTTGAACCGTCACACCTGTCATGAGCCCTAACCTGATCATGTAAGCGGAGTAACCGATAGCCATAATTAGTATTTATAGAACATCCTAACAATTAGCATGGAACAATTCAAACAGTATTAGATCTATTGCCAGGTTGTATTTGCAAATTAGGTCACTATAACATCCATAATATTTGCGAAGTGCTCACTTTAAATGAGGCTGTTGAAAACTCTGCAACATCAACTTATTCATCTGTAGCCTGTTTTACTTAGAAAATTGATCATATGCAGAATATGCCCTGGTGTAGAGAATTCATTAAGAGACATAAACACCATATGCCGGTGATGATGGAACACTGCTAAATCAATATAGGAAGTTGACTATGTGGAAGCTGAAATCATCCCATTTGTCAAAAAGTTAAGTTGTTAGTTTGTCGTTAATATCTATTCAATAAAATATTGAATAATGAAGGAGATATAGAATGTGCAAAAATTAAAAATTTTACTATAGTAAATAAAAATAAATATAAGCATCAGAGAATCTAAAAGTTTGCTACAGGAAATCAATGGTTTAACTATATCAAATCAAAGAGATTTGAAATTTACACAGTAAATTATATTACTGAGGAAGACATAATCAACGTTTTGGCAATGATTTATTTTTTTCATTTTGCGTTAGGAGGTTTGATTTTAACTGAAAAGAATATGCCTTTGCCTATCAATAGAAAATAATTATAGGGATATGTGAAAATACTAATTCTATACCTTTCACAATGATTGTTTGTATTTGGTTTGTAGGTGCTTCTTTGTAAAGCATGCTTTGTGACTTGTTTTCGGATCCCAGAACCCTGTCACTGTGTAACGAGAACAAATATACCCTATACTTTGTAAATCTTTGTTTCATTTTTTAGCAGCTAAACACAGCCCCGTATTTATGATACTACAATACAATGCGTATACAATAGTTTAAAAAGCTACTGCATGTTACAATACAGTATGTGCAGTCGTGATCTATATATTAGAACCTCCCTTTTGCATTAATATACCTTTATTACCTACGTTGCTTTCCTTCAGAAAAAAAAATTAATTTGGACTCTTGTTTGATTCATGTTTGTATTTATTTCTTATTTCATTTTTCAGACATACACTTTAAATGATATTAGACGTTTAAATGTAAATATTTCGTAAAATTATAAAATTCTGTGATTAGAACATGGAATTTGAAATTTAGAAACAGACGGAGGTTACTACAGATGCCCAGTATATAACAGTAGAAAGCGGAGTTCAAGTTCAAGTTCTTGTCACACTGTCTATTTGTGATCAGGATTCGTCCTAATTCCAACAGAATATGTTGTGACAGTTCAAATACATTACGGGAACAGCGACTTAAAATTATTTGGGCACCTTAAGGGTCATGAAAATTGAACTTGGTAAAAACTGTCGGACTCAAAACCATATGAAAGTCTTTACATCATCGAGAATGTTTGTAAGTACATCGCGACCTTATTCGTGTTCGTTGTACAATGTTTATATCAATGCGGGACAATGACCACATGATAGGGCGACGACCTCAATCGTGTCAAGACTACACCACTATGCCACTGCGGTTCTCAGCGAGACTTATCAAGACAATACTAGGATTATTGAAGACATTAGAACGGCTTTTTCCAAAAGATTTGTCCTGACACACGACAGCAACTATACATTGTCCATATAAAAGCAGAATATATTCAAGACACACCCTTTTCTGTCTTGTAATCGAGCAATACTTAAATTCTTCTAAGGCTCGTTTAATATCAGGTAGGTGTAATAAATATGGTAATTTACTTACAGCTGGTGACGAATCGAATCGATATGAGCAAAAAAAAAATATCACTCGGTAGATCACATTGTGATCGGTAGGACGTGGGTTCGAATCCGACCGCGACAGACATACAATAGCTACTTTCCTTTGTCAAGTTCTCGCATCTAAAATGAAAATGGCAATGATAAGACCTTCAAAACCGAGGCTTCGTGTCATACTAGCAGTAGGTGTTGGCACGATGAAGAACAAATGACACAGGCCCTGAAGCGTACGACTACACCACTTGCATGGAACGAAAGGATTCTTGCACGGAACGCTGAACGGTTTGCACGGAACGATGAACAGTCTGCACGGAACGAAACGATTCGTGCACGGAACACTCAACGGTTTGCAAGAAACGCTTCCCATTTCTTCAATGGTCTGTACAGTTTGCACGAAACGGTAGGCGGGGCTTGCACGCTTTGTGAATGGTTCTGAATGGTTGAGATGAAATGGTAGGCGTGGTCTGCACGCTTCGAAGTTCGGTTCTTTACGGTGTCATTCATTCGTAAAAAAAAAAAAAAATAAATATAATAATAATAAACTGAAAAGTTACTGAATGGCAAATATTAAAAAATATCTTTTTTAATGAATATTACACCTGGTCGACTGTTTTTGGGCAATTTTTTTCAGGTGAAATTCGGCGTTATAATGTTTCACTCAGAGACACAGGCTTCATTCATGTTGTTCACCTCTTTAAAAGCGAAAAAATCTATCTCCCGAAAATTACTATAAAAAACGTAAAATTGGAAAAAATGTGATATTTAAAATATGTACACATTGAATTATTTTGAAAGATTAAAATTGGTACTGCACATCTGTATTGAAATACTAATGTGAAATTTTGAAAAAAAAAAACTATTCTTGCGTAACAGAAATAATGAGACAGGATGGTGACCACCACATGTTTTACGAAGCCATTGTTGGGTACACTGCGCTTGTACCTCGATTTTGGCAGATACCCCCTCAGGGTAAAGAAATACCTACCCTACAGTAATTTTTGTCTCCCACATTTTATTCGTTGAAAAAAAATCGTGCAGTGTCTCAGATGTAAATTGACATGCTGCCCGATTTTCACGATCCGGTATTTATTATATTTTTTGTCGAAATACCTGGTATCATGGTATACTTTACCCTTCCAATTTATATATGTAATATACATTGACTGGATGGACTCACTATTACAATATTATGAATATAATAATATTGTGCTGTTCATTGTATGTTATCTTTAGTTATGTCACCAATTGTAGGTTATAAGTATATGCCCGTTTGGGCCCTGATTTGGTAATAAACTATCTATCTACCTATCGAGATATATATATATATATATATATATATATATATATATATATATATATATATATACAGATAGATAGATGAATAAGATATTGTTAAAAAAATACATTACCCATCGTCATGCAACTTTTTATTTCCCTAAGCATTATTTTTACAGGTAGAGCACTCAATATTTATAGCACCTATTAATGTGTTTGATCACAATCATTTTTATACACAGGATAAAATTTTCCCTTTCAATGAACTGAATGATCACTGATAAAGTACTTTTCAGTCACCTTTCAGTTATCATTCAGCTAAGTTTCGGTGAAATTTTTATAACTAGTCTTTTACATTTCCTTGACCATTAAGCCATATATTAAGCTTTCCTTAATTGTTTACCTACATTATGTACTGTACTAAATGGTCTTAATGCCTAAATGGGTTGCAATTCACTTGAAACTGGTGGCGAATCATTCTTGAAGAGCCGTTAAATTCCAAAGAAACATAGTGATTTGAGATATAAAACAGTTTGCCATATAAAAGTTTGTTATACTTTTAGCTGAGAACAATAAAATTATAATTATACATGTTGTTATCAAATAAAAACTAATTTTAAAGACACTAAAATTTAGATGCCCAAAACATGATTAAATTAATAGGTGAGAAATACTGGTAACTATTGTCTCAGTAATTCTACCTATCACTACCCATTCATGTAATTCTGGGAACTTGAATTCCAATACACCAAACCTTTCCTTCAGGTTTCATAATTCACAAAGAGACTGAAGATTCATTGAAGTTATGGAGTGCCATACGATACAAGTTGAAGAAAATGGAGAATTCAGTTGGCAGGACATGGGTCCAAATACAGGCATTAGAAGAGTATCAAACTGATCTTTTTGACACGGAGGATATCGTTCAACTTCACAAGGAGGGTATGCCCATTTTAAATATAAGAAACTCATAGCACCTTGATATTCGTAACAACTGAACTACTGCAAGTGATTTTAAATTAATTCGACTGAAATACAACGAATACACTTTACAGCAAGACTTATTGTGCTAAATATTGAAAACAGATAACTATTCCTTAGAGAATAGAGAGAGAGAGATTGTTGAACGTCCCACTCGAGAATTTTTCACCCATACGGTGAAGGTCTGTAAAATTTAGGCCTATGGTCGGCACTTATATCTTTTGAAAAGGAAGGAGCCTTTATCTGTCAAACCTAGTGTGACAAGGCACCTCGGAATTGCGATCTCATTCGAAGTGCCGCCTCATTTAGTCACCTTTTACGATAAGCAAGTGATACGGAGGACCCGAATCCCCACGGGACTCTCTCTCTCTCTCTCTCTCTCTCTCTCTCTCTCTATATATATATATATATAGGATGAAATAAATAGCAAATTGCAAATAGAGTTAAGAAATACATGTGTATATATGCTAACATTTGGTAAAAGGCATTGAGTAAAGATATGCACGCATTACTTTATTTTACCAATATTCATAATACTTCTACTCTAAAAGTAAATATATGATTTCAGTGTGTAAAAAAGTTGGACAAGGAGCAAAAGCGCTTGTGTTTGTCGGAACAGCCAAGTCAACTGTCGCCATGCACTCTATAGCAGATAAAGTCTCAGTCCCGGTGATAATGCCTCTGTCCACGAAACATTCAAAAACTCAGAGCGAGTTCATTGTCTCCTTAAAACCGTCCCTGAACAGACCCATCATCGATGTAATCGAGAAAAATGGCTGGAAAAGAATCTTTTACCTTTTCAATTCCGATGAAGGTTTGTGCTTTCAAGAAGCAAGATATGAATGTTGATTAAAGCCAACACTTTTTAAAACAAAACTAATATTCTCAACACAATACTTGCAATATCTCATGGGTCATGTGTTAAGATTACATTATCAATTTCTTTCTTCACAAGGACTCTTACGTTTGCAATCTTTTTATCGAGAACTTGCTGAGAGGCAGTCTGCAAATGACGTCATCATTCGACCCCGGCGGATAACTAATATATCTGATAGTTACGAGCTGTTGCGTTCAATAGACAGAGAAGAATTAAACTGTTCCAGTCTGTATATGTGTCCATGTTCTCGTCCAATCATATTAGACCTCTCCAGCGTAGCTGCTTTCAACGAAACACGTAAACAGGTACACGGGGACAGTCCTTTCTGTGCCAGAATACATTTACCGAAAGTGCTTTTAATTCAGATTTATCTGATGAAATCCTCGGTTTCTTGAGAAAATTAGATGCAAAAAAAAAGAAAAGACATAACGTTCTACTGTTTCTTCATTATATGAACGTGTTTCATTCAATAACAGACTGTCCGAGAGAAATGAAACTATTGCAATCATTATTTACAAAAGCAATACTTATAAATCTCATTACAAAGCTGTGAGAAAAAGTATAGTTATATATAGGGAAAATTCCATTACTTGGTGTTTAATTCATGTTGCCTTTTGTAACATACCTGTATTTTACGGTGTGACGAATTATTATTTTGATGCACATACAGATATTGGCATTTAAAACTAAATACGTCTGTATTTGTTCAAATTTGTATTACAGATTATTGATGTCGGTATGAATAGAGAACAATATCACTATATACTAGCAAATCTTGTAAGTATACATAAAATATCACGTTTGAATATTGCAAAAAACGACACTTTGTTAAAAATTAACGATAATATCTAGAGGTTGGGTACCGTTTGTGGGAAGGGATTTTGCACTTCTTTTATAAAATATTTTTTTCTCATAAAGGGAGCAGATGAATTAGATTTGTCGTCCTTTAAATATGGCGGCATGAATGTCACGGGGTTTTCTATTAAGGATCCAACTTACGAAGAAAATATTCAACAAAGTGACTGTTACTCATTTGATGGACTATGTCCAATTAATGTGAGTATTTCATTTGTAAGCTTAAAGATTCAGCAATAGTTAATCTTCCGTTCTTGATTCTTTTACATAATCTTTGCATTATATAATTCCACAAAGTTACACAACTTTGTTTACAAATCATACTGCACTCATATCATAAATTAAAAAAACCCAACTAATATATTCTTTTCACCAACAGCATAAACATACTCTGGTTATGGATACATTGGAGTTTTTGAGCCAAGCAGTAAACCACCAGGGATTTATTCAGAGTCTTTACCAAACTTTGCGATCCAGTAATAGTTGTGCAGTTTCTGACCAACAACAAGTTTTTGGAAGAGGTTTCTTAAATATAATCAAAAGTGTAAGTTTCTTTAAAAGAGCCGAAATGAATGCATACTAAGGCAAGACATTGTTAGAGTTTTAATCCCTTTGGAAATAAAATATCTACTCATATAAAAAAGTTATCAGCTTAATGTAGAGTGTCACAGAATTAGACCTCAGATGTTTAACATAAGTAATGATTGCCCCTTCGTCAAGCGCTTGACATAAGAAGCGAAATCACAGGTGTTTCAAATAAGGCCTTTAAGTTGTGCTACAATCGTTGGCACGATAAAAAAAACCTTTACTGTTGTTGCCTTGAGCATCATGCTTTGAGTAAAATATATGGCACTTCTCATACCGCTGATGACGTCTCTACACGATTGAAAAATTCTCAGATGGAACGTACACATTCAATCAAGACTGTGACTGGAACCCAAAACATCCATCGCTTTAAGCAGATGCTATGGAATATAACACCAAACACAATCTCTTGTAAAGATGAGAAAGTATCATTTTATGAACAATTACATTTTAGCATGAAGTTTTCCCCATAAACTATTATGCCTAATATCTATCGTGACTTTTCGTTGCGTTTTCACCGCATCTTTATTTGCGAAGAGTTCGTAATTCCCAGTGTATTCTCATGAGCATATTTCATCAGTATATTATATTTTTCAACAGTCCCTTGGTAAAATGTTTGCATCATAGAGTTCTTTAGAATAACTTAAAAAAATTAACGTTCTGCTTTTTCATGAATGAAATATAGTTTAGTTCGAACTTGGTTTCGATTGGAGGACATTTTTCAGACAAAAGTAAAGAGTCCGAGCAATACGGGAACAGGTACCTTGGCACTGGATGGACATGGAAACAGGAAGGATTACATACTAGAGGTCAAGTTCTTCACCTTTAACTCTTCCAAATTAGATAAGGTAAATATCATCTTTATTGGTCATTCACACTAGCTGAAAAAATAAGGAATCATCTTCATAAAAAAGGCAAAGATAACGAATAGTACTCAATATCATAAATCCAATATGGAATACAAATTCAGAGTTGTGCAAACACAGATCCCTGGATATAGCAGAGGTGGGATTAGGTGCCTAAGAGGAATAAGCATCCCCTATCAACCAGTCACACCCCGTGAGCCCTATATCTTGATTAGGTAAAAAGTACTCCGTAGTCAGAATCAGTGTGCCAAGGCTTAGCAATTCGTATGAAACAAGTCAAACAGCATATGACACAATGAAAAGCTCTATTGGCAAACTAGATGGTTAAACCACAGTATAATTTGTGAAATGTTGACATTAAACAAGACTGTGGAAACCCCTGCAATACGAGGTCAATTTTAGAAAGAAAATTTTGAATAGTCTGAATAAATAATATACTATACACACAGAAATATGCCTGTAAGTGTCAGTTATGTATGTATCTAAGAAGACTATCCGGCTTATCAACTGTTTTATGTGTATTACCGATTGCTTTAGATGAAGAGGAATATTAAAATCCCGTATCAGACATGTTAAAACAAAAATGTATACCATCTATCTTTCTGTGTTTAGTAAATCAGAAGTGATAAAAGAGTTAGATAGGTTACATGAGGAATATGTTTTGGTACCAGCTGACAAAGCTGGCTACAAAATTGTATTTGTTTGTAAGGCTCATTATTACAACTGCATTCCAAACGAACTTGGCATTAATTCCACATTTATTAATCGCACGTATACTCCAACTGCCCTTTCAAAATATGAAATTCTTTAAAATCATGCTTCTGCTTTAAATACATTTAATATCCCAGTCAATGAAGCAGATGAATATGAAATACCGTACCTATACTGGATTCCCAAATCCCACAGAAACCCTTACAAACAAAGATACTTTTCTCAAATTCACGACATTAAAACGTATGATTTTACAACACTTTACACCACCATACCTCACGATAAATTAACGACTAGACTTTTTGACATCATAGACAGTTGCTTCGTCAACACAAATGGTAAAAGGAAATATTCATATTTAGTGATTGGTCATCCCAAAAAATTATTTTGTTAAACATCACTCTGATTCCACGCACAAGTACTCTGAAGTTGATATTAAAAAGATGGTAGAGTTCCTCATTGACAATAATCTTTGGTGATCAGGTCTTGCAACAATCTGTTGGAATTCCCATGGGCACGAACTGTTCTCCTTTGTTAGCTGACATGTTTTTATATTCTTACGAAGCAGAAGTCATTCAAAAGCTTCTACATAAGAAGAAAATATCGCTTACTATGGCCTTCAATTCGACATTTAGATATATTGCCGACGTTTTGTCTATTAACAATGATCATTTTCATTCATATGTCGATTTGATATACCCCAGTGAACTTGAAATAAAAGACAACACAGAGTCTTCCACTTCTGCTTCGTACTTAGATATTTTGCTGAAAATAGATGCCGGCGGCAAACTAACAACTGAACATTATGACATCATCACCTGCATATGGTGTTTATATCTCCCAACTTATTCGATACGCAAGCAAGAACTTATTCTCCATATGATCAGTTTTTAAATCGAGGCAGGCTACTGGCAAAGAAGCTGATGTTACAGGGGTTTGTAAAGTCTCATCTAAAGTCAGCATTTCGCAAATTTGCGGTCATTATAACGATCTAGTTTGCCATTAACTCTGATGCTGTCTGATGTGTCATACCAATTGTTATGCCGTTCTTGGCACAATGATTCTGACTACGTTTACCGTTTACCTGATCGGAATGTAGGGCTCACGGCGGGTGTGACCGGTTGACAGGGGATGTTTACTCCTCCTCGGCACATCATCCCACCTCCGGTGGATCCGGGGATCCATGTTTGCCCATTTCTCTGATTTGTGTTTTTTATTGCCTTCAATCTCGTCATACAGGTAGGAATTTGGCAGGAAACGGGACTTACAACAAAGCTGGGCTACTGCAACCCCTCCACAGAGCCTTCAATGAAACACAACAAAACATGGATCATAACAACAATTGTGGTAGGGTTTAAAATTGTATTCAATCGTTTGAATTAACATTTGTTGCATTTACGATAATTATTCCAACATCACTGTGAATGTTCTACACCAATAATTCAATGAACATCATTGAATACATCACAATAAATGAAACGTCAATTAATCGGGTCAACGATACATCTATTTTATTTATGTACATTTACTTCAAACAAGTACTTGAAGACACGCTCAACTTGCAGCGTTTTACTATTAGATGAGGCGTCGGCTCCTGTGACATATTTTGTTATTTTGTTCAGCGAGAACCTCATAATGGGCCAAAGCAAATTAGGGGATGATTGTAATTTATTTACGATACACTATATGTGTGATATTCTTGTACAAACCTTTGAAGCAAGTAGATCTAATATTGTCCTGCTTCTTTCTCTTTTATCCTTTTATTCGATCAGGGTGAACCCTTTGTACAAGAATTAAAGCAGAAAGAGGGCAACCTGGGTTCACAACAGGGTGTGGCAATGATCAATGGAAGGTGGTACGAAGGTTTTTGTATAGAGGTAGCAGAGAAAATAAAGACAAGATATGAACGACTAGAAGGAAAAGGTCCAGGGTCGTTTAACTATAAATTTAAATTGGTGGATGACAATAACTTTGGCAAACCGTACAAAGACAATGGAACATGGAATGGAATGATCGGCGAGTTATTGAATGGGGTACTTTATGAAATGAACACGTATTATGTTATATTAACGTTGTTATTAATCATTTAAAAGCTACCGAAACATTCTGAATGACAAGATAGATATGGTCAATTTCTTTGATTTACTAAAACTGTATAGCATTAACTAATGAATCATTAGGATCTGTACAAGGTGTAAAGAAGCACTTCTCTGAAGTCACGTCTTAATTTGTATGTAGTAGTCTCACTTTATTTTGCCATAAAAACACATATTATGTCAACAATATTTACATTACAGAACACTGTATAGTCAATAATGTAATAATTTCTAAATACGATCTCTTTAAATATTACAGAAAGCTGATTTGGCTTTAGCTTCTTTAACAATCACCAGAGCCAGGCAGAGAGTGGTAGACTTTACGAAGCCATTCATGAAAATTGGCATCAGCATCATGATTAAGAAACCTGACAAGCAAAAACCAGGCGTATTTTCTTTCATGAAGCCTCTTGATTCCATGGTGTGGGTGTGTGTTACCCTTGCTTTTACGGGCGTCAGTCTTGTACTTTTCTTTGTTGGTCGTTGGAGCCCGTATGAATGGCGCGCTGAAGCGTCAAGAAAGGATATTTCAGTGACAAACGCTTTTACTTGGTCTAATACTCTGTGGTTTTCTTTGGGAGCACTGATGCAGCAAGGTTCTGATATTTTCCCAAGGTTAGTTGGTAATGTTTGTTTTTTAAGGATAAACGTTGTCTACTTGGGTACAATGATATTTCACAATTCGCACTTCCCCCTTTTTTAAAAACATCTTTTTCACCACTATCTTCACTGCGCAGAATTGAATATTTAACTGCACATTTCAATCTTTTTATCACTCGTTTCTATATCAATGTACTTTATTAGACAACATGTTGTAAAATACAAAAGGGTGTTAATGTTTAAAGTTTTATTTTAAAACTCGCATCCAATATCTTGGAAATTTTAACGAAAGTGGTAGCTATCATTGAGAAAGTATCAGACCTTGGTTGCATCTAACACCCCAGACCTGATTGGGTTTTACAGTCATTTTAATGTTGCTGGTTCAGATCCATTTCAGGTCGGATTGTCGGGAGCGCTTGGTGGTTTTTCACTTTGATACTAATTTCCTCGTATACAGCCAATCTCGCCGCCTTTCTGACGATAGAGAAGCTCGTTCCCCCTATTAAGGGTGTTGAGGATTTAGTAAAGAGTAAAGACGTGGAATATGGAACTTATACTGGAGGATCAACTGAGGCGTTTTTTGAGGTACTCTCCGCAGAAATATGGGAAAATTTGTATAAGTTGCAAAATGTGAATGATCTTAATCCTCAAAACACATTTAAGACATTTTGCATAATGTGTTTTCTTAGAGAAGATTTACCGATTGCATGTACAGCAGAGCGAAATGTACATGCATGTCCAGAAGCGTGGGAAAATTTGTTGTCTTGTATTAAATGTAGGAAAAAATCTTTATAGAATAAGGGAGAGAATCCTCCTTGTGTTTAGTACTGATATTGTTTACAGATGTCTCAGGTCCCGATATACAGGGAAATGTATGAATATATGAAGAAGAACAAAGAAAGTGTGATGGTAAAATCAGATGAAGAAGGATACCAAAGAGTACGGAAATCCAAAAACGATTATGCGTACCTTGTGGAATCACCTAAAAATGATTACCAGAATCAAAAGAAGCCCTGTAACACGATGAAAGTGGGAGAAAATTTAGATCACAAAGGATACGGAATTGCCACGCCTCCAAGCTCATCACTCAGGTATGTTTAATAGCTACAAGATGACAAAAGCACCTGATCCCACCTCTGGTATGACCAGGGGACCGTGTTTGCCCATCTCTCTGATTTGTATTTTCTATAGGTGTTATGAGATTGAATACTGTTAGTTATCTTGGCCTTTTCAGAAAGGATCTGAACCTTGTGGTTCTGATGTTGCGAGAGGATGGTGAACTTCACAAACTACAAAGGAAATGGTGGTTTGATAAAGGGGAATGTGGTGCTATGGACTCAAAGGTATACTTAACAATCGTTAATAGCCAAGTCGAGTGTTTTCAAATACAGCAATACTTAACAGGTGATCGGAGGCACTATGTAACACAATACATATTGCTAGATAACACGAATAAGAATTCTATAAATATAACAATCATTAACTGATCCTATGTAATGCAGAATGTTTTGTTAGATATATTAACTTAGAATTATATATACAACAATCGTTAACTAGTAAGAAGAGGTCCTATGTAATGCACTATTTGTTGTCAGATACAGATACATATATGTGCGTGTATCAACTACAATTTGAAAGCAAGTTTATTTCACGAGTGTTCTGAAGTCATCAATTTTAGTTTATAAACGCATTTGTCATGTATTAGAAAACAATTTTAACAGTACATGTGCACTTTAAAAGAGAACCTGATGACTGCATTTCATACCAAGCATAACACGATATCATTTCCATAACAAAATTAATAATTTATTTATATTAACGAAATCGTGGTCCAAATTCACGATTGTAAACAAGTAATGCATTAAATGTTCCCTAATTGGAAAATTATCGTGACAGATAAGAAAAAATAAAGAGGTCAACATTTAATAAGTTACTGTAAAGTCTACTGTATTCGCAATGATGACATCTCCATATGAGTGAAAAAATCTCTAGTGGGTCGTGAAACAATATATTACAATCAACTGAAAATTGTAAAGATAACCATTTCCTCGGAAGTACACTGCAGTTTTGGCCAATGCATGTATATATAAATCTTGATATATGTAGTATGTCTATTTTGACGGTTGGTAATTACGACAGATATGAAAGCTGAATGTAAAAAAAAATAGATTTCAATTTTGAAAACACACGAGGGTATGAATTGCAACTCTTCATGTCGGCATAATCCATGATATTTCTTGAAGAGAAATCAAATACCGTCCCAGCCTGGATTTCTCGAAGAAAATACTTTAGTCAAAACTTGGCCTTAAGTCTGAAATATTATTCAAATTTTGACTGCTGAAATAAAAGAAAACTCAAACATAAATTGTCGATATTTTTCCAGAAGTCCAAGCCGTGTTTGGATAATTCTTCTTGTTGCAAGATGTCTGAATTTTGCAATTTTATGCAAATCAATTCCCTTTCCTACTTCATCAATCCTGGACACTGAATAATTAGTTACTCATCAAGTCAAGTGTGTTTTTACAAACTCAATGCATGTACCAAGATTTGCATATATCCCCACTTTTTACTTCTAGGATACACTTAAAGAGTTGTAGTTCTTGTATCTGAAATATGTTATTATTTGAGTAAATGATTCAATAGACTGTTTAATAATTGAAGTTTTAAGGAGGAAGCATCAGTAATGCATTGAATATGGCTTTTGAAAAAGATTTGGTTTTCAGGGTTTAATGAATATGTGTATGTCGATTTTTTTCTTAAAGAAGTAGATCGTTTGTACATGTACCATAGTATAATTCATGATTTGTAGGCGCAGATTGAAGACCAGGGCGCATTTCCTATTTAGTGTGTCTGCCTCTTTGAGGAAACTTTAAGTTTGGACATCATTTTTGACCTGTACAAACTAGAGATATCATATGCGATGCACTGAAAGGTCAACATTGTGCTGTATAACGATTACTGTCGTGTGTTAAAATCAAATTTGCCAGAATGAAGCGTGCTACGCTCCGGGAATTGTGCTTCATAAACACTTCTTGTCGAATATTATTTTGATTGTTTATTCTTAAAGCAAATGGTTTATTACATTACGATGGCTGTGACTGGCCAACATAGGATGATTACTAATCCCAACTCTGGTATATCTAAGGGTCCGTATTTGCCCAACTCTCTATTTTGTATTTCTTGTAGGATTTTTGAGATTGATTAATTTTCTTAATATTCACCTTTTCATTATTATTATTCATATGCTATATATCAAGTATAATACATTTATATTATACATATATAAATGAAGAATACAAAATATCCCTTGAAAGTAATGTACATAGTAATGTTTGAATGAATGTATATGCTGGAAAAATGGCATAGTATTTTTTCGTAAAACTGACTTTGCAGAAAACAATGCCCAATAAACCATTAACCTTTTAAGTACAGATTGAGTTTATAACTTTAGATACATTTGTTGAACATAATAAATTATTTCACCACTATCGATTATACATTGCTCACTAGATGTGATTCTGGATCGTCATTTATTTCGATCGTATCCCCTTGCACTTTGTAGGACACTTCTAAAAGTCCGCTGACACTTAGCAACGTGTCTGGAATATTTCACATTCTGATTGGTGGACTCGTACTTTCCATGCTGGTATCACTCGTGGAATACACTGTACATCGGCTCCGCAAACAGCATAAATCAAGATTTCAAAAGGTAAAGTACTAGTACATGGCCTATCCTGAAGTAAAGGATAAATCATCAGTTAAGTATATGCTACATGACGACACTGTTTCAAACTGACAGTGCTATAGTTTTTATTAATCTATCTGTATTACATAGCAGATGGATGCTCCCAGACCCGCTATAAAGATTGAAAAGAAAAATCCTTTGGAGGTATTGAAAGCAGCTGGATACACTGGGATATGTGAAGAAGCTAATGCTGTGAGTTTACTTTAACGATCCTAAATAACGTCATCAAACATAATAGGGCTGCACTAAATCCAACACTTTTAAAACTGTTTATCAATAAACAGTTCGTGCAATCATTTTTCTTAGCATTACTCAACTTCAACTAATTGAAAATTCTCCGGAACAAACATAACTGCTAATACTTTAAATAAAAAGAAGCAAATATATTCTTTAATAATTTCAAACAGATTTATTTGTAGAATATAAAATTAGTGTACATAGGAATCAAAACTTTGAACAAATATTGAAAAATGATCACCTGCAATATAAATAAATAATGAAACATCCTCGGGACATAATTAATTAAAGTGTTTACGATTTTCCTAATTTTTCACACACACACACACACACACACACACACACACACACACACACACATATATATATATATATATATATTAACCCCGTGGGGTTCCGGGTTGTTAGAATAGATCCTCAGCACCCTAGATTGTCGTAGGAGCCGTCTAAATGGGGCGGTCTTTCGGATGAGACCGCAAAAACCGAGGTCACGTGTCACAGCAGGTGTGGCACGTTAAAGATTCCTCCCTGAGCATAGGCCTAAATTTTGCAGCCCTTCACCGGCAATTGTGACGTCTCCATGTGAGTGAAAGATTCTTGCGCTGGACAATATATAATCAATCAATCATATATATTGATTATTTTTACCGTCCCTCTTGAAACTTTTCACTCATATGGTGGAGACGTCAACATTGGCGATGAAGGACTGCAAAATTTAGGCCTATGCTCGGCGCTTACGACCTTTTAGCAGGGAAGAATCTTTAACGTGCCACACCTGCTGTGACACGGGACGTCCGTTTTTGCCGTCTTATTTGAAAGGTTGTCCCATTTAGTCGCCTCTTACGACAAGCAGGGTCCTGGAGATCTATCCAAATCCGGATTCCCACGGGTCCATTTATATATATATATATATATATATATATATATATATATATATAAAGCACTAAGGATGACTAAACGACACGAACAATCAAAATTGTCAAATTTTCGGGACACCCAGTCCCTTCTTCAGGACAAACTACAGATATATTACATTAAGAAAACATAAAAGAAAAAATAGCACTAAATCTAAAACTACAAATAAAACGAAACTAAACTTTCAAAAAACTACATTTTGGAGTTGATTAGAGAACAGTTTAATGATAAGGTTTATATGTCCGGTCAGTCGGGTGTACTGAGTATGACTGTCCGATTCACACCTAATACGGCTAAGTAGGCTAATTTAAAATCCATGTTCGAACTAATAACTAGAGAATTAGAACAAAGGGTGTTAACTCGTACGGGATTGGGGTTGATTAAGCTGATTATGGTAAAGAACATGAATTTTAAAATATGGAATTTAAAATTTAAAAAGGGGGAGGGGAAAAATAGAAGGCTTAAAAGGGAATCAAAGATAGAAACAAACACTAAAAAAAGGCTGACAGTGTTACAACTTTTATGGAGAAACAGGTGATGTTGTAACACTGTCAGCCTTTTTTTAGTGTTTGTTTCTATCTTTGATTCCCTTTTAAGCCTTCTATTTTTCCCCTCCCCCTTTTTAAATTTTAAATTCCATATTTTAAAATTCATGTTCTTTACCATAATCAGCTTAATCAACCCCAATCCCGTACGAGTTAACACCCTTTGTTCTAATTCTCTAGTTATTAGTTCGAACATGGATTTTAAATTAGCCTACTTAGCCGTATTAGGTGTGAATCGGACAGTCATACTCAGTACACCCGACTGACCGGACATATAAACCTTATCATTAAACTGTTCTCTAATCAACTCCAAAATGTAGTTTTTTGAAAGTTTAGTTTCGTTTTATTTGTAGTTTTAGATTTAGTGCTATTTTTTCTTTTATGTTTTCTTAATGTAATATATCTGTAGTTTGTCCTGAAGAAGGGACTGGGTGTCCCGAAAATTTGACAATTTTGATTGTTCGTGTCGTCTAGTCATCCTTAGTGCTTTTTATATTCGATTTCGTGACTAAGTATCTACTAGTTAGATCCGACACTTTAGGATTTCTAGCGTTGTTGGTTTCCTAGTGCTTTTATATATATATATATATATATAAACACAGACAACCACACACACACACACACACACACACACACACACACACACACACATATATATTCTGCATTAAATTTTTTTATTGTTGGTCCCGTGTGAAGTAAACTACTACACAGTGAATATATTAGCTATTTATGTGACGAAGAATGGGATTATGCATCTTCAACATGATTACGCAATTTGTCAAAGTTTGGAAATAAAAACGTATCAAAATCAAGGTTTTAAATTGTAACTGCACTGCTATTTATCTTTCCAGTACACATTCAACCCACCAGAACAGCTTACAACATTTGAGAGCGGTAAAAATACGGATCTTTGAAGAAACCAATGTGATATACCAGTGTTCTAAATTCTATGACATTTTTCATTTTCTTTTGACTCCCATTGGGTATTTCATATATATATATATATATATATATATATATATATATATATACATATATATATATAGTCATTGTAGATTTGCATCTTTAGATATTTACATATTCATTTGTAAATATATTAGCAATATTGTTCTTATCTATGCCCATTATTTTGTTGTGTTCATTATTCATATAATTCAATCGAAAGCCACCCCATAACTATAGTCAAGGAATCTATGTTTTTGCTCCATTTATTGATATGTTATTTGTACATGTATCTGTCTGTTTGTTAGTATGTTGCCCATAAGAACCGAATATTTTATCCACTTTATATCAGCCTGATAATCTTTCTGACATTTTAAGAAAAATCTTGATCTGGATCGAAGAATTTCTGATGGCATGTTACTCAGTATTAGAAGGTGATTGGAGGCTTAAGGAGGAATAAAATATCGGAGATTTTTTTATGGATGGAAAGAAGAGGATATATACAATACTAGTTTGAAATTTACCTTACTTAGTTTAAAAATGATGTTTTAGTAGAGAGCAATCTGAAACAATATCACATCCACTGATAGACGAGAACTCACGATCTTCAGTTCAGCAGTCGACACGATAACCCACTGTGCTCCCCTGTTAGATTTAAAAGGAATATACAAATATTGATGATAGTGTATGTATATTTTCATTCACGTTTCAAATGAAAGTCAGCCATTATGACGTGTTATTCCTCCTTAAATAAAGTTTCCATATTTCAACTGTTTTATGTTCTTTTTAAATTAAGAAAGTAAAAAATTCACATGTAAAATTTGATGCACATACAATATTTCTATTTACATTCTATTTGATGCAATATATCTATGCCTCCAAGATCGAAAAGCATATTATATTTTGGTCCTTCTTCCGTCTGTCTGTAACTTTAAAAATGATATGACCGGCGACTTTCATTTCATTTAATAGTTCCAACATATAATACACTTTTAAGACAATGTAGCAAAATCTGGTGTAATATGTACTGCCATTAATCAAGAAATCATAATTATATATTCTGAATATTAATAGGAAAAACATTTTAGAGACCACACGAAGCCGTATTTGACACCATTCAATGCTTTCCATGTGTGAAGCAGATAATACTGACTTAACCTGTAGTCTATTTATAGATTCATAAGAATTTGTCTTACTTCTAGTGTAGAACATTAAAAAGTATTTTTGAGCTTCATTGTTTATATCACTAACTACACAACTCGTGGGGGTTAGTGAACAGGATAGTTGATGAACAAGAATTAAATGCAGTACTAGCTTTACTGTCAACTCAAATATGATCTTAATTTCAATCGACTAATCGTGCCACTTCAACGTTGATCAGACATTTAGAAAATTAATGTAAAGAGGCTTCTTGAACTGAAAGATCAAGGTTAAAGTTATGTGATATATAGACGTCAAGGTCATTCATCAAGGTCACATCAACAATGATTGAAGTTGCAACCCTAACAAATTATAATAAGGAACTATATTTACATTGATAAACAATGTTTGTAATATCAAAACTTTGATAATTTGATATTATATCATTACAATTTAATTTATTATATTACAACAACAAACTGTAGTCAAGTAAAAAAGTAAAAAAATAATATGTTAAAAAGCATTCGGGGCATTGTTAAAATTGCTATTATCAAACCTATTCTGCATTTAGAAAAATGAAACTCTGCAGTATTTTGCAAAGTAAATTTCATATTCAGCTTTATAAAGTCACGAAATTCAAAACGTATATTAGAATCTTTGTTTCTTGAGTATGTTGTCTTGAGTCCTTTGCTAGATTTTTCACTCATCTAATTTATTTGTTCTTCTTGAGCTGTGAAATATTTCAATTTGTACTTAATGCTAAGATTAAAACTTCTTGATATCTTTTAACATATATAGCATGAATCACAGGCACCTGACGAAATCGAGGCAGGCCACGGACAAAGAAGTTGATGTTACAGGGGTTTGTACAATAACCTCTAAAGTCAGCATTTTGCAAATTTTATGGTCGTTATAACGATCTAGTTTGCCAGTACAACTTTCCATTAGGTCAAATGCTGTCTGACCTGTTTGATACCAATTGTTAGTCCGTTGATTGATTGATTAAATATTGTTAAACGTCCTGCTCGAGAATCCTTCACTCATATGGAGATGTTACCATTGCTAGGCCGTTCTTGGCACACTGATTCTGACTACGGATTACTCCGTTTACCAGATCGGGATGTAAGGTTCACGGTGGGTATGACTGGTCGACAGAGGATGCTTACTCCTCCTAGGCACCTGATCCCACCTCTGGTATGTCCGGAGGTCTGTGTTTGCCCGTATCTCTGTTTTGTATTTGTTATAGGAATTACGAGATTTGGGAGCTGTTGGTTATCTTCACCTTTTCCGTTAATGTGCAAAACTAATAAGAGATATGTCCTGAAAATTCATGAATTCTACTTACTGTCATTTTGCGCTTTTATTAAACTTTTAAATTATATAGTTTTACTGAATTAAATACATAAGAAGATGAGAAACAATATGCATATGCAAAATCAGGGGGTCATGATTTGGAAGTAAATGCGTTTTGATTGAGATTTCCGGACAATAGCAGATCAGGATAATATAGCTTGATTGGTCGTTTCACATATCTCTCTATGACTTCAACAAACTATAGCAATTTTGCATTTTATCTTAACACGCCGTGGCTTTTTCTCCACTAGCTAGAAAACAGGAAGTCGAGATGTATGAATTTGTTTCGACTCGTTTCATTGGTCAGTAATATATAGTCAGTGATTAATAACGCATGATAATACGTAAACACGCGCCGTAAACACCAGATATACATACTACGAAATTAGACTTCAATGTATTTTTATAACATTTAGGAACACCTTACCAGGAAATAATGGTATTTCCCTTTCCTGTCCGTGATATGATGCATTTATAATAGGTATCTTGGTGTTTTTCTGTGATGCAATCAAAGAAATTCAAGATTACGTGATGGGTAGTCTGACCAATACTACAAGTCAAAAAAAAAATTCCTACAACCCTACCAGCTAGCTATATGCTTGCGATGGGTATATTTGGATAAAATGTAACATTGCAATAATAGTTTCTCGAATTATCATATTACATGTAATTTTTTAAAACATGAAACATGTTTGAATTTGACATGAACAGACGAAATAAAAGGTCATTGATGACGTTTTTTCCCATGGAAGCGTAATTATCACATTCATAAAGTCGAAGGATGCCTGAGCATGAAGAAGAAAGTTTCAACCGAATGAGAAATCTCCTCAATAGCTACCATCAATGGTGTAATAGATATCTAAGGTGCTCCATCTTTATGTCATTGCCAAAGATTCCGTTTATACGCTGAGTGATTCGACGTTCTTGTTTTATTGCATTGATGGATCATCACCACAACACAAATCTGCTTGCTTTTTCCACTGATCGCTGATTACGTTTGTTTGACTGATGTTGTTGACAGATTCAATAAACTGGTCAATATGTTCTTCTTTCGTCTTCATTTGCTTGAAGCTTTCGCTTAAGATATAATCATATTATTAAGTGTGTGTTGAGACAGTCAAACAAGAAGTGTAAAGACGTGTGCAAGAATAAACTACATTTCTATGAATCTGAAATAATAACACCTTTGTAAGAGAAAAGTTTTTTTTGAAGTCATCAGCACCAATAAAATTATATTCCTATAAATATACTCACGTCTGCTAGATCAAGACCACTATAAAACCCTTTACTTCTCGGGCTGGATGGATCCTGATGCATTTTATGAAAGACCTGTCCATTTACACTCGGCAATAACCTCCACGTTCTACTGAATTCATGGAACAACTACAGTGATTCTGCTTAAAAAGCTCAGCAATAAATTTACTCTTCATCAGATACTAAATTAGAAGGATGATTTTCACCTTTAAATACTGACAAAATTTAATTCTCGGAGTATGCACTTGTTGCAACACGAACAGGAACACTAATGTAATTTGTTTTTTATGTTCCTTTAAGAATTCTTCACTTTATTGAAATATCACAATCTGTAAAATTTGCGACACATTCAGACATATGTATGGCGCACAGAGCCGTCACAGCGAGGCTTCTTCATCATGTCAACGCATATCGTGGCAAGGGACCTCGGGTTTTAAGGTTGTACCTGAAGACCTGCGACTCCCACTTACAAATGCCGAACGTCTGGCGAAGGAGAAATCATTACCTATTTTTACGTCTTATGGTTTTTGTATGGGTCGTCAAAAAGTATTATTTTCAACTTTAGAAATGTATTATTTTCGTATATTAATACATTCATCTATATAAAAAAGTCGTGAATATTGCGGTAAATTATAATTACGTGATTTTTGCGCAAAATGAACTATAGTGACTCTTTAACTATTACATGCAGTGTGTAAAGGTAAAAATAACTAATTTATTCAATCTCGTAATTCCTATAACAAATACAAATTAGAGAAATGGGCAAACACGGACCCCCAGACATACCAGAGGTGGGATCAGGTGCCTAGGAGAAGTAATCATCTCCTGTCGACCAGTCTCATCCGCCATGAACCCTACATCCCGATCAGGTAAACGGAGTAATCCGTAGTCAGAATCAGTGTGCAAGAACGGTTTAACATTTGGTATGAAACAGGTCAGACAGCATTTGACCTAATGGAAAATTGTACTGGCAAACTAGATCGTTATAAAGACCATAACATTTGCAAAATACTGACTTTGGACGAGACTGTACAAACCCCTGTAACATCAACTTCTTTGTCAGTAGCCTGCATCGATTTCAAAACTGGTCATACGTAGAACAAACTCTTGCGTATCGAATCAGTCGGGAAATATAATCACCATATGCAGAAGATGATGGAATATTGCCACTTAGATAAGGAAGTTGGTGATAGAGAAATTGAAATCATCCCGTTTGTCATAAAACTGAGTTTAATTTGTTCTTTAGATGCTTCAACGCTCTGTAATCCATTTCTATCGAATAATATTTTCAAATGTTGATGACAGAGTGAGTCCATAACAAGCATTTCAATTATAAATTTAGACAAAACGTTTGCTGCAACTAAATGTCAGAGAGGGGTGCTATTTTCTACACTATAAAGTATTGCAGGCATAATTCAAAGTAAAATTGAATTATTGCATGGTTTACTTCAAAATAAAATGTTTCAGACTTTCCTAAACATTGTGACCATCACAAAAAATCAACATCATGTACCAGTAATGATTGGGGGAAAGGTCTTTTCCCCTGGTCATAATTCTTTAAAAAGTCTTAAACTGTCTACAAATTCAACAATGTGATCAAACGATCCGTGTGTAGATTAATGTAGTTGCTCTTTAGCTGTAAACGATACTTGCGGACCAGATAAAGTTTAAAAAACTTTCCTGTAGTAACTAAATTCATACGATTTCATATTTGATACATTGTAACAAGCCTAACCGTTATCATATGATTCTCTTACACTTCGTTAATTAGTGTGAACTCCTAAGGCGAAAGCGTCCTTATTTAAGATCCACTGACCCGTATATATTTGAAAGATTTTCAGTTTTTAGCTCCTTTTCCTTTATCTTATAACATATGAAACACATTCATATATCACCGGTCGCGGTATCTCAGTGGTTAGAGCGTTCGCTTCGTAACCGGAAAGTCGTGAGGTTGAGCCCCGCTCGTGCCACGGCCGCATCAAACCTAAGACGAAAAATAGGTAGTTATTGCTCCTTCGCCAAACGCTCGGCATTTAGAAGTCAAAATCACGGGTCTTTCGGATATGACCTTAAAAACGGAGGTCCCGTGTCACGGTAGGCGTTGGCACGTTAAAGAACCCTCACTGCTACGGCCCTGAGCGCTAAGCAGAGGTCTAAATATGTGGTACTTCACCTACAGCTGGTGTCGTCTCAATATGAGTGAAAAATTCTCGACGGGACGTAAAACAAACAAACAATCAATCAATCATTCATATATCGATTTGATAAATCCCAATGAACTCGGTGAATAAAGGCATTACAGAATCTTCCACATATGCTTCGAACTTAGATATTTTATTGAACACAGATGCTAAGAGCATACTAATAAGTCAACTTTATGACAAATGGGGGTGATTTCAGCTTCTTCATTGTCAATTTTCCATATGTATGTAGCAATATTCCATTATCACCTATAAATGGTGTGTATCTCTCACCTGATTCGGTATGCAAGACCTTGTTTTGTGTATGATCAGTTTTTCAATCAAGACAGGCTACTGACAAATAAGTTGATGTTTCTGGGGTTTAAACTGTCTCGTTCATATCGCAAATTCTATGGTCGTTATAACGATCTAGTGTGCCAATACAACAGTTATTAGGTCAAATGCTGCATGGTGTGTTCATACGAATTGTTTGGCCGATCTTTATGCTTTGATTTTGACTACGAATTACTTTATTTACCTGATCAAGATATAACGCTCACGGCGGGTGTGACTGGTCGACAGGGGATTACTCTTCATTACTCTTCCTAGCCACCTGACCTTACCTCAAGTATATCCAGGGGTCCATGTTTGCCCAACTTTTAGTTTTGTATCACTATCATGTCGTAGATGCATATATTTATATTCAAGAGATATTTATCTTAACAATTTGATTATGTATAAGATTTCTATCATAGTAATTAAAGTTACTTACAATTTATAAATTTCTAAGACGTTTATCTTTATTCCAAGTTGAGTGTGGTGACATAAAACTGATGTTACCATTTTATGTGAGTCCTGAAGGATGGTCAGCTCTTTTTAGCAGAGATTGATTGAGAAAAAATCAACTCCCTGGAAATTTTTCAGAGAAACATATGCTGTTTCTGGATCATTGATGAGATTCAGGATAGGTACAAATATTACTCGATACGCAAGAGCTTGTTATAAGTATGATCAGTTTTAAGTCGAGACAGGTTACTGATAAACAAGTTGGTGTTACAAGGCAGGCTACTGACAAATAAGATGATGTTACAGGAGTTTCAACAGCCTCATTTTGATTAAGAATTTCGCAAATTCTATGGTCATTATAGCAATCTAGTTTGTCAGTGCAACCTATCACTGAGTCAAAAGCTGTCAGACGTGTTTCATGCCTTTTGTTAGGTCGTTTTTTATACATTGATTTTGACTACGGATAACTTCGTTTACCTGTACAAGAAGTAGAGATCAAGCTGATATGACAGGTCGACAGGGAATGCTTACTCTTCCCAGACACCTCTGGTATATCCAAGGGTCCATGTTTGCCCAACTTTTAATTTTGTATTCATTATAGAAGTTATGAGATTGATCACTTTTCGACATCTTTAACTTCTCTTTTGACAAACACTTCAGTTCGAGAGTGACAGCCATTCTGAATATATCCACGTTTATGATAGCTATGGTACACCGTATCCTTTAAATGACAGTCCTGCATTAGATGCCCTGTCTTATTACCTATACCAATAACCTCTTTTTCTATGTCTTTTGAAAAATTGTGAATGTCTATTTTTCAAATGCATTTATTCACAGCACCCTCAGTTTTGCTTTTAACTCAATGGTTTTCTTATCAGGAAATATGAGTGCCGAAACAGCGAGTACAGTGCCGAAACAGCGAGTACAATCTTTCACCAATGAGACATAGTAGTGAAAGTACCGTCTTACCAGTAGCAATTCAGATGACCTCAAATTAGTGTTGAAAGCACTGTTGGTACCTGTGAATTGCCAGAACTCAATCGTCACATCAAAAGGGTCCATTTCACCAATTAACTCGAATGCAGCCGTCCTTGCATATTCCATCACAGATCCGAGTCGACAAGAAAATTCGGAACAACAATCAAGAAAGGGAGATGTATCTACCTTACCAGAAACCTTACATTTTCATTCTTGTCTACAATTTGTTATGTTTTAGGGCGAGCACATGAAACATCAGCAAGTCGTCATTTGCATTATTGAGAACTGCTGTATTCATACGCCTGTTATGCAATAATGATATGAGACGAAAATTGACAAACAAATCAATTCCGGAAATAACAAGAGCGATAATGTCTTTTCCCTGTGCTGACAATGCCTTCATGTGATCAATCGATGTAAGCCAATTATAATATTAGAAATTTGCTGCAGTAAGATAAAATGGAATATCGAATATTTTACAGTTTGTTTGTATGTTGTTTTATGTCCCATATAAAATGTTTTCGATCATATAGAGATGTCATCTGCTTTAGGTTAGTGCCATAAACTTTGACCTATGCATGGCTCTCAAGGTTGTAGCAGTGGGTTCTTTATCATGCCATCGGGACCATCGTTGTTAAGGTCATATCCGAAAGATTTGTGACTTAACTTCTAATGTAAGACGCTTGAGGGAACATTCACCACCTATATTAAACATCTTAGGTTTGACGCGGTGCTGAGACTGAGAATTAACCCTGACACCCCGTGGTTTTGAATTTCACGACATTTGTAGGGTTGATTTACGTATTAATTATATCGCTAAGCAGTCAGCTTCAGATATTTTTTGACGTTTGTATCATTTTCAAACCCAACTTATTGATGAAGAAAAATTCGATCGGAATGAATAGTGAAAGAAATGGTTCAATAATTCTAGGTTACACATGTGTAATAACTGACCTGTGTGAAGGACTTTATACATTAGACAAAACGGAACGTCGGTTATTCACTAGGATTAACTATGGAAGAGAACAACGGAGTTTTAAAATAAAAAAAAATAATGAAACAAGATTCATAATAATAATTTGATACAGAAATACAGAGTTCTATGGAAAATATTATTGATGGAAAAATAGACTGTTTGATATACAGGTAAATAGTCTGATAATTGTATTAGGGCGAAAAGTGTTAAACCTACCGGTATTAACATGTTGCGTAATTCTGCATTTCGTGACATCAACTGAAACCCAAATATCTTATTTCATGTCAACCCTAATTCATATACAGTATAACTGAATACCTATTTACTAGAAATAGGGATAATAGTAAGTTCCTACAATATAATACACATCATAAACCTTTAAATACTTTCCACTACAAGAAAATTAATAAAATAGATTCCACTATATTTAATTTACACTAATCAAGGCATAAACTCCCACCTGAATAGACCGGTCGCGGTAGCTCAGTGGTTAGAGCGTTCGCTTCGTAACGGGGAGGTCGTGAGTTCGAGCCCCGCTCGTGCCATGGCCGCATCAAACCTAAGACGAAAAATGGGTAGTGATTGCTCCTTCGCCAAACGCTCGGCATTTAGAAGTGATAATCACGGGTCTTTCGGATATGACCTTAAAAACGGAGGTCCCGTGTCACGGTAGGCGTTGGCACGTTAAAGAACCCTCACTGCTACGGCCCTGAGCGCTAAGCATAGATCTAAATTTGTGGTACTTCACCTACAGCTGGTGTCGTCTCAATATGAGTGAAAAATTCTCGACGGGACGTAAAACAAACAAACAAACAATCTATATATATTCACCTGAATATAGGTGTAATACGTTGATTCTGCAATATAGGATGTGTTTATTCCATTTTGTACATATTAGCAGTCACTATTTTACAGTGAGACTGTATGTAGGATATCCCTCTTGTTCCATTAAGACGGACAACTGTAATTTAGTGTTGATATTGTGATACCTTTTATATCAATTTATCCGATATTAAAGTTCTGAAATATAGATATATGTGCTGTCTTATGAAAAAGTTGCCATGAAAACTGACAAAAGGATGACAAATTATTCATATAATTCACGTTGATGTTTTTTATAGATGGATTTGGAAATTGATCTTTACTGGATGCTGCCATTTTTCTTCATTAACTCTAGACTATCGGCATAATGGTCAGTTTTCTTCGCCAGTCTCGAAAAGAAGATGAGATAATGAAATCTCGTCCCTGCAATTGTATGCAAAAGACTTGCAAATAAAATCATGCAAATATTCTCAACAGTCTACAAAACAATCACAAGGCTGGGATGTTTCATTCAGGAACACAGTAAGTGGACTTTATGCCCCTAAAGTATTACAGTCGGAGAGCCAACGGTACGCTTAGCATTCATTACTGCTATTACAGAATGTGTGAAGATGTATTATTAACCTATCACAGAAGATTTAAGCAGCCGCACTATAAAGGCGGACAGACTCACAGATCAATACTGAATCAGTGTTCCAAAAGTTCTCCATAAAACCGCCTGAGGATACACAGAGGAAAGGAGACGACGCCTCTCGATAATTAAAGCCAAAATGTATGGGAAGGGAGTAGGGTACAAAAAGAAAGTGAGAATGTATATTGGTTTTTTTCCTTATACTTTTGCGCACATTGATTGAATAATGGTACAAAATGTCTTGGCGTCACTCGCTACTAAATCTAATGGACACATTTGGTTCCAGCTATTAGAATTCTTTTAAAAAGTGTCCTCTTTGAAAAAACTCGCTACTCGGGTTTTATTGTTTCTAGAAATCAAAGTTCCTTTTGCAGGAATGCAACTGGTCAACTAGCTTATTTGTTTTAGCTCACGTGATCCAGATGAGTGAACCTTTCTGATCAAAATTTGTATTTCGTTGCCGTGCAGTAGTTGTTGTGAATGCGTTTTCATACTTTCAACTTCGTCTCCATAATCAGCTACCAATTGCAACCAAAACGGAAACGCATTATACTTGCTTGAAGATGATTAATTTTGTTAAGTGAAGGACAACTGGAAAATAGAGATGGTGTTTCAAAATTTTAAAACCCATTCCGGAAATGAGTCCTAACTTATATAAAAGCTTTTTTATAGAATGAAGATTCAAGTCTGTTCAAGTCATGATCCCTAGGAACGCAGCGAAGAAAAAACGGAATTAATGTTTTCCCATAGCACTTCGAGTGCAGCGAACGGCCCTAGCCGCTTGCGAAGCAAGCTCTAAAGTTTGGAACAAAGAAATTTGAGCGACATATACGTTGACATAATATTTAGTGTCGGAAAAAATATCCCATAGTCCTTTTCTATTTCGCAAAGTAACATCTCGTTGACCTGGGATTATGAATATATGTTAATTACCTCAATTTAATCCCAGTCATAGGATTCCCTGTGCATTGGAGATGAATAGATCTGTTTATATGGATGTATCACAAAATGTGATATCAATCACATCCTTGGCAGAACGATACATGCAACGATACGATCCTTGTTTGGCGTCAGTATACAGATAGGAAGTGGTGGATCTAATTGAAGAGATTGTTTTGAGGAACAGAAAATACAATCTTAATAGAAATCACTCACGTCTACTTACAAGTTTCTACTACTCGGCATGTGACATCCCCACCCCTCTTTGGTTTAGGCTGGATAAGTTTAGCATGCACACACATTATGAAAACCAATCATACTGCTTACAACGACTGAGAAATTTATTATTGAACTAATGTGCAAATGTAAACTTGACATCAAATGATCATCATCAACTTGATGAATTTAAGCAAGTGAATGGATCGTGGTGTATCATTACAATGACACCAAAAGTGGGGTCAAACATGTAGAGAACTTGAATGTACATTTATTTACCATATAACAATACACTTATATGTAATCATTGTATAAAAGATTGGGATTCTGTAAAATATTTCATTTGTTCTAATGCCCTTCCAAAAAATATATGTTATTGCTACATAGGGATCATTATGTAAAAGTTCAGAATAATCACCGGTTGCTATTAAATAGAGATTTTTGAATATTTTTATAATCCATTTGTGAGATTTGCATGACACTTCCAACCGGTAACGCCTCAATGAGTGGAAAATTCGTAAAGCAAATACACATACAACCATTATACTGCAGATGTTTCCAGTTTCAATTTGAATTATATATCTTAATTCTATTAGCGCGAATAGGGGGGGGGATTAGTTGGACTATTCGAACCTCCCTAAACTTGGCAGAAAATAAATAAATTTGCTTATTTTTATGTTGTACATGTTAAATACTAATGGTTAGTTCCTAGTTTTGATTTCCTTAAAATATTGCATGATGTAGAATCTACTTCCTTGTTGAAATATTCTGGATACGCACGTATATCACCGTCAACAGATGAAAGCAAACTCTTCTCAAGAACCACAAGTCTACAATTTGTCTATGATTTGCCATATCATATGTATGCAAGCACAAATTCAAGTTCAATCAACTATGATTTCTTTGGTCAGAGAATCTAATGGGATTTAAAAGTTTTACATTATGAAATATGTCCTCCTCACAAGAACCTGCAATGCAGAATTTGTCAAATAAAATACTCACTTAGTCTCCTTATAGGGTGTGGAAGTTTATGCGTATATTTACATATAATATGTTTTATTCTCTCACGAACCATAAGGGCATATCATGTCAAATTGTGTATTAAATATGCAAACAATCTGATATATTTGTTCACATCATATCCTGGAGCCAGAATTGAGATGCAGTAGAGGGTAGAGTATGAGCATGCGTGCTTGAAGAAGGCAACCCAGGTGAACTTTACTCTCATGAGCCTACAGTTTTAGTGGTCGTAAAGATATTAGAATACAAGGAAAAAAGTCAATAATGAATTGAGTGTTTTCATTTGCCTCTAATGAAAGAAATCCAAAGAGAAAAAAATAGATAGAAAAAAACAATACTAAAGTAATTTGTTGTGTTATCAAATTAAATACTGCAAACAAATTGAATGAATTATCGATGTTAATGTCCGATAAATGCAAAGCGGTTCTGGAGAAAAGAGAGTTGATGCAATGACCATAACACAGACTACTGTATAACCACATATAATCCGTTCCACTATTTCAATTTTGTTACAAATTGCATGACGTAACATAGCGTGCAGATTGTTAAAACAGACCAGATTATGATATGTAGTATTTTGTTTATTTGTTTGAAGTTTACGTCCTTTCTACAGAGACGTCACCAGCTGGGGCTATTCTGTTACATAAACATAGAGTTTCGTTAAGATCACAATACTAAAACGGATACAGATGGGAGAATGCATGTATAATACCACGTATATTAAATAATGTGCGCAATACACAACAAACCTAGATCTAAAGATCCTGAAGAAATCTCAATGTGACTTGAAAGTCATCACTTTCCAAATGACATTAGTCATGATTCAACCACCAACATTTAACAAGAAAAGAAATTTGATATTTAATTTTACGCAGAACCTTTACAATGTTCCCCGAAATTTAAGTGATCGGATATGAAGCATAGATAATGAAATTACGGAAATGTTAGCGTATGTGATAGTCAACACAAAAAGTCCTTAAAGCTGAGAGTACTGACAAAGGTCATCCGATAACTGGGCCTACATAATCTAAGCCAGTTTACAGCGTGTTACCAATTTACTTGAACAAATACAATTCGTGTAGTCATTGCATTAGAATGCAATTTCTACTCCTTCTTCACTCTCTGTACAGGCATTCAATCGACAGGCAGACATAATCTCTGTTTTCTTAAGAAATAGAAAAATAGGACCCTGCGGAAATAATTCTCCTGTATTTGAGATGAAGGCGCAAAGCTTCACATCGATTTGTCACCAACAAAGCAGAGCTGCCTCTGCAATTTAATTTCTTCTCCATTTTTCGTTTTTCCTGAAAAATTTAAACGATAATCTTGTTCCGTAGATAATGGACGTCCTTGGAAATAGCTTCCGCCTTTGCCGTGCTTCATTATTTCTTAAAACGCAGGCAGAGCTACGCTCGATTGCATGTAAATTGCCAAAATCCTGTTTCTTAAAGCTTTCCTGATCACGATTATATCTTACCACTGACTGGAGTACAGTCATAATTCTCTAGCATCTTTCCCCAATTTAGATTCAACAAACACATTACTTTATCCTTCGGGATATTCTAAAAGAAGATAAACATAGATGTATAAAATGATTGCATATACTTTATCAAATCTATCCAAACGTTTTTGACAGTTGATAAAACTGCCTAAAATGGCTATCAGCTTCTTTGGGTTATTTTTCTTAATAGAACAATTTGCCTTACGACATATACTCTGTGGTATTATTCTTGTTTAATCAGTGTGGAAATCGTCTCTGAATTGTCCGACCTCCGAATATACAACAAGCATAGTAATACGGTTGGTTTTATAGTTTCCAATTACTGCATAGCTTCAAGTGAACAAGCATTTGAGCGAGAATTCAATTAAAGCATAACTGTATTCTATGTTTGGAGTTGTTACAGTCCATGTTATTGCAAATATCCCGATTTAGCTAATTTTGCTAGAGTTCGTGTACTGAAGACAAATGCACGTATTGCTCCGCCATCATTCTTAACTACATTAAAACAAAAAAACTTGACCATATTCATATCATAATCAACGCGTTTCTATTGTTTATCGATAGTACATTAATATGATAAGCAGAAACGCAAAAAGAATATTGTATTACTACAATTCATATTTACATTCCAACATTACTTTGATATGAAAACCTTTAGAATGTTGTATGGTTTATTTGACAATAATTTACAATGACATCCCAATTGCCACACTAAAGAAATAATATCGACTGCCATAATGCCAATACGACCAATTTCGTTAAAAAAAACCCACTCATGGCTATTCCAACTTGTTCTAGGAAATGGGACATCAGACGTATTAAATATAAATGTAAAAAAAAAAAAAAAGAAGAAAGAAATAAAATTTGATGCTTAAACAAATTCTTAGAAATAGATGATTGCATCTTTTACGAAATTTGGAATGATATCTATAAACTATAGTGCAGTGTTTTTAGAATTTAAAATCATGACACTTTTTTGCTTTATTATTATTTGTGTGGGGGTGGGTGGGTGGACTTCTTGGTGAGAATAGTTAGGTTCTTTCTATTTGTTTTGTTCATATGTCGACAGTATTTGGATTTCTGTTAGTGACGTCACTGGCTTTCTGTGGCTATCTTGTTATTAACTCCTCCATGGTGTGATGACTGACTGTTTTTGTTCAGTTCTTATTCTTTAACTTCTTTTTCTTTATCTCAGCTAAAAGTGTGCGCGGCTGTTCTCTGTAACTGATTGATGAAAGTATTTTACTACTCAAGGATATGATAGTTTAGTATATAAAGGGTGTTTAGGTACATTGAAGGGAAACGAATTGGGATGGGGTCTACCATAGAATTCGCCTGGATACCTGTATCTATGGGGTATGAAAAACATTTATAGAAATGTGTAATTGTTGGTTGGTTGTTTATTTGTTTTACGTCGCGTCGATAATTTTTCACTCATATTGAGACGTCACCACCTGTAGATGAAGTACCACAAATTAAGACTTATGCTTAACTTAACAGTTAAGGGGTTTTTGTTTAACGAAATCACTATTTATGTTCACGTCGAAGTTTGAAGCGGCCATGTCAGGAACAGGGCTCGAACTCACGACCTCCCAGTAAGCAAACGATTTAACTACTGAGCTACCGAAATGTGTAATTGAAACTCGGCGAAGAAAACGCTGTAACATGAAGAACAAACGATGTTACGTGTTCGACAACGGTCCGTAAAAAGTAAAGGCTTTGGTAAGTTTAGAAACACTGTCAAGCTTTTCTGCATTTGACGTTGACGCTAATTAGAAGAATCTGAAAGCATTTAGTAACCATACAGAACGCCATTGTGAGTAATCAACCCAACGTCTCATCAAAATGGAATGAGTACTATGTAAATATGAAATACTTAATAATATTTGGAAAACTACAATAGCACAGTAATTTCATCTTATAGATTTCTTTTTATCTTGATAGAGCAATTGGTTGCAATCCTTATCAAAACTTCAATAATCTCACCAACTACATACGATATCACACTATAACTTTTAATCCTTACAGTGATTGTAAACAATGACAGTAAGGAAGAATTTCTTTAATCCATAAACGCCACTTCAGAGTCGCTTTAACAAATCTGTCAAGTGATGCCTTGTATTTAGAAGCAAATTGGATTACACGTTGAAGATGATGCGATTTCGTATTGGAAACATGCAGGAAAATAGCGAACATTGGAGGCACCGGGTGTCCGTTTGAAATGTTTGTCATTTTTATGATTTCCATTGTGAAGTTTCTTTTGTCCTATCGCGGAAAAGATGATATAGAAACTGATCAATAAAGTGGATTATTATGGACTGAAGTTCTAAGACTGCGTAAAATTGCTCAAACTCTGACCAACATTACAACCATCGGATTGTCTTCGAAGCAGTGTGTGACTAAGAGTATGCTTTTAGTAGCGGTAATTGTTTTTGGATTTTTTGGTCAATCTGTGGATTGTATAGAAACTGTCCCATACCAACACGGATTTCCGATAGGTAGGTGTCTTACAAATCGTTTGTTGATAATCTATCGTGTTTATTTTGCTCCCGTAGATATCAATGTATATTGTACAAAACTAGACTGTAGTTTCAATCGGAGTACTTGGATTCATTCTTATATCCCACATACCAGTAATTTTAAGGTACATGTATATTTACTTCAACTAATTTGTAATAGTAAATGGTGTTAGTTATTTACAAACAAACAAATTAAACTAAATCAATATATATTGTATTTTTAGAAGAATAAAAAAAAATCACTTCCACAGATGTACACCTACAGTGCTAAAACAGAATAACATCAGCTATAATGAAATTGTAGTAGTAATTATAGCTTATTTTACAATCACTTTCTGTCCGAGTACTCTTAAATTTCTGCAGAAATTACGTTTTGGACAATGTGCTTCGCAGGTGCCATATTTGATTGGAATGATGTCTATGCTAAGACTGGGTTCTACTACGCCATGAACAAGATACTTCGGCAGAAGGAAAATCAGTTTAATTTCTCTACAATCATAGAGGACGTCTCCATAAACGACAGCTTCCAACTAGTACAAAAAAGTAAGCTTCATTTTACTCAGAATGATTTAGAACTCAGGATATACGTATATTTAAAGATTTCTTTGTAGAATACACATATGTATCTACAGTAATTGTCAGTAGTGTAAATAATTTATTGTAACAAGTTGAAGGAATGGAAATTACATTTCCAGCATTAGGGTACATTGCTACAAATTTTCCGGGAATCTTTCTCTCCGTCATTCATAGAAGTCATAGTTCTAACAAGTTTTCTAATCATAATTGTGATATGCCAGCATGTTATGATAGGTGTTACGAATGGAAGAAAGTAAAATACCATATACAGAACATCGTAGGATTCTATTTATTGATTACAAATTCTTATTTTCATTCATGTTGATTCAATATGTCCCATCGAACTCGAAATAGAACACATCACAGAGTCTTTCACATCTGCTTCCTATCTGGGTGTTTTATTCAACATTGAAGTTGATGGTAAACTAAAAACTCAACTTTATGACAAACGGGATGACCAACATTTTCATCGCGAACTTCAAATATTTATGTAGCAATATACCATTATCACCTGCATTTGGTGTGTATATTTCAACTGATTCGATACGCAGGAGCATGTTCTGTGTATGATCAGGTTTTAAATCGAAATAAACTACTGACAAATAGTTGATTTTACAGGAGTTTTAGTGATCTCGTTTAAAGTCATAATATCGCAGATTCTATGGTCGTTATAATAACGATGTAATTTGCAAATACAACCAGTAATTAGGCTGATGTTGTCTGGCGTGTTTCATACTAATCGTTGGATCGTTCTTTATATAGCAATTTGGACTACAGATTACTCCGTTTACCTGATCAAGATATAGGGCTCACTGCGGGTGTAATCTCTTCACATGGGATGCTTACTCCTCCTAAGCACTGATCTCGCCTCTAGTGTGTCTTACTCTTACTTTCACATTCCTTATAAGAATTGTGAAATTGATCACTGCTCCTTATCTTCACTTTTATCTTATTTTCACCTTAGGGACATCGATTTTATCATTTTTATATTTTATTTTCAAATTATCGTTCTCTGTATGATTGATTGTATATATTTGGTTGTAATTTTATGCAAATATATATGAAATTGATGTCTCATCAATGTATAGAGCTCTATTGACTATAAATTAAACAAGGGCAAAAATAGTTTCACATTGTTTAAGATATGCAAGTGTAGCATGGATTTCTTAATTCCACATTATAATTACATGAAAGGAAATCTGTATTCTCTCCAAGTCTCAATAAGCATTCAAATATGTGTCAAATGAGAAAAATGCATCTTCTAGACACATACAATGTATAAAATGTGTCTATATTTCTAAAGGTGATTGTGTTCTGTAGTGAGACAATTCACTGACGACCTTGAGCAATATGTCCGCAGAGCGAGGGAATTTTATCCTTATAAATGAAATTTTCTATAGAGATCAAGATCATAAACCATATAAAGTTTCCATTTTAATATGAAGTACAAATTGTGTTTAAATTGTAGTTTTACTTATATTCGATCGAGCATCATCTTCATTAAATATTACAATCTTAAAGTTCGAAATTTCTGAAAACGTCGGAGTTAGGCCATCGCTACTTTTTTTCTAACTTCGTTATCTAAACTTATACTACTGTATGAAAAATCTAACAATGATTAAATTTATCATTAAATTATCAAAGACAAACATAATTCAGATGATGTCCTACTGCACTTTAAAAAGACTACAAAGACTCTCAAACATGCATGTATCAAATAATATTTCGCAGCAATGTATTCTGTCGTCCTAGTCATTCCTTTCTACATTTACTCATTAACAATGGAGCGTATCGCACATCATCTCTGTTTTAAAGAGTCTGACAATATACACGATTCGTATTTAGCTTTCAGTTGATTCGTTTGACTGACCTGATTTAAATCAAAACATTAAATGTCTTTCTCAATCCTTAATTGATGTTTCCATTAGTGTGATGTGTTGGTCTGGATGATTGAAAGAACATCTGATGTGAAGTATCAGAGTTTACAAGGAGAAGCTGGATTGGAAAAAATACGCAATTACCAGAAAACCATCCCATCCATACCCCACTCATCACAAATAAATTGAGGGTTTATTGTGGCACATGGTTATTTCGCCTCTAGATAGATTTAAACAAATGGAGACATTAACCTGAACGTACGTGTTTCAATACGTGCATAAGAATCCCCCTCTAAGCATTTTTTTTAAACAGACGAATGACTGTCTGTAACATCTCTACTTCAACTTCTTTTGAAAGCCGTATTAATTAAAAACGTGACAATTCAGGAGGCAGCCCCTGAGGAACCGTCACTGCCGTTCCACGCAGATGATTGCTGAATTTTTCCTCGGTATTTCTATATTGTTTCGTCCATCGCCATGACAACCATGTGCAATTATGGATCCCAGTATTCCTTTAATAAAACACGAAAATTAAATTTTTGGATACTATTAAAGAATACTGAATAAAACAAAATCTATGAAAATATAAAGTTTGATGTTCTTATATAGGTTGTAAAAACAGACCGAGGATAAATTTATGTTACTACTAACTCGTTTAAATTTTAACCCAAAATATTTCAGATCAAGCATGGCAAGGTTCGCATTATGATTCGTTATGTAGATGAATTAGAAAATGGGATGTCATACAAACATGTATAGTAAAGATATACAAATTAAAGAACCTTGCATTTGGGAATAGAGTTTAAATTATATACAATCAGAATGGTTTTCGTCGAAATCGGTCAGTTGTCCTTTCGTAAGGAGACTGATAGTTGCATTTAGATCCCCACGTTGTTTCAAATCGACTGAGTAAAGTTCTGATACGAAAGAGCGGAACAACACGTTTCCGGAAGTTGAATTTATGTTTCCGCAAAAACGTTAGGATTCCGCAAAATGTATTTCGCAAAAAATTTGGCATTACAGTTCCGTAAATATCTTACCTGGATTACAGGTAAAAACAGAGAACTTTTATGGCATATTTATTTCAAAATTCAAAACACAACATACAGCATGAATGTTACCAACATTGATAAAATGACATGATACAACACGCTTAATAAAATATTGCATACTGATAAAATATTCTAAATTTTATATGAAAAGGCAAAGATAACGAACAGCGATCAATCTCATAAATCCTATATGAAATACAAATTAGAGAAATGGGCAAGCATACCAGAGGTGGATCAGGTGCCGATAAGTAGAAATAATCCGCTGTTGACCGGTCACATCCCCAGTGTATTTATGTATAAAATTGGAGCCATAACTTTTACATGTCTGTCTGTTTGGGCACCAAATTTGTACCCGACAGCCTTTAGAAATCAATTTGGAAAACTTTCGTATACGAGGGCTGTTCAATATGCAATGTGTACTGTAGGGTATCTCAAAAGCATTCGACTTAAATAATGAAATGACCGTTACGTCCCTTCAAAGTATACTCCACGGTTTGAAATACGTACTTTCAACCTCTAAATCCATTTCTGAAATGCGTCACGGTACGCTGATTTAGATAGACCTCTGCGGCACTGACTGATGGTTGAGCCAAGGGCTTGTCTGGACTTGTAATTTTAAGTTTTGGAAAAAGGATAAAGTTGCATGGGTCTAGATCTGGAGAGTATGATTGGTGTGGCAAGACGGTAACCTTCTCCGACTTCAAAAATTGCTTCACAAGCTTAGATGTATGTGATGGAGCATTATCATGAATTAGACGAACATGCCTAAATCCTGACACGGGGCGTTGTTTATGATAATATTTCTTGACCTTTTTAGTACAACGTCTCGGTAATACCGACCTGTAACAATTTTGCAATTCGGCACCGGAATTTGTACAGCTATACTATCACATGAGGAGAATATACAGTAAAGAACCTTCTTTGTGCTTATGGTTCTTTTGGCAACTACAGGTCTTCTATCGTGTTCAGTTAGCCATATTTTGTTTCCAATATTTCTTACTGGTTCGAAATAGTGAACCCATGTTTTGTCACTAATAACAATGTTTCGCAATTGTATTTTATTGAATTTGGGAAACATTTTGAGCAATTGCTTAGCTGATTGTACTCGTACCTGTTTTTGGTCATCTGCAAATATATGCGGTATGCATCTGGCAGAAATTTTTCGTACTTTCAAGATACACTTCTAAATGAAATGCACCTGCGTTAGCGATATGCCAACAGCTTTGGCATATCACGTATCGTGTACCTGTTACCACTTTCAATTATTTTCCTGACTTTTGAGACATTTGCCTTGCGTGTTACAGTAATAGGTCGGCCAGATATTGCTGTATATTTGACGGACTCTGTGCCTGTCAGAAATTTCTTTCTCCACCTACGAACTGTCTCATAAGATACCTTATCAGACCCATACATTTTACCCAATTCAGTAAAAATCTGCATTAAGGAATGACCGAGTTTTGAGCGAACTTTTATATAAGCTCCAATTTCTTCAATATTCTCAACCTGTGTCACAACCATATCTACAGCAGAGGTCAACGACTGGCTCTAATGAAATGACTATAAGTGGAGCTGAAGACTGGTGTTTATACCATTGGAAAGGTATTGAATAGAGATATTCAAGAGAATCATCATCCACGAAATCGTGCAAAGTGTTATCGCGCTGTGGTACAATAGACATTACATATCGAACAGCCCTATCACATAATCTGTTCCGGTGCTGTCAGATTTTGGTGCAAGTTGTTTAGAGCTTTTGCAACACGTGAATACTAATATATTTGGGAGTGGGGATTGAATTAAAAATTGAAATGGTCATGAAAAGACGAAACGTAATGCTTGGGAACAATAATAGTTGTAATTTTTTTAAACGTAACAACACTTTTTTGCGTAAAAGTAAAAATTACAGTTTTCAAAATCTGCGGAAAAGTAATACACCCATTAAAGAGAAATTGTAAGAAATTCTAAACGAGGGTCATTCAACAATTAACTCTAATTACCTAGTTAGATAATTATGTATGTTTTGTTTTATTAAAAGACAACATTTTGTACCGATTATTGGAACTGCGTTTACAAGTGTAACATTTATATCAGTACCGGATAATGCATTTTGAATGTCTGTTACCTTTCAAGATTTTGTGCATTTGTGTTTTAGTTCGAAGAGTTTGACAGCAAAACTTGTGGGTTTTTTTTAATCAATACAGGATAGTTTTGTATTTTTACATGTTCACCAATAGTCACCTGTAATTCGTTTTTTTTACGAGGCAGAATTTATTCAAAAGCTTCTACATGAGAAGAAAAACTAGCATGCTGTGGCCTTCAACTCGACATTTAGATATATCGACAACGTTTTATCTGTTAACAATAATAATTCATATGTCGATTTAGTATATCCCAATGAACTCGCAATAAGACACCACAGCGTCTTCCATATCTGTTTGAAACTTAATTATTTTACTAAACTTTGTTAACGGCTAACAAACAACTCAACTTTATGACAAACGGGATTAATTCTGCTTTTCCACCGTCAGCCTCATGTATATATGTAACAATATCCCATTGTCACCTGCATATGGTTTTATGTCTCTCATCCGATTTGATACGCATGAGCATGTTCTGCATATGACCATTTTTAAATCAAGGCAAGATCCTGACAAATAAATTGACATTACAGAGGTTTCAACAGTCTTATTTAAACCCTTTCCGCAAATTTTATGGATGTTATACCGATCTAATTTACCAATACAAGCTGTTATTGGGTAAAATGCCATGCGCCGTGTTTCATAATAATTGAGGCCGTTATTTGCACATTGATTTTGACTTTAGATCACTCGTTTACCCGACAAATACATGTATATTGGGCTAACGGCTGGTGTGACTGCTTACTCCTCCTAAGCACCTAATCCCATCTCTGTTTTGCCCTGCTTCTAGTTTTGGTTCTTTGTGGGAGTAATAAGATTAATTACTGTTCGTTGTCTTCACCTTTTCATGCTCTGCTGATTCCAATTTAGCGAAAGGACAAGGTTCACTTAGGACCTGATGTGGCCGTGTAAGTTTTCAGTAGTTTAATACTAATGAATTACACTTTTCAACATAATAATATTTGAATGGTTCGGTCTGATTGAAGGCCTGTGATTATGACACGGTGTTTTCTATATGTACTTAATGACATTATAAAGTAAGCCATATAGGTAATTTTCTAAATTTTTATTTCATAAAAGCCAGATAGGCATTTTTCAACGTTTTGAATAGAAAACAAAATGCGATATAATGTTTGACTCGTGGATTACTATTTTTCTTTGTAGTGGAGGATGAAATATTGCATTAAACTTTAAAAAGTCACTTTCCCTGTTTTTCCATAAAGGAAACTGACATGTGAAGGTGAAGTGCTTATTTTTTGTATACTTAAAGTTACATAAAATCAACATTTTTTGGAACTGACTTTCAACAAGGCCATTTGGTACAGAAAATGAAGCCAGTTCTGTCAATGAACCGTCCTAAAATATCTTTTATTTGATCGAAAATCGTCAAATTCGTCATTCTTCTTAGTAGCATTCAGTGAATACCATTTCACCATGTTGAATATGATAACGTTTTGCAAATATGTACTCTGAAATGTACCAAAAGAAAAAAAGGTCACGGAAAATTCAGGGCCATTTTAACGGGAAGTCTTTAATAATTTATGCCTTAATCTTACCACAAGTAGATGATTACCAAAACTAATGGATAAAAGATACACCTTTGGAACAGATGTCATTTGACCAATCAATTGCAGAGAAGCTGCGAAGCCTTTATAAGATTATATTCCCCTTCGGAGTACTCATAATAGGGACTTATGACGCGGTAAAGACATAACGACAGGGTTTTATTGTAGAAGGGTAATTGAAAAGAGGCCTCACGATTAGGACATTTAGCAGGGACTCCCAGTAATGTTGGATCATCAATTATATATCATTTTCCCATTGAGTGTGCCAACGTCTTCCAATACCGAAACTTTATTGTCCATGTAACAGAATATTATTCAAATGTGCTAATGAGACGACGAAATGATGGCCTTTTGTGAAATCTGTAGTGACAGCAAGGCTGGATGAGAAGCGCGAGATTATATCTTGATGACTCTCTGTTCTGTTTTCACAATAATCCCTTCGTGTGTCGTGTACTCAGGGCCATAAAATTTTCATCGGAATTGCGACTACGTCTAATAAATTTGTCAAAGGCAGCTTTATGAAAACAGTCTTATGGATTAAAAATACAAAAAGAGAAGATTGAATTATTATGTTGACTATGCTATTTTGTGCTTCATGTTTTAATGTGATATCTGAAAAATATCAACTAATAGAAGATCTTTACTTCATTGGTTATTATGCCATGTCTAGGTCTAATTTGGAAGTCGGAATAATTTAAGAGACAATACAAAGGAAAACCCCTGAAGTTTTCTGTGAAATATTAATCCAAAGATAGTTTTGCAATTTTCACTAATTTTCTCTTGTGATAACTCTCAAAACTTACCACTATACGATGCTATTGACCAATTAAATGAATTGATTACCTATGACGTAGTCAATTCTTTCTGGTCAATTTTTCATTTATCTTCATGCCACAGAAATTTCCAACAACCACCACTTCTCCTCCTAAACCTCTTTACGCTCTAAAAAATTGTAGGATTCATGTGCCCTTTTTGTGACCACCTCTTTGCTCTATTTAGGGCTTTTTAGCTTTTGTACAGTTTTCATTGACTGTGCTACTTTGTGTCATGTGACTAATCAGCCTATTTTAAACTCTATCGGGGGCCTCCGTGGCCGAGTGCTTAGAGCATCGGGCTCAAAATCACAAAGCCTCTCACCTCTGTCGGCGCGTGTTCGAATCTCGGCCGCGGCGTTATATGAGCAAGTTTGCCAGTTTACTTGCGGAAGGTCGGTGGTCTCTTCCCAGGTACATTGTATCTGGGTTCTCTCCTCCACCAACAAAAACTGGACGCCACCAGATAACTGAAAAATTGTTGAGTGTGGCGGAAAGCAATAAATAATTAATCAATCATTAAACTCTATCTAGTCAGTTTTGAAGTTAGTAGTCAATTCTCTGATGTAAGCCCAGCCAATTAAGTGTTAGGTATGATTATGTAATATGCGATTTCAGTTTTTTTAGTCATTTGTCATTTTAATAAATGACAAATTCACACACAATAGTATTCTCTGTACAGCTAAAACAAGCTGCAAATTACAAAATTGAGGACATAAATACTAATCTAAGCTTTCACAATACAATTGCATGAGAAATACTAGTGCTTCTACAAACTGAGTTTGTCACTTTCGATATTAATTTGTATTCAACACAAAATTAGCCAGAAATAAGAATGTAGCTTTGGCTTGGTCATGTATTTTGCAAAACCTGATAGATACTGTGATACGACAAATTGATAATGATATCAAAATCTTTCCTTTAAACTCATCTGTTTGGAAAGACCATGAGTGATATCATTTCATACGCTTTATCTTGGACAAAAATGAATCCCATAATCAAATTTGGAGCGATAGAATAATTGTCATTTTTGGTTTCACAGTTGAAGCAATCAGTAAATTATGAACATGTGTCTCTCAAATTCGGTGTTTGTTGTGTAGATTTGTCTGCGCTGTGTTTTAATGGTTCTTTGCATGAACATCAATCGCAGTCCCCGTAAAACTGCTTCTGTTTTGTTCCGAATTTTTTGCCAGCAGAGTGGCTAATAACTCCATTTCGTAACTGTTTCTTTTGAAACAAAAATCGATGAAGAAACAAAGTTTAATGCCGATTTTGGTATCAGAAACTGGGAATGCCACAAGGGTAAGAGGGGGATGCATCTACGTCATCCATGTTTTGCCTACCATAAATCATACTATCAAGAGCAATCATCGTCACTGACGACAGGATATATGACGGATACAGGAACACTATCTGTTCGTGACACTGTTACATACATCCTAATATTTAAGACAGAAAAATGTAGATATAATATATCTTGAAATGAAAACCATAAGTAACCAAAGTAAATGTAGAAAATTACGACCTTTCGTCATCGAATGAACAATCATGGCAGCTCGACTCTGCATTCGTTGCTAAGAAATGAAGAGTATATCTTTGCTCTTTTAAATTACTTTGTTGAGATCAACCGTATTGTCTGTTTACATAATTGACATTTGTTTTGAGTCAGCAGAAATATTTTTTATCTCAAAACAGTTATTTTAATCTTATAACTTAGGAACTAAAAAATTTTGAATTGATTTTTTTGCAAACATTTGTCTTGATGCGTGCTTATTTAAATAAATGGTACATGTAGTTTTGTAATTGATCATATAGATTTTTAAAGATCTGACTTGTTGTCGATCAGATATTTACATTTAAGTTATCTGACATTTTTTCAGCATTCCTTGAATCCTCCATATCAGGGTATTTTAATTGTGGAATCAGAATATTTATGAATGTTTGTAAATTGTAAGTTTCCACACTCTCTTATCTTCCTGTGTAATTTACGCCTCTTTACATACTAAATTCAATTAGTTACAAAATTTGGATGACTGTGTTGTTATTTTATGTTAATTCGTGGGAACCACTTCTCGTGGTTTGTCAACATTTTACACTATTGTTGGAATGTAATTTCGTGGATATGAATTATGTACATTGGGATATTATATACATTCACGTGATAGGGATCCCCACCAAATTCGAATCCTCGCGAAATGATTGGAGAAAACAGTATCACAGCTTAGTTCGTCATTCATTGCGAACACATTAAATAGTATATCTTTTTCTTACATTTAATTTTCCTTTACAGTTTGTGGTCACTTGTCAAATGGAGTCTTCGCTTTAGTTGGATCCAAGTCTTATATTTCCCGCGAAGTCATGGACTCCTATACACGTGTATTTCACATGCCTTACCTAAGCCCAAGCACAGACCACCATCCTCATCACAGCAAGCAATTCTCCATCTTCATGAAGCCAGATGGGACTCGGGCTATCGCTTCTGTTATTAAACATTTAAAATGGACTAAATTTCACTACATATACGACACAGATTCCGGTACGTTCTCATTTTAGGTACTGGTATAATTCAGTATAAGATTCATATTACTCATGTCTGCGTAATTGGAACATGTACAATATCACTGGTTAATTAATAGTTTTGATATGCATTTCATGGGAATCCAGTCAGCTTTTATTGTTGCAAATAGGTTGTTTACTTTTTGTTATCAAATCCCCAGACGTGGTGTTCTCTGGATTTAATTCTGTCAAGACAATCCTATTCGGACAATTATTTGATTGTCTCTCCATATAAGTCTATCTTGGCCGGAATTCTGGCTTTCTAAACTTGTTATATAGAGTCTCTGAGGGTTCACCCATTGCATGTAATCTGACAGCTGTCTCTACAGTGAATTGTGAAGAAGATGGCAGTTTTACAGATACAAAGTACACAAAACACTTTGTTTTATGAATAAAGACAAGTAGTTTTCAACCTCAAATTCACATATTGCCATGTTATTTTGCACAGGGTAATTTATATATATATATATATATATATATATATATATATATATATAGAGAGAGAGAGAGAGAGAGAGAGAGAGAGAGAGAGAGAGAGAGAGAGTAGTACATCTGCTGTAATATCCTATCCAATTTGATTTAACCAGGCTTGTCTCGACTTATGGAACTTAAGTTGCTTTTAAGAGATCAAGATCAAAAGATCACAGTCGTGAGTTCCCGGCGCCTAAGGAGTCTACAGGAGGCCCATAGGGACCTCAGAATGCTGGACAAACTACACGGACCTTTAAACAATACCCACTCAATTAATATAGTATTTGATTTTTCAAATGAGACGGCGTACGATACCATATTAAATCAGGTTAGCAAACTATGTTTTTATTTTGTACTGAAATATCACGTGTTTGATGTTTTATATAATCTCTTTGAAATTACGAAATTGTTTTCTCAGATACGAAACGTTGGAATGAATAAAAATGGATATTCCTATTTACTCGGAACTTTGGTGAGTTTACTGTTATCACATAGAAAAATAGCATTATAATACAAAGTAACAACGGTCTCTCAAGGCTTCCAGTGTGCACAGATAAGCCTTCTGTGTCATTTGTACCATGCAGATATCACTATTCTTTCTTTGCCCAAGATAAAGATATGCCCTCTACGTTGTTATAGGATATAATCAACCATGATTTAGACCGATTTTCGCACGGTGGGGTAAACATCACAGGTTTCCAGCTAGTCGACCATCAGTCTGAGGTTGTCCAAAACTTTCTAGAGGAATGGAAACAGTTACCACGTTCCATCTGGGAAGGAGCAGGGGAAACAGTCAGGGTGAGGATATTTAGGAACAAAAACAAGGAAAAGGTTGAAATACTAATTCTGTTATCATGTATAATTCTAACTGGTAGTTCTTTGCTCGCAATTCGGGTTGCACATTTGCATCCAGTTATTGAGCTCAATTCAATGGGATTAAGAGCTCAATATTTACAAATGTGAGTTCCCAGCCGTTTTAAAACATTTTACCTCACTGCAAGTTGTATGTTTCCCATTTGAACTTACTAATCTATTGTTGTATGACAGTTATTCAAACATACGTCCTTTCGACGACCGGGCATTTTAAAGAATGTTCCGTAGAGACAAAATCATCAAAAAACATGAACCACTATATCAATACACACTCGGCATCAAGGAAAAGTATGTTTAATATCCTACAGAATGAGCATCAGGATAGTCCTCTAGTGTCCAAAGGCTACGGCGCAAGGGTCACTCCGACAAGAAGTATGCGCGAAAGTCGTTTTTGGTGGCTTTCAGGATGTATATATTTTTTCACCTTTCGCCCTCTCCTTTATTTCGTTACCTTTTATTGAGTTTTCCCTCTCTTTTGATGCCTAGATTGTATGTTTGCCTATTAAGTGGAACCTACACCGGTCCAATTTTGAAGGATATGTGAATCCGGAAACATGCTTTCATGAAACTCCTCTGCTTGTCGTAGAATAAAAAAGCAAACTTTTGTAATTTTAAAAAAGGTCAGATGCAACTTCCCCTTCCGTACTACTCCATATTTGTGATGATACCCTCCCCTGTAGCTCAGCGCAGAGGGAGGTGGGGTCACAATATCTGTATTTGTCCATTACGCATTTTTACTTTACTGCTGTGGAAAGGATTTAGTATTGTTATACAAATCATTTTCCAATTTATATTTTCAGTAATACAACAATTGTCTTGTTTCGTTTTACTTTATCTATCGATGAATACAAAGCCCAGTCAACTGACGTACAAAGCTAGATATTCGTAACATGAAACATTGATTGATTGATTAAATATTGTTTAAAGTCCCGCTCAAGAATCTTTCACTCATATGGAGACGTCACCACTGCCGGTGAAGGGCTACAAATTTAGGCCTATGCTCGGCGCTTATGGCCTTTGAGCGGGGGGGGGGGGGTATTTTACGTGACACACCTGTTGTGACACGGACCTCGGTTTTTACTGTCTCATCCGAAGGACCGCCCTATTTAGTCGCCTCTTACGACAAGCAAGGGGTACTGTGGATCTATTCTAACAACCCACGGAGTTAACATGAAAGATGTTACGTAATATGAATATAACGAATATCAATATACATTGTCAAGGGTATCTTCCGAAGTCAAGAGTTTGTTATACATCACACTTCTCACAAACTGGTGGAAGATTACGTTTCATAAAAAGCGGTTGATGGCATTGCCATTTTGAGATAAAACATAAATTTGACCTCAGGTAAACATTGACTATTAGCCGATCAGTGTTCATATTTGTGTGACGACTATGCGAGTGGATTTAACATATCAATTGATTTTGTTGAAATATATGCACTATCAGAATTTTAGGTACATACCAAAGAACTTCAATAGGTGACCGAAAACTGTGAAAGAATTTGTACAAAGAGTCCCTTGTCTCACTGACAGAGCACCAGTACACACATGATGTCAACTTCGATGTTGTACACATTAACATGTGTTTTACCTATGTTGGAGCACGTGTATTGCCATTATCTGTTTATGTGTTGCATAAGACTATGAATTTCATTGGATCATGTAATCTCTTACGGAGCAGAGTTTAGAAAACTACGAAACTTTCAATGTAATCTGTCGAGGGTTTGTGAGAAATGTACTGGATGGAAAGGTCCTACATATTGAGTAGGTAAATGAAGTAATCTGCAGTCAGATTGATTGATTGATTGATTGATTGTTTTACGTCCCATCGAGAATTTTCAGTCGTATTGAGACGTCACCAGCTGTAGGTGAAGTATCACGAATTTAGGCCTATGCTTAGCGCTTCGGGTCGTAGCAGTGAGGGTTCGTCAACGTGCCAACGCCTACCGTAACACGGGACCTCCGTTTTTAAGGTCATATCCGAAAGACCCGCGATTCTCACTTCTAAATACCAAGCGTTTGGCGATGGAGCAATCACTACCTATTTTTCGTCTTAGGCTTGACGCGGCCATGCCACGAGCGGGGCTCGAACTCACGACCTCCCGGTTACGTAGCGAACGCTCTAACCACTGACCTACAGCGTGCCAAAAACGGCCTAATAATTGGTATGAAACACGACAGACAACTTTGACCTAATGGAAGAATGTACTGTCAAAATAGATCATATTAACGACCATACAATTTACTGATTTGTTTTCCTGCTGATAATGACACTGTACAAACCCCTGTAACATCAACTTGTTTGTCAGTAGCTGCCTCGATTTAAAAACTGATCATATGCAGAACAAGCTCTTGTGTGTCGAATCAGTTGAGAGATATAAACACCATATGCAGGTGATAATGGAATATCCCTACATAGATAATGGACGTTGACGATGGAGATCTCGAACCCTTCACTTGCTTAGATGGTTATGGGGTATCTATAAACATAGGAAAATCTCTGCAAAATCGATTATGGAGTTACTTAAAAACGTGAGACAATTTCTGTAAAATCGGTTTCGCAATTTAAGAACACCCCATGTTTTATACCCACAATACACAGAACATAGATGTTATATACTAATGATTAAAACAAACTAATTTCTAACAAACTGTGTGCAATTGTAAATCATGTTGTGAAATAATTCATCATTTAATTAACAATATTGTAAACGCTAATATTGGTATATGTATTTCAAATACATAGACAGGAATCGTGTTTGCATTTCGATTGATTGATTGATTATATATTGTTTAACGTCCGGCTCGAGAATCTTTAACTCATACGGTGACGTCACCATTACCGGTGAAGTGCTGCAAAATTTAGGCCTATGCTCGGTGCTTATGGCCTTTGAGCAGGGAGGGGTCTTTAACGTGCCATACCTGCGGTGACACGGGGCCTCGGTTTTTACGGTCTCATCCGAAGGACCGCCCCGGTTAGTCGCCTCTTACGACAAACAAGGGGTACTGAGGATTCTATTCTAACAACCCAGATCCCCACGGGATTTTATATTTCGAATTTTACTATATAATAAAGACGTTATTGAATATGGGTACTCTTTGGATGATGTACTCTGAAGTTCGCGCATATTTAACTTAAATGACGCCTATATTCAGCAATATACATTCAATAACTATAAACGTACTGCACATGGAACTCTACATGTAAAAAATGTTTTAATGCAATTGTTCTATGTTTTATTAATAGGTGGAGTCCGCACTCATGGTTGATACTGTAAACCTGTTACGTGAAACTATTCAAACGATGTTAACGAACAATTCCGAGGTCTTCAGATCAACATTTAGAAGAGCTAAAGTATACAACTATGACTTAACAAAGGGTATACCGTGCACTGGTAGTAAGCCTTGGATGCACGGACTTAATATCATGAATAATATACGAGAGGTTAGTAAAATATATTCCATAAGAAAACCAACCACACTATTAATAAACAATTGTAAACTGCGTCAAATATTCCTATATCACGTTACATTTTTCTTTATTCTAAAAATCATTTACAATACATGTATAATGATGGCAAAATCATAAACGTTTTTTCACATTGACAAAAGAAGAAATCTGTAATGTATTTATCTGCAGATTTCCATTAATGGTCTGACTGGAGACATACATATTGATGAAAATGGACACAGATATAATTATACTGTCGGCGTCTATGAAGTGGGATTTAAAAGAAAACCAAGAAAAGTAAGCAATCATCTATAATTTTAATCAACCATAAATAAAAATGATACATCTATATTTCTTTTCATTACTTTAGAAAAAATTAATTAATTTTAAGATCTTGTGTAACACCCCCCTCCCCAATTTTATGTGCAGTAGAGGTTTACCCTATGCAAACTGTTTTTCGTAAACAAAAACTCTTAGCAAATCCTTATCACGTCTTTTGTCAACAAATAAGTTGATTTGCAAAATTTTAATGCACAAAAAATATGTGGCACTTTCATCAGACTTTTCCAAAAAAAAAAAATTAAATGCAGTATTTTTTCAATGCGCCAAATTATGTGGCGTACTTGATGCATTGACACAAATGGATTGGGACTCAAAGTTGTTCGTGATTTAATGTGTAAAAACCATGCTTTTGTGTTTAATAATGAAAAAAAAATGCATTTTGAAATGGAGGCAATAATATATTTCTACGATCCCCATTTTTATTTATCTATTTATTCATTCATTCATTTATGCTACATTAACAACCAAAATATATCAACCTGCAAACTGTTATAGCTGTGTGTATATATATATATATACCATATTAATTGAAAATTACTATCATGAAAAGTTAAAAGTAGGAGCTTTTTCATCAAGCTATCTAAGTAATACACTTTAATTAGATTACACAATTTAATTCGATAGATTAAACAGTAACACAGCTAATTTCCCAGTTATGAACTTGACGTCGCAAACTGAATTTAGTAAGTAAGTAAAGCGTGGACGACCTTCAGGTAATGGAGGAACTCGTTCAGCCATAAAAGACAGACAGGGAACGGGGTGGGAAGAACCACTTTGAGCGATAGACGTGTGAAGAAGGGGTTAAATTTAATGTTCAACATAAAATCATTTTAATACGACTATGTATTATAAACATATCCGCTTTCTGTGTGATGTATTTACCGGTACATGTATTATAAACATATCCTCTTTCTGTGTGATGTATTTACCGGTACATGTATTATAAACATATCCGCTTTCTGTGTGATGTATTTACCGGTACATGTATTATAAACATATCCTCTTTCTGTGTGATGTATTTACCGGTACATGTATTATAAACATATCCGCTTTCTGTGTGATGTATTTACCGGTACATGAATTATAAACATATCCTCTTTCTGTGTGATGTATTTACCGGTACATGTATTATAAACATATCCTCTTTCTGTGTGATGTATTTACCGGTACATGTATTATAAACATATCCTCTTTCTGTGTGATGTATTTACCGGTACATGTATTATAAACATATCCTCTTTCTGTGTGATGTATTTACCGGTACATGTATTATAAACATATCCGCTTTCTGTGTGATGTATTTACCGGTACATGAATTATAAACATATCCTCTTTCTGTGTGATGTATTTACCGGTACATGTATTATAAACATATCCGCTTTCTGTGTGATGTATTTACCGGTACATGTATTATAAACATATCCTCTTTCTGTGTGATGTATTTACCGGTACATGTATTATAAACATATCCGCTTTCTGTATGATGTATTTACCGGTACATGTATTATAAACATATCCTCTTTCTGTGTGATGTATTTACCGGTACATGTATTATAAACACATTCGCTTTCTGTGTGATGTATTTACCGGTACATGAATTATAAACATATCCTCTTTCTGTGTGATGTATTTACCGGTACATGTATTATAAACATATCCTCTTTCTGTGTGATGTATTTACCGGTACATGTATTATAAACATATCCGCTTTCTGTGTGATGTATTTACCGGTACATGTATTATAAACATATCCGCTTTCTGTGTGATGTATTTACCGGTACATGAATTATAAACATATCCTCTTTCTGTGTGATGTATTTACCGGTACATGTATTATAAACATATCCTCTTTCTGTGTGATGTATTTACCGGTACATGTATTATAAACATATCCGCTTTCTGTGTGATGTATTTACCGGTACATGTATTATAAACATATCCTCTTTCTGTGTGATGTATTTACCGGTACATGCATTATAAACATATCCTCTTTCTGTGTGATGTATTTACCGGTACATGAAGGAATATTTTCCTGTGTGCACTACGCACGTCCACAATTTACGTCAATCATTCATAAATATCAGAAAGTCATCGTTTTCCCACTGAATTTAATAGATCATTGCTTCATTAATATCAATTGATATTTCATAGAATTTGTCAGAAATTGATATTTGATATATACGTTATCATTCTGACAAAATTTTGGTCTGGTTTCCAACTGTTTAATACGTTATACATACCTGTAAGTATACACATGAAAAAAGTATTGCAGCACCAAAGTTATTCCATTAAAATGTTTTGAAAACAGCAATAATTTTGAATTCAGAAACGCAATTCACTCAGTAACTTTGTTAACACAATACTGTATCAAATTGTTTTTTTTTTTTTATCTATCCATCTAGAATCGCGACTATGGTCCAATAGAATGACAAGTTTTGTATATTGAAGTAGCAGTACATTTGACAAATTAGGTTTAGTTTTTTTTTAGCACATTTGAATTATGGGTCCTCCGCAAATCTCGAATGCAATTCGAGGCCGATTATTGGAATGATGGGAGCAGATGGCGAGTCATCACCATGTACAAAGAGGATTCTGTTTTTGCTTGTGCCATTTTATCCATTTTTTCAAAAACCTTATCCAATATAGCGACATTTTATCTATGAAACTGACATCTTGTCAATCTGCAATAGTAAACGGACATATAGTACATTAGTATGTACATGTAAGGTGCAAACAATCAGTTAATGCAGCCTTTAACTCCCTAAATCTAACCTGTATTTCAATGTTTGATTCTGAAAATAAAATGCATATATTTGTTTTCACACAATTTTAAAGATAAGAGAATAAGCAATGGAAGTTAAACGCCTTTCATTCTTAAAATACAATGAATAATGTGTTGTATCTTTCTGTCCCTTGTTACAGATAGGAAGATGGGTTGACAAGGTTGGCTTTGTTCCGGAAGGGACTAATAACACCCATAACAATGATGAGGATTTAAAAACCTTAATCGTTACTAGTATTTTTGTGAGTAAATATATTCTCATCTCTTTAAAAGTTCTAAGAGATAAAATAATAAAGATAACAAATAGTAAAACAAATTATAAATCATTTAAAGAATACGAAATTGATGATAGGGAAAACACGGATCCCTGGAAACACTAGAGGTGATATCAGTTGTCAAGGAGTAAGCATTCCCTGTTGACCGGTCACGCCCGCCGTGAGCCCTCTATCTTAATCAGATAAACGGAGTAAATCGCAGTCAAAATCAATGTATAAAGAACAGTCTAACAGTTTGTTTGAAGCACGTCAGACAGCTTTTGACATAATGACAGGTTGTATTCGCAAATGAGATCATTGTAACGACCATACAATTTGCGAAGTGTTGCCTTTAAATACGAATGTTGAAACCCCTGTAACATCAACTTATTTACATTTTGAGCCTTATGTGATATGGGGGTTCGTGGCAGGTATGGGCGGTTCGCGGATGGTGCTTGCTCCTCCTGAGCACCTCTGGCATGTACAGGGGTCCGTGTTTGTTCTACTCTTCATTTTGTATTCTTTACAGGAATTATGGAATTGGTCACAGTTTGTTATTTTTAATTCCCATGCATGTATGGCATAATTTGCATTTGCCTATAGATTTTTTTCAAAGCTACTTTTAGTGATTTCTCTTTTATCGTATAGTTTTTCTTTTATAACTTATCAATTTACAATGAACAGTAATATTTACTTACCATTTGTTTATTTTATTCTCGGAAACATTGCTCGAAAATGAAACGGATAATCCTAACGAGATTACATATATTACATAAATGTTTTAATGCAATAGTCATCTATAACCATTTCCATGACAACAACAGACGTTGCATAAGCTGAAGAAGGAACAATTTCTTCAATACAAAAGGAAAGAAATTCTCAGCTATATAGTCTTTACTCTAAAAGGCCCTTTTTGAAATTAAGAGAAATACATTTATATAACAGATGGCTTTCATTAACAGGAGAGACCATTTCTTCAATATAAGAAAGAATATGAAAACGAGGAAAACAGACGAAAAGTGAAGAACCAAAACGACCTGTACGAGGGTATTACTCATTAGAATTAACACTTATAACACTTCAAATGTCATAGGATACACAACACTTTTATACAAATTTCCCTTTAATGGGGCATGATGATCATCAAAACTTTTAGTGTCATTTGTTGAGTTACAAGATATATAGAGCTCACAGTTCTTTGTTATGTAAACAAGGCTAGTGTCGTGTGTTTGTTTATATTAGTAAAAGTTCCACTTAAAGCAGATTTGTTTTTTCAATTTACAAGGTAATTCTGAAAATTATTAAACAATTTCTAGTGTTTTTCACATCTCATTTTGTTTTAAAGACGATATTTATTTTAAATATATATGTAAACAAACACATGACAACAACCTTCTTGCATAATTATGGATTGGGAGTGCTGTATCACATTTGTAACTCAACAACTGATATTCATTGTTTGGTTTACCTTAATTAAGCATTGTAAATTATAAATATGGAAAATAAAGTTTGAAAATGTTCAGCTCAAATCATGTCTATATCCCTTTAAGCATGAAGTAATAGAGATATACCATTTCTCAATGTTTAATCATAAGTAGATTTTATTTTTAATTTCAGTGAGTAATTAATAGGTGTAATTGATTTTAAAAAAGAAAGAATATACTGGAGCAATGTAAGAATTGTTTACGCTAGAAAAATAAAATGAGTTCTTTAATAAACTTGGATAATACCTGGAACGAAATCTAATGTGTGTAATTTTAATAATAAAAATACATATCTAATTCTGGTTTATTCAGGTTACTGTGTTGATTTGATTGCTGCCGTGTCGGATTTATGTGGAGGATTTCAGTATACTATAGTACCAAACAAAGACTCTGTGTATGGTGCCAAGGAAAACGGAACATGGACTGGTATGATTGGAGAATTGGTCGATGGGGTAAGCTCAGATCAATATTATTAAATAACAATTTTCACTGTTTGTCATGGTTCACTTAATGCACGGTATTCATGTTGTCAGAACAGGTAGTTGCTTTCACAGAACCGAAGATTTTATAAAAATAAAATTCAATGCATAAATATTTACAATAACATTATGAAGTAATAAAATACAATCAAACAATATTTACAATTAATATTCATTTAAAACATCCAAAAAATTACTTTCTTAAACATCACTCTGATTTCACGCACAAGTACTCTTCCTCATTGACAATATATTCGTAGTCTTTGGTGATCAGGTCTTCCAAACATCTGTTGGAAATCCCATGGGCACGACTTGGGCTTCTTCGTTAGCTGACCTGCTTTTATATTTTTATGAGGCAAAATTTATTCAAAAGCTTCTACACGAGAAGAAAAAAAAAATACCTTGCTATCGCCTTCAACTCGACATTTAGATATATCAAGGTTTTATCTGTTAATGATAATTATTTTCATCCATATGTCGATTCGATATATCCCAGTGAACTCGAAATAAAAGACACCAATGTCCTACACACCTGCTTCGTATTTAGATATCTTATCAAAAATAGATGTTAGCGGCAAACCAACAACTCAACTTTATGACAAACGGGATTATTTCAGTTTCTCTGTCGTCAGCTGCCCATATTTATGTAGTAGTATTCCATTATCACCTGCATATTGTGTTTACATCTTTCAACTTCGATACACTTGTTCTGAGTATGATCAGTTTTTAAATCGATGCAGACTACTGACAAACAAGTTGATCTTAAAGGGGTTTCAACAGTCTCGTTTAAAGTCAGCCCTTTGCAAATTCTATGGTCGTTATAACGATCTAGTTTGCCGATAAAACCTGGCACTGGTTTAATTGCTGTCTGACGTGATTCATATCAATTGTTGGGCCGTTCTTTACACATTAATTTTGACTACGGAGTACCCCGTTTACCTGACCAAGATATAGAGCTCACGGCGGGTGTGACCGGTCGACAGAGGATGCTTACTGCTCCTGATTACAACTCTGGAGTCCATGTTTGCCCAATTCTTTATTTCGTATTCGTTATAGGATTTATGAGATTGATCACTGTTAGTTATTTTCACCTTTTCTTATACCAATAATGCAGTGGTGTTGTTTTTTTAAAAATAGGTTTTGATTGACTCCTTATTAATAAAAATTAATAAAATAAAACTGATCAAATAAATATTTTATTCACAAACATCGGTCTCAAAATAAAACGTTTAGAATCATGTGTCAGGAGTCAATAAGTACAATTTATTATACAACAGTTTCGTAAAGAAGGTAAACATTAACAGTCTTCTCTAAAACAACGTTGTCCCATGGTAATTTATCGAAATTAAGCGTACAGAAATATGATTGAGGTTTCTCTCTGTTTACTATGGAAGTCAGTCCTTTACTGGTCTATTCCAGCCTGGTCACGATCGAACTGTCAGTGTCATTTGATTCATCGTTCACTGAGATCGTTCAACAAGTTCTATAGAAGACCTTTAACATGCTTGATATAAATACTTTTTGTTGTGCGTTGAGAATCAGTAGATTTGTTTCCTTTATTTTCACACGGTAGTCATGTTAGATGTATATTTACATCAACTCTTTGTCAATCGGTTATCGTCCTAGTTATCAAATACACTACGATTTTCTCCCGAATACGCCGAACAAAATCTTAAAAAATCCGAATTGAAGTGATCAGTATAAAAATAAATATTAAAGTTATTATATTTCTTTGTCTCATATCTGTATTACTGTGCATAAAATGCAGCTAACAACTCAATTCATCACTTGTCGCACAAATACATTGTATGTAATCTTTTATCAAAAGTACGTGATATGAGAACTATTTCGAAGATATCAGACTTTTTTTATACTAGGAACTCAGATAAGACTATTGATGAGATACTTTTTACTAATCAAGATTGTTTTTTTTTTTACATGTGCAAATATCACCAATCGCCTTGTATGTGTCCATATGAAAATTCTGACATACATGTACGTCAGTAAAATTTGAAAGTTTTTATTAAAATTGTATCATAGTACTACACACGTAAACTTCCCAAAATATGACCAACCACGTTCAGTTTTACATCCGTTTATTCCGGATCTCTAACTACATGTAATATAGAATCTGTTCGATCAAATATCTGAATTGGTCTCCATGACACTGGTCAATATACAACACAGAAATTACGATTGGAATAAAACTGGGAGCTTATTATTCTACTATGTTGTGTTTAGTTGTCATTCCGTATGTATGTTTTAAGAGAAAAGCACAAGTTTGTCAACTTATCACTTAGTTGTCTTGATTTTATAAGGCCAAATTTATATGCTAAGCGTATTTTGTTCATTGTATAATCGGTGAAGCTGATTATACAGGAATTACCTCCATGTTTAGATTCATTATATATTCCCTTATATACATGTACAAACAACTTTGAACGTATTCCTTATCTTAATATCTTAATGTCCATGATATCAAGTTATAAAGGCCCGTAAGTTCCTCAGGAAATGAAATACACTAAAGCAACATACATATATTTATTGCTGACAAAGCATTGATAAATGTAATATTAAATGATGAAGTAGTGTTAACGAAAACTGATTGATTATCGACCCTTTTTACAGCGTGTACTGTTGATTCGGACCTACAGGTTTGCTACAATTCTGGTGATCATCATTCATCCCTATGATGACTCAAAAAAAAATTCCCCTTCCTAAGCAAAAATGTATAACCGATTCTAATTGTTTAACTATTTTAAGATGAATGATCATATTCAAATTTAAAAACATTAGCAATAATTGCACTCGCATTTTACTCGTAGCAAGCATACGTTATGTTAAGAATCGTCTTCCTTTTAGATTGTCCTCATGTCTAAGGAATTCGATTACATTACTGCCGTGTTCTTGTAATAGGAACTATTCGTTCTAACGGAACACTATCGGTATCACTAAAAGCATATCTAAACAATTTCATGTTTGTTAAGATATTTTAGATGTCGAGAGCTGAAATCACACATATTTGTCACACAACATCTGGGAACCATGATTAAATCAGAGTATAAAAATGTTGTAAGTTTGTTTATGAAAATATATCTCATACGATTGGTGTATATCGCTAGTTTGGCATACCATAGTTATAACTCCCGTTGTACATAACTACTTTTGAGATCATCCCTATTGCCTAGTTTGTTGTCCTGCTTATCAATAGGATGTATGAATAAAATGTTATTTGGTTGGTTTTTTTTAATATTTACAATAATATCAAATTTAAAGTATAAACAATATACTAATTTATTTGTTTATTAAACAAAAGCTCGGTATCAACTCTATGTCCATAGAAAAAAAATAACCTGTATCTGATTCTAGAAAGCAATAAATTAATTAATACAAGTACCAGCAAATATTGTGCATAACAATCGCAAGAGAATGGCATTGTGCCCACTGACCTAATGCAAGTAAAAGTTTATAGAGATGTAAACACCATAAACAAATACTCCGAAATTACGATTAGAAAACAAAAGATTATTGTCAACTAGGAACCAGTCCACCCCGGTGGATCACCCATAAGAGGCCTAGCACCTCAACCAGCTGCAACAGGTGGAAGCATTCAACAGGTCCCATCTCTCGTCTATTAAGCCATTCTTGGTGTAATGAATCATTCAATATGAACATATTTACCATTTTCCCTCACCAACGTGTCTCACAGGAATTCCTATTCTCCAATATTCAAGAAAATATCTGAAAACTGAATTAAAAACATTTGAATTCCAACAACACACTGAAATCAAGGTCCCAGTGTTGTTGATTGATCTAAATTAAAGTAGTATAGGTGCACTGTCATTGGTCGTTGATGTGATTTCTAAAAGTCGCAACCAAAACTTGTGTACGTCAACAAAATGAATACTTGGTAAAATGTTGTGGAAAAAATATAACTTTAACAAAAAATTAAATAATTACCAGATTTAATTATTCAATGTCTTCTGAAAGAGATTTCATTCATAGGTACAGGGTGTTTCACAATATATGTCACACATCTAAATGAGTGTTACCACAATGTCAGGCAGAGAATCAAAGAAACTTTAATACCTTAGATAAGCATACTTACCTGAAATTATGACATTGCAAAATATCGGGAAAATAATCATACTATGAAGTCACTGATGACGTCATAATTGATGTCATAATTTCAGGTGTTTTCAAAATGGATTATAACTTGCAACAAAAAGCTGAAATTGTAAAACTGTATTACAAACATAAATATCCTAAAATTGTGCAGAATGTGTTGAAGAAACAGTATCCAGACAACAAAGTGATGTCTAGATTCCAGATATTAAGGATAGTTAAGAAGTTTGAACGAAAAGGCAGTGTAAAGGACGAAAGACACTTAAATCCTGGCCCTACTAAAAAATCAAGGAGTGGTGAAAACATTGACAGAGTGAAGTCTATCATTGAGGAAACACCAAGAAAGTCAGTCAGATCAGTGTTTAGGGAGATGGAGTGTGACAATATCAGTGTCTCAAGTGTATTTAGAATTCTGCGATTCGATTTGTGTCTCACTGCATACAAGATTTCAGTTATGCAGCATCTAAAACCAACTGACATTAAGAGTCGATTAGATTTTGCAATGTGGATTGAAAGGCAGAGCCCGGAATTGGCGGACAGCATGTGGTTTTCAGACGAGGCACACTTTTATTTAAACGCGTCTGTAAATAAACAAAACATGCGCTTTTGGGGTTCTGAAAAACCAAATTTTATGAGGAAAAACCTTTGCATGCGGACAAAATCACTGTTTGGGCTGCACTTTCGTCAACAGGAATCATTGGTCCTTATTTTTTTGAAGATTCTGATGGAGAATGTGTTAGTGTAAACGCAGAACAATACCTAAATTTACTGAAAAGGAAATTTTTACCGCCCTTCAACGGAAAACAACCAACTTCTCAAGTGTTTGGTATCAACAAGATGGAGCTACTCCACACACAGCTACAAGAGTGCTTGAGTGGTTAGACGACACATTTTCAGGACGATATCTTTCACACAGAACTGAAAAACCATGGCCACCACATTCACCCGATTTAAATCTTTTGGATTTTTTCTTCTGGGGATATTTGAAAGACAGAGTTTATACTGACAATCTTGATGGGATAAAGGAACTGAAAAACAATATTAAACGAGAAATCCGCCAGATATCCAGTGAAACATGCAGAGCAGTGATCAGAAATTTCCGCACACGTGTCTCTAAAGTTATTCAAGAAAGGGGTAAACATCTGGAGCATATCATTTGAGGTAATCGTTGCCATGGAAACGGAAATGGGGTGTGTTTGATATCCGTGACTTAAAATATTAATTTTGGATACCTGTTGATTAAAATGATACATAAAATGTATATGTAGCTTGTGTAGTTATCATTCTTTCTGCCCTTAGATCTGTGACATATATTGTGAAACACCCTGTATGAATAAAACTGTGCATAAGTCTTATTTTCCTGTGCAGGAATTTGAACATGCACGGCGTATCGATAATGACGGTTCAGGAATGATTTGAATCAGCTGTCTTGTTCTGTTGGAGGTCATCTAAAAAAGCTGACGAAATATAAAGAACATCTATAATTGCGTGATTTGATATTTGCTCTATGCATCTTTGCTGAAATAGTGATGTATTCGCTCGGCAAGCCTCGCAAATACACCATTTCAACTCGTTGGATAGTACAAATATCAAATCAAGAAATATAAATATCCTCTATGTATTCAAAAATCTGATTATTTCATATTTAGATCAAAGAAAACCTTGCATTCGATGGTGTATTCAAAATTCTATATATGTAAACTATATATGTTTTAGAAGGCGGATCTAGCCGTTGCCCCACTGACAATCACAAAACAAAGAGAAGAAGACGTGGCTTTTTCTAAACCCTTTATGAACAGTGGAATAAGTATTATGATCAAGAAACCCGAAATTCAAAAACCCGGCGTTTTTTCTTTTCTAAAGCCATTTTCTATATACCTTTGGATGTGTATAATAGGAGGGTATTTCTGTGTCAGTTTTGGAATGTTTATTGTTAGCCGCTTTAGTCCAGCGGAATGGAGGCGAAAGTGTTTGCGAATGGACAATGGCGTCGTCAATAAGTTCACACTTGAGAGTTCTCTATGGTTTACTATGGGGGCACTAATGTTACAGGGCAGCGATACCTGTCCAAGGTGAGTATAATTATATAAAAAGGAAACTTTTAAGTGTAGTTAATAATAATGAATATTCTAGCAGTTTATTTCAGAATAGCTTAGTATATATATATATATATTTGTTGTAGACGATATTAATTCAGAACTGTCCGATTTTGAATAGATCTGTGGCTGGTCGTATAATTGGTGGGACCTGGTGGTTTGCTGTTTTAATTGTGATCTCGTCCTACACTGCAAATTTAGCGGCATTTCTCACTATAGACAAATTATTAACTCCAATAGAAAACGCAGACGACCTGGCAGCGCAGACTGAAATATCATACGGCACACTTGAGTCCGGCTCTACGCAGTCATTTTTCAAGGTATATTTTTATCATTTTTCGCTGGTCGATAAGATTATCACGGATTACTAGTACCGTGGGAATCCGGGTTAGAATAGGTACTCGATCGGTACCCCTTGCTTGTCTTAAGAGGCGATGAAATGGGGCGGTCCTTCGGATGAAACCGCAAAAACCGAGCTCCGTGTCGCAACAGGCGTGGCACATTAAAGATCCCTCTCAGTTCAAAGGCCCTAAGCGCCCAGCATAGCCCTTCACCGGCAATGGTTACGTCTCAGTATGAGTGAAATATTAACAACTATACAATTAATGGATTACTACCTTTGCTTGATCAAGATATAGTCTGATCGGGAGGGGATGCTTACTCCTAGGCACTCGATCCTACCTCTTGTGTATGTAGGTGTCCGTGTTTGCCCAACTTTCTAATTTGTATTCCGTATAGAATAGATGAAATTGATCACTGTTTGTTATCTTTACCTTTTGATCATTTTATGTTGAAATGCTTTCATATCATTACCTTCCTGTAACTTTAGGAATCCAAAGTTCCAACATATCAAAAGATGTGGGCGTATATGTCAACAGCTTATCCAGGTGTCTTTGTCAAGACGACAGAAGAAGGTGTTCGAAAAGTGCGAAATATGAAAGGAAAATATGCCGTTCTCTTAGAATCAGTCTACAACGAATATTTTAGTCAAAGAGAACCTTGTGACGTCATGCAAGTTGGTTCGCCACTCAATACCAAAGGATATGGCATCGCTACTCCGAAGACTTCAAAGCACCAGGAACTCGCGTAACATTTTTAATTTTCTAAATCATTACGTTTCAAGTATGTTTTACTATAGCACTGATAATTAAAGTCAGAAGTTGTCTTTCAGTGAAATGGTTTCTATTGCTATACTTCAACTGAAAGAGAACGGATCATTAATTAAAATGAAGAGGAGATGGTGGATTGAAAAAGGAGAATGCGGAGTCCAGGAGGAAAGTAAAGTGAGTCGTCTTCCGTGAATATCAATTGGAAACTCAACTGTGTGACACGTGATCCATGTGTACATTATTGAATTTAAATCATCTTCACAAAAATCCCTATGGTTAACTATTGTATCAGAGTTTTTACTGTGGTGAATCATAGATTGAAAGGGTTTCTTTTGTGTTTTTGTTAACTTGCTTAACTATGTTACCTTTGTATGGTAGTCATAGTAATGTATACTCTCCAAGGCTATTTTCAATATTAACAGGGAAGCAAAAAGAAGAAATCGCTGTCACTCAGTAATCTGGCTGGAGTCTTCTTCATTCTCATAAGCGGCCTAGTTTTTTCCATTATTCTAGCTGTTGTTTATTTTCAGCGCTCTAGATCCACCAATAAACAAGGGGTAGGTACACCGTAATTATCTACACAACTAGATAAGTTTTTAAGAATTATACTTAGAAAAACAACTGACCCCCCCCCCTCCCCAATATCTTTTTCTCAAATGTATAACCATTGGTTTAGTTTGTGGATAAAATTGTTAAAATATTTCACTTTTACTTTCGGTTAGGGATTTCTTATGCTTGGAAGTGATATGACAAATACATACTCCGACTATTCTGGATATCCTGTAGAGGAACAAAGCAATGGAATGAGTCCAAAAGTGCCTAAAGGGGTGAGTTGCTTTTAAGGCCATTTTTCCAATTGTATTAGCCATTAGTTCCTTATAGTCCGTTACTGAGATTACAGTTATGGGCTCTGCGCTGCACCTGATCCCACTTTGGGTGTTTCAAAGGGTCCCCCTTTGCCCTGTCCTCGATTTTGTATTATTAGGGTTTATAAGATTGACCATTGTTCGTTACCCTTTTCCTTTAAATCTTTAAAATATACACACATGTTTAGCCAATATTCCTAAGATAAAAGTTTGTAAATTCTAGAAATAGATCTAAATCACACTCATTTTCAAATTGTTTCTATGAAGCAATTAATTATTACTTTACACTATGAATAATTAATATCTACACACAGACAAATATCTACACAAAGACTATCATATAATATAATATAATTATTTTATATGATTTATGGATAAAATGTATTCAATTGCAGATTTTATCCAACACGGAGAAGTTAGAAACCGATGAGGAGTCCAAACCCAGAGTGAATCACATTCACACTACGAGTCTTCTTTGATCAAATTGATTGATTTTTACACACTAGGAATTATGCATGCATAATTTACTTAGTTTCACAATTCAGTGAAAAGTTGTATGTGATCACCTTTTGAACAATTTCCTACATTATATCAACTTTCATAATACATTAAAAGCATTTATTTATCTTTATTAATTTTCATGAGAATGATGATGTTCGTTCTTTTACGTCCCATTTGAGAACCTTTCACTTTCATTAGGACGTCACCAGCTTTAGGTAAATGCCACTCATTATTCCTATGAACGCCGCTCGGGGTCGAATCTTTGAAGGTCGAGGCTATCTAGTACCACTTGCAGGGCAACGACCACGAGTTATCTTGTCATCGGTGTATACGAGTTATTCCTTGGGTGGCAGAGGCCCAATTTTTTCTCTCGTTCCGCAACATGTGGGTAGGGAGTTTACATAAAAGTCGGGTTATGGCGGACTAACGAAAAATCACACTATCCTGTTTTCTTAATAGTTGTATTTCAATGGTATAGTCAATGAATTAGGACCCTTAATTACATACCATCCATACATGCAGATGTTGCTGCACAAAACATGCCCAGAACAGGTGCCTCTTCCTACTTTGATTTTCTCTCGTATGCGCTAAATCCGCACTACCAACACACCATCAGAGTACTGACAAGGGGATTTAGACTGTGCACAATCAAGAACTCTATCTGCCCTTCTTAAAATATATATCTTCAATAAATCCGCACTACCAACACACCATCAGAGTACTGACAAGGGGATTTAGACTGTGCACAATCAAGAACTCTATCTGCCCTTCTTAAAATATATATCTTCAATATGAGCCATCCACCTTCCCTCTCAATTACATATCCTTTCCTGCACTCTGTAGATTTTAGTCTGAATTTCTCTCGCCTTAAAATGGCTGAAACAATCAATCTTCAGCAACTAACCACGTGTCTTACATGTAGTTTCGTATCTGCACCCATCTATACAAGGCATTGTGATGACATCTACGTGTTGCAAATCATTTTCTCACAAAGCACTCGGCTAAAATTAACATATATCCTATAATTATTTTACACTTTATTACATATGCAATATCACTTCAAATATGGGGTATCTCCATTTTTAAGAAAGTTGAACGGGCCTATAGTCCGAAATTGTTCCCTTCGCGGGCTATAGTGTGAAACGGTCCCCAGCCACCTCGTGCCAAACATGATTTACGTTAATTCGTACGTATATTCATTGTGTGTCAATCCAATATTAGATTGCTTAGATGTATATTGTTTGACGTCCCGCTGGAGACTTTTCCCCCCACTCGCATAGCGATTCACCATTGCCGGTAAAGAGCTGAAAAATTTAGGTCTATGCTTGGCTCTTCAGGCCTTTGAGCAGGATCCCATGCGGATCTGGGTTAGAAAAGCTCCTCACTACACCTTGCTTGTCCAATAAGGCGAGGTCCTTCGGATGAGACCGATTGATTGATTATATATTGTCTAACGTCACGATCGGGAGTCTTTTATTCATATTGAAACGTCACCATTACCGGTGAAGGGCTGCAAAATTTAGGCTTATGCTCGGCGCTCATGGCGTTTGAGTAGGGAGGGATCTTTAGCGTGCCACACCTGCTGTGACACTAACCTCGGATTTTGCGGTCTCATCCGAAGGATCGCCCCATTTAGTCGCCTCTTACAACAAGCAAGGAATACTGAAGATCTATTCTAAAAACCCGGATCCCCACTTGGAGATGAGACCGAAAGGAACGTGCCACCGGAGGTGTGGCACAATATATATCCTTCCCTGCCCAAAGGCCGTAAGTGCCGAGTGTAGTTTTAACTTTTGCATCCCTTCACCAGCAATGGTGACGTCTCCTTGTAAGTGAAGAGAGCTCGAGCGGGACGTTAAACAATATACAAGCAACTAATAACCTCTGCTCTGAATCAGGATCTCGAAGGACTGATAGATAATTAATTATTATTATTTCTTATCAAAATTACGTAAAAACGGTCCTTCGAGTGGAACTTTAAATAATATACAACCAACCAACTAATGTTGGTCGATTGATTGGCACACGACTAATATTCGTACGAATCAATGTACATCATATGTGACACGACGACGGATAACTTGTATACACACATTATTCGTAGATGACCTACAAGCGGTACCAGATAGTCTCAATCAAGAAAAGGTCTTTTCTCGTGACAGGCCTATAGTGACACGGAGTCACATGACTTATACTTCTAATGCCGAAAGTTGTCGAAGGAACCGTCATGTAATAGGAAATGTCAAAGTCACTTGTTTGAACAGGATTTTAACTACGTTTCTTATCCTGTCTTTAGATCCTGTTGGTCTTCTAGATTAAACGAAAAAAAACAAATTTACGGAATGGGAAATTCCTAGCATTTTGATGTACATGGTTTAGGCGGCTAAATATTTGGCCTTAATTTGTCTGTTGAACTCCAGTCACAGTTTTTGAGCAAAGACCTTTTCTTTATACAATGTAAAATAATAGAGTATATCGTAGCAGCTTGATCAAACCAGTCGCGATTGCTCAATTATAACCTTAAAAACGGATGTCCGGGTTGCAGCAAGGTCCCTGTGTGAGTGAAAAATTTTCAAAGAGAGCTAATACAAATAAGCAACAAAACCTTGGACATTTCTTGAGTACAAGAATGGTTCAAGATTTGAGCTATATTTTTCATCTAAATATAATTAGAATATTATATTAGTATGCACAAGGTTATACACGATGAAGGTCGATTAATTGATTATATGTTGTTTAACGTCCCGCTCGAGAATCCTTCACTCATATGGAGACGTCACCATTCCCGGTGAAGGGCTACAAACTTTAGGCCTATGTTCGGCGCTCAGGGCCTTTGAGCAGGGAGGGATCTTTATCGTGCCACACCTGCTGTGACACGGGATCCCGGTTTTTGCGATCTCATCCGAAGGACTGCCCCATTAAGTCGCCTCTTACGACAAGCAAGGGGTACTGATGATTTATTAGAGGTACTGAGGATCTATTCTAACCCGGATCCCCACGGAGTGAAGGTCATTGAAAAGGAAAGTTTTAAATTATTCGCTTAACGACACTTGCTGCAACATGGTTTTTTTAAAATGATGAAAACGAATTTTATAAGTGTAAAATGAATACAATTTACAGTAGGAATATAATTTATCATTAATTTTATTAATTTGATTTCTCAATTAAACTCAAAACAGTGAGCAAGATTTATATGGTTTATATAGAGAGAGGGATATTATATTGTAAAGGATCTAAGCAATGAAATTCAATTTTTCGGTAGAAGAAACTTTTATTCAAATCAAAACTTTGTTGAAAATTTGAGTCAAACTTTGTATATAGTGTTTATGTGTAAACATTTGAATAACATCTATAATAGTATTGATACTAAATTGAAACTAAATAGATATTCAGAATGAGCAGATTGCTCATTACATAAATTGTAAATTTCATAATCCCATGGGTTAGGGTTGTGTTCAAGGATGAAGCCAAAATTATTATGATTGTGAATATTGTTTTATCATTTGAAAGACTACTTTAAGTTTGCTTATACTGTATAGATAAGGAAAAGCAGAAAGGGATGTAAATGTACCAAAATTGTGAATTTCGCATCTCAAAAGAGTTTCGACTCTAGGTTTGTTTTTTTGTTTGTTTATCTATTGTTTTCCCCCACTCAACAATTTTTCAGTTATCTGGTGGCGTCCAGATTTTGTCATAATGTCTATATATATATATAGATATAGATGTGTGTGTAAGCAAATCTTGATGAATTTGTTCATACACGGTTGACCCATCATATGCAATGCGAGACAACTCTTACATGAAATTTTGCCGAAAAAGCATTGACTGTTGTTTTCCGCCACACTCCACAATTTTTCAGTTATATGGTGGCGTCCAGTTTTTATTGGTGGAGGAGAGAACCAAGACACAATGTCCCAGGAAGAGACCACCTACCTTCCGAAAGTAAACTGGCAAACCTTGTCACATATATCGGCGCAAGCGAGAATCGAACCCGCGCCGACTAGATGTGAGAGGCCTTGTGATTTAGAACGCGATGCTCTGACTACTCGGCCACAGAGGCCCCACCGGAAAAGCAGAGACAGATAATATGTGGAGAAACGTATGTGGTTTTAACCAAGACTGCACAGTTTATCAGGGTTTTTTTCCTCATGACAGATGATCCTGTGAATTTTTTCAAAAGAGCTGGTACATTTTCGTCAACATTGATTTATTAACGCTACCGATTTTAGTACCCAGGAACACATCACTCCCTGTCAGCTTGTAATCTTTTATTTTATTATCTCTTAAACATTCAACGTTAAAACTCTGTTATTTCCTTCACTTCGAGTTCATCCATTTTCGTTGTAACACTTGTTTATTATCAACTTTCAAACTGCCACTTATGTAACATTTATGCCAATTGGTTGATAATTTTACCTGCAAAGAACAACAAGTCTTGAAATCTACTAGAGGGCAGTGATAGGAAATGTCAAGAGTAAGCGAATCGGAGACTTTGCTTGCTCCCAGTGAACATGAATGATTAATGGAACACAGACGTTAATGGTAAACTAACAACTCAACTTCATGACAAACGGGATGACGTCAACCTTTTCTCCGACAGCTTCCCATATCTATGTAACAATATTTCATTATTGTTTAGATTTACTGTTAGGTCTCCCAACTCATTCAATACGCGAGAGCATATTCTAAGTTTGGTCAGTTTTTAAACCCAAACAGACCACTGGAAAATAAGTTGTATTTTACAGAATTTTCAATAGTCTTATTTAAAAGCAACATTCGCAAATTATATATATGATCGTTACAGTGATCTTATTTGCAAATACAACTTTTCATTGGGTCGAATGCTGTCTGGTGTGTTCAAATTGATAGTCATTCTTTACATTCTGATTTCGACTACAGATTAATCTGTATATCTGGTCAAGATATAGGGATTTCGGTGGGTGTGACTAGTCAGCAGGGGATGCTTACTCTTAGGCACCTGATCCCACCAATGGTGTTCCCGGTGTTCCGTTTTGCGCTACTCCCAATTTTGTAATCTCTAGGATTTGTGCGATTGTTCACAGTGGTAAGAGTTCGATGGACAAATCATGTACTTCCTATGTAATATTTCCTTAGAGCTATCTTTAGTTTAGTAACAGGCAATTTTTTTTTAAATTAAAATCTTTGTCACATGCACATCTTCAATCCTTATTCAGACACTTTGTAAATAATAAATATTCACTTGTAAAGTGTGGGAGGAATTAGACGGACAAATCACTTACTCTCTGTGTAATATATCCTCAAAAAAGTTCAACAAACTATAATTTTCTCTGAAATTAAAGAAAATAAAAATCCTTGCCATATGCACACCATATACTCTGTAAAATAAAAAGGTTCTCAAAACTGGGGGAGGAGTTAAATGGTTAAATCATACACCCTCCATATAACATTGAATTTCAGATAAAGGGGGGAGCAATTCCTGCAAGAGAGATGGATAAAAATTGCAGCGTGATATTGAGTTACACACGAAGAAGCTACAAGACAAGTTTCAGTTTGAATGTGACAAAGAAATGAAAATTGAAACAGAAAACCCCGAACAGACGGAAGGAGTTTAGACATCGCTTTATCACAATATGACAAACGAAACGACAGACGCATGAAAAAGAAGTCAGATAATCAAGGAATACAATTCGTACTCATGGGGATTCCAACAGACTGTTTGAAGACCTGGTCACCAAAGCAACCTACCTATTATCAATGAGGGACTCCAGCATCTTTTTAAGATAAACTTCCGAGTGCGTAGCATCAGAGAGCTGTTTTATCCAAGTAATTTTTTTTGTATGGCTCGTCACAAGATACGATATATCCGAGTTCAATTTTTATTGAAGAAGCAGCTATTATATATGGCACCAAAAGCTTATTTGTTAATTTAACGTGAGGAATTGTGGTGTAAATTGTTCAAAAGTCGTACAATTTGATGCTGTTGGTTTTGGAAAAGTTTTGTCATTTCAAATTTGCTAAAAGTTTGGAATATTTGAGAATCTACATTTGATTTACATCACTTCTCGCATATGCGGTAACACAATAGGTTTGAAGTATCTCCTTCACAGCATTTAATATTTTCGTGAAGATTTACAGGATCTTAAAATGTATCTCTATTTGTGCGAGTTTTTGTGAAGTTTCGAAATCCGGTATAGATACGGTAACTCATATTCATTAATCCAAGTGACTGTGATATTATATTTGAGTAAAAAATTCTGGAAGGAAAGTAAAAAAAAAACAAAAACCTTAAGGCGTAAAAAGATATAATAAAACAAATTAATGGATTTGTTTTTCAAAATCTTCTCCACCCATTTCATCGAGCTCCACAGCACTTCTGGGCAAAATAGATCTCAATATATAATGCACATCTACAAACATTCTAGTAATGTCACGAATCTACAATGATTTTTTTTTATGAGAAAACGTTTGGACAAGTCAAGTAGTAAAAATCGAAAAATCATTTATATTGGATCGTGCCATAGGATATGTTATTACAACGAGAATCTGAGTTCCGAAATCAGGAAATCAATCGACGTGTTTCTGAGAAGTCGGTTGCACAATATCATTAAAAAAGTGAAAATAATGATAAAAGAGAATCTTCAGGACTAAACAGCGGTAAGCGTGTAACATTACGGCATTATACGTGAAATAAAGCTTTATTTTGGCAGGATTAACAAGGTGTAATACTTATATTCTAAATGTGCAATACATCACAAATTTGATAACAAGAATAAGGAAGTCCGCTCTCTGTAAGGTTGGGTATGGACAGTTCTGCAGATGGTATATATATATATATATATATATATATAGAGAGAGAGAGAGAGAGAGAGAGAGAGAGAGAGAGAGAGAGAGAGAGAGAATTCATATACAATATTTGTTCAACGTGGTAACTACAACTACTAGGGGAAGTTCAAAGTCCATATATAGTGTACCAGTATATTACGTCACTCGGATGTGATGAAGAATGTAGCTCATATTTAACTTATTCAAGGCTTAAAACCCTAAATCGATTCTTTTGTTTTACCCGTCATCTTGATATTACTTTAGCATTAACAAAGAAGAGAAAAGCATTCAACAGACACCTTGACCTAATTGCTTTACCTTAGGTCAGCCACGAGTATTATAAAACATTTACAAATGCACCGCCTTCGAACAGGAACACATGAGGTGTGGTTACAAATAACTTGAGATATTCCGTGATCAATGTCATTATTATTTCGAATTTCCAGTTACTTAATGAGTTTCTAACATTCATCTAGAGAGAAAAGACCTCTAAAAAGCCTAAAAGCATATGATCTAAATAGATGTATCCCATCGTATGAAAGATTTGCAATTAATACATACATTAAAAGTCGCTCTACTTTCCACGGAAAGAAATGGCAAGCGCGGTTGTGTGATCTTTTTGTTAGAATTGATGACATGACCGGTGTAATTTTGAAATAAGAGAAGATTACCATCAGATACACGGATTTCCATGTGCAGGTTTTAGAATCTAAATGTATGTGTACCTTAGACAGAAAGATATAAATTACGTATGATGGTAATTAACTCCAATTACGCAGTACACAACATTTAGTGGAAATAACGTATGTACTAATGTTCGTGGAAATAACACGTTTCATATACTAAATTTCCAATCTAAAATGTCAGCTTGTGCGTTTGCATCAACGAAATGAAGAAATGAATACTCCAATAAAACGTAAGAATTACATTAAGGAAATGCATTTACTGATTTATTATTATTATTTTTTAAAGCGGAAGTACCATACTACGACTCCCACACTAACAGATACTATGGCTAAAGACAAAATCACAATTCCAACGATGACTCCAGCATTAGATTTTTGTTTTATTTTGTCTTCAGATTGTTTGTCTTGAGCATTTTTGGTGGTTTTGATTGACGGCTTGTTTTCCTTTTTCATAACTGACGAATGGATGGGTGTTAGTGTTGTAGTGGTAGGGATGGGCGGAGATCCTGGTAAATCACACTGAAGAACACAAGGATTACATCCAACAACGGGCGACTCAGTTAAATTGGGGTTGACATTGGCACCTAAAACGATATTGCAGTTTCCCTCTGAAATTATCTTTCATAAAAGATGTGCATAAACACTACAGTGTTTGTAGCATTGAATGTCCAAAGATTATCTATTGATTTGTTAGAAATCACAGAAAAAATCACTATCCAAGAACAACAGCTTCCGCCCCAGTAACCTTGTGACTGCGTGGCAAAAAAAAAAGGAGGTTTTTTTTAATTGTCCAGATGTCTAACGCGTTGATCATGCGTTACTAGGATGTTTTGTCCCAGAGGTCATGAACTCAACAGCGTACTGGGCGGAAGTACAGTCCAACCTCGTAATCTCGAACTCGATGTGGCCGAGAAAATTATTCGAGATATCGAGGGTAAAATGCTTAAAGAATAAGTAGATGAGACTTCCAAATCACTTCTACATATTCATGGTATTCGAGATATCGGTGTTCGAGACACCGAAGTTTAACTATGTATTCATACATATGCATCTATCATACGCTCTCCATAACTAATGCAGTAGTCTTTGTGAGATCATATTGTTACAAAGTCTAAAATTGAAGAGAATAACTAGGTCAGTAAAGTTGTAAAAACACCTTGAATGTTAAAGAATCTAAAAAACTAACAAGTGCACAACTACATCATGGCAGTTTGACATGTACTCTTGGGCAATGACAACACCCCCTCAAAATAGGGAAAAAAAACCAACCATAGCTTCCTCGAATTTCCGAAGTATATACTGAAGTAAATATGTTTATACACTGTTGATTAATTGCCAGGTAGGAGACTGTCATTTTTTTTTAGTTATCAGTTTTTTAAAGCGAAAACCATTTACATTGTACATAGTTTAGAGGGCATGACTATTTAATTGGTCTATATATAATTCATAAGAAATTGCATTTAATTTTTTTTAATGCAGTTTTCAATTAATTAAGTTGTAATCCATGAAAAATATAGAAAAAAGAACATTTAAGTACTCCACCAGAAGTGTTTATAGAACACTCTATTTATTGTCTATATTATTGAAATACATGGAATTTACTGTTTTATGCAGCGCGTGATTAAGAGAAATATGCATGTGTGCCACAAGACTTCCCATTTTTCCAATCAATTTGTCGATCGATCGATAGATTGATCTTAGTTTGGTAGATAGATCTTAGTTGTAATAGTTACAAATATGAAATTCGTTTAAAAAAATAAAGGACTTGAAAGCTTTTTTGGGGGGATGTTCAAAAGTCCCTCTCTCTATATAGTTCTATTTCAAATTTCTCCCATTGTTTTGAACTTAATGAAGATATTATGGCAATAAATTATATTTCATACACCAAGTTTCTATAACAAAAAAAAATCTCCAAAAGGCAACAAATGATTCCAGTGGCACCACCTCAAGAATTTCCTCAGATTTGACCTCCCATGACCTGACTAACTCAGGTGCGACTTCTCTGATTCCCGCAATTTCTCCCTAAATGTGCCTTCTATTATTAATAAAATAAATGAGTTGACTTTACAGATTAACTATTTAAAACAAATAAGAAAAAAATGTTAAAGACAAAGGAAGGGCATTAATGCTAGAAATGCAAACAGAAATTTGAAAAGATTGAACACTTGCAACAGGAGTGGAAAGGTTAAACAAATGCAGCATTTCAAAATTTTGATTGTATTTTGAGCAGACAAAGCAGTGTTGAGGACCTCTTCGCGAACCGAGAGTTTCCAATACGAACTCTAGAGAGTAGATTTAGCATCGGAAATCCTTGGCTTGCAAACTGTGCTGTTGAAGGTAATTTATTTTCAGAGTAGGAATAATTATTGATGTGCAAAGAACGTGATGTAGAAGCAGAATCTGTCATGAGCTACCTTCCCTGACAAGAACTCGAAATTCTTCATCGGCTGGAGAGGATTTAGGATTACAAACAGTACAGACTTCAGACACGTGGGCTGCAGTCACATGCACTCTTTCCTTCTCAGCATTTTCTTCTTTATCTGTTGTCACGTGATTCAATAGAAGTTGACATTTACAAAAATAAACTTGCATTGTAGTATCAAAGTTTTCCCATCATAAGAAAGTGTGAAACAGTAGTGTATGCATGTACTTCTAAATCAAGATGTCACAGTGTAAATACTCAAAGTTGGAATGTTGTTTTATTAATAACACATCCATATGCATCAACTGAATATCATTTGTTCATTGCACATCTATTTTTTTTTTGGTCGGTCGCGGTACTAGTCAGATGTTAGAGCTTTCGCTTTGTGACCGAAAGGTTGCGGTATCGAATCCCAGTTGTACCTTGGCCGCGTCATACCTAAGAAGTAAAGTAATAGGTGATGATTGCTCCCTTACCAAACGTTCGGCATTTGAGTCTTACGGACGAGACCTTTAACCGTGGTCCGCGGTACGCTTTGGTATGATAGAGAACCCTTACTATACATGCTATGGCCCTGAACGTTATGTGTAGGTCTACAATGGTGGCACTTCACCTTTGGCACAGTGGTTAGGGAACTCACTTTGCAAACGGAGACCCGCGTTTGATTCTAGATCCCGGTCAAAACTAAGACGTTTAGCATGGGTAGTGAATGTTCCTTCACCAAGCACCTGTCATTAAAAGTGAAAATCACAGGTCTTTCAGATATGACCTTAAAAACGGAGGTCTCGAGTCACGGTTACCGTTGGCGCAATAAATCACAGCTACGGCCGTAGGCTCCATGCATAGGTCAAAACTTTTGACATTTCTCCTAAATCAAAGATACTTTTCTACATGAGTAAGCATTTCTTGAGTGTGCCGTAAAACAAGCAATCTATTCCATAAATTCTAAAATTTCAATATATTAGATATTGATAAAAGATATTTATGACCGCAAATATACACACAGAAAATAAATACACTTCTTTAATTAACACTACCTGTCATTGGGTAATAATATAGTGCATTTTCTCCAATCAGACTCAGCTTCTGACAGAGGTAGGCGTGTACTTCCGCTCCGAACACTTTGATTGTTGTTGTTGACCTGTTAAATGAATACTAATTTTGTATGACTAATTAAAATAAAATTAGGATATAAAGTCCCTTCCAAAATTTGTGAAAAAAATGTAGATGGTTAAAAAACAAAACAAAAACATCTTTTACATCAGGAACCATTATTAATACCATACTTTACATGTTCCCGAGTTTTTAAAAAAATTTTGTTGTGGAGTTTTTCAATATACACTTTAATTTTTTTAAGGAATATATATATATATATATATATATATATATATATATATATATATAACCCATAGGTATATACAGGTAGTTTCTTGTTCAATATTTTGACGACTTTTTAATCGGAAATAGTCATTATCGGAAGAAATGTGGATATTACAATACTTGTACAGCTTATAATTCACTCCTGGTTGTCCACACACCGCTTTTACTTCCATACCTTTAATTCCAGTATTATTATTTTCATTTTTTGTGGAAGTAACAAATATAAAACGTCGAGGTAGCTCAGTGGTTAGAGCGTTCGCTTCGTAACCGGGAGGTCGTGAGTTCGAGCCCCGCTCGTGCCATGGCCGCGTCAAACCTAAGACGAAAAATAGGTAGTGATTGCTCCTTCGCCAAACGCTCGGCATTTACAAGTGAGAATCACGGGTCTTTCGGATATGACCTTAAAAACGGAGGTCCCATGTCACGGTAGGCGTTGGCACGTTAAAGAACCCTCCCTGCTACGGCCCTGAGCGCTAAGCATAGATCTAAATTTGTGGTACTTCACCTACAACTGGTGACGTCTCAATATGAGTGAAAAATTTTCGACGGGACGTAAAACAAACAAACAAACAAATATAAAACGTGAACAAAAATAAAATTGTATACAACATGTTACCTTGACACAATGAACTGCTCGTCTCTCATGTAGCACTCCCAGTCCGAGATCAGCTGATTAAAGGCGGTGAAGGCCCACCCAGTCATCTTTTTGTCACCATACACCACACGACCCTTAGTGCTGTCCATCCATGTTATATTCTGTATGTAGTTTGGGTAAGAACAACTCTCACTGCCATCTTAAAAGCAATCAAAATTATAATTCTGAAATCAAAACATGGCAGTACGAACGAACTCTGTCCAAATATGAAAAATTAAGAATGACAAGAATAAAAAAAATAGTACCAATTATATAACTTCAATTTTATTGACTGTCTTAAAATCATCAACAACATACTAAAACGTTACCCAAAGCTAACAGGAAAGAAAGTATAAACAATCTGGTATCCATTTTGTATTCTCTTATGTTCTCTAAAGAGTCCTCTTACAATGAACTCGTCAGACCTTAATCATGGGTTAATCCTTCTTAAAGAAGGTGTTGCACAGAAGCGGTAACGTTCACTAATCGGGGTTCCCTACCTGGTATTTTAAAACTCGCGTGACGTAGAACAGACCTTCATCCATATTTAAACTCTTATTACATATTTGCTATTTAAATACCTGAAGGATTCCCCAGTATTAAGGACAAGTCTACATTTTATGTGTCAATACACTATAATGTAAACATAATTTTTGAAATCGTGAAAATTAACTTGTTTTATCCCCCCCCCCCTGATTATCAAACACAAAGTATACAGTTACGAGTCTCCAATATTTAATATCCTGTACGTCTACCGTCTAAATGCTCTTATACTCGTGTGTTTTATTTCTGCAACTACCTGTACATGACTCTGACCACAAAACAAAATATAGAAAGCTTGCTTTGATAAAATTAAGAAATTCTTTTCAAAATTAAGGAGTATCTCCCTCATGCGTAGCTCGTTTGCCGAATTTGGCTCCTATATTTGTTTTTTTTTGGTTGTGTCAGCTCTTCCAAGTTTGTTCTAAGTTCGGATTTACAACATTTTTGACTTGAGCAACACTGTTGAGATGCGCCTCTGGTGCATCAAAATTGGTACCGTTTATGTTTTATATTTTAATACGCATTGATAAAGTTCAACAAAATTCAAAGTACACACACTTGAAAACATTGATTTACCATAGCAATTTGTTACTGGAATACATAGTACACATATGTTATCCACTCAGACTGTTAAACAGTTTATTTGTCTTGTTTGGCCTTTTTCTTTCAAATCTTTTCAAAGTTCAAAACGGTTTTTCGAAAAAGACATTATACCTTTGTCAACATGCAAGTTCTCGTTAGAAGCCTTGACTAATAAAACACAGGTATCACGTGCTGTATTCAGCGTGTTTGTTAAGAGTCCCATTCACATCATTTGTCAAATTATACAGTGTCCAGGTTGGAAGATCATTTCAAACTCGGACAGAAACATTTATAAAGACAAGGAATGTGTTTCAAATAAGAAAAAAAAAATCAAGCTGCAAAATGTAATAAGAAGAAAAAAACTTGTGTCCGCGAAATATTCAAACCCGGTTGTTTCAAAAAATAAAACACTTTCACAGTCGACGATCTTACCCACTGAACCACGAAGGACCATTAATGCCATTAACGTACAGATGAAGTTGAAAATAATATTTGTGAAATCGTTTCGATTTTCTGAAATTTACAATAAATTATCTAGTAGAAAACTCCAACAACATGTTTATCTAAATTTATTTTGATTCATGGGGGCAGTTTTTTGTGAAATTCGGGAATACCCCTCTATCTTAGCGCTAAAAGTCATATACATCGCTTATTGCTTGCTCAAATTCCAAAATTATAAAGAATGAAGCAACATGTCTGAGACGTGTAGTTTGAATAGATTACTCTACATTGTTTGACTATATTAACTTTAGATTTCATGGGGCATCTATACACAGATACACATATATTTTATCCATCATCATTACAAAAGATTTCAGTTTGAAGAACAGGAGGTTTTTCTTCGAATAGAATAACGTGCTAAACTTGTTTGATATTCACAGTTGGATTGTCAATAGGAAGGAAAACTGTAGCATTACATGTATATATCAAACTTATATATTACATGCATAGTAATATAACATACTTTATTACATTTGCAGCAGTATAATACTGAAATTTATCCTTTCAATAAAATTGATATTTTCACAGTTGTTATTTTCACTGTGAAAATAACAACCAGAACTACTTTTTCTATGTATGACCAATGAGTTATCTTTCTCACCTAAATTTCTGGATACAAGTATATCAACAGCATCAATAATTACAGTAAAATTAACAGCAACCAGAACAGAGAAATTTCGAAAATCCTCACATCAGCTGATAAACCGACCTTGCCCTTTCATCATGGCCTTCCCGCGTGTAAACCCCAGACCGTAAGAATGCCACCAGATTCTACGCCCTACCCATCACGAACAGAGTATTCACTTTCTGATATGAAGTCGATGTTTAGTGGAAATACCTTTACAGGAGAGGTTACGTTCAATCTTTCATACGGAGATCAAACCAAGCACACGTGCATGTCAAATGTACAATACAACGTGGAACGCGGCTCTTCATCTCACTCACCCCCAAGAAAAGTATTTAAAAGAATCCTACCGCTCGACAGCGACAGTGAATGAATCCCCTTCATCGTTTTAATGTTCTGCGTTCTCATCGTTCATGTTTACAATTTACCGCTTCATTTTCTTATTACAGGTTGTGAATTGTCGTAAAATTCAAACGCGATAAACACGACCACATTTATTTTACGTAACAAAAAATACTTTATTGTGTTTTTACTTGAATATTAAAATTTAATCAAAGTTGTTTTATTGTTCAAATGCATTTTTTCTATATACTTTACATTTTTCTTAATGTACTATTTTTTGGCGCAATATCGTTTTGAACGTTCAGTACAGGGTGGGTTGAAAGGAGTCCTGGAAGTGGTTAGTTGGATATTGAACTTATTTCACTCGTAAGACGGGATTTTATATATATTAAATAAAAAAAAAAAAAAAAAATCCCGTCTCACTCGTGAAATAAATTCAATATCCAACAACAAAACAGTTAATATCCTCTATTTAACTGAATTTTCTATTGATTGATACTATTACATAACAACAGGTGCTTTCTGCATTCTGAGCAGTCTGAAATAAGATTTCTTAGTAATGTGACAATAAAAATATTCCACATATAAAATCTGTAAACATTCTGTGAGATTATCTGTACGTCTAGTGTAACCGAGCAGGAATGTAGATGTTGGTTTCAAAACTTTATTCAGTAGAAAATAAAGGCATTTACCTACAATAACAGACAAATAATAATACAAATCAAATATAAAGGAAAAGTATATAATCAAAGATGACAATTGTAAATTGTACCCACAATGAACGTTTTAGCAGAGTATTACACTGAAAGACTATTATTGGATAAAGAAATATGATACGATCAATGATTGATTGATTGCTGTTTTCGGCAACACTTAACAATTTTTCAATTATCTAGTGGCGTTTTTTATTGGTGGAGGAGAGAACCCAGATACAATGTTCCCGGGAAGAAACCACCGACCTTCCAAAAGTAAACTGGCAAACTTTCTCACATATATCGTCAAGACTAGAGGTGAGAGGCTTGTGATTTTGAGCGCGATGCTCTAACCACTAGGCCACGGAGGCTCCTTCATGATCAATGGCATTCAAGAACCAAGGAAATAAAACAATAAAATTTTACTCGGCCAGCTTAATACAAATGCGCAATAGAACTTTCAGTCAAACAATATTTGATAGTGTACTTGATGAAACGATAAATAAAAAATGATAAAACGAATAAATACATATAGAAATTGATATGCATACTATCACTGTAGTTCTTTAGATCACAATGAAAAATATATTGACCCTGTCATTTATAAATCCTCGGCAATCGATGGTTTTTATGCTAAGATTTCATGTTCACCCATTCACTTCGTGCAATTTTTTGCAATGAATAAAGTTTCAAATAAATCTGTCACTGAGTGGTAGGAAAATGCATTTTTTTGTTTTTACTACTGTTCAGTCAATATTCGTATCATGACCGTTGTCTTGACATCTAAAATGACGTCTGTATGTATGGCTGGTAAATACGGTAAACTTGTTGCGGAATATTCAGACCTGTTACATTACGTCATTAAGAGTAACTTTCATATCTACAGCATTATTTTAATAGTCTCAAGAAGAGGTGGAGCAAATAATTTATATCAGTTCTAGTTTATTATGGAATAGCGCGAGTCTTTAGTAGAAACCACGTGATTGAATTCCTTATTTCGTTTGATAAGCAGGACACTATGATTAATGGATAACACACAGCACGCCGAGTGTTCATTTACTATTCATTTGTTAAGAGCGGATATTAACCTTGATTGAGAATCACGCGCTCGAAGAAGCGAATTTTTAACGATCGAATTAATATTGATCTGTTTGAGAATATGAAACGTATTTTATCATCTCCATGTCATGTCAGTCTGATCTTGCAAAGTATTTCATGTACATACATTTATCCCTTTTGGATATCTTATAAATTTTGAATGGAATTATTCAATATAATTTTTTTAAATGTAAGTTTACGTAAATAACCACAACTTTTTATTTAGATGTTCTCGATCTCTTAAAGTTCTACTCAATATAATTTGGCAAACTCAGATTATCTTTACGAGTCCTTAGACTTTCTATTCTTTTCTACTTACATTTGGAGGAGGGAGAAATTTGGACAATTCTTACCTACTGTATCTGGTGGAGGCATCTGACCATCTGTTGCTACCGAACATAAATATTAAATTTTGTTAATACAATAAACCGGATTTATAAGAGTTTCTTTATTCCTAGGAAGATTAAAAGAGATATATAACAAAACTCTCGAGGAGGGGGGATGTATCCTTATAATCAGAGACAAGTGTACCACTTGTTAACTGTGTAAGCATATTTGTCTATTTTGTCGATTTTAGTGGTTATCTGGGAGTGATTTTCTTTTGTATTTCACAATATTGCAATATATTGCAAGGCCGGAAAGGTAAACAGCCAAGTTGATAAACAAAAGTGATAAATTGAAGTTTTTTGCTATCAATTTGCTCTCGAAAAACAATCGCAATTTCAAGATTCCATTTAGATGAGCTGAATCATCACGTGGTATCGGTCGATTGTTGCGCGCGTAGAAAATTATATATAACATATCTTACCTTGTCGTGATAGTGCACGTACTAATGATGAAGGATTAACAATCTAAAGAAGAATTCTATATAACACATTCACTAATGACGGTAAATGTCGTGCCAACATTCAGTTAAAAGTTCGTTCACTTTGACTAAACTGTCGTGAGACGTTTGTCGATGGATGGTCAGGGTGTCCAAAGCGTTTGGGATGTGATATTTATTTTGTCACTATGCGTTATGTGTTTTCTGTGTATTGTCGGAAATTTGATGGTCATCATAACAGTATTGGGGACTCCAAATTTACGCTCTGGAAGTTCATTGTTACTTATAAATCTGGGTGTGTGCGATCTACTGAATGGAACTACCAGAATTGCCATGGTTACAGACAGCTTCCTCCATGGGGGGTGGCGGTTCACCCAGGTATCGTTTTAAAAATTATGCAGTTGAATAAACAAAATCGATCTAGAAAAACTTCGAAATCATCTAGATATGTAAACTTATTTTCCAATGTAATTTGAATAGTGAAAGTTTATAATTTTCAGGGCAATCGTGAAACTACCAGTTAAAAATGAACATTTATTTCCGAACACGGTAAAATCTAGGTTGTTTTTTTTTATTCTTAATCTATTTATTTGTTACTTTTTATACCAGAAATATGAAGAAGAATTAAAAAGTACAATGCGCAGTACAGTCAAGGCAACATCTGATTCTGAGACATGTTGAAAATGGTTCTCGTGAAACCCATATAATTACTCCTATAAATGATCATGATATGTATGCCAGTTAGATGTGTACTGTGACACATGGTCTAATATTTTTACAATGTTGAATAGAGTCACGTGCATGTTGTTTCCCGTAAAAATGCAGTTGGTCAACTTTTCGTCACAAGTTGAAGAACAAGACGGCAAATGTGGATGTAAATTGTATCATTGGCAAAGAATAATATTGCAAAAAATGACGCCCATACAGCCAGAAACTGCATAAAGCTTAAATTCATCTTGTGTGATTACAGGGTATTTCCTCTTGTAGTATAAATAACCGAAAAATAATACAACATTCAACAAATATGCATCCTTTTAAAAAAATGCTGTAAAAGGAAGAAAGGATACCAAGTCTTTGATGCACAGCTTGTCCCTGATTTTTTCCACTTCGATTTGTACATTATGAAACTTGGCATCTGACTTTTTTTAAATTCAAAAGAAGCAAGACCAACTGTTATTTCAAGAGTCATTGGTTTCATATTATAAAACATGAGGAAAATATTGAAACAATATTGTAAGCTGAAGTGTTCCAGTTCACATGTACATATTATAAATACATTCAAATTTCATACATTAAGCTGCAAACTATGAAGCAACATCACGGTATGTTTCCTATAATTTAGATATAATTTATCAGAGATTCATGTTGACTTATTTGCATATTCACATTAAGTGACTGGTTTAGATATTTCGTCAACTCATTGTCTGAGTGGATTATTTAAAATTTAGAAGAAATCCCCTACATGTACATTTCTGACTGTTCTAGAGATGTGGACAACTGGGAGATCGTTCATATACTTGTTTATGTCATGAACATCTGTACATAACATAACTTCATATTATGAATTCCTACGCTGCAAATCTTACATGTATTAAAAATAAGTCTCAGAGTTAGAGAATACATTAAACGCCATTGGAAATATATTGGCGGTATTCTTTGCATTTATTTAAACAACATACAATTGGTGCTATATGGGTAATAGAGAAAATATTGCGAGTTAGTTTTCCAGTATGTCTAATGACAGTAAGTGTTACTGTAAATCTAGAACATGAAAACTAATCTACATGTGTATTTGTACAGGATTTTACTACTTGTCTGTAATCATGTAAATCATGTTTATAATAGTCAAATATGATATACTATTAACATGATAAATAAACTGGTACCATTTGACCGTCAGCTTTCATACACAGCTTTAGTAACATAAGGAATGTTTTTGGTGTATGTAAGACGACTGCACGTAAATGTATATAAACAAACATACAGATTTTTGTGTTCGCATTAAAAAAAATTGTATTACGCCACAACTGTTGTGTAAATTATATAAATCACAGAATAAGACTGTTGACAACTTTGGTTTCAGGTATTCATAGGTCATTACTAGTAAGTCCAAAACATTACTTTGATCTTTCCATTTTCACAGTGCACAGCTAACATTTTCATGTGCAAAGTAAACTCGTTTTGGACGCGGATTCCAACGAAACGACAAACGTTCCTGGATTATTTCTAGTCATGCTGTTATATTTCGTGTAGTCAAATTATGGAAACTTGATTTATTCTAAGTATAGAATAAGGACAGTTCCGAGCTATTTTTACGTGATCCTAAATTTAGAGTGCTTGTAAACATATCCTGATGTCGTCCCACCATGTATTTTCGTGATACAGACAACACAGACAAGGAAGTATGAACAAATTCTTCAGCTAAAATTTTAAAAGTGTGAAAATAAAAAAAATCAATTATTTACGATTCAATACTTTGTGGGGGTGCCCTTTAAGTTTAATTACGTGGTGGATGTGTTTGGCAATTGAGCGATATAGCTTTTAATGAAAACGGCCCAAATGCGCCAAATTTCCTCGATCAAATGGGATCTCGATTATCTTGCACCAGTACGCGATTGAAGTTTTCCTTTGATATACAGCAACACAATTTCAATTATATTTAAGTCTGGTGACTGAGCAAGCAAACTTAAACAGTTGATGTGAGTTCTGCCTATATACTTGTGTGTCGAGTTGGCTCGGAGGACGGACGCATTATTAACCTTCATATTATCCTTAAATAAATATCCATTTTGCGGGAATAGCCTTACAAGAACGGGCCACAAATGTTCCTCTATTATTTCCTGGTACTTAGCAGTATTGATGTTTCCTTCTACTGATGTCATCGTTCCTACACCTTCCCAGCAGATGTGCATCTTCACATTTTAACTTCTTTCTGGCTAGCCCCGTGGGGATCCGGGTTAGAATAGATCCTCAGTACCCCTTGCTTGTCGTAAGAGGCGACTAAATGGGGCGGTCCTTCGGATGAGATCGCGAAAGTTTACCTGTAGAATTTTTTATAAAGGTCACAAATCCATTATTGGACGCCCTCAGTTAAATCCATTAGTTTTCATTAACGTACACGTTTTAAACAATGTGACGAAAATGTTGATTTTATAAAAGTAGTTTAACAAGAGGTAAATGATATATAAAAAACAATTGAAATAATAATCAGAGTCACAAATTATTTTTCATAACTATATAATCACACTTGAGCATATGTACGAAGGGGAAATTTGCAAACAACTTTTCGTACTCAGTACTGTATCTAAAAAGAAATCTATAATTCAGATTTAAAGAAAAACTAACAAAAGACATTTCAGTTTCAGTACGGCCAGTTTCGATATCGGACGATGATATTGCATAATTATGATCTTGCCCGAAAATTTTCAAATCCATCGGTTTTTTTTTAATTGTAACCCATGACTGGACTCTCGTTTCGATCTTACAAACGTTCCATTGGTGGTGTCTGTATAGCCTAGTACCCAAGCCCTCCCGTTTGTACTCGGAAGGCCTCGGTTAATAGGCTATCGTCTGCATTATTTGTTGCTACAGACGTTTTGAATCAAGCGCTTTAAAATTATGTCGCGTATATGATTGAATTATGCGAGGTGCTTCCGAAATGATAGATTTTTGGATACTGTGCTACTTATATCCTTAAATGTTTGAGCTGAGGGTCCAGCAAGTTCAAATATATGCAAAATGCAGATATTCTTAGTTTTGGTAAATCAACCATTCTCAATATATTACAAGGCATGAATAGACGACTAAACAAAAATATAAAGAGATCAGTGATTTGTAAAATTTATTGTATTTTTTGTTTTTATTTTACATTTCGTAGAGAATTTTTCTCTCATATTGAGACGTCACCAGCTTTACAACAAATGTAGATCTATGTTTAGCGCTCAGTGCCGTAGCAGTGAGGGTTCTTTAACATGCCAACGCCTGCCGCGATACGGGACTTCCGTTTTGAAGGTCATATCGGAGAGACCTGTAATTTTCACTTGTAAATGCCGAGCGTTTGGCGAAGGAGCAACCATTACCTAATTTTACGTCTTAGGTTTGACGCGGCCATGGCACGAGGGGGGCTCGAACTCACGACCTCACGGTTACAAAGCGTACATTCTAACCACTGAGCTACCACAACTGGTGTAAAATCAGAATAAGCGACCATGAGCTTGCTATAGATAAAATATAAACAGGAAGATATTTAAGCAATCACTACCTATATTTACATCATGGTACGAGCAGAGCTCGAACTCGTGACCCCCTGGTTACGAAGTGAACGCCCTACCACTGAGTCACCGCGACCGGATTTACTTAAATAAATGGAACAACCATTTACTTTTGTAACATAAAAAATCCATATCACTTCTTCCATCTTGAAGAGCTATCAATGACCACAACTGCTAATTCCATGAAAATTAATGCTTAGAGGGTATAGATCGATCAAGACAGAGCAACAATTATGACATAATAGTTCATTATGACCTCATCACTATACCAATTTAATTTGTAACCTTAACCGTACTGCGTGTTTGAATTAATTTATTTTCTGTATCTCATGCCGAGGGGTTAACTTTGTTTGTAAAATAAAGATGAAAATCAGAATGGAAAGAAAAAGGCCTGATAATTGGTATGAAACATATCAGAGGACATTCAACCGAATGACAGGTTGTATTTGCAAATCGTATCATTATAACGAACAGAATTTGTGAAATGTTGAGTTTAAAATAGACTGTTGAACTCCTGTAACATCAACCGTCATTGAGTCAAATGCTGTGTAATGTGTTTCATATCATTGTTGGACTGTTCTTTACACACTGATTTTGACAATGGATTACTCTGTTTATCCGATCATGATATAGGGCTCATGGCGGGTGCAACCGGTAGACAGGGGATGCTTACTCTTCTTAGGCACTTTATCCCACTGCTGTCATGTCCAGGGTTCCGTGTTTGCCCAGCTGTCATACTTCGTATTCCTTATAGGAGTTATGAGATTGATCACTGTTCATAATCTTCACTTTTTCATTTGTCAGTAACCTACAGGTATCTCGTTGAAAAGGGTGACCATACGCGGAATGTGTTCTTGCATATCAAATTAGTTAGAGACATAAACACCACAGGCAGGTGATGATGGTATATTGCTACACAAATATGGAACTTTGACAATAGAGACGCTGAATTCATCCTGTTTGGCATAAGGTTGAGTTGTTAATTTGCCGTTAACACCCACCTTCAATAAAATATCCTGGCATAAAGCAGATATAGGGCTCAATACAATTCTGGGCTGAGAAAAGCAATGGAAAGCTATGAAGCTAATTAAGATAATTATGGGAAATACTTACGAATGTGCTGTAGGATTCTTTTTTCAACGGATATTAATAATTGTAATTCTATAAGCATGTTGAATGTTTTCTTTATATTTTTGTTTGTTTGTTTGTTTTACGTCCCGTCGAGAATTTTTCACTCATATTGAGACGTCACCAGCTGTAGGTGAAGTACCACAAATTTAGAACTATGCTTAGCACTCAGGGCCGTAGCAGTGAGGGTTCTTTAACATGCCAACGCCTACCGTGACACGGGACCTCCGTATTTAAGGTCATATCCGAAAGACCCGTGATTCTCACTTCTAAATGCCGAGCGTTTGGCGAAGAAGCACTCACTACCTATATTTCGTCTTAGGTTTGACGCAGCCATGGCACGAGGGGGGCTCGAACTCACGACCTCACGGTTACGAAGCGAACTCTCTAACCACTGAGCTACCGCGACCGGTGTTGTATGGGGTGAATGTGTTGTATGACATGTATATTTGCCATGTCCTTTTTTGTATATCATGTAATATCGTTGATATTTCTTTGTGTGTGTGTGTGTGTGTGTGTGTGTGTGTGTGTGTGTGTGTGTGTGTGTGTGTGTGTTTTCTTTTATGTTTGACTGAAGATATATCAGAAATAGTTTTGATATGATAGTTATGTGATACTTATAAATACTTATGAGACCCAATTCTTTACGTCATTGACTATAAAAAAAAACCAACAGATACTTTACTAAAGGAAGTGCAATCTGGATAAAAATTAACAACAAAAAACTTTACAGGTCAATAACAAATGTCCCAAAGTCAAAACCTTGTCATTTATCACACACAACATTAACGACAAACTTAAAACGAAGTTGTCGATGTCCGGGAAGCAGGTTCATCTTTTACAGATTGTGGCAAAACTTTATTAGCGCAACAATTGACATCGATGTTCGTGAAAAAATTCAAGCAACACCAAAACAAAGTCGGTTACATGATTGACAACTCAAACATGTATGGGATATATTGGGTATTTATAACTCTGGGACTAGTCCCATTGTGATAAATGGTTACATGATATAACATACAAGGTCTCGTGTCATTATGTAATTATACTATAAATTGTACAATAGACATAAAACAGTTATCATTAAACACAAATGATTGAAAGTTCTTATGAAATGCACATAGGCGTAAAAGAAATGTCTTTCATGATTGTTTGATAAGTATTATGGCATTGATTAAATATTGACACGTTTATTGACTTTTTTTATTTAGTCGGTCGACATACTGCGTTAAATGTTTCAAGTTACATTGTTGCATGTTTGATTGTAAATTGTTAAAATATATCATTTCAGACAATATGTTCCGTCACTGCCATAATGACGTGCCTGTTTTCTGTGGTTTCCATAGTAACGGTTACAGCCATTGCGCTTGACCGGTATATGTCCATCATTCACTGTCTCCGTTACACTTCCTGGGCACCGGTGAAGACAACGAGCGCCATAGTCACCACATGGGTAATTGGAATAGCCAGTTCTATTCCCAGTTTGTCGGGGGGCTGGGGATCAGTCGTATATGATCCACAAATGTATTTATGTTATGTGACGTGGGACGCACGTTTGTCATATGCAATATTCCAATTAGTGGTGACGTATGTGGTGCCTATCATTGTAATGTTGTATTCCTATCTCAGAATAATTGCTGTTGCGAGATCTCACGCCAAAAAGATTACTGATTTGAAATCTCACGTGAATAGAACTTCCGGTGGAACGACAGTGCCTCCCAATGGAATTGTGGCCTTTGCTGTTGTCGATCCCGTGCGCCGACTTCCGGTCATGGGTTTTCCAGGTGCCTCCAATAAATCAATAATCGATTTTGAATTAAGCAGTTATAATGACAATACCCATAATATTTCATCATCAGGAAAGAGTAACTGCAAGCAAAAAGCAATGCTGCGTCTCCTTGGTCATATAGTGGCATTTATCATTTGTTGGACTCCATTCGTCGTTAAAGAACTAAAATTTCTTAATCAAAACGACAGCAGCCTGACATATTCCTCGATTTCTTTTATAATCACATCATGGCTGCTCTGTTTGCATTCTTCATGGAATCCTTTTATATATGCTATTATGAGTGGTAGGTTCCGGAAGTGTGCTCTTAAATTGGTGAGAAGAAAGAAAACTTCGGTAACGTGTGTGAGGGATATTAATAAGTCTAGGATAATCAGCACAATTAGCCATCGACGTCCACATGTAACAGTACTGATAGACCCAGCCAGGACAAAGTCCCTAAAGTCAGAAACAAGTCACCTTACTCTCTCTGACCATCAGATCAAGTCAAAGTTGTTACCTCTACCACAACAAAATTGTACGTGTCCTGAAACAAAAGCTTGCCATCATGCAGGATATTTGCAGAAAGGGAACAAGTTTATCACGAATAACGACCTTCCAGGTGTTCTGGAAATGGTGCCTTCTGTTGAGTCTTTGGAATCTCTGGATGAAGGCGTCTTTCTGGACGACGAAACCGTAACAAAGAAAGAAAGCAAGTGACGTAATTATCAGACACGTTACAATAGATTTTACACTGTATTATTTTCATTGGAAAGCATGCATTGTATACTGTGGGCTTTTTTAAAAAAAAAAAAAAGCATGATGTTCGTAGTAATTGTTTACATACTGAAAAACGTTTAGACAATAATTTTAAAAAATGTCTACAATAATGAATTGTTTACGTGTCATTTTTACCAAATGCAGAATATGATACAAACCACTTATTAAATAGAAACCAAATTCATTTCCCCCAGCGAAGTTGATTATCGACCTATACGGCAACAATAATTTACAATAACGTCAAATCACGACGTTCTGTCGTATCTGCCTGCAAGAAAAGGAAAAGACATAGAGTACAGCGCCGGGTATAACATTGATGTAAGAATAACCGCAAATAATTATTTCATTTCACTGACCGTATAATAGCATAATTTTGAATTAGCACATGGATCAATGATGCATATTAATTTCCGCATATATTGCCATGTAAGAATTTGACCACCTATTGTGCCCTCATCTTACCCTTCAAGACAATGATTTGAATAAATTGGAATCTGCACTACCTGATGATTCTTGGATATTAACATGACTAATCATGGCCCGGTTGGTCTTCATAAGACGATGTCCCCCATATATTACCGAGCGAAACTTCCATCCCCATTGAGGCCCTATCCTACACTCTAGGGCCATGATTTCGATAACTTGATCGTGTACTAACTGTTGATGCTGTTATATTTAAAATAGGACTAATCATAGCACTGTTGCTCTAAAGGAAAAAAAATAAATATCGTTCCTTTTGTATTTAAATATAATTTTTTTCCTCAACTGTGATTCCACTCTACCCCTCGGGGCTACCATTTGAACAGCTTGGAATCTACACTATCTGAGGATGCTTGCAAATTGTTCTTGTGAGGACCCTTGGCGCAATTTAAAAGGCGACTTCTGAATGTTTGCTGAAAGTGCTATCTTGTAAAATTCTGTGTCTCAAGAAAATTTAATTAAACACGTTTTTTGTGAAAGGTTTACCGAAGAAAAGGTAAACATCAATAATTTTATGACAATTTAAAATAAATATCTGTGAAAAGACAGAAAGTATATAAGGATTTATTTCAAATTGTTCTTGTTTTAAGTGATGCCGAACAGCCTAGGTCCATTGTAATCTCAGACGAATATTAAAACGAATATATTTGATCAGGATTGAATGAAACAATGTTCAACCCTTGTTTCCATTATCAAAAAGAAACAAATACATTTTTTATTAGGATTATTGTTATTATTTAAAATACTTATAAAAGACATGTTTCAATTATTATTTTAATATACTGTGGAATGATTAATGTTAGTGGGGACCAATGTTCTTGGGTAGTCAAATATTTACTAGTTCGTTAGGATGGAATTTCAAGGGTTAACGTCATTTTGAAAATATACAACATTATACTGTAGAAGCTATTGCAAAGAATAACTGTTTAATGGGGATGTAAATTCGTTGGTAAGAGGTATCCAGGAAAACCACGAACATTGAGCCCCATGAACAATAATGATTCCACAATACTTGTAATTAACCTATTAATCCCGCACAAACGCATAACCTTTTAAATCTTTGATATCATACTGTAACCGACCGCCTCATGGATACTGGTAATGATCACATTTCACTCGAGATTTGACGTAAAATATCCAGTTAATTAAAAAATAAGGAATCGGTATGTCTATTACCGATTTAACTACTTAATCAAAGCTGTATGCTCCGTAATATTCCTCTGGGGCTCTTTTCATTAAGAAGTGTAGTCTTAAGACTAAGTCTATGATATACTAAAACTTTGCCCGGTGTTATGTGCGTTTAATTACGAAGCTTATAGGTAGCCTTGGACAGAGTTAAGGTCATGTGTACGTCCTTTGTGACGAGTGTATGTTCATTCACAGACGCACTGTAATGTATGTGTGCATATTTAAGGGAGAGATAAAGACAGATTTCTAATTAGGCACCTTAGCTGTAATAAGTAATTGGTTTTATATAAAAATGTATATACAGAATACCAGGACTCAGATTACATATAAATAATGATGGTAATCAACTTCTCTTTAAACATTTTGATTCCCCCAGATCATTCCATCTTGTACTTGAGATTCAGGATTCTGGACAAAAAAATACCATTATACAAACAATCCAACTTTAGTACCCCTTTTCGTAGATAATGAGATCACTGGATAAAAACTCTGCGCACTACATTTCCATATGGGTGATTGGTAGATTGATTGTTTAATGTTTTCCGCCACACTCAACAATTTTTCAGTTATCTGGTGGCGTCCAATTTTTGTAGGTGATGGAGAGAACCAAGATACAATGTACCCGGGAATAGACCACCAACCTTCCGAAAGTAAACTGGCTCACTTTCGCACATATATCGGCGCGAGCGAGAATCGAACCCGCGCCGACTAGAGGTGAGAGGCCTTGTGATTTTGAGCGCAATGCTCTAACCACTCGGCCACGGGGACCCTGGCTAAATATGAGATAGAAGAACTTGATACCTTGTCAGAATGGATAAAAAGCATAAGAGAATTATTAAAATCTCTCACTAGACACATTAAAATTAAAGGGAATACCAATCTGTCCATCTGTGTTTAGTAAGGCAGATGTGATGAAAGAATTAGATAGGTGACATGAGAAATATATTTTGGTTCTAGCTGACAAAGCTTGTCTTTGTAAGACTCATCATTACAACTGTATTTTAAACGAACTTGGCATTAATTCCCCACACTTGGGAATCATACTTATACTCCAAATGCCCCTTCAAAATATGAAATTCTTCAAAATCATGCTTCAGTTTTAGACACATTTAATATCCCAGTCAATGGGGTAGTTGAATATGAGTTACTGTATCTGGATTCCAAAACTTCACAATAACCCTTACAAACAATAATACATTGCTGGATCCAGAAAATATCTTACTAAGCCCCTGTCTTTGCTCCTCACGAAAAATTAACAGCTGTGAAAGAGATACGTCAAACGTATTGTGCCACAACATATGCCAGAAGTGGTGTAAAGCAAATGTGGATTAAAAAAAATCAAAAGAATTTTAGTGAATTTGAAATAGCAAAACTTTTCTCAAATCAAAACGTATGACCTTTGAACATTTTACACGACCATTCCACGCAATGAATTAAAGGCCAGACCTTTTTACATCATAGGCAGTTGCTTCTTCAACAAAAATGGAAATCAGTCATCCAAAAAATACTATTTAAACCACCTTGACTCCACGCACAAGTACTCTGAAGTTGAAATTAAAAAAGATGCTGGAGTTCTTTATTGACAACATCTTGTAGTGTTTGGCGATCGGGTCTTCCAGCAGGCTGTTGGAATTGCCATGGGCACGAATTGTGCTCCTTTGTTATCTGACCCGTTTTATATACTTATGAGGCAGAATTTCTTTAAAAGCGTCTACATAAGGAAACAATCTCTTGCTATGTCCTTCTACTCGACATTTAGATATATCTACAACTTTTTATCTATTAACAATAATCATTTTCATTCATATGCCGAATCGATATACATGTATCTTAGTGAACTGGAAATAAAAGACTCAATAGGATCCTCCACATCTGCTTCGTACTTAGATATTTTATTGAAAATAAATGTTAACGGCAAACTAACAACTCAACTTTATGACAAACGGGATTATTTCAGTTTCTCCAATCCAAACTTCTCATTTTTATGTAGCTATATTCCATTATTACCTGGTGTTTATATCTCTCAACTGATTCGAGCTTGAGCTTGTTCTGCGTTTGATAAGTTTTTAAATAGAGGAAGAATACTGAAAACAAGTTAATGTTACAGGGGTTTTAACAGTCTCGTTTAAAGTAAGAATTTCGTAAATTCTGTGGTCGTTATAACAATCTAGTTTGTCAATACAACCTTTCACTTGGCCAAATGCTATCTGACGTGTTTCATACGAATTGCTAGACCGTTCTTGGCACACTGATTCTGACTACAGATTATTCCGTTTACGTGATCAAGATATAGGGCTCACGGTGGGTGTGACCGATTGACAGGAGATGCTTACTCCCCTTAGACTCCTCATCCCACCTCTGGTATATCCAGGATCCGTGTTTGTCCAACTGTCTAATTTGTATTCCATATAGGATTTATTATATTGATCACTGTTCATTACCTTTGCCTTTCCATATATGTATGTTACACAGTGAAATTGATATATGAATGTAAAATCCCTAGTAGGATAGTTGTGTGTGTTTTTATTCCCGAGATTTATACTGTTTTTATCTAACATTTCAACTGCGAATATTTGTCATATTCTCTTTTGAATTTGAAAACTATCAATTACATTGTAGGAAAAGATAATATATAGAGTATATAAGACATTAATCAATGGCTACGAGAGCAATAGCATTGTTTGTTACGCGAGAGAGTAACTATAATATGTATTTTTAGCGCACAATTGTTTTACATAAATAATATTTTTTTTGTAAACCATCTTTTGAGAGCATTATAAAACCGACAGATATTTAAACACGTTCACGTTTAAACATTGTGTAGATTTATCATATATTTCATACCATTAAACCTTCTAGAGTCCTCTACCCGACATCGGGGGTCTGATGAATGTATTTGAATACGTATATCAAAATTTATTTTAAAAACATTCCAATGAGTTTTTATAAAACTATTTATGACATTTGTTTTAGTCTGAGAATGAATTTGAATGCATGTTTCAAAATTTCTTTTAAAAACAGTTCAATGATTTTTTGTTTTAAACTACTTATAATATTTGTTTTAGTCTGAGAAAGAATGACCGAAATATGCTGAAATTGGACGAAAAATGTAAATTCCTGCTTATGTACGTTATAAAGTTATGAATAGTTTCTGATTCTGAATTTTTGGTATCTACACAGCTAAAGGGTTCGATGAATGTACATAGGAATTTATCACAGTCGGTTTAATGCCACCTGTGAGTCTGAGAATGACTTTCCCGGGGAACTTTTATGTCTTCTTATGAGGCCAATGTGGTTCAAACAGTCCTAAGCGTCCGTCCGGTTTCTAAAGTACGTTCTCAACGCAGAATTCTATAGCTTCCGGTGTCGCCATTTTTGTTTAATTTTACGACTATGGTTACTACTATTGCTCTTGCTCAGACTACAATGTTTGGCTTAACTTGGATCGGATATAGAGTTGCGCCTTTTAATGAAATGACTCAAGGCAATTTTAGCATAAGCTCAGGTTTCGGCTAACTCTGATGAAATGAGCCGCTGATAAACATTTCTTTCTTACAATAAAGTTTAATTTTCCTAGAATTGCAAACCTGAATATTTTCATTAGAAAGAGAAAGAATTAGTTCTTAATAGAAATATTGTTAGCTACGTAAACATGCGAAATGCCACTGTACTTTTAATATTTGTGATTGAAAAATTAGAAAGAAAAACGTAATCTGCCGATCTTGCCATCGCAGATTTATTTCAGATTCTAAAAGAATATTTAAAAAAGATACAAACAGTTATGTATTTCCATCATGCACACTCTATAGCATTAATTACATGTAAGAAATTAAATTGTTTTCGAATATCAACATGTGACATAAAGTTACTCAATTTATACTTTTGTTTCGATTAACGTTGGTAAACATTTTTTTGTCTGGTGGAGCAGTAGTTAATATATTGATACATTTACAAGCTCGCCATACATAGGAGGGATGGAAAGTCTTGATGACGTTCAAAATAAATGCCAGATTAGCGAAAAATTACAACAAACGAGTAATATGAATTTTAAATCGTTACTACATGTATTAATCTGCATGTACACGTATTGCAGAGTAGTGGTCATGGTATAGTATGGTGTTTCTTTTAACTAATGTTACAAGTTGGTAAAAAAAACCAAAACGTGATTCTTCCCAGTTACAGATCAATCAAAACATTAGTATATGAATTAAATGATTCTATAAGAAGTACCATTACATATTAAATATTAACACAAGACGAACGATACACGTAACATCATCACAACAAGGGAAATAACTCAATATGATTTTATTCTTTCTCAAGCTCGGTGGAAGCCGTCGTAGTCTTATTGTAACAGGTTTTCTTTCTGATAACAACAAAGTCCTGTTTTTGAGTTCTTTCATGTCGTCTACGATTTATTAGTAAAATCTCCGAAACCTATATATGTTCACTCTGAAACAAATACAACCATACATATTAAAGTTTTACTACCATTTTACATAATTACATAAATCACCTTTTTTAAATAGCTATATCGCTGTGATATTATACAACATGTAAAACATTAAAACTCTGATTCTATATTTATGAAATTACTATATTGACTCCACAAACATTCATAAATTACATTGACATATATGATCACCATCATACCATTCCATGGGAACAAGTGATGAATGTATCTTTCAATTAGCAAAATATGTCCATGGATGTTGGCTGTAAATTATGAAATTTACATAAATGAACTTGCAGCATAAAAATATAAAACATGTATTAAAAATACCAAATATGTGAAACGCGTATATTTAACCTCTTGAATTTCAAGCTAAATAATTATGCCTCACAAAATATCATTCTCACTGAGCAAGTGCTATGGAATTAAATCTGTCAAATTATTAAGTTTACTACTAATAAGAAATAACATTAAAGTTAGAAAATAAACTTACCTTGTTAGAGAAAAGACCAGTTTACTGTTAAATATCTGTCAAATATTTTTCAACTTCTCTAGAGTCAAACGAGACAAAGAATGACTAAACACTACCCAGAGGGAGGGAAAAAGAACTGACCAATAAAACACTAGCTAACAAAAACCAATAGAAACTCTGGACACTATCAAACCTATATACAAAAGTTAAATTAATGACCCAAGGCAAAATTCATTGAATCAGAACAGATGCTACCTGTTCTACTTGGGTGAGCATAAAACACATTAGAATTATTCCAATGTATAATTTGAAATATACATACGTACATCTTTGTAGATGTTACTTTAAATCAATTAATAAACACTATTACATGATGACCCGTAATTAACAAATTCTTTGACTTTGATGATAAGTCATGGACTTCTGGAATCCGTGTGGTTTTTTTTCTATTACTTGATTTTGGAGCTGGCAGTTCCTTCTAACTGCTTTCTGTAGTCTGACAGTGTAGTTTGTAACCTTCCTGAAGTAGATCTCTGTTATTACGTGGACTTGATAGCAGGAATAGTTTGTTTTATAACTATATAAATATCATCCTCCCGCCGATAAGTCAAGTAGTGATTTTCACTGAAACGATATCACCAATCTGTAAATCGACCCCTTTTCCTGAAATTGTATCTCTCCTTTTGTTTTTACTTTGTGAATGATTAACCTATTCTGATACTAATTTATACGCCTCTAAAAGTAAGTTTCATTACCTTTCTACATACTTAATATGTGGTTTTCTTCTTCTGTTCTAAACCTAAAGCAGTATCAACTAGCAAGTTTAGGCTCTTTTCCAATCATCAAGAGAGATGGAGATTGTCCAATAGGTTCATGGCAAATGCAGTTGTACGTACAGAGTAAACAAACTGTAGCTACTGTAACACGTGACTTCCAGTCGACGTTCTTGTTGTGTTCAACTGCTCGCGTCATACTGATTAGCGCACATTTAAGCCATTCAGTGATTCCATTTCACATTTGATACACTGGCGCTCGATGTTTTAAATATTTATAATTTTAAAAAAAATTGTCTTCCCGTAAACGAACTATTCACAAGGTATATAACGCCGCCATCTTGGTTTTCAATTTTACCATCTGCATCGCTTGCAATTTTCGGCGAAAAGTTTGATATAATATTATAACTGGACTCCTACCGTTTAGAGGCAACTCTGTCAAGGTCTTACCTCCCGCATCGTCAGGGTAAACTGGAAATGAAGTCGATTTACCGGCTATAATTAACCGTCATACATCGTCTACTGCTTCTCAAATGCGAAAAATTAGTAATAGGGGACGCAAGTTGACAAAATTTCAGGATAGCCCTTTTTTCATTGGTCGATAACATTAAAAATAGTAAATATCTTAATTAGCAGTAAATTTAGATATGTTCTAGATCATGTAAATAGCGACGTTATAGATCTTGGGTCTATACGTCATTTATTTTTTTGTAAACGTCATATATAATAACATCACTTATTCGTGTATTCATTGTATCAAAAGTAGTTGAAAGTAAATGTCATACGTAATAAGGAAATTCCACAATGGAATTAACACCCACACACACGTATAATATACGTGAGCATACTCTCTAATGTTCAAAGTAGTATGGAGTGGTGTACGATATTTTTGTTCCCCATAAAGGGCAGCTAGAGTATTATTTGGATTTCTTTTTAGTTTTCAGTGTAAAGGTTGAAAATAATTCCTACAGTAGTCATAGTGGTTTGATTCTGCCCTCCACAAAATATCAAATTTATGTGCATTTCATAAAGCAAACTGCCTTATTATCTAAATGGACAGAGGAAGGAACATATGTTAGGAATTTATTATCTATAAGAAATCTGAAATAATAATACAATACAAATGTATAAATTACCATGCAGATAACTCATATATGAGGAAGGAATTCAATCTCGTGTGCAGGGCAATCTTTCTGCATTTGTTAATCTTAGACTGGCATAGGACATACATGAATTGAAGGTTACCTAATTCGACACCTGTGCAATTCGTTTCACTGGAGAAAACGGACTCTTAGTACATGTCGGATTAGACAGGTTTCACTGTAATATATTGTTCCTCGTCCTTGACCACTGGCATCTGTATATACATGTACCGTTTCTTAAATGGCTTACTCTTATCAGAATAACTCAGCATTGGATTAAAGATAATCTCTCTTTCAGTTGATCAAACGTTTCATGTTGTTTACTTCCCCTCATGTTTTATATGTGGTCTGCTTATTCTTGCTAGTGGATATCATCATTTCTGTCGAAGATCTAGAAATATAAATAGAATTTCCTGTAAACATTTTGTGATAACCAACAAACTCAATAAATCTACATACATCCTCAGGCGCTAATGGAGCATGACAAACAATTACTTTCTTCATTTTTTCTGGTTCATTTTTCACTCCACTGTCTGAAACAATAAACCCGACATACTTCACTTTAGTCTTGAATAACTGACATTTCTTGGGTGACAAATTTAGATTTGCATATATTACCCTGTGAAATACTAATTGCAATGTGTGCAAATGCTCCTTATATGTCCTTTAAAATATTATGATGGTATCTGTGAATACACAAAATATCTTCAAGTGATATTTTCCTATGAGAAGGCTAAGATAACGAACAGTATTCAATCTCGTAATTCCTGTAGAAAATACAAGTCAGAGAGATGGGCAAACACAGACCCCTGGACATACCAGATGTGTGATCAGGTGCCTAGGAGGAGTAAGCATCCCATGTCGACCGGTCACACCCACTGTGAGCCCTATATCCTGATCAGGTAAACGGCCTAACAATTGGTATGAAACACGTCAGACAGCATTTGTCCTTACGGAAGGTTGTACTGGCAAACTAGATGGTTGTAACGATAATAAAATTTGCGAAATGCTGACTTTAGACGATACTGTAGAAACCACTGTAACATCAACTTGTTTGTCAGTATCCTGCCTTGCATCAATCAGCCTATGTACAATTTCTGAAACGTTCTTAATATACGTTACCATTTTTCCGCTCGCTCACCGTGCGCTCACCGAGTGTTCACCGTTCGCTCAGCATGCATTCACCGTTCGCTCACTGTGCGCTCTCCGTTCACAGTGTTGCGTTCAAAAACCATTCAGCGTGCGCTCACCGTGCATTCACCGCATTGTTCAGTCTATGCATTATCATTCGGAACATGACCGGTCGCCGTAGCTCAGTGGTTAGAGCGTTCGCTTCGTAACCGGGAGGTCGTGAGTTCGAGCCCCCCTCGTGCCATGGCCGCGTTAAACCTAAGACGAAAATAGGTAGTGATTGCTCCTTCGCTAAACGCTCGGCATTTATAAGTCAGAATCACGGGTCTTTCAGATATGACCTTAAAAACGGAGGTCCCATGTCACGGTAGCGTTGGCACGTTAAAGAACCCTCACTGCTTTGGCCCTGAGTGCTAAGCATAGGTCTAAATTTGTGTTACTTCACCTACAGCTGGTGACGTCTCAATATGAGTGAAAAATTCTCGACGGGACGTAAAACAAACAAAGAAACATTCGGAACATGAATGCTAAAGGAGCGATATTCATTACAAGGAGAAAATGAAAAAGGATTGTATAGAAGTATGTAACTATCAAACATACATGTAGATGGAATTGCTGATGTAATATATCACATCGCTCAATACTTTCTTAAAACAAAATAAAAACACTCGGGATCAGAATGCCATATTCTTTCATAAATGTTTTCTAGTACAAATATAGCTAAAACAAATACTTTTGACAAAAATTGCAACATCATTTTACAATGTTTCTTTAAGTGGTATAGCTATATAAAAAACAATCAAATTGCACTGAATTATAAAATTTTAATAAGATATTCTAGAGTACTCCAAAGTACTCCAGTGTATCATATTTAGTAGTACCCGTCAAGGATTATAAATATGATACGAAACATGCATTTTCTTTTCTACTTTTACATGTACACATATATCTCTGTAATACTGCACATAATGTAGATATGAAATTTGCTTTTGTTTGTGTATGATTTTTGTGTGCATTGGTGTATAATTTACGGAAATTTCATGAGAACTACACATTCAGTACTTGTACAAACAGTAGTATGCTTAGTTTAGACTGAATATATTCAGATTTCGATAGTTAAATTGTTTGTACGCATAGTGATGTCCCAGTAACTATTCAAATTCTTCTAAACAAACGCTGATTTGCCAGTAAATATTAACAGAAGATTATTTTGATGCTATACATAGCTATATATACTAAAGTAAGTGCTTTGATTAAACAGTCCTATAACTAATGTCCCTTACTCTAAGGTATACTTCATGGGCTATCAGCATTTTCTTTCTTTATTAGCACCTATTTTTTCTCTTCATTTTTTTTTTCTTTCTTTGGATTTTTATGTATAGTTTTGTTTTTAATCTGTACACCTGTCGCATGTTAACTTTGTAATGATACATTGAGAGACGTTTATCAGCTTATAACCTGCTGCCCAGTTCTTTGCTATATTGAATAAAATACTTACAAAGCAAACCAACTCTTCACTATCAGGAGAGAAACGATTACGTCATGGGAGACCTCATTTGAACGAAAAATTTAGTTATTATTTTTTATTTTGGGATTTAAATACATAGCAATTCAGTATTTTATTATTGGTGACAGATAATTAATTTAATATTTAAAGTGAACATTAGTGTCACCTACATGTAAGAGCATATTAATTGTTAGTACCGACCGAAGTTGAATGTGAATTTTCAGAAATGAATATTCCGAAGGACTGTCCCAGGATTTGTTGAAGGTGTCAGTACAAATATTAATCAGTGCCGAATCTCAGCCGAGATTACAGGGGATGTTTACTCTTCCTGGGCACCTGATCCCACCTTAGTTGTTTCCAAGGGGGTCCGTGTTTCTCCTACCCCCAATCTTGTATTACTGTTCGTTATCTTTACTTTATTCTATTATTTGACCGGGTAAGAATCACACCACACTATTGTCATTTAAATGTATGCAAACTTGAACTGGTAATTTATAATAGATCAACTACGGTTGAAGATCACGGACTAACTACGCGGTTGACGATCACACTTGACACAAATATAGGATCGTGTCACAATATAATGCACCGTATGGTTGCTTACGTGTTTTACTGGAAAATTCTGAATAATCCGGGACCAAGATTACCAGTAATATATCACTTGTATTAGAGATATAAACGTCTCTAATGTAATGTGTCATAGTCCTCACTTCATGTCTCTGGTAGAAGTTAAAAACTCTCTGCAAGTGTTGTGACCTTGGATTACGTTGGATTTGTCAAGGTCAATAATTAAAACGTTACAAATATCTGCTATACGTCATACTTTTGTATTGAAAAAAAACCCCAGTAAAAACTCCAATATAATACGATTTGTCTTGCTTGTGACAAGTTAAGGGTGTAAAAATGACAGCTTTATTCGATGATTTAATGCTTATTGAAATAATTGAATTCATTGAAGAATATTTCCGGTCTAAATTTACATGCAAGTATATCAAATGATTCTGGGATGCTTAACTGCATTCATAGATTTATGCAGCCATAACTTGCCCAATATTTACGAATTAGTTATAGAATTTCATAACCAGTTCCCATAGAGCCGATAAATTGCATATTTAGTGCATTGTTTTAAGAACGCACATGCATAGTATGCCTTATTTCGTATTTTCAAATATCCAAAACATATATTGATATTGAAAAACATTAGTAGAAAATGGAGACATCCAGCTAGAGTTTGAGAATTTGCATAATAACAATGCACAATCACACTACATTATTACTGAGCTGCCCAGTAGAACCATTAACCTCTTCTCTATTCAGGTGAGCGCTCGCGCCCATGGACTCTGGTTAAAAAAAGTAAACAAAGACTGAATTCCTTCAAGCAAACGTAACTTATGTTAATTGTTTCACCGTTGAGAAGATAAAAAAAGGACACGATGTGCATAACTGAGTCAATTAATTCTACTATGCTGTGTGAGGTGACCCTGAAATTACATTGTTGAGTAAAATTGTGATATATTCGTTGTAAAGTCAGTCTGTGGGGAAAAATCCCAATGATGTTCTTGTCAAACAGAAACCTATTTAGCTGAAACTGTGTAAGTAGCTTATTTCCCCTTCGTTAAATTCCGATCTTTACGAAATCCTACGAAGATAAAAATATTTGAATTGCGACGAGATAACACAAACTTGTCAAATGGCGTTGTAAGATAACCGTCCAGAAATATGGTGGACCTTTACACTGTAGTATGTAGTCTGACCGGAATCCTAGCTCTGGTGAAAGGTAATGTTTAATTTCAAACGTTTTGTATGCTCTTGAACATTACGAAGTTTTCATTTTAGGCCAAAGGGGTTCAGGTCTATATTTATAGTCTTGAACGAATTTGTACTATGTCTATGCACCCATTTTCCAAACTATACTAAATATATGCCATTTATGAAGTGCTGTATTAGGGTTAGCCTTACAGAAACCAGTTCTTTGTTTATTTAGGTCAAGTACTGTTCGATTATCACAACAGTAAAGAAGTTACCCTACATTCGAGGTCCGTACGGGTACCGGCGCCAGGGGGTCAGAGATTCCCCTTCTTCGGCCAATTTTATGACAACTTCTATGTAAGAATGCGTTATCATTTGGTTGACGTAATGAGATTATGATATTTTAATCACATTAAAATAATACGTGAAGATTAAAATTTTGTATAGATACAGTAAACATGGTATTTATTTCCTATTGTGAAAAAAAAAAATGCAGCAAATAAAATACAGAGTCAAGTTATCGGGGTGATTGATAACATTTTGATTTGACCATGAATTTTTTTTTTTCAATGCACTTTTTGCAAAAACTCAAATTTCTCCTAAAAGGTTTCTAAAGATGGAATTGTAGGATTCAATCCAGATGCCAGACATATCGTAGCAAAGGTTTATGCGTTTGAGCGTGAAAAATATGCAAATGAGGTAGAGGATTATCCCTTCGTGGCCCCCTTTCTTTACGGTGGCGCTCCTCTCCAGACCCCCTTTTCAACAGGCAACAATATCTATGGAGGAAAAATTTATTATAAAGTACTACTCAGTTCCTCTAATGGGAATAAGGACCTTGTCAACATGGGAAATTACATCAATGAGGCATTTATCGGTGTGTACAACTTTACGCCATCCTACGCACTTGTGGTCACGTGGGTAAATGTTACAGATGAAGTCCAAATCAGCGTCGTTGGATGCAATGACAATACAAAACCATGTGAGGTAGAATTTTCTATATGTGCATTAAACTTTTAAATTGATTTCAGTAACATGATAAACGTAGGATGCTGTGTAATGATCCGATAATATTTTAACCGTGTAACGGGTAATTTCGCAGTTGGAAATTTTTGCGATTTGATCGATTTTGATATATATATATATATATATATATATATATATATACATACATACATATATAACCTCGTGGGGATTATTAGAATAGATCCTCAGTACCCCTTGCTTGTCGTAAGAGGCGACTAAATGGGGCGGTCCTTCGGATGAGACCGCAAACACCGAGGCCCCGTGTCACAGCAGGTGTGGCACGTAAAATATCCCTCCCTGCTCAAAGGCCATAAGCGCCGAGCATAGGCCTAAATTTGCAACCCTTCACTGGCAATGGTGACGTCTCCATATGAGTGAAAGATTCTCGAGCGGGACGTTAAACAATATTTAATCAATCAATCAATCATATATATATATATATATATATATATATATATATATATATATATATATATATACATGCGTGTGTGCGCGCGTACTTTTGTATGTGACTTTTTGTCCCTTCCGAAAATGGAAAACCGCAGACAATACCGTTATATGTTCTGTTAAGTGAAAATTATTTATCTTGGTTACATTTGAGACGCTTTCCAAATTACGTATTTTTTACTACATGTAAGTCTGAACTATTGAATGTTACTATCTTTTGTACAGCTTGAATTTGTATTCAACAGTAGAAGTATCGTATAAGGTTACTTGATAGTTTTTCACTTAAGCTTTCTATTACATATTATTATTATTATTATTATTATTATTATTAATTTCTTATATGACTTTTTTCCCTCTTGAATATCGATGTATACTTTGTATGTAACTGCGATATGTGGATCTGAAGTTCACTGATCTTACTTGTAGAAAAACACATTTCAAGCAGTTTTGGTGACGAATGGAAAGGAGAGTTTTGCCATATTTAATTACAAACAGACTAGCTTAACAACGAACCCGACGTATCAGGTAACTCATTGTCGGCCGCCAGGAGGCGGGCGTGTAGATGTATTGGTTTTAAAAAGACGACCCTGATTCTATATGGTGTCTAAATGGTTTGGTTTACATAGTTTTGATAGTTATCAGGGGATGTTTATTCCTAAACTGGTTCCACCTCTGATATTTCCAATGGTCCGCGTAACTGGGAGGTCGTGAGTTCGAGCCCCGCTCGTGCCATGGTCGCGTCAAACCTAAGACGTAAACATAGGTAGTGATTGCTCCTTCGTCAATCGCACGGCATTTAGAAGTGAGAATCACGGGTCTTTCGGATATGACCCTAAAAACGTAGGTCCCATGTCGCGACAGGAGTTGGCACGTTAAAGAACCCCTCTGCTACGGCCCTGAGTGCTAAGCATAGGTACTTCACATACAACTGGTGACGTCTCAATATGAGTGAAAATTTTTCAACGGGACGTAAAACAAACAAACAATAAATCAATCAATCCAATGGTCCGTGTTTGCCTTACTCTCAATTTCGTATTATTTATGGGATTTATGAGATTGATTACTATGCGTTATTTTTAATTTTTCACTTTATATAGTTTTTATACTTTTCAAGTAGTGGCGACCAATTTTGACTCTTGCGTCGAGAGGTTTACTTCTTTCCACTCTTTCAGCAAATTAATTTGCTTCTTTGAGATACAGTCTGCGTATCTTCAACTATATATCAAAGTTTCGATACGCTTGACGATTTGCAACAGCAATTAATTGCAGATAAATATCCCCATTGTTTTTGTTGAATTTTAGGTGTTGATAAGAAACTTACCACGAGTCTTATCATGAGAAGTAGAATTTGACTTAAATTTCGACTGAATGACTTTACAAAAGTTATGACCATTAGTAAGAAATTCCTTTTATACGATTTTGTGCTGTTTTAGCATTACTCTCAAAATGCTTGTTCCAGGCCGGGTTTAATGCTGGACATGGGAGAGGGTGGAGTGAGGCCATGCCCAGTGCCAGTCTTCAAAAGGCTGATTCACTGAAAGGCAGTGACATTATAGGACGTTTCTTATACAAAATTGACCGGGAGAAGATCGTTACAGGTGGATGTAATGGTCAAAGGACCGTAAGGGGTGAGAAAAAAGGAAACTTACAATTGAAAGTGTGGTGACGCAAACACGTTAAGCGTAAATCAGATTTGGTCTTCTCGAAAACTTAAAAGAAGTTATGGAAATATTGGCTGCTCTTAAAGTCAGCTTTTATATTATTACTTGATTCATGTTTTACAGAAAACTGATTGTTGTTTCAGGTCGATTACAAGTGAATCCTGGGTTTGCGGGTATGCTTGGTGGAGAAATGATAGAGGTTTCCGGGCCCTGTCTAAGGCCAGGGGATGAGATATACTTAAGGTTTGGAACACAGAGAACATATTCCGCGTGTTCCATGATCAACAGCATGAAAGCACGCTGTCCTGTACCGATGCTGTTAGAAAGAGGCGAAGTTAATGTAGCGCTATCACTTGACGAAAAGATGCACTTTTATTACGATACCACCATAACAATAGGTTAGAAACACTCTTACGAAACCAAAATGGTTTTGAACAATAAAGAATAATGTCCATGATTTAACTGAATTATTTCACTGTCCACACAGTGCATCCAAGCAGAATGCCCAAAGCCACTAAAATCAGTCTTCACGATAACGGACCTGGGCGGCGGTGGAATGAGACTTCTGCTAAAGCGTTGATGTTGAGTTGGGATCCAAACCTCCTATCTACGGATTCCAACGCCATTGTTGATATTAACTTTGTGGGATTCATTGAAAACGAAAAAACATACCAGGTAATGATAAAACGTTCTTAATAAATCTATCAATACAGTGCTGGCTCCATTACAAACTCGTCCCGATCTCGCTTTACATTAAACATAATCAGTGTTTGACTACAGCAAGTATGTAATGTTTCTAGGCCTGTCATACATAGAGTTCAATTGTCAATCCCGGGATCGTGTTATAGTTTATGAGTGAGAGCACAAGACAAACTGAAGATACGAACTCTTGACACTTCTCAGTCTAAGAGCAAATTTCAGGATTCCGAAATATTGTTATATATATATGTTTCCTTTGTTTATTTCAATTCCAAATCCCACTTCTCAGCAAGGTGGTAAACCTGATGTTCTTGGTACGTATACCACAGGTGAATAGGGAGCAACTTCTTTTTATCCCACCCCTTATTTGTTCCGATAAATCTGTCAGTCTGTATCAACCTATATATGTATACATCAAATGTGAACTGTTTACTGTGTGACGGTGTTTTAAGTTGGCCGACAATAGAAATCTTCTATGTGAATTAAGATATTATAAATATCGGCAAATAGACTATTTTCAGTGGCTTGGTTAATGTGACATACTTGCAATATGTCGCTCTTCACTTTGAAAATTACATTTTCATCTTTCTATAAAAAAAAAAAACCGTGTAGTTTTTATCCATACTACTGAAATTACTAGTATACCGAATGGTCCAAGTCAGGTTTTACATTCACAAGTTCACATATTTTTTCTCTCTACGGACGGACTGCATCTGGCAGTCACCCTTCCGTCATGAGATTCTTTTTCCATAGATTTCCTGTAGTGCATATGACCCCAAACCTTACATGTTGACCCTTGATGATCTCAATCTATCCATTCGAATAAAAACTCGGAGATTCATTTCATAGGTGTGGAGGAATGTGATCACAAAGTTCAGTTGGAGACTCGTTGTCTTACTTAGACAAAATGGCTGCCACATGGAACACGTTAATTCAATAGTTGTGTTAGTCAATGAGAGTTTGTAAAATATCTAAAATACATTTGATGCTTGTTGTATGTGACATCGTTGCAAGTATTACAATACAAAAGGTTTCATTATGTTTTGGAGAGGTTTTCTGGTAGTTAGAAATAGCATCCGAATTTACGGACCCCCCCCCCCGAATCTTTTCAGTTATTATATATGAAATAAATAATTTTTTTAAATCTTAGTGATGTTACAGAACAACATCAGTATATCATCACAATACCACACTACCAATTGCATTGAAGTAACCGATTACAGTAATCCTTCTTATTTTGTAGTTGTTGACTTGCAAACACGGATGAATATGGAAAAGTAACTTTCAAACCTAAATGTATTCATTTGACAAATATTGTGCTACAATTCGCAAAGGGTGCCCAGACTTTTTACAATGTGTTTTATTTAACTTCTCTGCATACTTGGAACGTGTTATATAATTATACAAGTATAATCATAAATGTATTTATATAACTATAAATATTTGTCCAACTTTTAAAACTGTTCATTTTATTGATGGCTTGGTGTTACACCGATAGTTCTATTGTTTAGTTAGTTCCTATCATACGGTATCCTAGTTATTGATCAAATCATCCTAAGATGGCAGAACCATTTCTTTATAATTTGATGTAAAATCTTTCAGACACCGGGAACAGGATTACCTAGAATATAAGTCACTATAACTTTCTTCATTATGAACACATTTTCAAATATTTTTATTGATGTTTGATTATTCAGGCTGGATGGAACAAACGCATCACCTTGAGTATACGTGATGTGCGCGTGAGTGAGAAAACTTATGTGTTTAATGCATCCATTGTTTTCTGTGACAACGAGTGTGCTAAGTATGAAGTAGGCGTGGTCGAAGTGAGCGTCAGAGATGTATCAAAGGCCGCTAGCAGAAGGTAAGAACAAAGAACTGGATGAAACCTGACACTGAAAACAGACAGTACTACGATGAAGACAAATTCTTTCTTCTTTTAGAGCGATGTTCAGTGGTGTTGTTCCCATGGGATGGTTAGTGAATAAAAGAATGTTGGCAATGTATGGCAATAATTGGCAGCACGCTAAATGTGTGGCATGGTATAACGAGGACCGGAAAGATATGAGGTGGTTAGAACGACTGGAGTTCTGTCCGTGTAATGTGCAGCAGGCTCTCTCAGATTTTGGAAGATGGCAGACAGATGTTGGTTGTAACCTTTACAGCAGCAACCCCAATAAATGTCGATTTCATCTGGGTGCAGTGCATTGTGTTCGCGCAGTCCAACCAACAGGGTAAGGTGTTTTGTATTAAAATTAATATTATGCAAGGTAAATCATTGCTTTTCGTAAAGAAATTTTTAAAAAATTAAAGACTCGACTAGTTAAAGAAATGCATGATTATGATAATTACTTTGTAAAGCCAAGAAGGAGCTGGAAATCAATGTTGTTATGGAGCCGATGGACAGCTCCGATTTTCTGCCGACACATTTCAAGGAAGCACACCAGATAGAAGTCATGACTGGGGAGCGGCACCTTACGTGAAACCTGGTCACGTGCCATCTCTGTCCCATTGGATCAAGGATGTGGTCACATTCTATTACTGTTGTCTATGGACAAATTATCAAGACTGTGATTATTATATGGACCAACGTGCAACACGAGATTGTTCAGGATACTCTCCTCCAAAGCAAGGTGAATTAATCTACACTATATGTAAAAGTAGCTAATCTCAGTGTTATGTTATTTTAATTCCACATTCATGATAATAGACTGAATTATCAAAACTATTCCATTTTGTTTTTGAAGCCATGGTGTTTGGTCAATCTAATGTGATGACCTTTGATGACCAAAGATATCATGTGTGTGGGGAAGGAGATTTCATGCTTCTAAACTCGACTGACGTAAAAATTGTGGGGCGATTTCAAAAGTCACCTTTCAATTGTAGGTTCAATCACATATAGACAAAGCATACACAGCTGTAAGATGTTTCTTTAATTTGATTAAAATGTATTGGATTGTATAAGACATGATGTTGAGACGTCCTTTAAACTTGTAGCTCAGTACAAAAGATCCGTCATTTTAACTGCCGTCGGCATCCAAGTCAAACAGGAAACAGTAGAAATCAAAATGAAAGGACCGGAGGTTGATCGGAGCACGCGAACGCTAGACGTGCTAGTCAACGGAGAGTTTCATTATTTTGATCAAGGTCCTCAGCGATGGAAGGACTTTAAAGGTATGCATACACAGACACTGCAGATTATTAGTTCTTTTCTTTTTTCTTTTTTTTTTTGAGGGGGGGGGTGTATGTTTTTTGTTTTGTTTTTAAAATCATGATAATTCTTAGTTTAAAAGGTGGTATACTGCGTTTTACAGAGTCTGCTGTTGTCAATAGTGACGATCGGTCCAACACCAAGGAATCCAACTTTACTGTCATTGTAAAAAATGGTGTAGGAATCCAAGTGGCTGAGGAGAACGACATCCTCAGTCTTACTGTTATGATTCCTCCGCACGTAAGTAACATCCATACAAGAAATTAATGTTTCGCTGAATCAAAGATAACAGCTGTCAATAATAAAATCATGGGTAGGGAGTAACTTCTCAATGCAATTACGTCCCTTATTAGAATGGATGAAGTGGCCAGAGCTAAGATATGGGAATATGTACGCGGTTTATTTCATGAATATGCTTGTGTTCTATGGAAATAACACACCTCTAGATGAAAAAAAAAAAGTTTTCCAATAAGAAACATTTAATATCTTTGTAAGAATATTGGTGATACATTAACACGCACCTCAAGTAAATTAATGTATTCTCTTAAAAAATGCCAGTACTTTGTAGCTCTGAGAGAACTGTTTACTTGGATTTGCAGTTTAAAAGTAATGGTTTGCTTGGTTCCTGGAATAATAACGCAAGCGATGACCTAGCTCCAGCGAATGGAACAGTTCCTCCAACAACTACAAATTCAAGCCGGGTATACGAGCAATTTGTGTACAGATGTACGTATCACGTCTCTATTGTTTATACGTATATATTAATTATTTTCAATCTTGGTGCACATAAGCAGAATTTTATGCAAAACAACTGTGGACGCCGCCTCTTGTAAACCATAAGTGTGTAGCATGAGTTCGAATTTTTTTATCTGAAGATATCAGAGGTACTGAGGTATTGGTGAGATTCGCTGTAAAGTAACTGCTTTTCACAAGATTTAAGCGGAAATGCATCTTTTTCATATTCTGTAATAGAACTAGTGAACAAACTATCGGAAGTACAATGATTCTTCAAAAGTAGTTAGAGCGACATTGTTGGATTTATTTCCTGTATATTATAGGGGCTGTAGAGAGATCTAGCTCCTTCATCCTACCCTACCCGATCTATGCCAAACCCACATCTAGCCTCTGTGCAGCAATACCAGCCTCACATCCATCTTGTATGTCGGATTCGGCGTGTGACTATGACCTGTGGAGTACGGGCAACAACTCACTGGCGCAAAAAACTCGGGCATTTTCACAGAGGTACAAAGAACTCCAAAGCGAACTCCTTCCAGGTCGGTTGAATTATCTAAATCATTTCAATTAATGTTGTTTAAAAACCTTTGTCGCCCCGTGGGGATCCGGGTTGTTGGAATAGATCCTCAGTACTCGTTGCTTGTCGTAAGAGGCGACTAAATGGGGCGGTCCTTCGGATGAGACAGCAAAAACTGATGTCCCGTGTCACAGCAGGTGTGGCACGATAAAAATCCCTCCCTGCTCAAAAGCCATAAGCGCCGAGCATAGGCCTAAATTTTGCAGCCCTTCACCGGCAATGGTGACGTATTCACATGAGTGAAAAATTCTCAAGCGGGACGTTAAACAATATATAATCATTCGAACCTTTGTCTGCAGCATTCATCAGGGTACACATTTCACTTTAATCCCGTGATCGAAAACACAGAAGTCTCAGCAGGGTCCGATCTGTCAGATGGATTATCTTAGCATTGTGATGGAACAAATCTTTGTGACTGCAAGAATCCCCTCTTTCTAACATGAACGAGTAGACAAATTCCACCGAATTGGATATAATTGTAATAGCATAATCGAGAACAACATCAACGCCAAGCACGCCCTAATTTATCATTAATATTACTCAAATTAACATTGTGAAACAATTTAAAAGTATTGTGTTTGCAACACTTTCCTTTTAACGTTGTATTTCATGAACATATTATATAACATATTTATAAACCTCTCTTTGATACCACCGCAGTGCTTCCTAAGGTTAAACTGTAGGTACGACTTGTTTATGATTTCATCAGACAATCTTGTGGTCCAAAAAGTACCGCCTTTGCAGGATGATAAAGGATTCATATAAAATTGGATATATTTTGTATTTATGAAAGTTTACGTCTTGAAAAAGACATTATGATATAATCTCTTTTCTTCGTATGATCTGTGTGACATTTGAGAGTTCCTCAGGTGTATAAATATACACGTACTTGTATGTGTATTTTTTGGTGACGTTAAGCACCTATAGTACATATGTAACTATTGCCTTCCTTGTGTGTGTATATATATATATATATATATATATATATATATATATATATATATCCCTTGTATATAGCCTTAGCTTATGGCAGTTGAATTGTAACACGTCTCTCGTTCTAGTGCGCTCCTGTGGTTGGTTGGCTGTTCCGCGTAGTAAAAAGGATAATTATAACTACAGTCTTGGGAGCACCGTTACTGTTGAAAGCTGTAGGATTGGGCACTTAACAGGAAGGACGCAATACACATGTACCGATCAAGGCGACGGAAGCCAGGAGTGGTCTCCCCCTGTCAATGCTGCTTGCCAAGGTATGCCGACGTTTAAAAATAATTCCGGTTGTTTAATGAAGATTTGAAAACAGGATACTGCCTATACTATCCGATGCGTAATGAAACCTAAAAAGTTTTCATTAAAGGAAAACTAGATATCTTAAAAACCTTTTTCGCATTAAAAGTGATTCCACAAAAGATTTAAAATATTTTCTAATTGATTTAACATAAAACATGATGGAAATAATATGATTGGTATATCATATAAAAAGAAATATAATTTCACTAGAAAGTTGTACAAAAGAATTATTTTTCATAATACACAAGAAAATTGTAAGTCGCCATGCAAAATCTGATTATTATTTTTTCATTTTCGAGCTAAAAAACATACTAATCTCTCTCTCTCTCTCTCTCTCTCTCTCACACACACACACACACACACACACACACACACACACACACACACACACACATTTATATCAAGCTTATTGTTCGTATGTTGTTTTAGAATCTCATACGAGAATTATGAACTCCTATATATAACAGTATATGAAGTACCACAGATGTTGATCTATACATGGCGCTGAAGATTATAACAGTGAGGGTTCTCTATCATACCAACGCCTACCGTGACACAGTACCTATGTTTTTAAGAAGATCTCGGAGCTCTTCTCATGCCTGGCGCATGGCAAAGAAACAGTCACTCCCTATTTATGATATGAATAACTATTTCCGGATGCAGCGCGAATTGCCAAACTTTGCTAAGGATCGAAGAACCAAATTAATTCGTTACAAAACTGTTTTCTCGTCTGAAATTATTGATTGAAATAAGTAAGAGTTAACGTGTTTGGTTGTGTCTGTCATAATTGATACTTCAGACATTCAGGTGATTAGGATGAGTAACAGTTGACATGTTTTTGGTTGTCTGTAGTGGGTGATACGTCGGATGATTTGGATGAGGGAGCGGTAGCGGGGATTGTTATAGCGGTGATCCTGGTCCTGATTCTGATTGTGATTGCGGTCTTGGTTGTCGTCGCTAAGAGAAAAGGAAAAACCCAAACGTCCGGAGGATCCCGAAGGTAAAATAACCTCAAACATGACTACATTAACAACAATGATACCTACGTTATAGAGACAGTCCAGATTCAATGTCAAATTTCTTTTCAGTTTGTTAATTTCAAGAAATAAAATCATAATAACAATACATTGTATTCTATAGTACGATATTGTCAATAGCAATGTATATTTTGATGGTCTGTGTTTTTTCCTTTCTCAGCGAGAGTGACGAAGCTACATCTGGGTAAGACTTCTTATTGAACATTACTTACCGCAACGTTTATCTCAATGCTTATTTTCTGAAGTACAATGTGTGAATGATCGAATTAAAAATAAGTTTCGGTATATTCGTGTAGTCTGGTGACTATAAATTATTTTCAAAATTCTATGTGATGAATGTTAGGACTGTAAAATAAAATTTTCTCAGCTACATATTAGCCACTGTAATGCAGCAATACTGTAATGCCAAAATAAAATATATGTGTGATTCTCATTTCACTCCCAAAAAAATCAGGTTGGGTAGGTAGGTAAAACATTGTATTTTATTAAAACATTTTATTTGACATCTTAGTTTTTATATATATATATATATATATATATATATATATATATATATATATATATGCTTTGAATACAGGTCTATATACGTTACAAGTACTTTTCAAGCATTTTGAAGATCCATAATGGTCAAACTGTAAATCCAGTGATTTTTTTAATTATTATATTTAACTACATATACCATCCCCCCTTTTGAATTGGGGAAAATTAACAACATTTTCCTCAAATTGGGGAAAAATCATTTATAGTACATTAGAATGATAAAAAAAACCTCTAAAATTATTAAACTTTAGGGACAAGAAATCTTTTTGTTTGAGGTTTATTGCGTATCTGATTTAAAATCATAAAATGAATCATTTTTAATATTAAATATGAAATGGAAAGTCACATCATGTATAATTATTATCTATTTTACAATTACTTAATGTCTAATTTGATATAAAAATAATTAACCAACATTTGGACTCGTAATTTTGTAAACCGCCTCATATTATCAATCAAGTTCATAAAACGTCTCTCGTGTTTTTCTTATTTTAATGAAACCCTATAGTGTTGACCGTTTCCTGTTATTAGCCTGACCCTGTATTTAGTAATGGCGGTCAAACTAAAAAATATCAACTAGGCTTGTATCTGATTAGTATATAATACACTACATATCTGCTTATATGGATATCTCCATTGTTTTACACGTTCATCGGAAAACCTTTTGCATATGCAATGGTTTGGATAATGAAACTAAAGTATTTAGTCTTAGTCTGCAATATTCGCCGACTTTTGTTGATATATATATATATATATATATATATATATATATATATATATATAACACTGGGGAAATTAGCTAATTTTTGTGAGGGGAAACAGCCGAATAACGGTGGCATTTTGGCCCCCCAAAATCACTGAAATTAGAGAATCTCAAACACGAAAAGAACAAATTTCTCGTTTGAAAATTTCCAGATATTTATTTATATATTTCATCAATAAAATATTTAGGATCGGCAGCAAAATTATAGGCAGATCGGGAAACTGGAAACACGCATATATTCTATTTTAGCCTAATTGGAAAAATATATTTTTTTTTAATTAGCAAGAACCGCTCATATGCTGAAGATTATGACCCGCGATACGACACCAGCCAACTCCCGATGGGGCACCAGAAAACCAAAGGCGAATCTTCAATATGAGACCTATATTGAACAAGAGAAACTGGAATTTATTATATGTTACATCATTCATAGAACAAAACTGCCATAGTATTTGTGTCCTGTGTAATTGAATTATAGGAATGGGGGATGTTGTGTTTGACGTGCTAGGCAAATTACATTTTATAACTTCAATTTAGAGATAAGATTTTTGTGTTTAGTGTGTATGTGTCTGCAAAATTGTAGATAAGCAGTTCTTTAATATTCTATTTATGTTATGAAAACATGTATGTAAAGTAATATGAGTTTTCAGAAATTCTTGCCATTTACATAAAGTGCATTCCTCTATACTTGGTACATGTACACATATACATTATATATATATATATATTACAGGGTCTAGTATCGTAATACTAGTATTGTTTACTCAGTATTCCGGTTTGCTTCCTTATCGAATTATATTTCTTTCCTAATGAGTGTGCCATATTCCATTTTCCAATGTATTATACTGTCTCATTTCTTGTCGGTATTCATCGTGTAATATTTACATTTTTGCCTTTGATAATAATTTTAATAATACCCATTTCTTCAGCTGTGAACAATGCACGTATGAATCTTGATAAATGTATCACGTCTATTTTAACGGCTGGGAATTCCGACAGAAATGAAAGAAGAATATAACTATATAAGAAATTATTTTGCTTTTATACGTCCGTCTTTAGACGGACGCATTACGGTACAGCGATGTATGTCCGTTCTTTCGGGGTGTTCTATTTCTATTTTATTTTTCTGTCATATATCAAGCTGAAACTTCTTCTTTGTAGTTCACTCTAGATTATGTTGCAATTTTAATGCATTTCGATATCTATTGTAGGAATTTTGTCCCTTTGTTTAAAATCTAATGTTATATGGAGGGTGCATAAATTGTGTGGCTAACTCCCCACAATTTTCATGACCCTCATGTATGGATATTGAAGATGTGCATGTGGCAAGAATTTCGAATTTCTTCAATTTTTTTAGAACATTACAGGTAGTTGAACTTAGTCAGTTTTAAGGAAATATTACAAAGTGAGTACATGGTTTGTCCATATCACTCTTTTAACAGTTTTCAATGCAAGCTACATGTATGGTCTTTGTAAACAAATTATTAATGCGTATTACAAGGATTCTTATTCTCAACATCTTTTTTCTTAAATCGTCTTGATAATTGGAAAATTACAGATTGTTGAACTTGATCGATTTTTGGAAAATATTTTACACACAAAGCTCTTGGTTTGTCTATTTACCTCCTGTCACAATTTTTAAGCTACAACATGTAGATGCAAAAGAAAGTATGTCATGGCTTGATGCTGGCTAATACTATCTTTAGTAAAGTTCTACAACTCGCGGCTTAAGATAAACACCCTACACAAGCTTGTGACGGGTGGATTATGTACCGTTTCCGGTACTCATGTTGAAAATACTTTTACCCGAGGGTATGTCGTGTAACCTTCTAGTCGGCATACTTTTCGTGAAGTACAAACGTGCGCCATGATGTATTCCGACGTGATGCGTCGCAGTTTATACCCTCATGTATTTTCAAATATGGCATTCATTTTTTTTAAGTGAACAATGTTCTTTTAAAATTCTTAATATCAGGAATCCCAAGCTATTTTGAAAATGAGTATGATGGTGTTGAATGCAAGTATGAGAGTATGTTGCAGTTCGCAAATGATAACATACCATCAATACTTTGTTTACTTGTCTGTTTTTTACAATAAACATTAATATTTGTATGATGTCATTTTATTTACAAGAATCTAAGAATGGGAAGCATGAAAACAATATGAACAAGTTAAACAGTGTGGTTGAAACAGGTATTCACACTTTTGATCACTAGATGTATGAAGGGTTTCTGTGTATAAGTACTATTTATTTAGCTTTAGGAGAAATAGCGCACCTGAGAAAATTATAATGGATATCTTTAATAACATTTAGAAATTTACGTTATTTAACAATGCTTTTTTAAATTGACCTTGTTATGCAAAATTATTGGTCAAAGATTTAAAACTTCGTGCGAGACGACAAATTATTTATGAACTACAGATTGGTATCTCAATGAGTTACCCATACAGTCAATAAACTTGAAAAGGACGGGAATATGAAAGATTTATTTCGTGGTCTTTGATTACGTCACGAAGAGTGCTGTGGTATATTGGTCTTCACTTGATAACTGACTAACTGAATATTTACCAATGATAGAACCAATCCCTTCAGCTCAACCGCCACAGAAGTTTTTAATGGAATTGAAGTGTATGACTGCATTAAATATTCTTAGTTTTAATTATTTAGTTATTTTGTTTATTTCCAATGAAAATTAAATTAATTTGTGAATAGTGAAGATATTATATACAGATAAAGAATTAAAAGTAGGACGGACAACTCTGGATGATATCACGTGACCAACATGGTGTAGTTGTGGTTTTGTTCGCTCCGCAATTTTATATGAATTGCTTGAGAGAGAAATGATGGAACACACCAGGATTACATCGACAGGGTAACAAATGCAACGCATTACTGTATTTTAGATACAAAACTGACAATCTCAAATCAACAAAGCATCTGAAAGCCTGAAACGAGTCAACGATCAGATATGAGTTCAGTTCACTAGTAAAGAACACAATCATTGTTCGCTTGTATTTAGTTACAAACTCATAATTTAACTTTATATATGTGTCTGTGTGATGTGATTCCATATTAAGTCAGCAATGGGTGGAAGAGGCAGGCCATATAAAGGTAATAGATCTACCAAACAACCTCCCATATCGCATGACGCTGCTAACACTCGGTCTACGCCTATCTTCGCTATGTCTGAGAAACCCATATCTTCTGAAAGACACAGACCCAATTCCAATTCAGACTCGGACATTTCCCAGGATCTTAAGGATCTAAGTAACATTCTCTATAATTTGTCCAACAATAGAGTGCTCCTTAATCAAGCTACAAACATTATATTCGAGAACCAAACTGTTAAAAATTGTATTTTAGATGAACTATCCACTGCAATTCAAGAACTTAACGCTAAAAATCCAATATGGAGAGCAGACTTGACGAGTAGAACAATACATGAGAAACTCTTGTCTGAAATTTTCTGGTATACCCGAGACTGAAAGTGAAAATACCGACGACATTGCACTCAATATCATTAACTCTGTTTTGATTCCATCCAATATCGATGAATTCAACAAATATGCAGTTAGTAACTCCCATAGACTCGGTCCTCCAAATGATAAAAGACAAAGGGATACCATCGTACGATTTGTCAGGCATAGCGACAAATCCGTGGTCTACGAAAATTTAACCAATCTAAAAGGATTTAACTGAAACTCAAACAACAGTTACAAAATCTATATCAATGAAACACTAAACAAGATGCAGACTATCATTTACGTTCGGGCCAAACAAGCGGTCCGAAACGGTAGCGGTAAGGGTTGCTGGACCACTGATGGTAGGATTGTTGTCAAACAAAATGACGGCAAAAGGGTTCTTATTCGAGTTGGACGATTTGGACATTCTCGTTCTTCGAGGGGCAACTAGGCAGGACGAAAATAATGATTCGGACACCGAGGATGTTACCACAACTCGTAATCAATCTCGTCAGAATACATATTCAGACGCGGTGAAGACCATACCAATGCAAGAGGAAAGCACGAAAGCCATTGCGCAATCAAATAGGTGTAAATGAACCACATTTCACCATACCACTCATGGTATGATTAAGAAGTTAACAGCATCAAATTATATACTCAGTTCACGAAGTCACTGATTGTGGATCCATTACATTTATTCTTGTTTACATTATGTCGATCAATGTTTTTCTTATGTTTTGTTTAGTATCGCATTGGTCACCAAACATCGACCAGTACAAATTGTTATGTACTTATGTTTTTCCTTTCAGTTTGTAGTTGCTATTGTTTCATTATATGAATTTACTCCATGTTTACATATTTTGCAAGGAAAAATGTTTGAAAAATAGCACTTCATTTTTCACTGCTTGGTATTTTACGTTTTTTAATTGTGCATTTTTATTTCCACTTTCTTTTTCATGTTCCTACGAATGTTTTTTTTTGTTTTTGTTTTTTTTTGTTTTGTTATGTTTTTATTGTTGTTTTGTTTTTTGTTTTTTGGTTTTTTTTTTTTTAAATATTATATATAGTCAAAACATGAAAATTCGTCTTTTTTAACGTGAACTATAACAATGCTCTCGGACAAAATAGTGCTAAGTGATACAGGTATTATATTAATGACCAAATTTGACCAAAACATTAGTTACATGTACGAAAGTTCTATATCATTGTTGGCAAACTCAGCTTATTCTATTTCAGCTTTATGTATATTTGAGGCATCAATTTTAGGATTTTTATCTACAGAAAAATATTAGCATGTTTGTGCACCTACCGTCATACAACTAGCATAGCATAGCTTAGGTTAGACCTTTTCTTATCACTCAGATATGCGATTTGCTAAGCGTTCACACTTAGACGTAACTACGAAATAAAAGACATATTTCCAATTGAAAGTCCTATATGTTGATTGCATTGATTAAAACACATATATAGACATTTTTAAAAATAAATCCCCCCCCCCCCGCAACCTAATTAAAAATAACTTTTCTAGTTGCTCTATTAATCTACTTCCAGCTTAGAGTAAAGGAGAAAGTAGAATAGATTTTATTGATTTTCATATCAATTGGACAATTTCTGTCTCCAAGACTTTTTGACAAAGAAATACACTTTACCTTAAATAAAATTAAAATCACAAACACGTCACTCTTTGTTACTATACTTTTACTTTCTAATATTTTTATCAATCTCGTAATTTAATTCTTATTATTTTTTTTATTACCATTAAACAATATATTTCACAAACTTAGTTTTTATGGGTTTTTATTATTATTATTTTTATTTGATTTGCACTTATGGGCTTCCTTAGATCTGTAATACCCATGGCACTTGGAAAGATTTTCGAAACAAACTATTTGCAAATTATGAAGCATTTCAGAATTTTTAAGATTTTCACTCGCAGTCGATTTGTACCAAATCCGTTTACTGCATTGTGCGCAATAATTGGCGGGCTTTAGACAACCACGTATTTTAAATCCATCAACTTATCGCAGTGTAAATACAGTGTTCATATACAACGCGATTGATTAATGACTTACAACATCGATGACATATTTCTCAGTTGATATTATCAAATAAACTAATAAGTACGTCTGCCTTTTTCTGTACAAATACAAAAGTAAGAAGATATCATTTCCCTCGAAATTTGCAATATGAAAGAATTCCTGTTAGTCAATTCTACTTGTTCATATCTATTTATAGCGAGACTATTAGTCATTTCCCATAAATTTGCGCGGGTGCTCCTTGTTTGGAATATGATGGAAACCCACGAGATAACGAAAAAATGCCGGAGTCGTCACGAGCGCGTATGATAACGGCCTGTTTACCGCCAAGATAAAGAGAATTCTAACGCGGGGTATACAATATGGCGGTCCTTCGTCGGCGAATCACCGGTCTCACTCTTTTGTTTCTTTCTATGTTCAGTAATTTAAAAGGTAGGTATATAGTTTATTTAATATAATATTCTTAATATTATTTTAATGCTAAATATTATATGAACACTATGTTTCTAGATACAGCGTTTGGAGTATAATAGATGCTATATGTATAAGTACTTTTCGTATCATCAATAATTGTATACCAGTGTGAACAATATATAAACAAATCTATAAAATCATGCAAAATCGTATCATAATGACAATTATTATTATTATCATCATACGATTTTACACAATAATTTTAAGCTCGTCTGCAATGAAAATAAATTATAACGTGACTTTTATCATTCACATAATTATAATTGTGGAAACATACTTTGATTTTCCTATCCGATATGGACATAAGCGTAGCACATGCTGAAATTCACTTTATCCTGTCGGTACTTTGATCTGCGTGTGTTATTTATAAAACGTTTTCCGTGACAGTGCCTTCGATTTATGACCGTCTTGTATTAATAATACTGACAGGTGAAATATACTGGCATGGATTTCTTCCTTATACTCTTGTGTCATTGCCACATACTCTTTATCGTTTCAGTTCGTTACGTGGTAAGACAACTATCAATTCCTAACCTCTCTTGAAAATTGAAGTTTAAATTCACATCTGCATGTATCCAAAACATTTATCTATTATGCTATCTCATTTTTGATAATCACTGTCTAGTTTGTTTGATATGTAAAGTAATTGACTACCATGGACAGCGTGATAATTTGCATAAATTATTGTTTTTTGTTGTAGTTAATTGCCTCACATATTTTACAAAGTATATGTGAGTGGCTCCTTATATTTATATTGAAATAAACACGAAAATATAAAATTGACAGATTAAAACTGGTGCATAATAGAAATTGAAATGCACATGACATTTCATGTTAATTTCCATATGCCCCTCCACTGACATCATGACCAGTTGTTGATTTGCATTAAAGTCAGAAACTTACATACTGATGTAGTGTATAGAGAAACTAACACATTGGAACTTCAAAGGGTTATCAAACAGTTAGAAATGTAAATATTAATTCTTAACGCACACAATAGGTGAAGTGCTGTTTTCCCAAGGGAGTAACGAAGTCAAAGTTAATTTTCCTTTGACCAAGATACAACTGCAAGATGATCTGCCGTTCCCTTTCTTCGGTCAAAATTATCACTCCCTATACGTAAGTTCCTGTTATTCAAAAGCGATATATTTTTCTTATTACCGGTTTTAATTACCTATATCATTGAAAATTTGAGCCTGAGTCGTGATAAGAAAGATATCACTTCCTTTACAGATATCTAGAGATGGGTTTGTGGCATTCTCAGAGTATGCTCGCTACGTAACAAGTCGTCAGTTTACGAAGCGGGACGAAAAACACATTAATTCAGCTGAGGATTATCCCTTTGTGGCACCATTTTATTATGGTGGCGCGGATCTTGGATCAACCCTACAACAAGGGCGTCCTTACAGAGGGAAGATTTACTACAACCAGCTGAAGAAGGGAGACCCCCAACAACAAAGAGAACTAGAGCAGATTGGGAAAAACATCAGTGCATCCATCCCTGGCGTCAGTAAATTTGATCCCAAGTATGCTCTCGTTGTAACATGGGTAAAGGTCACAGACCAGTATAACACGGGTATTCTACTGTGTACAGATATAGTAGGAAGAGAATGTCAGGTAAACCAAGAGGAAAGATTTTATACTTACTAAATTCAAACTTGAAAGATTTGCTCTCATTGTTTTGCTTAAGGTGTGTATTATACTATACCACATTCATGGTTACATCATATTCCAAATAATTAGACGCATAGCTAAAGTTTTGATGAATCTGAAATGGGGAAAATTGCTTAACAATTTTACTTTACAGTAAATCCTTTCAGGGTAATTGCAATAAGTATCATATAACTAACAATATTTCTTTCTGCAGGCTAACACATTTCAAGCTGTTCTGGTGACGAATGGTACTCTAAGTTTCGCAATTTTCAACTATGAAGAAATGAACATTAGGTTCCCTTCTTCTTCAAACTACCAAGTAAGAGAAAGTTTTTCAAGTCAAATATAAATTATAACAAAACAGGAATGTTTAGATAGGTTTATATATGTTCCTTATAAATATTATTGATATGCGCTTTTATGAATATAATATCAATTACCATAAATAATCTGTATTTAAAAAAAAAACCCACATTAATATCATTGAAGTGCGCTTCTCATGTCAACGAGCAATCATTTAAGAACAAGTTGACTTGTTAACTGCTCAACAAGATGGAAACATTGACGTCACATAATAAGCGTATTGGCTTTTCCTCCATTTGTGATGGGATCTGATTTTAATTCAACTAGACATGCCTTTTTTGTATACATGAATAAAAATGAATTCAACAAAATTTATCCACCAAAATCATTGGTATACCTTTGTAGACCGATATCCATTAACATTTTACCAAAAAATGGGATATACGACATTTTGTGGTTGAGCATAAGACGCACATGCTCATTTTGTCTTATTCCTGAGTCAGAATTTCATAATTGTTTTGATTACGTCTATAAAAGTTGCTAAACGTTTTACTCATCAATTACGATAAGAATTATGTTTGCTTACATGTATATCTTTGAGTAAAATAGAAAACACTCCAAACCCCATATTTATCAGGCAGGATTCAACGGTGGCTATGGACGAGGGTGGTCTCCTGCTATATCTATACATCAGATAGTAAACATCACTACATTCCAAGCCAGTGACCGAAAAGGGAGGTTTATCTACCAGATCAACGAGGAATCGATTATCATGGGAGGATGCGGAAATCCAGATGGTATGAAAGTTGAAAAGTCCACACCTTTCAATATTAGGGATGGATTTATTTTTTGCATAATACAGTTTTAAACTCTTACAATTATGAAATAACTTACACTTGGGGAAGTTGGATTACAGGGGACTGTATTTTATGTGGAACTTGAAGTGAAGTAAAACATCACTTTATTCCCTCACTTTAAGATTTAAAAGAAAACATTAATCAAGAGAAAATGTTGTTTTTACCTTAATGATCCAATACATAAATACAATATATAAAATCAGCGTTCTCTAAGCACTGTCAAATTAAAACATAATATGTATGGAACCACTGTTATATACAAATAATGTCTGGTATAATATATATATATATATATATATATATATATATATATATATATCAAGGTCCTCCAACATGAAAACATTGTTCATTAATTCACCTTGACCCGACAAAATGCATTACATGTACCTGTATGACACCAAATTATTTGTGTGTCAAACATGTATTTATCCTTGGGTTTTAGCCTGCAAAGTATGATATATCAATGCGTCAGTGAATATGAGAATACATTCTTGAGTTGATACAATTTCAAAATATTTTCACAATTCTATCTACATGTAAAGGGAAACTGGAGATCGTCCCCGACTTTGCCGGATTACTTGGCGGACAGATGGTGGACGTCACAGGCCCTTGCTTCTCTAGCGGAAGCTATTCGCTGTCATTCGGAAACTCCCAGAAAGCGACGTCACCAGAATGCGTGACAGAGGAGGGTGGAGTAGACAGAATGAAACGTCGTTGCGAAATACCCATTCTGACAGAACAAGGACAGGTGCCGGTGTTTATGAAGGCACCGGGCGGCAAGATAGTATACAACACCACCATAACAATTGGTATACACCTGTATATTACAGTTTAAAGTAATTCCACCCCATGTGACGTCATAAGATTTAGTATAATCAATGATTTATTTAGATGTATGCATGATAAGGACATAAATTTTGTTGCAGTCTTTTCCGATAATTATAATTGTCAAAAAAAATAACTAAAATATTTCAAAACTTTAAGTCATACGTGTAAATAAATAATCAGTGATATGTTTAAGTGCATGTATATTGAATCCAAGGACAATAACTCTGTTTTCAATTATTTCTATTAAGTCCTTTATGCGATTGATTTCCTTTATTCTTCACAAGCATTTTGTATATTTTTGTAAAGAAGTAGTTTCATGAAATTTTTATGAATACAATTATATCGTTATAACTAGTTTTTTGTTGTTGTTTTTTTGTTTGTTTTTGTTTTTGTTTTTTTTTTTAATTTTGATACGTGAAGTTGCACTTTTCTAACGTAGATATATGATTCTGTTAATGTATGTCTCGCATCTTAAAAATGACCTATATATTTTATTTGATTATTTACTAGTTTTAATTCTAATACAAGGAAATGAATACACTTTCTATACTTTTATTAGTAAAGAGTTACATATAATCCCAATATGTTTTACTGTTCTGGTATAATCTTTTTCACAGTCCTACCGAATAGGATGCCATTAGATGAACATGTGCAGCTCGTAAACCGAGGACCAAACTCTCGATGGACTGACCCTTCCGCAACATCACTGTATTTAAAATGGAGTCCAATGGTGTTATCAACTCATGCAAATGCAAAAGTTTTAATTCGACTTCGCGGATATAACGACAAGCTGGTACTGTTTTAATTTACATCTACTATTATGTGCATGTCATATTTCTTAAGTGCATCTGATGCTCTTGACATCGTTTTACTTTAAAAAAAACCTAGCGGATAAATGAAATTATATATTTTCTCAGAAATCCTGGGACCTCACCGTTCCAATCACTGAAAACCCCATTTATGTGAATGCAGGTGGTTATCAATTTAACCCTATCGATGTAACTTGTGATAAAAGATGTGAAACTTATGAAGTTGGGGTCATTGAGGTCGAACTTCAGCATCCTATAATGGCCAACAAATATCGGTAAATTTTTCACTTATCTTAGACCCCTTTAATATTTCTTATATATATTTTTGGGTGTATAGTGATTCTCCAAAATATCGAGGAAATTATTATACATAACGTATCTCGATAATGGTTATTTTAATGTTTATAAGTACCCTTCGGAGCAAACCGACTCCACTTGGATGGCTCGTCAGTAAAGGAATGGTAGAACAATATGGTAACTCCTGGCCAGAAGCTAAGTGCCAAAGCTGGTATGACAGAGACATGATGAGCAAATCCTGGCTTAATTCCATCCCGGCATGCCCTTGCTATCTTCAACAGGCTCTTGTAGACATTGGAAGATGGCAGAAGGACCCTGGGTGCAACATCTTCAGTGAAAGTGAGAATAATTGCTATTTTCACTCCGACGCTGTTCATTGTGCACGATCAGTGCAACCAAATACGTAAGTTGCTCTATTTCATTGTTACAAAACATAATCTTATAATATTCAAAGCTTTTTTCATGTGAATAAATTTCCTTTACAAATAATCATCTATTTTTATTTTAGATATGGCGCCGGGAATCAATGTTGTTATAGAGCTGATGGAACTTTAATACACTCTGCCGACTCTTATCAAGGAAGTACCCCGGATCGAAGCCATGCCTGGGGTTCGGCCCCATACAATACTCAGGACAGTAGGAGCCGCGTGCCATCATTGTCTCATGGAGTGGATGATGTAGTCTCCTTTTTTTACTGTTGTCTGTGGACAGGATTCAATAAAAACTGTGACAAGTATATGGATCTCCGCCCAACACGTGACTGCACAACATACTTTCCTCCAAAACAAGGTTCGTAGAAATCTTTTCTTGCCAGTGACTATCCTTCACTCAATGTAAAGATATGTCTTGCGAGACATTTTTTTCGGGGAAAATATTTTGAATCATTATGATTATGTGTATTGTACTTTCAGCCATGGTGTACGGTCAGGGAAATGTGAGAACCTTTGACGACGAAAAATATTTTGTTTGTGGAGAGGGGGATTTTATTTTACTAGACTCGTCACCTGTTTCAATTGAGGGTCGGTTCCAGAAATCTCCCTTCAATCGTGAGTATACGAATGGTAATATTTTTGTTAAAACTTTTGAGTAGCCTATATATTATTATAAGTTATGTATTATTTTTCATGATTAAGAAAATTACAATTCTACAATACTGACTGATGTTGGTATACGAACCGGAAAGGACGTCATTGAGATAAGGATGAAAGGACCCAGTACAGATCGGTCAAAACGAGTCTTAGATGTCCTAATAAATGGACAATACCAATTCCTTGACAATGGACCGCGTCGATGGAAGGATTTTACAGGTATTTATACGCTATTGCGTGTATCATCTTATGTTTATATCATTTTATTTCAATGTTTTATTCAATTGTTTTATGTACTGTAAAGCACCTTTGAGAATACAAATGTATGAAAAGGGTGGTATATAAATACCAATATATCTTAATATTAAATATATTGTGTAGATTTTACATTGTAATAAATGGATAAAACATCGTACTATGTAAAAGAAAAAGTCCATACCAACAACTTAAATATTTAAAAGTTTAATACTGTTCACACTGTTAATCACTTTATGAAATGTTATTCAGACTTTGCGGTTATGAATAGTGATGACCCATCCAACACTATGGCATCCAATGTGACAGTAATTACAAAGAGTGGGGTTGGGATTCAGGTTGCAGAGAAAGACGAAAGACTCAGCCTGCTGGTCATGATTCCACACCAGGTAAATGTCATAGAAAGATCAAACATTGTGTCTGTTGGTCATGTTAGTGGCGGAGAAAAACCATAGACTATGTACATCTGTATGGTAGTCATGATCTCCGCTGGGATAAATGGCGGGAAAAGCCTAAAGACCGTTCCTACTGGCAAGCGTTCCTCCTCAGGTATGTGGCAGAGAGAGACCAAAGACAGCGTTTACTTGTCATAATTCTTCTTCAGGTGAGAGATGGAGATAGACAAAGCTGATCAGGATTTCTCCTCACTCAAAAAAAATCTCATTATATTGCGCTAACGGTCGACCGATCCTAGGAATAATTCTTTCACAATGCTTTTAAGTCTGTCAGTAGCAGAGAACTTTTCATTTGTAATTTAAAGGAAATGTATACATATATCGTCCTTTCGATAGGACCAAAAATGATATGTTTTATATTGTTTTAACATGAATCTTTAATTTACAGTTTTATTATTAAATTTGCAGTTTGACAGTAAGGGTCTGCTGGGTAGTTGGAATAATAACAGTGATGACGATCTAAAACCCCGAAATTCACTTTACCCCGTGGTATACAAAACTCCTAAAAAAATCTACAGCCAGTTTGTTTACTCATGTAAGTATTGATTTCATATAGTCTGAAGAAATTGCATGGACAAATTACGAAAAGCTGTTAAAATATCATTAAGTTCATAACATTCTAGTAATATAAAATTATTCGGATACACACTTCAGTTTCTCTATTCATTTGGTTTAGTCATATGCGGCTTTGCATTGAAGGTCTGAATTATTATAGGGGCTATCTCCAAAAACAAAGAAGCCTCCACAATTGTTCCATTCCCCGTCTTCGCTACAAACAAGACAGATATGTGTGTTTCTCATCCACAAGGAAACCCTCAGTGTTATAGGGATGATGCCTGTAACCATGACTACTGGTCAACGATGAACATGACCCTAGCATATCAAACACTGCATTTGTCCTCTCGTTATCAACAAATACAGGATGACAGGCAACCAGGTGAGTATTTGTAGAATATCCTAACTTTTGCATTTGTTTGTATAAACATGTATGTTGTTTTACGCTCCATTTGTATAAACATGTATGTTTGTTTTATGCCCCATTTGTTTGAACATGTATGTTATTTTATGCCTCATTTATATGTACATGCATGTTGTTTTATGCCCCATTTGTTTGAATATGTATGTTATTTTATGCCTCATTTATATGTACATGCATGTTGTTTTATGCCCCATTTGTTTGAATATGTATGTTGTTTTATGCCCCATTTATATGTACATGTATGTTGTTTTATGCCCCATTTATATGTACATGCATGTTGTTTTATGCCCCATTTGTTTGAATATGTATGTTGTTTTATGCCCCATTTATATGTACATGTATGTTGTTTTATGCCCCATTTGTTTTAATATGTATGTTGTTTTATGCCCTATTTATATGCAAAGGTATGTTCTTTCATGTCCCATTTATTGTTTTACACCTCATTTGTATGTACATGCATGTTGTTTTACGCCCCATTTGTATGTACAGCTATGTTGTTTTACGCCCCATTTGTATGTACAGCTATGTTGTTTTACGCCCCATTTGTTTGAACATGTATGTTGTTTTACGCCCCATTTGTTTGAACATGTATGTTGTTTTACGCCCCATTTGTTTGAACATGTATGTTATTTTATGCCTCATTTATATGTACATTTATGTTGTTTTACGCCCCATTTGTATGTACATGACTTCAGTGAAGGGTCTTTATGAAGTCGACGCATACCGTGATACGCGGTCTTTGTTTTAAAGGTTTTATCTGAAAGACCATTAACTATCATTTATAAAAGTACGTAGCGAAGGAGCAGACATAACCATTGATAAAGTATAGGGTTTGATGCGGCACTGGGATCGAGAATCGAACCTAGGACCTAATGGTGCAAAACCAGCGCCCTATCTACTTGGCTACTGCTAATATTATTTCGTCATCTGGGTGCAAATATATGCATTCTTTCTTGATTGAAGTTTATATTTTCTCATTACTGAGACCACCATATTTATTATGTATGTGGGATGTATAGCACACCCTAACCTAAGGCTGAAATGATTCTTTCTGATCAAAAGAGCTGTTATATATGTCTAATTGACCCTAAATGTGTGAGGATTTCATATATGACGTCCAATATCTGAATTTTTTCTTTCAATTCTTTATGACCAGTCTCGTGGCATATCTTGTATATGCAGTGTTACATCACAGATTAAGCTGTATATCTTGTTGTTTCCAATGAAAATGTCACCAGCTGAATTTAAATGTGAAAATATCGAGTTCGTTGGAGAACAGGGTTTATTTTTCACCACTGATTCCTGAATGCACTCTATGTTCGTGGAAAAGAAAATGTTAATGGTAGAGAATTGTTTAATGAAATCCGAGGAATAGTTATGTTATATTTTGAAGGATAATCAATATTTGTTTATACACAGTATACGAGACATTTCGGAAAACTATGCATACACTCTTCATCAAAGTAGAGTTCAACTTGGGTTCCTACCACACGTAGTCTTTCGTTCGTTGTGTGTATGTTTAATTGAATTTCTGTTTACGTGTATAAGTTTAAATTTCGCATAAATTTTGTTGACAACTTTGATGAAATGACTGCATGCCGGTGTTAAATACTTGTTAATCACCATGGCTGACACATATATTTCTCTAGTGTTCCAAAGATTTGTTTGGCAAGTTTACGAACTTTAAAGAGATTGGTTGACGTTTTTAGAAGGAAATATTTTTCATTTTTGATGCTAAACATTAAAAATATAACTCACTTAATGTTGACACCCAAAATTTGTACCTTACAAGCAAACCATTGAAATGTTAATTTGGTCATTTAAGATATCTTAATTAATCATAAATTTTAGCTTTTAACTGACACATTCTGCCTGAATAATACTTGGAGTGTGATATATGTAATAAACTTACATCGATATCCATTTATTTTGAAAATTCGTTAACAATAACATACCTCCATCTTTGTTTACAAAACAAATGATAAACTCTCTGCTGCCGGCTTCTGTAATAATGTAAAATCTTAATTTTTTGTGAAACATTTATAAACACATTAGACAGGAGATTTTAATCATTAAAAGTGAAAAATAAAATTTTGGGGGAAATTGTGAATCAGTCCCTTTTTGGAATGATAGTACCAAGACTATCATCAAAATCAATCGAAGCTCCAATCTAGGATCGAATAGCATGTCAGCCGACCATTGAACTGCTATTGGGGTGTTGTTGGGTGTTTTTTTTTCAATTTCAATATTTATGACATGAACTCTGATTAGCTGATTTTCTTGCAAGGCCATCCAAATGTCATTTTAAGGGTCTTTGACCATTCATTGCCGGTGATTTATATTTGTGACTGTTATTAACCAGAAGATAAACCTCGTATGAACGTGGTGGTACCTACATACAGTTCTTCCTTTTTTCAGTGCGGTCCTGTGGTCTATTGGATGTACCGCTAAGCATTAAGAGTACTTATAACTACAGTTTGGGGTCCAGTGTCACCATCACTGGCTGTAGGAGGGGGCAACTGATCGGTGATAAGGAATATTCCTGTGTCGCAAATGGAAAATCAAATACTCAAAGTTGGACCCCTGATATCACGGCTAGATGTGATGGTATGGAAATTAAAATATTAATGCTTTCATCATGACATGAACGATAACCCTGACATTGTTGAAGTGTTTTGAATTTTACTCATTAAATTAATGAATCAATTACATTAATGAATATTGAATATGCGTTTTTTGTACTTGTACTCGTAATATTTTGATAGTATAAAAACTATACCAGATTGTCTTTTCTGATTGAGTTTATATTAATTAGTACATGTAGTTATGTTGCAGTTTTAATGTGGTGGAAGAATCACATTACTAAAAACTGTTATAAGGAAGTGCTAACTTGTTTGTATAAATTACATTCATTTATAGTTTATCAAGCAATGTATATTTCTATAAACGTACTTTTAGAGTCTCCTGAACAGGCAGATACTATATTGATTGTTAGTATTGTCATCGCTGTGGTCATAGTCCTTGTCATCGTTATCATCATTGCATTGGTTTTGAAGAAGAAACGAAGTGGATCAATGAAGGAAGCGAAGTAAGAATCAATATCTTTATTGCTTTTTGATATTCGCTAATCAGTTGTGTATATTCTTCATTAGATAAGATGCATTACTAAATGCTGATTACTATTTCATTTTTTAGATACTGTTTTAGGAAAATGTCAAAATAATTTAGTTATATGTATTCCATTGTCGTCATGAAAATCTCATATTAATTTTTTTAATAGGAAAAGAGAACCGGACGCACAACAATACAGTGTGGTTGCCCAGAGAGAACCTAAAATATAAGTGATGGAAACATTACGTGCAATATTTAGCAACTCATATCTTAATGCATAATGAAGAGTTTTAAAAATGTTGTAAAAGATTTATATATCTTTTTTTTTTTTTTATATCTGTATGTTTAAGAATTAGAAATTGAAAATTTCAAGATACAGAAAACGCAGCTCAGCATGATAAAATTGAGAGGGAGGGGGTTAAAGTTCATATGGGTATAAGCAGTGTACAGTTTGCGGAATTAAGGAAATTGTACCAATCTGTTATGACTGATAGTAGTATGACCAAATGTTTTGCATGTGTGGGTGAATATTTTATTGTCACAACAGTTCTCGGGACCTCAGGCATTGTATATGTACTTCCTTTTATTGATCTGTATTTTAAACATTTTTTAACGCAAAGTTGACATTGATTGATAAACAGTTCAGTTCCGTCCTTAGTGTCAAATTCTAGGACCATAATAATCTAAAGAAAATTAAAGTTTATGAAGGAATGAAATACTTATTTGAAAAGTGTACAACAGTCGTTAAGATATCAAAACTAATGTGCGTTTCGACCACAGACTGCATAATGATGATTAGATGCCTGTGCGATTATATATATATATATATATATATATATATATATATATATATATATATTCCTTTCAATACAATAGGACTGACATTTTCATAAATGTGTGTGTGTAAGCAAATCTCATCGTGATGTGCAGCATTCTCTCAATACTCTATAATAATAGCCCCTCATTTCACTTTGTGTATGACAGATTTTTATACCTGTATGTTTTGTTTTACTTGTGAATTTGAACAAATTCGAATGCTTTTTCCTTAGATATTTACTAAGTCTTGTCATGCCAGAATGTCTAGTATGCTTAAATTTATGCTGTGAACTTGGATGTTATTAGTTTTCTTAGACTGAATTTTGTCGACTTTACTTTCAAAATTAAAAAAATCCCTTTAAGTCGTCAATTTTTTTTTTCAATTTGTTATAGGAATGATGGTGTTGAATAATTTTAAATTTTCTGCTATTCTATTTACCGATATTTTAGTTCACATAGAGGTAACTGATTATATTGTAGGAAAATGATATGATTGTTGCGAAATAACTGTTGCCTCTATAACGGCTGTAGATTTGTGTATACGTATTCAGATTTTTCTCTTTTTGCGTCTGTTGTCTGTGAAACTCCTATAAAATCGTGTCTTAAGTCTGTTGTCCTTGTTTATTTCATTCAACTCACCAGACTGACAAAAATGAATAATGTTTATATAATATTCCAAGAACTGCCAGAAAATATTCAAATTTAGAATCAAATATTCATATGTAAACATAGTAAATGTATTTTCATCAAAGGGAACACCATCTATACCGTTCCATGATCTGGTTTCCAGCTAACAAAACTGTGACAACATTGTCTTTGCTTATAAAGCTCATTATTACACCCGTATTTCAGAAGAAGAAGAAAAAAAACAGCGCTTATTCCACATTTGGTAATCTAACTTAAATCGTAAATTCCTTTTCGTAACACGTAATTCTTTAAAATCACATTTCAGTTTTTAAACACAAATTAGAAATTGATTTAAACATGACGAATGACTTCGAGTTACCGTGCAGATACCGGATTCCGAAACTTCATAAAACACTTAACAAGATGACGTAGAGGCTCTACCAAGCCGAAATCTTTAGTCCTCACGAATATATTAACTGCTGTGAAGGAGAAACTTTTTGTGATATTTTTTATTGTTTTAAACTGATGGTCACATGCATAATTATCACCGGGTAACAGATACAAATTAGTCAAGTTTTTAATCAGTTTTAGGAGGATCTCCCGTAGATATGAATGACACATGTTATAAACTACGTAAAAAGTAAGGTAGTTAGTGGTATGAGAGGTTGGTAAAATGGTTAACATTTTAAAGAATATTGTATTTCTCAAGTCGGGTAAAAACAAAACTGACTTCCACGTGATGGTTTTGTTTAGAAGAACACATGACAAATATTTTCAGACTGTCTAATGATTGGATACATATGATCCATCAGAATAAAAATTAATACAAATATATCAATAAATAACACATTTCCAAAAACAGCAAATGGATACAGTGATGTGATATTATCTCAGAAAAGTGTAACAAAACAAAAATTATTTATTTTGAAACTTATTATGATAGACATGGCGAAATATTACGGGCACGGTTGCTTTGAATTAAATGAGTACAAATCAAACAAAGAGCATGCCCCCAAAACAAATGCATATATAACACATACATTATAGCTACACATACAAAAGTGGAGCTCAAAAGTTCATCAACAGTCAAACTTCAATACAAAAGGTCAAAGTTCACTGCCTTTACAAACACAAAGTTCACTGTTTAGTTTAACAATATCAGAAAGCAATGACCCTGGGAGGTGCAGAGATCAAATCTAAATATTAACGGAATTGCCGCTTATACGCCCCAAGTTCACTGAACCAAAAATCATACTGAGCTGTGGTCCAGGGAACTCCGCCACATAGGTGGGGGTAAGCGAAATAACAGCCGCACCCACGTCAGTGATTATTGGTATCTAGGGTAGCAAGAATGGTCATGTAGAACAATAGATTTGAGACCCCCTTGGATGGAGTTGAGAAAAACATTCCCTAAATGTGATAAATGTACCCCATCGGATAGAAATAAAGCAGGCACTGATGTGATGTCCGTGTGACGAATAATTGCTCTCCCAGTTTGCAGGACAAGAGTCCCTATGTATGAATTGATACGCTTACTTGCTTTTTCCATAGCATTAAGGTTTGATGAATAGCGCCATTGAAGACGCGGAAGGATAAATGAACATATGACCCTAACATTCGGAAATTTTGTTTTTATAAACCACAACAACTGTTTTGCCACAAAACCACAGCAACTGTTTTGCCACATCTCTGATTCGTATAAACGACAGCTTAGCAGGATCATTCCCGCCACAATGAAAAAGTATGAAATTGGGCATCGGGCCAACCTTTTCAAGAGTTCTCAACTTTTGATGTGTTTTATTTAACTGGAGACCTCCTTACCCTTGCCACCACAGAGCAATGTTGTAAGATTTGTGCCACCTGGTCTTAATTTTGCTTCTGAAAATGCGTGCTCAATTAGGGAGGAGCCCACGAGCCAGACAGTTTGCAAATCTAAAATAAAATTGATAAAAATTTTGGAACACGAATATACGATTTATAAGACGAGGATTTTCAACGTCCAGATCTCTGGATGTCTGCGTCAGAAAACCTATCAAAGCCAGATGAAGATGTTTAATTGCCTTGCAAAGAACCGCAGTAAATTGATATCTTGTGAGGAGGGGGGAGTAAATAGAATTGCCGAAACAGAGGACGTGGGCCCTCCGGGTGGACTTTGATATAATTAGTAACGAGCTGAAACGGACATGTTGAGCCGCCTTGACCATCTATTTGCAAAACTGCGCCTTTACCCAATTGAGCTGTCTTCGAATATCGAATAGCCAATAACAATGAGTATGTTTCATGGTTGATGGTCAAATTTTCTCTTTGAATTGTATTGTGTTTGTGTCCTTTCTTTGCATCAGCGGTTAATTCATCTACCCTAAAAAAAAATGAAAGGCCAGGGTAAAGGCCGCTGAAAAAACGTGTAGTCTCAAAATTACTGGTACATATGATGGACAAAACCCAAATGATACCTTTCAAAATTGGTTTTGTTATTGGCAACCGAGAATCTGCTTTATATTTCAAACGTTTCATGCCCTGGAGTAACTTGATTACCAAGAACTCGGAGGTTGGATCAGACCTTTTTTTCACCTTACTTTGATATGAAATGGCATACAAATATGACCGGACTGTAGAATACGCTAGTCTAGACCGTGACGAATGCAAAACAAACTTTACGATGGAATACAACGATGGGAGCCATGCCTGGCAGCCTTGGCGTTTACAATAAGCTTTACAATAAGCTTCCATACCTGCGCGGTGTGATTTATGGGTGTTTTCAGATAGTGAAGCTTTTAAGAGTCCAGATAATTCAAACTGGAGATGATGTTGTGGAATGATAGGGGCAGGCGTGGATCCAGCTTTTTTCATCAGGGGGGTCCAAAATTATTTCTACCATTTTGACATATGGGAAAATTGAGTATTCATATTATATTATGATCTTGAATTTTGAAATCGTCCTCAGTGAATAAAGTCGATAGAGAGAGAGGGAGAGTTGATGAAGCAATTTTAAATGCAATGCTAGGGTGACAAAGGACTATATTTTCTTTCAGTTAGAAATTCCAGAAAGGTCCAGACCCCCCTCTAGATCCGCGCTTGATAGGGGTACTGGACAAGGGTGTGTCCTGGCATGAGGAGCTGCTTGCCTGAATCGAGCCCACTGTTTATGAGTCAGCTTTTACATTGTTTTTACTTGATATGTAAACAGCACGACACAAAATGTTATGCTTCATAGATGCAAGTACTAAAGGTCGGAGTAGAGTCATTACCCACTCTGATTTGGATGTGAGCTTATTAAGGATAGTAAGAACAGCTTGATTATCAACGTGAAGAATAATTTTTGTTTGCTAATTTATCACCACATAATAAGATGGCCAGCATTACTGGAACCATTTCTAAAAAGGTCATGCCATTAAAGACTATATGACGTGAGAAAGCCCAAGGCCGAGACACCATTCATCATTGAAATAGGCCCCACACCCCAAGTATGGTGACTCAGAGCTGTCTGTTTAAAATTCGATATTCTTGTCTGATATCCACTCTCTACTCAAAATGTACACTGTTCCATTAAACGATTCTAGGAGACTGATCGACATGTACAAGTCTTGACGCACTGATTGCATTCTCCTAACGTGATAATGTACTTCTGAAACGCCTATTGTCGCATTGTGTAAAGGATGCAGGAATGCCCCATCAGGTCTTATAGCTTTTGTAACAAAATTAAGTTTCACTATCACTGATAACGAGAGATGGGTTATGAGACGCCAGCCGGCATTATTCCCTTTTGGAACTAACCCAATTGGAGATATCCTGAGATTGGAAATTGGTATTGCTGAATAAGGACCCCGTATGATATGGTATTAATCCCATATGATTATGATATGTCAAACTTTTTTCCTCACGGCCCACTTTTAATGGGGCTAAAGTTGATAACTCAATAAATTGCCCACTGATAATGCGCTGTTTAACCTGATTAGTTATATGCGTACCGATCATATGGATTGATGGCAGAGGAGTAGGGGTCGAGGCAGCATTGATATCCGGAATATGGTGCACTGGAACAAGATGAGGCTGAGACACCCATCTGATTGAAAATTACGATTCTCCGCAGGTCAAGTAGTGGGTATTTCTTGGAAAGGATCCAAAAGAACTCGTGGTCGCTAGCAAAGCGACACTCTCTTGAGATTTCATGGTTCTCGGTTTCTTTTTTCTCTGTGGCATTGCTATAATATATAACAAAGAAATATATATATATATATATATATATATATATATATATATATATATATATATATTCCAACGTGTTTTGTTTTGTTTTGGTTTTGTTTTAACATATTATTATTATTTGCAATCAGAGTCGGATGTTAGCCAACCTATATATTATGATTTCGCAATATTAATACTCCCATCAGATCTGAACAACCTCCGGCATGTACATAGGCGTCATGTTATGTAAATTTTTAAACGTTTATGAAATTAAGTTTTCTGTTCATACTAGTTTATAATAAGCATAATATATACTCTGCAAAAAAAGAAACGCATAGCCCTTTTGAAATTTTAAAAATGCAAATTATGTATTTTACCAGGTAAACTGAAATGGTCAATTGAGTAATTGATTTTTTACAGGTAAGTATGAAACTTTAAAGGTCTGTTCATTTGATTTGGCTCTCTGCCAAATTAGCTCGGCGACTCTCTAAAATTGCACATCACCTCTATCGCCATGGAATTTGGCTTACGTTTTTCACGAGAACTTTGTGCTTAATTCCACCACTACATTAAAGCGTATAAAAGGACGAAGTTTGAAGCTTGAATTCATCATAACATTAAAATGCTGCCATGCCAAGGTTGGACCCTGCTACTCGAAATATCGTCATTGGCCGTCACCAGGCCGGAGTATCCCAAAGTGAGATTGCACGAATTGAAAACGTAAATCAGAGCACAATTTCTCGGCTGTGGAACAGATTCCAGCAGACTGGCTCTACTAATGACCGACCGAGGAATGGGCGACCTCACATTACGACTCCTGGACAAGATCGCTACATCCGGGTCTTTCATCTACGGAATCGAACCGTTGCTGCAATAGCTACTGCAGTCGGAATACCTGGATTGAGAAGAATCAGCTCGCAGACAGTCCGCAACCGACTTCGACAATATGGCATTAGACCCAGAAGACCGTATTTTGGAGCAGTTTTGACACCGTTACACAGACGAGAAAGAGTCCGATGGTGCAACAGATTGAGGGGCTGGACATTCCGCAACTGGCGTAGAATCTGGTTCAGCGATGAGTCCCGTTTTCTGCTACAGAAACGTGATGGAAGAATCCGTGTATACCGGCGCAGGAATGAACGTTTCTCTTCCTCGTGTGTCCAAGAAGTGGATAGCTTCGGTGGAGGTAGCGTCATGATGTGGGCGGCGATCTCTAATGACCGTAAAACAGAACTGGTACATGTCCCGGGCAATTTAACGGCTCAAAGGTACAGAGACGGAATTCTCCAACCTCACCTTATGCGCGTAATTGACCGACAGAGGGAGTTATTCCAACATGACAATGCTAGGCCTCACACAGCCCGCTTAACAATTGACTACCTTCAGCAGAACAACATTAATGTGCTACCATGGCCTTCCAAATCACCGGATTTGAATCCGATTGAACACTTATGGGACCAACTGGATAAACGTGTGCGCCTGCGCCAACCTGCCGCCTCAGACCCTCGATCAGCTCCGTCAAATGTTACAACAGGAATGGCGAACAATTCCACGCAATAACGTAAGAACATTGATTGACTCTATGCCAAGGAGATGCAGAACTGTGTTGGCAGCTCGAGGTGGTCATACACGGTACTAACTTAAACGTGACAGGAAGTGTTCTTAACTGTGATGGTCTGACTTTTTTTCCACCAATATCTAAGGTTTGGACTGTAATTTTTTTCAATTGAAACAATTCTAGTGAATATCTACATTCTTTATTGTAAAATCATAATCCAAAATACATCTACTAAAATCTTAAAAAATCCATTATGCGTTTCTTTTTTTGCAGAGTATATTAGAAAAAAAATAAAACTCCACTTCATGCAGTGGGGAAAAAATGTACGATAGAGTTCGAATTTCCCTTGATAAGTAATATAGTGTTGATATCCATTGTCCACGACCCGAGCGCCTATGGGCATATACAATAATGGCGATGCCGGACGCTAGCAAAGTTGCTTTGAACGAGCAAAAATCCAAGATCATCCGGAAATTCCGAATGAATTAACATAAATTATTTGCTTTAAATGTTAACCACCCTGTTTCCAAAATCTTTTGACATGGTTAGGGGTTAGAAAATGATTCTGTAATTTACTAATTTTTGCAATACAACAGTTAAAAAATTATACCAACCTCATTCATAGAGATGCAGACGGAAAAAAGGACAGCAGAGGCTATGTAAAGAGGAATAACTCTTATTTGCAAATATCAATTCATGGGTGGATCTAAGGTAAATACATGTATGTCGTAAAACCAAGAGCTAAGTAATCTATTTACAAACTTAAATTATGATTGGATCTAAGGAGAATACATAACAACTTGCAACATGAGCTGCATACTTTCTTCGACAGAAACCTCCAATTCAAATTGAATTGGATGTGATAACATCTAAAACATATTTCTCGGCATTAAAAAATTATCGGAGCGAGACGACACTTTCAGCACCTCAAATTCCAATATTTAAGTTAACTCTAGTGTGATACTTCATTTGTGTACATTGCCACCCTCATAAAACAAACAGATTAATACACAGAAACGACGATACGGGTTTGACGAGGGGCGTCTGAATATAAATAATAAACACGGCTCTGAGAATATCTTGGTTTTGATGCTTTGGAATGGCTGGTCTCCGCAGGTAAGTTTTGTGCAGTAGATAAGAAACTTATGATTTGTCTTTCATTACATCTTTATAATTTTTTTCATAGATAATCACAGAAATTTAAATAAAAAAACCCTTTTCAAAATATAGATGTTTTGTTTGGAAATATTCTTGATTACAATGCACAATATTATCATAATATCATTTTTTTTTCAATGAAGGTTAATGAATTTGTTACAAACAAAATGTTTTACAAAAACGATGAAACTGAAAACTTATTTTATGTTCTTATAGGTAAATGAATACAATTTACCGTATGGCATGTATTTATTCCTTCGATTTCTGAAGTCCAGAACCGTGGGGGAAATTTGTATAGAGTGACATAAGGAAGGGTAATACATTTCAGCCTTTGAACATCACAGAAAATTTACAAGCCCCTTACTTTTTAAAAAGAATTTTTACCACCAAACTAAGCCAAAAATATGTATGAACCCAATCATCTGCTTTGTTTGTACCAAGTGTCCTCAAAGCTTTGAGCACTTTATGTGCAACAGTAAGACGTGAAAGGTAATAAAAATATTATGAACGTGTTACACGTAGCATTGAAGGGATGTGCTTAAAATTGTATGATTACATTTTTTAAGTAAATGTGATATAATTTGCTTCAAATTGCAGGCGATTGAAGTGAAATATAAAAATCTGGGCATTAAAAGTTTGACAAGCCATGAATATCTTATTCCATTCCCTTTCCATCTTTGCACTGAATCTCGATATATGTAAGTAACATCTGTGAGTTAACAGAAAGCTTCTTAATTTTTTGTATCACTAATCATATAGGTTTTCGACGATTTAGTATCCAAGAAAACTGTTCTTTATGAAAAGAAATTTTGAAAAAGGACGCTTGGAATATGAATAACCAAATGCCAAGAATATTTGGTATTATTAAGAGTACCTTCATACCAATTTCTTTATAGGTGTCGGCCTCTTAACTGGAATGGACAATTCAACCATTCACATAATTCTCCCGGAAAATATGAGACTGCTGTACTTTGGAGAATATTACACCGATATATATGTACGTGAAATCTAACTGTGAGAATGTTTATTTAGGAGTGATCGTTCTTTCATTATTACAAGTACCATTTACTTAACGTAATTGATGTGATAACTAGAAAGAAAGAAATGTATATTTAGCATACTCTATATCAAGATATTTGTATATGACTTAGTTTTAACTCATTCCAGCTTCTTCCAGAGGGAATGCTTGCTTTTGATTCTAGAGCAAAGTATAATCCTGATAGAAATTACAGCGATCCACTTAAGTCCTGGAAGGCCTCTGACGACTATCCATTCATTGTACCTCTTCTGTTTGAGAAGAAAAACAAAGCATCAAGCACTGCATATCATATACATTTGAGTTCAAACAAATCAAGCAAAACTTTTCTAAGCAATCTGAATGACATCATTTCAAGGTCTTTTGTCGGAATCCAATCGGCTTCTATGACTTTAGCGATATCTGTAATGTGGCACACTGAAGAAGTATCTTGTCACGACAGAAAGACATGCAAGGTATCAAATTATTAATTTCTTTGTGTTACATGTGTTTGTGATCACTCAAATTATGAAGATTTATAAATTATAGATATGTGTTTAAACAGAATGTAAACTCTAGTCTCACCCTTGCCACGGACGGCCGACAAACATTTGCCATGGTGGAGTTAAATGATACAAGCTTGCTGGAAAATATTTCATTTCAGGTTAGAACTTTTGCAGATTTTGAGAATTTTTTCCAAGATAGATAGATCATAAATCATTTCTCATGAAACTATTTATTCAGTCAGGTTTTAATTACGGATACGGAAGAGGGTGGTTTGATGTTGTGTTACCTTTGAATCGTTCGTCAGGTCGTCACCTTTACCTTATTCATTCAGAGAAACCAGTAAAAGGAAGTTGTGACGTCAGACGTGAATACAGTGGAGGTTGTTTTTAAAAAGACTGAAATAGATTTGTTTGCAATTTATGTTGATCAACAGTTCGTTTTTCAAATACATTTATACTGTACATGTTATATTCTATATTTAGGTACAGCGTACGTATCACCGAAAGTAATAGACATGTTTGGTGGATATATTCTTGAAGTATCAGGACCATGCTTTTACGAGAATGACACCATTAAACTCGTGCTAGGCGACCTTTCTCGTCCGTATAGTATAGGAGATTGCTATCGTGTTTCTAAAATAAAGGCGAAATGTGAGATTCCTCCACTAACAGCAAGGGGGCGTGTCATGGTGGGTGTGTCCCTCAATGGCGGTGCCTCTGTTTCATACACAACGAGGATTACAGTAGGTAAAGCAACGTGGCATAATGTTTGAAATTGCCTTATTTAATATAAACGTACCATCAGCGAAACTAATTAATGAACGCAATTCCTTTCAGTTCACCCAACCCTGACATCCCGTTTCGTTAGATTGGAAGGATCCGGATGGGGTGGGACATCAGCACATAATCTAACCGTTCGCTGGAATGCATCAAAGCTGAGTGTTTATCCAGAAGCACATGCCGATGTCTTTCTCGTCGGATACTCAGAAAATGTAACAAATACTGATGATTCATTATACTGTTTATACGTCTGTATGTAAACAGTATATATATAACTGTCAAATAGTCAATCTTTTTCAGGCATTCTGGGGGTTTTATCTGCCCATAGCCAAGAATATACCTGTATACAAAGGATATGCAACCTTTAATGCTAGTGACGTATCATGTGACGTAACATGTGCTGAATACGAGGCTGGATTTGTTGCTGTTAAAGTCAGAAATATTACCCATGCAAATCATTATAGGTAAGTGTATTCTGCATGCATAATGCATTGATTTTAAGTTAGCATACAAATGCCTTAGGTGCATCCTGTTTCTACAAACCTTATTAAATACGTGCAAGGTATGAAAGCCTACTAGGATCATTTCAAACAAAGGAAAAATATTTGAAAGACATAATAACGCGAAATAAAGGTGATATAACGCGAATCAAAGGTGTAATAACGGAAAATAAAGGCGTTATAAAGCGAAAGAAAGGAATAATAGATTTAAAAGGAGTAATAGTAAAATTAAAGACGTAATAACACAAAAGAAAGGCATAACGCAACGGAAAGGAGCAATAACGCAAAACAAAGAACGTAATAAAGGAAAGGAAATTCAAGCGTAATAACGCAAAAGAAAGACGTAATAACGAAAAAAGGCGTAATAACACAAAACAAAAGACGTAATAACACAAAACAAAAGACGTAATAACGCAAAACAAAAGGCGTAATAACGCAAAACAAAAGACGTAATAACGAAAAAAGGCGTAATAACGCAAAACAAAAGACGTAATAACGAAAAAAGGCGTAATAACGCAAAACAAAAGACGTAATAAAGGAAAGGAAATTCAAGCGTAATAACGCAAAAGAAAGACGTAATAACGAAAAAAGGCATAATAGCGCAAAACAAAAGACGTAATAACGAAAAAAGGCGTAATAACACAAAACAAAAGACGTAATAACGAAAAAAGGCGTAATAACACAAAACGAAAGACGTAATAACGAAAAAAGGCGTAATAACGCAAAACAAAAGACATAATCAATGCGAAGATAAAAGGTGTAATACGTCTATTTTTATACGTTTAATGATTTGGATGTGCCCCTATTTTGGTACATAGTATAGATTTTTCTACTTTGTGATAATTATAAGAAATAAGAATTTACGTGAAATACACACCGGTGATAAGGGTATCTTATCACATTTTAAAAAGTGAAAACCTTCATAAACATAAGACAAAATGAATGGAATATCCGAGTTTCTCTTTATAACACTCCATTAACCCTTTAGTACCGAATCCAGAACTCTTTCTTTCAAATACAGCCTCCAATGTAGGTATGGGACCGATAATTCTCCCAGACGACTGACAGTTATAATTATCTAAGTAGAACACGCATGTAAATGTGGTAGATCTTTGTACAATAAAACGTCAAGGAATAAATATGCCTATAAGATGAGTGGGGCAGGGTAGAGCGATGAAAAAAAAAAACAATTGCATGTATATTTTGAAAAAAACACCCGGACATGACAAATCAGGTCCAGACGACTGAGATTTCGGAGATAAGAGATAATGAATGCGGTCATGCCGATTTTCTAGAAAAATATCGTAGAAGAGAACGGTAGTCAATACATTGCATTGCTTATTCCCTGGATGCGCAAATGACTGACATTCTTAGGAGGGTATCATTCAGTGTATCTCAAGTTAATTAAGTACCTTGTGTTAATTCTTAGTATACAGATTACAGACATCATAAATTTAATTACAGAAACAAGTACCTGTGACCTCGGCTGCGCCTTGATTAAAAATGATTTTCTTGGAGTGAACATTTTCAATGTTACTCTCAACTACATACACTAATTAGTTCCCTACCGGCTTTGCTGAAGGGGACTATTGGTTTACCCATGGTCTGTCTGTCCCTCCACCCGTCTTTCATTCCACTTGAGGTTTTCCAGACCAGCCTCCGCATTGGATGAAGATTGTCAACTGAAATTTGATATGTGGCTTTGTCTTGGACGGTTACAGATCAAGTTTGAGTTTCGTTACGCTTGACATACTTTCGACTGAATTATCCTTCTGATAGTGGGCTTTCTATCGCCTGCAATACACTCAGAATAATTGTTATACAACACGTACACATCAAAAATGAGGTAAAAAGAAAGTTATAAAACACTAATATATTTCGCGTTATTACGCCTTCCATTCGCTTTATTACATCTTACATCTTTCATTCGCGTTATCACATCTTACATCTTTCATTCGCGTTATTACATCTTACATCTTTCATTCGCGTTATTACATCTTACATCTTTCATTCGCGTTATCACATCTTACATCTTTCATTCGCGTTATTACATCTTACATCTTTCATTCGCGTTATTACATCTTTCATTCGCGTTATTACATCTTACATCTTTCATTCGCGTTATTACACCTTTCATTCGCGTTATTACACCTTTCATTCGCGTTATTACATCTTACATCTTTCATTCGCGTTATTACATCTTTCATTCGCGTTATTACACCTTTCATTCGCGTTATTACATCTTTCATTCGCGTTATTACATCTTACATCTTTCATTCGCGTTATTACACCTTTCATTCGCGTTATTACACCTTTCATTCGCGTTATTACATCTTACATCTTTCATTCGCGTTATTACATCTTTCATTCGCGTTATTACACCTTTCATTCGCGTTATTACACCTTTCATTCGCGTTATTACATCTTACATCTTTCATTCGCGTTATTACATCTTTCATTCGCGTTATTACACCTTTCATTCGCGTTATTACATCTTACATCTTTCATTCGCGTTATTACATCTTTATCTCGCTTTTTTACGCCTTTGTTTCGCGTCGTTATACCTTTAGACCTTTTTTTTTTATCTAATGAGTGATCCTAATAAGCTTTAGTAGCAAGGCCTACGGGTGATTATATATAGATCTATGTGAATCTCATTGAAGGACCATGCCAAGTGGTGCAATTCCCTTTGGTTGGCTTATTAAGAAATACTTGGAGCAAAAACATGGAACACAGTGGTTGCATGAAAAATGCACGAATTGGTACCAAACTGAAGTCACTGACATGCAGTGGATAACATCCCTTGACCCCTGTCCTTGCTCGCTTCAACAGGCGCTCTCTGACTTCGGAAGATGGCAGACTGACTTGTCATGCAACATGTACAGTAAAACACCGACTTGTGCTTTTCACAAGGGCGCAGTACACTGTGTTAGGAGCGTCAGCACCATGGGTTAATATACTTAAACAGATTACGTGTAGCTTGACAGTAAGATTGAAAAATTCAAAACACAAAATTATAATAGCACCAAAAGAAAGACTTAATGAGAAATGTAAATGAAGATAACGCAATGAACTCACAGCATGCTAATTTTTCTTTAATTTTCTACAACAATTGCTAATTTGAAATCAGGTATAGATGTATGCACATTGTATATCAATCTTCTGAAGTTTACGTTGATTTCATCTAAAAATGTTAATTCAATCTGTCGTGGCTGTTACTGTTACATTCTTATTGATGAATTATAGGAAAGGCGGGAAACCAGTGCTGTTATGGTGCTGACGGCCTGCTAAGGTATTCCGAGGACACTTTTCAAGGAAGCACACCGGATAGATATCATGATTGGGGAGCAGCTCCATATGGGACTCCTGGATCTGTGCCTTCTCTGTCACATGGCCTTGCCGACGTCATGACCTTCTTCTATTGTTGTATCTGGGCAAATTACAGAGACTGTGATTTTTATATGGATGTCAGACCTACTAAAGATTGCAAAGCATATAAGCCTCCAATACAGGGTATAAAATGTACTAGATGATACCAATTTAAATTTGGAAACAGGTTATTACCAAATTCAATCCTTGTAAAGCGATCAGTGTGTGAATACAGGTGAAAATATTAGACAAAAATACATAACTATCAGTATATGAAAGCAAGCAAGGTAACAAAATTCATGTATTACTAGTAACTGAGTATGTGTTGTTATATTTGTATTCTTAGTTATGCTAGTAATCCCGTGCGTGTGTTTAAACTTAACTTTGATTTACACTTCATGCAATCCGTCTCTTTCTAATAATCATCATCAAAGATTTCAGATACCAATACAGAATTTTTTTGATTTTGTTGTATTTTATAGCAATGGTCTTTGGTCAGTCTCACTTGATTACGTTTGACGGACTTCCAGGATTGGTGTGTGAAAAAGGAGACTACATTTTATATCAAGATTCAGAGATAGTCATCCAGGGTCGATTTCAGGAAAACATTTACTCGAGATCTTCAATAAAACCAACAATACTCACAGCTGTAGGAGTACGAGTGAAGGAGGAAACGGTGGTAATCAAAATGAAATCCAGAGAAATCCACACAACCGTAAACTCTCTGAACTCTAGTAGATCAGAGCAGACACTTGATGTCGCTGTCAACAATGAGTATCAGTTTTACGACAGAGAGGACAACAAATGGCAAGATTTTGAGGGTATTGTTCTCGAGATGTTCAATAAACCGACCACACTGGATATTTCTTTCATATTTTAGTCGATTTGTACCCTCCATGAACACGAAATATCATTTAACCGGAGAAATCCCGAGTTGCTAAACTCGTTTCAGTTTATTGAAAATTTCTACTGTAGATTTACGACTGACTTAGAACACAACGTTTCATATGTTTATCTTTTATATAACACATATACATTATAAATCATTATAATTGTTATTATCATAAAAACTATAATATAATTTACTCCCCTGATCATGTTAATCAATAAATAGGTGAAAAGGTTTCATTTCTTTACAGAATTAACGGTTGTAAACAATGACGATCTATCAATGCGCAGACAGTCAAACTTTACCATTCTTTCTAAAAATGGCCATGGTATACTGGTATTTGAGCAAACTGGTTCTTTACACGTCACTGTTTCTTTATCCTCGGCCAAAATGGTAAGATGCATGTTATGAAAATATGTATCATGATTAAATCTTTTCGTGCTGATTTGAGGAAATCTTTCAAGTTGAAGTGAGCCATCTTTAATCTCTTCCGATGAATGATTTAAAGTATTTCAAAAAAATTTTTTTTTTTTGTGACAATAGGAAAATTCGGAAGGATTACTGAGGAGATCAGATGGATCCTCCGTGACAACTTCCATTGAAGCCGTTACAAATAATGACACCCAGTTTTCTTGGATATCAAAATGTGAGTTTTCCTATTGAAATAAAATTTGAAGAGAACGTTCTACATACAGTATATATCTGCAACTGGTCCGAATAAACTTTTCTGTACAAAGTGTGATCATCAATCTGTCATATATCGGTATTTATCCTGGTGTTACAAGGTACTTTAACAGAAGGATGTTCAAACGCAGAACCAATCAATATTCCCTAAAACTCGATCAGAGACGATAAAATCTATGCCAATTTAGTATCTAGAGTTACTGTAGATTTAATGTCCTTTCTGGACAAGTCAGGATCACAGAATTGTGCAAAGTAGGAACATATTACATATAAATCTTCTAAATATGCAGACCTGATGAGCATCAGGGTTAAACTATGTTAATCGATATGTGACCATGTTAAGGAAGAGTACATATAAACATCTGAAGTGGTTATAGTTTCGTCAAATGACATTCAAGCATCCTCGATTCTTGTAAAGTGTAGATTCAATATCATTCAAGACGTGGCTTCAGGGCTCAAGTTAGAACCAATAGGTGTTTATATATCTAAGAAGGTAATATGAATATCTTTTCTTGTAACCAAAAAGTTATAATTTGTCAAATTGATGTCCAGGCATCGCATTTTGTAGTTCAAATTACCATGTGCTAAAAAATTTAGACATTCCAGATCTGTAAAGTAAGGTCCAGAAATCTTAAAGATTCAGCTCTCTATCGGAGCATTGAATAGTCATAGTAGGCGATGTGATCGAGAGACTCTTTTGCATGTAATAAACAGTGTAGTTTATGGGATCCCAGAATGATCATGATGATAGATAGGAAATACAACTCTGAACATGCGCAGTAACATGAATTATGTATACGCTGTTGCAGGGTACGTCAACGACACGTTAAATCAAATCATACCATACAGTGTAGGAAATGAGATGTCAGAAATCAAATGTCCGAGACCTCTTCAAAACTTCACGTTCGAAATCTGTCATGGTGACGCACGGTGTCTGTATGACTTGTTTACAACTGGAGATGTTGGAGTAGCGAAACATACGTGGGATTTGTATCAAAGATACTCTGAAAGCATGACAGAATTTTCTACAGGTAGAATACAACATTGCTCGCATTGTATTTTTATATAATTTTTCTGAGAAATACATTTTTAAAAAAAAAAAAATCCTTGTATTTCAGCACGTTCTTGTGGTTTGCTTAGTGTACCTAGAAGCACAAAGTCCAATTTTAACTATTCATTGGGTAGTACAGTCAGAATCACGGGATGTCGTGTTGGAAACCTAAAGGGCCACACTGAGTACGTGTGCACTAGCACTGAGAACTCCCCAGAATGGTCACCCAGTGTTGCTGCATCATGTCTTCTAGGTATACTTTTGTGTATATTTTTTCTCTTCAACATAGCGCCCGTATGTGTGTGTGTGTGTGTGTGTGTGTGTGTGTGTGTGTGTGTGTGTGGGTGGGTGTGTGTGTGTGTGTGTGCAGTAAAACGGAACTAAAATTCATGGTATAATGATATACTATATATATATATATATATATATATATATATATATATATATATATACGGATATCCATTTCTAAGATTCATTTGTTATCTTTTCGCAGGGAAAATTACACATTTATATTTATAACACTCGTCAACATCTCGGCAAGTTTAATTAATTTACAACTTTCTGGGAGTGTGGGCTGTGGTAAAGAAACCAAACGGTCATTGAAAGCATGTTATAACTCGCTTAGTTGAGCACTTTAACGCCGTTTTTATTCTACCAACACGCTTGGGTTCAAGTAGTGGGTATCCTGTAAATTTGGCGACATGGAATCTAATTTGAAATTGTAATGAACGGCAGCATTTTCCTATGTCAAGAGTCATACAAGTAACGTATTGTTATTCGTCGTGCGTTAATATTTGAACTTGGAGTACATGCCCATTTATTATCAGCTTTTGCATCACATTTTTAGGGTAACCAAATCTAAAGTTGTGAATTCGTGGTTGCTGCACCTCAGAAGCCTGGGGGTGGATTCAAACATTAAAAATAGTGCAGTATTTGAATTTTGTTTTCTAGGACTGTATGTATAGTCATTATGAGCAAGGATACCACTATCCAAATTGTGAAATCCATTGCACTTGGGTCAGGGGTTATGATGCTATGGTGTTTTAAAGGTTCTATAGAGAAAAGACACTCATTATTTATATGAAAATCTTCATAACACCTGGACATCAAGCAATGAATATGAGCACATAGAAATAAAAATTAGAAGAAAAGAAACCTTTACAAAAATTGTGAAATTCATGACCCCTGTGTTAGGGGTTCTGAACAGGACTTCAAGGTTCATCTAGTGATGATCCATTATTGCTTTTAGAATTTTCCCCTAGACTTCTGGACATCAACCAATGAAACTAAGTGCTCAGTAATAATAAGAAGAGAAGACTTTACCAAAATTGTGAAATATATGGTCCCATTATCAAGGATTCTGATTCAAGGACATAGTGAAAATATGGTATTTCTTTATAAATCTACTTCTTGACTCTAAACAACCAAATTAGGTATACCGTAAAATCTAAGTAAAACCAAAATTGTAAAATTCTCTACCCCTGCATCAGGGATTCTAACTTTAGGACAGAATTCAAGTAGCTAAAAGAGTGGTGGTACATTTTTCTATATTCTTAGTCAGTGTATTGTGTAGAAGTACTTGAAGAAGTACTATATTTGGTTATAAAGATTGTAGAATTCACGACTCCTGTACTAATTACTGGTGCTTCAGGAAATAGCAGTCATAGAGCGAAGGTTTCTTAGAAGTTCAGATACTCTAGGACATTGAACAACTGAATCCGAAAAGCTAGCGAAAATTTATTTTCATTTCTAAAAGTCTGTCCATTGAAAAGTTGTTGCACGTTACTCAGGTAACATGTTAAGGTCTGGGGGTCTTGAGTATAAATCATATAACACGGTACGAATGCATTTCTGGGGGTAATTCTTTTGATTTTTCTTTCAGAATCAACAGAATCTTCTAGCACCCCTGTGTCTCTCATCGCTGGAATCGTCACATCTGTTGTCATAGTTCTTATAATCATTGTTACTATTATAGTCATCGTCCAAAGACAAAAAAGAGAGGATAAGTATGCTTTCCAAGGGAAATTATAATCCCTACAATGTGTATCACCCAACTGCTTCTCTTGGAATTCATTCTCAGTTTGCTTTGTTTTTGGCTAACAGTGTGTGGACATAGTTTGAACTCTTGATGATAGAATTCCACAAATAATTAATAATTAACCAATAACTTCAGCAAACACAGATATATTCGCAACCATTTGATGCAGAACTTGCGTGTATTTGGGACAATGAATTTATACCTTGTCCCCTCAAAGTTATCTTCGTTTCCATGGGATAAAAAAGACTTTATACTCCAAGTGTAAGGAAACACACCATCATGTACTGACTTTCAACGTGAAGAATTGTTGTTTTTAATCAGAAGACAAATATCTAATATCATTGTATGTTTTTTATGTATGTTAATGGGGGGGGGGGGGGGGGTCTACACATCATATGTGATACTTCTTTACCATTATAGATGGTGATTATGAAATTATGTATGACATCAAATGATCATGAAAGGCTGCATTTATCGTGTAACCGTAATACAACGGATAATGCACTAGGGCGTGACATGCCCAGGGTTTCATGGTAGACTTCAAAACTGGGAGGTCATGTGTTTCTTCCAAGATGAAAAATAACAAAGCTACTGGAAACGTTTGTCGAATTCCAAGAAATGAAATTGTGATATATACAACAACAGAATCTGAACGAAACATCACTCAGTAGTATATTAGTGTGTACAGATGCAGTCAGGAATGAGAAAAATATGTAAGGTACAAGGGGTTAAGCGAGTGGATATATATTGTACAAAATTGTATAAAAACTTGAGACCTTTTCAGTATGAATAACATGGGAGACTAAAAGACAGTGCACCCAAAATGTGTCAAAAAGGTCGAAAATATGTATATGATGGGTGGAATTCTAAGAGGAAAAGGTCAAAGACATAGTATTACATGTGATGAGTGAAATTATAAGGAAATCAGCTAGAACGCTTCTAATATCAGCCACCATGTTAAAAGAAATTAACGAACGAAGACTTACTTGTGTAGTATAGGTAGTATTTATAAGACGTCGCTATTTGGGTTGAAATGAACTACTACCATGTGTGTATAGAAATGAAGGGTAAATGCACAAGAAAATCTCCAATAAAGCTTTGTTATTACATGTTGAGTGCATGAGATCTCGTTTAAGCTTCCCACTTTCATATAAGTATTTTACGCAGAGCCCTAGGGTATAGAGTTTATTTAATTTTCTCAATACATAAACTACCTCTTTTTAAATCCCATTCTTTTCTCACTGGATGATCGAGTTACTATTTTATTTATTAAGATGTCAGAAACTGATAGAAAAGCAATAGGGAGATGGAAGTCTTCTACTTATGAATCCTACATCGGGCCAAATACATAAAGTCATTTCAGATGACATTTGGATTGTAGGATCTTCAATCATTCGCTGGGCAAAATATAACACGGAAGTTGGATCTCGCATAAATATCTGACATGAGTTTGGGAGCAGTTACATGTGTGTTTCCCACCATCCAAACATTGTGTCGAGAAAACAATGTTCCAGTATATGTTTGATATCACATAATGGTGGTACTGGCAGTATAACTCTAAACATGGCACATGAGACACATTTCTGGGGAAATTTGTGCTCATGTCGTGCACCCTTTCCCTCCGATTTGACTTTATGAATAAAATGACATGTTTTATGACGTCAACTTGAGCAAAGCTTGATTAAGTACAATGATGACTTTTCTAGTTTTTCGAGATTCAATACAATGAATAACTTTACATTTCAAAATCGGTCAAATTACAAAGAACTGAAGTGGTTTTCTGAAACACTCTGCACAATTTGAATCGTATCATTCCTCAACACACTTTGGACAGCAAAAGTTTAACGTTTTCCTTTAATGGGTAAATGAATATTATGAATATTTTTAAGAAAAAATAATATTCATACATGTGTGATTTTCAAATTCTTACTGTTACAATGATTCAAGGATGTATTCGGAATATCAAAAGAATTGACCTACAGGAAGAACGATTTCCCGGAAAAATTCACTTTTGAAAATCAATGCTCGTTTGTTATTTTTTACCGTATATATTTCTAAATTTTACAAATTTGCATTTTGAACCTAAAATTTTGTATTAGCAATATTTAAATTAATCTTCAAAGTTGGTCAAATCAGCATTTTCTCAATAAAAACGCCTATATTTGCATGGATTTTGGCCTAGAAGTCTTTCAGGGTAGGGCTGTCCCTAACAAAAACTATGGAATTTTGATAGGTTTTGATCTAAGGAAACGTCTCCATATGAGTGAAAGATTCTCGAGCGGGACATTAAACAATATTTAATCAATCAATCAATCATGATCTAAGGAATAACTTAAAATGATTTTTTAGGGGCACCCCTGCCCTGCGGTCGAAATTTACAAAAACCCTACAAAAAATGCGAAAACCAATTTCTATCATCGTGATTCATATTCACGCCTGTTATACTCATAGTTAGTATAGCTCAGATAGTTAGACCATAGGCGTTCACAATTAACATTCCGAGTGTCCTGGTTCCAAATTCACCTGTTGGCACGCTTTTACAGTTTTAAAATTTTCGCCTGAATAAACACCATTCTAATTTTGGTATACAGGCTTGTGTATTTTTCTTCAATTTTCTTCCATAAATGCATGTTTGCTCTTGATATAAAAGACATTTATGAGAATGCAAATCATAAATTCTAAATCTCTGTAACTAAAAGCAATCAACCGGAACTATACCTCAGTGTAAGAACACTTTGTTCGAGGACAAGAATCATTCACTCCGAGTTACTCGATAAAAAACCATGACGAGTAAAAATTAAAAATTGCTGCGTTTGCCTTTCAAGAACATCACTGGGAAATAGTGCTGTTGTGGGAGAGATGCTGCAGAGCAGATGCAGTTCATTCCTCGGGAAAAATGTGTGCATTGGCGATATTTTATGCCAAAAATGCAGGAGGAGGGTTTACAAATTAGAAAAGAGTGGGGTTAGGTCAGTTAAGGTTTTGTGTCCCATTGCCATTATCCAGGCATCAGGTAAGGACCCTCATACAAAGGATGTATCTGTAAATACTGGGGGAGGGGGGTGGGGTGGTCAGATGAATACACAGTTGATGCTAAATATATTAAAATTACATTTAAAAATTATATACCTTGAAAACAATACTGTATACCCTGATCAGATTTTTAAGCTGTAGGGCTACATTTCAGTAAAGACGGTTAATTTCTTGAATTTCATTTTCATAATTTGTATTCCTTATACCAATGACTTTTTTAATATATTATTTCCAAGGATATGAGTTGTAATTAAACGCATATGAAATAATTGCATTGTTAAAAGTAAACTGAGAAATACGAAATGAAAATTCAAGGTAAGGAACTAATAATGCATCGACTATTCATGCTGCTCAGATAACGACTGTGAAATGGTTTATTTTATCTCTACGAGTTCCATGTATTGACTAGAGCTGAAGCGATGCACGAGAAACAAATAACTACATGCATGTGGCCTAGAGTCATCGACCGGAACGGAAATCAACAAGCCTTTTGTAAAGACTGAAACCAATACCAGCCCTTTAGGTCAACGATATATTTACATAGAAGTGTTCCTTTGAATAGGAATGAATTATCATTGCAATATTAGGTACATGTAGTTATGACTCGGTGGTCAGCTATAAAAGCGGATCCTCTAACAGGCTGTGTTGTTTACGTTTCATACAATTAAACAAAAACAAATGGTCAAACCAAACAACAAATACTAGAAGAGCTGGAGATCAAGGTCAGCTCGAAGTAGGAGCTCGTAGTGCGGGCAGTTGATATGTAGTTATGGGTTGTGATTGCCTCTGTATTGGAGAAATTAGATCCTGCTCAAGTGAAAATGCAATAAATTTTCAAGACAAATTTCCTTGTCCTTCATTTTCTATATATGTGGTGTATCGCATGCACTGTTCGTCTTCCTTTTCTGAAATTAAATGCGACAGTCAATTAGTGGAATTGGCTGTTGTTTTCTTTAACATGAAAACAATGCCTCAGTAAAGAAAACCCTCATCTGAACAAAGTTCTAATGAACAATAAATATCTAGTCCCGACTTACTGACCAGAAATGGAAAATTACTGAAGATGGAAATTTCAAATTGATTTAGTTAGGCTACATTCAGCTGGTCGCCAAAACAATACACTGTGCAATCAGTTGAATTCACTTAATTCTCAATGTAGTGTTTCTGAGGACGGTTAATCATGACAAATTGCTTGAAATCGTACTTTCAAAGCAAGTCAATTAACATGTTTGTCTTGCACGATATATATTTGAGTTTTTGTGTATCTTACGAAGCAGAGCTCGACTGCTCTTTAATGTTAAAAGAAAATGCTTCATTCATCTCTCTCTCTCTGTCTCTCTTTCTGTCTCTCTCTCTCTCTCTCTCTCTCTCTCTCTCTCTCTCTCTCTCTCTCTATATATATATATATATATATATATGAGAATATATTAGAACTTTATGCGCATATGTTGTGTTTCTTGGGAGCTTTAACGTTATTTCAACTATAATAAAAGATTTAAGAACTGTATGTGTAGCTGGACAATGGATGTTATTTTCATGCACTTTGTAACCGGCATTTTTGTTATGTGATGGAGTATAATAACTTCATATTAACCTAATGATACAGTGCAGCATTAGTGAGGAAGTCAAAACTGTTACATTACTAAACACCATGCCAATCACTAATGGATTAATTACCACAACCTCCAACGCCAATAATGGTTAGGTGTCTGAAGTTTCATATATATATATATATATATATATATATATATATATAGCGAGAGAGAGAGAGAGAGAGAGAGAGAGAGAGAGAGAGAGAGTCTTAATCCTTCTCGCCTTCTCGATCTTCAAAACATTTGCTCATATTAAACTTGGAACCACTACAGTGACCTGTCCCTGACCCCAGGAATCACGGCATGGACAAAGTTGAAGCTACACTACATAAAGAAGGTTGCACATCAATTCAATAATCTAATAACTTTGTAATTCTTGAGAAGATATGTAGAAATTTCCTCCATGTATAACCAATGATGAACTTTCAGCCCTTAATGTGGCCCTGCCCTGGTCCCCGAGGCAATGGCATGAAAAAACCACACCACAAGTGGATGCTAACATACATATTAAGTTTACAATCTGTACTCCTGTCTTGTGGAGATCAGGGTAGAATAGGTCCTTAGTACCCCTTGCTTGTCGTCAGAGGCGACTAAATGAGGCGGTCCTTCGGATGAGACCGCAAAAACCAACGCCCCGTGTAAAGACCCCTCCCTACTCAAAGACCATAAGCGCCGAGCATAGGCTTAAATTTTGCAGCTCTTCACCTGCAATGGACGTCTCCATATGAATGAAGTATTCTCAAGTAGGACCTTAATATACAATCAACCAACATTGTGGTTCTTAGGGAAAAGATTTTAAAAACAAATGCTATGCATAACCAATAATAAACCGGTCGCTGTAGCTCAGTGGAAGAGCATTCGCCTCGTAACCGGGAAGCCATGAATTCGAGCCCCGCTCGTGCCATGGGTGCATCAAACCTATGAGGTAAACATAGGTAGCCAAACGCTGGGTATTTAGCCATGAGAATCACGGGTCTTTCGGATATGACCATAAAAACGAAGTTCCCTTGTGGCAGGCGAAAGAATCCTCACTGCTACAATCCCGAGTTCTAAGCATAGGTGTAAATTTGTGATACTTCTCCTACAACTGGTGAAGTCTCAATATGTGTGAAAAACTCCCGAAGGGACGTAAACAAACAACCCAGGCGCGGATCCAGCTTTTTTCATCAGAAGGGTGGGGGGTCCAAAAGGCCGTGGATGTGGGACATGGTTCCAGGATAAGCGGTACGTTAATTTTCAAATTATATTACGACCTTGAATTTTGAAATCGACCCCACTGAGCGAATAAAGTCGATCGAGAGAGTTGATGAAGTAATATTAAACCCGATGCTAGGGTGAGAGATGACTATATTTTCTTTCAGTTGGAACCCCCCCCCCCCCCCTTTTTTTTTATATCCGTGCTTGCACCCAATATTTAAATGAACCTTCGTTATAAAAGTAATAGCTTTGTTTATTTCTCACTTTCTTTCTTTATTTCCTACAGATGGAGATTCATTCGCATACAGTACATGTACAAATATAGTGCATTAATTAGGACGTATGCAAATGCGCGAGATAATCAAGAGGAATGCAAACAATTATAGATGGTGAGGAGAAAAGAATACAAGAAATAATACTACTAATAATAATTACATGAACGTACGCTAAACAACAGTTAACAAACGTACACGAGTAAGATACAGAGTAACACGTAGTTTGTTACAGTACATCGCTGCTGCTTCTCTTTTAAAGCCAAAGTTTAGGAGATGTAGTGCGGAAAGGTCATAATCAGTTAAGTTTGAGGTCATGTGTCTTGCACCTAGAATGAATAAGTACAAATCATACTGGGACAGTCCACATAATTCGCAGCTAAAGAAATAGCAATGCCTTGAATCAAGGTTTTCTACCAAGCGTCGCGATATAAAGCCGTTTCAGGGCAAGTAGTGGATACGTGCTCGAACACATTCGTGAACGGTTCACAGAGTGAACAAATTTGGGATGGTATATCCAGGAGGGTCCATAATTTGAATTTGCACTGACAAATTTCGTTATTATTGCGCGGAATATTCCAGAACAATGTTGGTGATTTTCCAGTACATAGAATGCTAAATCGAGCGAAGCCAGGATCACCAACCATGCGCTGTCGTCTGGAATTCTGCTGTATTGGTTTTTGAGAAAAGTTTTTAAACACTCCCACCCTAATCTGACTATTTCTTAATTATCTCCCCTTGGAATCGGATCCTTCATGTGAACAAATGTAACACTCTTCACGAAAGGAAGCTTTGTGGAAGATTCAGTTAATTCTTAAACAAACACAGAAATTGTAAAAAGTTTAAACTCGCTTAGGTGAAATGAAATGAGCAAAAACATTTAGAAATATTTCATACTTTAGCAAATAATGTTATTATTGGTACAAGGGAGATAATTAAGATAAGTTTCTTTTATTCTTAACAATCTGATTTTTGTCTATAGTGTATATGAAATATTACACAACTTTATTAGATTTGTGTACTTCTACATTAATAGATCTAGAAACATGTGTGTAAAATAGACTGTAGTCTTGTCGATCTAGCAAAAATGATCTATGATTGCAAAAATCCTTGCATAATTTAATTAGGAAATATGTTCATTACTCGCCCTCAAAAAAGAATCGCCTTATTTTAATTTTGTAATGGATTTCAGTTTACATGTGTAATAGCAGCAGGTTTAAATCCATGCTTTGCATTTAACTTGAACAGAATTTAGATGAGAATAGCAATTCAAATTAAACAATATTGTATAAATTAAACTAAATAATATTTGGCAAAGATTATGTCTACTTATACTTACCTCTTGATTAAAATTTCAATACATAAAGAGTTTTTAATACATAAGGAATACAAAAATAAACAATATATGGATGTTCACAACACTTACTTAAACCATTTTGTGACAGATTTTCATTTGAGTATTCGACAATGTCAAATACACACCTTTATGACGTCATTGCTCGTCACTTCCTCCACACGTTCACTGCAATGCAGTTCTAAATTTTCAACATATGCTTTCAACAATTATCAGGCTTAGAATAACAGCGGTGATAGATTCAAAGAGTTCCGATATAAAAGTCTGCGTAATCCTACATCAAGGATTTTCAGCTTTAAGAGATTCTGTCATACGATTGCCTCAGATCACACCCACAGGCTAGATACCTATCACATACAGGTTTTTCCCTCTCCTTTCAGCTATCATTTAACCCAAACCTGTGCATCATGAGTCATCAGATACACGATTTTTCCCGAATTAAAAGAGATGCAATTAAAATTCTAATTACCCGAGATGAACAAGGTTGTGTGTTTTTGCATTCTGATAATGTTCTTCTTTCCGTTTTCGCGAATTCGTGGTAAATGAAGCTGAATTTTCAATCTGCCATATTATCATAAGAAAAGCCACCAAAGAGACGATTCAAATCCCGATTGCGCGTTTCCACTAGTTATACCAGAATATATATCTTTCTGTTATAAGAGTTAATTTGTCAAACTTTACACAATTGCTTTGGTTTTTTTTATCTGTATCCCGCAGTGTTGCATTATACAGCAAGACTGCTCCCATAAATACTTTAGCATGCCGAGTGTTTACTCGTTTCCCTACATACGCCAGCGTCCGAGAGCGTTTATTGACTGTCTAGTGGCTGGTGCTGAATATTTCCAAGGTGCATAGATTTGCAAATATTAGAAATTTGGTTACAACGGATCGATTACTCTGAGACGGGCCCGTGTATACGCAGTTGTTTTCTATCCAGGCAGATGTAAATGTACCACCCTCTGACAAGGTTCTAAACTAGAGGACAAAATCGTGCACTTCCTTTAAATTTTTTCACCTGAAATGCACTGATGTAGTAATCACACACGATACATCAATTTCGAGTCTGTTAATGTCACGTGACGAGGTGTTCAATGATTGTTTCGGAACATGCAGTTTATCCCCGGTACCGTCACCGGTAGATATACGTCATATAAACCAGAAACCTGAGGGATAATTAGCACGTTTTTACCTTAAGTTAGTGAACTCTATGGAAAGAAGAACCTGAGTGCAAACTTGCCATAATTTACATTTGATACGAGCTCAAAGATGACTTTGGTTGGAGTGTTGGTGTGTTTGTTTGTGTACAACGGAATTGCGATTGGCAGTAGTCAAAAAGCTCTCAAAGACTTTACAAGGTAAGTTTTTAAATGTGTCATTTGGACACCGATTATTCTCTAGACCTGATTTTTGTCTACTGCTTAACACATTGCTACGATTATTTTGTTTTTAGCTCGATGTTACCTGGATCAGAAAGTAAAATATGGGATACGAATTGAGACACATGTATAGCATAAATTGGTTTAAAATTTACGAATATAAACTTCTAAACAAATTGTACATAGTCATAGATGTGATATTGGTAAATTGAAAAAAAAAATCTGGAGTATTGCTGTCCTTGGCAAGTTTCGATTATAAACGTTAAATAATTCGGATATGTAAATCATTCTAATAAAAAAAAAAAGTCCAACATGGAAAAACTTCTTAAGCTACTTTTTCTCCTGTCAGTTATCCCCAATAATCAACAAGTGGCAAGCACATCGATGGTAACGTTTATTTAATACACTAAAGTTCACCAAGGTTTGTGTAAATGAATGTTTACCAGCAAAGCAACATCTTAAACCTTTTTGATTTCAGGAACGGTTCTTTTAAGATATCAGAGATAGGTTAATCATAAAGATTCTTTGTCCTGCTCACTTGTTAAAAGAAGTCCCTCTCTTTTTGTACTTAGACTTTAATTCATTTGCTGACTCATGTCTAATTATTCGTAGAGAATGTTAAAATGAATTCTACCAGACATTTCCTAGTTTTGAGGGTAAGGTACTGCAACCTCCATTTTGCTAATGGAATAGATAGCGTAATAAGTTACACGTATGATTAGATAGCCTTACTAACGTCTAGATATTGAAATATCTCAAAATGATCGGAGTTTTCCTTCCAAGACTTCAAAGAGTTCTTTTCACTCTTTATACACGTCATTAATATTTGGGAAAAGATATAATTTGAGTTTTTCGTTTTGCAATGAGATATTATATAGACGGAATGGCCGATATATAGTTAATCCTCTAGAACACGAGTAGCAGATAATGAATACAATTTGACAAGCTTCAATGTTACAACAAAAGTTATCTTACTTCACTGAAAAGATCTTGGATGATATTTTCATAAAAATGAAAAACAGAATCAATACACACTGTTTGTGGTATTTATTTAGTTTGGCATATCGGTCATAAACTGATATGTATAATTTATATTATAAATATAAAATTTATTTACCTCAAATAATGTTTTATAAACACTTGGGTTAAAGTATATTTGAAACTTTTTATCGATATTTGCTGTCTTTATTCACCCTTCCACACCAGATATTAAAGATACATCCTGTTATTAGCTATTACATAGATACTGAATGGAAATTTTCCGTGAGTGTTCCATCATAGAAATTGTATGAAAATATTTTGACCCAGTGCTCTAGATATAATTGCTATGAAATTGACCTGAAATTGCTCCTAATTTACCTACATTCAAAAATATACCACTGGAAATGTGAATTTAGAAACGATGCCACTGATAACTCTTTGAAGACCGCATATGCTTGGTCTCTTTCCAGATTACCAGCATAGGTTGCTGAAAATATCTCAATACTTTGGTATTTACTAATATGGTTCATTTGTTTACCATGTTGGTAAGAAACGTACACAAGTTGTTGAAGCAATCTGACCGTTGTCCAAATATCAATATTTAGCCTTTGTATATGCGGAAGACGAACCACGAGATTCGGTTTAATATTGAAAATCATTGTGTGGCATCTAGTTGTAAGTTATATTAGTTTAGGTGAATTCCCTCAATACGTCAGTCTGTTTGACTTTTTATAAATTGCATTAGAGTTCATGAATCTAAACAGTTCCATGCTCTTGTGAACATTAAGAGTTGTGTGTTGTTTTACATATGACACAATGTGCTTAAGTCTACTATGGATTTCTGGGCAGTTCTTTAATTGCCAATTTCAGAGACATGTTAAAATAGGAAAGAAAACTCTCCAACATTAATTTGAAGAAAACCAAGTTGTATAAATGTTTCTTATTTGATAAATTGATTTCTGTGACATATCATGCATGTACGTAAGAGTTCACTTGATTATTATTGAATACATCAGGGAGGTTGAAAAGTTTAGATAAAGCAACCCAATGATTGATAGGAGTCTCACTTAGTTCTCTCCGTGAAGTATAGATATATCTCTTTTAGTCACTCTCTGCAAGAAGTTTCCTGGAATTCAGTTCGCGGTATCTCGACCCCGATCTAAATACCTGCAGGCCGCAGAAATCTCTGACAGGTACAAAAGCTTTCCTAGTACCTGCAAACAGTGTGCACACTGCCATACTTTGAAAATAAGTATCAAATAATTCAATATCGTTTCTATATTAATTAATCTTTTATGCAAACAAAATGAAAGTATGTAAATTATTTTCATTGTAACGAATAAAATTTTTGTAAATGCAAATACGAGTATGTACCTACTTTCAACATTGAAATTAATAATCAAGTTTGTGATATATATATATATATATACTCGACTTATCTATCTAGCGCGCTTGTCGTATACATGTACGAAGTGAATTTATATATATATATATATATATATATATATATATATATAGTGTGTGTGTGTGTGTGTGTGTGTGTGTGTGTGTGTGTGTGTGTGTGTGTGTGTGTGTGAATTCACTTCGTACATGTATACGACAAGAGCGCTAGATAAATAAGTCGAGTCAAGTCATATATATCATATATAATTTATCATATGAATAAAACCTGTTTTACTTTAGATAATTGGAACAATGTTACTGGGGTTTTTTTTGGGGGGGGGGGGGGGGGTTGGGGTTTTTTTTTTTACTAAACGCATGGAAACAATCTTTAAATTAGTATTTCAGCCTAATACGTTATGGTTGTAGTATGCTCAAACTATATAATCATTTTTTTGGTGGACACGTGTGTTGATCATTTTCTAATAAAATATTGAGATGCTACGATCTATTTTCGTCACTTTTGATCTTACAGTGTGAATTACGTATTTGTTAAGTTATAATCATGTAAAGTCAATAATTTTTTCACGGAAAATTACACTGATGTCAACTTTTTTCTTTTTATATTATTTTTTTTTTTTTATAATTTTTATCTATTTTTGATATTTCTGCAATTTATTATGATTTAATTCGTGATACAGGGATAAAGCTGCATTTCATTTTAAATTTGTATTCATACCACGTTCTAAATCACCTGGAATGTTTTTAATAAACAAGTCTAATTCAAAAGGTTTTTTTTTTTCGTAGAAACAATGGACAATAGACACACTGTTTTTTTTATTAAATTGGACGTATTGAAAAACAAAAGTTTCCTCAGTTTGCCATTGAGCATTGAAAGCATAACGTTGCAGATCTGACACAAAAGTGCACTTCACAACTGTAAAAAAAAATTCTTTGTAAAATGCGCTTAGATTACATTTATGTTGAAGTTAATATTTCTTTTTAACAATCGTGAGTCAGAAGAAAAAAATAATAAACAGGCCAGCAACCTTAAGTATGTAGAGAAGGATATGTTTAACTGATAAATAAACTAATAAAGAGGTAGACATTTCATATAACTAGCGTTTTATTCTTTCATATACTGTGTTGAAAAGATATCAAATTATCTAGTCATTGTTTAGTTCTGGGGTATTAACAAGAAAATATCTCTTCATCCGTTGGTTTTGTCTAGATCCGTACACAGAACATGAGATAGTTGAGGGTTTTAATCCCTTCGGCGGCAGGTGCCCTCAGCTGTTTATTCGGGGCAGCTAATTCTAACTGTCTGACGTAGACGTGTTCAGTGAAAAGTGACGTTTTATATAATTTTTTTTTTCTTTTCTTCCAGCTCTTAGCAATCTGAAATAAATCCTAGCACGTCCGAGTTAATGTTTCTTTCCTCAGCGTCAATGTCCGGCGCACGTTCGTGAACGGAGACATGGTTCTTCGCTTAAGTGTACCATGTTTTACATATTTGATTATCAGAAGTCTGTAATTGAGTGTGATGCTCATCTTCCCCCTAAAGAAAACTCGAATGCTCTTATAAGATTCATTACATCACTGTTTTGTTTGCTATAGCTCTCCGTGTTTTAACTACAGAGACATAGATGTACATATCAGCCTTTCTTGCCTACAAAACTAAACATTACCCAAAAGGTTTATATCTGTCTTACACATGATTCGGTTTCTGACTACATGGCCATCATTGTAGATCCGAGAATGCCCCTGTTTTATTTAAGCTTATGCATACATTTGTGTAATTGAATCTTTTAAGTGCCAAGTCCATTGAAAGGTATATAAATTTAGACAATAGTATAAATAATTTGGGGCTCATAGCTAGGTCCAAGTGAACGTATATGATCAAGTTTGTCTGATTGTAAGTAGCTTTTATTCTCCAGAACTCCTGCCCGGATCTATTTCTGTAAACTTTCCAGTTCGCACAAAGCATCCTGGGACTCCAATATAATATTAAAAATGACGAAAACGAAATATGTGTAAATGAAATCGGGTGATTCACAACCCTGCACACCCAAGGTCTTGTACACAAGGAATCTCGGAAATAACCTTGACATTTAACATCTGGTCTTGGATATCCACATTGCAAACCAGATCTTATCTGCATCCCAGGTCGTAGTATCGAAATCAGAGAATAAATCTAGCATATATTGTCTTTCTGTAAGCATCATCTTTTGCATTAAATTAGACCTTGAAAATGAAACGAAATGCAGATTCTTATACGAAATATCATATCTGAATGTTTGATAAAATTTTATAAGAAATATAGCTTAAATCATGTGCACAAGACTTTTGAATTTTTCCCCTTCATATAATTTAGCTTTTATATAAATCAGATATGAAATGTGGCTTAAGTTGATAACAGCAACATGAAAGCATTTCCATGAAGTATGGATTTAAGAACGTTTTACATTGTAATTTCTAAAATCTTCTCAAGGAAAAATACAAGTCAGTTTATATATATAAAACTGATGATGCAGTTTTGAATAATTACGACTAGAATTTGTGGCCCCTAATTATAAATACTTCAGAAAGACACAACTCGACTACATGCATGCAAGTATGTAGCTTTGTAGTTTGTTGTCTAGTATGGATCGAAGTAAAGGATGCAAAGAGTAGAAAGTTATCGAAATTTTATATCAACTTCCATGTGAAAAATTCTGTTTGGGATACGAACCACAGCCTAAGAACAAAACGAGAGTTGTGCCAAAGAAATATATAAAGGAAATGCTATTCTGAATAACCTGACTGAGACTTTTCAAAATCATATGGAAGTATTTCCATGAAGAGTACATTCAGTTAAGGACGTTCTCTCCTGATTATGATTTTTTTTCTTAAATTCAAAGTATGTTTTTTATTATCTAAATATATGACGAATTACTCAATCGGAGAAAAAGTGAAGGTATATGTGCTTATCAATGAGCCATATGACATCGCAATTTGCATTATTGCACATGAAATTTAACATTTAATTTTTTTTAAAAACTTAAAACTTGTTGCAGTTACTACTTATTGAATTTTCGTAATGAATGTACTAAAAATAATGTGGAACAATCTAATCTAAGAATCCCAAAGATGTCTTTTAAAAAATTACAAAGTCATCTTTTTTTTTCAACTAATATGATTAACATCGTTATATCATAAAATTGTTAAGTTCAAATTGAATTTATGGGGATCTGTATCGAATTTATCGATCAATATAGAAGAACTGCATGCAAATGCATTTTTAGATATTTTTTATGCAAAATTTACTTATACTTTTCATATAAATTTACTTTGTGTAACTAAAGCCCTCTGCGAAGTGAAAATACGTTTTACTTATCAGATAATGCCGAATCTCTAGACTGTCTGGTACAAGGTTTGGATGTTTATATTTCGTGTGTGATGTAACAAGAAATTGCAAGAAAATATTGTACTGAGTTCTTGCTTTTTAGTCTCCTACCGGCTTTGTCGAAGGGGACTATTAGTTTACCGTCGGTCAGTCTGTTTGTCCGTCCTTCCGTCCATTTGTCTGTCATTCCGCTTGAGGTTTTGCGGACTTTTTTCTGTATTGGATGAACATATTCCACAGAAATTTTGTACATGGCTTTATCGTGGAAAGATACAGATCAAGTTTGAGCTTCGTTACGCTTGACCTACATTTGACTGAATTATTCTACCGGTAGGGGGCTTGTATTACCTGCAAATACACTCAAAATGCTTGATTTTTTTGAAACAGAAAAAAAAACTCCGTCGCAAATATAAGCCCTTCAAAATAATGTATATGTATATAATGGAATATACTAGAATAATTGATCTGAAACAATGTAAGAATTTATTTATGATGTTAAAGTGAAACCCTGATAAACAGAATAAAGTAATATGACCTATGCTAGTTTTTGTGCAAATCTCAGGGGCGAACATCTTTAGGATAAGAACATTCAAGGACTGCGAACGATCACCCGGACTTTCTTATCTCTATGTCTGCAAAATATCCATGTTCTGTAAATTTTGAATGAAATCTAATCTCCAATCTGTATGTAAGTTAAATCATGTCAACAGACAAACAAACGGAACCGAACACAATCTCCCTAGCGGAGGCAGTGTTAACAAGTAGCCATGTAGGGTAACTTCAATTTTGCTTGAATTCCAGAAGACCTGTTAGAATATCTACAGAATAAATTGAAAGATTTCCCGCAAAAAAGTATTTAAATTTTATCTTAGGAGCACAATTACAATAGTGTGTGCAGATCAAAGTCCATAGTCCTACCAATAAATGAATAAATTCAATGTACGGAAACTTTGTTCTTGTCCCAATCTTTCTTGAATCATGTAATAAGCCAACTGTTCACAAAGAGTATGAAATTCAGACTATAAAACACAAAGTATATATAAATATTCCTATATTAATATAATTAGTTATAATTATTTTAGTATAAAATAACCGTAACAAGGATTTTTTTTTAAATAATTTTGCAAAAAAAGTTTTTGGTAATCATGTTGTATTTTAAATAAGTATAAAATAAGTTTTGTCTCATGAGAACAAAAAAAAAATCATAAAAAGGCTCCAAAATTGATTCACTTTTAAGAAAGTAAATGCAAAGCAAGGGCTACGGACTCTGCAACAAAATTGTTCTAGCCAAAATTCAAATGTATCTTTGTTTGTAGTAAGACAATGGAAACATGACGATTAAAACAAAAGGAAAGACTGGTAATTAAATGAAAGAATTACAATATTCAGAAAGTTTTTTCTTGTCCCAATCTTTCTAGAATTATGTATCAAGCCAACTGCTCACAGAGAGTATGAAATTCAAATATAAAAAAAAAAAATAAAATATATATATATATATATATATATATATATATATATATATATATAGATTCTGTGTTAGTATAATTTCATATATAGGAAGTCAAGTTTATTCTATTGTATTTTACATATATCATGTATTTCTCCACAACTAATGGGATTTTGCACATTAGAAATTAAAGTTCATTCAACAATTACACCTGTGTAGTCCGAGGCTCTTCTACGACCGTGTATATAAACTTACATTCCTCAAAAATTCGTGTCATTCAAAGTTGATTTTTGACCCATTGTGACACCAAATAGTCCACTCTGATTGTGTTTTAGTCGGATGGATCGTAAATTGATATAGCAATAAATGTAATTAGCGTCTTAACCATTAGGCTAATGCGGCCGCTACATTAAGTAAGGAGAAATAAGTAATTAGGAATATATACACGTAGTTATGAACTCGTCTTCGTGTAGTAGATGTACTTCAATCATTTTCCTATTCGGAAAATTCTGCAAGTTCAGTATAAACGTATATTTACATTTTCATTGTTATTGCTTTTAATATCTCTACAAATTGTGATTGCATAGGAAATATTTTTGAATATTGTTCTCCACAATGTCTCAAAGAAATGTGCAAGTGTAATGTACAGTGTGTTACGTCTATGTGTAGTTTACAGCGTTACGTCTATGTGAAGTGTACAGTCTGTTACGTATATGTGTGGTGTACAGTGTGTTACGTCTATGTGTAGTTTACAGCGTTACGTCTATGTGAAGTGTACAGTCTGTTACGTATATGTGTAGTTTACAGCGTTACGTCTATGTGAAGTGTACAGTCTGTTACGTCTATGTGAAGTGTACAGTGTGTTACGTCTATGTGTAGTTTACAGCGTTACGTCTATGTGAAGTGTACAGTCTGTTACGTATATGTGTGGTGTACAGTGTGTTACGTCTATGTGTGATGTACAGTGTTACGTCTCTGTATAGTGTACAGTGTTACGTCTGTGTGTAGTGTACAGTGTGTTACATCTATGTGTAGTGTACAGTATGTTAAGTCTATGCTTGGTGTACAGTGTGTAACGTCTATGTGTACTGTACAGTACTATACTATGTATAGAGTGAGTCTGTTACGTCTGTGTGTAGTGTACAGTCTATTACCTCTATCTGTAGAGTACAGTGTGTGGTATATTATATGTTACGTCTATGTGTAATGTACTGTGTATTACGTTTATGTGTAGTGTAGTGTAGTGTGTACTGTAATGTACAATCTGTTATGTCTCTGTGTAGTGTACAATGAGTTACGTCTATGTGTAGTGAACAGTGTCTTACGTCTGTGTGTAGTGTACAGTGTGTTACGTCTATGTGTAGTGTACTGTGTTACGTATATGTGTAGTGTACAGTGCTCTCTATCTATATCTATCTCTTTATATCTATATATATTTATCTATATCTATCTCTCTATCTCTCTATCTATCTATCTATCTATCTATCTATATATATATATATATATATATATATCACGAAAGGTATAGCAATGGCAATGACATTGTCTTTCATGATTAAACATTTGTATCTGTATGTCGGGCAACTTTTGTTCCAAATACCACATTCCCTATGGTAAGCTTTTGGTTGTTAGTTGTGTGACAAAGATTATATCTACAATGTAATATACGATATGTGACTGTATCGATCATCCCAGTAGTATATTATGGTGGCAAATACGTATATTCTATACCACTTGTGGCGAATAATCAAGCCTAAAAGTCTACTGGGGGCCTCTGAAGAAGATTCGTGTCATTCATTGAATGCATAATACACAATTAGGTAATTTCCCCATTAATCATCACCATCTCTGACCGATGATGACGATATAAGATACGAAGATGAAATTCATTGAGAAATATTTTCAACCTCAGCTGATTCAATGTCTTTTATTTCTCGATAAAAGATCCGATCTTTCAAATAGACTAAAACCTGTATTACAGAATATAAATACAATACAGGAAACAAGAATTGGGTAAATAATTACATTTATGTGTTGAATGCTTTTTATTAATGTATTTTCGTAATTAAGTATACACTAATTTAAATGGGGATGTATCATATTATTTACTAGATCGTTTATGGAAATCATTTATAAATATGATATAACTTTTAGTATATTGGTAAATTAGTAGAAATGAATGGAAGGTGAAGATAACAATCTTAAAACTCCTATAAGGAATAGAAAATTAAGAGTTGGGCAAACACGGACCCCTGGACACAGAGGTTGGGCCTGCTGGAATAATTTCTAATCGTAAATTATCTAATTAACTGAAATATTTAAACCGTTCATTCTTAACAAATAAGGCACCAGAATTTCTTTCTTTTAGTCAACCTCAAATTATCGTCTTTATTTTTTTTTTTCAGAACAGAGCGCTTATCTCTAATAGAAGAGAAGATAGGGAACTCGCCGCCCAATTTTAACGATGGTAAGACTGATGCGGAATGCTTGTATTAAGTTGTGATATTCGTAATTCGCACTTCTTCCTGTCTGTTGGGATATAAAGAAAACAAAGTTGTAAATCTTCTAAAAGTATATGTGGTATTTTATGTATGTCGAATCGTAGACACAACGACCCACGAGAGGTATTAACTTTATTGGGAAATGCCAGTCAACCACTTCACAGAATATCATTATGCATCTGAAAATATGTTTATTTCTTATGTCTTGAGATGTACGATTAATATTAACCAAGATAGATCTCATATATCTATATCTTATCAACATAACGTATTATTTTAAGTTATGTAATGTAAGATATATGTGTTTTTACTTCGATTTGTGGTAGTAGAGTGGGTTATATTATACGCACATTCCGTTCGATTTTGAAAATTTGAAGAATGATTGTCAGTCTTCTAAAACAGAGTAAAAACTAGATGCTATCATAGGACAGTGATACCACCACGCAAGTGCTTGCCTTTAAATATACTGTATACCATATATATTCTTGTTGCATATGTCAAGATGCATCGAGTATTCTTATGATTAAGTGCCGTGGGGTTATCCCAAGCCCTATTTCATAATTGATAAAATATATTTAAAACAAGTGTTCGATCCCTAAACCACACACACACACACACACACACACACACACACACACATATATATATATATATATATATATATATACTGCTGCACATATCAAGATGCATTAAGTATTGTGATGGGCAAAGTGCCCCAAGGTCTTCCCACCAACCCCCATCATTTTTTGATTGTTTAAATATCATTAAAATGCTTAAGATCCCAGCCCTGAAAACAAATATATTCTTGTTGCACATGACACAATGCACTAAGCATCAGGGTCCTCTCAATGTGAAAAAGAAAATTCCGAAAATTTATTGCACACCTAAAGGACACCAGCAATCACCTCCCAAAAGATGATTTGTTGTTGTGGTTGTATATTGTTTAACGTCCCGCTCTTTCACTCATATAGAGACATCACCATTGCCGGTGAAGGGCTGCAAAATTTAGTCCTATGCTCGGCGCTTACGACCTACGAGAGGAAGGGATCTTTATCGTGCCACACCTGCTGTGACACGGGGCCTCGCGATCAAACTCTGCGGTCTCCACCGAAGGACTGTCTCATTTAGTCGCCTCTTACGACAAGCAAAGAGTACTGGGGAACCATTTTAACCCGGATCACCACGGGCCCAAAAGATGTTTGGCTACTGCATAAAATGCAAGAGTGGTTCTGGGAACCAGTGTTTTTTGTTTTTAGGAAAAACATCGTTTTCCGACTCTCACTTGGGACCCAGGGTAAAATCAATATTTTGAAACATTATTTCACATCTACAGAACACCACCAATCATCTTCCAAAAGATGATTTGCCTACTTTGTAAAATGTTAGAGGGGTTCTAGGAACAAGTATTTCTAGAGACATGTTGTGTTTTCGCCCTATTTGGCCCCCAGTGTGAAACTGAAAATTCGGAAACCTCATTGCACATCTACAGGATACCACCAATCAGATTCCAAAAGATGATTTGTCTACTGCGTAAAATATGAGAGAAGTTCTGAGAACCAGGTTTTGAGGACCCCATTAGAGCATTTTCTCCCATTTTTCCCCATTCAGCCCCCAGGGTAAAATTGAAAGTTCTAGAATCTTATTGCACATCTACAGGACTCCACCTATCATATCCCAAAAGATTAATTGGTTAAAGCTAAGAATAAAAGAGAAGTTTGGGGAAGTAAAAGGTGTAACAGACGGACGGGCCAGGGTAGCAACAGCATACCCGCACTTTCTTTAAAAATAAAAATCAAACGAGAGCTCATTATTGTATGATCAGAATGAGACCAAACATGTTAACGAAATTTTATGAGTGCAAGAGCTATAATCTGAGATAAAACTGTGTCCGGCATTTACACCGTCAGTTCGGAACGCAAGACGTGCTGCACTTGTCCAGGCTTTTTGTCAAAGGTGACCAACGCATAACTACTAATGTTACATGTGCATCTTTGTTTATTGTGTAAACAAGAAACAGATACAACACGGGATCCGTAATGGTTAAGATCCAAGACAACAGTTTTCAGATCTTCAGCGAAGTCGTTTGACAGAACTATGGAGGAGGGAAATTTCACGTGGTTCGATCATTGATAGCTTTGATGTGAAAGTTTTAATTGTAACACATTGAGTTCGTCCCCTTGGATATACTACGATCTGTCGATTATATGAATTTATTATAACCGTATTTTCTAAAGTTCAAATATGTTTTTGTTACCCTGGTCCGTTCATCCGTCCGTCACACATTTTTCTTCTCCAAACTCCTCTTTTTTATAAACTGTACCCAATTAATCTTTTGGAATATGATAAGTGGTGTCCTGTAGTTATGCAATGGGGTTTTGGAACTTTCAATTTTACCATTGAGGGAGGGGGAGGGTGTCAAAAAACAATGCTCTTTCTACAAAAGCCTGGTACTCAGAACTCATCTTACATTTTACACCGTAACCAAATCATCTTTTGGAATATGATTGGTGGCTTGAAGATGTTCAATAAGGTTTCAGAATTTTTATTTTTACCCTGAGGCCCAACTGGGGATAAAAAAACGACATTTTTTCTATGAAAAACCTGGTTCCCAAAACTCCTCTTACATTTTCCGCAGTTGCCAAATCATCCTGTAGATGTGTAATAGTTTGGTTTTTTTTTAGAATTTTCATTTTCACTCTGGGGCCCAAATGGAGTCGAAAAAGAAAAGTTTTTCAAAAAAAAAAAAGAAAGAAAAGAAATAGAAAAGAAAGAAAAACCTGGTTCCCAGAACTCTTCTTACAATTTACGCAGCAGACTATCATCTTTTGGAATATGATAAATGGTATCTTGTAGATTTAGAAGCGCAATAAATTTTTGAAATTATCATTTTTATCCTGCTAAATGAGAACAAAAATGATGTTTTTCTACAAAAAGCAAAAAACAAAACAAAAATTAAAGTCTAGTTCCAACAACTCTTACATTTTACGTAATAGCCAAATAGTCTTTCGGAAGATAACTATAAATGTGCAATTAGGTTTCAGAATTTTCATTCTCACCTTAGGGTCAATTAGGGATCAAAAAAGACGTTTTTCTACCCAAAAAAAAGCCCTTGGTTCAAAGAACTCCAATTACATTTCATGTAGTAGCCAAATCACCCTTTGGGAGATGGTTGGTGGTGTCGTTTATATGTGAAATAATTGTTCGAAATTTTCTTTTTCACTTTGAGGGGCAAATGGGGTGGGGAAACTACCAATAAAAACCTGGTGCTTGGTGCATTATACCACGTGCAACAAGAACATATTTGCTTTCAGGGCTGGAATCTCAACCATTTTAAAGATATCTGAACAATAAAAAAAATGACGGGTGTTTGGATAACACTTGCCTATCAGAACTCAATGCATCTTGATATGTGCAACAGGAATATATATGGTTTAAGTGCCATACCTCGGTTGTTTTAAATTTAATTCATCAATAATGAAATATGGTTTGGAAAGACCCCAGGGCACTTGACCAGCAGAATACTCAATGCATCTTGACATATGTAGTAAGAATATATATCATAATATGGTGTAGAGTATATTTAAAGACAAACAATTGCGTGTGGGTATTGCTGTCCTATGAGAGCATCTAGTTATAATCTTAGGTGATAAGTATCCAATTCATTGACTGACACAACAATTTATTTGTAGCATCTACAAAAGCAACACGACAAATATGGCCAATATGCAGCTTGATTGTCATATATTGTGTGCATAAAAATCAAAACATTGCATTTAAACAATATGTTATTATGCAAAACATAATAAAGATTAGAATGAGGCTTTATAAGCTTTCTCCTTTATTAATTAAAATTGAAAGTGCTTTATGCACGTGTGATATACATATTTGAAACTATAAATGCACAAAATGAATCATATGACGAAAAGTGCACTGCAGTCTATGTCTTCTCAATAGGCGTTAATTGTGGGTGGGGTTCCGCTTTATCAGAATACAGTAGTCAAATTTTATGTCTCCCTACATACAAAAAAATCTTTAACGCCAACTAGCAACATTAAGGCTTTTCAGTCTAATTATCCCCATTCAATCTAGTTCTGTCACTTGTCCGGGCGTTGCTATATATAAAATAAGTAACAAGGATACACAGAAATGAGAACATTTATAAATTTCGCTAATATTCTGCCGATTTTTTTATTTTTTTATTTTTCCTTATCAGAAATCTGGAATGACGTCATTTGATGCTATTAATCAGCTAAAAATTGTGTATTTTATTCTCAGTTTATTGTTTTAAGAAGTATCAAGCTGTGATATGTGGCAGATGATATGATGCTCTGAAAATATTTACATTTACTGAATCTTTTCTCCTATATTTCTTTTGAAATTGACATTGCTTTCATCCTCGAAATGAATACATGTTTGTTACAAACTAGTTCGATCCAGTTTTTAGTAACACCTGTCTGCGTAACCATTACCAAATACGGAGCGTTGTCAAGATCAAAGGATGTATTATTATTTTGTTTATAGTAACGAATTGGTCAATGATATATTTTAGTACTTTATCTAGTTTGTGTTGTTTAAAAAAAAATACACAAAATATAAATATAAAAATATAAAAACTATAAATATAAAAATATATAATATATATGCATAAAACGCTAATGCGGGCTATGAATATTTTCTACAATGCTTGTTACCTTCATCACCCGATAAAACAATAAAGAAAACATATAATTGTTTAAATATCACTCAAATGACCTCCAACACATACGTATTCATCGTCAGCTAAATCCACGATCATTCGGATCCCCTCGGATTTCGGGTGATTACTAACTATGCAATGTAATGGACAGGGAGCTGGCGTCCAATGACCATTGTACCTAATATGTAATATTGACTGTTCCCGACGAGGATATCGTGTTGTCAGTCTCCGGGATACTCCCTTCTGAGCGTTAATTGCTTGTCAAATAACAGACCCCAAGAGAAAAAGGGAGATAACTCTTTTTCATCCATCTACCGAATGTTAATCCCGACGTCGCAATTCGATAACGCCTTTTCAGATCTATTTACAGCTAGAAGAGTTTACTTCATTACACGTCTTTCAGAATATAACGAGTCGGTGTGTACAAAATAAAATAATCCTTCGCGTTTTTCCCACTGTTGACGAATTAAAAATCAAGAAATCATACTCTTTTGATAAAGTTTTTTGCATTAGTCGAAAATTAACATCAGCCTTGGCCTCCATGAGTGATATCTGAATCATGATTAGCTATTATATATCAAGTAGTTAATGGGAAATATTCATTAGAATATATCATTCAATATCTTATCAAATGATATGCATTATATAGGTTTTCAAATGAACATTAAAAATATTTTGGAATTGTTGAAAAACGTTAATATTAAGTACTCAGAGACGTAAACGGCAGATAGGAAATACCAGGACTTGAAACACTGTTTCTATGTATGATGTACCAACAGGAAGTTTCTATAGAAACCTGTCACATCTTTCATATATCTTTAGTTATAAGATGCTTCTTGTAAGTATTAAGATAGTACGTAACATGTACCGCAGAATTATTTTTTTTCAAAATTACAGGAGTTTATTAACAACAGGTAAATGAAAAATAAATAACAAATAAAATAATAATTAAAGTCACAAATTAATTTTTGTAATTATTTAATTACACGTGAGGATATGTACGAAGGTCAAATTTGCAAGCTATTTGCCGTATAATTCAGTTTTAAAGAAAAACTAACAAATGACATTTCAAGGCATTTAGATTTAACAATAAGAATATTACAAAAATTCAACCTAGGGATTTCATTTTAACAGGCATTTTACTACCTCCACCCCCTTTCGTTCAATGACAAGTGACCAGCATTCATCAATGTATTTTAACCCCCTTCCCATTCCCTATAAGTTCTTTTAAAATCAATCTGTGAAGTGAACAACAACCCCAATAACAACACCCCCCCCACACACACACACACAAACACACACACAAACAAAAAACACACACACAAACACACACAAAAAAAACACACACACACAAACACACACACACACACAAACACACACACACACACAAACACACAAATAAACACACACACACAAACACAAAAAAACACAAACACAAAAAACACACACACAAACACACACAAAAAAACACACACACACATACAAACACACAAACACACACACCAACACACGCATACAAACATACACACACACACACACACACAGAAATACAAACACAAACACACACACACAAACACACACATTTATACCGCATTTCGTATTCAATAATTATAAGTTCTGCACGTAGCATATAAACTCACTAAATTCGCTTTTTTGTATATCTGGAGAATTTTATATAAATATACAAAATTATGACATACATGCAGTTCATTTATAAGTTTCTTTGATGACACACGCGTGTTTCTTTCACAGTGTATGTGAGGTGAAGCGGAAATTTGCATACTTGGCAAAACATTTATTTAGCTAGGTGGACTCACTGTGTGTTTATGTGTGTATGTGTGTGTGTGTGTGTTTTAAATCTAATCACAATAACTCGTGGATAGGTTGCTTAATCCAATGATTCTCATCCCCTCACTCCAATCTTTACTTGTTTATGTCATGTCCGATCCCACCACTTTCGATGTCAATATATTCATCAGTAACACATTCAGCATCAGTCGGCCAGTTTCCATATGGAACGATAATAGTGCATACTTGGACTTTACAGAGATCCTATCACTTAAGTTTTTTACACTCCACATTGGTGTTGTCTGTATAGTCTACTACGCGAGGCCGTCTGCTTGCATTCGGAAGGCCTCGGGTACTAGCCTATCGTCTGTATTATCTCTTGCTATAGACGCTTGATTCAAGCTCTTCAAAACTATCCCTGTACACGTTTGAATTATGCGAGATGCTTCCGAAATTAGAGATTTTTGGATATTGTTGCGTACTACCTGAAACCGGTGGTATAGGTTGAATCCCACCCTTCCCCTAAACAATTGCCATAGAATGACCCCCTTATAAAGCTTGCCGGATTCTCGCATGTATATGGGTCAGTTGTAAGTTTTTAAGAAATGTGTGACACATAAAGCCGAATAAACGCCTGTACGAAGAGAGTGAACCAGTATACCTTCCTAAGGAGTAGGGGTATAAATCCCCACCCATGCAACAAATGTTGATATACAGTTCAATTCATAATACTAATACTTACTGCACAATACACAATTTTAGGTTTAGTAAGTTTATGAGTGTGTCTCAACAAAATCGAAATCATCATCTTTCTTTGTTAAAGTATCGATCATTTTGACGATGAAATAAATGATAATTACATATTCAATTTAAATAGTCAGTTTCCCCGTGGGTATCCGGGTTGTTACAGTAGATCCGCAGTACCCTTTGCTTGTCATAAGAGGCAACTAAATGGGGCGGTCCTTCGGATGAGACCGCAAAAATCGAGGTCCCATGTCACAGCAAGTGTGGCACGTAAAAGCTCCCTCCCTGCTCAAAGGCCATAAGCGCCGAGCATAGGCCTAAATTTGCAGCCCTTCACCGGCAATGGTGACATCTCCATATGAGTGAAAGATTCTCGAACGGGACGTTAAACAATATTTAACCAATCAATCATAAATAGTCAGTTTAATATGTACCACCGGCTGGTATAGACAGAATTCACGTTTTCATAACTTTTACCGTCGTCTGCGTGACAAGTCTTTAATATACGTTTGCACCCTGTACCCACCCATCCGTTCAATAAAATACCGAACGTACCTCCATCACAGAAGAGCTGATATTTTGGGAATTGGAATTGCGCATTGCATTTTGATGTCAATAGTTACTTAATATAAGCCAAGTTGTCTTATTTTCAGATTTTGCAACAAAGGTCGAGTGTCAACTTGCAATCGACAGCTTCGACTCCATAAATGAAGTAGACATGGTATGTAAATATAAAGAGGCTTTATAAAGAATGAATTATATCCGTTTTTCCAGTTTTTATTATCATTATTATTATTGGGTTTTTTTTTCAACTTTTTTTCCCCGAGGTATTTTTTTCATTTTGATAAATGTACTCTATTTCTACAGGATTTCACAGTGAGTATAATGCTGCACTTAAGTTGGGTGGATGCGCGGTTTACAACTTGGACATCCGGCAATGACGATATTCTGGAATTTGACTCCAAGAGGCTAGACAATATATGGACACCTGACTTGTTTTTTCCCAACGAGAAAAGTGCGTTCATCCACCACGTGTTCATGCCAAACAAAATGCTACGTGTGTATGGTGGTGGGCGTGTCTCCTACACCGTCAGGTATAAACTTCGTTTTAGTATAGTATTACAAAGTACAAATGTATTTAAGGCCACTTCACAGTAAAGATAATCCAGATTAACTCGGGTATCAGTGGGTTGATGCGCATTGCATCAATTGAATAACTGAACGCATATCCAAATTGGGTTACGTTAACCTACTTCTGGTGTAATGCGAGGGAACTAAATCTGAATTAAGTGTAGTTTGCACTCGAAGTGAATTGATTAACACAGTTTTACAATAAAGCATATAAAACCTTTTTTTTTTAGCAAAAATTAGAACGAAAAGGGTAAATATGATAAACAGGGATCAATTTCACAAATCCTATAAACAATAAAAATCGAGAACAGGGATCTCTGGGAACACACCAGAGATGATATCGGAGAAGTAACGAGGTTATTAAAATAAGCTAAGTGAAATGAATTAATTGATGTTTACAGAGTTCTTCACTAGATTATATTCGCTAATATTTCGAAGTTGGTTGATCATACCACTTACAGCCGCAGTGGGTTGCTTTGATTTGAACATTATTTGTTGTAATGTAACGTTTACAGTGGGATTGGACACAAGTTCTTAAAACATCCTTTCTATACATTTTTTTACACGAAGATATAATTATTTGTATGATATACATAATCCGTAGTGGGATAAATCAACATTCTCTAGACCTGCAGTAGGTTGTGGGGTCCATTAATTCGCATTAACCTAACTTAGTGTGATCGTTGGAAATTTTTAAGAGTAAAAAAAAAACGGAATTGTAAATATTGACGTTGCTTCAAGAATGTTTAATCAGGATTATAAGATTCCAAAACAAATATATCCTTTCTATAATAAAGTTGTTGAAGAATACTGCCACAGCACAATCACATATTTCTGAACAAATAGTTTAGTGAGTTTTGTTGAAATACAACCGTTGCCACTGTCTGAATGTCAGTTTAAAAATGATCAAAATGAAGCAAATGGTAACTTGGCAGTTCAGTGTATGTTTACATGGTATTCAGAAAATGTTGTGTTTTGACATGCGGGTTCCATTTTTGTGTTGTGATCTACGTTTGATAGACATCACATCGTCTAGCGACAACAATTTCGACAGAACCACTTCAGGAAATTCTTCGATAATTAATACAATCAGGTTATTCCCTTCAACTTTAGAACTTTAATAACAGTAGAACTTCTCATTTTATGCTTACCATCCGATACATTTCTTTGATCATGACCAGCAAACGTTAAGCAGGTGGCAAAGTGCGCCCGAATTCTCTCTTCATTCATCCGCCAAGAGATCACACCTAAACCTTCTCACGTACATGTAATTTTCACTTAAATTCACCGTTTGAACTCGGACAGTGATGGTATTTACAGATTCCTAGAAATCTGTGATAAATGAGTTGTTGGTATTTTCTTTAAGTAGACAATCTTTCAACATATATTTATTGAATACAGCGTTCATGTCCTCTACATATATTTATTTCATACAACATTCGTGTAAATTTCCATCATATTTTTAGATAGTTTGCTTTAAATTGTTGTACTGGTATCAATTTTCTATTTATTGTTCCAGACTGTCTTTAACACTGAGTTGTCCGATGGATCTCAGAAACTACCCCTTTGACAAGCAAATCTGCAGAATAGAAATGGAGAGTTGTACGTATATATAGTTTGTACTGTAAAATTAAATTGAAAACTAGAAAAATGAATAAATGATGATAATTATGATAAACTATATGTTAATTGGATTTTTATTTATTTATTTATCTATTTATTCGTTGTTAGTTAGCTACAACGAAGATAACATTATACTGGAGTGGACTGGTACAGACAGCTCTAGCATGACCAATATGACTCGAAGGATAGATATACCCGTAGAAATCAGCGACAACATTGAAATGAATCAGTTCCGGGTGGTGAAAAAGAAAACGCTCAAGACCCTAAATGAACGTAGAGGGGCAGGTAAAGATGTCGTGAATTATATATATAATTGTTTAATGTTGACTAGGAAATTAAGAATATGATTGTAGAGTCGCCCTGTGGCACTTTGCTTGTATTCACTGTTTCTTCCAATAGTGTCCATTTTAACAAGATTTAATGTTTGTTTTAAAGTTATCATGCTTCAGCAATTGTTCACGGAAGTAAACTAACATTTGACATTTAAATGCTCACATGGGCATAATTTGCTTCATTAAAGTTTGCTAATAGTTACAGTAATTGTACTGAAGAATAAGTCATGTTTATTAAGTTCTAGTATGATTCTTTTCAGGGAATCACAGTCTGCTACAAGCTGAATTTCATCTGGTGAGAGACATAGGATACTATCTGGTTCAAATGTACATTCCCAGTATGCTTATCGTTATGTTGTCTTGGATCTCCTTCTGGCTAAATGTGAATGCCGTGCCCGGGAGGATTTCCTTAGGCGTGCTGACCGTTCTAACGATGACTCAGCAAAGTTCCACCGTCAACGCCTCCCTGCCCCGTGTCTCATATACCAAGGCTATAGATATATGGATGTCCTCGTGTTTAGTGTTTGTGTTTGCAGCTCTCATCGAATTCGCGGTTGCTAATGTAATAGCTAGGGGAGATGGTAGCAAAGGATTCAATTTGAAAAATAGGTTCTTTCTACCAACATTAATTGACAGGAGAAGGAAAAGGAAAGGATCTGGGGTAAGTATATGTCTCTTCGAGATAAACACTGTGATCAATCACATAATCCTCTAAAGAATACAAAATTTAGCGTAGGGCAAATACGGACGCATAGAAACACTAGAGATGGGATAAAGTGCTTAGGAGGAGTAAGCATTCCCTACTGACCGGTTAGATCCGCTGTGTTTTAAGTTCCATTCGAAGACTTTCTCACTCATATAGAGACGTCACCAGCTTTAAGATAAGTGCCACAAATTTTGACTATGTATGGCACTCAAGACTAGAAATGAGAGTGTTTTTTATCAAGCCAGCGCCTTCATTGACTCGTGACCTCTGTTTAAAATATCATATTTCGAAAGATCCATGACTTTCGCTTCTAATGTCGAGCGCTTGTTGTCTTGGGGTTTGACGAAGCCTGGATCGAATGTCAAACTCTGGGCATCCCGAATACAAAGTTTAGGTAAAGCTGCCAATTTGTTTCTCAACACCGAGTATGTTTTAGCATTTAGAATCAATTTACATATTTGTTTATGCCTATGTTATTCTTTCATTGTATCAAAGTATACTTAATGTTAGGAATGCACGTAGATGATTCCCTAAAATCATCACAAAATTACTAATTCCCAGAAAAAATTAATGTCTGGTCACGTGATAATTATTCCCCCACTGCTGTTAACCGTACCCACTCTACGTTAAAGCGTGGGAGGAGGCAAATTGAAAAAAAAATAATCGTCCTTTCCAAGCGAGTGTTACGTAAAAGAGTAAAGACAACGAACAGTGATCAATCTCATACACCCTATAAAGAATGCAAAATTGAGAGTAGGGCAAATACGAACTTCTGGAAATACAAGAGGTTGGATCAGGTGCCAAGGTAGTAAGCATTCCCAGTTGACCGGTCTCATTCACCGTGAGCCCTATACCTTGATCAGGTGAATCCGTAGTCAAAATCATTTTGTAAAGGAAGGCTTAACAAGTGGTATGAAACACTTCAGACAGCATTCGACCTAATACGTTGTGAGTCATCTACCTCCGTTAGCAGATATTTGGTTTGCCATACTTACAATTGTATAATAATTACGTATATACCCTTCGTTACGCTAATGACGACAGAAAGCACGAACAATTTCTATTTTACTTAGATATCCATACATGATGATCTACTTACGTTTGCTGTCAACATAAACAAAAGTATTTTCGGAACTAATTTAGAAGTAGTATTTCTCAGCCTGCTACAATACAACCAACAATCCGCTGTCATCACGGATCTAGTAGGTAGTACATGTTCATTAGGACCAACCAGTGATGGATAAAAACCAAACTTCACTGAACTGAATCTTGATAATTTACAACTTCAAAACTTTAGACAGGAAGGCACGCATTTTGCACTTGGCTCTCTCAGATCACTACTTTTAAAAAAAATATCAAGACTCCCATTCATTGTTTGCATCAAAATCACAACCAGCAGTTACAACTATTAGAGAAACGTGGTTAGACCAATCAATTATTAATGGAGAAGTAAACTTACAAGGGTATTCAATTCTCATAAAAATCCAAAATAGATTTACATCCAAGAAAAATATACGATCAGTACGAAAAAGAAAAAATATTCGATCAGTAGTTAATCATTTCTCCCTATAACTAATTATATCCCAGTGGTTTGTACTACAAACACCAAACCAAGCACATTTACTGGGCATTTTTGAAGAGAGTCCACATAATAACTTCTGAAGATTTAAGAATTAATTAATGATCTGTGAATTCTTATTTTAAACATATGATACCAATCTTTTGAACATCCTTGACTTAGAGCAAATGCTAAACAAGACTCCAGGAATCACAGAAATTGCAGAATCAGTCAATGGTCCTGTCCTAACAATCAGAAAGGAAATATACACTGTAGCACTGTTTGTTGCCTACCCATGTCTATTCGATCCTATACTGTAAACGCAGAATATCAACGAGTGCATTTCTTCTAAAGAGGGGACGATTTGCACCGTCACAGAAAAAAGGGCCAACAGGGAGGGACTTCAAAATTAAAGAGTAATCAGAAAGACGAGGCTGGAATTCTTTGTAAATAAAATTGAGAAAGACAAAGCTAATTCCATGAAGCTATGGAAACATCTTCAAAGAACAAGAATTATATTAGACTATATTTGCGCTCAGGGAGATGGTGAAGTGTTTTCACGAACCTATAATAACAATATTCGGCACGTATACTTTGTTGTATTCTATTAATCTTGTTTAACGAATTTGTATAGAAACAGATGGAAGGAAAGCACCTACATTTTCATAATTGAAAATATTTAGCTAAAGGGTTAAAAATATATGCATAGGTAGTAAGTAAAACAATATCAGGAATGATAAATAGCGAAGTTCGAATTCTCGCCAGATCACACGTGGTTATCGGGAACGGAAAGCGAGGCCTGCTGTTGGTTTTGATAATGGGAATATGCGGCGCCAAAAAATTACTCCACTCAACTATTTGTCCATGAAAAAGTATGAACAATCGCTTGCTATAAATTGTGTGACCGGTACCAACAAAATTAAAAGAAAACTTAAACATGCTTTTGTTTTGATCGTATTCATGCACGTACAAACACATTCGGGTTGCATATTAAACTTTTCTCTTACATCAGAAGCGCTTATCAATATCAGATCTCAAAAATAGGTGACCATTTGTAGATTTGCTAATTTCTAAAAATAGTTCAATATCAATAAACTGCAATTAATTCATCTCTGTTTGGTTTGACTAGAAGAATTGTTAGAACTCCTCTTCAAATGATGTATTGGTATAATTATTGTTTACCTATCTCTTCAGGTGTTGGTGGATGACAAAGGACTGATGCGACTAGATCCTGAAATGGACCCAACTCTCGTTAAAAAAAACCGAGAAATTTCCGGATTGTTGCATGCAATGTACTTGGATGTTGCGTGTCGCTTTCTATTTCCGATTTGTTTTGGGATTTTTAACCTAGTGTACTGGACAATATATACATCCGATACTTTTCATAAAAATCGCTAACGCATATGGAGAAAAGAACTTAAATGTGATAATAATCTCATAATCATGAACTCCAGCTTTTCTATATGCAAATTCTCAATCAACTCCCATGGCGATTCATAATAGAATATACAAGTAATGCCATCAAGTTAGATTGAAGCAAATCACCACGTGCCCTTTACAACAATGATTAAGTCTACCTTAGCATTGTTCCGCACGCGCTTAAAGTTTCATGGTCATAGGAAATTTATAGAGATAGAAAAGTTACGGTAATCGAATTGTATGGACCAGAAGAAGTCTATCGAATTTATGGACCATGTCGATCGAAGGAAATATTTCCAAGTGCATGAGTGTGACAGCGTCATAAATCGGATTACATTCCATAAATTTTTACAATCGAACTTGTTGTCTTTCTGAAGCTCAAATGTGTTGGAAAGAGTTCCCTGTATATCAACTGATTATAAATGTCATTTATATCATCCACAATTTATATCCATCATTATTATCAAGGGTGCGAATATTCATAATATTGCTCGTACATTTATCATATGCACTAGTATATGCGCATTATGAAGTGGTTTACGTTGTTCATATTAAATTTCTGTGATAGTACGAAGAAAAATAGCAGATGTTACTTGGTTAAAATCTATAAAATACATGTGTTCTTGTCATAAGTTTGACAAAGATAAACACGTGACATGTACTACGTACCAATATTTGAAGAACTCTTTTCAATGTCACATTTCTTATTTAAGCAAATTGTTGGTCTGTATATGTGTACACTCTCTAATGTATGAGCAGTACTTGCTTAATTTCCTTAGAGCCTGGTGTTGGGTTATGTATCGAAACGAATAACGGAAAACTAATACGCATATTTGTTTCATTATTTTGTTTTAACGCTGTACATCTTATTTCTAAATAAAACCACCGGTACAATTACACAAATTGTTGGTGATGTTATCTTGATAGAAAGATTTACCCTGGGAATAAGGGAGTTCCAAATGCAAGTCGTAGTTCGAATGGGCATCGACCTCTTGGAAACCGCCAAAGGGGTTCCGACCTTACAGACTCTCGACAGTAACGATGACGCTGATACAGACAAAAAAAATACAATTTAAAATATGAAATCAGAGAGTCATCAATAGCAGAAAACCCTGCGTTTTCGTGGGATGAGTAGCATGACTGTTTTTTCGCTCCATGTTAGTATTCTATTTCCAGAGTTTGTTTTTTATTTAAACAAAGTTTCGAAGAGCTTGTATAATTTTCTCCTGTGTGTTACTGGGATTTGGTACATGTCTGTACATATAATTTTGACACCTGCTGAAGGTGTTGATCTCTGTTGTCTAATTGGAGCTATTAACAGATCACAGTGATGCGTTCATGCGCAGCGGTTCTACAACAATCTTGGTGAGAACTTTCCGAGCGACGCGGTGGATCCTAGCATGTTTTGGAATTATTAGCTGTTAATTAAACAAAGCACAGTACCGCAACAGCGAAAAGAAAGTGCAGCCAACGGAGTTGACGTCACATATTTGCCAGAATAACAAAGCTTGCTGGGATACTTCGTCTATGACTAACCCGTACATTTAAAAAAAAAATTCCATATTCGTTTTCCTGGTACACTTTTGTGGTCTCTAAAGTATTACTGATTGCCATCAAATATACTTTGACCTCACACACGCAAAGAACTTAATTTGTGAACACAACAATATCTGTTCCCTATAACTAATGAATGTTTATGACTGCAGTATGCAATATGTGCATATAGAAATAATACCCCCAGGGAAGTGGAATACTCACAGTGAACTGAAATTTCAGATGCATGTACGTAATGATGCATGCGTATTGAATCAGTTTCTACATATCTACTTTTGCTAAACTGTACATCTTTTTTTTGTCATGACGTTGATTCCTTTAGCTAATTTGGTTTAAGAACGAGCAAAATTGTATGGACAGCATATCCTTTCGATTCATTGATTGATTAAAGTGCCATTACATTTATATTGTAGAAGCAGGTATAATAAGTTTGGAAAGTTATTGCAAACGTTCAAGTCCTAATTTTTCACACACACACACACACACACACACACACACGATGTAATATAAGGCACCGCCTGGTGATGTCGAGACTATTATATGATACATGTAACTTTGTTCTCAAGAACGTTCGTTTGGCAGTTACATGATGACATGGCTGAAAAACATGTCTGACTTTGCAGACATAAAATATTCTCTAACCCGGAGATTTGTTCTCTCATGAAGTAGTTATTTGTGATGCGTTTATTTCATTTGGCATCTCAGTATGAATATCGACAGATTAACACACCGCATGTTCCTCCAGAACCCAACCTAAACAATGACTCAAAACACGGCATCATAACGTAATCCAGACTGCTCAGTCAATGTGATGGACATGCCTCTTTAAAATAAATTTATAAATGCAATGTTTAGAGAGGACATCAAATATTGAACAATCACCTGCAGGTGAAAGGAACACAACTTTGCAGGACAAATATACTCTTTTAGGTTAAAATCAATTCATCTTGAATAACCGCAAGCCCTAAATAGATAGTTTCGAGATAAGAGCTCTTCTATGTAAGAGGCGTATTTTGAATGCCGACGTAGGACAGAGTGGACCTACAGTCAGTGAGAAGGACGATAAAATGTATTAAAAGCGGCTTGTGTTTCAACAGACAAATATAGGAAATACAAAATACTTTCGAAAGAAATGTTTTAAAAACATAAAAACAATGTCATATTTGCAAGTAATATTATGGATATGATACATATGGATAATGAAATAACGTGGTATAATAAATAATCCATGTATTCAATTACTCCCTGAATACTTATCATTTATTTGGTTTGTGTATTAGTCGAATTCGGATGATGAAACTGTATGAGAAATTTCCTGAGTATATTCCCTTATGTAGTGATGGGTATTATTTGCCCCATGTAAACAAATTGTTTCGCACCTTACTGTGTACAAGAGTTCTCTAAAGGGAAATAACTTGGATATCTCGAAACTTGAGTACTGGAAGATGAATCTGCAACGCATCGATTATACGTAATTTAAGAAATGATGGCGACAGTCTTTATAGAAAAACAAAGAGACCATGAGCCATAACGGTCACTTGAGCACCAAAGGACAAAACCTCATTCTAGTACTGTATGTTGTTGGTGCAATGGGTGCATCCTTCAAGTACTGAGAATTGAATGTGATGAAAAGTGACGTTTATTTCCTCATCTGTTTCTTCATATCCTCAAGAAATATTTTTAAAAATTATCAATGACCTTACGTTTGACCAAAAGACCATAGTCTGGGATCACAAAAAATTGTCGTGTCATTAGCAGCTATGATTAGAAATAAATATTTCTAACAAAGTCACCCTGACTTTGTCTGATTGACATGATTCCAAGATCATGGATGTACTGTCAGGTTGTAATCAACTTTTTGGTCTAGTTTGAACTTCTAATATTTCTGCACTATGCAATTATTACCCACCAAACCCATTTTAACTTTTTTATTACCTGTGATCCTGACTTTGTCCAAATGACTTTGCTTTGTGATCAAGGCACAATGAAAAGAGTGACAATAACGAACAGTTATCAATCTTATAAATCCTATAAAGAATGCAAAATTGATAACACGGCAAAGACACCAGATGTTGAATCGGGTGCTAGGGAGGAGTAAGCATCCCCTGTTAACCGGCCAATAGACTTTCAAGATTTAGTTCATTTTCAGTATGTGATAAGAATACATATATAGTTCTAACTAGGCGTCTTGGCCATCAGGAATTAAGGTCATCACCTTATCATACCTATGCAGTCAGTCTCTGTGCTATTTGTTGAGAAGTATAATGAAGAAAATTTGGTTATTTTAGACTACCGATATAATATCCATACCGCCAAGTGGAGGAACCTTGACCCTTGCCACTGGTACATGAGTTAAATTTTACAAATTAGGTATTTTTAGGTTTGTTTTCTTTTTAAAACTACATTTTTATTTTATAGGTCAAGTCTCACCCTAGCACCAGGTCATTAGACCTATGACCAGGGTTCATGCATTTCACAATCTTGGTTTTCATTGCTACTACATGGATGTACTCACTTTGAATATTTATTCCAGAAGAAAACCTTTGAAGAAACAATGCATTTTATTGAAGGAGCCATAAGAGCCCCACCCCTGTTCTATCCAGCGACCATCAATTTCGTAATTTTTTGGTAGATACTTCTCTCCTCACGGTTACTATTCATTTGGTAGAGTCGTTTGGTTTCGTTTTTTATTGTTTGGTGTGAATTAAGAATATTGCAAAAAGCAATCATGCATTCATATAAACTACATGCATAAAGTCCCACTCTAGCAACAGAACCCCTGGAACTCCATGAATGTCTCAAGGCCTCCTTGCTCGTCATGATGATGGACACAGTTTGCCTGCTACATGACCCAAGATTCTTCAAATTCTCCATCTTTTTTTTTTTTTTTTGCTCACCCCGCAGCGCGACAAGGACCACAAAATTCACTGTTTGTGTTCCCATCACCCCTTTCATGCTACAGGTCAAGTTTGTTGAATTTGACCTAGTAGTAATGCATTAGATAATAATGGTCATATGTTAATGCATATTGGACAATTTACACTGTGTCGCTTGAATGATTCGGGTAACCTAATACAGATTCTATCTCTTTAAATAAAAAATAAGTTTTGGATTTATGGCCATTTCGCATGCTGTTTGAACAATTTTGGAGAGAGAGAGAGAGAGAGAGAGAGAGAGAGAGAGAGAGAGAGAGAGAGAGAGAGAGAGAGATAGAGAGAGAGAGAGAGAGAGAGAGAGAGAGTTCCAACAACATTAGACACCTAAAACTAGACGAATAGGATGTGTCCTAATTCGCTCCTTAAATAACTTATGGAATAGTAACCCGAAAACAATAAAAATGTGCAGTGTATATACGTTTGTAGATTTAGTGCTGGACTCTTTGTACATATTTTACATATGTAAAACTTTTCTGTTTATCGTGAGGCAGGGACATGTCATCCCTAAATTTGACAATATGATTGTTCGTATCGCTGATTATTTTTAAATAGATGGATAGATAGATAGATAGATAGATAGATAGAGAGTTCTGTGGTAATCATATTAAGTTTCAAGCCGTTTCTTCTGAGGATTCACCCCCGCTTCTCAAACCTTCATTTTATACAAAGTTTCTAAGGGTGCACTAACCTCCAGACTCAAATGATCGCAATAATAAAAGTCTCTACATGCATGCTATTAGTTTCATTTGGTCTAATGCTTAGTTTCGAGATATTATCTCTTCATCTGGGATTGAAGTTTAATTGTATGTTTGTATCTGTTTATCGATAAAATTCGGGTTTAAATGAGTGTGGTTGTGGTGATGGACGATGAACAAATGTCATTGTGCATCTGTTGCTCCAAACTGCTGCTTCTGAACGTGAAACAGGTGTTGCTGAAAATTTCCTGTTATAAACAGTATATGACAACCTAATAATTGTACCGAGCATAGAGTGACGTATGGATACCTGCTGATGGTCCCCTTTAAGAAGCCGATATGGATTGTAATAATGAATCGATCATTCTGCCAACCCTGTTTTGCTTCAAGATGTCAATATTGTCTTAAAAGGCTACAAAGTACAGTTTTATTTTTAGATAGAGATGAAGGCAAATACATCAGTCCTTTTCAAATGAAATTTAATCATCACAAGTTTTCATCTAAACTGAATTTTACAACATTCATTTGTTAGCAATCTGAGCCACTGTGTATACTCTTGTTAATACGAAAGTATAGAATCTGCATTCTTTTATTGTCTTTTTACAACCTTCAGTTAGGCACTACGTGATAACATTGTCTAAAACTAGATGTAAACTGTTGATGTGTACTCAAAAATCCTTCTACATTCAGTAAATATTGTATACAAGGCATAAGATACAGTGATGTCATCATAGAAAGAAATGGGTACATCAAAGTTGTCTGAAATATTAATTTCCTTTTGTTTGTATGTAATGTGTGTATATTTGTAATGTGTGTATATTTGTAATGTAATGTGTGTATATTAGTAATGTAATGTGTGTATATTTGTAATGTGTGTATATTTGTAATGTAATGTTTGTATATTTGTAATGTGTATATATTTGTAATGTGATGTTTGTATATTAGTAATGTAATGTGTGTATATTTGTAATGTAATGTGTATATATTTGTAATGTGTGTATATTTGTAATGTGTGTATATTTGTAATGTAATGTTTGTTTATTAGTAATGTGTGTATATTTGTAATGTAATGTTTGTATATTTGTAATGTGTGTATATTTGTAATGTAATGTGTGTATTTTGTAATGTGTGTATATTTGTAATGTAATGTGTGTATATTTGTAATGTGTGTATATTTGTAATGTAATGTGTGTATATTAGTAATGTAATGTGTGTATATTTGTAATGTGTATATTTGTAATGTAATGTGTGTATATTTGTAATGTGTGTATATTTATAATGTATGTATATTTGTAATGCAATGTTTGTATATTTGTAATGTGTATATATTTGTAATGTGATGTTTGTATATTAGTAATGTAATGTGTGTATATTTGTAATGTAATGTGTATATATTTGTAATGTGTGTATATTTGTAATGTGTGTATATTTGTAATGTAATGTTTGTATATTAGTAATGTGTGTATATTTGTAATGTAATGTTTGTATATTTGTAATGTGTGTATATTTGTAATGTAATGTTTGTATATTTGTAATGTGTGTATATTTGTAATGTAATGTGTGTATATTTGTAATGTGTGTATATTTGTAATGCAATGTGTGTATTTTGTAATGTGTGTATATTTGTAATGTAATGTGTGTATATTTGTAATGTGTGTATATTTGTAATGTAATGTTTGTATATTTGTAATGTAATGTTTGTATATTAGTAATGTGTGTATATTTGTAATGTAATGTTTGTATATTTGTAATGTGTGTATATTTGTAATGTAATGTTTGTATATTTGTAATGTGTGTATATTTGTAATGTAATGTTTGTATATTTGTAATGCGTGAACATATGTAATACGTCCTGTACATGTAGTTCACTGTCCACACGTGAACTGGTCGAAATGAGCAAGGGTAAAACTCTACATTGCCCTTCTTTGATTTGTTACTTCCATCCTTGACATCGAAATGAAAAAAAATCACAAAATCACTTACCGGTTTGAACACAAAGCGGATATTCGTGATACAATTCTAATATTGACTCAGTCAGTGGAAGGAGCGCAAAAATATCGGGATTGGCCATTGTTTGGATTTGAATAAAGAACTATCATCAGTAAGTAATCAGAAGCTTCCGGAATAAAATATTCAAAGTCGCGTTTTAGGAAACTTAACTAACTCTCTCTCTTTCTCTCTCTGTCACACACACACACACACACACACACACACACACACGATCCATCCCTAATAGATTTGTAGAAGCTCCATGAGGGATTCTTAGCTATTTTATCATAGTCAAATAGCAGTATACGAGAAAATGCCTTAAAATTACCAAAACTACTGGTTTTTATTTTTAAATTAGTTCAAAGGGTGCACTTAAGGTTTTCAATCCGGAGCTCATGAATTGGAATCCCGCTATGATATTAATTCTTATATCAATGACTACCTCCAACAAATATCAAATTACTAGAGGATCGGTTTGTGGATATTGTCTCCATTTTGATTCTTATTTTCATCCCCTTGCACTTGAGATGGTATGTGTGTTTGAGTAAATGATGGATGTGCATCATGCTCGATGAACATATGCCCATTTGCGATGGGGGTGCTCAGCTTGATGTTTTTCTTGTTTAAAGTTCAATAAAATCCTTGGAGGCAAGTACACATTGTGTGCGTTTTGAATTTTTGAAGCGAAGATACTATCAAGACAAATGGTAAACTCGCCTTTAAGCTTGTAATATACATGTATGCCATGTATGACCGTATTGAGAGAACATTTCAATTGTACGAAAATAAGAATTCGATAATTTTAATCATTCTCTTTTCCGTATTGTATCATAAGTATGTTTTCTAGTATCTGAATATCCGACTGTTGGAACAAATTGATGATAATTTTTGAAGTTCATAGACTGGAATTCCAACATATCTTTAATTCAGTAACTTTATATCATTGATGTTTCCTTCTTTTATTAGTTATACTGCAGGCAGATGTAAACAGGAAACACTTGTTAATATCGTTCATAGTCCCATATTTAAAAAAAACATATTCTATCCTGAGATTGCTCAGATCTTATAACGTTTTACTTTGTTTATCGAAATTTCATCTTAATATCATAAATACATTGTACTTTTCATATTGTATAATTTTACACACACATACATACATACACACACACACACACACACACACACACACACACATATATATATATATATATATATATATATATATATATATATATATATTACATTACGACCGGTCGCGGAAGCTCAGTGGTTAGAGTGATAACCGGGAGGTTGTGAGTTCGAGCCCCGCTCGCGCCATGGCCGCGTCAAACCTAAGACCTTAAAAAACGGAGGTCCCGTGTCACGGTAGGCGTTGGCACGCTAAAGAACCCTCACTACTGCGGCCCTGAGCGCTAAGCAAAGGCCTAAATTTGTGGTACTTCACCTACAGCAGCTGCTGGTGACGTCTCAATATGAGTGAAAAATTCTCGACTGGACGTAACACAAACAACCAATCACTATATTACATTACACAGTATATGTAAAGGGCCATACTTTGTGTAAGCTCGAGATTTCACGTCATATATTGTAGGAATGTATTAGGCTGTGACCGATATTTTATAATTAAACAAATCTGATGCAAATGTGTCAAATGTGTCTCTGCTTGTTTCCGTTTCACTAATCATTTGTGCTATTGAATGCACAGTGTAAGATAATCGCAACTTACATACGTTCTTGATCCAATTAGAACTCAATGTCTTAGATGTGTAGCTAGCGTGTTTCATAAATAAAAGCATAAATCTATGAAAAGAGAACCCGTAAACGAAACAGAGTATTTGGAGTACTTGTATAACTCTGATATATGACGTCATTATGCAAAAATGTTTTCCAGAAAAAATTCGTCGGATATATTGTGGACATCTATAAAATAATGTAGACCTATCATTGTTAAATGTATTATTAAATCTGAATACTATTTCTGGCTTGTTATCTGGAGAAATATTTTGTCTTGTCTTGTCTGCATGCGCTTACGTTTATTCTTTGTTCCAGAATTGATGGTTAATTAACTAGATGTTTAGTCATTTGATGAACAGCAATAAAATAAGATCAGAGGATAATAAAACAGCGGATTTGGAAACTCAGAGGAACCACGAATTATAAAATCCAGGCCGTGTCTGGTTTCTACTAAAGAAAGAGATCGTGGAGATTTTGGCGGTCGTAGCGTCTTGGGCCGAGTTTGATAAAGCGATAAATGCAGTCATTAGGACCACAATACATTGATTATAAGGTCTTCTGAGCCAGAATCAATCACTCTAATTAAATACAAAACCACGAACGCTATATTGTGTTTCGCAATATTTTGGTCATTCTTCTAATAAGCGTTCAAGAGTAATGATTCGAGATAGAGAACATTCGAAAATCAATTTGACGATCAGTCGGTTCTCTCTCTCTCTCTCTCTCTCTCTCTCTCTCTCTCTCTCTCTCTCTCTCTCTCTGGAAATATACGTTACGCCGAATCGTGACACCGCATCTTCCAATTCGAACAGATATCCTTTAGATCAGGAACATATACACTAGTATATCTATGTCTTGATTATAATAGGTTGACGATTGCCTAATTGTAGAAACAGTAAATTGACCTTAGTGCTATGATTTCCGAACATGGTATTTCATTTGCAGTAAGATTATCGTTTGTGGAGGTGGCAAGGGATTGCTTCGAATTAATTAATCGTCTTTTTAAAAAAAAAAAAAAAAAAATGAAAATAAGATTTAGTGTGATTGAAGATTCCTGATTTTTTTTATTGATGTATAATTGATTTGTCACAGAGGGGTTTATATATACAGTATGCAAATCCCCGTAGTAAAATACATGAGTGTCAGAAATCAAATGCTAAACCTCTGTGCTAGTGGTAAGGATATAATCAAAATGTTTTTCAACAGGAAGTCACAGACGGCACGTATAACAATTTAAGAAAGAGAGAGAGAGAGAGAGAGAGAGAATGGCAGATAAGAATAAGTTATATACAGGTATAGGGAGTCAACATGTTATATAGTATGCATATTGTCTTAGTTGTCAAAACTCTGCAGGGCATTAGGTAGGAAAGGACAAATTGGTAACAACAAAAACAAAAACAACAAATGGTATATGGGGGTCCAGTTTCTTAGAATTGGACATAGATATTATGTTTACATATGTTTTAGCTTAAAATTCTTCATAAATTTAATTAACGATCTTTCGAACTATCACGCCACCTTTCTTTTATCACAATACATGTTTTTGGAATAACACAAATTGTCCCTTACCCCCTGAAGTTTAACAGGAAACTGAGCATGCTTCGATAGAATAATGAAATATACGAAAAACAGCTAACTCTAGATATCTGTTATAATCACGATTTTCTTGGTGTTTTACCTCGTTCTTTGCATGACTGACTCACATAGTTTATACACAATTGAAAGAAAAAAGTCTAGTTTTAATTACCAATCTATATTTTTTTGTTAGTTTTTTCAGTTTGAAGTATTTTGTTTTTCAATTTGAAGGACCAAGCATTGCAGTATTGAATACTAATTCAGAATCATTTCTCAAATCAGCATATGACATTACAATTTATTTCTTGTGACAAAAGATTGAACGAAACATATTTCTCTGCAATGTCCAGACCCAATTTGGCTGGAAATCTCAACAACAACAAATATTACGTACGAATTAGAGTCATGTAAATATAATGTCTATCTCTTGCCGAAAACATAGAAATGATATTATCATATTATCTAAAGTACGCATTTCATTTAGAACAGAGAGTATTGAGAAATCACCTTAAACGAAATTACTCATTATTCTTAGCTAATCGCACAGTTCAATCGTTTTCAAAAACATACAGTCGTGCATAGTCCGTTATGTAATTGGTGCGTGATCTGTGGGCGTTGTCCGTGACGTAATCGGTTCGTGGTCTGGATTCGTTGTCCGTGACGTAATCAGCCCTCGGTATGTGGTCGTCGTCCGTGACGTAATCGGTGTGAGGTCTGTATTCGTTTTCAAATTTAGAAGTACTGCTGCCGAAATTTTCTCTCTAGGGATATAAACTAAAGATCGTACATCAACAACTACTCGTGAAAAAAAATTATCATATATGACGTAGAACTGTTATATTTTCTACATAGAACGTTGTTTGTTAACGCAAGAAGGCACTACGATTTCATTCATTGCATATATATATATATATATATATATATATATATATATATATATACATTCAGTGTATTTTTCACCAAAGAAATGCATTGGAAAACCAAAACATTCAAATTCCTATAACACACTCAAAACCTAATCACGGCGTATGAATACACAACTAGAACTACATATGTAGATGTAGTCTGCTAAATGTAAACAAATAGAAATATACATAAAGTCAAAATGGATGAACTCCAACCAAATTTTAATTTAAATTTTGAGGATATGGACATTCTGTTTTCCGACACAGATTTTGATTCCTCTCTTGCTGATTTGTCAGGAATTAGTCATTTAAAGGTAGATCTAGATCTACGTGTAGAAGTAAAACCTGAGGTGCCATTGCCTGAAACACCCAGTTCTTCTGATGATGTAAAAACACCCCACACTGTCTAAGGGCCACAACCATCACATACCTCAACGATCAAGGGTACGAGGCACGACATATAATATTTATGTCGAACCACAGGAACGAAAGTTCCCTCCGATCTTATAACAGATCCCTCTCTTCCCACCAGAAGAAAACTCTCAGCCATTCCCTTTCTTCCATGGCTTCTGTCTCACTCCCGTCTCCATCTACATACAGTAGCTCTACCTCCCCCTCGTGTTTTGAAATCGCCACAACTTGAAAACTCACCACGTGAAACCATGTCTCTCCCGTCCTTGTCACCTCCATCTGAACTGAATCTCGCTTCATCGACTGCCGTCCCAGCACAGTTCACCATGAACATGCAAAACATTAAGCCTTCGACTGGTTTCTTCACTAGTGCAAATTTCAGCGGCTGCACATTTAACTTTCGTTAATTTCAAAATGGCGACTGAGGACCGGATCACTCATGTACAGTTTGTTATTACGCATTGAAGTTTGAACAATTTATCTTTTTAAGCTTAAAACAAAAAAGACAACATTGATAGTTATTATAAGAATTATTACTGTTGATTTCTGTTTAAAATAAATTAATTTTTGCCAAAAATATGTTTTTTGTTATTGTTATTTACAAGAACTATACTTTTCAGTAGTGACGTATGTCAGCTGATTATCGGCTCTTCCGTTTACGACACCCATCGATTCTGAATGGCGCGGAATTTAAATACGGAATTTAAAAAATACATTTATAGATAGGGAAAAAATTGAAGAATGTAAATATAAGCATTGAATTCATATTTTGGGATGTCTTCGGCCCTATAACACACCTGGCCGTGCCGACAAATTATCATACCGCGCTAACGGTATGATATATATATAATTTCCCAGTGGGGATCCGGGTTGTTAGAATAGATCCTCACTATCCCTTGCTTGTCGTATGAGGCGACTAAATGGGGCCGTCCTTCGGATGAGACCGCAAAAACCGAGGACCCGTGTCACAGCAGGTGTGGCACGTAAAAGATGCCTCCCTGCTCAAAGGCCATAAGCGCCGAGCATTGGCCTAAATTTGCAGCCCTTCACCGGCAATAGTGACGTCTCCATTTGAGTGAAAAATTCTCGAGCGGGACGTTAAACAATATCTAATCAATCAATCTCTTCTGGGTTATTCTTTTGTTTTTAGAAATAATTTAGGTATAATTTAGAAACGTTAACAAAAATTAAACAGGTCGTTGAGACAGTTATATATAATCTAAGCGGCAGAAGGCAGATGAAACAAGCTGCAGTGTGGTTAATGTGCTTTTTCAGCCTTCTGCGCTTGATTATTTGCCGGTGATAGTTGTTTCTGCTAAACTAATAAACTCAGTGATGCCAAACGATCTTTTGTTCACACCAAAAGGTCTTTTATTTAATGCTTGTGTTTACTGTGACTAGTCTAGATAATAATCTTCTCATTAAGCCTCCCTGAAAATGAATTATTTCATGGTTCGGTGAAAGCTCTTCGAGCAAATCCGGATACTACAGGTTTAATTCCGAAGGTATAGTCTACTTTTTTTGACCAATACGTTTGAACGTGTAAGGTGGCTTGCAAATATTTATTTTGACACAATATGCTTATGATTAATTAGTTAAACCTTAATTTTCTTTGAATTGTTCTTTCACAATTTTTATAAAGCTTCTATCCATACTACACTGATATGTACTAAATCACCATTATCATTTATATTTGTTTAGTTGGGTTTTTTTATTTAATGAAAAAAGACTCAAGAAAAGAGAAACAGAAAACATCTAGGCTACGGAATATATTTATAAAGCTACCGGAACACTGTTTACGATATCCTCAATGACTGAGCGAAAAACCAAAATCCAGAATATACAAGATTCATATGTTGAATTTAGCGCTTCCTTCATCATCCGCTTTCATACATCACTGAATTCAGTGAATATAGTTAGCCGAAGTTACGACTGAACATTTGATTGATAAAACGGTGCTCGGCTCTCTGCCAAATGTTTTAAGTTAGCTAAGAGGAAAATATATAATTTGTTTCCAGAAGCAGCTCATCCAATTGTATGTATTACGGTTCCGATTTTCCAATGTCGTTGTGAGAAGTGGTGGACGTCAAACTATGGAGTTTCTGTGGATTTGGCCTTTCCTTGCAGGTTTTCTAGTACTTGTTTGGGCACAGAATAAAGGACCCAATGAAAAGAAAGAAAAAAGGTAAGTGCAGAGGATTATCAGACAGATTACATGAAAATGAATTTTATAGCATATAAGATAAAGAAAATACCCACAAGTATATTTTTTTAAAACAATGAATACGTGTAATATGGTTTTGCATTGGCTAATGGCTGTGAATGAAAGGGCGCTAATGAGAACAAAGCGAATATGCATATTTCTGGGGGTGTTATTTGTTATTCACTTTGCGTGCATTGCTTGTTGTTTATACATATGTACGATGGCATATATATATATATATATATATATATATATATATATATATATATATATATATATATATATCATAGTTGCAACTCATTCATTTAATGTAAGGATGATAATGATATTTTATTAGTCCATTCCTACAGAAATGAATTGTTTAAAGGCAATAAATAATACTTTGTAAAAAAGCTCACTATTTCACGATTATTGTATTTTTAAGGAGATTGGAATGTGAAAATTACTGGTGAGTGATTTCGCCATTGAATGTGTCTTGTAATCACATGATACCACCCCCACGGAACTATTGATGTAAGAGCAGGTCGATCTGTACCCTATATTGATCTCTGATATTCCGAACACTCGGCTTATGTGTGCTGATCCGCCGACTGTAAACAATATCTTTCAGATATCTAGATAAAATGAATGCAAAAGTCAATGGATGAAATATGCGTTGCAGATATTGGCTTAAACGAATGTTTATTGGGCAAGCAATTCAAAACACGTGTAAAATCTAGAAATTCAAGACTTCAAATATTGTAACTAACCTAAAAGTAAAGAGATGTATAGAGCTGTTTCAAATCTTTACTAATCTTGTTTCTGTTTACTCAATTTGCGAATACATATTCTACGATTATTCGGGTTTTTGAGAGTGCATGCTTTGATTTAAAAAAAACTGCTTTGATAAAAAAAAAAACCACTTTGATAGATAAGAAAATTATTGCTATATATCTCCATTTAGTATATTGTTCACCTTTATTCTGAAGAATACGTGTATTTGTTACGAGTTCAATGTACATCTGTAAAATACACTGTATTTTTATATCCATAATCTGAGAAATTAAAATGCTGTAATATATTGAAGTGAACATGGAGCATTTCGTCCGAGTCGTCTACGGTTCCCCAGCAGTCCATCAATAGAGAAAACCAGAGGGTGGTAATCAAACCTTCCTTAACAGCACTGCTGTATGGCAGAGTTCAAATTCATTTTGAGATTGTTTTCATGTCTTGAATGTTATTCTTGGACAGGGTAGTATTATTCTTGTTGAGAAAAAATTAGAAAAGAAAAATAAGGTTCTGAACAAAACATAATTTGAAGACTATCAGGAAAAAAAACATTGAATTAGTCTAACAGACGTCTTTTATGATTTTACTCGTGTCCAGATCCAGGGGAAAAATTGTCTAATGATAAATTTTGGATTAACAGATTATTGCAAAGATATCACTTGGATTTTTTTTTCTCTCAAAACTTAACTTAACTATATATTATAAAAACTAAATGTATTGGGAAGAATATCTGTGTTACAAATAAAATCAATCAGCGGTGCTTAATGATCAAAAACACGCTAGGTGCTCGTTAACAAATGAAACTGATAATTCAAGAAATGTATTGGATGGTGAGGTAATTTACATAAACAAATTAATGCAGTTTTCAAATACCAGTATTATTGAAACATATATCGGTATTCATTTAAATACACAACCTTGTTTTAACTACTATTGAATACTTCGATTTATACATGTTAGTAGCTTTGTTTTCAACCTTTTCTAGAATATACTCATATACCAGTAATATGTTTAATAAAATACTCTAACGACCGAATGCCGTTTCTGGCAGATCATGAGTGTAAAATCATAACGATCCACAACTCTCTCTCTCTCTCTCTCTCTCTCTCTCTCTCTCTCTCTCTCTCTCTCTCTCATGCATTTAGTTAATCCTAGTAACCCAGGTTGTCTTCCTTGACGTATTGCTTGCTACTTTCCTTATCCCAGTATCGACAAGCTTTCGGTTTAGGAAAGGGTGCTGACCCCTAAACAGATGAAGAATTCCCCAGAGATTAGAATCAATAGTTGCAATGTGTGTCAGTTAGTTGGCTATTTCTGTATCTAATTCTGAATATCGACAGTGCTAATCTGCCCCAGAGTGCTAACAAATGTTTTAGAGAAATTTTAGAATGGAGACAAGAATAGTATTTTCTATTTTGTTTTGTGTGAATGTTTCGTGGAGTTACTCCAGGATGCAAAGGTATGAATTAGTAGCTCTTCCTTAGCTTAATGTCTGCTCAATGGTTTACATAGAAGTATAGACAGAAGAAAATTCCTTTAATAAAGAAACTGTATGCAACACATTTGAAATAGTCATACGTATGACTTATTTGAATAAGTGTCACTGGTCAAAGCTCAAGATGTTTTGAAGAAGTACCCAACATGTATGAAAAGGACTTAAAGTCTATTTGCACTAAGCTTGAACTTAGACAATATTCCCCTAAGTGAAACAATTGTATACTTGTACTTAATTTCCATACTAATAACCAATGTATGGTATGTATATATGCCTAGTTTCATCTATTCACATAAGTCTTTTAAGATTCTTCCAAGGAGTCCGGATAGCACCGGTTACATAGAAGTTTGATTTGATTAATATACTTGTGTTGTAACTCGAGCAAGCAAACGCAATCAAAGGATGATAAATGGGTCATTACACTAACCAATAGACGGCATGAATGCTCCGAGCGGACTGATATGGTGTTCTCTGGCATGTAATCATGGCAAAATGAAAGCAATGTGACAAGGCTGCAAAAACGGCGGTATATTTCTTCGCCTTGTTTTGCTGTGAAATGAAAATATTAGCTTGATTGTGACATAAATTACTACTTTATCAGTCACTAAATCAAACATGCATAACTATATAAACCTTTGGTCGTTCGTGCACAGGAAAAAAATGTCCATGAGGCAATATCTAGGATAATATTCATTATAGATCTTGAGAAGTAGAGTCGTGATCTTAATTTATATTTCATTTTGGATATACAGAGTAATCCAAACAAAATAAAATTCAATTTCACTCTTGTCATAAGTTCTTATATACCTAAACAATAGAATACAATTGTAATAGAGACAAGTATCTGTCACAGTTGAGTGCTTTACCTATTGAAGTAAATGGTTAACATACTAGCCAGGGCTAGTATGAGGGTCGTGTATCTACCACATTTTCCCCCTCCAGAGAGAGAGAGAAAGAGAGGGAGAGAGATCCCGACTCTCCCGGAATGCCAGTGCCTGTGGGGCGAAGTTCTGGGGCAATCACTCTGACTCGCCAGAGGGTATCCCGGTCCCAAAGTGGGCGCCAAATATAAGTGTCAAGTATATGCCTCTGTATCGAACCCGGGACCTCTGGCACGACACTCCAGTGCTCTACCGATCAAACTAAGGGCTAACCCACTAGTCAGAGCTAGTAGAAAGGTAATGTAACTAACACCATCACACGATGTCATAATACTGTCATACAGAAAATGTGGTTCCAATCAAAATTTTAGAAATACTAAATACACCTTATGTAAATTTGTTTAAAACAGAAAATACATGGTTGATCCTTATAGAAAAACTATATAATTACTTTTAATTATTCATATTACAATGCACTGTGGATGTTGTGCGTCACGAAACTCGGTATTTTTACATATAGTACTAGTACACTGCTTGAACATAAAGATTACTTTCATAAAAATTCTAACGATCTTTTCAAATCTTTTATCTCGCTTTGGATCTCACCTGAGACATAAAAAGAAATGCAAACAAAGTATGAATCAATACAACAAATATGTAAATGTACAAAGAAAAGAATATCAATTTGCACTAGAAATTGACACATCCGTTTTCCATAACTTTGCTAAATCAAGAAGAGTATAATTAGCAATACAATTAAACACATCTACAGGTCTGATTGTATTCTTTACTTGTATACAATTTCTGGGATGTACATTTTTTCTTTGATTGTTGAAATATTGCTATTAGATATTTAAGAATAATAGTATGTCAATTCTGTCACTTGATCAAAAGAAGTGCTAAAATGAATTAACCTCGTATGCAAAATACAAATAACTGGACAGACCCATGTTATATATCAGGGGAACAAATACGCATTTCGCTTTCTGTATTTTGTGTTGTTATCATAATTTCATTTTATGACTATTTCTATCATATTTACATAAATAGTTATGGTCCCAGACCATACATTTCTGAACATTACCGTAGACGCCAGTCATTGGAGAGGGCTTAAAAAAGGTACTAGTCTGGAAAACAACTGCATGGGGATGCTTCTCTGTCACATCCGGTTAAGTGCTTAAGAGAGTAATGTTGTCAAACGCAGACATGACGTGCGGTTTGAGTAAATGAAAATATAGTGGCTTCCAAGTTGTGAGACGTTGTACCCTAAAACAGACTAAAATAATTACGTTCGTGTCGATCAAATGTAATTAAATAAATACGAAATGACGGGTCTGTTCTGCAAACGCATAAACTGTCTCGCTTTTTTCATAATAAATCCTTGGACTTCGAACGATAAGCAAAATTCATTTGGAGCCAGAGATTAGCAGCGTATGAATATAAAAAGCAACAATTATATTTTGTTTATATCAGTATGAATGAAATTGAAACTTGTTTATCGGAGTTTTTTCTGAATGTCCAAGATTTTTTTTTAAATGCATCATATGCTGATAAAGTTTTATTGAAAAAAATTTGCGTTTCATGCTGCCCAAATTTCTACGTCAAGAATGCATTACACTGGAGATACATGCTCTATCTTATAACATCGATATGATAGAAAAGATGTAAAGCGAAACTCGAATTATTGGAGAGAAGGGACATCATCATAGTTCCAATAATAGAATTTTATAGAGAAGAAAAAAACTACCTTTAATATCCAACAATTTACTTTTATTATATGTATATAAATGAGATATGCCACGCCATATTGGCGCCAAAATGGTGATTCATGACGTTTTTCGCCACACTCAACAATCTTTCAGTTATCTGGTGGCATCCAGTTTTTGTTGGTGGAGGAGAGAACCCAGATACAATGTACCCGGGAAGAGACCACCGACCTTCCGAAAGTAAACTGGCAAACTTTCTCACATATATCACCGCGAGCGAGAATCGAACCCGTGCCGACTAGAGGTGAGAGGCCTTGTGATTTTGAGCGCAATGCTCTAACCAATCGGCCACAGGGGCCCCTAAATGATGAAAAGTCCAAACCAGATTTTAAATATACGTGGCATACATGTTAATTTTTGATGGCATGATTTCTCTTTTTTTCAGGACAGACCTACTGATGCGTATTCTTAGTTACAAAGATTTGGAGAACCCGCCAAACTACGATTCTGGTGAGCTATTTTGGATGAAATGATTTAAGAAAAAAAAAAAAAAAGAAACATCTTGCATCCAGGTAGCCTATTCATTAAGTATTTAATGAAGCCAATCTATTTTGTTGCTCTATTTTTAAAAAGTAAACTTCTATAACGAAGCTCATTATCGGAAATTGCAGCTGTACGTTCCGATCTAAAAACCAAACAATACATAATTGTTTCTATAAACAGAACAATCAGATTCTACTAACACATATTTTATTTGGAGTCTGTTTCTACACGTATATATACTGTACAAAATGTGCGGTTTTCTTGGGGTTTTTTGTTTGTTTGTTTTTTTTTTGTTTTTTTTTTTGTTTTTTTTTTGCAGATAAAATCACAGTGATCGAGGCTGACTTAAACGTTAACAGTTTTGATTCCATTAATGAAGCAAATATGGTAAAGCCGTATTATATAGCATTCAGTTATTATCGTATATGAGATTGGCGATACAATAACTCAGTGAAATATACATTGTGCAGTTTCAAATAATTATGTAAAGCGCTTTAGAGTAATTTAATTATATTTAGCGCTATATAAATGTTATAATAATAATAATAAAAATAAAAAATAAAAATTCTTGTAGGATTTCAAGATTTCTGTGATGTTGCACTTGCGCTGGACCAATAATTTGATAACTAACCAGTTCACATCGGTGATGAGCACTTTGGACTATGTAGAGCTTGATTCCACCAAGATGGGGCATCTATGGGTCCCCGATTTATACTTTCCCAACGAAAAACGATCCAACTTTTTTAACGTGATGACGGACAATAAAATGATGAGGCTACACCGAAATGGAACTATAGACTACACAACTAGGTCAATTACAGACAACCCGGATAGAAATTTACAAATAAATAACCAACATCGTGTTCAATCAAAAATTCAATATATGAATTTTAAAATCTAAAAAGTGATGTTTGTAGTGGTTCAGACCTTCAGTCGATTTTGCTACATTAATGCATTTCTACTACATATTGTAGGATATCGTTAACCCTTTCTTGTCCTATGAAGCTAGAGAGATTTCCATTTGACAAACAAACGTGTTCCATTAAAATAGAAAGCTGTGAGTATGTAGTAAGATGTACCTATTCTGAATATTCAAAGATTAAGAAAATGACTGTGTCTAACATTGCCTGTATAAACTCGTCAACAGTTGGTTATACTACCAGCAGTATACAGCTTAGATGGTCCAATATTTCCGAAAATGCGGTAGCCCTGAACCAGACTGACCTGCCTCAGTTTGAAGTCACGGGAAGGAACTACTCGCATCGTGAGAGAACCCATCGATTTAGAGGTATATGTATAAAAATATTCTTAATTTTTGATTGATTGATTGTTTGTTTTACGTCCCGTTGAGAATTTTTCTTAATTTTGTAACATCGAACTAAACAAGTAGAAAGATAATACTAATTCTTTTATACAATGTACTAACAACAACCACTTGAGTGTCGCACAACAGCAATGTTTATGATACAGAGGGTGCATGGATAAAAACTCAATCTGGACTAATCGTGGTGATTCAGTGGTTAAATTGGAATGTCTGCTTCGTGACCGGAAGTTCCTGGGTTCAAACCAAGCTCGTAAACTGGTCAAACCTAAAGGTGAAAGATGGTGACTGCTCCGTTAGCACACGCGCGGCATTTAGAAGTGAGGAGTTACGGGTCTTTCAGACGAGACCATAAAACGAAGGTCCCATGCTGGTCGGGGGGGGGGGGGTTCCCAACATTTTAACAACGTACATTCTCCGTTATCTTTACATGCCAAGTTCGATAAATTCAATTTAATGGCTGGTTGACATACACATACCCTTTTCATGGTTGGAGTGAATGCCAGGGTATATGTACATGTATGTGTTAACCTATGAACTTCAATCTATTCATGTATGCCATTTCCAAACCATACTATACCTTTTAGGGCTTTAAAGTTGTTGTTTTGTTTTGTTTTTTGTCTCTTTTCTTTTTTAATTTTTGCATGTCTAGAATTTACTCAGACACTTTTGAAGTCAACTTCATCTCCGACTGACAAGCAATGCTATGTACCTACTATATCACGACAAGTGCTGGTATTATACTACACTGTTGTGGTCCTAGCCTTGGAGCCAGGATTAGGTCTAGATTTGTACAATGGTGACTCCTCAATATTATTCAAATAGTTTCCAGGGAACAAAAGAATAACAAACAAACAACAGCAAAACAAAAACCAAAAACAACTTCCCAGTTGGATGTCGTCACTACAGTTAAATTATGGCTTGGACCAAAAAAAATTCTAACTTTCATGATAAAAAATAATAAATCTTAATTTTTCCTATCTTTTCAAACTGGAGAACTCCAGTAAAAAGTTTTAAAAAGTTTAAGTGGAAACAGACAATTAAATAATTGTAAACATTTTCATTTCAAAACTTTGTGTGTGAAATTAAAGTGAACTATATTCTGTATGATTATATATATTTAAATGTACTCAATAGTTTCATATTTAAATCCCTTACAATAAAACATTTGCTTCTGAAATCTTTATACGTATATATATATCAAAATAATTTCAGATGCAAGTGGGTTTTTTCCTTGTATAAAGAAAGATAACTCAAGCACTTTGTATATTGAGAAAACAGAAAACTTGAAAATAAGCAATTATATTATCATTTCACAATGCCTCTCTGTTCGTTTACAAAATTTCTCTAGATCCTTTTTCAGAAATAAAGTGAAAATTCTATTTCTTCCGAAGAACATGGATTTTCTGATCTTACAATACTTGAATCTTTATAGTAGAAATATGAAGTTGGTACTTTGTGCCAAATACACCAGTTATTACTGTCACCCGTGACAATGCAATAACCCGGATAAGTTCAGATGTAACACAGACTAAATGCCATGAATTTCACAATTTTGATAAATGCACCCCAATCCTTTATAACTATGAATCCATTTTATGTGCTAAACGTTCGGGAATAAATAAGACCTTTCTTTTAATTTTATACGCTGCCACTATTTAAGGCATAGGGCCACACCTACCGCTAAATCTCATGTACCAAGAGCCACGAATTTAATAATAGTTATGATAGTGGCAGATATAATCAAATTAATATGCATTCTCTTTAGTTAATGTGCATAAGTAGAGAAGAGGGTTTTCAAAAACAATTAGAGTCTCTTCTAACACCAAATCCCCTGATCCTGGGGACATGGGATTCAACATTTGATAAAGGCCCCTTTGCTAATCATTATAATGCACACTATGAAGAAAGGGCTTTTTACGTCACCTGGGTCATTCAGCCGATATATTCCTATCTGTTTTCTTCTGCCGTCGTGTGTCAGCTCAGTCAGTTTAAGAATTTCATGCACACGAGTCAAATATGATGCATGGTACTCGGGTGACAGTTAAGTATCGTGGACCTCTTGTTCAAGATTATATTATTTTGACGTCCCGCGGGGATTCGGGTTAGAATAGGCTAGGTCCTTGCTTATCGTAAGAGGCGACTAAACATTGCGGTCCTTCGGATAAGACCACAAAAACTGAGGTCCCGTGTTACAGCATATGGACACGATAAAGATCCCTCTCTGCTCAAAGGCCGTAAGCGCCGAGCATAGGTCAAATTTTGCAGTCCTTCACCGGCCATGGTACGTGTCCAGATGAGTGAAAGATTCTCGAGCAAATCCCATATACAACCAACCATAGATAATTTTTGGACTCGACCCTCCATGAGAACCGTGGGCCCCAATATCAACAAGTTTTCTTATTGATATTTTACAATAATTTGATAAAAGTTGAAAATGTGCAGATCTTAACGCACAACAGACAACGATAGACAGAAACATATCGCAGTAGGTGACCTAAAACGAATTATATCACTGCATGAAGGACAGGTTATTTCATTAGAACGTAGTGGTCACGTGATATGAATATTAACCAAGTTTATTTTCGTTTGTAGGAAATTTCAGTTACCTTCAGGCCGATTTTCATCTAGAGCGCAACATTGGCTACTACATGATACAAATGTATATTCCTAGCCTCCTCATCGTTTTACTATCTTGGGTCTCTTTCTGGCTCAATGTCAACTCGGTACCAGCCCGAATTTCCTTAGGAGTTCTCTCAGTTCTAACAATCACTACCCAGAGTTCTGCAGTGAATGCGTCACTTCCTCGAGTTTCTTACATCAAAGCAATTGACATATGGATGACAACATGTCTGGTGTTTGTATTTGCGGCCCTGATCGAGTTCTCCGTTGCCAATGTACTGAGTCGTAATAATAGCTCGGAAAAAGAATTTCTGCAGAGCATTTTTCGCATGACTAAAATTGGTCGAATAGAAAAAGAAAAGAATGGTAATGACGTGACAAAAGGTCTTCGGCATCGCCGACAGAGTCAAATAGACGGGGAAAAGAAAGATGTAAGAACGGGTCCTATAATTTGATTTATTTATTTATCTATTTATTTACATTTTACCTCATTTACAGAATCTGTATGTAAAATTTGCAACGTTGTTATAGAATTCAACCACATTATGTAAGTAATCACTAATTATGTAGACTTGCCTCAGTATAAAAGCATTACAAGAGTTTTTAATTACATTTTCCTGTTCCAGCTCATCGTAAATGAGTATGGTAATGTTAATCTAAAGCCAGAAGCCAAAGAGAAGACCGAAAAGCTCCAGCAAAACAAGGGTCTAGTCTACGCTTCCTATCTTGATGTCACGTGCAGAGTCCTTTTTCCTACGATATTTGCAATATTCAACATCATCTACTGGGTGTACTTCTGGAAATTAACCGTCAACTGATAATTAGAGTTCCCTGCGCAGACATTTTCAAATGAATCAGACTATTAATTTTTGTTGATACGGGTTGCCCATTTTTAACAATAACTTATCAGGTATCCTTGTTATAGTTTAATTTTTAACATTGATTTTAATGTACATGTATTTTCATATGATGTGTATGTTGGGTTCTTGTCAGTTATTGTACACATGTAAACAATGTTTCAATTCATCCTCATCCTCCGTCCGTGAATTTAGTCAGGCTTCTGCTTTGTTCTTGCCATGCACTTCTCTCATCATTTTTTGATTTCATACGGCATCATACTGCACTAGACTTAAAATTGAAGTATTGTTGTTTGTTTCCCATTTGCGACCTTTTATTTTGACCTATAATTAGTAATTAGATAGGTAGGTAGACATATATTTTTATTGGTGGGAGCGGGGGCTGTAAAACAGTTACATTTTTAATAAGCAAATCCTTCTTTTCAAGACTGCTTTTTTTTCGGGGGGGGGGGGGGGGGGGGGGGGTTCAGAGCGTACACAATTTTCATTTTCAAATTCAGAAAAATGTTCGGTTTTGAAAATATTTAGTAATTTTAAAGATATAGTTGTAAAAACATATTCAGTCAGTGCATCTTTCTTGGTTGGTCAATAATAGGGAAACAAAACAAAATTTTGATTAAGGCTCCACTCAGACCAGGTAAATAAAGAATACTTGATACCACACATTAAGATATTAGTATTGCTCTGTTTAGGACTGTGATAATGTGCAACACTTTTAGTAATTCTAAATGATTTTGTTATTACCAATTTATACCTGTAGCGATGAAATGAAGAACATGCTTATGGAAGTTTCATTGTATTACTGTGTGATCACTAACACATATTTGCACTGTCGGGATTTTTTTGTGGTACTAACATTTTACTGTGAAGTACGTATATTGGACTGTTATACATTTCCACTTGTTTACAGCATTGTTACAAAATAAAATTTGACGGGAAAAAATCAAGATATGCGGAGTATATCCTGGTTTGAAGTCTGAAATAAACATATAAATTTGAGTGAAATAGAATATATTCCTGTACATGTGACAGAACTACATCAGATATACAGTATATATAGTCGTTCGTTCCGACATTTGTTGGTAGGGGTGACTTTGCAGAAAAAAGGAACCAACATCAGTTAACATTATCTGTGTCACTTTTGAGGGTGAATAAAAATATCAAATGAATATTTTAATGAATTTCTTACCAGTCACCTCTCTCATCATTTCTTGATTTCCTACAACATCATACTGAATTAGACCTGAATTGAAATAGTGTTTGTTTCTCAGTTACGACCTCTTATTTTGACCTATAAGTAAAACTATATTTTGATTGACTTTGAAATTACATGTAGTAAATAATACCAGTTCGTAGTTGCTCCAGTGGACATTCTACACATGCAAACAAGATGCAATGCAATGTAATGCTAGGATAGCATGGAAAATAAATAATCTTTCATAATCTTTAGTCTGGTAAATGGATTTTTTAAGACGACCTGTAAAATTTTATATCTGCCGATCGCAAAGTAATATACTTCAAAGATTTTAAAGCGTTCGTTTTCATTATTTGAACACACGCACCTGTAATTTTAACACGTGTAACGAGTCTTCTGGACTTCTTAATATAAAATAAATGCATTTAGAAGACAATATTATTGGTTGATTTGCTTTGATGTGATTTGAAAGAACAATCGTAAGTAAAAGGTGTTAAATGATACAATCATGCATTACCTAATACATTCCTGAGCCATACAAAATACTTCAATATTTTTATTCGATATATCGATTGAAAACCCTGCATGTACCTTGAGCACTTTTTAAAAACTCAATAAAGCTGTTCCTCGTTATTAGCCTTAAAAAGTATATATTATTAATTTATGAAGGTGGTTGTGCTTTAACTATTCAAAATCAACAGCACGTAAAAAGAGAAGTAAATCTAAGTTAATCCTCGCTGGTTATAAACTGGTCAACATCAAATTTCAAGATGCTAGGCTGACCCTCTAGTTCATCAAATTCAATTTAACAATATTAGATGGGGATTATGTGGATTTTCCGAGCCATAAATCAAAGATGTGCAGTCCCCTCGGGTAAGAATTCCTTTATCCTGGGAAAATTGCTGCGCTAAACACCAAAATATTGCTTCAAAAGGCAAACACGTGTGATTAAGCCTTGCAGGCATTACGGGCTCCCACTTGACGCCTCGCACGTGTAGAACTTCGCGAATTTTGATAATCATTAAAGAGTACTAAATATTAAAAATTCAGTTTCTTCATTTTCAACACCGGCAAGCGAGCTAATTGGTCAATTTGCGGGTAGGTATATAAAGATATTTTCAGTTGAGAAAGTTGAGTAGCAATCATACACTGACGGAATACAGTAGATTTAATTTACTGAGCGTATTGTATTTGTTTTTGGACTTACTTAACACTTTTGACAGGTGCACACCAGTACATTAGTCATTCGGATGATATATATTGAAGGTGAGATACTTTGAAGTATAACCGAGTTAAAGTCATAAATATGTAGCACTGTCATCAGTTTATTTATGGAACGGCTTGTCCTAAAACACCTCCAAACATTTTTAGTCACTAATAGCCATTAGATTTCGTAATATTATGGCCATAAAATTCCATTTGTTTGATTTGAAACATATAATGGCTCGTGGACATAATATAAAATATCAAAAAAACATGTAAAAAATATTTTACAAAGTGTCGGTGGGAGTTTATTGGTATGAAGAATTTTATCATTTAGATAACTTTATGTAAGGTTTTTATTGTGACTAAAGCCGCGTTGTGAGATACGTTATTTTAAAGGGTGGGCCAATCTAATTTATTCATTATTCTTCCTGGAATTCATGGATGATCTCGTAAAAAAAGAATTGGTAAGATTCTTGATTTCCTGACACTAAATTTCACGATATATAGTTTTGTATCACTTGTAAATAAAACTCAAATAGTTTATTTTTCATGGAATTAATAGAAACAGACTTTAAATTACTATAAATATCTAAATTAAAACGTTTTAATGCATAATAAATCTATCCATATAATTATCATACTCCATTATGTTACTCTAAATTATTGTTATCTATTATTTTGATGTTAATTTATGTCTGTTCCTGAACATAAATTGGTAGCTTGTGAAACATCCTCTACAATTCCGACCTTTGTCGGAAATTACAAAAGTGGACAATACGGGTTTTTTTTAATTCTAGATGTTACTTCCGACACCTCTGTCGCAAATACCTGGTAAATGTAGAACTTTTATCAAAAACAAAACTATGGCGTTACGTTCGAGAACATACAAACATCAGATTTTCACACGTTCTTTTACATAATTGCTGTCAACTCCCTACACCCATCACAATTATAAAAGTTCAAGTGATTTAAGCCTAGGGGTTTTGTTAAGTAATTAAATAAATTTTCATGATAGCGTACAATGTGTTTGATCGGTACTGTGGTAGTTCTGTACGGAGGGTGTCAAAGTGATTCTCACAAGAAAGACAAAAATACCCTTATGTGTTTTAAACGTTGATCAGATTTTATCAAAAGGTAAATAACTAAAGGGAAAGGAAATCTTACAAGATAGGGCTTTCTTTGACATCTGTCTGATTAATACTAGAACGGTTGTAAGTTTTCTTCACTACATTTATTGTAGAAGTCACAATGAAGATGTTTAGTTTTGCTTTCCTGATATCCTGTGTGTATGTAGTGCAAGGGACTAAAACCACACTTCATGTTACCGAGGAGTCCGATATAAACACCTTTATTGGACACACCGGAAATGGAATCATTCAGACCTTTCCAAAAGAGGTTCAATCGGATCTTGTGTATAGTATGATCGGGTCCGGGGAACATGCAAAACTTGTTAAACTAAACAAGGAAAATGGAAATCTCTATACAGCGGAACTTATTGATCGGGAGTCGACATGCGGAAAGAGGGAAAAATGTTCCATCAACCTCAAGGTGGCGCTGTATTCAGCAAAAGCAAGTCATTTCGAGATAGTGGATGTGGAAATTCTGATTGATGACATTAACGACCATGTACCAAGATTTCCCGAGAACAGAATTAGTATCGATGTTCCAGAGTCTATCCTCGTGGGAACCGTTATCACAACCGTTACAGCAACAGACAAGGACTCCACAGAAAAATTCTGCAATGTGACTTACAAATTACCCGCTACAGATGTGTTCGGTCTTCATGTAAAAAAGAACAAAGAAGGTTTTAGAGTGGCTTCTCTTATTCTACTTGAATCCTTGGATCGTGAAACTAAAGACTCATACCACGTACGTATCACGGCTTCAGACCGAGAACAAACATCGGACTCCAACGATATTTTTATCGACATCACAGTCACAGACATCAATGACAACAGTCCACAGTTCCAACAATCTAGCTACAACGTTACAGTTCTGGAAAATACCACAATAGGAACGACTGTACTAGCAATACGAGCGTCTGATGCCGATCTCAGGGACAATGGACGCGTATCCTACAAAATTTTAGGAGAAATGTCGCTCTTTAGGTTGTTTTTCATGATTGATGAATATACCGGTGACGTTCTAGTGGACGGGGATCTTACTAGAGTAAGCGGAGAGACTTTTCAACTAGAAGTTGTAGGTGAAGATCAAGGAAATCATCCGCTTGCTTCCGTAGTAAACCTCACTGTATCAGTGTTAGATGTTGTGAACAACGCTCCGATGATTGACGTGAATATCTTATCCCCTGGAGGTGCGCAAACGAACGATAATTTCACTGCACTGGTGCCAGAGTCGTCGGAATCGGGTAGAGTCGTAGCTTTCATTAGCGCCATAGACCGAGATACGGGTGTGAACGGAAATGTCTCTTGTTCCGTCTCTGGTACAGATTTTGAACTTCAAGACGTCCCCTCTTCCGGATATATAATTGTGTCCCGGATATCGCTGGACAGAGAGACTACAGAATGCCATGATATAACAGTGATGTGCACTGATGCCGGAACACCTCCGCTTTCCTCTACGGTCAGCATCGCAGTACTTGTTCAAGACATTAACGACAATGCGCCAATATTTAGTAAGAAATCTTACTTCACGTCAATCGCTGAAAACAATGAACCTGGAAAACATGTAGTAACAGTGTCTGCTTCAGATAAAGATTTCGGCCAAAACGCTCGAGTAAGATATTTTATTCAAGGTGAACATGAAGAATTTACAATAGATTTCAAGTCAGGAATTTTGAAGGCAAGAATGAGATTGGACCGTGAAGCGGTTAGTGAGTATGAACTGACAGTCGTTGGAGTGGATTCCGGACTGTCTCCACTCACTGCTACAACAACAGTGTTCGTTTCAATTCTTGACACTAATGACAACGTGCCGTCCTTCAAGGTTCCAAGGTTCCAGTTTTTTGTCTTAGAAAACATGCCAGCTGGTTTGAAGATTGGACAACTCAGCGCAACAGACAATGATATTGGCATCAACGGTAACTTCCTGTTTTCTGTGACTGATGGATATAAAAATACGATACCTTTTATTGTTTTCCAAGACGGCACAATAAAAACAAGCGAAACTCTGGATAGGGAAGAGAAGGACAGGTACGTTTTCCACGTTAAAGTGTATGATTTGGGATCTCCTTCACTTGTTTCAACGGCAGAAGTCACAATTCATCTCGCTGATGACAATGATAATGCACCGATTATCAACTATCCTGCCAAAGAAAATGAAACGGTCATTGTATTTTCTGAGAAAACGATCGGGTCTACAGTGGCTGTCATTCAAGCAAGCGATGCAGACGATTCGGGACCCAACAGTGATCTAGAATTCAGCATAGTATCTGGAAATGAACAAGGGGTTTTTGCTATGGATAAAACATTCGGTACTCTAACCATAAAGAAGAAAAGAGAAACACAAGACGATGGGAGCTACTTGCTGCACATTAGAGTCAGTGACGGAGGATATCACAAGAAAAGCGCGGATACGAAGTTGAAAGTCATTGTGAAATATGTAAACACACAGGATGATTCGGGCACTGGACCACGAAACGCAATGGTTACAACTTCTTTAGTGGCTATCACGGTGGTAGCAGCAGTCGCAATAACGACAATCTTATGCATCTTCAGGAGAAACGCTTATAAAAAGAGGAAAGAGAAACAAAATCGAGCACAGGCCTACAAACAGTCCCAGCAAGTGATTCCCATAGAGTCCATCATCTACAAGCCTGCTGCTCCTGAGCAGGTTGGTCTCCAAGCGACAGAGAAAAAAGCACCAAAAAATGTTAACATGACGTCATCAACAACAGATCAAGAAGACCTTGACAACATGGAATTGTACAACTCAACTGGAACTTCAATGTTTACCAATTCTTTGATTGAGTGCAAAGTAAGTGAATTAGAAGACCAATGAATTTTGATAGATATTTAAATATGAAAATGGTATAGTAGACTTGATAGTTAAGATATCATATAATTTCATGGGTTTTTCTTTTAAAAACAGAGGATGATGACTGACGAAAGCAGCGATGACTCGGACTGTAGAATAAAACGTGACAGTGGAAAAGGCGGAAGCTACCTGGACATTTATAAACTAAGTAAGTCAGCAAAATCAATCACTTTGAAATAAATGATCCTGAAGTTTTTCTCTGCCAGTTTTCTTTAGGGGCGAGATCAAAAGTTCAATGTCTGACGAAAACTAAATTCACATAGTTTTCACCAAGACCCCCCCCCCCCCCCCCCCCCTTAAAACTAAATAGGATGAATGTTGAAACTAATGGATTAAATAACAAATAAAACCATACGAACATAAATAACACACTGCATACTTTTGTTACTGTTTCTACACAAATGAAAGTGTACATTAAAACTATTAAATGTTCATTGAAATGTAATTTTATTAGTTTAAAAATGTTAACGCGTACCAAAATCATTCGTTTAATCGATGTCGGATGACAGAAACTTACGGGAGTTTTTAACACACACACACACACACACACACACACACACACACACACACACACACACACACACACTATTCCTCTAACCATTTTATTTTAGATTTTACCCGACATCGATAATTTGATCTCGCCCCTTACGCCAATTTAATCTCATTAATTATCCATGCTTTAATATTTTATTTTTCTTCAGATAGAATGAAAGCACTGGGGCATTTTGGACCGAAACGACCACCACTGGAGAAAATGGAGGTCATGGATATAGTATGAAAAGTCCAGGAGATTTTCTTCCATATAGGAATGTTCATCCAGCAGCTGAGATAACTGTCTCTCTGATTTTCTGGTTCGAAAAAGGGACATGCCCGTGACCAGACACGTGCGTGTTGGCCCTGGAAATATCCGGATGGGACTCTACAAAAGTCTGGAACTGATAGTGCTTCTAACGCTAACTTAACCATGAACGTTACTGATCACTGTTGATGTATTGAGAATGTTCAATGAAATTATTTATGATGATATCTATTCAAAATATTAAAATATTCGTTCACAAATATTGTGTCTTTGGTCGTTTTGAAGTAGTGTTCTTCATATCGCTGTTATCGGTCATCGTACTAGGTTTTCAATGTATGCGGTGAGACGAGTTACATTCATGAGCGTTTGGCTTCAGGTTGGCATAAAAGAAGCGAAACATTTTTTGACATGTACAATGAGTTTTCAGAAGTATTCCAACATTTGATTTTTTTTTTTCACCATATATTTAATTTCTTATAACTCGCACATTTTTGATAAATGTGTGAAGTCGTCCAATTTTTGTCAAATATTCATATTTAGTGCAAAAATGTTACCAATGTCTTCTCACTATATCTATATATATATATATATATATATATATATATATATATATTTATTATTATTATTATTATTTTTTTTTTTTTTTAGCCAAGAACTTGGGCATTTTGATGAGTAGAATAAAATTATATTTCATAGTAACGAAGATCTATGTAGTAATTCGAAGCTCTAAATTTTTTTTACATCATTTGATCATAAAATTATTTGAAAATTATTGAATGATAAATACTATAATATCTAGCTTGGGTCTCTCGGGAAAAAATCTCAAAATTTTCAAATTAAGTTTGAGTTTCCTTTTATCTAAGCACTCAAAATTTGAGTAAAATCTCAGACTTAAAAGCATTTTTATGAGAATTTAAGACTAAATTTATAGAATTTATCCTAAAATTATTTCAAAAACAAAGTATATTAAAGTATATTGTGAAGAAGAAAAAATCAAATGGTGCAATGCCCGTAAGTTGGTTTAAACAATATTTATTCAAGAAAACATGATCAGCTAACAATATTATGATGTACATATGTAGACAGGGATTTGAAAAAAAGCAAATCTGCTTATATAAATTCATCTCCCTATAATCAATGCACTTAGATAATTGAGATGGTCATTTGTAGAAGTAAGGAACGGGTTGCACAAATTTCGGTATGTATGCATAAAAAAATAGAGAAGAATTCTATATGAAATAAACCAACAAAATCTTACAGACTTGTTAAAGAACGAACATCAGTAAGGTACATACTAATAATGAGGGGTCTAATAAGGATATGGTACAAATATATGAAATATATCATGCAATGAGTGTTCACAATATAATAATTCATCATAGGTACAAATTGAGATACGTGAGCACAAAATCAACACATTTCATACCCTTCAATTTAATTGCACGGCCATAGAACATTCCCACTCTGACACGGTAATCATGAATTGAAATCATGTTATTGGACAGTTTTTTATATCAAAGTTTCCGGTCAGGGTAGGTTGTGTTCCAGAGGCCAAGTTCATTGATGTTCGTCGGAAGTTTACAAACAAGTAGTAAGAATGAAATTTTGTAATAGGGGAAAAGAAGAAAATTTTAAAAGAAGAAAAAATCAACATGGCTTACTGTTGGAACAGCCGAAATGGATAGTAGTTATATTTTCTTTACATAAAATATGTAATAGAGAGTAGGATGGAAGGCATTTGGGATGGAACCGATATTGGTTTTTAAAAAATAATTATAGAACAAAAGCAAGTAACATAACAAAATAAAGTGAGGGTGTAATAGTTTCCTACTTTTACACATGGTATAATACATATCTATGTTAAATATAATGTGTGCATTAAGTTTCAATAGTTGTATACAAAATGAATTTATACGAGAATTTATACGAGATATGAAAAATCTCTATGTTGGACGTAGACACAACTGAATGAAATTCATTCTGGTACACACGTTGAGCATTTATTCATGTTCTAAAGAGTGTACTAAGAGTGTGCATAAAGTGCACTTGATTAATATTGCGCGGAGCAATATTTATTACGTGTTAGTACAATCGTATTCATGAAGAAACGAGTATATGTTCATGTTCGTAATCTAACCGTTGTTAGGATGAGAGGAGGGTTCTGGAGGGGCACCTATCTTGCTATATAACGCTATCAGTTCATCCATAGTGAGAATTTTGTGTTTCCGCTCGGCATTGTCCACTACGAAAATCTTACCGTCCCAGGTAAATGTAGACTTAGCACGACCTTCTTTCACTATTTTCCGAGCTTCAGCCGCGATCTTTGACCTTGTTCGGGTAAGGTCTTGGTTGACCCATACCCCCTTGGTTCCCTCCATGTTATGAAGTTTTTTAGTTTTACTCTCTTTGAGGAGTCGGTGCTTTAGATTATAGTTCGTAATCTTAGCAATGATAGGGCGCGGCTTGTCTTACCCCGATGGGCCCACTCTATGCGACACTACAAGATCGGATTTTTGCAGGGGGATGTCAAGCTTCTCACACAAGCTGAAAACAACTTTATCTGTGTCCACTTTTTCTTCAGGAACCCCGAAAATTTTAACACACTCTCTACGACTGTACATCTCGAGTTCATCGATGCGTCTGGTCAACTCTTTGTTCTTCTCACACATGTCGTTGAATGCCTGACAAAGGGGAGTGACTCGAGAATCTACATACGATTTGAACTCCTGCATCATTGTGCAACGAACAGCATTGACAATTTTGTCTAAAGCTTTAAAAGAAATGTCAGGGATAACTTGTGGAGGGGGATTTTGATTTGAACTTGGAGAACCATAGGCTGGGGTGGAAGTAGCGTTAGGTACTGCTACTGGTGCACCTGGCATACCGGGTACCATACCATGCCCGTAAGTTAAGATACAGAAGATATTCGATGCCTTTCGAGTAAGGCAGGATTTTTATTATATTTTTTTTTTTAAATATATTTTCACGAGTGCGAAGCAAGTCTTAAAGGAGCGTCACGATCAGTTGTTAATTTCACTCTGAAAAGAACATGTTATTTCACTGAAAATATCTTCTTTTATTCAATGGATAGATTGTAGTATTTCACAATGGATTTATTTGTAATAAATGAAAATATTATTTCTGATAACATGTAATGTATATGCACACGTATTGGTGAACATTACAGAAATGAAATCTCATTTCGGATTTTCTAATATACATTTATACATAGTCTTCTAATGAGGTCAATACATGTTTTTATCGACCTGATGAGAGTACATCGACCTCGGACGAAGTTATTTATTTATTTATTTATTTATTTATTTTGATGTTACTATTATTTCATTTATCATATTATCTCTTAGTCTTATTGCACAACGCCAGTGAATACATGTATGTAAAATTAGGCGTTTTAATCAAATACACTAGTTTCAGTTTCAGTTTCATTGGAAGTTAATTCAATGTTTACCTAAAAGAAATTATTACAGACCTAACTATACTAAAAATAGAAAGTTAATAAACCCCATTCTACTAAAAATCACATTACAGACAGGAAAGAATCTATTCTGGTCTGTAATAATCTATTTTAGGAAATACTTATGCTATAAGTTTTTTATAATAGAATCATGTGACAATGATTGACCAATCATAGACTTTAGATAATGTGATCTTATGATTAAAAAAAAATTATCTGCCTTGTCGAAAAATCCATTTCGAATACCTTGTCCTGACCCATACTGTTCTTAAAAATTTATTTGCTATAAATATACATATTTATTGTTTTCAAGGAAATTTTGAAAACCTTAAATGTGAATAGGTTGTCATCATTAATCCCTTACTTGGCCATCAGTTCTTTATCTCTTAATAAGTGTAATCACAGGATGTATGGATATTACCCCCCCCCCCCCCTTCTAACAAACAGCGTGAAACAATAGTACATAAATCGAAGCAGAGGTGTGATAGACACATTTCGGAGAAATCGTCGCAATAATAATAATACTGATATTATATAAAATTTAAAATGAAAATAATAACAATAAATTTAAAAAAAATAGAGGGGGGGGGGGGGGGGGGTAGGCTAGTTGAATCCATATTTCAGGTGCCTGTGGTTTAGTACGTCATAATGAAAGTGATAACGTCACTGTTTTGGATGCTCGATTTATTGTGGGCGTTGTTCAATGCTTGTAAGGTAATGTTAAATATATTTTCAATTATTAATTTTAATCAATGAAAAGGTCTTTATAGCGTTTTAGTGACTGTCAGTATATTCAATATATGGTTCGGATTGAAGTGGAATTTGTTTGATATTGAGCAAAATGGCGATGGATCAGAACTTTGATCATAGACGTCTGCTTTGATAATTGGTGACAGAATGTACCAGTTTATAAGTAGTTATGTGTTTTTAATCTGCACGGTGGTTAATATTTCATTAAATTTGACCCTTGGATGAAGACGGGGTACACATTGTAGACCTTATATTGTATCTGTTGGTCGGTATGTCGGTAAGCCAAGTGCTGCCCGCCCCCGCTCAACATCTTGAGAACTCTTTGATTGATAGATCCAGACTGGCGTCATTCTAATGTTCTAGCCCAGTTTCCATCCCTCTGCAACAAGACATAGAAATGTTTGTCTTCCTTGGAAAAACAGCCAATCGTCCAACTCAAATAGTGTAGCTTAAATTTTCATGAAACAAAACGATTTTTCAGGGTGCTTGTGGACACAATGTCAAACATTTTTGTACATTAAGATAAAAATTCAGTCCCCAGACTGGCCCAGAGAAAATATTCCCTATTTGACCTATATTTCATGTAAATCATCTTTTGTTTTATTATTATTCAAAAGCTTCTCTGGGAATTAAGTTAAATTTCTCCTCAATTTTTATTTAAACTAAAAACAAAAATCCATAGAGTTCAGAAATATCAGATGTTGCTGTCATCTTGTAAACGTTGAAATAACAATTATTCACATGTAGAATTTTTAATTCGAAAATTAGACGTATACTTACATAAAGAATAAGACCTTTTGAATTAAAGGCCTTTGTTGAAATTGCCATATACATGTTATTTGTATATCGAATCTGAATTATTTGATCTATGATACTGTGAATATTTCTGAGATCAGCGCTTTTTATTTCATCAAATGAGTTCAGGAGAATTTTTTTTGAAAAATTGAAAGTGGAATCGGTGACATCATTCTATCAGGACTACAATGCTTTACTGTATATTGGAAGGAGTAAAAGATTTATTGAAATCGACTACTGAGTGAAACTTCTTGCCTTTCCGGAGACCATTCTTTACGGACGCCTTCGAACATAAGAGTTACCTTTCTTTTAACCATGTATTTAGAAAATTACACGTCTTCACAAATGAAAAGTCCACTGCAGTTGAAAAATCTCATGATCTATTTTAAATAATACATATGAAAAATCCTCAGACGTCTGCAGGCGGATTCATGAATATAGTTAGGGGACCATACAATATTTATCGCCGGGGTGGAACCGATGCGAAATGTAATGGGACAGACACATTTTTTTTATGACAAAACAATATGGAACATGATTGTTTTGCTCTGTGTGTGTGTGTGTGTGTATGTGTGTGTGGATGATTTTGATGGGACATCTAGTTTTTTACTGACAAAAATGAAAAGAACTTTTTCAAAGATTTATTAAATAAACCTTGAACATTCAACACTAAAACAATTTAATAATTATGATTGCCATTTGTAGATCTGTATATTGTCGGGACGGGAGGATTTCATTATTTTCTTAAAAGTTATATTAAATCTAAAAGGGGTGAAGGATGTTAAAATTGCTTGTGAACTCTCCTCCTATACGGCTTATGTGATAGACTTTTAACTTCGTACAATACTTCAATGCAATTTATAGAAGACATCTCAAATGAACAACTGTAGGGCAGGATGAAACAAGCCCCAATTGAAAGAAAATGTCAAGATAACTAACAGTATTCAATCTCGTAATTCCCATAGAAATTACAAATCAGAGAGATGGGCAAAAACGGATCCCTGGTCATACCAGAGGTGGGATCAGGTGCCTAGGAGGAGTAAGCATCCCCTGTTGACCGGTCACACCCACCGTGACCCCTACATTCCGATTAGGTAATCAGAGCAATCCGAAGTCAGAGTCAGTGTGTCAAGAACAATTGGTATGAAACACACCAGACAGCATTTAACTTAATGGAAAGTTGTATTGGCAAACTAGATCGTTATAACGACCATAAAATTTGCGAAATGCTGACTTTGGACGAGACTCTACAAAACCCTGTGACATCAACTTCTTTGTCAGTAGCCCGCTTCGATTTAAAAATTGATCATAATCAGAACAAGCTCTTGTGTATCGAATCAGTTGGGATATATAAACACCATATGCAGATGATGATGGAATATTGCCGCATAAATAAGGGAAGTTGACGATGGAGAAATTGAAATCATCCCGTTTGTCATAAAGTTGAGTTGTTAGTTTGTCGCCAGCATCTACTTTCAGTAAAACTTCTAAGTACAAAGCAGAAGTGGAAGACTCTGTGGTGTCTTTTATTCCAAGCTCACTGGAATATATCGAATCGACATATGAATGAAAATGATTATTGTTAATAGACAAAACGTCGTCGATGTATCTAAATGTCGAATTGAAGGCCACAGCAAGAGATTTTTTATTCTCATGTAGAAGCTTTTGTATGAATTCTGCTTCATAAGAATATAAAAATAGGTCAGCTAAGAAGGGAGCATAATTCGTGCCCATGGAAATTCCAACAGACTGTTGGAAGACCTGATTACCAAAGACTACGAAAATATTGTCAATGAGGAATTCTAGCATCTTATTAATATCAACTTCAAAGTATTTGTGCGTGGAATCAGAGTGGTGTTTAACAAAATAATTTTTGGGATGACCAATCACTACATATGAATATTTCCTTTTACCACTTTTGTTGACGAATCAACTGTTAATGATGTCAAAAAGTCTAGTCTTTAACTTATCGTGAGGTATGGTCGTGTAAGGTGTTGTAAATTCATTTTAATGTTGTGAATTTGAGAAAAGTTTTGTGATTTCAAATTCACTAAAAGTTCTTTAGAATTTTTAAGAATCCACATTTGATTTACACCACTTCTGGCATATGTAGTGGCACAGTACTTTTGAAGTTTCTCCTTCACAGCAGTTAATATTTTCGTAAGGAGCAACGATAGGGGCTTAGTAGAACATTGATTGGATCGAGCAATGTATCTTTGTTTGTAAGGGTTTTTGTGGAGTTGGGGGGGTGGGGGTGGTTCCAGTATAGATAAGGTAACTCATATTCATCCGCTTCATTGACTGGGATATTAAATGTATTTAAAACTGAAGCATAATTTTGAAGAACTTCATCTTTTGAAAGGGTAGTTGGAGTATACGTGCAATTAATAAATGTGGAATTAATGTCCAGTTCGTTTAGAATACAGTTGTAATAATGAGCCTTACAAACAAATACAATGTTGTTGCCAGCTTTGTCCGCTGGAACCAAAACACATTCCACATGTAACCTTTCTAACTCATTTATTACTTCTGATTTACTAAACACAGAAGGATAGATGGTACGTATTTTTGTTTTGACATGTCTGATACGGGATTTTAATATTCCTCTTATACTTTTTATCCATTCTGGCAAGGTATCAAATTCTTCTTTTTCAGATTTAGCCCATCGTCTGGCATAATCTTCGACAGAATTCATAATAGATATGAAGTTCTGTCGCCAATTGAAAGACCTAGGTTCTCCGAATTTTGGACTTTTTAAAATAAGTGAAATTTAGATAATTTTTTACTTTATCAACATTACCAGTAATGACATGTCCAGCTGGACTATAGTTAAAAGAAGACGAAGAACAAGAACACGTAGGTGGATTGAGTATAAGATGGTTTATATCTAGGCACTGCAAAGTTTGTAGCTAAAAAGTTTGGATGCAATAGTGGAAGTATATCTGTAGGAAATACAAGGTGTAGACTTGAAATACTCTGGAATGCAAGACTGAACTTTTTTATGACGACAAATGTTGCTTATGTTGACGGAATCAATTCCTTTGTTAGTAAATTTGAGTTTAAGGAACTGGCGGCTAGATTCAGAAGTAATATCACCCAAAACCCGCGGTGATGGGCAACATCCATAATTAAAGAATTCAGTCTATATTCTGGTATGCAAAAATCCACATATGGTCTAGTTTTGGGTTCTTCAAATAACGTATTCAAAACTCTCAATGAAACAAAGTAAAGTTTTGTGCGAATATGATGTGGACCCAATTGACTGTTGACGTAAGGTAAAAGCGAGTCAAGTGTGACATCGTGTATACTAGGTTTTTTTTTTTATGAACGATGTCCATGACTGCGTTTGCGTCCATGTGGTCTGGGGAAGTAAAATGTTTGTAGAGAAGTTGATTACCACCATTATTAATTTGAAACCTTTGAGCCGACATTCTTTTACTGAGTGACCCCTTAGTTTCCCCTACATAAATAAACCCACAGATGTTACTCAATAGCGTAGACATTAGAGGTTTTACAGGTCAGATTATGAAACGTTTTGGTACAGAAACTACGTCCGGTGATATTACTGATAAATAAATTACTGATGATCAATATATCACATGTTTTACAATTTTTTACCAAACATTTAGATATGGAGCACATGGGATCTAAATAGGAATAATCAAAAATGTTTCTTAACAATACCTGACGATCTTTAATTAGAGTAAACGAATTTCCATTTCTGTACCAAAGCTGACTATCTGACGACTGTACATACGATAAATCTTTAATATCCCGAAGGATAATCCTGAGATCAAGCAGAAATGGGGATCGACTGGCCACTCGCTACGAAAGCCTGCATCAAACGTCACCAGACAGGCCCTGATTGGAACCCGCAAGGGAAACGGAAAGTGGATAGCTCAAGGCATACGGCGCATAAGTGTAGGAACTGAGGTGAAGACCGCCAGAGTGACTTGGGCCGAGCTGAAGAGGGCGGACTAGAACCGTGTGCGTTGGGGGAGTGTTGTTGCAGCCTTATGTTCCTCAAAAGGCATAAGAAGAAATTAAAACAGATTGGATAGGAGGATCCAGTTATTATCCTTCAAGTTTGAGTGGCTCTAAGAGGGATGGAAGGTGTTAAATAGCTTGTGCACATTTCTCCTCCTATAAGGTTTATCAGAGTTCATAATGTCTATCTTCCTGTTTATGTTTTCTCTTCCTTACCATACAATGCATTAAAGGAAGAAGTTTAATTTGGAGCACTTTCAATTTGGGCAGCTGGGGAGACATTTGTTTTTCATAATCTCTAGTTTTTAATTCAAACAAGCATTCTGAGTATATTGCAGGTAATACAAAGTCCTCTACCGATAGGACAATTCAGTCGAAAGTAGATCAAGCGTAACAAAACTCAAACTGAAAATATCAAAGATAAAGCCACCTATAAATTTCATTTGAATATCTTCACCCAATGCGGAGAAGAAAAGTCCGGAAAACCGAATCTTGCAATTCATCAAGGGACATATTTCAATCAAAAGTAGGTCAAGCATAACGCTTGTATTTTGGATTATAATTATACCAAAATTCAGTGTTGCTAGTAATGTAATGAATGTAGAGGTTATTATATTATGAACAAGTAATTAGTGAAAGATTATTATACTTATACTTCATTGGTTAGGACACATCAAACAGGTGGGTATGATACCTGCTTTTATCGATAGTGTACAGAACTGCACAGAGGTTATACACGGTGTTTATATATATTTTGCTTTGCAAATTAATGTGAACCATCTTCATTCTGTACTCGCCTGGCAAATTCTTGAATCCGCCCCCAGTGATTGTGACAGTACAGTAGACGAAGCCCTCAGAAGCTTCTATCGTTTCAATATTGTTTTGGCGGAAGAGTTATATATTTAGTATCATTTTCTACAGAGGCCTGGTGGAATTTTGAAGGTGAAGTCCCCACAAGTTCTTGGATCACGCAAAATCTTCATCCAATGCGGAGAAAAGTCCGGAAAACTGAATCTTGCAATTCTTCAAGGGACATACTTCAGTCAAATGTAGGCCAAGCGTAGCTGCATAACAGAAATGCTAAGGTATTTGATTAACCAATGCTAGAAGGTGGAGAAATACTCCCCAACCGCGCGCAGAAAATCTTGCGCCGTAAATTGCTCCCCATTTGCATTACGGGAACTGTAGCGTTATGGTTAAAGACTAAAATATAAAACCGTAACGCTACAGTTCTGCAGCTAGGCCAAGCGTAATGAAACTCAAACATTGATCTGTAATTATCCAAGACAGTCATCTATAAAATTTCAGTCGAATATCTTCATCCAACGCGGAGAAAAGTCTGGAAAACCTCAAGCGGAATGACAGACGGACGGACGTACCGATGATTATTAATACCCTTAGGCAAAGCTGGTTGAGGACTATTTATATAGCATGAGCATTAAGAACTAGGGCGACTAGCCAGACAAGGGATGCTTAGCGTCAGTTCTTCCTTGACTTGGTGTCTAGGGGTCTATTGATGTTCCCATTGGTACTCCATGTGAGTGTGATTCTCTGTCAGGATCTCTTATTCATTTTCATCCACAAATGTAATTTTAAATATGCAATAAAAATATAAACTTTTTGTTTGCATATATCATAAAGAATTAATTCACATTGCAAAACTTTATTAAAGGGATTACTTCTATCTGCTTGTTTGATATGACAAACATTCAGTGAATATATGTATACCTGAATATAAATTACTCAATCTGTTATAAAGAAAAAAAAAGGTATATAAAAATTGTGGTACTTGTAATGGGAAACTAGCTTTTTTTTTTTTTTTTTTTTTTTTTACTTAAAACATGCATGGGACACTAACTTTTTCTTAAAGACGTTTGTATGGGACACATTGAATTTTCAAATGCATCGGTCCCACCCCGGTAATAAATACTACATGGTCCCTAAGCATGAGGTCCGGCACATTTAACTACAGAAGTGTTAATGGGGTTATCCTACAAAATAAATATACATGCAATGTGCAGAATAATCAAATATAACAAATATTTAGCATTCCTGACTTGATTTCATCATAAAGCGATTTCAGCGATGTATTTTCCTCCGCTACTGAGTAAAAAACATTTTAGTCCGCCTCACTAAGGTGACCTACTGGTCTGCGTCCGTCGTCGTGCGATGTGCATTAACAATGGAACATTTATAACTTCTTCATTACTACCATTCCAATTATTTTCAAATTTGATATTTGGACAAAAGGGACACATATTGTAAATTTCAGGACTCGGACCCAGGGGCCTTAGAGGCAGGACAAAAACTGTCAAAAATGGATCAATTTGAAAAAATATCTTCTCAAAAAGCGCACAATAATCATATAGAGTCATGGTCCCCGGGTATAGGTGCTGACTCCAGGGTGGGGCAAAACTTGGTACATGTATATATTTCATGTGTAAAACATTTAAATAAGTGTCATGCTATTGATACTAAATTGATATTTTAGAAGGAGCACGTATCCCCTTAACAAAATTGTAAATTTTCATGATCCCAGGGATAGGAGTTTTGGTTTCAATGTGAGACCAAATTATCATAGTGATTAATGTCTTTATCATTTGAAAGACTTCTTTAAGTTTGTTGAATATTTTAGGAAAAGCAGAACGGGATGTACAAAAATTGTGAATATCGGAAGCTAAAAGTTCCGACTCTAGAGGAGACCCAAAATAGACATATAGTGTTAACGTATATTATGTACATTATGTTGTAAATAGAGTTTTCACTTTCAGAAGGGAGGGGGGGGGGGGGGGGGAAATTTGTGTTGTAAGAATACATTTTGTTTATATTATTAGTTAGCATAGGTATGCAGAACTGGAAAATTATTCTAAATTTCATAGCTCTTGGGGCTAGCAAGGGGACTTGCTCCTGTTAAAATAATAATTGTAAACAATACTACAAATGTATATACACTATAATATTATAATATTGTTTACATTTCTTTAACGGGAGAAAGTCCTTGTGGGGCTTTTATGTAGCTAATACTCAGGTAAGCGAGAAGTTTGCGTCCCATTCTAGAAATGTTCACCAGCTCTATAGGTCAGTAGGTGTAGTGCAAACACTTTGACCTGTGCGTGGCGCTCACCTTTACAACATCTATCGTAAAACTGGACCTTTTTAAAAGGTCATATCTGAAAGACCAGTCTCTAATTACAGGTGCTTAAGTTAGTAATGTAACAGATAAACCTATTTAAAGAGAGAGTATACATGTAGTTCATTTTGTATTGGTGATTTTTTTTTTCCTCACCCCAAATCATCTTATTCCTTTCTAACATTGTAAGTAAGATGATGATGATGATGATGACAATAATAATAATTTTGAAAAAAAATCAACTTTGAAATGATTGCATGCTCGTCTAAAGTTATACTAAGGGACGACTTACATCGCAGGTGGAATGCAGAGGACGTAGTATGAAGATCAAAAACTTGGTGGAAAGAATGCACAGAATATGTTATCATTACAAGAAATGACTTGCACGAGTCGTTTGGGCTCGTTTTAATTCTTTTAAAAATTTGAACAAAGTAACATTTACTATCCCTTTTTAAACGTCTTCAGTTTGCCGGAATCGAGAATAAGCCCGGGACGTCCCGTTGTGAAGCAAGCAGCCTAACCACTAAGCTACTGCCACAGACTCTCGACATTTTAAATATATATGATTAAAAAATGTCTTCCTGTAAACAAACTGTGATTAGTTTGTTGAAATGAAGACAATTATCATTATTATTATTATTATTAATATTATTATTATTATGTAAGCCTTGTCGTATGTCCAAGTTACAAGTACTAACAGAGGAAGCGATAAGCTTGCAAAGTATGTCATAAGGATATGTGTGTACAATTATGTAAACGTCCCCCTCCCGATATTTTTGTAATTTCTAGAACTTCAGAACCTCAAAAGAAACTCTTAAGTTTCTTTGTGTCTTATGTCAGCCTCTCTCTCTCTCTCTCTCCCCCCCCCCCCCCCCCCCAACCTTCCGGGGGATCTTATGGGTAAATTTGTAGAATTTATTCTATACTGTTACTAGTGTGGCCATTTACAGTGACATTTCCGTAAAAGGCGAGTATGGTTTTTAAAATATCTATTGTTGGCTTAGCCTGACTGCACTGTGACCTTTGACGTACGAAAAGTATTAAAGGTGTGATGGAACCGCGATTTATCGAAATGGAAGAATGGTTTTTATGGTGGAAATTTGGACGTACCGGTACATGGTATGCATATTACTCATACTGTGGGGAGGGGGTGCATTCACCTACTCTCAGTCATATATATATTGTTTAAAACATTAGCTCTGGTCGAGCGAATTTCCCAAAGGCTGACGAATGTAAAACATTTATCATAATGCTTGTTTTCCGTGTCGTACACCATTTCATTCCACGCTTGTATTTCGGATTATAATTATCGAATTATAACTGTATACCAAAATTCAGTGTTGCTAGTAATATAATGCATGTAGAGATTAATATATTATGAACAAGTAATTAGTGAAAAATGATTATACTTATACTTCATTGGTTAGGACACTTCAAACAGATGGGTATGATATCTGCTTTTATCGATAATGTACAGAACTGCACAGAGGTTATACACGGTGTTTATATATATTTTGCTTTGCAAATTAATGTGAACCATCTTCATTCTGTACTCTCCTGGCAAATTCTTGAATCCGCCCTAGTGATTGTGAGAGTACAGTGGACGAAGCCCCCAGAAACTTCTATCGTTTCAATATTGTTGGGCGGAAGAGTGATATATTTATTATCATTTCCCACCAGGGTGGAATTTTGGAGGTGAAGCGCCCACAAGTTCTTGGGTCACGCAAATAAAAATGGAATGCAAGATCTATTAGAGGGTATATTGGATTATGTATCTTGCAATTCATCTCCACGCAAATAAAAGAGTGGGTTCCGTCCTTATTTCATTATGTAGGATAGTGGACACCCGCCCCCTCATTTCTTTTTTTTTTCTCTCGATCCCAGAAATTTTACGCACGTGTTATAATATCATACAGACCTAAATCCATACCCAGTACGTTGCTCACCCCTCCCTCACCACCTTCAAATGCAACTCGTAGTGTTTTATTAGATAATTATTATTATTATTACTTTGATTAATTACAGAAAACATTATCTAAATGTTTTAATTCCATTTCAGTATCGGGGAAAAATAAGTCTTAAGTTTTTAACGCGGCATTCCTTTATATCCTGGATCCACCTCTGTGATTGTATAGAGGAAATTGAGAAATGTTGACAGTTGCATCCGACGTCACATTGCGTATATATACATACGAGTACGTATGCCCTTGTTATGGAACCTGGTATTTACACCAAAAGTTGTGCTTGCGAAATTTTGGAATTGTGTAAAGAATGAACCTCAAGAAAAGGTATACATCTGAACCCCCCCCCCCCCCAACAAAAAAAACCCCCAAAAACAAAACAATGAAAAACAGTTGACATAAGAAAAGGAAGTCTGTGATAAACATATGACTAAATACGACGATACAATATATATATATATATATATATATATATATATATATATATATATATATATTATTCTTACTAGGTTTAAAGGCTGAATGACACCGAAAAATCAGTCTTAATTTTGTTGCACAGATGTTGAATGAGTAATGAAGAAAAATACTCCACAATTTGCAGAGGTCTTCAAAGTTAACCAGACTTCAAAAGACACTCTACTACCTTCCTATTTAAAATTTGAGATCATCTGCTGGAGGATAGCCACAACGGACGTGTCACCTCTGACAAAACACCTGCATTACCTGTGGCCTGTGTCAGTTTGACAGGAAATGTGTGAATATGTGGTGCTGTTCTGACCCTTTTCAATGTATCTACTTAATTAATCTTTGTCTTACTTATTACACGCTATTAATTTCATTAGTGATTTATAATAAATTTTACATAAATTTTCCCGAAAATCGTATTTATCCACTGATATCTTACAAAAAGCGTATGGTTCGTAACACTTTTATTTCCTTTGTGATTCAAGATGATGCGATATATTAATTATTATTATTTTTTGTAATCCGCCTGTATTTAGTTAAAATCAATGATTGTTGTATAGAAGTAAATGTTAAACTTTCAAAGACTCTTCTTTATAACAGATCATCACGTGGTCGTCTTTTTAAATTGCTATGAAATCTGATTTCCTTCCGATGGTGGAAATAAACTAGGACCACACAGACTGCTGTTTGTGATAGTATTACATGGAGTCACTACGTATATCATTCATTTAATAATAATAATAAAAAAGAAATTATCGTTATATCGTGATCATGCTAAAATGTAGCAGGCCTCCGACAAGTGTCTCTTGACAATTCAAGTGAGATTTTGTTCCATGCCATTATACGTGGTTATATATACATGAATTGCATATTGGAAAGGAGAAGCCAATATATTTCTTTAATGTTACACATCCTCAGTCACAGTGCATTGTATACTTTGTTCTGGAACTCTTAGTCTGGAACATTTTTTTTTTAGTCGAGGCAAGAGCGGCTGTCCAATGCCAAAATGACTATAGTTGTTTAATAAACAATATTTTACTATCTACAGTATAAACAATATACAACAATGTATTGTGCAGCGGGCAACATGCATCTATATAAGACTTTTTCTTTGAATGACTATAATTGTCCGTTAATTGATGGGTGATGATTTTCCTGCAAGAGACAGATATGTCATATTTTGGTTCTATATTATACATGTACATGTAATATACAATGTACACGTGTACTGTGTGTGTCTACGTAAGCTGACTGACCTTGACACATCCAATTTACCAGCATCCTCACAATGTCAAGGTTATGTGATTACGTACCTCCACACAAACTTGGCATGGACGTAAGTAATCACAAAACCTTGACATTACATGGTGAGGACGATTTGAATATATATTTTAACCCCCCCCCCCCTAAAAAAAACAACCCCAAAAAAAAAACTTATGGAGGATGCAGCGTAGAGATGAAGTATAAACAGCATGTTGTGATCATAGAATTGTGCAATTGGCAATAAAAGGTCGAATGTAATAGATTAAACAGAAAATGAACATAGGACAGTGAACAAGATTTGAAAAAACATGTACATTACTAGCGCATTTCATGGATACATTATTATATGGACATATCAACAAAATAAAAATAACTTACATTGTACTTCGAGTTAAAATTGTCAGTTTATGTACACTCTACTCAATGTGCACGTGGCATATTATTGTGGAAATCAATATTGTTCTGTCATGAGTGCACAAACTACACATTCAAACATATTTTATAAAATTTACAATACTTAACTCAGGGAGGGGGGAAGGCCAATTAATCTCAATCCAAAACAAAAACACAAAAAAACAAACAAACAAACCAAAACAAAACAAACAAACAAACAAAAAAAACAACAACAAAAAAACCAAATAGTCAGAACACCGTTTGCAGTTATTTTGTAATAGAAAAAAAAATCAATTCATCGCTATATTTTTATCCCAAAATTGTTTTTGCATGATTTAAAACAACTCTGAAAATTGGGGTTGAATCTGTTACATTTTAAACTATGTACATCGCAATGTCCACAATTTTGTGATACAAAACTTATATTCACAGTTCGTGTCAACACAAGAGTTAAAAATTCCGAAACGGGAGGTCCCATTAAGTGAAGTCACACGATGCCATATGTCAAAAAGACCTCGTCAAACGACATGTGTGCACTTCCTACTAAGTATATAAAAACAAATACAGTATATGGATGAAGTTGAATTGGTTGGGATAATATAATTTCCATTATGTGTCTTCTTTTTTTTTTATTGATATATTCCATATTTTTCTAATTGTTGTAATTACATGTATATTCAGGTGACGACATTCAACAAGCATGTCTGACATTATAACCTTTGTCTACTTTCACCATTCGCCCTGCATAGAGGCTAATTAATTATTGTGACTCGTTAGGTGTGATAATTAACGAGCTGAACTGTCACAGAGGCCATAAACTTGCTGTCCCACAGAAGGTTGGGTCATATTTTGCAGGGGAAAAAAAAGATTTTGCCACTTTCTACTGATATTTACAGAACAGTGTAACAAATACATGATAGGTTCTAAATAAAATTCCTCAAAATTTTCAATTAAATTTCTGTATGACTTATCTGAGCTAAAACAGTTGGAAGTCTTTCTGGGTCTGTGACAAACATCTAACTACCACGTTACCACATGTAATAAATATCAATAGTTTGAAATATACATAGATTTCCTAAACAGTTTGTTTTCGAATGATATATATCTTTTGCATGCAAAGTAAAGAGAAGACGAGGCTGTGATTGGACTGAAATCGACAGCCATAGTGAAGAGTATCTTCCAGTGTAAGCAGGTGCAACTACAACCAATAGTCTAACTACTGCTGGAACACTTCATTCTCCAGTTGCAACACAGGCAACTCTTTGGATGAAAATTTCCCTACACGTCCAAAACCTAGAGAGTGAGGCTTCAGGTAAGATTAAGTGTTGAATCGGTGAAAAGAACTAAGATATTTTATAGACACAATATGAAAATGGATTTAATTCTATTCTTAGAATTCAAATCCCGCAAGGTTATGTCGAGATATCATTACTATTTTGCCGAAATTAACTTTTTTATTTTTATTTTTATTTTTTTTTTTTAATAGTTTTAATATTCAGCCGTTTTATGATAACTGTTTTACATGTACAATTGTGACTGACTGCAATCTTTTATTATGAAAGATTTATTTCAGTCAATTATTTAAACCCCATTCATGCACCAACGTGAAAGTGATCGTAGATAAGGCATAGATTATCATTTTCTATACATGTTGATCTGCTGTTCGATCTTTTGGTAGATGAAGCATAAAAGAACTTTTATCCTGCGAGTCTATCAGAGAATATAAATCTAATGGTGCCTCATTGATATTAAGTGACAATGATTATTGAGTGCTGAGTTCAACTTCAAGAAATTATCAGAAATATTATGAGGTTGTGTTTGTACAGAGTGGGTGTCTTTGTAAGGGTGTAATGACGAGGAACTGTTAAATAGACTTGCTTTGGCCGTTAGGCTGACAGTCTCAGTGTTTTATTGATATATATGACATGCCCCTGTAGGTTCTTTATTTGGAGCAGATGTTGAGCTACATGTAACTAGACATAGATGGTGATTTTACAGTTCTGTCATCTCACAAGGTCTGTTCTTTTAAATTTTTGTTGAATGATTTTTATTTTCCTGCAGCTGAACATTGTCAAATTATATCCGCCATCATGCGATATTTGGTTATCTTGTAAATAATACGTAGATCAACTGAACTAACAATATGTCTGCCACTATCAAACTAATCATTTCATCCGACAGGAAATGTGAGTGAAAAGACGTTTTATACATAAATGCACAAAATCGATTCCGTAAAATAAAGAACACAATTCATTAACTGAAATAAAATCAGTTTGATTGTCATGTATTGAAACGCTGCGAAATGGCTATTGACAATGGTAGCAAGTAGATTGCACGATTTCTGCAGAACGACGTGAATACAATCGAACTCTGTAGACAGCATGCAAATTTAAATGAGTTTTTCAATTAATTCATGTCTGTTTTAAATGAGTGCAAAAATTATTACAATTATCTTTTAAATTAGTTGAAGGTTAAAGTCTGAATAATTTTTTGTTTAAATGTTTAGATACGGGTAGTTTGTAATATGGATACAAAAACAACGAAATCATGGCCAATTGTGTCAATTATCCCGTGCTTCCATTGTTTTTATATCTCCATACAAACATCAAACTAAGAACTAAGTTACTGCAAAGTACGTGCGCGCGCGTGTGTGTGCACGTATGTGAAGTTGACAGAATGTTCATACTTTTAGCTACTAGTAAGACTTACTATACATGTATCTGTAGTATGCATCAAACCAAATTGTCAACCACTAGATATGGCAGTAGAAGTTTGGCAAATAATCAGGCGAGCTTAACTTTCCCTTGATTTACTTGACGTCATTTTGAAATGCATGGTAGTCAGTGTGAAAAGGTCAAGATAACTAACAGTATTCAATCTCGTAATTCCTATAGAAAACACTAATCAGAGAGATGGGCAAACACGGACCCCTGGTCATACCAGAGGTGGGATCAGGTGCCTAGAAGGAGTATACCAAATGTTATTCATTACAGTGTTCTCTCGTTCTTTTTCTTTATGAGATTAGCTTCAAGTTCTTTACTCAAGACTTCATCTTGCGGTAGAATTTAACATGTGTACAATATATTGTCATGGATATCAGAAAAAAGACAGGTGGTCTGATTCAGGACAAATATGAGAAAATACCAATATAATGTACACTAAATAGACCAATAAATTGCTAAAAACGGAGAATGACAGCTATCATAATATGCCATACATTTTGTGAATTCAAAAGCCTTAGAAATGTATTTACCAAGATTACAAATGTCTTTTGACATTGTTGACACTTAACAGTTGTATAAATTTAAACATTGAGGGTCTGTACCAATACTATTTTTTAACCAGTCATGTGCGTAGTTCCTTAAAAACTGAACATACTAAGATAAAATGGAATTCATTCTTCGGTATCTTACAGACAATTTTTGTTATACCGTTTGACACTGCGGTATGATTTTATATCTACCAGTCTCGACGGCCATATTGTAGGATGATGGCCTAAGTTTTGAAATATACTCTTTACACAATTTGATACTGACAATGCCAAATAAAATTGTAAACATAAATTAACTACTATATTGTAAATACTTGTAAATAATACCTACTGTGCGCATTATTATCTTTATTCAAATGTTATAATTAGGTATTATGAAAAATTGTTTATGGAAAATATGAAATATTATTCATGGAAAATATTTAAAAATGGAAACGTTTGTTCAAAACAAAAACAAAAAATAACTTAAGTGCAAACACATATCAATCACTAATACCGTCTATCACAGACTTGAGCTTAAATATTATGCCATGTGAAACGTTGCAATATTCGATCTTTCCAACTATAAGTCTCTATTTGTAATGTATGTTTCACAATTTGCAACGCTTTTTTCCTCTATAAATGTCCATTTGTATTGTAAATTTTTATGTGTATTGATTTTTTTTCCATCTGTGTTCTGTAATTGTATTTTTACATCTTTGTATTTGCATTTATTTTTATTCTACATGTATATTTCGTTATTTGTATTGTATTATTTTCATTTATATTGTAAAATACTACATTTGTATTCAGTAATATTCAATTTATATAGTTTGTGAATTCATTAGAAGTAGTTTGTATTCGATAAAAACTCCGTGGGGATCCGGGTTAGAATAGGTCCTCAGTACCCCTTGCTTGTCGTAAGAGGCGACTAAATGGGGCGGTCCTTCGGATGAGACGCAAAAACCGAGGCCCCGTGTCACAGCAGGTGTGACACGATAAAGATCCCTCCCTATCAAAGGCCCTATGCGCCGAGAATAGGCCTAAATGTTGCAGCCCTTCACCGGCAATGGTGACGTCCCCACATGAGTGAAAGATTCTCAAGCGGGGCGTAAAACGGTATACAATCAATCAATATTCGATAAAATTTTATTATTGAATACAAACGGAATTTACATACAATATAAATTGAAAGAGTACACAATACCAATGAAAATTATACGATATAAATAAAACAATACAGAATTAAAATGTACAATTATAAATTGCTGTCGGTAAATATACATTATATGTTTATTTATGATCAATTGAAAAATGCATAAGGGGGTGGGGGGGGGGGGGGGGGGGGGGGGGGGGGTGAATATTTTTTGTACAAAATACGAAATTGAAATGGACAATTATACAACACAAATGGACATTTATCAATTGCTATCAAAAATATACATTGTATATTTATTCATGATCAATTGAAAAATATAAATGGGGGAAAACTTGAATATTTTTTGTTTGTTTGTTTTAACAAAATACGGAATTAAAATGGACAAGTATACAATACAAATGGACAATTATAAATTTCTAACAGAAAATATACATTGATCAATTAAAGAATACAAATGGAGAAAATCGAATATTTTTGTTTGTTTTGTTTTGTTTTTGGATGATGACAGAGTGTGATGCTGTGGTGTGGTCATTTACGTCTCTGGTCACTTTGTTCACTGACTTCTACACCGTAGTGTCTCTGATTCACATGTACTTCCTGTCTAAACGCTTTTGACGTCGTATAACTGTATCTTGTCCAAAACTGTGCACAAGGAAGCTGTACTATATTATCTGCATACAGCTATAAGACATGTATAAGAGCACCTGTCCGGTGACAACCTTCTTCCTTGAACAAACAAAGAATCATTTAAACTGATTTCAATTACCACAGGAGAGATTTACACCTCAACGTCAACAAAGAATCCCTGACTAAAAATACCCCTTCGTTCAGCTAGGAAATTTACAATCTCATAAACAGGGTACCCCAGGACTAGGGGGATACTTTACGGGGCAGGTGAGAAAAAGAGGGTCTTTTTGCTCAGGGAGTGTCAGGATAAGTTACAACCACCACCGTCTCCTTGCCAATTAAATTTTATTCGCCTGGAGGGTTTAGCCTCAAAATGGTAATGAAAGAAACTTTTGTCAATCGCTTTCTTTGGATACAGTTTAACAGTTCAACGATGAAATCCGAGAAAGGCTTAGTTTGCTTTTATTGACAGTTTATTTTAGAAGGTTATAACCCCTAATTTCACTCTAAGGCATTAAAATTACAAGCTCGTGTGTCAAATTTATTAAATCCGATGAAAAAATTAAGGCTTGTGTAAAGAATACTTTTAGACCGCATAGAGAACATAATTGTTAATAATTATGTAGTGATGACATCTCAAGAAAACTTTGCTGAAAATTTGCGAGCTTTTTATTCAAAGATGGCCATAAAATGCCTAATTATATCTTTTAGGAAGGTCAGATAAGAGCAAGTGCTATTGTTCCCCTTGCATTGGGGCTCTCTGCAATGGCCATCCATCATGTCGCCACAGAAAATTTTAGAAAGTTATCATATTTCAAACAATTAAACACCACATCTTTTATATGACTCAAATTGATTTTTAATAAGTAGTCGTGTGTCGATGTATAAGCACGAAAATATGCGTTTTTACATTCAATAATAACCATACCAAAACGTTAGTCACTCATGCAGTGCGATTACACTCGGGCCACGCACTAATGAATGTTAGACAGCAGAATTACCCCGTAATGTCAGTTTTTAAATTCGTTTGCGTATTCTATTTATCTATTTTTTTTAAATTAGGTAGTTACCTTCCTGTTTTACAGATATTTGGTATTCTTCAGTGTTTATCATGTGCAGTTTGTAGTGGTGTCTAGAGATCTACAATTTTTTAATAATTTTTTTTTTTAAGTGAAATAAATCTATTGTAAATTTTTAACAAAAAAAGCATGTTGATTATTAGATTATTTATCAAATGTGCTCCATTATAATTTGTTAAAAGAAATATTGAATTTTAAAAATGTTAATTGTACCCATACACACGCATAGAAGGGTGAAAATTGGAGAAATCTCTTAAAATATTTAGCGAAGAATTAGCTTGATACTAGTACCGTCGCTAACACGACTTGATTAGAAGACATAGGTTAAATTCTCTACATTAACAATGTATTGCGATGCAATAGTAGCACTTTATTGCTTGGTACAAGCTTGTTCCGATTGCAGCAACAGTGGCTCAACAGTTTGGGGTGTACGGTCGCTCTGTGATTATATCGCCCTGGACCCGATTTCGCCTCTCATTATAACACCCGGAACTTTTAGTGTCGCCATTATTTGGTTATGAAGATGTCAGACTAAATCTACTTCACATTCCCCCCGGTGTCCCTATTTAGACCATCCGGAGTTTATTTGATTCTGGTATTTTCTTTTTCTCTTTTCCCTGATGATAAAATTCGTAGTATAGTTTGACTTTATGTCCGTCTCTGCAGGTCGCTATTGAAGTCTCGTCGAAGGGCAATAAATTTCATACCTATTATCCGACCTCTCTTTGTGTAACCGTAATTGTGAAGAAAATAGCAATCTCCCCAGGGTGGATTCTCAGCTAATGTTTGGAGAAACAACTCTTGTAAGTCAATGGACCAAAAGAGGATAAAGAGATCAAACATACATTGAGTCACTGTATTTATCTTACACAATACACTCAGTGCAGCACCACTTCACTACAGGTGAATTTAGACAACGCCATAAGGTAAGATATCTTATTCAAAAATGTATGTTAATATTACAATAAAAAATAAATAAATTTACTTTGGATATAGAGACTGAAAACGGACTTAATTCAAAAAAAGAAAAAGAACTACTAACATAAATACGCTATCTGTAGTTTATTTTCAAGCATAACATACGGAAGAAAATAATAAATGAATAAAAAAAAAATATAAAAAACTAAAATCATATTCTATTCTGATCTGCAAATTTTAACGATATGTGCTTTATCAATCCGATTGAGAGTCATCAATAATATTTAACAGATAATTCACGACTTTATGTAAATCACATCTCTCTGTCTGTAATGTTTAAGCTTTCTCTCCGTGTGCCAGTACGCTCGTGGTTTTAGGTGGATGTTCTTTCATCTCTGCCTTTGAATAAAAGTCATAAAATATCCTCAATATGACAGGTCTTATGCCAGTGTGTATAATATCTTTATTCAAATGATTTATTTTATAAAAGTTAAACGGTATTCTCTGTTGAGTTTTATAAATAGCCATCAAATGAAGTGACGGCATTGAGCTTGTCTTTACGCTTCGTCTCTCAGGGCTTGAATATTGATGGTGTGATGCGTCACTTTAATAATTTTAATACTTTTTTTTTCAATCATTGAGAACTATTGGACATCTGTGGACGTTATATTGATTTGAGAGATTCAAGGAAAATAGGTATATATTTTTTATGAGAGTTTGCTTTTGTGAGAAATATTGTTATTGCAAATTGATTTCGTTCTTGAATAATAGATTAATATATATTAAGGCGTGTTGTCGGAATGAAACAAAACCCCATCAAAATCTTCAATTGTACATGAAACTTGGGAATTATTTTCATTGCCGTGGAAGTAGGACAAGGTTTTTTCTTCAAACTTCATTTTGAAACTATGAAAGTTGGACACATACAGCGATGTCGGAACACATCTTTGGGAGATGTGGAACCCTGAGGCCGATGGGAGTTAAGTCCCTTTGTTTCCAGATTACGTAGGATCTGTGGAAGTTTGAGAAGTGTACTTGGTTAGCCTTATCAAGGATTTGATTTCAGGGGATGGACATTGAAATTGAACGAACATAAACTTTTTAAAAAGAGCATTAGTACTGGATTATCGCGGCCCCTGACTCATGATTTTGTTTTCTAAAAACTTAGTTCTGTAAGTGCTTTAAAGCTAAATCTTATTTCACTTTTGTAATGACCGACTTTGAATCCGTAGTAATCGGGGACTTTCTTATCCCGTATTAAAGAGTCAGTTTATTTTCTAATTGTTAGAGTTTGTTTAAAAAAAAAAAGAACTTGATCGAAAAAGAAATAGTCGTATTTCAATTAACACCCCTATTTCATTACAACGTACATCCAAAGAAGGTAAGAAAATGCCATTTTTCCACTCTAAAATTAAGTACTAATACTTTGAAAGTAAATGTATTGAGTCATACTTCAACAACTATGAAATGGAAAATTGATTTGGTTAGTAGATTTAAACGTATGGAAATTAAAAGTAAAACCGTCAATGTTTGCTTGCTTGAGGATACAGTTTTTATTAATTAATATGCTATTGACTTGCATTCATTTTCATTTGCGTTGAACACATACTTAGTAATGTCTAAGTAGGAAAGTACTAGTAATACTGTTCTCTTGAGAAATCACGCAGTATATTGGACAGACGGTCGTGGGAAATGGGGGGCACTGGGATATTGAAGATCTATCGCTAATAAGGTAAATACAAATATGGAGATCTTTTTATCAGGTGATAAAAGCGGAATGAGCCAAGTTGGCCATATACATTTGCACATACAATAGTTAACATGGTGAATGTGTGAACAGATATGACCGAGATAGAAAGAGGCTGAAGGAACGTTGCGGAAAGGTTATTTTGAATTCTTTGTTATATTTTAGGTGGTTTACTTAGATGTATTTCGTTGAATTTTTTCTCTCTCCACATTTTACTCTTTCTCTTTCTTTAAGATGGAGTCAACTTCATTTCAAAAGTTTTTTATTTCACCGGATAGGATTTTGTGTGCATACTATGTTAAAGTGTTGAGATATCACATTTCTTGTTGTAAACCCGGCTAAGCTGGTTGACAAAATACAATGGCAGATATTATATAAGACGTTCTGTGCTGCGATAAATAGGATATGAACTGTTGATTATCAAATTAAAAAAAAGTTTTGTATGAATTAATTTCTCATTTTCTCTAGCTTATTTCTTTCACAGTTTCAATTGTTCATTGTGCGATATTGATATCTGGCATTATTAAGTATTTTATGTATTCTGTATATTTTTGATTTGCATTTTAGTATAGTGTAATGCGCTTTAGATTATATTTAAATAAGGCACTATGTAAGTGCATTATCATTATTATTACTATTAATTATCGGGTTTGTTAAGATCGCGTGTCATAAAAATGCGGTCACAGATCTTTCAAAAATACGGAATAATAAATTTTGACATCATTTTTATATAAATTGATTCGCATACTGAATAAGTATCTCCTATTTACACGCATTTTGAATATTGTGTATACGCGGATATAATTCTTGATATTATCATGATTAGATTGTACACAGTCTTTAATCGATCATTACGATTCTAGAATTTCATGCTACCTGTATATGAATCACATTTACTTTTAAATTTCCTCCTGTGTATTACCACATGCATGCACCAACAGGTTTATCAATTAAGCTGTAGCAAAGTTGTAAAACTGTATGCTTACATTGACATAAAATATTTTTTTCACAGATGTACTTTTGCAAAATGTTGTAATACCCATTGCATAGATTTACATTTGATTGATGCAAATGAATTGTAAGAAATTAAAACTGTCACATGTAAGAAGGCAGAGTCACTGATTTAGAATTGGTTCAGAAGTTCGCATTACTTGCAACAACAGACTTTTATGACCCAAGAGGCTTCAACATTTAAATCAATCCCATTGTTACCTATGTAATTCAGCAACATGTTTCAAAACACCTAATAGAAAAAAGAACATCTTTATTTCTTTTCATCTTTGTGATTTTTCTATTTAGTGTCATGTCTTCCCTTAATCCCGGACTATAATCATGTCCTCTAAATTGACCCAAAAGAATGAATCACAGTCAGTGGGGCCATCATATGTTATATAATTAATGTTACCCCTAGGGAGTGGACATGGGGTCTTGGTTATTATTGGTGTTTATCCCGACCCATCGTACTAAATTCAAACTGGCAGGACACTAGACCCGTTTGATCACTCAATATGACACTTGATCAGGAACAAATCGCCTGGAATTAATAACACCCTTGTCTTTTGATTCTATCTGAAAATTCTTTTTGCCCAGAATCCCCGTATGTAGAGATGAACTAAAATTTGTGTTCTATGATGTAAAATTTTGGGTGAGTTTTTACCATCTCAATTGCATTATCTATTTGAGGTCTGAATATGAATTCCATGCTTTATGACGGCGTGTGATCTTGACTTATTTTCCCAAATTGTTTTCGTGCATTTATGGACTATTATAAAATTTCCTTATTAACAATGTTGTTTTAAATATTGTCTAATATTTATATTAAACTTTAAAGACTATTGAGGAAGAGGTTTTAAAATAAATTGCTTCTAAAGATTAAACAATACCGCTGTCGTGTCATCATAAAAAAAAATAATGAAGAGGGACGGTGTTGATTTCAAAAGTAGGGTCTTATTCCTGTTTTTGTCGACAGATTGGCGGATTTTCCGCTGGCAGAAGATTCTTCCCTAGAGAGTTTTTTCTCTCCGTGTTGAGACACTTCACAGGTTCAAGTGCATTATATATTTTTTATTTAATTAGATCATTTCGCTAAACACAAAGAGAAGAAAGGTGTTTCTGTTGGTTTACCTTTAAGCTCTGTCAATTTGAAATTCATATATTAATGGGAACTTAAGGTGCAGAAAACTTATAGGACAGCTGTATTATTATCATTGGAGCTACAGGTGAGGAATTTCAAAGTTTCCAAATCAAATATTCTGAGCAGTAAAATTAAAATACACCGTGAAATTATAATTAATTGAAATTGTGTGAGGGGTGGGCTTTTCCTTTTTCTTTTTTTTTTCAATGTCAAATGGATTTAGTTTAAAAAAAAAATAATAACTTTATTTTAATAGAGTACATGTTGGTTGTGTCTACCAGTCTAATAGGACATGTTGATATTGGGGTTAATTTCTTCTCAAAAAGTTGTTGGAACTTCAAAGCATTTTATCACAAGAGTAGATGCTACTGACATAATACAGTTCTTGTGAGGTATTATGTATGAGACGTACAATTTACCTTTTTCTTCATTACATGTACTACACACGTATTTGTAGTCTGAAATTAGGGGGGGGGGGGGGGGCATATACTTTATATACCAGTGAATAAAATTTAATTTGCCCATTTTGACAGATGTGATAAGCAACAATTTATCATTTTCTTGTTGTCTCTAGTAGTTCTACTGACTATTAAAGAAAAAATTTCAGATTTTTATCATATATATATATATATATATATATAGTAACATAAATTTTCATTATAATATTTTGGTGAAATATTCTGAGATCTTTATTTCAATGAAAAACTTCTTGATTTATTACAGACTGCTAATAAAATGGACGAATGTGATATTCAGACATGCAATTGGCCTAATGAAAAATAACTGAGGTTTTAGTGGGAGAAAGCAAGTGTATAAGAGGCACTTGGAATAAGGGAGAGATAACTCTTGAAATAGTTTATCCCTGTTTGTGTGACAAGACATAAGTTGACATGGATGCTTTTAATTCTCATTAAGTTGTTAAGGATTATCTACATCTTCTTCAAGTATGTGATTATTCCGTAAGTGTGAAAGATTACAAAACACCAGAGTGTGGAATGTACAATATACATAAACATTCTTTGAAATTTGAAAATCCATTTTCATTTATTTTGATTACAATTATGTTCCTAAAATATTAATAGGCATGGGGTTACTTGTAGAACCATAGTAATTTAAATGAAAATCCCCTTTAAACTTTTTCTTGACCTAGTCTACATCGAAACAATGCGGAATGTATTAGAATCAGCTTAATTACATGTACCACATTGCTTAGTATCTACATTAATTAACACAATTGTTGGTTAATTGCTATATGTCCATTTGAATTTTAAAGAAGATATTTATTGCCCTAATGGTCTTTTTAGTGGTAATAAAAAGTAATAATGCTGATGGCCCTTGAGACTTAACAAATAAAACATGCTTTACATCATATAAATTATATGCCTTACATCATATAAATCATATGCTTTACATCATATAAATTATAACTTTCTTTTTTAAGTAAAAAAAACCCATAATGAATTGGATTGTAAAAGCTTGTAAAACTTAAAATTTGTACTTAGTATTCACATGTAAACAGAGGTTGCTTTTGATCAGCGGATATACTTGTATGTCAATAAAACCAATCTGACCCATGCTGTTCTTGTTTATAACTATTCAAATAATTTGGACAATGCAATCAGACGGTCAATAGAACCAAAGCAAGTTTGATTAATCCTACTGAAAACCCTAACTTTCCCCCCATGGAGTCTTGCTTAACCCCCCCCCCCCCCCCGGCCGAACTTTCTCCTCTGACACTTAAGTTTCTTGTATCCTGGGTATAGAGAGTCCCCACAGCTTCTGACCACTGCCTCTAATTGACAAACAGAGTCAACAAGCCAAGCAGTCAATATTTGCCATGCTTCCTGTTTGTTAAGGAGGATTTAAATGGTCATTGTAGCATTTTGGGACAATATTGACACTGTTTGAGTGAGAGTCACACTAGATTATACCTACTGAGTCTTTTACATGGGTATTCACTTGTCAAACACCTCTGGAGTGTTGGTCTAACATCTTGTATATTTTCTTGCAGGGTCCATTTCTGATCATTTGACCAGAGCTGGTCAGACTGTTTCCTTCAATTATAGATCAAGGTAAGCCATAACATTACTTATCATAATTAATCAATTAACATATAGGATTTTTTTTTAATTCAGGTAAACATTGAATTGGTATGCACATACACTGGTACTTTGCAACTCTTTTGAAGAACAGGAAACATTTTGAGGAAACTTTGATATATCTTATATGCATGTATAATGAGAAAAGTAATTGTGTAAAGATTAATACTTCTTTGTCACTGTAGTTTTATTGTTGAAATCAATTGGTCTGTATATATTTTTCTCAGACTTTATTTCTTAAAAAAAATATTTATTTGGGGGGGGGGGGGGGGGGGGGGTTGAGGGATGTAATTAATGTACAAAAAAATGCATTGAGATTGCAATATTTTTATCTAAATGTCAAAGGCAGCAAAACTTCAAAAGCAAAGATACTAATGTATATGATTCTAAGTTAAAAATTTGTAAACAATGCATGTCTTTCCCTACATACAATAAGATATTTCATATATTTATAATATCAATTGAATTGTGTAATATCAAAGATTATACAAAGACATTTTGGATTGATGGGTATTAAACTGCATACCATGTTTGTGTGGTGAGTGATCAAGAACCCTGATTTATCTTGTAATTTGTTAGCTGTGGTCAAGGAAAGTTGACAATTGTTTCTCGTCCACAAGCTTCCGCAGATCACCAAAGCAAACTTTACATAGATAAACTGACCAGTGCTATCATTGCAGGATAAATTATTGTTTCATCTCCAAATCTGCAGAATCTGAATAAATAAACAGTACATTCATTTAAATGATAATTTTATGAAATGAAATAGTAAAATATAGGATTGTCCTATATGCAGTGATTAAATCTGTGGGAACAAACTGCGTATTTTGACATAGGTAAATATTTCAAATGACTAGGGTGCTGAAAATCAATACCATCATTTATTTTTCTGCCTTCAGTGAGAAAAGCCATGTCTGCTGGTAACTGTGATTGTTTTTGTAGGTTAGAAAGGAATGTTTTTAATAATTTTTATTGTTTTCTTATCTGTCATCTTCACCAGGCTGGTAAATCCAACAAGACTTATCAACAAGGCTCTCAGATAAACAATCATAATTCATATTGCTCTAGTAATCCCGCCAAAAGAGGTGGCATTATTGAATATCATTCTTGCTAAATCCCCAATATTAATAGAAGGTCCCCATCTCCTGAGCCACCAGAGGGCTAGCAGCAATGTTGCGGGAAGCATGTCTCAGTTGTAAGGCCAGTGGTGACGGTAATGATGCTTCTGTCTGAACATCAGATTATTAATGTCAGAGTTATAGCTGACAAGGTTAGTCACAGTTCCTTAAGTAAACTGTTCCACAGCCTAGCACCGTTTAAAAATGTGAAAAAGTTGGAAATGAATGGATAGAGAGAGGTAAAGTTTGGATGAAAAAGGAGTTTGAGTTTACAGTTCTCTTTGAACCAGAGAGTTAGGTTCTTGATAATACATACTTTCTTATATATTAGTACTTATAGCTGTACAAAAATCATTCGGTGAGAAAATTCAAATATTTCATATATTTCCTTTTGCTTTTTTACAGTAAACCCTGATATGTGAAACTTCAACCAGGAAGATCATGGCTTTGATTTTGGTTGCTGTTCTTCTTTTCTTGCCATGTTGCTATGGATCAATCATCTTCAACCTTCAGGAGGAGGAAGCAATAGGAACACTGATAGGAAACATTGCAACAGAGAGCGGACTAGCCAGTAATATGACAGATGAGGAATTTCAAAGTCTGAAGTATGATTTCTTGGACCAGACCAAAATGACATCACTTTTCACTATCAATAATGACAATGGGAACATTTACACTGCAGTGGTGATTGACAGAGAGATAGAGTGTAGCTTTAAAGAGGTGTGTTCTCTGGATTTTGATGTTATGGTGAGATCAACTATTAGCACAAAGTACGAAATCATCTCTGTGAATATTATCATTCTGGATATAAATGACAAAAGTCCAACATTCCAACCTAATGTTATCACAGTGCAGATTTCTGAATCAGAAGCAATCGGAACAACAATTGGCATTGAGGGTGCCACAGATTCAGACTCTAGTGCCAGAAACAGAATTCAGAATTATAAAATTGCTCCTGATGAAGGACCTTTTGGATTAAATGTGACAAAGAAAGATGGTGGGTATACATTGAAACTGGTCTTAAGGAGAATTCTGGATAGAGAAAAAATAAATTCCTATCAAGTTAGTATAATTGCCTATGATGGGGGACTCCACCCTAACTCTGGAACTCTGTCAGTTACAGTAGAAGTAACAGATGACAATGATAATGCCCCTGTCTTCACTAAAAATGTTTATGAGGCAAATGTCAAGGAGGGGGTGAAAATTGGCACCTCTGTCCTGAAAGTATCAGCAAGTGATTCCGATGAAGGACAGAATGCAGAAATCAGGTACCATTTTAGCTCTACCCAGTCTGATCTTAATGAAATAAAGCAGATTTTTGCAATCAATGATACCACTGGAGATATATCAGTAATTGGAGATTTAGTGTACGAGGCAGGCAAAGTTTATGAGATCAGTGTTGAGGCTTCAGATTTGGGTCAGCAGCCAACAGACTCTCAATGCACTGTCAGGATAACTGTGGAGGATTTTGGAAATAACCCTCCCACTGTCCGTGTGAATTTCCTGTCATCAAGCAGTATAGGTGTAGTAAATGTTTCTGAATCTTCCAAATCGGGGTTAGTGATAGCTCATGTAAATGTGGAGGATACAGATTCTGGCTCCAATGGAGTAGTGACATGTAATATCTCTGACCATTACTTTGCATTAGAGGCTGTGCAAGGTAAGGGATATGTGGTTCTTATTAAGTCGCTTTTAGATAGGGAAAGAAAAGCTATCCATAATGTGACTGTTACATGTCGAGATCATGGGACCCCAATGTTAATGACTTCCTCACATTTCCTTGTACATGTTCAGGATGAAAATGACCACAGTCCAAAATTCAAACAGGCCATCTACTTTTCAGCCATCAATGAGAACAATGCTGTTGGAGATTTTATCACTCAGGTTCTAGCTTTAGATGATGACATTGGCATCAATGCAATGGTTAGATACCAACTCCATCCTGACTCACAGAACAAGTTTGCCATTAACTCTGAAACAGGAGTGATCACAGCTAACCAGAGATTTGATAGAGAAACGGATTTATTTTACAAGTTTACTGTGATTGCAGTGGATAGTGGAAACCCACCTAAATCCAGTACAGCCTCAGTTGTACTTAACATCAGTGACATTAATGATAACCCGCCAATCTTTGACGTGCCAAACTTTCGGTTTTTTGTTTTGGAGAACTCTGAATCTGATACTAACATTGGTTATGTAAGTGCCAGAGACATTGATGAAGGAAAAAATGGCAACGTGATATTTGCAATGTCTCCCAAATCTTATGTTCCTTTCACAGTCCATACTGATGGTAGTATACTAACTAACATGTCCCTGGACAGAGAAGTCAGAAGTGAATATAGTTTCCAGGTCTGGGCTCGTGATCTCGGTTCACCATCATTAAGCAGTGAAATTACAGTCAGTGTTATAGTGGGTGACCAAAATGACAATGCTCCAATTATTGTTTATCCCTCGAAAGAAAACAATACCATGCTAATTCCGTACATGGCTCCAGTCGGGTCACTGATATCCAGCATCAAGGCCTATGATATAGATGAAGAAGGTCCAAATAGCCAACTGGAATATGCCTTCAATAATGGTAATGAGCTGGATATTTTCTACATTGGAAAGAACACAGGAAAAATCTCCCTCAGGAAGACTTACCATGTTGATATGGATGTGACGTTTGCTGTGTCAGTCCTTGTCAAAGACAAAGGAGATATTCCAAGACATAACATAACAAACTTTTACATTGTGCTCAAATTTTCTAACGGGACATCTGTGGAAGCCCTAGAAGACAATGGAAATAAAAATATTGTAATCTCTGTCATCATCGTTTGTTTCACCATTTTAATCTCAGCAGTCATCTTTACTGTCATTTGCATTTTGTGTCGTCAGGACAAGAAGCTGAGAAAATCCCATCAGCAAAATGCAGAGAAAGCCCTTTATGATGAGAAGGTGCCAGAGGTTATAATGGCAGTGACCCCAGATATCAATGGGGTTCTCTGTAACCCCGGTGACACACCCTCCAAAAAGAAGAAAAAAGAGGTCAGTTTTACCTTAGATGACGAGAACCCCAACATGTTCCCTGCCTTCAACAACCCAGGCTTCATTGGATCACACTCTCAGGTAATCAAACAAAAATTCATATGACTATGAAATTCCTCTTCAGGAAGTATATACACCACAAATGCTGTTTGAAATGTCAGACCTTGCTTTAAAAAGAAGCTTAAATACTTGCATTCGTATAAATTTGGGATGTTATTCTTGAATTTGAAATTAAATTTTGCAACAAAATCCTTTTGAAAAATTATTACTTTTATAATCAGTAGATATATTCCAAAATTTTTGAAAATACTGGGCATTATATTATACTGGGCTGATTTAAATACATGTACCTTAAATTCTTTACTTTACTTCACAGAACAAATTACATGTAGTTAATAAGTAGAGCACAGAGCAACATTATATTTTATCAAATTGAATTGTGTAATTTATTGTGGCACCAAAATATATCAGAAATATTAAGTATATATATAACATTTGTAGTTGGATAAAATATGTATATATAAAAAAAGATTAAACTTAATTCTTAATTAAACATTTGCAGTACATCTATATCATTGCATCAAAAGAAGGGGAAAAAATGTGTTTAATTTTTGTAGTAAAGGTTTACATTTCAAGCATTTCGGAAACCTTTAAAGTTGGTCATTGAAACTTTCTGAGCTTTCAAAATGCTAATATAAAGATACACAAAACGAGTAACAACCAAAATCTCCCTCAACTCACTGGTGTCAATGTTAGCTTTAACTTTCTAAAGCACCCGTTACTTTATCCGAGTGTACTTCATTTTAAAAAGGTAAATTTACAAGTTAAACACTTCACAAGTTCTTCTGTTTGGAGTAGAATTCCTGTCTTTTGTGTCATAATTGAAATGTCAATACCAGAAATCTGGTCTTGCACAACAGATGTATGCTAGTAGTTACATTTTATTTTGCCGAGCTTTGCTGTTCAGATATATTGTAGGGTAGTAAATAGAGGGCTCGGGGTATAATATCCTGGGGGTGTTTTAAAAAGGGATTAAAATTTGGGGAGCAAACAATGCTATCACTCTTATGTAAATTTGATAGTTGGACATATGTTAACAACAACCTCCGGGCAATGTTCAATCAATTGTTTAGCCATCAATTCAATTAGAATGTGACTCATATGACATGACATGTGTATATTTGTAACAATAGCATGTATGTTATGTATGAACATATATACACATATTGACCATGCAAAATTGTGTTTTTTGTTGTTTTCAGAGTCCCCCTATTCTCCAACCAGATTATGACGGGGCACCTGCAGATTTCCAAACTTTTCCTCCCAAATCTCAGTACTTATTACACAATAGACCATCAAATCACAAGCAGGTATTGGTCTATAAAATAAAATCAAAATGCAGTTGTCATATAATATCATTTTCAATTTTGAACTTCATAAATTCTAGAAGTCCAAATGTGAAACTTTTGTTTTATTTACACTCTGATTTAGAATGCTGGCAACAGCTAAGTTAAGAATTTTCTTGTAACAAAGAGGATCATTCTTGATTCACCTGTACTCTATTGTAAATACATTTAAGAAGTTTTAAAAAAAATTTTACTAAATGAAAAAAAAAATCTATCAATAGAGACAGCAGCTGCCATCTACAGACAATTTCAGTGATTCATCAGGGGACACCACCACTGCAGACAGTGGGAGAGGGGGCAGTGATCTTGACTTAAGTCAAGCACATCGACAAGGTAATAAGAAAAATTTCCTCACAAATCTTCGTACTTTTAAAATAAACCAAAAGTATTATTGTGCATCCGTGAATTTGATATTTCAATTTTTAATTATAATACATGTATATAGAATGAAAATCAATTACGTTTTGGTTATTTTAGATGATGCTGGGTCAGAATATGCCAAACTGCAGCCCCCAGGATCCCTGAACAAAGTGCATCTTCCACATTTTGACAATTTTATACAACACACACATGGACACTTAAAATCCCAACCTTATAGTGCTATGTGTCAGACAAACCCTAGTAGCTCCGCAGGGGAGTGGAAGCCTTCATATGTGTGAATAGTTCTATATTTCCTGCCACCATGACATTTCTAAATCTCATTGAGTGAAATCTACGGCAACATTTGTATTATGAAGGAAAGATGCATACTTCACATTGATCTCATTTATGTTGGTGCTTATTTCATGAAACTGTTCATATACTGTGTGAAAGTAACCCATGCTTAGCTTAACTAGTAAGGAACCATTTGCACATTATTCAATTCAAAATGTTCAAAGAAGATGGAGCTTTCATCAAAGAGGAGTGTAGTGCAGAAGTTCTGTCCCCTGTCATATCAACTCAACAGTAAGCACACGAACATACATTATGTAATTAAATAAATTAATGAAGAATAAACCTCAAGGGCAAAAAATATGTAGACAATATCTGGAAAGATGAGGGATGGGGGAGTATTCTTCAATAATTCTGACAACAAAATCATTATTTCTATTCTACTGTGTTGATGTTTGTAACATAATACAAAGTAAAGTTGTTTTGGAGATATATATTATTGCATATAATGTCAAGTAAAAAAAATTTCCACTAAAACCCTAGATGCAAGAGTGGTTTTTTTTGTTTTGTTTTGTTTTTTTGTTTTACATAAAGGAGTTTACTGAAATTTAAAACTGGTTGACTGTGGTAAATCATTAATTAATTCCAAGTAAATTGTACCAGTTACTTAGTTGAAAAAAATCATTTTACCTAAAATATCAACAGAAATTGATATTAAAAAACAGATTCTAACACAACTATGTAAATTAAATGCAAACAGTCTCCTCAATTTTGGTGTTTGTGGTGTAATAGTGACAAAGATTTTTTTTTTTTTTTTCATTTACATATATGTGACAAAGGAAAATAAAATTCCATTGGACACATGTTTTAAAGAAAGGCCAAATTCTTGTCGTTTTGACAAGCTGTATGAATACATTTTCAAATTACTTTCTCATAAAATTGTAATATGCCCTCACTATTCTCATATTTGATTTAAAATTTAAAATCAATTCAAATTTGTAAGCAAATCATGCAGTTCTCCAATTCTATAAATTCACATGTTATTAAATAACATGCCATTCAGTTTAATGGTCTTAAAGACCTCAATTACTACCCAGCTGATTAAACACAAATATTTACAAGAGTATATTAAGTTTAAATTTAGTTTAAAAACCTATTTATATAACATTACAAAGAATATGCATTTCCTGAAGTGAATTGATTACAAAGTACAGATAATACAAATTTGCATAAATAAGCTATTATCTAATGTATTTTTCATTTTCAGATTGATGAATGGACCTGAGGTGGATTATAGTGCCATAAAAGTACTGGAAGAAAATGTCATGCATATGAACATCATGACATTATGTATGCTGAAGAACAGTTGTAAATTCTACATTTGTTGGTTGTTTTTAACTTGGTAATATTAATAAATTATTATATTCCACCTATATCTCTTTATATTTGCATATCACATACTTGCTTCTCTGTAAACTCTACACTTAGCAAATCCATTTTTATGTCACCTGAGTAAACTCAGATGACCTTTTGCAATTGGTCTGTGTCCGTCGTTGTGTGTCAATTGAACATTTTTAACTTTTTCTTGATAACTACCATTCTAATTCTTTTTCAAATTTGGTATGAAGCATCTTTGGGACAAGGTGAACATCAGTTGTAAATTAAAAGACTCCTGCCCCCTCCCCTTGGGGGTGGGTCCAAAACTGCCAAGAAGTGACCAGTTTTCAAAAATCTTCTCTAGAACTGCACATTTGTAAGAAAAACTAAATGCATAGTAATGTAGAGCAGGAAGTCCTTTAAAAATTGTAAATTTCATGGTCCCCGGGATAGAGGTTCTGACCTCGGGCAGAGCCAAACTTGGTATATGGTATTTATATGATTGATTGATTAAATATTGTTTAACATCCCGCTCGAGAATCTGTCACTCGTGTGGAGACGTCACCATTGCCGGTGAAGGGCTGCTAATTTAGACCTATGCTCGGCGCTTATGGCCTTGGAGCAGGGAGGGATCTTTTACGTGCCACACCTGTTGTGACACGGGACCTCGGTTTTTTGCGGTCTCATCCGAAGGGCCGCCTCTTGCGACAAACAAGGGCTACTGAGGATCTATTCTAACAACCCGGATCCCCACGGGGGGTATTTATGTGTAAAACATTTAAATATCATCTTCTTTATTGCTATTGATACCAAACTGAAACTAAATGGATATTTATAATGAGCAGGTAGACCTTTACTAAAATGATCCCAAGGGTATGGGTTTTGGTATGAGGATGGGGCCAAAATGGTCAGTAACTAAATATTCTAACATTTTCAACTTCTCGATACATGTAACTATAATTCCAATTCCTCGGAAATTTTGTATCGAGCATTTTTTGGAGAAGTGGGACATTATTTGTAAATTCTGGGGTCCAAGGGTTGGAGCAAAAATTATTAGGATAAAAGGAATGCAAGTTGTGAAATTTATGACCATAGCTCCCTCAGGGCCTCATGGTTAGGGCCAAAACTGCAAAAATATAAATAAATAATAATAATTAAAAAAAACTAAATAAATAAAACGCGAAAGTTTTAAAAACCTTCCCTACTCGCACGTCCATGAAACCCTTTACCAAAATTTTGAAATTCTTTGCACCTTGGTCAAACTGATTTAAATGCTTCAAACTTCATCTTTCCTTCTATTGTAATTGAATGGGAATTGTATGAATATTTAGAGAGATCCTAAAGCTGTGAACAAAGACTGTAGAATGAGACTTAAATGCAACTTTGAGACTCCCAGACAGGTCTATGTATGGGTTATGATACTCAGGTGACCGTTAAGGCCTGTGGGCCTCTTGTTAAAATTATAAATGCAACTGATCTGCAATTACCTCCTTTGGTGTAGTCAATCAATTAAGAAATAAATTTTCATTTTTGAAAGTACTTGAGGGTATGAACTGTAAAACTTTAATCTGGAATGCTTGTTATGAAGCGCGTTATGAACTGCGATACTTCATGTGGCATAAACTATGCCGTCCTGAAGCGTTACAATTCATACCGTCATGTACATGTGTTTTCAATATATGTTACATTCTACTTTCATTTTTGTTGGAATTCCAGCCGTTAAAACTGAGTATTAGATTTATGAAGATTCATACGCATATTGTTCGCAACATTCTACTTTCATTTTTGTTGGAATTCCAGCCGTTAAAACTGAGTATTATATTTATGAAGATTCATACGCACATTATTCGCAACATTCTTAACGAAGACGGTCATTACAATATGTACTATATAAGGACCAATCTTTTGCTTGAGCACCCGGAACATCTCTCTCGTTTGGCTAAAACTTGACCAATAAAATCCTTCACAACAAATCCCTCGGATACAGTACAGTTGAAAAATTATACAGTACAAATGAAAAATTATATATTACAAATGAAAAATTTTACAATACAAACAATTGAAAAATTATACAGTGCAAATGAAAAGTCATATAGTACAAATGAAAAACTTTACAAATAAAAACAAATTATAGAATATAAAAGGAAAATATAGACTACAAATGAAAAATCATATATTACAAATGGAAAAGATGATATATTAATATTGCAACATTTGACATGCCATGGAATTTACGTTCGCTCCAGTTTTCTTCCTTAAAATTCTTAGGAACTAAAGTACGAGTAAATAAATAATTTATTACAGTGTCATGTGCTGTCATACATACAATATTTCGTATAATCAAATGCGAAGTCAGATCACCAGGCCCTGAAACTGAAGATTTATATCTCATAAACATTCAACACACTTGACCTAATCTATATGTAGGCTAACTACAACACGGATTTATTACTAAAATTCAATAAAGATTATCAAAATAGAAATAAAAGAAGAGCCTTTCAGTTTTTGAAAGTATATGAGATGATAATACGTATGTACCTCGAGCTTCTACACACTGGAGCGCTTTTGCGCCCCGTTTCAATATGCCGGTGTAAAGTCAAGGGGTCATCGCATATAATTTTTCAAAAAGTAAAAGACATTAATTTCTTATAATAGAGTGCTTTAATATACAGTTAGTAGGTGTACCAGGTTCAAAGTATAATAATGAAATTTGCAAAGTCAAATTCAAAGATGATTTTAAAAGATAAACATGCCATAGGAACTTCGTCAGTCATTACAAATGGAGACAAAATAAATAAACTCGTAAAGTTACAATGTACTATCGGGAGGTGCTACTCCAAACTTTGCTCTTTCCCCTAAAAAAATCTGCAAACGCGCCTTGAGCTTTGTTGAACATAAGCATTTAGTAATCACGGCCCTGGTACTTGGAGGGGGCTACAGCAATATTGGTGATAGTAAATAGTAGGCGGAGACAGTTGGCATTCGTGTTTGTAAACATACGAAGGCGAGTCAATAAGTAACCAGCCTAACTTATTTCCGGTTGAGATCTACCTTCTTTTTCGACGTAATTGCCCTCAGGGTTCTTTCCACACTTTTGACCCACTCCTCAACTACCGTCACAACTTCTTCGTCAGACAGGAAATGACGCCCATGGATATCCTTATTCAAGTTTGGGAATAGGAAGAAATCGCCAAGAACTAGGTCAGGCGAATAGGCAGAATGTGGTATTAATTAATACCCGTTTCGCTCTACAGAATCCATTGCAATTTTGCAAGTGTGGACTCTCGCGTTGTCCTGTTGCAGGAAAACACCATTAGAGAGTTTACTTCGGCTTTTTTCACGGATTGATTGATTGATTAAATATTGTTTAACGTCCCCCTCGAGAATCTTTCACTCATATGGAGACGTCACCAAGGACTGCAAATTTAGGCCTATGCTCGGCGCCTATGGCCCTTGAGCAGGGAGGGATCTTTGACGTGCCACACCTGCTGTGACACGGGGCCTCGGTTTTTGCGGTCTCATCCGAAGGACCGCCCCATTTAGTTGCCTCTTACGACAAACAAGGGGTACTGAGGATCTATTCTAACAACCCGGATCCCCAAGGGGATCACGGATTGAGGTTCTAAGCTGGTCAAGCAAGTTTGCATAGTAAACTCCAGTTATTTACTTCTCTTCGGTAAAAAGTCCAACATAATAACGCCTTTTGCGTCCCAAAATACTGTGGCCATCACCTTGCCAGCAGATGGTTGTGTCTTGAACTTCTTTGGCCTCGGGGACCCCGGTCCTACCCACTGACAACTCTAAGATTTATTCTCCGGCTCATAATAATGAACCCAAGTCTCATCTACAGTCACCAGACGCAAAAGAAAATCATCTTTTGATCTAATACGCTTTAACAAGGCGCTGCATACTGATGCTCTGGTTGCCATTGCATCACTAAGGGATTTTGGGACCCAACGGGTTGTTAGCTTCCGCATACCGAAATAATCATGCAAGATTGTTGAAACGCTACCATGTGAAATGCCTAATGCCTGCGCTATTTCTTCCAACTGAATTGGCCTATCAGTCTATCAGATCCCGAACTTTGTTACACATTTCTTCGTCGGTGGCATCCAAACCTGGCTTCATTTTCTTAAGACTTCTACTGTATTTGAATCCCCTTACCCAGAATTTAACCTGAGCATAAGATGGTGCAGAAGACCCATAAACATCGGCTAACTCGCCGTGTATTTCCTTGCCTGTTTTACCTTTTAAATACAAGTACCGAATTACAGCACGGTACTCAACTCTAGATGAAAAGCATGCCTTTGCATCATTAGCCATGTTCGACATTCAATATCTTATTAAAGAATGACTCGATACGCATGCAATTTTTAAACCAGGTATAAAACATGTAATTAAACAAAGCATGAAAATCTAGACCGTCTCGGTCATCAGAAATGCGATAGGCTGGTTACTAATTGACTCCCCTAGTACAAAGATAATGCAACAAACCTATATTTCGATTTTTGTAAAATAAAGAGAAATCGGATACAAAAAGTAAATAGGGTCTCTAAAATCTTTGAACAGTGCTATAATCATGGGCGTTAAGTTGATTAGCATTTTCATCCACTGATGTACTGTACATTTTTTTTTACTATATAAAAATGTTTTCAAAGAACCTATTGACAATTTAAAAATTGTTAATTAATTTTTTTAGTTTTTTTTTTTTTATCTTTATTTTTTAGTATTATTTCCCCCCCCCCCCCCCCCCCGGATGTATTTGAAATAACACGTTCTTTAAACTTGATAAAGACATAAATGATTTCACAACACAAGGGAAATAACTCAATATCAGGAAACAATATCATCAACAAAAGTAGTCTCTCTTTTTGATCACCAGCGGAAACTCGATAGACAATAAACGCCGTCTTGTTCAAATATTTAAAATATACATGTACCCATATCATTTTCGTCACTACAGACAATATCATAGAAATAACAATTCTTAACGTGAAAATCCTGGTAGATCTTTAATATATTTATCTAAGAAGTGCAAATATATTTTAATTTACAGGAACAGAAAATCATAGGCCGGTTGCAATCCACTACCACCTCTCTCTCTCTCTCTCTCTCTCTCTCTCTCTCTCTCTCTCTCTCTCTCTCTCTCTCCAAAAAGACTTTAATTTTTCTTTTTTGCCTATTTTAAATTATGTCATCTTAGATGGAACAAACATATATTACCTATGAAGGTATGATACTAACAAAACCGGAATTGAGATATAGATAAACAAGCTGTACGATGCTGAATATCTCCGAAAGTTTCAAGCTGATTAACTTTTGCATTTTGTCAATTTTCCAGAGGAATTGAAATATACAATTTTAAAAGACACCCCAAGAAATTACTGATTGGAACATGGACACGAAAATTAATGTACATCAACACATTGTATCTTTTGATATATTCATGTTTCATAATTTTTTACCTGATGTACACATGTATTACAAAGAGACATGACAGATAAAACAGGCTTTTGAGGTGTAAGTATATAAAAGAAAGGTCACAGATGTAATTATTAATTATCATATTTCAGGTATATGTATACGTATCCTAAAGACAAGACTTCAACCGATTTCATTTTAAGAAACTTCTCACTTAGTGACAACTCCCCCCCCCCCCCCCCCCCTCAATCAAAGAATGGCTATAATAGTATAATAGTATACGTATAGCTATCTCCTCTGTATGACAAGTTTTAGATCTTATTCAAACTATTGCTGAAAGGTAGAAGAACAGCTATTTAATTAGTGGCTCATTTGACTGCAGTCAGTGGAGGGAGAAGGGGGTTAAAGGTCTTATTGCATTATTGCACCACCCCCCCCCCCTCCCTCTGGCATCTGAATGTAGAATATATAAACGATTGTTTATTCTCTCTCTCTCTCTCTCACACACACACACACACACACACACACACATATATATATATATATATAGAACAATTATAAAACTCCAATTATATGGTAAAGTTCTGTGTTTGGAAACTCTTCAGTCAGGCATGTAGCACATTTACATATATTTAATTTCAGTTTTGAATATACATGACGGAGGGCATGAACTGCGACACTTTACTCCGGGATACTCTTTTATTTATATTCTAACTAAATCGCATTTTCTCTTATATATACATGTGTGTTATTTGTGTATACGCGTCTGTTATTTGTGCAAGTTCAAGAAAAAATAATTGTAAAAAACAACAATAATTTGGTAAAATATTAAAAAGAACTGTGTATACAAGTCAAATACTTATTTCTGTATATATGGTTACATATTAGAACAATGTCACTGCGAGTATACTGACATAATTATAAGAATGTAACATAAATTTTATTTTTCATTGCCATCTATAAATAATCCCCAACTGCTACAAACATTTTTATTAATTTTTTTTTTAATTCATATCTTTTTTTAATGTCATATTGATGTTTTCCTATCTTAACCCCCCGAATGTTTATTATTTTATGCTTTATAACGCACTTAAAGTCCCCAGAACTGGTTAAAGGAATAAATAAATCTTATATCATACATACCTTTAGACCCGCCACTGGATAAATAATTTAGCCATCATAATGACTTACGTTACTGTACAAATATATACACATGTATCAGAATGTTTGTTTGTTTGTTTGTTTTATTTATAGTCGCCTGAGCAATTTTTCAGCTATCCGGCGACTGTCACTATTACCGGTGACGGGGCTGCAAATTTAGACCTATGCTTAGCACTAATGGCTTTTAGCAGTGAGGGTTCTTTTACGTGCCACACCTGCTGCGACACGGGACCTCCGTTTATAAGGTCCCATCCGAAAGACCCGTGATTCTCACTTCGTAATGCCGAGCTCTTGGCGAAGGAGCAATCACTACCTATTTTAACGTCTTAGGTTTGACGCGGCCGGCCCGAGCGGGTCTCGAACTCACGACCTTCCGTTCACGAGGCGAGAGCTCTACCACAGAATGTGTTGAACAGTTCTCAAAGTTTTATCACCCAAATTGAATGCCACACACGCACACCATTTTATTTCAGTGAAGAACTTACAACATCTAAAAATAGAACAGTAGGAGACGCGGGCTTCTTTTTGACGTCACAATGTAATGTCGTAATAATTGAAAGTTGTATCACGGCAATACGTCATAACTGTCCACAGAAAGAGAAATATAGCAAAAGAAATTTTGTATTTTGTCAATCATAGTCTTATAGAAAAGAATAGATTAGAATAGAGGGCGTGAAAAGGCTTTTCATGGCGTGTAGCATTGAAGACACACAGAATCGGGAGTCAGTACAGACGCAGACGGACCAGATCCATGATGTTGAAATCCGTCGTGTAGTCGATAACATTCGACAGGATCTAAACCACATCGGGCCGAATAATTCGTATCTTTGCAATGGCCTAAAGTTGCGGAGGAGTAAGCTTTCTTTGATGGGCGACTACCATACCAGTATGTCAGCTACCATGTTAGAATTTTCAGACACAATGTCAAAGCTCTGGAAAAAAATACAGGAGTACCGATCAGAGGGTTACCAACTTGATCAGGAAATTCACGGGCTGCAGGAAGAAAAAGGTAGGCCATAAAAGGATTGGTTGTTATGATTCGGAATTACCCCTAAAGATGTCAGCAAAATTTCAATTGTTGTTTGATTCAAAGATTCATTTACAGTATAATGTATCAATAAAACAATACTTACTTCACAGTACATCAAAGTTCACAAAGCAGTGTCCTTTGTCTGCTTACCGCTGAACTATACGACGTAAAATTACGAGGATAAGCCATTCATAGCACTGTCAAAAAGTAGTTAATGTAGTATCCAATGTAACTCTTACTACGAAATTTACAGTCTATTTATACCTGAAATCAAGATAAAGGTCTTACGGCGGATGTGACTAGTTGACAGATCCCACCTCTGGTATATCCAGGGGTCCTTATTCATGTAATTGAGTTATTGTTCTTGAAATTAAATTGATGATATCAATAATTGAATTGATGCGCACACAATTTAATTGATGAGAACAATAATTCAATTAATGCGCGCATTAGTTCTCTGAATTGAATTTATATCATTAATTCATTTCATTAGCAAAATGATTCTTTTAGAGAGAGCAACTATATAATTATACAATTAGTTTAGTTTAAACAATATTTATTCATTAATTTTATACATATACAACAATTTCACAAATTAACATATAAATTTGAGATAAGGAAACAAGCCAAATGGCTTACATTAATCCTGCTTTTATGGCTTATATACAAATCAGAGGTGATTTAATTAGCATGAGTACATTGATTATAAACAAAGTAAGGGTGTAATGTAGAACTGAATGGATACAAATAATCATATTGTATAAATACGTAGCGTTCACTTATTCAATATATGAATACATATATAATGTGGATAATAAATGCAAAATCTACTGACACAGCGTTTATGAACACACATATTATTACTTACACTCAAAGGATCTTCAATTCAACATATCAACAATTGAATGATCTCTTTAACTGAATTGTTGATTTGAACATATTTTATTGTATATAATATTTACAAAAGGACTGGAAACAAGTTCTAAAAACTTACTAGTTAACAATCCTCTCCCTAAAATATAATAACATACACAAAATTGTCATTGAATATTAGTACACAAATATGTTACATGCAAGTAATTATTATTGAAAATTAGTATACAAGGAATACATAGATAATGTTCCATGTAGGTGTATTCTATAGATAGACTATGTGAGCATTAATTGAATCTACTGGTTTCTTGAATATACTGAATTGTTGCTCTCTTTAGAAGAATTGATGCACGCATTAATTCCTTATACGAAAGCGTTGTAAATTAATTAAAGATATCTTCAATTGAATTAAAGAGATCATCAAATCATTTATACCGAGTTCTATATTAATTTTTGCGAACAATATAACCACCACATTGATGCTCTCATCAAAAGAATATAATTGATATGATGCGCTCATTAATTCAATTAATGATAGCAACAATTCAATTGATATCTTCAAATAATTAAAGATACCTTTAATTATTTGAGTGTATGTTAATTTGGCGCTCCATAGTAAACTGGTTATTACAGCACCTTTCTACTGAACTTCCTCAACCATCGTTCCAACAAGAAAGGATATGGGTAACCCCATATTCATAATATTCTACTTCGAATTTACATGAAATTTATTAGTGTTTAGCTACACTAGTATTTTGATTATTAATGTATGCCATTAATTAGGCTATCTTGCTCATATGCGGCTATGAGAATATTTTAAATAAAAATAATTACCTCATGATCCCATGGGGATTAGGAAGTGAGCATGTATTTTACAATATTTTTAAACACACACACACACACACACACACACACACAGATATATATATATATATATATATATATATATATATATATATATATATATATATATATATATATATTGTTCTTGAGAAAATTAATCTAGAACATATAACGAATACTATATAAGAAAGTAACACTGCATTTGTAAGAAAGCTTTCATATTAATTTTGTTATCATAGGTTTACTTTTCTGAGATTTTTAAAGATATTTCCTGATATAAATTTACAGCATGGTAGATTTTTGAAATTACTGTCGAATTCTGATCTAGGAGAATGATCAATTGAAGAAGTCACAAATCTGTTCTTAGGATCCTACGTATACACGAGTGATGCAACAGTTTCAATTTCATGCTTTTATGCAATTAAAGTGATCTGTCTGTTGGAGAAAAGAAAAGTGAAAATTTACACATTACACAGCAGGTGAACAGTTCTCATCATTATATCAGACCATGATTATGTAATGTATACTATATGTCACCTTATTAAGCGAAAATGATGTTATCATGTTTATCAGTTGTAAATTTCTTTGGTCATTGTCAGGTACTGTGTGTTGAAAATGAGCAAAAGAATGTTTATAATGTAAATCTGTTAATTTGATATATAAATCATGTCAACGGAGGGTAAGGAAGATTTTGCACATGAGTATTTTTACTTCTACTGCAAAATTTATATCTAGTCAGACTATGTGTAAATTAGCGTTTTAAGACGTGTATATTTACTCATATATAGTGTATTTTTTATCTTAGTTATATGAACGTTTAGGAACATGTACACACAGTAAGGAAAGGCTTATGGAGCGCCAAGTTAACCTAAACTCAAATAATTAAAGATATATTTATTTGTTGCGCGCATCAAATCAATTATTGTTCTCAACAATTCAATTGATGTGCGTTAATTCAATTAATGAGAGCAATAATTGAATTGAAGCGCGCATCAATATAATTATTGCTCTCATCGTTCTATTGATGAGGGCATCAATGTGGTGAGAATATTGCTCGCAAAAATTGATTTAGAGCTCGGTATAAATGATTTGATGATCTCTTTAATTCAGTTGAAAATTATTCACGAAGCCTTTGCATGAAGAACTAATACGCGCATCAATTCTTTTAAAGAGAACAACAATTCAATTAAAGATCTCTTTAATTCAATTGTGGATATGTTGAATTAAAAATATCTCTAATTATATAGTTGTTCTCTCTAAAATCAAAGGCCTGAAGGACCACAAAGGCGTCGAGTGCAATGTCATTTACATCAGGGTTCTCAATAAATTTAGAGGGTAGCAGGTGAAATTAGAAATATCTGAGTGCCACAGGGGGATTTTTCTTATTTTTAAGTACTTAAAGAAAGTATTAATCATTTATAAAATGTCAGCAAAATGTGTTTATTTACAAGGAAAGAAATAAATTGGAGAGCTTGGACTGATGTTGCTTATACTAATAAGTCCATACCACCATCCCCTCTAGCTTGAAAGTATACCCTCAAGACTAGTAACTTAACAAGGGCTATAATTATTAACTTCATATTGCAGACGAAAAATGCTGAAAAGAATATAACTACTTCAGAGTGAGACTACTTGTTTATAAAGTTATATCTTCACTTCAAGTATGATGTAACAATTATATGGTATTAACTCTGTTTTCAATCATGTCTAACAATTCAAAAGTTCAACGTAATATGTAGAAAGGTTATTAGAAATCTGAACAAGATTCAACTCCCAATGAATGCTACCCAGCCTGGATTTCTTCACGAAATAACCTGTTATTTCTCCACGATGTAACACGCTACTTTCGTTTTGCTTGATGGAAAATCAGGACCGGGATTACCGAAAACAAAACCGGAAATAGTCTATGATTTTTGAAACAGCAACTGAACCGTGACAATAGGCATAATTTATCAACCATAACAATTTCACCACTTTAGTGTTTATCTGTTTCTGCTGACGCGAAATAAGGATTCTACATAAAACTACGAGACTATAGATTTAATCGAAAACCAAATTTGAACAGGTTATTTTTTAAGTATTTAATGATATCATGCGGCACAAATTTCGCGGGAAAATCTGTTTCGTAGTGAATCCATCCGCGAATAATGAACTTCTCTTACCAAACAATCCTTATTTAACTATTGGACAATGATATAATAATAAACAATGACATCGACAACCAAGTTGTTATGCTGCCTTTCAAATATGAATTAAATTAAATGTTTCAAACTCTTGAATCGTAAGAAGCGTTCAAAACCAATAGGCACTATTTTGATTTCGCCCATTGAAATTGGCTGAATGGCGGTGTAGCGGTAAGATCCTGCATGATCGCTAGAAGGCTCTCGAGCAAGCTCGACGCCATTAAAAATTATTGCTCGCATCAAATGAATTAATGATATCCTTAATTCAATTGAAGAGAGCAATGATTCGATTACTGTGTGTATTAATTGAATTAATGATATCATCAATTCAATTGAAGAGATCACTAATTCATTTATTGTTAGCATTAATTGAATTGATGCGCGCATTAATTGAATTATTGCTCACGTCAATTGAATTGTAGCGCGAATCAATTCAGTTGTTGATATCAGCAATTCATTTGAAGAGAGCAACAATTCAAGTATAGCGTGCATCATTTCAGCAGAATGATTAATGCTATCATCAATTTAATTAATGCGCGCAATAATTCAGAATTGAAGATTTCATTGATTATTTAAAGATATCTTTAATTGAATTGTTCGTGCATCAAATTAATTGATGATATCTTCGAATAATTAAAAATCTCTTCAATTATTTGAGTTTATGTTAAGTTCGTTTTCCATACTTCTCGGCATCAGAGGTTATCTGGCAACATCCAGGAAAACGCGTACTTTATTTCTTAAATATACTCTTTTAAATGTTTTTATCCTTCAAGTATTCTTATTGTTGGAATATAATGTACATTGTTAATCTTGTTAATCGTAGATAGAATAAAAGGCAGCTGCAGACGCAGGACAATGATTTTTACGTTTCTTAAAAAAGACTGGCTTTTTGATTCGTTAACCTTCAATCCGAGTATTTTCACGTAATACACAGTCATCGATAATGCAAGTTTGAGTTATAACATTGCACTGCTAATCTTTCTAGCACGATATTTAGTGTGAATGGGGACCCACAAACAGTAATATATCTTAAAATATATTAATATATAGTATGTAATATGAACTGACTGAATATATTAAAAGTAGAACGTCTTTTCCAGATTATCATTTAGGTCACATTTGTTAATATTGAAAATAGATGCTGACGGCAAACTGGCCATTCACCTTTATGACAAACGGGATGATTTCAATTTTTCCATCGTCAACTTCCCTTATCTATGTAGCAATATCCCATTGTCACCTGGATATGAAGTTTACATCACTCAACTGATTTGATACGCAAGAGCTTGTTCTGCATATGGTCAGTTTTTAAATCGAGACAAGCTACTAACAAAATTGTTATGTTACAGGGGTTTGTATAATCTCGTCTAAAGTCAGCATTTCGCAAATTCTGTGGTCGTTATAACGATCTCGTTTTCCTATAGGTAAGATTTTGCCCGACGTGTTTTATACGAATTGTTAGGCCGTTCTTGACACACTGATTCTGACTGCGAATTACTCCGTGTACCTGATCAAGATGTGGGCTCACGGCGGGTGTGACCTGTCGAAAAGGGTGCTTACTCCTGCTAGGCACCTGCACCCACCTCTGGTGTGTCCAGGGATCCGTATTTGCCCAACTCTCTGATTTGTATTTTCTGTAGGAATTACGAGATTGAGTACTATTTGTTGTCTTAGCTTTTTCATCTAGTACACATGCACATACACACTACACAACAGTTGTTTTAACTGCATTTCTGAAATTGGTGATATTTTTACAGATATTCTTGATGAGGAAGAATCTTCGCTTGTCAATCAATCTGCAGCCAAAATCCGGATAGAGGAGGACAGCTTAAAGAAAACTGATCTCACAAAGGAGGAAAAGACTGAACTCCAACTTACTGGTGAAAAAAGAAAGTTCAAAATACAACTAGAATATATGATTTAGTATATGATATGGTATAATTGGGGGTTTTTTTGGGTCTATATTTCTACAGATTACACCCGTTGTGATTTGTACCGTAAACTTCGATGTCTTCAAGATTTAAAAGATACGAGTCAGAAATTGAAAACCACGTACCATCAAGAATGGGTAAAAACAATTAACAAAATCTATCAAGCTAATGTGCGATTTCAAACTTTGTATTATTCGTACACCACTTGATGTGCAAATGAATTTTTTTTTTTTCATTTTGTTATTTTAGAGTAATATAAAAGAGGACGTTACAAAGAATCGTAATGAAACCAGGCATTATAAAAGAGAACTGCAGAACTTTCATAACCTGGCATCGTTAAAAATGCGTAGCATGTGCCTAAATCCAGGTAACATAGGCAGCTGACAAATTATAGTAGCGGATCCAAACGTTTCTGACAGGTCCAACAACCGCCAATATTTGTTGTATTTACAAAGTACAATGCATTGTTTAAAAGTTTAGCATTTCACCTATATCTGGTGACTTACCAAGCTGTAGCCTTAATGATTTAATCTGGGCCCAGTTGCACAAAAGTTAGTTGCGTTTACGTCTAGTCAACACTGTATAATGTAAGAGTTGATGACAAGTAAATTTTCAGCAGATAAAATTAACTTTCCTGTAGCAAACATTTAAAATCCACTCATCTACGCGATTATTATGTACAGCCAAAATGTAAGAGTAAGTTTTCATTGCATTTGTTATAAGGCTGACGAAGCCCTAGATATTGCTAAAAGGTCCGGTGATCGCACCATAAACAGAATAAATAAATTTGTGATTTATTTTGAAAAAATATCTGTTCACTATATGCCAAGGTCCCCCCCCCCCCCCCCCCCCCCCGGGATCCGCTCATGGTTTTTGTAGAAAAGAAAGTTTTTAGATATATTATCTATATTTTTTATAACTGATAGTAATATTTTTTTCCCCAGATAACAAACAAGATCAAGGTATTTTAGAATTGATCACATGCTTGGAGATGAAGCGGGAAATGCAGGATCTGAACGAAAATGTAAACCTTTGTAACATCATTTCGATTTAAACTATTCATTATTCAGAGAAATCAGTCTTAATGAATTTATTGTACTTTGTATTTACACAGACACTTGATTTACAAGTTATGTCTCGAGATTTTGAATACGATGTTACACAACTCCTCGGCACAAGGAAGGAGCTGATAGAACAAAATTATGCTTTGGACCCAGAGGATGAAGATGAGCCCGGGGTAAAACTTCATCGCACGAGTCGTCACATGGATATTCGGGTTTGCTATGATCAACTCGATTTCTCAGATGACGAGACATCGGGACATACAGGGGAACCCTCCAGTCATATTGGTGGCACACACCTTCACAGGTATACAACTGCATTACTACCATCCTCTACAAAAATTAATGATTTTAATAGTTTTGTTTACGGGTACGTGCATACACAATAAGGGGAACTATAAACTGTACAAACGTCTCTTTTCCTACTAGATGTGCAAAGCATTCTTGCATTGCCATTCCTATAGAAATGTGGAATGCAGAAGAATTAGAGGAATTGAGGCGCTTGACTCCAGCTATGGATACGGAGGATACAAGCGATGGATCAGATATGAGCGATGACGTCAGCATTAGTGACGTCAAAATTGAGTTTCTTGAGAATCGGCAACAAGAGATTGATAGTAAGGAGAGGGCAATTTCTGAAGATATTGAGAAACCAACCATTGAAATGGGAGCAATTTCTAAAGATGTCAGAAAGAAACCAACCATCGAAATGGGCTCAGTTTCTAAATATATCACAGATAAACCAGCCAATGGAATTGATTTTCCTGATAAACAGATGGACGAATTAGCAACAGGTAATAATTAATCGGTAGTAATACTTGTTCTGAGCTTGACGCACGTCTATTAAAACATATGTGATAAATCTAGATAAACAATCAGTACGATTATGGTATTTTGTCTTAAACTGTTCCAGGGAGCTCTGGTGGTTTACTGACAAAACTTCGTGCTCGAATGGGTATTCAAGCCCACTCTGGAACATCTCTACGGCCAATGGAGAAAGCAGAAGCAGCACCAAGACGATTCAGCCTTAAAGACTCTGCCAAAGCATTCATTACAAACCGACAAAAAAGAAAATAGTCCAAGTTTCTAAGAAATCCAACTTATGTAAATTCAGTGTATCCGGCAATAAGATAGGAAATGTCAACACTGGTAAAAATATAAAAATTATCAAATAAACGCTTTTATTTTTATCATAAAACGTTTCACATTTTAAAATTACAACTGACTTAGAACGTCGGAAAATTAATTTACAAACTTTACTATAACGTTCCAATGTATGTTTAGGAAATAGTCCATAGTGCCTTTGTTTAAAAAAAAGCATAATTAAGGAACGTGAATTGAAATGCGATTTGAAATGAATTTGTTCAATGTTGGTTTTAAAAGCTGTGAAAAAAGTTTTTCCTCTCTCCTCTCCAGTATACCCTCCGTAAAGTTTATACATTGGGACAATATCCGTTTCCGCTTATATCGAGGTATTCACCAAGTTTGATCTTCCTATATCCCGGCTGCTAGATATGTTGCTTATGGATGCGTATGCTGGTCAGAAGTGTGCTTCCAGTTTCACCAATGCAGTACTGTCCACATCCACATTATGAAGTAAATCACGGTTTTAGAGGCACAGGGGATATCGGCGTTCATTATGAAATCCCGGTCTTCAATTTTGAAGGCATTTCCTTCTTTTATGTAGGGACATGTTTCATAACGGCTATCTGGACATTTATTGAAAGTTCCTTCGATTGTAAATTTAATGTTGGAGTTTAATTCTTCTAAAAGGTTGTAAAATGTTTCTATAGTCATGTTATTTCCTTCTAAATGATGGAACAGTCACCGAGGTATCTTGACGTTATCAGCAGTGTTAGAATTGAACGGTTCAGTAATTTTATTGAATAGGATCTTTTTTAAGCATCGCAAAGTTAGTTTGGAATAGGTTGGAGCCATTTTTGGTTACCATTGATGTCCCCATCATCTGCTCGTAATGTTACCATCGAAATTGAAAATATTGATTGGTAATGCTATTTCTGCTGCTTCCGAATTGAAAAGTTTTGTGAAGCGGGCGTTTATATTTTTCTGAATGTGTGCCAATATTCCAGAGTCTTGAAACTAATGTATTTGTAATATTTTATATATAAATTGGTTATCGGTACATCCATTGTCACTAATTTGTTACTAGGTGTCATTCTGTCAGGTAGACAAGTTGTCTCATACATAACCTTTAACTTGTGTTCCTAAAAGTTTTAGGAAAATGTCCATAAGATTGCTTAAGCGTTCTTCTTTGGATTTGGGGTCTCCTACGATTTGTCTTAAGGTAAGGGTCTCTAGGTTAAGGCAAGTGACGTAGTCTTGAGTTTTGGGCTTTTGGTGCTTCCTTGATAGTTTTCAACAGGTGTATTTTAGGGAGACCATAGAAAACACCTTCTTTGAAATCAAAATCTGTCAAAGACGCTGTTTCTTCCTTTGTCAGAAAGGATATTCCCTTGTCTTTCAGGAGTAGATGTTTCACTTTCTGTAGTGTCGTAAAAGTCTTGATTTTGTTGGAATTTGTAATAAAAGTCGCCGTTGTAAGCATGAGTACCACTTTGTTTTTATAACATTCCGTGTCCATTATCACCACTGCTCCCCCCTTATCTGCGTCTTTTACTGCAATAGAAGAGTCATTAGATAAAGTCTTCAGAGCGTTTCTTCTTCTTTCGTTAAGCTATTCTCATTGTTTCCTTCCAATTCATTACGAAGAGTGGAATTTTCTAAAGTGCACAGACAGTATCCAAAACGGAATTTTTCGTCTTTTGAGATTAAAACTGGATTTGATTCTAACAAGATCCAGTCCCTCGGCTATTTCTTCATCTGTAGACTCGCTATAAATAGTCTGCCAATATAAGTTTACGCGTGTGTTCCTTAATATCTTTGGATGATTTTCAATCAGTATTTTAATAAAGAGTTAAGGGTAAATTTTCAGACCTTTATAAAGTAATATAATCTATGTTGGGGTTAAGCTCCTATTGGAAAGACTTATAACCTCAGAGTCTACGTTGACCGTCGTTGACGAGGGCTGTTGCACCGGAAATGTTGCCCTTGGCCTGGTTTGCTTCCGCCTAAAAATAATGGGAATATCTGCGAATGTACGTGCTTCAATGATATTGCATACCCTATTTTGGAATTATAATCTCTTTGTTTCTTCTGTCTCTTAATATTGGATTATTTTCCTATCTATTTCTTATCTATGAAGTTCTATGTTTTTGACATATTTCTGTGTATTTTGTGGTTGTTTTCTCCCGTGTACTGGAATTTGCGCATAAGTCATGTCAATTTGAACAACTTTTCTACCCGAACATTTCTTGGGTTGGTTCCCTTTCTCATAGCCTCGGGATAACTCGAGTTAGTTGTTGTAAGCATTGATGAAGTCATTTTTGTGGACTCTCTTTTTTTTTTTTTTTTTTTTTTTTTTTACCTATGTTCTGTTTTCAACTATTCTGTTATTGCGTTTTACTTTATTTTGGTGTCTTCTTTCTTTATCTGCTTTATTTACAATTGACTTCATCAATGCCTACAACAACTAGTCTTAGTTATGCTAAGGCTACGAGACAGGATTCCAATTCACGAAATGTTCGGTTAAAAAAAGTTGGTCAAAGTGTCAGAATTCGTACGGAAATTTCAAAACACGTAAGAAAACAACAGAATATACCCGGATATATGTCAAACACATAGAACTTCATAGATAAGAAATAATCGGAAACAATCAGAATATTCAGGCACAGAAGACACAAGGAACAGAGGACCTTATATTCCCGAATTAGGATATGCACTGTTAATGGAACATTGGCAGAAGATCTTGCAATTATTTTTAGCGGAGGCAGGTCAAGCTAAGGGGAACGTTTCCAGTACAATAGTCCAGGTCAACAGCGGTCAACGTAGACTCTGAGTTATGCCTTTCCAACAGGAGCTTAAACCCAACATAGATTATATTACTTTATAAAGGTTTGAATTTTACCCTTAACCCTTTATCTAAATGCTGATTGAAAATTATCCAAAGATATTAAGGAACACACGCGTAAACTTATATTGGCAGACTATTTATAGCGAGTCTACAGATGAAGAAATAGCCGAGGGACTGGATCTTGTTAGAATCAAATCCAGTTTTAATCTCAAAAGACGAAAAATTCCGTTTTGGATACTGTCTGTGCACTTTAGAAAATTCCACTCTTCGTAATGAATTGGAAGGAAACAATGAGAATAGCTTAACGAAAGAAGAAGAAACGCTCTGAAGACTTTATCTAATGACTCTTCTATTGCAGTAAAAGACGCAGATAAGGGGGGAGCAGTGGTGATAATGGACACGGAATGTTATAAAAACAAAGTGGTACTCATGCTTACAACGGCGACTTTTATTACAAATCCCAACAAAATCAAGACTTTTACGACACTGCAGAAAGTGAAACATCTACTCCTGAAAGACAAGGGAATATCCTTTCTGACAAAGGAAGAAACAGCGTCTTTGACAGATTTTGATTTCAAAGAAGGTGTTTTCTATGGTCTCCCTAAAATACACCTGTTGAAAACTATCAAGGAAGCACCAAAAAGCCCAAAACTCAAGACTACGTCACTTGCCTTAACCTAGAGACCCTTACCTTAAGACAAATCGTAGGAGACCCCAAATCCAAAGAAGAACGCTTAAGCAATCTTATGGACATTTTCCTAAAACTTTTAGGCACACAAGTTAAAGGTTATGTATGAGACAACTTGTCTGCCTGACAGAATGACTCCTAGTGACAAATTAGTGACAATGGATGTACCGATAACCAATTTATATACAAATATTACAAACACATTAGTTTCAAGGCTCTGGAATATTGGCACACATTCAGAAAAATATAAACGCCCGCTTCACAAAACTTTTCAATTCGGAAGCAGCAGAAATAGCATTACCAATCAATATTTTCAATTTCGATGGTAACATTACGAGCAGATGATGGGGACATCAATGGTAACCAAAAATGGCTCCAACCTATTCCAAACTAACTTTGCGATGCTTAGAAAAGATCCTATTCAATAAATTACTGAACCCTTCAATTCTAACACTGCTGATAACGTCAAGATACCTCGGTGACTGTTCCATCATTTAGAAGGAAATAACATGACTATAGAAACATTTTACAACCTTTTAGAAGAATTAAACCCCGACATTAAATTTACAATCGAAGGAACTTTCAATAAATGTCCAGATGGCCGTTATGAAACATGTCCCTACATAAAAGAAGGAAATGCCTTCAAAATTGAAGACCGGGATTTCATAATGAACACCGATATCCCCTGTGCCTCTAAAACCGTGATTTACTTCATAATGTGGATGTGGACAGTACTGCATTGGTGAAACTGGAAGCACACTTCTGACCAGCATACGCATCCATAAGCAACATATCTAGCAGCCGGGATATAGGAAGATCAAACTTGGTGAATATCTCTATATAAGCGTTATTGACTGTTTCCCGAATATATTTTGCGAAGTCATAAAAGACTAAGAGCAGTATATCAGCAATTTTCAATTACACGCGCTTTCACCTAATTTATAAAAAAAAAAAAAATCACCGAGGAAAATGATTGTTTAAAACCATTTTTTACAGCCAAATGATAGAATTAAAGCGCTACGCTTTACAAGAAGTGTTATCAATTCTTTCCTTTATATAAAATTTTATTTCATTTTATCATGTTATGTGTATTTTGTAGATAATAAAATATGTGCAACTTAATGTGCTCTTTGAATTCCCTCTCGTACGTAAAAAATGATGATCGTGCTTCCCTATATGACGGTCATTAATTCCTAGACACTTTCTTCTTCATTTGAGAACGACTAGGCTTATCCAATTCCAAACAGATCGAGATATAGAAAATACGAACTCCCATTCACAAAGAAAGCACTCCATGAGTGGAAGGTAATGAGTCGGGATTTTTTCCTGATTAATCGATTTATTTGTGGGGAATCTGTCTGAAAGAATTTCTACAAATAACGGCATCCTAGGCTATGCCACGTTTCATCCAAAGAACGTCAGAATACTCCTCGACATATGTCAAATAAAATGTAGAATATTTTATGGCTGGCTGCTTTTTCCACTTGTGTTTAGCTTCCAATACGCAGGTTTCGAAAATGTTTCGGGCTTTACTATGCACAAAGAGTTCTCCAAAGGGAAACAATTCGGACGTATCTCGAAACCGGCGTATGAATGTCGAAGTAGAATAACAGAAAGAGATTAGAACATGCTTGAAATTAATTTTGAGTTCGTGCTGTCTCTTCAAACACCTGGTACGGAACCTGTTTCTCCCATTACACTCTTGCAGTGTTTGATCAGCTGATGTCATTTCTGTTGAAATATACACTTACGTGCAATCAACACAAGTGCTGCCGATGATCTGTCAAAATGAAATATACAAGGGAAAAGTTCGAGGATTAAAGAGTTAAAAATAACCAGTCAGAATCGTCCTCGGTGTTTAATAAGTTAACATTTTAGTCCAACTGCGCCGGGGTGATGAAACAAAGTTGATCATGGGAGGGGAAAAAATAAACTATTAATGTACAGGTAGTTGTTGATAAAATGTTAATGATATTCCACCGAGACTATAAAAGCGTAGGCCTACTTTAGTTTCATGAAGCTTGTAAACAATGAAAACGTAAAGTTTATATAAATATTCTAGAATTTAAAAAAATTGCAACCATATATGACTAATGTTCGATAACAGTTTCTCAAATATTTACTATTGGTCGCTTTCGAATTTCTCTTGACTTAGCTTTTCAATTTTTTACTACTCTGGCTCCGAGATTACAACTTGTACCATTTATTTTCCTGCGTTTTGGATTGTCAAAACCTTCCGCGTACAAAATATACCTGTTTGTGTTTTGTTTGCATATAAATCCAATACGATTATTCATTTATTTCTGAATCAAATTTACATACGCGTGCTTACAAATACATTTTTTTTAAAATGACATTTGGATAAATAGTGCAATGTCAAGCGAACTATTTTAAGAAGCGCAGCGAGATATCATAAGGCCAGTCATCGCGTGAACCTGTCAACTGAGAGAGAAAAAAGTTCCTTTGGTAAATCTAGATAGAATATCTTTCCTAGCCTTATAAATTGTAAAACATCACTGAATGTGGTTTTTGTTTTTTCAAATTTCAGAAATTGCTTTTTGATATTACAATTCAAATATCATGATAACGAAAAGCGCATGCTCATTTTGGCAGTGATTCGGATCCTATTCAGATTGCTACTTGTTGATCGGTGATTTTGCCATGGATCCTAACTAAATATGATTGATTCAAGTTTTACATGTACGTCTTTTCAAGAATCTTCCACCCATCTCATATCGAGACATCACCAACTTTAAGGTGAATCTCCTACATTTCACAGTGAGAGTTCTACATCTATGTCATAAATGTGAACGCCTACTATTTCAAAGAACAGCGGTTTTCAAGGTTCCATCGAAAAGACAGTTGTCCTTTCTTTTCAATTCCTGAGCGCTTGGTGAAGGAACAGGGCAGACAGGAGATGTTTTCGTAAAATTTTTAACATTTTATATCAGATGATAACATCTGAAACCATTAACCATAGAAATTTAAATTTTAGATTTAAAACGTTTAGATCCTTCCACATTGAATCAATCACTATGTCGTTCACTAATGGCCAATTTGCAACCATCCATGACAAATTCTACATATTTGGTTATCGGGATATACTTAAAATTATTAATTGGAAATTGTTTCATATTAGTGAAAGTCAATCCATATTGTATATACGTGGATACGGGTGATATATTATTACACTCAATGAAAATATACTTCGTATAGATATACAGACGTATATCTGTCCCCTCTCAACGGAATTCCTTTTTCGAAGAGCATTAATCAAATGTGTCAACATTTACGGAGCTCGAGGTTAACACACACACACACACACACACAGAGAGAGAGAGAGAGAGAGAGAGAGAGAGAGAGACCTGTTCCAACTTGTTGTCTGACGTATACAGGGAACGACTAGAAAATGGGATATTCCAGGGACGTCTTTAAATTAATATGTCTAAATATAAAAAGTTGTCAGTACCCTTTGCTTGTCGTAAGAGGCAACCAAATGGTGTGGTCCTTCGGACGAGACCGCAAAAACCGAGGCCCCTTTATCACAGCAGTTGTGACACGACGAAGATCCCACCCTCCCTGCTGAAAGGCCATACGCGCCCAACATAACTCCTAAATTTGCAGCACTTCACCGGCAATGATGACATTTCCATATCAGTGAAAAATTGTCGAGAGGAACATTAAACAATATACAACCAATCAGCAGTTGTAGCATGTAGTAATACGTAAGTAGAGGGCTAATTAGATCTTCATACAAATATGACCCGTGAGTTTATTTGGTTGTAATAAAGACAGATATAAAATTCCTTTTAAAAAGGACTTGTAAATTTCCCATGATGCTCAACAGTTGAAATACATTGCCCCTATATATCATTTCCTCACTGCTTTAGACGTAATTGAGAAATCATGACAATAGATTACATTCCATTGTTTGGTGTGTTTTTTTTTACGTCCCGTCGAGTATTTTTCATTCATATCGAGACATCACCAGTTGAAGGAACAAACACTACCTAAGTTTGTCAAGTCCATGGTACATGTACGAGTTGAGCTCGAACTCACAACCTACCAGTCACAAAGCGAAGGTCCTACCACTGAGCTTCCGCCACTGGTCTATTCCATATAGTGAATACTTTTCATTTTATTTATAAAAACATCCTTTTCCCCCTATTTCTACCGCTGATCTCCTTCGTGTCGGCAATTTTATTAAGTGAAAAAAGTGAGAAAGGAATACAACAATAGTATTGTTTTGCCACCTACCTTTCTAATCAATTCTCAAAAGTTGTCAGTTTTAAATGATTTTTTATATCAATATAGATATTTATATGAATTTTCATAAAAGTTGATTTATTTGACAAAACAAAGAGAGATAACACGGTAGGTTAAAATTACGCATTTCACTATCGAAATCAAAGGAAAATATTTTTAAAACATCTTTCTCTCCCCCCCCCCCCCCCCCCCCCCCACCACAAATATTCCTTTTTACAGGTATTATAAATAGTCATTTAGCAAATTTATACCAAATATTTTGTTGTTTCAAAAAGGGGGGGGGGGTTATATTTACCGAAACACGGCGAAAATGTTCACTCTCAGATTAATTGCAAATAAATTAAACTATGAAGAATTAAACTATGAAAAATAAGATTAACCATATTTTACTCAATAATATAATGTAATTTGACAAATGAAAAGGGTGATTTATTCATCTCCATGACAATGTACAGTCAGCACGCCGAGCCTGCCATTATACGGAAACAGCTCTACTCCGCGTCCATGAAATTGTAGCAGCATTAGACATTGGTTCCAGCGCTGCGTTCATTATGCTAAATGTCCCCGCTGCTTTTGACGTCATTGACCATCCTATCCTGATAAGACGTCTTGAGTTTGCATTTGGTATTTCTGGCTCAGCCCTCGATTGAATTAAATCCTACCTTTCAGATAGGACCCCAAAAGTGGCCGTTGGATCCACTTTCTCCATTGATCACAATAAAGAACTCTGCCCTTTCTTAATCTACCTGGGGCCACCCACCTTCCCTCTCACTTGCCATGTATCCTAAATTATTTTACACATTTTAACACATGTAACATCACTTAACATATGGGGTATCTCCATTTTTTAAGAGAGTTGACTGGGCTTGCTACCTGAGCGAGCGTTCGAGGAGCTCACTGGTAGGATTTATGTCCTTTTCTCACTTTATTGATAAAATTGCCAACTACTGTGATATCGTAAATTTACAGAAAATCATATTACTTATAAAGTGGGTAGCGATTGCTAGATAATTTAAAATAATAATAATAAAACATTTCTGGACCTGCACACCTCCCTCATATTGAGTTTTGGTTTTCACCATTTTTGAAAAAAGTTTCTTTGTAGCAAGTGTCTATAAATTAAATGCAAAAATGTAATAACATGTGACGTGTAAACAAATTGAATAACGAGCATTTTTCAATTTATCTGAATATCTTTGTGTATTTTAAAGATGTTAGACATTGCAGAGTTATCTGCCCTTTTTGTGATAAAATAGTGTCTTGTTACAAACCACAGTTAAAATGGATGCATGGGCGTTTGAAATCAAAACATTAAAAAAAAAAAATTCCATAGCCTTTTCATCAGTAAGTCACTCACTGCATCAGATTCTTACATTCATCATGAGTTGAATTCTTATGCCCATCGATCAGAAAATAAATTCACATTCCTTTTTGCTACAGGCTGTAATTTTAATAGCTGAAAGTATCTTAAAAATGAATACACAGTTATTAATATCATAACAATTCATTCATTTTTGTACATAGCACTTTCTTCAATCAACAAGTTTGAAAAATGCATCTTGTTCAGGACATGAACACGTGGAATTACTGCCGATTCCTTACATCACCCCCGCTCTTAAAGCTGTTTAATGGAATAAAAAAATGCATTAAATCTTCATTCTATATAAATCATAGTCATGAATATATAAATGCCAGACTTTCGATTTCACAATATAGTCCTTTTTAAATATCAATTCATCAAGTATATGTAAGGATTAAATGTTTAGACTGAGTGTATATGAAGAATTCAAAGTAATGGACAGATGGGGTAATTAGTATACCTGTGGTCATTATGTAGAAATTACCTCATTAATCTATCGCTTCTCATAATACAAAAAAATCATAGAAATGTATTTCTTCTACTTTTATGACGTGACACATAAAAAAATATGTCAAATTGAAAGATCACTTGTGTGTCACAGAGCCGTCATCGAGAAATAACATATAACGAAACAGAAAAGGTTTATTACTGACAAAAAACATTTGTAAAATATTAAGGAACCTACAATATATCAACATACTGTAGAAACAATTCACATGTTGGAATGGATTGATTGCATACATCACAATATGAGACACAACTCTTTTATATTTGGCACATTGAATAGTGGACTCGGTCGAAATCAAGATTCCACTGGAATGATTCAGTCATACATACGATGGAGAACAATCTTCTTTTGAGTGAGGTTCCTCTGAATGAAACTGCATTTCATTATCTGAGCGAAGTCTAGGAGGTCGGACAGGAATGGCCTCCCTTTGAATATTGCTCTTTATATGGTGAGTATTTATATAGTTTATATTTTCATACTGGTTTCTGCATGACCTGTTGCCCTGAGCAGGATTCATTTTGAACTTAAAAGCACCTGTCTGATGTCGTTCATCTGTGAAATAACAAACAATCATCATAATGATTAACGTATGTGTTACATATTGTGCTATGTCAGTAACAGACATAGAGGGAGGAGTTATGGGTGTTGCAGCCCTCCATCTCCATCCCCTGGTTGAATATATTATTTAAAAGGGTAATTTTTGTTGCCATTTTAGGGTCTCCCTCTACTAACTTGAGAGGAAAAGGTACAAACTTGGTTTGCAATCTCTCCCTTTGAAAATGTTCTGGATCTGCCACTGAAATCTACATTTTGTAGTGTAATTTCCTTAATAGGTTATCTAAACTTTGATTCATAAAACCTACATGAATATAAATGTACAATGGTCAATAAGACATTAATTTAATGATTTTGCACTAATATTCACCCAATAATGATGAATGATTTTAAATGGACATACCTGATTTAGACATATGTAATGAAAGGTCAAGGTCACTCCCACCTCTACCACTGTCTGATGTGGTTATCTCCCCTGATGAATCACTCATGTTGTCTTGATGTTGTTGCTAAAATGAAAAATTTTAATTTTTTTTAACACTATACTGGATTCAAGCTCTGACCCGTTTCAAAACAGGTATTTGATAAAGAACCCTCACTGCTGAATGGTCTAGGTAGAATGCCTAGTATAAGTCAGATATTGTGACAATTAATTCACTTAAAGCTGGTGATGTCTCAATATGTTGAAAATTATCATGGTAATATAAAACTCTATAAAAATACATGTTTTTAAATGGTCAGGATCATTTTCAGAGTTACAATAAGAGTACTCACATGCAGCATTTAAGACACATTAGATTCAAAACTCTATACTTTACCTGAAAATTGGATCTTCCAATATTATCTAACAGCACTGAATTTAGGGTTTTGGCATTATTTTGTCTGTTGTATGAACTCTCCTCTCTCTGTAAAATGTAGAGAATTTTATTCATACAAAATTTATTTACTGGTACAATGAAAAATACATTCAAGAGGCTATGTTTTTTCTGACATTTCAATCATTCCAAACAATATTCTACCTTGGAACCATACATATTACATAACATATTTTATATGACACCTACCTGTCCTTGACCTATTTGGCCACAATTAGAAAGCTGCAGACTTTCCACATCAAATGTAAAGCTGACCTCCTTCTTCTTCCGTGGCGAGTCTACAATGCTGGTCACCATGTCACAGGGGATCTTGTCTAGGTTTGGGGATGAGCAGCCCTCAATAGAAGCAGCACTGTACATGGTCTTCACTAGATCATCTGAACGTTTGCTTTGCAGCAGTTTCTGGTCATTGCGTCTGAGAATGATGATGACAGTGATGATGACAGCTGACAATATGATTGTTAGAACCACAACTGCTATGGTAATAATGATATTCTTTGTTCCTCCATCCTCTGAAGTCAGAGGGCTTGGTGTGGGAAGAGCTAGGATGATGGTTAAATCACAGAATGAAGACTGCATATGAGAGACATTCATATCACTGACATTGATCCTGAGCTTAAATGGAGTATCTTCATTTATTTCGTAAGTTCTTTTGAGATATATGTTCCCTGAAGTTTCACCAACAGAGAAGACATCCTTCTCATTCCCAGCTGAAAAAGAGTACCTGAGTTGACTGTTTGGTCCAATTTCATCTAGGTCATAAGCTCGAATCTGTGTGATCACTGTACCAACTTTAGCTTTATGAGACACTGAGACAGTTTGGTTAGACAACAAAGGGAAGGTAATGAAGGGCTTGTTGTCATTTTGATCTGCCACATACACAACAACTCGACTTGTGCTGGTTAACCTTGGGGTTCCTTGATCCACAGCCACGATGTCAAATGAATACTTGTTTCTATCTTCTCTATCAAGGTCTCTCCTTGTAGAAATTATTCCTGAAGGTAGAATCTCAAATGGCAGTTTGCTGCTAGGAAGATTCTTAAAATTTGGATGGTAATCAAAAAGAATCTTTTGATTGTCACCTTCATCAAGGTCAGAGGCACTGAGTGATCCAACTTTCATCTGAGGTCCCATGTTCTCTATTACGAAAAATTGGAACATAGGCACACTAAATGTAGGCTTATTGTCATTTTCATCCACCACAGTTAGCTGGATTGTAGCAGTTCCTGTCAAAGAAGGATTTCCCTTATCAATTGCAAGAACATGGAAAAAATAGGAAGAAACATTTTCTCTGTCAAATCTAAAGTTTGCTGTTATGACTCCAGTTTCTTCACTGATTGCTAGTTTTTCTTTGGACTGAGGAGGCAGTACATATCTTATTTCAGCATTCTTATTTAAGTCATAATCCCTTGCCAGAACTTGTGTGACTCCATCCCCAAAAGCGTTATTTTCCCTGATGGATGCTTGATATAAAGTCTTGTAAAACTCTGGTGCATTGTCATTTTCATCAGATATAGGAACTAGTAATGTTGAAGATGTGGATAAAGGTGGTGTCCCCTGATCACTGCACTTCACTGTGAGGTTATACTTATCAGAAATTTCACGATCCAGGGATTTGTTGATGACAACTATGTAACCTTTGTTAAGTACTGTCTGCAGCTGAAACTCGTCTGAGACAACTATGCAAGTGACAATTCCATTGGAACCAGAGTCAGTGTCTTCGACAGTGACATGAGCAATCACAGTGCCAACACTAGAGGACTCACTAACAGCCCCTGTGTTGCCTGTGGACAGCAATGTGATGCGAACTGATGGTTGGTTATTTCCAACATCAATGATGGTAACCCTAACAACACACTGGGAAAGTTTTGGAGGTTGCCCCAAGTCACTGGCATCTACAGTGATGTTGTAAATTTTCCTTGTGTTTTGTGTCAACCTGTTTTTCAAAATGATTTTACCAGTGGTTTCATCAATTTCAAAGTATTCATTGATTTCACTAAGGAAGCTTTGACGAGGATTGAATTTATAAATCACTTGTCCATTTTGTCCAATGTCAGCATCTGTGGCTGAGAGTTGAATCAACTGAAAGCCAGTATTTCTGTCCTCTCTAAGTCTAATATCAAAAATGTCTCTGTCAAATTGAGGAGAATTGTCATTCTCATCAGTCACTTCCACCTTGACATTCAGAGTTCCAGTCTTTTGAGATGTTCCACCATCCACAGCTATGATCTTAAGATCATAATGATCCTTACTCTCTCTGTTGATTGGTGAATTCAGCTTCAGTTGTAGAGAGAATCCATCACTTGCTTTCATGGCACTAAATAAGAATGGAGAACCAGTTGTTTGCAGTGTGTAATTAATTATTCCATTCTGAGGTGATGAGTCAAGGTCCAGTGCCTCGTCCAGCTGTATTGTGGATCCAATGACTGCAGACTCGGACAAACTTTTGTTGACGTCTGAGGAAGGAAAAGTGGGGGTGTGGTCATTGATGTCCAGTAGAGTCACTCTCACTGATATTATTTCAAATTTTGAGTTAACAGAAGAGTGAGCTGCTATGTCAAATTGAAGCAAGCAATCCTGGTTAAATCCACACTGTTTCTCTCTGTCAATCACTGCATTTGTAAACAATTCACCACCATCATTATTAACTCGAAAAAGATCATCCATCCTGGTTTGGTCCAAAAAGCTGTATCGCAGACTCTGAAAAGCTTCCTGTGTCATATTTTCCCGCAAGCCACTCAAATTAGCTATATTTCCCACGAAAGTTGAGACAGGTTCCTCTTCCCTCAATTTCATTGTCACAATGATTTCACCGGAGGCTGCATTTACAGCCATCAGGAAAAGGCACACAGAGATTAGCGCTGCCATCTCTAAAAACTCCAAAACTCTAAGTGATTCTAGTATCCCTGGCTCATGAGCTGCTCATTCCATATATGAAATTTTAGGAGATCTACTCTCATCAATTGTCCATTCCCTGGGGGTTACCTGAAAAATTAGAGAGTGATTAGTCATTGTAAGGTAGGTTACATAAACATATTCTGTCATATATGTTGTCTGTTACAAACATGAAAGGGAAAAATGTACCCATGTGCTAAACGGTAAGGTAATCATTATAGATTGCAGCATTGTGAAATATGATGCAGAGTTAGTAATACCCATTGTTTTGTTACAATACCCTGTAACATTTGATGATATGATAAGGAATATCGCTTGCACCAAGAGAGAAAAATTGTAAACCTTTAGAGGGTATCAGAAAGGTCTGATTCACGCCTGTAGCAAGTTTTTACCATTCCCTCTGTCGTGAGGTTATACGATGTATATCTTGAGTGTGGGTTACCAGAGTGTAGGACCAGAGGATAAAATATCCTAGTGAAGGGAAAACCTGCACGCCAGTAATACATAGCACTGTACACCCTCATCACCTGACAACAAGACCCACTCTGATTGCCTAAACATCCTAAATTTATACGACAAAGCAAGAACCAAACATCTTTCATTTACTTTGCAAGAAGCATACCGATCCAGTCGTTATCACACCTGAACAACCAACAATTACCTTGTACATTTCATCTTTCAGTATGGTGTCACTTTCAATAGAAAATGTGTCGATATCATGTAATAAGCAATTTATCAAGATAGGAGGGTCTAATATTTACAAGCCAAATAGACTGAGCATAGATTAAGGATACTCACTTTATACATCAAACCAGCAATTCCCACACAAAGAATAAATTAGACCTAATATTAGATCTTTTTACTCCAATTGCTGTCAAACCTGCTCACAAAATGTTTTTAATCTAATATAATTTTATGCCTCAGCAACCTGTAAAAAGCCAAAATCATTGATCATTCCTCCTCTTAATATATCACACAAGCAGGTTGCTCTTATTACATATTACAGGGTTTTTATCGGAACTAGATAGAAGTTTTCCACTATAACTGATAACTACCTAGCACCCCATCAAAGAATGGGCCTGGAAGACTAGCACTGTTTACCTAGATGAAAGGTATTGATGTAGATAATACACAGGTAAGCTGTGAGGGGTACAAACATCCTCTGGGGGTCTGATACCCCAGGTCTAAACTTCCCCCATAATATTTGTGCCTGAGGAAATTGTCTCATAGGAAAAACATGTAAACAGAACAGCTCCCAAGATAGTCTTTCTAAAATTATTTTTTTTTTATGGCTCTGCCTATGTATATTGGTACAGCATATGAGTATTTTTTTTCCAAAATAAGTCATATGTAATTAATTTCTTTTATATATTTGTTATTTTAATATTAAATGAAATTAATCACAAATCCTTCATGGCTGACTTGATTTTATTTCTAGTAATAATGCATTTTTATTTATCACTTGTTATTCTGATCATGTAATTCAATTAATTAAAAAAACCAAACTCTTAATGCTAGGTTTTTAAAAAACATTTTAGTTATTGCACGTTAGAAACAATTTATATCTAGATTTTTATTATAAATTATTTGATAAGGTCACACACAAAATAAGAACATTCTTTAAAACTGAACTTATTCTTCATCCTTAAAAACTGTTTATGCATGATAGATAATTCATATCATATGAAGTAAAAGCATAGCCTTAAAAATAAAATGATTAAATTCAGCATACACTAACTTTCAGCCTACCTTTCCACTCCATGATCCACCACTATACTGTAAAACCACACAAGAAAATGAAAACTGAGCACTTAATGTAAATAAAATGATTTCAACAAAACTTACCAAATCTTACACAGTCTCCTAGACACTTGAAGCCTCTTGTCCCAGACTCACAAGTACAATGATAAATACGGGCAACCCTCAGTAGTATAAACATCCCAACACTCTCCCACTCCAAAGAAAAAAAACCGGAAAGCTCTGATTTAAAGACCTCCCCTTCCACGATTTCACTTGTCAATATTTTCAAATTGAATAACAAAAGGTATGAAAAATCCGTTGTTAACAAACTAAACAAAAGCTTAAATGTGTGGAAGACTTTGCTTCTGATTGTCCAAAGTGTTTTATTTACCGAGCAATTAACCACTGCATGTAAATTTCATTACTGACCAGGTGAGAAATATATTCTATACCTGTGGCCACAGGTTACAGTTAATCTAATTTTACACCTTATAAATAACTCACACAATCAGAACAACATGAATTATATCAGAACAATTAACACCACCATTCTTCACATTTTACAAAACACTTCACACTTTTTCTCCTCTTCAAAGTTAAAATTTCTAGAGTGAATTTTGATTTGGACCTCAAGATATGTAAAAATTAAACCTTTTATCTGAATGATTATAAATTAACTGCAAAAGGATTAAGGGCTATTTTCACCACTTCTAATTTTTTTCTGTCTCTGAAAAAATAAATTTTCATGCTCTGTAACTTCCTGTTTTTAAATTCAAATTGAAAATTATCTATATGTCTATACAAGTTTTAAATGTGTAAATCACAAGAAATCATAAATATTTTGCAGATTACTGAAATTATGTAATCATCAAATAAAATAAAGATTTACTATTCAGAATTTCTGAGACATTTTAAAGTTAGGACACCTTTTGTGAACAATATTATCAACCAATACTTTATACAAACTTCAATATTTCCCCAAAGTTCTGATACCTCCTTCACTCCATTTCAAGCACTTAAATGGACTTCCAATAAAAACAAAATACTGCTGCCATAGCCAGTGCTATTGACTGAATTATTAAATTAAGAGAGCTTTATCAAGACTGTATTGGGCTTAAGATTGCTTTTCTGGGTGATTTATTAAACAAAGTGGCATACACATGTCAGGCTGTTTACAAAGTTACAAAATACCACTGACAAAAAATATTGAACAGTACTAAACACTACACATTCCTATCTTATGAATCTTCTCCTAAATCTGATCACGATTCCATTTTGAAAATCTTTCTTGTGAATTTGATATATATTAAGAAATTAATTTAATTAATTGATAAAAATACAAGAAACACATGCTATGAATGGTAAATAAATGTTCAACAAATTAGATGTAGTGTAATAATTATACAAAATTATATGTAACATTGCATAGTAATAATGAAAACTTTCATTATTTATTTATAGTGTAATCAAGTTAATTTAAGTGATGACAAAATCAATGACCAATAAGATGTTACCCTCTATCACAGTAAGATGAGAAATCTCTTTCTGACTTTGTCCCAGACCTGACATCTTCATTGATTTTCCAAGACTTGGCCACTAGCAATTTCTCAGGTGGTCTTGGAATTCTCAACATGGACACAAATGAACAGAACACCTGATTAACATAATAGTCCTAGCAGATGGAATTTCCATCAACTGGACAGATTGCACAGGGACTTTAGGTCTGCAGTCCACTTCTCAACCCTTCCTGTATTTCCAGTGACTATAGACCATGTGGTCATCTATTAATGCGATGAATGGGTGTAACTGGACAATATTTTGTAATGGTCAATGTTTGGTGTGAAATGGGGTGTAGTGGTCCCCCTCAATCCATTTGGGAGGCCTTGTGATGTATCAATCACTGACTTACAGTAATGGCCATTAGTGACAAAACCTGACCCTCTGGTGATAATTTATACCTGACTAACACTTAGAACAACATACAATTTACCCCATTATAATAGTACTCAGGTAATGAACAAAATAGTACTATATCTTACAACAAACAAAAGTCCTCAATTACAATACATAAACAACACCCATATAACATATCTATATATACACCCATCATTTAATGTACAAAATATGCGAATGATTAAATAATAAGGTAATGCCTTTAATTGAAAATACCTGTAATACATATTTATGTTCCTTATATTTTCTCTTCAAAGATGGTGATATTACCTTTGGAAATAAATACTTAAATTAATTTCCTTTAGGTTGTTTCTATCAGAGTACTATTTTCACAAGAAGTAAAGTCTGCCTTATAGCGATTCATTTGAGAACGGTATCCTTACTAAGTAGTCTTTTAATTACTTTAATACAAATGCACTCAATTCTTATGTTCACACATTCTCTATAGCAGATAAGGATCATGTTTTCTTACATCCAAAAGGCCTTTAATACCAATATTTCACCTCTTTGATCTTGCTTTTCTGTTTGGTGTGAGTTATTTCCCTTTGATTTTTACTGAGTATGGCTAGGCAATCTAATTCTTTATAAACACCTGATGTTTGTGTCTTAATCTTGTAAATCTCGACAAATAGGCAAAGATTACTGATTTTGTTTAGTTTGTGTGGGTTTAAATTAAATAGACTGTAAGTGATTTATCTATATCTTACACAAACTTTGACAAACATAGCAATGTACTATATCTCATACCCACAAGACATTTCTATTCATGAAGTACACTAATGCAATAAAGAGTACCAAATGTCTTAGTTTTGTCTGGTTTTCTTTGTTGTTGTTGTCCCCCCCCCCCCCCCATCTCATAATGCATTTGACAAAACTTGCTTCAATTCAAAACAGATTTACTGATTGCATCACTGTTCATTATCTTCAATTTTTTTTTCTCAAATACTGCTGTAATTTGTGCCTATTTAAATTTGCCATTTAATTATCCAGATCTATCAGCCTCCCATTCGGAGTAATTTTAACATATATTTCAATATGCTTAAGCATTCAAACTATACAAACCTCAGGAGCTGAATCAATCCTTAAACACACGGATTAAATTTTAGATTCTCTCCAGTCAGTGAAATGAAAGACATCAAACAATAAGAAAACACTTGGCCCTGAGATAACACAGTTAACTCCCCTTTTTAATCGATTGCCAGAGGCTGAGACTAGCTCTGTACCATCCCCAAATCCCAAACATTAAGAATCAAATGTCCAAATATAGCTGTCCTGTGGTGCAGACACAATGGTGCTTTGTGCAATTGTTTTGATAAATCTACCTCCTATCAGCGGACACAAAATACACTAACCTGCAGATTTTCCACCCAATTATAAGTGGACAATTCATGTCCAGCCATTAGATTGAGTTTGTTATCAATGAGGACTAAGCCCTCCTCTAGATAGTCTGTCATTTGGACTTAATTTTTCATTAACAGTAAATCAAGCAGGCAATTTTAACAAATATCTGAAAACTTTTGGGTAAATGGAGAACAGGGAGTTACCAAGCCAGTGTCAAAAGGAGCTAAGTGCTCCCAGCTTTCTTTAAATATTTCCACATCTCATTACATTTTCTTCTCACAAACAAGTTTTCACTTTATTGCCTTTTGATGTTTAATGATGTTATAAGTTGCTTGTCAAAATTTCATGTGAAGTTGAAGCTCCCATTAAGCATCTTATCCATCATTCTGTCTTTCATTACAAAGTTTTCATATTATTCACATAGATATACCAAAAAAAGGACATTTTCCTCTTGAAACTGGAATATAATTAATTGTTTTGAACAAATAACATACAAAAGATTTGAACACATTAAGATTCGACAACTTAAGGCTCTTAAACCTTGAATTATTACAACTGTTTCTAAATGCATTAATTAAAGATATCAATATACATACATAATTAATGGATAATTAATTAACCATAATAAACAGAGTTGTATACATTTATATTATCACCTTGTGACCCCCATGAGATTACCAAAATGTTCAATCAAATAAGGACCAAATTTTTTTATTTTTTTTTTGTCTCCATTCAACAGAACATGTACTGCCTAGTGTCCAACTAGTGATTTATAGGTTGGAATCTTTCGAGCAATCAATAGTAATAGACCTAAGTGACTGTCACTGCTGTCAATATGTGTCATAATTGCAAATCTGATCAAGTCACAAGCTTTGTCCTGCCAATGTCCGACTATAGGATTTTTGTGTGGAATTTTAATGTTATCAGTAACTTGTTTTTAAATTCATCTGTTTTTCTAAATAGAGGAAACTGCCAGCTGCCTTACAAGGTGTTAAATCTGTTGTAGTCCAACTCAGTGCGACATTGTAATTACTCATCTAAATGGGAGCCCTGTCAAAAATCGCCAAATGTATACTTTAAAAATGGACAGGATTTTAACACAACTAATTCATCATACACGAGATAAAAGGGGAAAAGTGTTAGGCGGGTTTTGTACGAGGTCTGTGTGTGTCCGTGAGTCACAGGTTAGGGATACTCAAACCCGCAGATCAGTGGACATTCTTGGCAGTGTGAACAGAACCAGAATCCCCCAAGCCATGCACATATAAGTGGTTACCTGTTACCTCAGCCTTGGTCTGAACCACAAGTGTCTCCTATCCCTTAATTTCAAACAGGGAAACTAATTATTCCCTGTCACTTACAGCTAACTATGACGACTTACTGACCGTAATTTAATATTCAAAATCTTTGAACAAATTCAAACACTTGACAATGTTTCAATCCTTAGGCAAAATGCTTATGTAAATAGATATGCGACTTTGTAGTATAGATTTCACCATCATTCTCTTGATCAATTGATGAAAGAGAACACTTGTCTGTTCCTCTTACAAATTCTCACCAAAAAAAGATAAGATGTATACCAATTTTCTTTGTATAAATTAATTAACTTGATCTACACAAGGAGTAAATCACCACAACTATTTCATGCTGTCCAATGTCAACTATTGCTAATGCTGCAGCGCTTCTGTAATGACTGAATGTTAATCCCTGAATACAAAAGTTTAATAGGGGTAAAACTAGATATTCATCATCTCCAATATGCCAATATCTGTCTTTGTGGTATTTTAAAATATGACCTCTCTCAATTGTGCCCCTCAATTTCAATTTTCTTAAACCAACTGTGATATTGAAAACAAATCATCATAAATCTTTCCTTTTCACCATGGGTAGGCTTTATTTGTTCCTTTGCTTTTAACTCCGATTCAGATTCTACAAACACTTGTAGGCTATAACAAGAGATCTTTTCTTTATTTTTGGATGGTTTAGTCATTTGAACAAGGTAGTCACATAAATTTGCCATTCCTGGGAGGGGATTGGCTGAATCTTTTATATACTGGTGCCACTGTGCCCCTGTATTTAACCAAATGTCTCTTCTCAGCAACAAATGAGAAAACATAAAATTGCTTCAGCTCCATAAATTTTCAAATATTTTGAAGAAGGCCAGAAAAAGCCTCAAACTGTGTGAAACTGACTGAAGAATTCAAAGTTGACTAAAATATGACCTAATCTAATGAAGTTAAATCTCCCCCTGCTAATTTGCAGTTCCCATCCATTACAATGTATATCATGTATATATACATTACTTAAAATTCTCTGTAATATTAAAGTATACACAGTGTATAACCTCTGTCCATAACAAAGTCTCTACAATGTTATTTATTAAGCCCTTTTATGCAGTTTCTTGTCCATTGTAAAGGTACATTAGTTGATTAATGTTCAGATTAAATATTTCAAAAAGGAACAAGATGTGGCATTTTTATTTGGTGGGTGGTGCTACATGTTAAGATCAAGATTTGTGACTGCCCCTGACAACAGGTGGTGCCAACAAGCATGGCTAATGTAAAGCCAAGTGATGCCTGAAAGTCAGACCACTTCCATACTTCGAAAATTGAAGAAAATCTCATAAAATCACTGAGGCCTGTTTAAGCCTCATGTGACCTGTTCTATTCAGGCCCTTTGATGGCCAAATTACAAATTCTAGATGTTTACTTTGTTTCATTTCTTATGTTATCCAGTGATTCAAATGAAATCTTGTTTAACAGTCAACTGACTCAAAACAATCTTCCTGTATTCAGATTATGAATGCAATGGACGGGTTTAACTTGGGCCAAAAAAAAAAAAAAATAATAATTGAAACACGATCCCATGAAATGTAACTAATTTTTTTTTTTACTGTGAGACAATTTTTTTTATGAGGAAAAATCAGTTGACCATTTGAAACAGTATCACAAAATTATACTAATAAACCTAGAAACTACAATGGCAACAATGATTAGAGACATAAAGTGAAATATATATGTAATTATAACGAAACTAGAGGGAACAGGATTCATGCATATCACACTACCTTTCCACATAAAGTCCACCATCATTACTGCAGTACCTTATAATGTTCACGAAATGTCAATAAAATTAGGACTTTCTGCTAATGATTAATCATTAAATTTCCAAATGTAGAAGAATTGCAGAATATGCCTTGTTGGTCTCTCCTTTCAAAGATTGATTAACCATGGCAAAGCAGCTACAGGTGCCCAGTTTTAATGTGTATTATGATTTTAAGTGATAATGGGATAAGTAATGACATTGATAACAATGGGCCTAGCTCTCTTCCCTGCTGGGTGCCCATGATTTAATTAATTCTGAATGTCACTCTGACATGCTGAGCTTCACCTTTATGAGATAATCTTTTCACTTACTCTAATTTGATTAACTCATATTTCAATCCACACCTATTACCTGTATACTGGACATTGACCTACTACACGATTTGATTAGACTGAACTGTTTTACTATATTAAAGCAAATTATGGTAATGTAATATGAGATATGGAAAAACAACCCCCCCCCCCCCCCAAAAAAAAAACAAAACAAAAAAACAAAAAACTATTACTATTACTAACTGTGATTTAAGGAATGAAAGTAACTTTTGCTCATTTTATAGGAAATAAAGTTTAAAGTTAGTTGTAGCAGAGATTTATAAAAAAAGCATGTATTATCCCATTTTATTTTATATTATGCTTATAATTCAATTTATTTAAAGGCAGAGCAATATTGCAGTAGTGACATAATGGAAACAGAAGAGCCAAACATATAGTGAAAGATCATCTCCAGGATGTCATAGCTGAGCAATTTCATTGCAACTTTGAAAATTCTATATAACATAAAGAATGTTAAATAAGCCAAACAAACAAATCAAATTGCATTTTACAAATAAAATTCAATCATTCATTAATTAGTGTGGCGTTATCTATGTATCTACATTAATCTCCAAGATAATGATTTCTTAAATATTCAATACCATGACGGGCTGAATTATTTTTGGGAATGTAAATTTAAGAGGAACTCACCTATGATAAATCAAACAATTAATTAAAAAATGTGTAATTATTCATCATGATTAAATATTTGTAGACATAGAGTTGCTATGAAATCTACAAATATCAAAACAGAATACCATGAAAAATAATATTACAGTAATATTAAATGATTAAATTCCTCATTTGATCCAGAAATGTAGTCACTGTAAGAGATACTACATATTATATGAATTTATACTGTACGTGTTATGGAGTGTTTATATGTATATAATGTTGGGGGGGGGGGGGGGGGGGGGTGTTACCTGGTATCTGATAACAAAATAAATATATTGAATAGAAATATTTTTTATTATAGTTGTGAGGTTGACACTCAATATCAACCTGGATAGCTTTATAGTAACTTTGTGAATAAAGCTTTACTCATTATATAAGTGATATATGTGTGAATAACTTTTATCATAACATTCTGGATTCCGTTGCAGGGAGGTTAGTTAACAGTTAGATTGGCACTAGTTGTTACATTTATATAGTGTTAACTGTCAGTTAAATTTGACTAACTTTTGTGTAACTGAATCCAGAATATCAAAATTCATCATATATTCTGACTTGATACTAATGATTGCTTTATGTATTTTGGAGCTGTCAATTTATGCAATAAAATTGTCTGATGAACCTGAGCTGGGCATTGGGTATTATAAAGAAAACGTTTTAGCAACCCTGTTTCAGTGATTATACTATTCAAGTATTAATGATGGGCATGAAGTATTAAGACAAACATATTTCTTAGTTATTCAAAGATTTTAACTTCTTGTACATCAAATAATTATGGCTAAAAATATCACGAAGAATGTAAATTTATTCTATTTTCATTACAGCAATGGGATATGAAATTATATATATATATATATATATATATATATATATATATTAGAATTGCATGGCAAAATCTCAAAAATCTTCATTTTGAGCAAAAAAAAAGAATCAACACTGATTTTTATTTTCTTAAACTATTAAAATGTATTATTCAGTAAGTTTGCAAACTATTTAAAATATATTTATAAACCTTACATCCATACTTTTGTTTGTGTTATGTGTCCTAATTAAATTAATTTGTATCTCATTGTTAAAAGTCGACCATTTAGCACATACTCTATTCCGATTCTCTACATTTCCATTTTTCTCTCAGTAAATCATGATGCATAATTAAAGCTCTTAAACTGCTTTCCTGTGATATAAAGGGTAAGTATAAAGATGAAATAAAATTCTAACCAAAGTGAATTTACAGTATTATGATTTTCTTTCAATGGATTGAATAAATAGTAAATGAAATTTTCAAATAAACTTTGAGATTTTACTTGTGTAATTAATGCGTAATTAAAAAACCATATATGTATTAATTATATAATGGGTATAAAGCATTGATAATGAGTGTTATAATAATATAAAATCTTACTTGTAGAAGACCAGTAAAATTAAAACTTACCTTGATAGCTTTCTGATGATTTAAAGTGCCCCTCTATCAGTAACAGTCACCAGTGATTTAAATTCTGGGTGAAATCGTGTGATTTTGGGGTATGCGACACAAGGTGATCTGAAGTATAAAATGACTGATTAAGACATGCGACCGTCAGCAGCCAGTGAACGGCTCACGAGGCACAAACATTACAATTAAATCTTGTTTGATATCCGGGTGTCGGTAGCACAAAAAACTGATATTCTCTATGAGCATGTGTTTTGCGAGTTGTTTTTTAATTTTTGCGTAATTTTGTCTTAGTTCATTTAACATCTGTCAAAACATTATCACAAAATCAGAGAAATCTTGTCAACGTAATGTTGCAATCTGAATGGAAGAGACAAAATTCTGAACCCCACCTGTTGATGGCTTGTAAGCTTCAATGCATGCTAAACGGCAAGTTTTCTATCACTCTTCACAGAGAAGAATCAAAGATCAACAATGTTTTTAAGATAATTTTTAGTCAATTTAATTTGACCTTCAAATGCTCTGAATAAGATCCATAAATTTTAAAAATTATCATAGACAAGATTGAAATTAATAAATTCATCCTACTTTCACTAGGTCAAATCTTCAGATAATTTTCAAAAGTAGTTAAATCAAAATAACATTGAAAGTGTCAACCCTCACAAATCTTTTAAATACCTGTTACATGAAGAAAACATTCAGCATTGCACACTGTGTATACATTTAAAGATGACAGCACGCAAAAGATTAGGAGTTGTCTGTCATTGAAAAGAAGGACCTGAGAGATAGCATCAGCTGAGGTGTTCACAACCTACAGTGTCTGTCTGTAGATCCTTGTCAGTCCCTAACTGACCACTCTAACTGACCGCTTGTTTGGTTTACTTTCTACATAGTGTACCACTAATTGCTCAGAATGTCATACTAAAAACTGTTTGTAATGGACTCAGAACAGTTTGACCACATTGTGACTCTGTCAATGAAATCTGTACATTATCCAATCTATAATTAATCCCGAAGAAAATATACAACAGTGGTAACTGGTCTATACAAGGGGTGGGGGATATCAATCTTGTCTTTACCCCATATTACACATACACGTACATAAAAATCTAAAATGTGACTATGAGCATCACTAGAAATGTGTGTATACATGTGCCTTATATCTGTGTTGCAATGTCCTAATTAAACTATCTAGTACTTTTGCTGTACCCCCCTCTCCCAACAAACCATTTCAAGGTCAAGCTGAATTCTTCCAGCAGACATTGTCCAGCCCATTGTAACAGTCTAGTGCCCTCTGAATCTCTAGTCAGATGCTTTGCCAACTGAACTATCTAGTCACCAGTGATTGAACCCATCTGACACCACATTCCTCCCTCCTTAGATGTCTTCACACCTTCAAGACATCAACCCCGGATCTCTATCCTAGGGTAGGCATTTTCACCTATCATTCCAGGGGCTGGTCTGTGGCACCAAATGTAACAGAAAGGAGAAAATGCAATGGGTCACAGATGGGTTCAATTGCCTATGGCAAGAAAGCTCAGTTGGTATAGCACCTGATTTAAGATTTAGGGGGCCCAGGTTCAAATTGTGTGATAGTCTGTTGCATTTTCTCCCTTCTTGTTATACAATATCATTGTGATCCTTATTATCAGGAAGAAAATTATCAATCATTTATAACTGTACAATTTTAGGATCTACATACACGTACTAGCAAATTCATGGGAACTGAATACATGCCATTACTATGTACATATACAAGCATCCATATGCAGTGGTCAGACCTGAACATTTTCAAAGTCGGCATAGAAAATTTTAGTTACGAGAGAGGCCAATGGGTAAAGCATCAGACAGAGGTTTTTAGCCTGAATCCCAGTCTGGTTCATTGCATTTTCTCCTTTCCATTGCATTTGCTGCATGACATTCCTTGAGACTTACAGGTAAAAATGCTTCCCACTCCCAGAAGAGAACTTGGCTGTACATGTGCCTTTTGGATGAAGACATACGGAAGGTGGGAGAGGTTGGGGGAAGATGTCAGGGATGTGGTAAGCAGACCAGTTCAATTACAAATGATCCGATAGGCAGAGTGTATGTTATATGACAAGAGATTCAGGAATCTGAGGTTTGAATTGCTCTAGTCTGTTCCATCTCATTCAGTTCCATTGTGCATATATATGTATATTCTCCTGCTAGTTCTAAGCAGAATTTTTTCTTGATGAACAAATTGTCATACAAATTTCCATGTGTTTCCTTCTGCAGAGTACACTAGCCATACAAATGTTGGTGACTGGCTGACCTAGGGTAGTGTTTATACAAGTCCTACAAAACATGTGAATGCCAGTCACAGGACTTTTGTTCTTTTGTCTGATCTCCATATAAAAACAGGATCGGGAAGGGCGATCAGCTTCATACCCTAAGAACTTTGTTATCCCCCTCCTCACCTGCCCTGCACGACAGAAACTAATTGAAAAGTAATGCTATAAGTAAACACTCAGTGTTGACATAGTAAACAATCGATCAGAAAGATACAGTCGATCTGTCAATCATTGCAAGATGCTCATCACAAAATAATCATGTCAAAAATCACCTTCGTCTTCCTGGACAATCTCCCACAACAAGGCTTTATACAAACCACAATAGTAGCACAAATCCAAGGCATTTGCCTTCCAGCTTCCAAAGTCAATTATTAAAGCCACATAAAAGAAGTTTTGTGGCTGTAGCATTAATAGTGGGGACACAGTCACCTAGCTTTTTCTCATTTAAGAATTCTCTTCTAAAACTATTTTTAGGTTTATATCAAAAGGATTTGAACTGATTAGTTTGTTTAGATCATTTCACAGTTAAATGAATTAAACAATTTATCAACTGTTCTTTTTTTATTTATTTTTTTTATTTTTGATTCCTGAAATCAGGACTTTTTAAAATTTGAATTAAATTTACAAATGTTTTTAAAAATATTATTCCACTTACCATAGCAATCAAATCAGTGTCACTCTTCCGGCAAGTACATACTTCTATCAAGCAAAAATACAGCAATGAGTAGTTTTCTATAAAATCATTTACTGCTGTAGATATATCACTTGAATTTCGCCGTCTAGATATATACACAGTTAACATGATTAAACCCTCAGATCTTATTTTAACATATAACAGATAATAGTTACCATAAAATCTGCATGCATAGCTTGAGGAAAGCCATAAATATTTCTTTCCTTTTTAATGACTTAAACGTTTAATTTCATAAGATTGTGAGATAAATTAGCAAACTGTCCTCAATTGTTGATATAAATCAGATTCTGCCCGAGGGCATAACTGTTTAATTGTGTAGGAGTCGTGTCCCTTGCTAAATTTCGTCACATACCTTATTTTGGAATCTCTTTGATGTTTTATGGTTCACACTTTTCCTTTGGTCTGCTGACACCTCTGTCCTCAAATCATCTTTCACCTCTCAGACTAAAAAGATTTTTAATTCTGATAAATGCAATTAGATTGTAACAATTTCAGGCAATTTCTGAGATAATAATATAAAACTCAGACAACAAGATTGATACATGTCTATATATGATAATTTGTTCTTTTTAAAGTCATCATAAATCTTTCAATTTTACATTTTAAGCTGAACATAAATAAATTTTCTTTACATTAACTTCAAATTTTCACAACGACAACTAGATACAAACACGTTTATCTATCAAATTCAGCTTTCGTGGACTGGTGTCTGTACACTTTTTACTCTTTATAACAAGCAAGGATTAGCGCCGCTACAAACCTTTACCTTCCAATATTGACAATGTAATTACGTGCATAAAAGAAAGGGATATAAAATTAACAAGACCACCCTTGAATACCATGTATAACAGTGGCGGATTCAGAAATTTCTAATGAACGTTTTGAAGACAATTGTGTCCTCGAGAGCAACAGGTTTGGGGAAGGGGGGAGGCGTCATGGTCTGGGGTGTGATTAACCATAATTTTCGGTCACAATTGGTCGTTTTAAATGGAACCCTCACTGTTAGGAGGTATGTGGACGAAATTCTGCAGCCTGTTTTAGCACCATTAATGCAGCAGCATAGGCAAGGAAATGGGTTAATTTTCCAACAGGACAATGCGCGCTCACATACGGCAAGATTGACTCAAAACGTTTTTCCAACGAACGCCATTGACGTGCTTGATTGGCCCGCTATGTCCCCAGACTTTAATCCAATCGAGCATTTGTGGGACGAGCTGGAGAGACGTGTGCGCAGCCGCCAGCATCAGAATCCGCAAGATATTAGGAATAGCCTTGTTCAAGGAATGGCAGAACATTTCTCAGAGGACCATCTGAAATGTTTGTCAATCAATGTCACGTCGCCTTTGCACCGTCATCACTGCTAATGGAGGTCATACCCGGTACTAGTGAACAAAACCACATATTTGACATTCATTTCAACTGTAGCCTCTTTGTGAATAAAATGATGTTCAAAATCAAAGATTGATTGATTATTTCTTATTTTACGCCACACTCAACAATTTTTCAGTTACCTAGTGGCGTCCAGTTTTTGTAGGTGGAGGAGAGAACCCAGATGCCCCGGAAAAGACCACCGACCTTCCGAAAGTAACTGGCAAACTTTCTCACATATGTCGGCGCGAGCGAGAATCGAACCCCCGCCGACTGGAGGTGAGAGGCCTTGTCATTTTGAGCGTAATGCTTTAACCACTCGGCCACGGAGGCCCCTCAAAATCAAAGAAGTTTCCAGTTAACATGGCTTATAATATACCACTATGAATTTGTTTATTAGATATGAACAAATATAAAAAATATTGGCTGGGAGCAATATTTGTAATTTATATGCTAAGTCGTGCAATTGCCAATCTAATCATGTTTTGTAATCAGTGGTCCTAGCCAAATAATTTGTAACATTTTGTCTGTTACGAAATTGTATGTTTCTTTGCTTTTGCGACATTTATTTTCATATCGACAATAAATGACATAATCACTAAAACGATATTGTTATTTTCATTATATACACACTCCCTGAATTGGGACAAAAACCACGCTTCGGAATGCCAGAGGCTTGTCTTATTGGATGTCTTATCTCAAAATTGTTGAATATAAATATAATGTATAAAATTATCAAGTGTTGCGTTTTTAAAGTCCGTCAGTATATATGGTATAGACCTGATACACAGGCGCTTGACGTTTTAAATGTCTATAAAAAAAAAAATAAAAAATCTTCCTATTAACAAACTAATAGTTTGTTTACAGGAAGATATTTTTTTTTTATTAGACATTAAGAACGTCGAGAGCCTATGACCTGATGTCATATCTAATTTAAGCAAACATGATCGATTCAACAGGGTCTGAATTTCGATGATTCTTTCTTTGATACATCTCTTTTGTTCTCGCGAAAGCTGACGTAATTTTTAAGCAGATACGGTGGATAGGCAAAATGAACTTCAAACAGGTAGGACCCCGTGGGGATCCGGGTTGTTAGAATAGAACCTCAGCACCTCTAGCTTGTCGTACGAGGCGACTAAATGGGGCGGTCCTTCGGATGAGACCGCAAAAACCGAGGCCCCGTGTCACAGCAGGTGTGACACGTTAAAGATCCCTCCCTGCTCAAAGGCCATAAGCGCCGAGCATGGGCCAAAATTTTTCAGCCCTTCACCGGTAATGGTGACGTCTCCATATGAGTGAAAGATTCTCAAGCGGGACGTTAAACAATATATAATCAATCAAACAAGTAGGCGAAGATATAAATTATTTCAAAGTTTGCACACGGAAAATGACTTAGAAAGCCAGTTAATGCAATATCATTACATAGCATACAAAAATCATGTAACGGATTTAACCATGACATGCATTCATTAACCTGACAATGCTCATACTGAAGGTTTGATCTGGGGTAAAAGGCCAAGGCAGTTTGATTCTTATGATACCGATATATGACTTAACCATCGAAATTAGCCCGTTAATTTCGACGCCCATTGTTTTTATATATCGCTTTTTATGCATCGCTAATGGGAAATACTTCAGTAGATATATGTTAGAAAAGGAGGACAAAAATAAGATCGCATGCATGTATTTTTCAGTCATATATAAATTAATACATATCATTCAAAATAGCAAAATTATTACCTCGTTTATGAAATATAAACTGTCATTGTCTTACGAAACCTTTAAACTCTGATATATTCAACTTCTCCCTCCTCTTTTAAACGACAAGCAGTTAAATTATGACGTCACAATATATGTACCGTCTGGTTATTTCCCTCGCGATTTTTTTAAACGCATCTCGCTACATGCATAACATACGTTGGCGGCAATCGAATCACGTTCGTCCTTTTCCGTAACCGGTTATAATTGTAGTTACGGAAATAGCAGATGATTTATTGATTAAATATTGTTTAACGTCCCGCTCGAGAATCTTTCACTCATATGGAAACGTCACCATTACCGGTGAAGGGCTGCAAATTTAGGCCTATGCTCGGCGCTTATGGCCTTTGAGCAGGGAGGGATCTTTTACGTGCCACACCTGCTGTAAACGGGGCCTCGGTTTTTGCGGTCTCATCCGAAGGACCGCCCCATTTATTCGCCTCTTACGACAAGCAAGGGGTACTGAGAATCTATTCTAAAAACCCGGATCCCCACAGGATAGGAAATAGCAGAGTAGTTACGATTGATATTGGTGAATCAGCGAGTAGGATGAGAATGCCCCCTTTATTGCTCTTCCAGAACCCCATATGGTAGGTAAATATAGAAATATCCAGTTTTAAGACCGGTCACTCAGTAGTTAGAGCGTTCGCCTCGTAACCGGGAAGTCGTGAGTTCTAGCCCCGCTTATGCCATGGCCGCGCCAAACCTAAGACGTCAACACAGGTACTGATTGCTCCTTCGCCAAAACCCATTTAGAAGTGAGAATTGCGGGTCTTTCGGATATGACCTTGAAAATGGAAGCCCCGTGTCACAGCAGTCGTTGGCACGTTAAAGAACCCTCACTGCTACGGCCATGAGCGCTAAGCATAGGTCTAAATTTATGGTACTTCATCTACAGATGGTGACGTCGCAATATGAGTAAAAAATTCTTGACGTGACGTAAAACAATCAACCCAGTTTTAAACTATGACTACTTAGGCCTACCTTGGGTCAGATCAAGTTACCAGCAGGCACCACAGATACAATGATTATAAATACAAACTTGATATTGATGGGTGGTTGTATCATTTGTAGGAGTGATCAGTTTGTTTCTAGTTCTAAAATAATATCTAAATATACTCTAAAGCGCTTTACACTATACTAAAACGCAAATCAAAATTATACAGAATACATAAAATACTTAATGCCAGATATTAATACCGCACAATGAACAATTGAAACTGTGAAAGAAATAAGCTATAGAAAATTAGAAATTAATTCATATTATAAAAATCATAAAATATAAAATATGTGCTAGGAAAAAAACCCAAAAACAACCCACTAAAAGAGCGTCTGTAATGATGACAGAAAAATAACATTGTAGTTCTTCAATATATGTTGTACATTCATTGGGTATTTTTTTTTTTAATTCATTACCCATTCTTCATGCGATGCGCATAAGGAAATAAATGTTTTACAAGTCAACAATTTTCAAAATCCCAGTAGACGTATTTTATTTACTTGTATATTTTCAGCTGTACCACTGGAACTGGTAATTTTGTATGTAATAATAGTAGCAGGATTGTACTATTATTTAGTTTTCTTTATTAGGGGGTGGTATGGTAAAAACCCGTATTTATTATGAAACATTATTATTGCCGGTTCCTGTAAATGTAAATACATTTCTTTAATTCAATTAGCTATGCATGCGAACTAAGTACTTTTGCGGCAGTTTTGTTGTATCACATCTATGTATTTTCTCCATCAGAAAATTAAAGAAATGCTTCGTGTGAGCTAAAGTAACATGTATGCTTGCGGCGCATACAGTTAGTGAATATACAGAAAGATAAATAACTCTTCCCAACAACTCGCTTGTGCTGGAATATGATGACTCGAAGTTTCTAATTAATTAGAAAAAAGGGGCAACGGGGACACAAGCACTTCACTTTCAAACGGGAGGTGATCCATTCATATCTCATCATCACTTTACATTGGTATACAGAGATTATATATATATATATGTTACATATAGTGTAATGAAAATATACACGCGCAATGGAAATCTAAAGTGGTATTTTATAAATGTGAAATATGGGAATTCTATGCTGGGGAGCAAATTCCATTAATTTTCCTTACAAAAGAACATAATTTTCTTAAAGAACAGTGTTTGTTATTAGACATAATTTGTTTAAAGCTGATGATATTTGTATTCTGCATTTGAGTTACTTTTAAACATCTCTTTCTTTCTTCTTTCAATAGATTGTTCTTACATTTTAGCATATAATGAAATTCATCTCCAGTTTTTTTCAAATCACAGTAATTACATATTCTTTCATTTCTTTGTATATTCATTCACCGTCCACTTTCTATTGGTAAATGGCAATTGCATGTCCGAAATCTACAGAAAGTGTATGCATCCTTTCTTGATAAGACTTTAAAGTAGTTTTCAAATAATAATTCATTTTTCAATATTCTGCAATTTAAAGCTTTTGGCGAAGTTTGTAGAGTCGCTTGACAACTTTGCTTAAATTGATCAGTCCATGTTAGTTTAACTTTTGCTTTTAACCATTTTATATTATCAATGCGCTGATTAATCCAAACATTAGAATTTCCACAATGATTCATGCTATTCTTTGTATTTTCAAACCATTCTATGGCAGAAATATGCCTATCCATTACTATGAGAAACTTTAAAGTTACATAGAATGGGATGGTGGTTTATTTATTTTTTTTTTTTTGTACAAATGTCTTGACATGTAAAGTTAGATACATTCAGATGTAAATTACGAGATATTGGGTAACTACCCCCTCCACTTTTTTGTAGTAGCAATGTTGGACTGATGAATCAAACCCATGTGGTAAAGAAAAAAGAACGGTATCTCCCCCCCCCCCCCCCCCCCCCCCCCCCAATTATTTATGTCATAACAGGGGTGCCTGTGTCCCCATCAATTATACATATTTTTTTCTTCTTCTCAGAGGCTTGTATAGGTTCTTTGTCCCCGACTCCCGCACTTTTAATACGTAATTAATTTCAATTGTTGACAGTTACTTCAACGCATCACATTCGTTCTGTACACATTGTAATATGCACGCTTTTGTCGTGTTCTCTGGAGATTGTGAAAAAATCTAATGCTTAAACTTCCTATAAAATTCATTTGTACATGCATGAATTATTCACAAAACCATTCTTTAAAACGCATTCTTCAAAAAATACATTTTGAGTGTTTATGAACGCAGAAGGTTTTGTTGCCAAACTCTTAATTCAGTATTCCTGTGAGGAGTTATGAGATTGATCACTGGTCGTTATCTCATCACATGCAGTGACCTTGAAAAATATTTCATTTTAAGATGTCCCGATACTTCATGCAGTTTCTAGGTTCGGAAAATGACAACTTTTCCCATCAAGTTAATGGCAATATTCTGATGGGATAAAGCAATGGGATCACCTTCGTTCTTTTCCGTTACGAAAATAACTGAGTAGTTACATGTACGATTGGAGATAAAGTACAAAATAAGGTTCATAGCGCTAAAGATTATTGCTTCAGGTTAGTTCAAAACGGAGTAATCCATGGTCAAATTCAGTGTGTCAAGAACGGTCTAACAAATGGTATGAGACACGTCAGACAGCATTCGACACAATGACAAGCTACATTAGCAAACTAGATTGTTGTAACAACCATAGAATTTGCGAAATGCTGACTTTAAAAGAGGACTGTTGAAACCCCTGCAACATGAACTTGTTTGTCAATAACTTGCCTTGATGTAAAATTGACCATACACAGAACAACCTCTTATGTATCGAAATGAGTTGAGAGACAAACACCATATGCTGGTGATAACGAACATAATAAGCATATGTTGTGGCGCAATACCCTTGAAGTTTCTCCTACACGGCTGTCAACATTTTCGTGAGGAGCAAGATAGGGGTTTGGTAACTAGAAGATATAGTGGATCCATCAATATAGCTTTCTTTGTACGGGTTTTCGTGAAGTTTAGGAATTCATTAAAGCTACGTTAACTCATATTCATGAACAGAGCTCAATCTGGTAATTCCTATAGAAAACACAAATCAGAGAGATAAGGGCCCCTGGACATACCAGGTCAGATCAGGTGCCCAAAAGGAGTAAGCATCTCCTGTCGACCGGTCCCACCTGCCGCAAGCCCTACATCTTAAACGGAGTAATCCGCAGTCAGAATCAATGTACCAAGAACGGTCTAACAATTGGTATGAAATACGTTAGACAGCATTTGACCTAATGGATTGATTGATTATTTATTGCTTTCCGCCACACTCAACAATTTTTCAGTTATCTGGTGGCGTCCAGTTTTTGTTGGTGGAGGAGAGAACCCAGATACAATGTACAAGTAAACTGGCAAACTTGCTCACATAACGCCGCGGCCGAGATTCGAACGCGCGCCGACAGAGGTGAGAGGCTTTGTGATTTTGAGCCCGCTGCTCTAACCACTCGGCCCCTGACCTAATGGAAGGTTGTACTGACAAAAGATTTTGTTATAACGATCATAGGATTTGCGAAATGCTGACTTTAGACGAGAATGTAGAAACCCCTGTAACATCAACTTGTTTGTCAGTAGTCTGCCTCGATTTAAAAATTGATCATATGCAGAACAAGCTTTTATGTATCGAATCACTTGAGAAATATAAACGCCATATGCAGATGATAATGGAATATTGCTACATAGATAGGGGAAGATGAGAAATAGAGAAAATGAAATAATCCCGTTTGTCATAAAGTTGAGTTGTTAGTTTGCTGTCAGCATCTATTTTCAAAAAAATATCTAAGTACAAAGCAGACGTGGAAGACTCTGTGGTGTCTTTTAAGTTCACTTGGATATATTCATCCATCCCACTGACTTGGAAATTAAATGTGTTTAAAACTGAAGCATGATTTTGAAGAATGTCTTCTTTTGAAAGAGCAGTTGGAGTATAAATACGATTACTAAATGTAGAATTAATGCCAACCTCGTTTACAATATAGTTGTAATAATAAAAGCTGGAACCAAAACATATTCCTCGTGTAACCTTTGATCAGTTCTGGTTTACTAAACACAGAAGGATAGATGGAACACACTTTTGATTTGTCTAATACGTGATTTTAATATTCTCTCTTGATGAGTTTTTATTTATTATTATTATTTTTTTAAAATAGTATTTTAGCTCATTGTCTGGGATAATCTTCAAGAGATGAAGGTTCGTCGGCAGTTGAAAGACTGAGGTTCTAAGAATTTTGGACCTATCAAATAAGTGATTTCAGGTCCTCATTTTCGACTATATCAACATCACCAGTAGTGACACCGCCAACTGGACTATAGTCGAAAGAAGAACACGTCGATGGATTACGTATACAAGATGGTGTACATCTATATATATAATAAGTGTGAATTTGTAGTATTTTGCATTTTATTCAAAGATTATCTTAGAAAGAGATCTGTTTGAAAAATGCCGTATATCAATATACTTTACAAACTCGATTTATTTCTTAATTCTTGACGAGAACATGATTTTCTCCAAAGCCATGAAGGGCGACTCGAACACGAGCGACACCACAAAGGCTGCGGAATAGGACAGCACTAAATTTCCCAAGAACATGTATACCTGTAAAATAAAATTAGTGTGAAAGGAAGCAGCTAAATACTTGCATATATACATGTATGTAACTACTTATTTGATTTACAGGTGAAATGTGTTATCTCTTACCAATTCATAGTCCGTCATGTAGATTGGTATTGTGTGGTTGTAATAATACACATACATGATGAGAATGTGAATTAAATAGGAGGCATACGTCAGTCTGGACAGCGGCACGAACACCGACCAGGATAGAATTGTGTTAATAAAACCTGCAATTGTTCATGGGGAATTTCACAAACAATAATTCAATGGTATTTTAAGAAATACTAAAATTGGGAACAGTTTGTGCTCAATTACAATTTAAAGTTTAAATCAAAATAAGGTAGAACCTTGAATAAACATGTGAAGATGACGAACAGTAATCAATCTCATGAAAAGGCTAAGATAACGAACAGTATTCAGTCTCGTAATTCCTACAAAAAATACAAATCAGAGGGACGGGCAAACACGGACCCCGAACATACCAGAGATGGGATCAGATGCCTAGGAGTAAGTATCCCCTGTCGACCGGTCACACTCACCGTGAGCCCTATACCTTGATCAGGTAAACGGAGTAATCTGCTGTCAGAATCGGTGTGCCAAGAACGGTCTAACAACTGGTATGAAACGCGTCAGACAGCATTCGACCCAGTAATAGTTTGTATTTGCATCGTAATATAACAATATAATTTAGGAAATGCTGACTTCAAACGAGACTGTTGAAATCCCTGTAACATCAACTTATATCTCAGAAGGTTGCCTCGAATAAGAAATTGATCAGAATATGCTCTCACATATTGAATCATCGAGTATATCATTTATACGACATGAGGAAAGTTCCCGGGGGAATGTCACAAACAATAAAGCAATCATATTATGAAATTCATGTACGAAATGAAAAAGAAAATATGAAAATTAACAATAATTGTGATCACTCACAATTTAAAGTTGAATATCGGAAACCTTGCATATATCACCATGGTGAGGGTCATGGTACACCAGGAGGTCGTATTTGACCTTGAAGTTAAGAATAAGCGTTTGATATTTCTACATACCACGATTTGGCATTCAAGAGAAGAAAATCATTTCAGCGTCAATTCTGTAGAACGTATAGAACGCAGTTTACAAAAAGCGTCATGTGCATACACCAAGTTATGTTGCAACTCACTGGCATTGTTTACCTATTACAATCATTTCCTTTTAATGTAATTTACTAATATATAAATACTCTTTCAAATACGATGATTTTAGGATGAAATGTAAAATTAATCATAGAGCACTGAATGTAAATACAAAGAAAATGAAATTAGCCATGATTTTTTTTTTTTTTTTGTAACAATCGGGGCCTTTAGGGTATTAAGACGAATATGAATTGCGTATGATAAAGTATTGTTAGTATCTTTATGTTAAGAGTGTTTGTTTGCATATTCAACGTCCAATTCAAGAATATTTCATTTATACACTGACGTCACAAGCTGAAGTTGAAGTACCACAGATTTTGACCTATGTATGACGGTCAAAATAGTAACGGTAAGGGTTCTTTAAATGTCGCCAACAGTAACAAAGGACCTCCGTTTTTAAGGTGATGTCCAAAAGTCTTGACATGTCACTTCTAATACCGGCCCAAGAAATGGTTACTAACTCTGTTGAATATATAAGATTGGACGTGGCGGATGCACCATAGCAATCACTCTGTCCGTCTGTCAGTATTTTCTATGACACGCGATAACTTAAGTTTCCTTTGGAAGATTTTCATAAACCTTACGTATATTTGGAGGAAGATAGCCTTTGATATTCAGATTTGCTGGCTTTGTCATTAACGAGTGTTGGGATCTAGAAAACCATTTTAGATTTCTGTCAATTCGATCGTCTGGCAGCACTTTCTACGACATACGATAACTTGAGTTTCACTGCGGTACCCTTGCTGACTTTTGTCAGTTTTCTAATGTCAGAAGAAAATATTGTATCCGTATAAGCATTCTTTCATATGTTGCAAAACTATTTGACAAAAACTGTTTTATTCTCTCTCTTCCCCCCCCCCCCCCCCCCCCCCCCCGTTTGACATTGTACAACTGATATCTGCCATTGACTTGTTTATTCCCTAGCGTCTCATTCGATCCCCCCCCCCCCTTTCCACTCCTATAGAGAAATCATCAGCTTTAAGTGTAGGTGAAGTGCCACAAATTTTGACCAATGCATGGTACAGTCCGACATAGCTGTGAAGCTTCTTTACTGTGCGGAACGTGACGTCGTTTTTTTTTAAGGTCATGTCCAGAAAGACCAGCGACTTTCACTTTTAATTCCTTGTTCTTCGCGGAGAAAAGGTCACTACGTTACGTCATCTTTGGTTTGACGCGGCGCCAGGATGAGAATCGAACCCGGGCCTCCAGGTTGCGAAGCGAATTCCTTAACCACTAGGTTATTTAGACATGGATACATCCATATAACACCGTAAACCCAAAATGTGTCGGATGCAATTGTCCGAGACTTCAAAATCATCAAATTACAGGAACCTTGAAGTTGTAAAACAATCAAAATGATACCCGCATTCCCAGTTGCGCATGTGAAGATGACCCAACACACCGCTGCTCCCCAGACACTTCGGTGCAAGGCATTGTAAACCGCGGATTCATCAACGTTCAAACGGTGTCCACCACTGATGGCATCAGAAAGACCATAGAGGATTCCGCAAGCGCAACATGTGGCGATCGCCCATCCCAACAAATTCAAATACTGAAAAATTATTAATCTGCGCGTGAACATTTGATTTTTGTATGCATATTCTATACATGATTTTTTTTATTTTGGAAATTGAAGGTATGAGAGACATAAAACATACAATACTTACGATATTTATTCGACATTTGCCTTTAGTTTTGTATAAAATGTATCCCGTCAGCACACCACAAATATACGGTCCCATCCGACAGTATGGTCGTATGTAATATAAAGTCATGAAATTGGAAGAACTGAAATATGGACATCATGCAAAACAATTCTTTAACGTCGCTATGATATTGGTGATAATTTGGAAAACTCTCGTATACAATATTTAAGCACTGAAAATGATTTCACCTACATGGTGGTCTCATCTCCCCCACCAAGGCTTGATGGTGGGATCTTGTAGGTGTAGCTAATCAACCCGGAAGTAATGATGGTCCCCAACAGAAAGACAACCGAGATAACCACACCAAACAACTCCTTGCTGGTAGTAAAATACGTAATGGAAGTGTAATTCTATATTGGTCGAGTACTAGTATTATGTTAAAACATCTAGTAAACCATTTGCAAAAAGAAATGAGGATTTTAGAATACTTGTGAGAAGAAATCCTGGTGTAAAACGGACAAATGTGTATCTGTGTTTTTGATCTATATCGCTTGGACTATCTTTTTCATAAATCAAATTGATATTGAAATTTTAACGACAACATTGCTTACAAGAACAATGGAACAATCATCAAAGGACTCAAGACATAGAACTGCATATCGTTGTTCAAATACCATGACCATGCCAAGCACTGAAAATTACAAAGAAAGCGTATTCTTCAATAGAAAATCCAGAAGTATTATTCCACAGCAGTTACAAAAGGGCCGTGGGCCACATCACTCACCTTAGTCATTTTGACCCATACTAAAGATTTTCCCTACAGATTCACATATAAAACTTCGATCCTTTATTGTGGTTCCACCCTACTCCCGGGGGCCATGATTTAAAAAAAAATTGAATCTACACTGTCAGAAAGCTGTCATGTAAAATTAAACTTTTCTGGCAAAGTGGTTCTTGAGAAGAATATTTTTCAAGATGTTTTGCTATATATTCGCAAACAGATCTTTGATCCTCTATTGTGGTTCAACCCTACTTGGTTCAACCCTACTCCAGGGGGCCATGATTTAAAAAAAAACCAAAAAAACAAACAAACTTGAATCTACACTATGTTAGAAAGCTGTCGTGTAAACTTGAACTTTTCTCGCAAAGTGGTTCTTGAGAAGAATAATTTTCAAGATGTTTTCCTATATAATCGCATGTAAAACTTTGATCCCCCTGTTGTGGCCCCACCTTACCTCCGGGGCAAGGAGTTTAACAAATTTGAATTTGCATTACGTCAGAAAACTTCCATGTAAATTTGGACTTCACTGGTCCAGTGGTTCTTAAGAAGATTTTTAAATGACCCCACCCTATTTTTGCATTTTTTTGATTATTTCCCCTTTGAAGGGGGCATGGTTCTTCATTTGAACAAACTTGAATTCACTTCAGCCAAGGAAGATTTGTACCAAGTTTGATTGACACTGGCCCGTTGATTCTGGAAAAGAAGATTTTTCAAAATTCGTCGGGGTTTTTTCTCTCTCACTATTTCGACATTATCTCCCCTTTGAGAATGGTGTTGCCTTTCATATGAACAAATGAATCCCCTTCCCCCAAGGATGATTTGTACCAAATTTGATTGAAATTGGCCCAGTGGTTCTGGAGAAGAAGATAAATGAGAAAAGTTTACGCAGTCGCTGATGACGACGGACAACGGAAAGTTTTGATCAGAAAAGCTTACTTCAGCCTTCGGAGAAAATGGATCAATGTAGTTGTACAGACCAATTTCATTGTATTTAGTATCTCGGGGAGGGGGTACTGTTTTTAATCTTTTCAGGGATTAATTTCGGAAAAAATCGATTTACCATCACTTTTACACCTTAGATGATATTTGAACCAATTTCACTGTTAACAGACGTCTCCATATGAGTGAAAAATTCTCGAGCGGGACGTTAAACAATATATAATCAATCAATCATTGTTCACATGTTTTATATATCGCCTTACATATCGCTTTTAATCAAGGAACTGCCTGAAAATATATTTATCGGAAATAATTTTCCCCCATCAGGCTCGCAGTGGACAACATCAACAGTAATGCTAATTGAGTATTTGCTGATATGAGTTCTACTCCCAAATACGTACTGACGTACAAAACATGAAACAGAAAATAATAATAATAAGTGAAAATATTACAAATGATATTTTCAAAGTTAATCTGAAAAATTTCAAAAAATCATAATGAAAACATACAAAAACAAAACTTATTACATAGAATGGACCTATGCCGGCCCATAATAACAAATAAAAAGCAAATTTTGATTATATTCTAGATCTGGGTGTCCATTGCGCTTTATATGTACGTAACGACTTTTAATAGGCAACACAAGATTAAGTGTTTTAATTCAGGACACTCCGAAGTAACAAACGCCATATTCTCGGTGCAATGGAAAATCACTGTCACTGAACTATGAAATTATTGGACCAAAAAATGTATATATTACCAAATCCCTTTGATCACTGACAAAATTGTTGATGTATAGAAGGTTCATCCACCAGTTCTTTTCACACGCTTTGTCGGTTGGCGGACGTCCCGGTCCGAATACCGCATGGTTGAACAAAGTTGCAAACAATCCAATCATAATCATATAGATTGGGGTCAATCTAAATAATGAATATGATATATATTCTGACCATCAATTGACAGATCAAAATTTAGATTTATAAATCTTAATATGCTGCTACAACACTCATCTAGAAGCCATTCCTGCGTAGAACCATTTACATTTGCAACGTTTTTGCCTTTGATAAATTGCAGCGATTACCATTTCCTCATGAATACGGTGTAGTTGTATACAATGCGCATATGAATACAGATAGATATAGTATGTCTATTCTAACGAATTCCTAAAAAGATGAAATTAGAATGTAAATAGAACAAAGAAACTTCATTTTTGAAAATACATGAGGATTTGAACTGCAACACTTCACTGCGGTATACTTTATACGAAGCGTAGTAATGCCAGAGTTAAGCGTTGCAGTTCATACCCTCATGTATTCCAATATCAAAATTGTTGGCTTCCCTATATTGCATTCTAACATACAGAACTTAATCAGAGACTACTGCTATAACTAGGAAACTTGAGTTTACTATACATAGGAATAGGACCTATATTGTATTTCTATGATATCTAGAATAGTTATCCTTTATATCTCATGATGTTCTAATACAGTATTGCGGTATGATATACCCCAGTATGATATCAGCTGGAGCCCCTGATTTTAGTCAACAATTAAGGAGACTTGTCTGGATCGTATGAACTATTTTTGATTGTCACTGAATATCCGTATCGTGTTATTTTTACCTCCAGTATCGGTGGAAGTAGAAGAGGAACCAGTTTACACGTCCTTTGGTTTTTTTCATCTGTTTAAGTAGGAGATACGATGTCAGAAGTCCGCTGTAAAAAGTAAATAATGAAAAAAAAATTAGAATGCAAACTGTGGTGTTATATGTTCTTGCAATTAATCTAATCCCAGCCTTTATTTTGTTTTAAGTTATATGTTCAGGACTAAATGACTATACCTCACCTCACTTAAATTTCATGTTACCTCTACGTTCAACAGATTGAAGAGTGCAAAAACTAGCGGTGTGAAAGTCAGAATAATTCAAGTCTCAGATAGTTGAGGATATAAAAAAAAATTGCGTGCAATTAAGGTCCAATGTAAGTAGAAATCGCCTTGTCCACGTACACATCAGTTCACGGCAAACGAACAACTCAACTTTATGACAAACGGGATGACTTCAGCTTCAATTCTCCATCATCAACTTCCCATATGTATGCAGTAATATTCCATTATCACCTGTATTTTGTATTTATGCCTCTCAACTGATTCGATACGCAAGAGACTCTTACCTTTATGATCAATTTTTAAATCGAGACAAGCTACTTGATGAAACAAGGGTTTCAACAGTCTCGTTTGAAGTCAGCATTTCGCAAATTCTATGGTCGCTGTAACGATCTATTTACAAATACAAACTGTCATTACTTGAAATACTGTCTGTCGTGTTGCATACTAATTTTTGGCCATATTTTGCATGCTGATTTTGACTACAGATTGCGCCGCTTACCTGATAGGATAGAGGGGTTATGGCGGGTATAACAAGTCAATAGGGGATGCTTACTCCTCTTAAACACCTTATCTACCCTGTAGTGTGTCCAGGAACCTTATTTCACCAACTCTTAATTTTGTATACTTTATGGGATGTGATCACTATTCGTAATTTTCACTATTTTTTCTATAAAATCGCAAATTTTCGTTGGATTAGGTTTTTCTGATATGATGGACTAAATAAGATATACTATAAATTAATAGGGAAATGTGAAAGACCATAAAGAATTTAAACATGTCATCCACGAATTCAAGATCTTATTTTTAAACTTATTTTTCTCAAGCCATGAATTATTCTAAATATATAACCTATTCTACCGGAATCACATAAACGAAATTAACTCACCTCAAGACAAAAAATGTATCAACAGACACCAGTGCATTAGCTATAGCCTGAGCCGAGGTTGTTTGTAAGAATTCCATGCCATATTTAATCGAGTTAGCTGCAAGGCAACCCATGCCATTAGAATCACTTTAAAAATAACAACCATTCTGCCAGAATTGCAAAGAAATATATGTCTCCTACCGGCCCTACGTCATGTCGTCTAGGCAATATTCTGCTTGAATAATCATACGTTAACAATTTACGCACAAGGATAACCAGGTCCCATAAAACTAAAGCCATATATGACAGATTTAAATTCCATATTTTCTATGTTCAAGGGCCACAATTCTGCAAAAGCTCAATGGACCGGAACAAAATTCAAAAATGATCTGTAACTTGTCATGGTAAATCTATGTACCAAATCTGCAAGCATGACCCCCCCCCCCCCCCCCCCCCCCAAAAAAAAACACCCCAAAACCAACCAATAGTGTGGAAAACTGATTTGCCGGGCCGACAGACAGACGGACGGACGGACAGAGTACAAACCTAAAGTCCCCTTCCTCTCCACCGGCAGGGGACTAAAACTGAAGCAATAGACAACTATATTTAACTAATGATAAGATTGTAGCCGGGTTTTACAAGACCTCGGTGTGAATATTTTCAAATTATTTAAAGATATTCTATTCAAATGAACGGGGTATCTTTCTTTTCAATAAAAATATGTATAATCAAAGTAAATCTAGAATGGAATTCAATTTAACTATTGTATAGGCCTAATATTTATCAAAGATGTTTCTGAAATCTAAAGGTCTTCAGCGGGATAAATTCATTACTCAGTTAGTTTGGGACATAATACGGAGTCATCCAGTGTGTGAAATAGAAATCCGTATATATTGTGACTCGGCTTTGCCTCATCCAATACGCCTTTCCATTTCACACCCTGTGGCCATTTTCACAAGAAATCTTATGACTAAGAATTTTGCCTCTGTCTTATACCCGTCTGAGTGCTGCTACGCCCCGAGTAAGAATGCCAGCTTTCTCATCTATGTGTATACTTAGTTTGCTAATTCAGAAATATATGAGTGAAGAATTATAAAAAGAATTAGAATGTTTTAAACACTTCATCTTAATCGTAAGAGTTTTAGTGAAAAGGGCCACTGGGTGACTCCGTTTTACATCTCAAACTGTGTAAACAACAATTATTAGTGCCCCTTTTTGTAGCCGCTATCAATTTTTAAGGGAGATAGATCTACTAATTTACACTTCGTCTAATACAACAACCTTATACACAGTATTCCAAGTTGATTTCATTCTTTTGTAACGATGGAATTCATTACGTTGTTTTCCTATGGAAATTACCATCGTTCATTGTTTTGACGTTAGCTGCATATTTCCATACATGTACTATCATTTGTTTTGAAGGTCTCGTGTGATGAATACAAGGTATATAACATAACTAAATGTTATATGAAATATATTTTGAAGGGAAAATTTGCATTCAAAGAAACTAGGTATTATTTCAATAAGTGAATATATGTTAAAGTGATTTTTCATGAGGATACTTACAAGAGAACCCAAGAACAAAACCCGCACTATGACCCAGTATAACCCAGGACATGCTGAGGAATCGAATCCCATTGACTGCAGTTAGAGATCCTTTAGGCTGGGACGTGCTTAAAATCTTCTTACCGTTAGAATAGACAGAAAAGGCTAACAAGATTCTCACGATAGCATCTGTAATATTTCAAAATATATGTATCAACTGATGTACATATGTGTTGTTATGTTTGAATGTAACTGGTATTGTCGGAGAAAGCCAGTCATGCACTATTGACATAAATGCGTTTGCATTAAAACATTGACATAAATGCGTTTGCATTAAAACATTGACGTAAATGCGTATGCATTAAAACATTGCCATAAATGCGTTTGCATTAAAATATTGATGTAAATGCGTTTGCATTAAAACGTAATGCTCATAGTTTAGTCAAATTCTACTAATTTAATTTCTTATAATTCCCACCCACCCTCAAATTTGTTTATCCCTTCAGAAATAATTTTCACTCCATACTTTTTTTCTCCTCTGTATTTTTACTGCCTTTCTCCTCCACATCTTTGGCTTTGGCTGTCTCGATGTCCACCGCTTTCTCGGAGTATGCTGGAGGTGCTTCGCTTTCCTCTCTGAGTTTATAAGCGCTACCGTTAGTTGGTGCTTTTTCATCCATGGCTGTTGGGATTGCTTCATCGTGTGTTTCACCTCGATTTCTTAGAAACTTCGGAATTTCGACTGCCATTATTTCGTAGGCTGTACCAGTCACAATTACCAGACCTAACACCGACAAGAAGGCTCTACAAAAACCAAATCAAAATATAGAGACAGAAGGTGGGGCTGTGTAACTGTAAGCAACATGAAAAACAGAAATGTAAAAAGTAGTGCAGGATCTGGAAACGATAGTAAAATAAAATCTCTGATTCTGCAGAGATAAAGTCAATATGAACTGACCAAATTACGATTAGCAGGGATTTTCACAGGTAACAGACATTAGATGCCCAACGCTGTTGTTGTTATTCTTACATCATGGCGATGTCCTTAGTTTCGTATGGTACTTCTTCAGGGGTCGGTGGGCAGTTTGATCCTGAGGCTTTTAAGGAGGTATTTCCCAGTGGAATAGAACTCAACACTGTAATTCAAAATGTATCCATTAAAAACATTCTTAGCCTCTAAAAAATGAATTCAATTCAGAGCAATCATTCTTTTTTCATGCAGGAGTATGTCAGACTAGTGGGAGCGTAGAATGCTAATTTTATCAACCTGCACGCATTTAATAATGGATCCATCGAGCTTTTGAATATTTTGATAACATCACACCCTACTGATCATCCTTGTAATTATGACTGTAAAAGGGTATCATAAAGTGGGTCATGGTTTACCACAGACAATATATAAAATTTTCCTAAATTTATTTTATTATAGTCACATATTTTGTCATTGTGCTGCATTTTTCAAATACTAAGAAGTAAACGATTTATTGGTATAGTTTAGCTGCATTATATTGACCTGCTCAGTATTGTATTGATAAATACGCAAACAGGAATACACAACGGGCACAATGGCCCATACTCCTACTCTGCATCTGAAAGAAGCTTGTTGGTTTTACATATCTAGCTGTATAACTGTAGTTGACATGCAGTTTTTTTTCAAATGAAAGTATGATTTAAAGTTACATAGGAATATAAATATAAATACACCCAAATAACTCCCAGTTTAGTCAGTCATCCGAAGCAGAGAGCGTTAGTGTAACGTCCATAGAATATCAGTCATATAGGGTTCAAGTTACTTGTGAACGTGATCAAGTCCAAAAACTTTAACCTTCCCCAAACACTATTGACTGCTCAGCATCTAAATCATATGGGCAAAATTCAGCATCTGAAGCTAGAATAGTTTTATACATTCCCAGATTTAACTTCCAACATACAGGTTTGGTCTAGCTTGGGTCTATTACAGCTTAATAAGGAATTGGACTGAATCTAAAAACTTCAAATTTATCCAACCAGTTTAATTGTCGCATCCACATCATATGGACCAGCTATCTAATTTAAAGGGAAGCTTCATTCACATAGGACAATATGGCTGAAAACTTATTAACCATGACGCCGACACCAGGGTTATAGGACAAACTCTCCCAGACTTCGTTGACAAGGATTTTAAACAAGAGTTGTCCGAAGACGAAATAGGTCGTCGGGAAGGGTAACTACTTTACATACCACAATACCCTTGGTTTAAAAAATAAAGCCAGTATTAAAGCTTTTGAAAAGTAGTTCTGAGTTACGATGATTACGAGATTATTCCATTGGGAGAGAGGGGCATCAAAGTTAAATATTTACTTTTTCAGTGTTTTTGCCTTTGATATCTTTACAAATTGTAATGATAGCCATTTCCTCATGAATGCGCTGTAGTTGTAAACAATGCGCATGTGAATCCTAATAAATTAATATCGTACGTCTATTTTAATAACGAGCCCCGTGGGGATCCGGGTTTTTAGAATAGATCCTCAATACCCCTTGCTTGTCATAAGAGGCGACTAAATGGAGCGGTCCTTCGGATGAGACCGCAAAAACCGAGTACCCGTGTCACAGCAGGTGTGGTACGATAAAGACCCCCCTTCCCCCCGCTCAAAGGCCATAAGCGCCGAGCAATAGGCCTAAATACTGCAACGCTTCACCGACAAAGGTGACGCCTCCATATGAATGAATGAAAAATTCTCGAGCAGGGCGTTCAACAACATATAATCAATCAATCATTAATCTATTTTAACGACTGAGAATTCCGATAGCAACGAAAGCAGAATCATACCCCCCTCCCTTTAAAACGGGCAAAAAATATTCGTAACGTCCTTAAGTGTTAAACAACCTTTATAAAAATAACAGGTGTAAAAGATAAATAAAGTTTTGCTCAAATAAGTTCATTTTTGTTCGATATACTCTGGACAATTTACCCTGGTATGTCTTCAAAAAATCAGACGGACAAGGTGATTCCAGTGTACCTTGCTAAACTTCGTTTGCGGGGGTTATAAAAATAATTATAAAAGGGTATGAATTGTGACCCTTCTCGCCGGAATACATTATACATCTTTATACATTTTATAGAATATTTTTGACTATAGATCAAATGACTCTGAAGTTAAGCGGTGTATCCTCTATATTCTAATGATTAAGAAATCTTACGCAAGTTAGCGAGGACCATCGTATCCTTGGGACTGCAGGCTTTGGGTAAACAAGTACCCACTCGTAATGCACCTCCTCCAGCTTCTTGTAGAATCTGAAATGAAATCATATTTCCGTCCTTTATTCCAATTTCGATTTTTGGAATAAATATGTTGAATTTCTTTAAAATGACCGTTATAAGTACATTTATTTATCAGTCCTGAAAGAAATTCTTCGCAACACCAATTATACAGTATAAAGACGATGCAGATTTGAGAAAAAGGGGGAAATTTGGAAAAATAATAAAATATTTGGAATATGAGTCCGGACTAATAAATCGAAATGGGTAGGTAGCCAACTGTACACAAGCGATACTCTTTTAATAAGCCTCACGAACAACTGTGAAATAAAGGACATTTATTTACCCCAGCAACAGAACCTGGCAGAGGCAAATTAATGACAACTTGACAGTGCCGAGGCTTCACGGGCGGGATATAGATGCTGGGGTGGAGAAATAGTTCAACAAAGGTGTGTTCGCTGTAACATTCATCATAGGATCCTAACCAAAGAAGATCGAGATTCAACAAATCCGTAGGAATTTTGGCTGAAGCGTCAAACACTGAAAAAAAAAACCCCATGCACTGAAAAATGTTCATTCAAAAACTTCTACACAAGAACGCTCTTGTTGTGGCCAACAACTCTACACTTCGATACATCAAAGACGTTTTATCTATTACACTGTAACTATATTCATGTTCATTCACGTTATTCCAAACGAAAATAATGACGAAATTTTAGAAAGATTCACCGGGTCACCCAATACTCACTTTTCAGAGCCCATGGTTGTTGAGTTTGAAGACCATTAGCAACCATTATAGCATCTTTCTTACATCCTTCCGATGCGTTAGACATTAAAATAGAGCCTCTTATTTGATCAAAGATTGCTTCAGCAGGAGTGGTGTAACGTTGAGGTTGTAAACCGTTCACAAGTGGATAGGTTTGTGGTATCCCTCCATTTGAGGGTGATTGGCTGACATTTGACTCATTCATGGGTTGTCGTGGACCAGGTGTTACTGGTCGAAGGAGTTGAGAAAGGCCGTTTCCAATGAGTTGGCCAAATTGAGCAGATAGGTCACTACCATTGTTCGACGAAGAAGCACTTCCATTACCAAAGAGAGAGCCAAGGAAATTTAACCAAATGTTTCCTCCTGCAGGATCTGGAGTACTCCCAGTTCCATTAAGAGGCCCACTGTTATTTGACGAGAGCACTGCAGCCCTGAGCATTGAACGTCTGCTGTTCAGTTGTTGTGTCCAATCCCAGAACTCCTGCGAATGAAGGAGCGGAGCAAGATCCTTCCGGACTTGACGGTTCCTTTGAATGACACCAACAGGGTTAAACACATGATCAACATAGGAGAATTCGGAAGTTACTACCTCTGCTTTCAGTAAAGTAGTCACACTACATACAAGCAACAATACGACGATAGTTCGTGCCATGATACTGACGAAAGGTTGAAAATTGAGAACACTACTGGCACAAAATAGGCGTTATCTGTAGTGCACCCCAGCTTTCACCCGAGAATAGATAAAACATTCCCAAGTCGCCTGAATCATTATGTTTGTTTTACAAACCATATTGAATACACACTTGTCTGATGTACAATGAGTCATTATCAAAAAAACTTTCAACCTCTCTGAAAAACAATTCTGAAGTTTGCGATCTTAATTTTCAACACATTTTTTTTTTAACACGTGTAGCGATAACAAATATACAGGGGCGGGTCGAGAGTTGATCTTAATTAGATTGGCTGTATACAGTTTATGCACCTTGCTTCACCGACTTTAGGTTTGGAGTAATGGAGAGAAAGCGGCGGAAAAGTGGAGAAAAGCTACAGACGATGGTACGAGCGTAGCTTGAACTCGCGACCTCTATGAAGCGAACGCTCTACCATTGAGCTACCGCGACTGGTGCCATTTACTCATGATGCGATGCATTTGTAAACAATGCACATAAGAATCTTTCAAAACATAAAATGTCTATTTCAACAGCTGGGAATTCAACAGAAATGAAAGTAGAATATATATATATATATATATATATAACACTGTCAATTATATTTGTAAATAACAGTTTTTGGACCAGTGGATAAAGAACGTTTCGTTCTATAACAAAACTGAAATTACCATCGGTTTAATTTTGCAGACCCCAATTCCTGAACTATCTTTCTGTCGAATGTTCGTCACATGACCCTCCAAATATTTTTGAGTTACTGTATAGTCATATCTAACCAATACGCGAGCGTTTGTAGACAAGGTGTTACAAATACTGGTACCTGTATACCTAGCGACACGACGTTGCATCGTGATCACAGAACAGCTTTGAATCACAAGCAGGATTGATATAAAGTTTTGAGTCATTCCACACAAACGACGCTTGTATCTGTATAAAGATCATTGGCGGAAACATAAATCTAAAAGATAGTACGTTAACAATCACATTACGCCAGATCATGCTAATGATGCTTGAATATCATTGCTCAAAATACACGTACTTTTAATATGCGTACCCTATGCATGAAAAGTACATAAAATCAAGCCAATCAACATAGGCACTGCATGAAAAGTACATAAAATCAAGCCAATCAACATAGGCACTGCATGAAAAGTACATAAAATCAAGCCAATCAACATAGGCACTGCATGAAAAGTACATAAAATCAAGCCAATCAACATAGGCACTGCATGAAAAGTACATAAAATCAAGCCAATCAACATAGGCACTGCATGAAAAGTACATAAAATCAAGCCAATCAACATAGACACTGCATGAAAAGTACATAAAATCAAGCCAATCAACATAGGCACTGCATGAAAAGTACATAAAATCAAGCCAATCAACATAGGCACTGCATGAAAAGTACATAAAATCAAGCCAATCAACATAGGCACTGCATGAAAAGACGTCTGTATGTTATTATACATTCTCCTAAAGGGATCCGGGTGAGAATAGGTTCTCAGTATCCCTTGCTTATCAATTTTTGTGATATTTTTACTCCATTGTTGTCACGTTTATTCAATGTAATTTTTGATCTTGGTACATTTCCAACACGTTGGTCTGAAGGAATCATTTTCCCATCATTTAAGAAGGGGGATGCTAACGACATCAATAACTATAGAGGTATCACCCTGGTGAGTTGTTTATCAAAAATATTTACTTCTGTTTTAAACAATAGATTATCAAGATGGAGTGAAGAAAATGATGCTGTGCCAGATGCCCAGTTTGGTTTTAAACCTGGTTTTGGTTCGACAGATGCTATATTTGCATTACAAAGTGTTATTAGTAGAACGTTATCACATTAAAATAAGTTATACTGCTGTTTTGTCGATTACGAAAAAGCTTTCGATAATGTAAATCGAAACAAACTATTTTTGAAACTAACTCACTATGGTATTACTGGTAAACTACTTACCATTATCAAATCATTGTATGGTAATCTAAAATCATGTGCAAGATTTCATTCTGACTTATCGATTTTTTTCTCTTGTACGAATAGATTGATGCAAGGAGGGATTATCGCCCATTTTGTTCTCCCTTTATGTGAATGATTTTGAAAATGCATTTATTAATAACTTATGTGAAGATATTTATTTTCAAAATATAGCCCCGTTTTTACTAATGTACGCTGATGATACTGTACTATTTTCTGAATCAGCTGCAGGTTTACAAAACATGTTCAATACTTTATCTGTATACTGTTATGATTGGGATCTCAAGGTTAACATTAAAAAAAAAAACAAACCAAAAAACAAAGGTTCTTGTACTACGTAGAGGTGGGAAAATAAGCCCAAACAGTAAATGGTACGATAATGATAGTGAAATAGAAGTTCTTGATAGTTTTAACTACCTTGGTCTAATTTTGAACTTTAACGGTATATTTACAAAATCTCAGTCTGTTATTGCTGAGCAAGGTAGAAAATGTATGTATCATATACTACGAATGTGCAATAATCTGTCACTCAATATAGAATCTACGCTTTATGTCTTCGATACCTATGTATCAAGTGTACTAAACTATGGAAGTGAAATATGAGGTTTCAACCGTGGTTATGATATTGAAAAAGTGCATGTAGATTTTTATAAGCGAATTTTATATGTGAAGAAGTGTACTCCAAATCACATGGTTTACGGAGAACTTGGTCGAGTTCCGATATATAATTTACGTATGTTAAAGATTGTTAAATATTGGTTAAAAGTTATCAAAACTAAAAACTGTATTCTTCAAGCCATATATGGTGACACGTTTTGCGATCATAAATCTTGCAACTGGCTGTGTCAAATTCAGCATTTATTATTGTCAAAGGGTTTCGGTGATGTATGGTATAAAAACTATGCACAAAATGAAGGTTTATTTTTAAAAAGTCTTACACAGCGTTTGTATGACTTCATTCTGACACGTAATGAATTTTTTGATAATTGGTAAAAATGTATTTTGTACAAATACCTAATTGATAATGATAGCATACAATTTTATTTGACAAAATGTATATCAGGAAAATATGTTAAACTTATAACTAAATTCAGATTATCTGCTCACCAGCTTCAAGAACAAGGTAGATATAATGGAACAGCAAGACAAGATAGATTGTGTGAATTCTGTAATTTAAATGAAATCGAGGACGAATACCATTTTATTTTAATATGTCCATTGTACAAAAACCTCAGATCTATATGTATGAAAAAGTATTACTGGTCCCATGCTTCTATGTATAAACTTATACAGCTTTTGACAAGGAAAAATACAAAACAACTTTGTAATTTGGATAAATCTCTAAACTGTGCTTTGCTTTTGCGTTCTAGTCAAATTATCAACCAACAATTGCTATGAATTACTTGAATTTATGTATTAATCTATGTTTGTCCATCCTCTAAATATTCATGTCACTCTTTATATATTTATACTGTGTACAACTTCTCTTGTTAAAACATATTCATATGTTCTATGCTGATGAGCCATACGGCTTTACGCCAATAAACAATACAATACAATCGCAAGAAGCGGCGGTACTTCGGATGACAACGCAAAAACCGATGCCTCCTGTCACAGCAGGTGTGGCCCGATAAAGACCCCCCCCCTCTCCCTGTTCAAAGGCCGTAAACGCCAAACATAGGCCTAAATTCTGCAGCCCTTCGGCAGTGTCTTTATACGAGTGAAAAACTCTCGGGTGGGACGTTAAACAACATACAACCAACAACTATTGTATAATCTGCTCCAGACTGAAATAGTACAGAATGTATTTTTTTTTTTTTTTAAAATATTCGACATTACCTTCCCACAGTCACTCTGCTGAGAGGGGGAGATGTGTATATATAACGTCATTCTAAGAACATGGGCATTCAAACAAAGCTACCTCGGCCATGTTGGACGCGCATAGACAGAGGTCACAAGAATCAGGAGTCATGTTGACCTTAGGGATATTATTCATCATATTATCGAGCATTATTCCAAGGTCACTGTGTCAAGCTTGAAAAGGCAAGTAGATTTCCTACAAAGGCAGTAAAACTACATGTGACTGTTTAATAAACGTTTTGTAGAAGATGTTTAAATGCAATACATTTGATCACCAGAAGAACTAACTTTTTCGGTTGAGATTAAGATGCATAAATCAATTTCATATATTTTAATAAAGGGTAAATAGAAACAATGTGCGATACAAACATGAGACATATTTAAAAATATGTTCATATTAATCAGATAACAGTTAAAAGGAACAAGGTTCACACACACAACATAATGTAGTACTGCACATCATTTAACATACAGAATTAACATCAGTAATGGTAAAATGTTATATATATATATATATATATTACAATATTAATTATGAATAAAAATGAATTACTAAAATCTTTATATCAATGGTTTGAAATATCATAAAAATTAGACCAATTCACATTCACCTTGAACTTGTTATTTTGATGCCTTCCTGAGCTTCACTTCAGATTTCTTGTCATGTATAGATAATTTGGACAATATAAAATACATAATTTCTTGGGTTTTGCTGTTCACTCACTGTTAGTGATGAATCTGTCTAGGCACAAATAAGAAAAGTGACATCGAAATCTTGTGATATCTTGTTATACTAGTATTTAAGTCTATGGTGAATGTGAAATAATATTTAAAAACACATCTTTATTGTATGTATTACAAAGCGTTTCCTTGAATTGCTATTACATGCTAATGTATCAGTATATATACATCATTCTGTTTGACCAATTGGTTCATATCAAAACAATTTCAGACATTCCAAAAATCTGTCTGGCACTTATTACAATGGCTATATCATTTATAAAATAAATAATTGCATGTTCATTTGCTTAACACACACACAAACACACACACTTGCCAATTATACCCAATGAATATGAATTATATGTAAAAACTGAAAAAGGGCAAGTTTAGAATTGCATCAAGACAAACCAATCAACTAAGGAAGATGTTCCATGCCATTCTAGAATGTCTACCATGGGCAAATATGTAGACACAAATGATCATCAATTACAACAAAATAATTAAGATTACTAAATAAATGCTGTTAATGTTTGCAACAATCCTACAATACTTTAAAAACTTGCCTTTTACACCCAATGGTTCTTCCACATTGGACTAGATTAATACAATATATTGAAATTAAAACCTTTCAAACTTACTTTATTCAGTCAAAAGAAAAGAATCATCCATGGATGAAGGGGATTAAAGCTTGTTCAAATGAAGGGCCATGTCCCTTTCAAAGGGAAAATGATCACAAAAATGCAAAAAAGGGTGGGGGTCATTTAAAATCCAATGGGCCAGAAAAGTTCAAATTTACACCACAGCTTCCTGATGCCCCTTGTGATCTTGTGTCCTTGACCCGCTTTCTTAAAAAAAACACTGACCTAATCAATACCTCCTAACTATTTAAAGTAAAGCTTTTATATTTTGTATTTAGATTCTTTATTGCAAGATTTCCATATACTTCAGTGTTTGATCTTGTGACCTTGACCTGGAAATTTGGCAATTTTCAGGGGGAGGGGTGGAGTGGGGGTAGCTGACATCCCACACATTAAAACAGTGATTTTAAACCTTACCTTCCCTCCACATGCCTCTCACACCTCACAGGGTCAGTAAATTTGGAAGTGCTTCAATTCATGGTAGGGCTGTGCTAAGATTAGAAATTCAGCATCATTTCCCATCCTAGTTGTTATCCTGCCATGGGTACACCACAATTTTGTTTCCACTTTTTAAAAAAACCCAAACATTTATAACTCTTATATGAGTATTCTATTTATATTATATTGTTCTATGGGAATCAGCAGCTTAATTTAACCTTTTTAATAATACCAATGATTCATGTTTTAAGCCTAAGGCCTGAGCGGTATATAATCAGTATTTTATTTGGACTCCTAGAGAATTTTTTTTAAATAAACTTGGGAACTATGAACAGGTAAACTAAATAATTTAGACCATAGGTACTGGTAGTAATGTGTACACATGTCCACCATACAATATTTAAGACACACACACACACATATATACCAACCCAGTTCACATTAATTTCTAATGCATTTGCATGAAGATAAAAATTATTTCTACACATTGTTATTTATTTAAATTAACACACTTTTATATGAGCAGATGAAGAGACTTTTGAACAAATTTGCAACAGAGACATATGCAAAATTGTTAAAGAAGTGTTGTGTAATGCATTGCAATTCATTGACACTTGTGACCTATACAAGATTCTGGATATTTTAATTGTAGAACAATTGTCTTTCAAAGTTCAATATAAAGATGATATAACACCCTGTTTATCAGAGTTATAAAAAGAAAGGCTCTGGAAATGTTATTTTTGTATAATGGGGATTATTTGATTCCTATATTTAAATAATTCCATTTAATTAACCAGCATTTACTGTGTCTCTAACAAGCTACAGTCATGGGACATCATTATTCGCCACCCCATACGCTAATTGTGGCGTATATGCGATTAAGAACCAAAAATAGAGCTCCGCACTATAAATAGACAACAAATTTCTCCTTTATATTTTACAACTGTGTCAAGCTACTAAAAGTGATGACGTGTACATATAAATTGTTTCATCTGCTATCAAGATAGCATTAGTAAACATCACTGATTGAAATGGGTTGAAAAGGGAAAAAGCATTGAAGTCAGAAATCTTATCATAAATTCACACAGAGTGAACAGAAATGTTTCTAAATTATAAAGGACCGAGATCTACCGTGAGAAGTGTTATTAAGAAATTCAAACAGCATCCTGATGTGAAAAATTGCACAGGAAGGGGCCGTAAGTCTCTATTAAGGCAGAGGGATTCTAATAAACTTTCAAGGGTCATCAAAGAAAATCAGAGATGTACTTGCAAGGACATAACAGGCATTATTAATGAAAATTGGGATCATCAATTTTGTACGAAACTGTTGAAAGAAAAATAAGAAAATTAGGATACATACAGAGGGTTGCAAAGAAGAAAGTGGCAGTTCGTGAAATGAAAAAAAAAAACAAAACCAAAAAACGTGCAAAATGGTGCAAGGGGAGGAAAGATTGGACAGTCCAGCAAGAATGGTGTAAATGGAAATTCAGTGATGAGAGTCAGATTGTTATTGGCGATAACAACTAGATATACGTGTGGCGAAAGGCGGATGAAAAGTATAAAGTATAACCCAACCCTGACTTGTGTGTCCTGCTCCGCGACGAAAGTTAAGTGTTACGATCTGGGGATACACGTGTTTTCAAGGTATGGGCACTTTGACTGATATCCAAGGTAACCTTTAAGATGCTAGATTTCATTTTCAAAGTTTACATCAAATCATTTTTCATCATATCACTGGCTTTACTAAATAATGTACGTTATCAGTTAGATACTGGAAACTTGTTGATGAATGCATAAGAAGCAGCCTTGAAATACCCAAGAATTGCATGAATGACATATTTTACCAATAGTGTCCAATACATGATCTATCATTACCAGATTGCACAATTTATATTTCACTAGTTGAAAATAGTACCTGAAGTAGATATATTAGATACTTATATTCAGATGACTACCTGTGGTAAACATTTTTTAATTTTTGTTTTAAGGAAGAAAGACTTCGAACTTTTGATAGATTTCAATAAATCTTCTGATATTAATTTCAAAACCTACAACAATGGATATCTTTTTTTTTCAATGTTATGCTGTGTTTGTTTTATCAAAATTGATGTTAGAAGAAAAGGAAATTTTTTTTTTACATTCATTTTAAAGTACTGACTGTATGGGTAAGCCAATTTCATTTGCTTGATTACATTTATTAATACATTGTAGGAAACCCAGTCTTGCAAATGCTTATTGACCATAGGCCAAGTTACTTTACTTTTCCCAGTTTTATAAATAATTCTTTTCCTATTCCAAGTGTCTGCATCACTTTTCAAGATGGAAATAACGTGAATCACTGGAATTGTAATTAGCTCTTAAATAGTAGTATGTTTTCAGAACTTGATCTTTGTTTTCATACCTCGAAATACTAGAGTTCTACATTCACTTGATATGCAACCAAGAAATGTTCAGTGATTAAGCCCACATTCAGTATGTGAAACTAGCCATGGGTTTCTGACAATGGTATTTATATCAACTATACCCTAATTAAGAAATGTGAAAGAAAAAAGTGGTGAAAGATAACTATATGAATAATATGTGAATTAATATTCTTTTTAAATATTAAAAGCATCATCATCTCAGAATGTAAAGTATTTATGATATATATATTTCTGATCACCCATTGTCTGGGATCTGTCTGTCCATCTATCTGTAAATATTTACACATTGTTGACCATTAATGCAATATGAATATTGGGTAATGGTGTAGAAAGTGAATGAGTTTAATGCACTTCATATTCTTTCGTCATAAAAACCAACAAATAAATAGTACTAATAACAACTCATACCTACATTATAGTGAAAGAATGGTTTATTAAATAAGTGTTTCATGAGTAAGTAGCCATAAAAATTCAACACAAAATATTCTCCCATTTAAATGGGACCGTTTCCTTTACTGCTGTTCGTTTAAATGTTTACAAAATTCAGTAAACTTTTCACCCTTATGTATAATGGTTGTTTTTTTTTGGTGTTATTCCACAGTGTATCAAGAATCTTTTAAACAGACATGTCCGAAGAAAATGAAATTCCCATTGGTTTCATAGGTTTTCTCTCAGATTTTGAGTTTGCAGAGGCCTGTTCTTTCTGTTCAGATTTTGATTTTTTAGAAATATTTGTTAATGGTTTGAACTTTTTAACCTTCTTTTCTATTGAGGAATTTCATGCTTGTGTTTTTTTCTGTTTGTATGAAAATTTTGAAATTAGAAAATTCAGATTGATGGAATAATGGAAAAAGGTTTGTATGGTAAGTTTATGATTGAAATTGTAGGTGGCAAAGATATGTGAATTTGTATCTTGAATATATTTAAATATCTCTTTCATATTTTCCACCCATGATAAATAAGCTGTATCAAAATGACTGCTGAAGTGATTTTAACAAGGCTTAGTCTAATTTGAGCTTAGGCACTTTGCACATGATTTCTTGCAACTTTTTATACCTCCAACAATCGAGATTTGGATGTATATTGGAATTATCCTCTAAGAAACTAGCAAATGGATTTATCTGAAAATTTGTATTCTTTATTCACCATATAAAAATGTGCATCTGATAATTTAATTTTTTATTTCATTTTAATTAGGCTGTTTTTCCACATGACAGCTATATGGCTGTTCAGTATACTTGCTAAACTTGTGTTATAGCACAATATATTTCTATATTTTGAAAAAGAAAGGGTTGAAAACATTGAGTATGATGCAAATATGAAAAATGAAGTGCGTTTTGATTGTAGAAGGAGATAAGATATGGTTCCCAGGGCAGCGGACATTTGAGCGAGATTGAAAATTTTTGCAGTGGACATTTGAGCGACAGCTTTGGTGGTCATTTGAGCGACGGATTTTAACGTTCACCTGTATTTCCAGGTGGACGTTTGAGCGAACGGTTTTCACCGATTAAAAGAGCTCACCTGTAAAATTGTCAGTTACCTGGCCATATGATATGTACTTATTCAGTTCTAGCCTGACCGTCAAGTAACCAACATGGACGTAACGTTAATTGAAACAAACAAAGGTCGAAAAAGTATAGTATGCGATGGTTACCGCTACCGAGTTGATGTTGAATTGAAATCTGGGGAAATAGCATGGAGATGTACTTCAAAGGGATGCAAAGCTAGAATACGCACTGATTCATCTGCAAGTATGATTTTACAACAAAAAAATCCGCATAATCATGAAACAGACGACAGACAAATAGAGAGGCATGTACTCCGAGTTAGCGCCAAACGCAAGGCAATAGATGATATGTCTTCAAGACCATCCAAAATTATAAGGACTGAACTCCAATCTATGACGGAAGAAAATTTAGTCCCGACAGATATAAAAAGTGTTGCTAAGGCTGTGTATAGAAGGAGACGCAAGAACCATCCTCCACTGCCAAAGTCTCGTGAGGAAACGCACATAAATTTATCCAAAATGGACATACTCACAAATAAAGCGGAAAGTTTCTTAGCAGTCAATGATGTTGACAACAATGTGATAATCTTCACTTGTCATAGAAATATTGAATGTTTATGTGATGTTGATGAAATATTCATGGATGGAACTTTTAGGTGTTGTCCCAAATTCTTCCAGCAAATGTACACCATTCACGGTTACAAATATGGAAACTACGTACCCCTTATGTTTATCTTATTGCCAGGGAAATCCGATCATATCTATCGACACTGTATATCTTCAATTATATCTCTTTGCACACAACATGGATTCCAGTTTAATCCAAAGGTAGTTCACACTGATTTTGAACAGGCTGTTATGATAGTCATGAAGGAATTTTTTCCCGACATCACCATAAAATGCTGTTGATTTCATCTTGCTCAAGCATGGTGGCGGAAAATACAGAAGATTGGACTTAGCTCCGAGTACAAAAATCCAGAATCTGACGCAGGCAATTGGTTGAAGTCATTGTTTGGAATCGCATTTCTTAGTCCAGAAGAAGTTGAGGACTCCTTTGCGGAAGATGTCTGGCTGACGGAAGAGGTACAAATCCCATAATAGATATCCAAGAACCCCTCAAAGAAATAAATCAAAACTGTATTCCCCGTATATGAAGTTTCGCTCACATGTCTATCCCGAATATGAAATTTTGCTCAAATGGGTTAAAAATTTGTCGCTCAAATGTCTACTATTTTGTCGCTCAAACGTACTATTTTTTTTCCGCTCTTTTGTCCTGCGGTTTCGCTCAAATGTCCAACGCCGGGTTCCCATCCTTGTAGAAAAATTTTCATGATACACCCATCATTTCATTTTGCTACAATGCTGTTATCCCCTTCAATGACTATCCAAATACACTTCATTGTTAAAATGATAAGCACGAGGGCTTCTACAAGAATTATAAAATTCTTGATCCCAGGGTCAGAGGTTCTAATTTTAGGTCAGGGCTTTATTGTCATGGTGAAAATGAATTGATTCTTTAAAAATCTTCTTTCTTTCTGGAAATTTGAAAGAAAGCAAGTATTCAGAACTTTGAAACTTGTTAAAGCATGGCCCTAAAAGCAGCTCTGAAATTGTTGAAGGTTTGTTAAATATATGCAAGATCATTTCTGTTTAATTGAACCGTTTAATTGCTAGGCTTAAACTTGTGTATTTCATCCTCATTTTAATTTAAAACTCACATAACAGCTAGGAAAAGAAAATAGCAATAGATTTATTTAACTTAACCACAGACACTCATCAAAATTTGTTTTGATTCTTGTCATCCACTACATGCACTTTGATCAATAGATCTAAGAAAGTCCAGCATGGATATCATGCTCTATAATCAGTGATTAGACATTACGAAATCATTGTTTGATTGAACTTTGACAGTTATTGAATAATGCCTTACTTTTAACAGTAGATCTAAGTATGTCACAGCGACGTAGGGATGCACAGCGATGGAAAGAACAAATAAAACCAGAAGACAGCATACGAAATGCCATTACAGCACCAGACTATTTGGAGATTCGATATTTGGACCCAATTAAAGGTACAGTCATTTAGAAAGATTATTTTTTTGCATGTTTTATATATATACATTTTGGGGACAGCTGAATGATGTTCACTCTCCATTGACCATCACTCAAACACAGCACAGTAATTTTAGATGGATTATATATAATATATATGTGTTGGACCTTTGGAAGCTTTTGTGCTGGCCATGTTACTCCCATTTCTTACTTTTCTACTTAATTCTCTAAGAACTATGGAAGGAAATCAAGTAATTCCATGGCCATTCAGTACACATTTACTTTTATGAATCTTAATTGTTAACATGTAATTATTAACCGACTAACTCAGTGTTGAAGTAAATAGACAACTTCATTTATTGCAAGTGTTATACAGGTTGGTGTTTCGTGATAAATCTGAAATAACAAAACTGTGTGATGCAACATCAATATGGCTAGTACTGCAGTACAAGAATCAAGATGATTTAATAATATGCAAAAACTTCTTAATGTATGAAAAGTTACATACCAATTTAAAAATAACACCTCAATTGGAATAATCAATGATAACTTTGATTTAAAGTGTGAGCTAAAAAAAATTGTTTTAATTTGTCATTTTGACATCATGTGTATGTGAGACTTTTAAGAAAATATATCCCTATAGAAATTACTTTCACTGCATGCAGAGACAAGAGAGATTAGTAGGAAATACTATTATTCTCCATGAGCGATTTTACTTTATACAAGTGTCGCAGAAAACTTTTTTCATGCCACAGTAAAATTTTTCTGTGCATAGTAAAATTCACCATGCTTATTAAAATTAGCCACTTTTACAAAGATATGGTTGGAATACAATGATTATAATCATTAAAAGATAATTAAAAATTATACTGATTAAAACTGTATATGTTTACCCCAACATTTGTTTTTTCTGCCATTACAAAAAAATGTCAATCTCCAAAAACTCTATTCATGCGCTTTGAGCCACACAAAATATTTAAATGTTGAAGACCCCAGAATACTTATACTGCTTTGTCCATATATCAAGCAGGAAGAAGAGAGATATGTCCCTATGAAATACTCTTGCTTTCTTTTCCCCTATAACCCAGGGCTCAAAGTTGGGACTAAATAGGTCGCATTTGCGACTTAAACTCAGGTTTGGCGACTAAATTAAAAGCCAGTTGCCATTCGGCGACCAAAAATATCTTACTTCTACATAAAGTTTTACTAATGGCAACCTAACTTTGAAAATGGTGACTTAAATTTAAGGAGGGTTGCCATTTGGCCACCTCGTTCAAAAGTCTACTTTGAGCCCTGTAACCATGATAACATACAGGTATAAAAGATAAAAATGACACTAGAAATTATTCTCACTTTTTGTCCCCATAATATGCAGGAACAAGAGAGGTAAATATGTCCAAAAATATTCTCACGTTTTGTCCCCATAATATGCAGAGACAATTAAGAGATAAATATGTCCTTAGAAATTATTCTCACTTTTTGTCCCCATAATATGCAGAGACAATTAAGAGATAAATATGTCTTTAGAAATTATTCTCACTTTTTGTCCCCATAAAATGCAGGGACAAGAGAGATAAAAATGTCCCTAGAAATATTCTCACTTTTTGTCCCCTTAATATGCAGGATCAAGAGGGTTTACGAGAGCTACATTGTGGGGATGAATACAAGTTCAAACATACATTGTGGGGAAAATTAGAATTGTGGGGATATCCCCACAAGGCGGAGTGTCTTTAAATGAATTGTGGGGATGATTGTTCTTCAGTGACAAAGACATCCCCAGAGTGAATTGTCCGATGTCCATAGTCAACTTTGTCTTTATTGAAAAATGTCTGTAGTACAAGAGTTCCTTCCCCCTTGGAGGTATATTTACTAGTCAAAAGAGGGGAAGAGACCGTGGTCTCATGTGACGTCACTAGTCTAAAAATAGGCTACTTTCGTTTTCTTTCGGCTCGCGACGCGAGGAACACAGTTTGAGAGAAGTAAGTGTTCATTATATGTTTATTATAAGTTGCTATTAATAAACTTAATTTATGAAACATTAAAAATAAATAATTACTTCCTAGATATAACCTCTACTGACATTCAGGTAATATATAACGGCTTTTAAAACAGCTCACGTTTCATGGTCTCATTAAAACAATCACAAACATGAGACCACCGGCCATAACAACCTATATAGATGTCATGGTCTTATTATATCAACTGAATATTATATCAACTGCATTCATGAGACCACTGACCATTATAACCTATAAAAATAAATTGGTCTCATTATTACAACTGCATGCATGAGACCACGGACCATAACAACCTATATACATGTCATGGTCTCAGTCCATCAACTTTATACATGACACCATGGACCATAACAACCTATATGCATGTTATGGTCTCATTATATGAACTTCATACATGAGACCACCGATCATTATAGCCTATTAAAATAAAATGGTCTCAATATCACAACTGTATACATGAGACCATGGACCATTACAAGCTATATACATGTCATGGTCTCTTTACACCAACCTTATACATGAGACCATGGACTATTACAACCTATATACATGTCATGGTCTCATTACACAAACTGCAAACATGAGACCATGGACCATTACAAGCTATATAGATGTCATGGTCTCATTATATGAACTGAATACATGAGACCATGGACCATAACAACCTGTATACATGACCATGAGGTCTCATTACACCAACCTTATACATGAGACCATGGACTATTACAACCTATATACATGTCATGGTCTCATTACACAAACTGCAAACATGAGACCACCGACCATAACAACCAATATATGTGTCATGGTCTAATATAATAACTGCATACATGAGACCATGGACCATAACAACCTATATACATGTCATGGTCTCATTAAACTAACTGCATGCATAGGACCACAAAGCATTTCAACCTATATACCTGCCATGGTCTCATTATATCAACAAAATACATGAGACCACGGACCATAACAACCTATATATGTGTCATGGTCTAATATAATAACTGCATACATGAGACCATGGACCATAACAACCTATATACTTGTCATGGTCTCATTAAACTAACTGCATACATGAGACCATGGACCAAAACAACCTATACATATGTCATGGTCTCATTATATCAACTTTATACATGAGACCATGGACCATAACAACCTTTATACATATCATGGTCTCATTACACCAACTTTATACATGAGGCCATGGACCATAAAAACCTATATACTTGTCATGGTCTCATTATATCAACTGGATACATGAGACCATGGACCATAATAACCTATTTACATTTCATGGTCTCTTTACACTAACTATACATAGTACATGAGACCATGGACCATTACAAGCTATATACAATATGTCATGGTCTCATTACACCAACTATACATACAAGAGACCATGGGCCATAACAACCTATATACATGTCATGGTCTCATTATACCAACATGGGCCATAACATGGACCGTTACAACCTATATTCATGTCATGGTCTCTTTACACCAACCTTATACATGACACTATAAGGACCATGACAAACTACATAGGGTGTAATGGACTCATTATATCAACCGCATGCATGAGACCATGGACTATGCACATCTTGCACCAAATGTATATATTTGAGATCTAGTTCATTCAGCATACTATGGCAATGAGTCCTTAGACACCATGGTATGTGTATACTGTAAGAATCTTACATATAAAAAAGCAGATGAAAATTAGTTCACATTTCTTTTTGTTTTAGAAGTATAAAACCTGGTTTAAAATGGCAGCTAAAGCCTGGAAGTCTTTGGCAAAAAAGGTATTTATAATGTTTTAAAAGATTTGATAAAACAACTGTTAGCTTCATACTTTGTAAAATTATAACGATTAATTAAATAATTATATTTAGAAAGTCAGAATTGGATGCAGTCATAGTTTTTCATATATTTTATTTAAAGCCAAATTACATTTACAAAATCTAAAATATAAGTAAAGTTCATAAAATGTTGATTCATCTTCAGTTTTTAGAAAACAATTTACTGTACAAAAGTTAGCATTTTTTTTTTTTTTTTTTTTTTTTACATCTGTTTTTAGACTGGAAATGGTGAAGTATTCATGTGTGTGTGCCTTTGTGTGTATTTGTGTGTGTGTGTGATAGATATGTTCACACAACGTAATTAAGTCAACAATATTGCCTGTTAAGTAATAGTGGTAAATTGGCATGGGTTTTATATATATATATATATATATATATATATATATCAAACCCATTTCATGGCCAATTATTATCTCCTAAATCCTTTAACTCCTATTATTTCTCTGCCTCTTGCCTGCACTATTTCTTTTTAACACTATTTGAAAGTTCTCAGTAACATATATAACCAATGATTGTCACCAGTGCTATGGTAAAAGTGCTCAATGTAAATGGATTTTAATTTTTAGATACACCCAATTTTACTTTAATATTTTTTTTTATTTAAAATATCATAATATAAAAATATTATTTTTGAATGTGTAGCATGCAATAGATATACATGTACCATATAGCTTTATGTGCTAGCTTTTTAGTTTAGAAAGCTAATATAGCATGGCGACTACTATTATCATATTCTTCACATTTTTTTTATATATCAATTCTTACACTTAGCATAATATTATTTTGCATTAATTGAAATAAAATATCTTATAAATACTTTCAAATTGATAATTGTATTAATGTAGTTTTGGTTGTAAAGCCTTATTTGAATGGCTAAACAAATTAATCTTTGACTATAATGCAATTCTTAACTTGCCTACTTCTTAATTTGAGGCACCTGCAAAATTGTTTTGAAAAATGTTTAAACTGTAAACATGTCAGAATTAATAGATCCCTGTATGGTAACTGTGGTTCTGCATGCTCTTTTGCAGGGCAAATTAACGCAACATGGTAAAATATGTCATTATACTTTGTAAATGTAACAATTGAAGTTACATTATATAAATAGTGCCTGTTTGGGAGGGTGTAACTTAAATTGTAAGTTCAATTGTTTCATTTACGTCATTTTATATTTAACTAGTGTACATGATCTACCTACTAAAACTTGGGCATTAAGGTATATCAATTTGCCCTGCAAAAGAGCAATACTGCAATTGTCGTGAAAAGGACTATTGATGTTTTAAAATTATGCATTCATCTCCATTTCAGAAAATTGTATTTTAGGGCAATTATTCTTGATTTACCATTACTCCTGTCAAATAAATTAATGGTTGAATTATCTATTACAGGTGGAATCTTTCAACGAGACATATCCACCATCATGCGTGTTATGCATAGGATTAATCAATAATGTTTATGTTATTGAAGGTTAGTTTTTAAAAAAAAGAGAAGTCAAGATGAGTAATGCTACATGTATATATATACACCTAACATTTACATAAGTGTTTGTGTACTGTTAAAAAAATTAGGTGTTAGGTTTATTCCCGTGTGACGACAGTATTTGCCCTATGAATTTAAATAAATTTAAATTCAAATAAATCTATGCATTAAAATAAACTTGTTTTGGGTGCTGGATCTCTCTAAGAAGGTACTTTCTCAATGCTAGATTGATTGCAATATGTGTACTTATTTTCATATAAATGTTTACAATGCCTATTTTACATTGATGGTATTGAATCTTTTTGTAGGTTCGTCAGAAATGAAAGACTTTTTTTTTTAGAAAACCTGAAGTTGAGAAGTTGTTCAAAGAAGCAGTGCTTTCTCAAACTTATAATAGTAAGTATAATAGTAAGCTGAAATCATTTGCATTATGAATTATTGCATTATGCAAACCTATGTGATAAAGAGGTTTTGAAGCAGCATACTAGTTGCGTTGGATATCATCCAAGGTACCTACAGGTGTAACCACGAGGAATATAAGCTTAAAAAATATTAAGAAATAGATAGTGACCATCCTTTTCATATATGATGCTTTAATATTTGTTGATATAAAAAAATTGTATGTCTATTTTCCATATATACATGTATATGTTTGGTATCAACAAATTCTGAGGCATTAAGAAATGTGTTTTTGATCTGTATATCAGTCAGTCGATCAGTCCCTTTTTCTTTAACTCAATGCAACCCCTCTTTAACTGCTGGAAGAAACTTTGTAGGTACATGTATTAAGAAAACAATGTGTAGATGTGCATATTATTGTATCTGGAAATCTGATTCCATTACTTTACTTGGAATATCATCCTATAAAATTTAGAATTTTATAAGTTATAAAAGACAGAAATATATTTATAAGTGCATATTTGCAGGAAGATTTTATGGGAGTTATGCCTCTGGTATTGAATTATTTTGATTACTTTATGTGAACCTAACCATTTTTTAAAAATATTTACATTTATCGATATATACGGTAAATGCCATTTATCGAAGAAGAATAAATCAAGCGGCATAACTCTAATAATTTTAGTAACCAATATTTTATCCAAGGGCGATAACTCTAAATCAATAGGTGCGGGTACTTATATGTCAATAATGTAATGACGTCATTATTGCCTGTGCAATTATCAATCCGTTAGATGCTGCCGATATCGAACTGTCTTGATTAATAGCTTTTATATTTCAAACAACATTTCGAGACCAAGGAGGTTATCCTGCAACATTCACTATAACAAGAACTTTATTTCTATTCTACTAACAGCCCAGTATTTTTACAGATCGTTTCTCCTATAGAGAGACGATCTAGGTCATTTTGACGGCTGTTCCGTGTAACCCCAATGGTTTTGTTAGTAATGTTTACATGTGTATCGATCAAAGGAATCATATGCAGACGACAGAATTTTTCTTTGGATTTTTTAATACTCTTTACTTATTTATAAAATATCTTTGAATCATGTTCCTAATATATTAAGGGCAATTTTATACGATTATATTACTACAACACGTTATATGTTAAATTATTTTAATATGTAAAAACACGCAGTGAAAGTGTGCTAGGGAGGTCTTAGGAACAGCCGAATTGACCTCTAAAAAATAAAAATTTGAGGCAATACACATTGTTTTGACTGGAACTAATTAACATGTGAAATTGACATGGTTTTAAAACTTTTTACGGTTTGAAGTTGTACTTCCATGATCAGTACGAGACAAATAGGTATTTCTGATCTGATAATTTACTGATGACGTTTGTGGTATATTGGAGAATAATGTCCGCGGCATCTCTTTGATCTCAGCAATAACTGTAGTAGAATGTTCATTAATGTAGCATTCTCACTGTTTCTTTATTAATATACTCTTTTAAAAGAGCATTACTTTATGTTTATTATAATAGACAAAGAAAGGCAAGAAGTAGGAGGTACACGCACTGGTAATCCTTCAACAGAAGAACTATCTGTTAAGGAAGTTCTTCACCAGCATGCATATGATATGGACATATCCCTGATGCGCTCAATCATATCTCAAGCTGCATCTCCTCCGAAAGCAATTTCAAGTAAGCGAATGTTCTTTGTACATCTTTATAAGACAACTGGCAAAGAACATACTAAAGAGTGAGAGAAATATAACTATTATTGTCCAACTATGCAAGAAGCACCATTCACAGAATAAGATTTATCCCCTTTATTTTGATATTGCTGAAATGCATTAAGAAAACTCATCATCAACATTCCATATGTGAAGATTTGATGTCTATAAGTCTTTTCCCAATATAAGTACTTGCATATGAAAAACAAAAACAAGCAACTTTTAAACTTGTTAAATTATTGATATTTCTCCCAAAATAAGTGAAGCAGCACCCAGAAGTTCACCAACACTCTTTAAAGAAATATCTAATAAATATTATAATGGAATCGGTTTTATTTTAAGTTTAGCCGGAACATAAGACAAATGTTCTCTCAAACACCACAGTGGATGCTAATAATTTTTATTTAAGTCAGAACTGCCAGATCATAATAAGTCTGCATTATATGAAACATAATTGATCACTACAAATTGTTCCAGCTATTGCGGTCTATTGCCAGTTGTATGACATGAACATTAAGGCATTTAAGACTAAATAACTGTTCTCTTAGATTTTTTTTGTTCACTTGAACATAAGACCTGCATAAGGCAATACAAGTAGAGCAAAGACATAGAGGTGCACCACAGACAGGCAGAAGTGGAGGAAGTGCAAAGCTGACACAGAGATTTGGTGTTTAAATTGGAAGGCAGGACAACCATGATTCATATTTATGGGAGACTCATTTTTTTGTATTTCTCATTAGCACTTTCAATTTTTAAGACATGTGTTAGTTTAAGAATTTATTGTATGCATCATACAATCACAATATCTAAATTATGATTGACATAATGTTTGATGAGATGGAACTTCGAATGTCCTTGCTACACATATTATTAAAGTATGTGAAATTTCCAACTATGAAGTATATTTTAAGGTAGCACATTACTGTTTTTGATATAACAATAATGTTCAACAGGCTTCAGTTGGTTATACATTCCAATGTATATTATGTTACAATGGGTACCGGTACATGTATTACCATGATATGCATGCCTACATATTCTTTATTGTAGATAAGGATGGACGCAGAAATTGGTATTCGCGAGAGAATTGCCCAGACTGGTGGACAAGAACAGGGCTACCATTCCAGTCTGTGAATCATGCACCATGTAATTTGATCATTTGATGAATTTATCCAGTCTTAGTTACACCATGTAGCAAAATAACAGTGGTTGGCCAGATTATACATACAATTTCCAGTGTCTTTGTCTATGATAATACTACCAATCAATTTTTAAATGTATGGACCCCAAAATTTTAATTAATGACTATTTCAATATAAAATCACACAAATTCTGATAATGATATAAATATCAGTAATAAGGAATCATTCTTTGAATATTATGAGGTGATAATTTCGGTCTGGGCATAATCGAATCTATCATAAAGCTCTTAGGACTTTATTGGATTTGATCACCTCTCAACCTTATTTGATCACCTCATAATACTCAAAGAAAGATATTTATATCAAACTGTTAAAATCATACAATTACTTAAAGTAATAGACAGAAAAAAAATCAAATGCTTAGAATATGAAATTCAAATTATAGCTGTAAAATTGATTGCAAGTTAATTATTTTGGTTTCATCTTCAATATATTTTTCAGAATTCACTTTTTATTTTTCTTTAACAGCTGGATCCAAGAAGTTGACGAAAATTCCTTTGATGAGCCTCATTGAGTCTCTTCAAACATACTTGGGTATAACCCCAAATCGGGCTAAAAAAACCAACAAAATTAAGTTTATTAATAGCAACCTATAATAAACATATAATGAACACTTACTTCTCTCAAACTGTGTTCCTCGCGTCGCGAGCCGAAAGAAAACGAAAGTAGCCTATTTTTAGACTAGTGACGTCACATGAGACCACGGTCTCTTCCCCTCTTTTGACTAGTAAATATACCTCAGATGATACCGCGTTTAAAGTATTTTCAAGGAGCAAAGCCCGGCATTAAACCCAAAACGGCAAAACGACAAACTAAGGAGGAAGAACAGGAAAAGCGGAAGAATTACGAAAAAGAAGACAGACGACGCGAATTCAAATCACATTGGCAAAATGGTCGCGGTTGGTTGCAATTTGAGGGGGAAGAAATGTGGTGTGCTCCTTGTAAAGAGTTTTGGCATGAAAAAGAAAGCTCTCTTCATCCTTCTGCAAAGGCATGGCTGAAAGGTACGTCTAATTTCAAGATAGACACAATAAAATCTCATGAAGGTTCAAAAATGCACAAAGATGCAGAGAAAGCTGCAAGCAATGCCATTAATATTAGACAGTCAGAGGCAGGCCGGGCCCTTAAACAATTGAATACTGCAAACATGAAGAAGCTTGATGTCCGCTTTCGTAATGCTCATGCCATTGCAAAACACGACAAATCATTCCGTGATTACGAATGGCTTTGTAAGCTTGACAAAGCGAAAGGATTAGATATTGGTTCGACGTATGATAACTTTAAGGCTGGAAAAACTTTCATGAAACACATTGCTGGTGTAGAAAATGACCGAACCAAAACTCTTTTATGCAATGCACAATTTTTCTCCTTGACCATAGATGGGGCAAGTGACGTTAGTGGTACAGAACAAGAATCAATTTATGTTCACTGGTGTGATAAAGGTGTTAGAAGGCAGAGATTTGTGGAGTTTGTTTCCCCACAATCAACATCATCACAAGATATATATGATGCTGTTGTCAGTGTTTTAGCTTCCCATGGCATTGATCAAAACAAGATGGTGGGTGTTACAACAGACGGGGCATCAAATATGGTAGGAAGTAAGAAAGGATTTGCTACCTTGTTAAAAAACACCATTCCCGACCTAGTTGCCATACACTGCATTGTTCATCGGCTTGAACTCTCTGTGAAAGATTCTGTCAAGGCTGTTCAGAAACAAATGTATGACAAAGCAATGACACTTCTCATTGGATTGTACTACTTGTACAAGAGAAGTTCCAAGCAGAAAAAACAGTTGGAAACAACATTTGAAATTTTGAAAATGAAACATCTATATCCAACCAGAGTAGGAGGAACCAGATGGGTGCCTCATACTATCAAAGCGATCGATTCATTCTTCAGAAGTTACCAGGCCATTGTTACTCACTTGGATAATGCATCACACTCGGTTCCGAAAGCAGAAGGATTGAGCAAACTTGCTCATGATGTGAACCTAATTTTGTATCTCATTGTGTTAAAGGTATTAGTGCATTTGTATATCGAAATTTAAAACTAATTGGACTTTGGCCTATTTTTGTCAGTTACAAGTTCACTAACAACATCCTAACCATATATGTTTGTTTTAATTGTTTACATTTGATGTCTTTCCAGGAAGTCCTTGACCCAGTTAACCGATTGTCACTGTATTTACAAAGAGAGGAAAATGCTTTGGGGGATTCGTTTTTGATGTTAGAAGCAACAAAGGCCAATCTTTCTTTATATGGTGACCGGTAAGTTAAAAAAATACAGAAGATAGATACAGGTTTAAATTCTGTTCTGTCACTGTCTTATCCTCATCATGTCATGATTAATTCTTCACTTTTAGGACAAGTACTGAACTACAGGAGATTATTGCTTCAAAAATGTTCAAAGGCATCAAGCTGAAGGGATCAGTCCCTACATCATGTACTTTGAATTACAGAGTAAAATTGTCACAATCAGTTATACAGAATCTTACAAACAGATTCAGTGCTGATGAAGGTTTCATGAAAGCTACATGCATAATAACCAACTTATCTGTTTGGCCCTTAGCGAAGGAAAAGGATAAAGTTGCTGGTCTGAATCACAATTAAAATTTAAAATGTTATCGTTGAATTTGAGATTTTGATGATTTGTTTGGGGTTTTTTCCCCCTTCTATTTTTCGTTTTCATTTTGAACCAAGATCAAAATCTCAATGTTGGATTAGAAACTCCTGTTAAATGTCAGTCATCTAATATCAAAATTACAAATGATTTTGGTTTCTTAATTTGAGTGGGGGGATAATTCAGTGAATTTAGTTTAAATATTGTCAGACATTGAACTTTTGATCTTACCCATTAGATTTTAATGTGCATGTTTGCATTTATATTTACTGTTATGACAAATGAACCAACTTTAGTTTTTACTAATTAATAAGGTAATACATGTGATAAATAAAAAAAAAAACTACAAACATATTCATAAAATAGTTTTGAACAATTGATATTTAAAGGACAAATGTAAATGATACTATTTTATGAACTTTAAAGTGTTCTAATGATGGTTTGGCTTTGCAGATTAAGCAATTAATTCATTCTAATTTCAATTAAGGGGCTATGATTGTATTGATAATTTTTTAAAAGAAACATACATTGTAACTGTTACAGAGTTTGGTGACCAGGATGTGAGGACTCTATGGGATCAATTCTCGGGGAGATTTGCAGATGAGGATATCAATGTGACAGAGGAGTGGCACTCATTAAAGACACTGCTGTATACAAGGTGAGAGTATGCACATGTATTAAGTCTAGTTATTTGGCAGTATAGGTACCTAAAGTAAACATATCATTTAATGTCATGTAATGTTTTGGTGCAACTTCAGGTATGGAGATGACCTTAAATCGCAATCGTGGGAATCGATCAACAACTGGGCTGCAAATCATCAAGTGTGCACAGTTCTGAAGCTGGTGGATCTTATTCTGAGCCTACCCCCAACCTCTGTTTTTAATGAGAGGGCCTTTTCACACATGAAACTCTTCAAAAGTGGTAATTATCATATCTATTTTTTGCATAGTAATTTTGATGGCAGTTTATTTGAATTCAATTGTTCATTTTCTTCACATTTAATTTTTATTTGCAGACAGAAGAGCAAAGCTATCATCTGCCTCCATGAGTACAATAATGATGATTAAGGCAGAATCTCCATCTATTGAGGAATTTGACCCCACTGAGGCAATTTCAAGTTGGCTGGTAATTCACTAAAACTTATTTCAGTTATTTCTAATACTAATTCACAATAAAGACATCCACTAATACTTTGATTGATGTGAATGTTTTATTTTTTCCATTTTCATAAGTTTGTGCTTTATACTTTATTTGGCTTACTAGATAACACCTTCTGGCAGGAAGAGGAGGCCAAACTTCATTAGGGTGGCAAAGAGGCAGAGAAAGGAGATCATTGCAGAAACTGTGAGTGTTCAAGATGAAGACCACTTGGATGATGTTCAAGTGGATGATGTTCAGGAAGTCGATGAGGAAGTGGTGGAATCGGAGAATGATCATTTTCAGGAGGAGGAAACTCAGGCTCACAGTGACTGTGAATCGGAAGTGGACAGTGACAATGATTTTGATGAACAGAGTGAAAAAGAAAATGAACACAATATCAAAATTCTTACCAGAGAATTAGAAATTGAATACGAAGTTGTATAAATTTGGAAAAATAATAAAACATGCACTTTGTTCAAGATGATTTATTTTTGTCGTAAAATTTGATGAAATTACTCATCGGTCTATGCCAAATGTTACAGGTCTATGCCACATCAAATTGACATAGCCCTACTGTCTATGCCATGTAAAAAGTTAAATTCTCAGACTGCATGTAATTATTTGTTTTCAATAGAAAATACATGTAGTTTTCATATCAATCTGTAATAAATGCCATTAACTGATGATGTCAAAATAAATATACTACATGTTTAAAACATATCAGTTTCGTTTATCCTCTGAAAAATGGGCACCTGAATTAAGTGACCACCTGTCATATGTGACCTTTTTTCTTATGTCCCTTGAAAGGTCTCTTAATACAAGTTTGACTGTATCAATACTTTTGCCATATACATGTATCTTTATATTTTCAATTGCTATGTTCTTAAATTGGCACAATATTGTTGTTAGCAATTGCCCAAGAAATCCAAAATATAAAGTCTGCTATAATAAGCATGATAGTTCATGTACAGTGCACCTGTAAGTTAAGTGTGAAATAGTGTACAAATGATAATTAATGACACCTTGAATAGTTAAATTGTTCTCAATAGGTGTCCTAAGAAAATAATCCAACCTTTTAGTTTTCTGAAAAATAAATGATTCCATTCATATTGTAGAAATGATGATTGGCAACACAGAGGGTGAGCAGTCTGCTCTGAATGAGGGAAAGCTAAGATGCACACTTAAGTCCAGTGTCAATCCCGAGTTGTCCACAGAGACTCAGAGAGACCGTGTTGATTCACAGACAACTAATGAACAACTTTGTGAGGACTCCAGCAATGGTAATGTATTTAATACATTGATATGATTCACTGTATTGTTTTTCTATTAGTTCATTAGGCCATTATTTTCAGAAAAAAATGTCCACATGTAGATGTAGAGCAATTGGTTTTGTCTAAAGTGTGACCCATATTATAGGGTCCATGTTCTTGACATGTTAAAAAAGTGTTGGTACATTTGATAACTGTAGGCCCTATAATGTGTTTAAATGTATGTGACCCAATAGTTCAGGTACATGATTTAGACTTTTTTTTTATAGGAAAACTTCCCTCCAAAGGAGCCTTTTTACAGAATGTCTCACGTTTGACCTATATTATCATATAGGGTCAATGTTCCTAACTGTTTTTAGAGTTTTGTTTTGTCTTATAACATCACATAATCATTTTTTTTTTAGAAATGGAGATCTACCCAAGTGATGATGATGATGATGATAATAAATCATACGTTCCAGATTCTGAAGCCTATGATTCTAGTTCTTCAGACTCTGTTCTGTACCCAGAGAATGAGGAATTAGTCAAATGTAATATCATGTTCTTACTGAAATTTTAGCATGATTGCTGTAACAAAGATTAGATTCAAATTGGGACTTTGATTGGTAATTTTAATCAAAAATGTTATAGTTTTTGTATTTGAGGTGTGGTTAACAATCTTTTTCAATGAATCAATAATTATATTTATGTGATTTTAGGCAAAAAGCAATTAAGGAGCAAAAAGAAATTTAAACCAGAGATGTTCAAGGAGAAGAGCAATTTTACAAAAGGTTCCAAATCAGAAGTTCATTCCAAGGAAAGTGAGCAGATTAATGAAGAATTGTCAATTGAAGGTCATTCTAAGGACAGTGTACAGATAAATGAAGAAGCATCAAGTGATGGTACTGCTTTAACTTTCTATCTCAAATGCTTCATATGTTTAGTATTTTGGATCAACACACAGTGACATATATATTGCCATTCTTAAAAAAAAACAAATCATATGATACTAGAATGTGGGTCTTGTGCATCATGTACATGGTGAGAAAAGAAAACTTCAAAAAACTACTCATCTCATGTGACAACTATGAAATTCTAACCACTTATCCCTTTAATTACACCCCTACTACAAAGAAAGGAAATAGGTACAATAAGATTTACATTTTTTTTTTTTTTTTTTAGGAATCCATCTCCATATCAAAGCATTGCCAAAGCCAGGGTGCAAGAAAAGATATGATAAGATTAATTTCTGTACTTTCTGCCACAAGGAAATACATTCTAAAATATCCAGACATTTGCTTACCCATAAGAATGAACTGAAAATAATGGAAATTCAATTGCTGCCAAAAAAGTCAGAGAAGCGAGGGTTGCTATTCTTGGAATTGACCAATGAGGGAAACTATAAACATAACATTGAAGTTTTGAAAAGTGGTGGTCTGTTTATACACAATTATATTACGTCATAATTGGGGGCTGACATATTTTGATCATGTGACCGCACGCCATCACTGTGCTGATATCATTGTAAACAAAGCTAAGCAAGAACTGGTGTTCATCGATATTTTCATCTATTTTTAATATTTGTCTGAGAACACGATGGATAAGAAGAGTCACAGTAAGATTTTAACATATGTTACATTCATAATATTTCGTGGTTTTTACGTTTTAATCTTATTTCTACCATAATTTTAGTTAAATCCGCGATCCGCCCAACTTTCAGTTCCCAGTGTTTTTGCATAATAAATCACGAAGTAAAAAGAAACTCGTAAAGACGACTTGAGACATTACAAATTCATTTCAATATAAAGCAATGTATGAAGTAATAAAATTAGCGATGGATCGTGGAATTTTCAACGGAAGATGTGTTGGATATGACTATTTGTTATCTTATTATTTTTTTTCCTTCGGATTTTTTTTTTTTCAATTTCAGCATTTCTGTTGTTGTTTTTGTTGTTAATTTAGATGTCCAATCGTATAATTTGTCCGTAAAACAGCTATATGGATTGAATCTTTATTGCTAGTTATTATTCAATTTTGATAGTGTATTACAACGAGATCCACCGAGTTGGGGGGGGGGGGGGGGGACCACACAATATCAGGTAGACCCTATCTAATTTTTTTTTCATAGTAAAAAATCTAGTAGGATTAAGCAGAGATATTACATTCTGTGTATCGGGGGTTTTTTTTTGGTTTTTTTGTTGTTTTTTTTTTTTTGGTTTTTGTTTTTTTTTTTTTCATCAATGACATTCGTCGCCTCTCTGCATCTGCAGGAAAGCAGAAGAACCTAAAAGGAATGAGGCAGGGACAATCTTCATGGGGCAGGTCATGCTCCTCACATTCTCTCTTTTTCCAAAGGTATAATTTTCGTTGATTGTTGCTACAGCCAAAAACAATACAATTTCGCCCTCCACTTCTCTCATACGGCATTTTGTTTATCAGCACCGTAATGGCGGACGTCATCAACGACCCCTGTAGGCAAAGAGCGATAACTCTTTAAACACTTCGGAATATAATTGTGTATAACAGCAAGACGAGAAAGTCCAGATTCTTCAAATCATTCACCTGATGAATATCTCCTGTGTGAGTTTTGTAAGGGCTTCTTCCTGAAGAATTTATTGTGGCACCATGCAAAAAGCTGCAAATTAGCTTCCATTAAAAACAATGAAGATGGTGATGAGGATGAAAAGTTGGGAAGGTCTTTTGTTAGGAAAGGGAGAACATTACTATATGGTTCACTATTTGATGAAAATGAAAGTAATATTACACAATTGTTAGAGAGAATGAATGATGGAGAAGAAAAAGAAATCATTAAGAAGGATCTTATAATTAAAAACTTTGCTTCAATTCAAGTTCAAGCTTTGGGAGAAGAAAGAATTCAGAAAAAAAATGACATGCATAGAGTGAGTTCAAATTGCAGAACCCTTGCACGTTTAGTAATCATGGCCCGTAAAGACATACCACTACCATCATTGAATAAACTACTGTCGCCAGATCATTTTCAGAATCGTCCCGAATGGACTTCAACTGAGGAATTTGAAGAATCTCTGACAGATACAGAGAAAGTCTTTGCAAAAAGGTAGGGAAATTTTTCTAATTTTTTTTTATTTTAATCTAAATTCTTGAATTTATCACAGTACAAACCTGAGGTTAGTCTAATTGGTAATTCAATTTTACACAGATACATTATTATATAAGACAAATTATAGTTTATAAGTTGGATACAGCAACATTGAGTATATTTTGGACATAAAATGGATATGAGTGAGTTTCCATATGTTTCCGTAAGTGTTAATAGTATCTATGGAATATTTTTATGGTTTATAGAGTTTTAACTCAGGTTATTATATGTAGCCAGATTAGAAGAAATAATTACTGTTAATGTGAGCAGTTTGGACCAGTATAGCCATTCGGAATACAGAATAGACAGTATCCAAACTACACAAAAAATGTTCTAATACATTTGTTAAGAAAAATGCATGGGATTAAAATTTATAGCTGGAATGGACAAAAATCTGGAGTACTCAGAATCCGCATTAGACAAATTTTACTGTATATGGAGATTTAATTTTGCACATAGATTATCAATAATCCTTCTTTTCTTGCAGGATGGATTTAGTCGAAGTCTTGTATATTCTAAACCAAAATAGTTGCAAGCTTTACCCAGATAATATTCACTATGCATTTACTGTTACATTCTTTTTGATTTAAGGTTGTAAAAGGAGATGGACAGATGAAGAGGAAGAAGAACTGTTGGAAGCATTTGCGATACAGATTAAGAAAAAAATGAATGTGTCCACCAAAGCAATCCGATATGCACAGTCAAAATTTAAAACATTACGGAGCTGGTCAGAAGCAGTAATAAGATCCAAAATGAACAACATCATTTTAGGAAAAGTAAAAAAAAAAAAAGAAAGACTAATACAAATGAAGACTTCATTATGTTTCAGAATTATTTAGCGAGGTCAGGTTTCCTGATAGACATTTGTCCACCGTCTTGTTGACATTTAATCCAACCAAAGCAGTCGGAATCAGATTTTCATTCAACCACTTAAATTTCTCATGACCAAATAATTTCCAATGTAAAATGTGTTTCAAATTTGTAATGTCTTAAAAAGGATAAACTAAGGGGAAAACAGCTTAGGCCTAAAAAAATTTATGTTTGTTTCCTGTAACCTGACCAACCCAAGCTAAAAAAAAACTTGGGAATGTTACAGGAAACAAACATATTTTTTTTTAAGCCTTACTTGTATATTATCTCTAGGCACATGAGATTAAATTTTGTTGACTTTGTTTTTTGTGCATTCAACTGTTAAAAATCTGATAATATTGCTTTTTATATCATGTGACTTAAAAATTTTGTGAATTACATCAGCACCATTTTTAAAAATGTGAGGATCTTGTTACTGGGTACTTTTATGCAAGAGGACTGAGAATTAGATAGCTCATTAACACATCAACATGATTGGTTGAATAGTCTTTTTATCCTTGTACAATTTTACTGTTATAAACATGTTCACATACTTTTTGTCAGGCTCCATAATTTTTCGCAAAAGATAAGGGTGAATCAGAGAGATGAAAAGGGTTTTAAAAAGGCATTAAACTTATTAATATGACCATAGACTTGTTATTTTGTAAGATGTGATGAATGTACAAGAATGATTTTTTTAACATTGTGAAATACACATTGAATTGTTTTTCTCCCAATGTGGGTTATTGCATGTCTGTAAATCTTTGTTCAGTTGTTGAAGATATGCATGTTACTGGAATGCTAAGATCCAATTAATGTGTCCCAATCTACGAGGTTTGTGCAGCATTGTTTCAGATGCATCACAGTACCCTTGATTACTGTTATAATTCAATACAATAATGTATTAATACAACAATGAAAAATCATGGAAATCTTTGAACTGTGGTTGACATGATTTTCTTGCACTCTAAACTGATTATGATAATTGAAATTATTTGACAGGCATATCAGGCTGGGCACTTTATTTTGAAGTTTTGGCATATAATTGTGTGTAAAACCAGAAAAAAAATGTCCACATTTTGAAATTGCTTCCATTCGACTAAAATCAAGGCAAGATAACTAAATTTCATTCCAATATTCCTTTGCATGTTGCACACAGATACTTATATTTTAAAAAAATTGCTGGACCTTTCTTTGTGATTTATTGAGATTGGGCCTCGTTAATTAACATAAACTGAGAGGTGAAGGGTAAAGAATATCTTTTTTATACCTGTATTCCTGTTATTAATGTCCTTATATTATATGAAATATTAGAGTAAAGGTTAGATTTATACACTTGAAATGTTGATTATTTTTTTTTAAATAGGTGAAGTTTTCTGCTACTACATATTACATATATAGTTGTAGTTTTATGCACCAAGTAGTAATAAATGAAATTATCATTCATGTTTTTATTTTCGATTAAGCCGATAGGCAGGTAATGCTGGTATGGCCTTTTTATGCGCCCGGATTGGGGCGTATATTGTTTTTGTCCTGTCTGTTTGTCTGTCTGTTGTCAACTTTAACCTTCACCATTACTTTTGAACCATAAGAGATAGAGACTTGATATTTGGTATGACTTCTTCCATAAACAAGCTTTTTCAAATGACACCAAGGTCAATGACTTTGTGACCTTGACTGTGGCCTATATGCGAAAAATAGCTTTTCCTTTACAAAAATGTCTGTGTCACATGTGCCAGCAGTGCACATGGGATACTACGAGAGAAGTGACAAGAAATAAATCCTTTCAGAATTATTTGACTGTACACTTTTGGAATAATATTTAGCTCTTAACAGAACTGACAATGGAACTAAATAGTTTGTATGACAGTAAAGTGTCCATTTAATTGTAAACATTTTAATGATTTCTCTCTTTTTTTCCCCCAAAGATAGACTCAGTATAGACATTGGACATAGCTACGTAGGTTTAGCACCCACCTTCCACAGACATGTTGCAGTATAGGCTTAAAATGGGGAAAGTGGTGGTGTTTGGAAAAAAAAAAATTGTTTATCACTCGAGACTGCAAAATTTTCAGCCTTACTGTTTTGACAAATGTTCACATGCTTTGTTATTCTCACAGACATGACAATGTAATCGAAAGTCTATCTACTTGAAATAGAAACTTTAAAAAAGTACAAAACATTTTGAATCCTTTTGAAGGCTTTTCCCCCGATGTATCGGCGGAACAGTATCGGCCATGTCGGCAAACAAGGTCTGCAGACGTTTTATAATATACCCATTTACAAATAATCAAGGATGGAATTATGTTTTATGGGGACATTTTTCGCATTTCTCCACTTATCAACAGCTCTCTCTCTCTCCCGTCTCTCTATCGATCAAAAGGTAGTAACCCCTGTCTAGATCTGAATTAGCGTTTGTTGCGTTCTACATTTATTCTAATTTACAGTCACTCTTTATTTGTTTTTATTTCAGTCATCATCCTCATACACCAACGTTTTATGTTTTTAAAAACTATTTCATCTCTTTTTCTGAGTGAGAATACAAATCCATGATTTATCACTGTGTTCAATTTACTTATAATGTTTACTTAGGCCTGCATTTTTTGAAATTTCGGTTTACAAACCCGCCGACCCTATTTTTGGAAAAACTGAAATAAAAATAAAAGATCCCACACTAGCTATCATTTTTGTTTTTTCCGCCGACCTGAAGTTTTCTTCTGTGGAAAAAAAAAATCGCAACAATGAAAAATAGCATCGTACATTTAAATGGTAAAGGACCGAGGTTTTTCCGAATTAGGAGTGATGACATCATCAACATGTTTTCTACGTAACATTTTATGTGTTCCAAAAGTACCAAGATGGAAGCTTCTGGATCTGGACGATCGACATCGTTTTTTAAAATAAACTTTAAATGCGCGGAAAAAAGATATGCATTTAACACAATACGAGCAGCAGAAGACGACGATTCGGTCGGGAATTTGCTCAACACTATATTTATAGACGGTGAAACATAATCTGCATAATCGACCATGTGGTGAGCGGCGTTTCTGAGGAAACGGCCACTTTTTACACACCTCTGGAAACGCCTGTAAGGGTTCTAAAAGACTTTGGATTCAAAAGTATAATTGTGAATCTTGATTATAAGAAAGGGGACACAGCCGTCGTATCCAGCAAGCCAAATGCCTTCCAAATCTTGATGACTGCGCGGAGACGATATGATCAATACCCTCCTCATAGGTATGTTACTTTTCAAATCACACTTGGTTTAAAATATTAAGCATTTGGAAAATATTTGTGACACATTTTACTTTTAAAAAAGGAGAGATTTATAGAAAGGAAAAGAATTTGTTTGTGTACGAACTATTTACAGTCACATTAGGGCCTAAACTGAAAGTAGAGCAAATGAACATGCTGGTTGACATGGTCTCCGAAGATACCGCAATTTGTTTTATCATGTATCATCGTCGGTTAGTCTGATTTCTTTCAATCATTATTCATTATGTATTGTTACTTGTAAATGCCATATCAATATCAACGGAACTCTAAATGTTGCATGTTGTTTACAGTCAGCTGCATTTGAGACTATTGGTGCGTTCAGAGTATCACCAATGGTACCCCAAAACTACCATTGGTGGAAATTTCTACCATTGGCATGACATTGGTACCAATGTTTACCAATAAAATTTACCGATGGTAACCAATTTTGCAGACAGTCTTGAGTGTGGTTAGTATTGGTAATGACGTCATAAGTCGGTTTGTGCGGAATAGCAAGCATGGCGGACATGGTGAAGAAATTAGCGGTAAAACCGAACGAATTGCAAGAAGCGATCTTCCCCTTGTCGTTAGCGATAATTGGACAGAACTATAAGATATTGGTAAAAAGCAGCAACATAAAGTTCATTTCTGACAGTAAGTACACATTTAACATGATGGATGTTTGTAAATGATCTAGTTGTCACATGTCAGAAGTTTTGATAGAAAAACTGAATAGATCTAATGCAATTGAAATAAAATTAGCTTCTCAGAGCGGTAGCGGATTCAAAACAGATAATTCTTGGTATGTATAGATCTAGTCTAAGTCGCAGAGATAACAAACTATCTGAAAATAACGATATTTATAAGCAGTTTAATTATCTTAAAATTGAAATTAGAGCAAAGAAATTGATGAACTTGAAGGATGATCACATATGATAATATACAGATTCTGCACGACACGATGTGGGTGATGTCACAATCACCGATATGCAATACATGTAAAACGTAGATATATTTTATTTTGATTCCAGTCGTGATATTATATGATTATGATAAAAGAGTATTATTTTATCCTAAAATCGTTTCACATAGTATATCACCCTTTCAGCTGTCCCGACATGGGGCCCCTTTAGGTTGATATAGGCCTACTATGTGAAATGGATCTAAGCGTGTTATATTCTCCATTTCTCGTCTTTACCATTAAGCCCAAAACACAGCTATTTTTTTTTCTTTTGAATGTATTGTAAATATTATAACGTGTATAGATAAACATGTAAATGTACACCAGTGGATAACAATATTTTTTCTCTACTTAGAAATTTCCTTTTAAATAATTTTGTGTGTGTGACATAAACCTATTCAAATATCTTTGTTTGCATTTCAGATGTTCAACAAGTGATCACTGAATTGAAGGAGATTTTTCCACCGGAGCCACCTGAAGACCCTATATATGTAGATGTAGTTGATGGTCATATGGTAGTTCCAAAAGTGATATTTCAAGGTCTAAAACCTTCCGTTGACAAAGTTGACCAAGCTGGAACCTCGCAGGACATTGTAGAAAATCCCAGTAACAGTGACGATTGGGAATATGACTCGTCGAGCACACCATCCAGCCGATTTGATTGGAAACTAACAGTCACTAGAAAACTTTTGAACATTCTTGAGGAAAAGAAAAAGACTGAGGGTAAAGATTTTGCCCTCACAAAGAAGGTCTGGCCTGAAGTCGAAAAGAAAATGACCGAGTTTTCACCAGGTCCAACGGCAATGCAATGTAGAGAGAAATTTTACTCCCTTAAGAGGGCTTTTCGGAAGTACGTGACAGAACAAAAAAAGACTGGGAATAAAACGTCAAAACCCTTCATCTACGAAAATGAAATGCAGTTCATATTAGATGGCGACCCGGCTTTCAAACCTCTACTGTTAAAGAGTTCTTTTGGGGCTAAGGAGGTAAACAACAATGTAAATAGAGAGGAGAGCAACAGCAGTGATGACAGAGAACCAGATGATGATAGCACGTCATGCAGTTCCAGCTCTGTCGTACAAGAACCCAAGCCTAAAAAAAGAAAGTCTGATGATTTAAGAGAGTTTCTCGCAGAGCGGGATGAGAAATTCCTCAGTGCAGTAAAAGAAATGTAGAGTCAAAACAATGCATTCAGGGTTGCAAATAACCACTCGCCCACTCGCAAATGCGAGTAATTTTTACTGTGGGCGACTATTTCTCAAAGATTTAGTTGCCCACATGGCGAGTAAAAATTTTATCGGCACTTATCCGGAATCAACCGTCGTTGGTTTTTCTTTTACTAAACGCACTTTCGTTTTTCATTACTTCTGTTTAAAGAAACTTTTAGAAGACTCAGATTAATCTGTGTCGGTAATATGTATTAATCGTCAGCATGTGGAATTACATTCAAGGAGTTAAAAATCCTGCGGAAAACGTAAAGCGAAAAGCAGAACGAAAAGAGTACTTTGAGGATTACGAGAGAAAAAGAGCTAGAGCGTTCTCACTGAAATGGACGGACAATCGGCCCTGGCTTGTTAACACTACCAACGGTATGACTTGCATATGGTGTTCCAAACATGGAACGAATATAGACAACACGAAATCAAGTTTTATCACTGGCTGCAAATCGTATAAAATTGATGCAATTACAAAACATGAAGAATCCAAAATACACTTAAGATCTAGAGAAATTGAAGCCGAGTTGCAAAAGCCTGTTCAAAAATCAGATGCAGCAAAAGTATTGAGTTCATTAAACAGAAGCAATACAGAAAAGTTATCAAAAATGTTCAGGACATGTCATGCTCTCGTCTTAAAAAATCGACCTATATCAGATTTTCTATGGTTAAACGATTTGGATGAAATGAAGGGACTTGAGTTAGGAACTTCTTACAGAAACAGAGAATCATCCAAACAATTTATACAAGCGATATCTGAAACAGAATTCCAAAAAGTAACAGCAATAGTAAATGAAGCCAAATTTGTTTGTGTGATAGGGGATGGATCAACAGACTCTAGTATTAAAGAACAAGAAATGTGGTTTATCAGGTCATGTACATCAGGGACTGTAAGTGTACACTTTGCAGGTGTTCATGCCACAGAAAAAGCCAATGCTGAAAACATCATTAAAGGTTTGAAATCTGTAATAGAGAAAAATCTAAAAATAAAATGGAATGACATTGTATCAAAGTTAGTTGCACTTTCCTGTGATGGAGCAAGTGTTAATACAGGTCAAAAAGGTGGTGTTGGTGCCCGTCTGAAAACTGAACAACCAGATTTGATAGTTTTACACTGCATGGCACACCGTTTGGAACTTTCGATAAAAGATGTGTTGAAGAAAGTACCTTTGTACCGAAAGGTAGTTGATACACTTTTAAAGGGACTATTCTACTTTTATCACAATAGCCCTTTGAACAATGCTATGCTACACCGCACTTATCATGCCATGAAAGAGGAGGGGGATAAACTCCTAATTCCAACTAGAACAGATGGAACTCGCTGGGTGGGCCACCAGTTATTGGCTGTGACAAATGTCCTGACTTCATACAAGTTCATAGTTGGCCACTTAGAACAGGTAAAGTAAATTTATTCTAGGTAAAACATTATTGAATTTTTATCATATTAAATTAATACACCAACTAATTTAATATTAATTTGGTTTATCAACAGCTTGTAGAGACCAGTGAACGAGTGTCTTCTGATTCCAAAGCGAAGGCCAAAGGATTTCTTGCAATGTTGAAGTCAAGGGATGTACTTTCCTTCCTTCTCTTCATGGTTGATGTCCTGTCTCCCTTGAAGTACCTCTCCCTTATGCTTCAAGAAGAGAAGGCTATTCTGGCAAATCAACATCAGGCAATTGAATGTACTATAGAAGCTATAATGAAACTGAAATCAAGGTACTTAACTTATCAAACTAGAAAAAAAAAGACACATCTTTTCTTTGAACTGCTTTTTAATAGTATTTTTGCATTGTTTTACAAGTGATGGGCCATCGTTAAGGAAGATAGACAACAAGGATACTTACCAAGGGATTCAGCTGTCTAAAGAGAGAATATTTAAATTTTCAAAGGTGTCAATGCTGAATGAAGTTATCCAACAGTTCTCCAAAAGATTTTCTGACTTTTGCACAGAATCCACAGTTGTCAAAGCAACTAGGATAGCAGATGTCAAGACATGGCCAAGAGACTGGGAATCTTTAAAAGGTAATAGGAGCTAAAATGTCTAGTAAACATTTTTTGTCTATAATTTCTTTTTTGTTAGTTAATTTTGAATTGTTATTGTTTGACAGTTGTTGTTGCTAGCAGCTATTTTTGTTTACTTTTCCACATGTTGAGCCTGTTTGTTACTAACTCATTGTTCCTTTTTTCTTAGTTCCAATATTGTCCAAGTAATGGTCATTAAATTTTTGTAAGTATTGAACAAGAAATAATTTCAAATTAAATAAGATTCAGAATTTGAGTTTGACTCTTTATATTGACTTATTTAAAATGTTGAACATTTTAGATTTTGGTGATGAAGAACTTCATCTTATCCTGGAGAAGTATGAAAACACACTGAAATCAGCTGGGGTCAATGTTGACAAAGTAGACATGGAGTGGATCATGTTGAAGAAAGCTATTCATGGAAGGTATAATATCTGCTGCAAAAAAAAATTATTTGTAACACAGCATTAGTCAAACAAATTTGAAGTTCCTAATATCTAAAACTATTTTTGTAGTGATTTTGAGAGTTGTCCTGAATGGGAATTCCTTGCAAAGAAATATCAGCAGCAGTATCCAAACATACTGGCCATTGTGGATCTAGTTTTGACATTTTCCCCTTCAAGTGCCCAGGCTGAAAGGGGATTTTCCCAACTAAAATTAGTAAAGTCTAATTTGAAAAATAGACTAGGGCAAAACTCCTTAAACAACATTCTAGCAATTAAATTTTTGTCTAATGACATTCAGTCATATAATCCAGAAAAAGCTGTTGATAACTTTTTCATGTCGAAGAAAAGAAGACTCAGAGTAAGACAGACTGTGAGTGTCCCTGCATGTGCAAGTGTTTTGCAGTCAGAGAGAGGGGGGTTGAGAGTTGCTGAAGTTGAAACTGAAAGAGAGAATGGTGAGCCAGAGATTGTCAGAGACTCAGAGAATAGTGTAACTGTATATGAGAGGGAGAGTGACACTGAGTCAGAAAGAGTAGATAGTGAGAATGAATTTGAGAGTGAGAATGAATTTGAGAGTGAGAATGAATTTGAGAGTGAGGATGAAGAGACTGTGTATGAAAGACTGCAAGATATTGAAATGGAGCTTGAGAGAGAGTTTGTTTAATTGTATGACAATAAAGAAGGAAAACCAGATTTTCTTCTCTTTTTATTCTATATATTTTTATACTATGAGCTAACTTCATTGTGAATATCAGTGGGCCCCTAAAAATTAATGTGGGCTTGTATAACTTGAAAAGTTGGGAGCCCACATGGCCCCTGGGTTTGAAAATGTTATTTGCAACCCTGGCATTGCTGGAGAAACTAATTGACAAAATGAATTGAACTTGCTTGTTTTTCACTGTAAAGTGTAACATTTGTTAAAATATTGTTTCCTCTCGCGCTCTTTCGTGCTCAACCCGCCCTAATCCGCCCCCGCCCGCATGTGCTTAACCCGCCTGAAACCGGCCTTGTTTACCTGTTCTATTTAAAGAGCAAAAAGGTATTGATTGGATGACAGATATAATGTATGACGTTTACATACGGGTTTCGTTAATATTACATTCGGATTATTTCTAGGTTTTAACTTGTGTTTACTTAGATATACATAAAAAATCGAAAGATTCCGAAAGTATTTATAGCGTGGGTGAAAAATGGCGTCGGAGAGTTCAAGTGAAAGCGAGTTCGATGGATTTGATGAGGAACAAGTGCAATCTGCGATCGAGAGGGACAGAGGAATTCAAGAGAGAGTTTAGAGAATTGTTGATGGTGAATCTGATGTTGATATTTCCGATGAAGAAAGCGAGGATTCACCAGAAAATTCAGACGAAGATGAGGTGTGTGACGCAAGAATTGTGAATGGCGAATGGACACGTGAACTCAGAGGACTGAATTTACCTGTATTTGTGGAACAAACTGGAGTTAATCACACTTTACACCCAGATGCAAGACCGATTGACTATTTGTTCAAATTTCTACCACAGGATTTCTTCGAGAACCTCGCCACGGAAAAAAAAAGATACGCAGAGCAGAAAGGACCCGATCCGAGATGGAATCCAACAAATGCTGACGAGATGCGTGCATTCGTAAGTGTTAACATTTTTATGGGTATATACCCCTGTCAAAATGCAACCATGGTTGACCATGGTTACCATCGCTCACCATTGACAACCTTGGTTAAACCATGGTTGGATGCGCTTTACACCATGGTCAACCATGGATTTCGAACATTGTGACCATGGTCATGAATCAGACCATGGTTGACCATGCTCTAATCTTTCTGGTTGACCATGGTCAATTTAATAACCATGGTCAATTTTAACAACCATGGTCAGGAAAAAATAAAACCATGGTCACGTAAATATAACCATGGTCACATAAAAATGCAACCATGGTCACATAAATATAACCATGGTCACATAAAAATACAACCATGCTCACCCTCATAAAACAACAATTAAGACAACTTATTTTGGGAAATGTCATTTTTGGGGAATTGGAAAAAAATCATCAGCAATTTGATGAAATTGGGAAAAATATAAAAAATCTTTCATACATCATTTAATTTAATATTTCAGCATAAACTATATTTTAAGCAACCAAAAAGATAATTAAATCTGATCCATCATGATATTCATCATGCAAGATCAATTATGAATAATAAAACCAAAATTGACTTCAAGGAGTGTAACTTAATAGGGTAGTGCATGTTAAGTTGTATGAGAATCCAATTTAGGTTATTTTCTCAAAGTCTCCTTATGATAAACTTTTAAAAATGCATTGAAAATATATTTTTCTATCTGAACTAATGCCTACAGTTTTTACCATTCACTTCTTGATCAAACGAGTAGGTGAAAATAACTTACTTAATAAATCTATATCACCATTCTCAGAAAAAACGGAGGAAATTCGGAATAAAAGTCAGCGAGGCTTCATATCTGTTATCCTGACTATTCCTAGATGAGTTTAAAAGAGGAAAATTACAGCCAATTTTACTCACAGTTTTTCCAAAATAAGCATTTTTCACAAACTGGGGAAAAAAAATACAACTAAATTGGGAAAAATTGAACTAATTTTCAATATGGGAATGGGGCCGATTTTCGGCCCCTGAGAAGGTACTGTTAAATCCCTGATTGCTTTTCACGCTTCAGCGATGCCATTAATAATTTACCGTTGATTAATAGTACACCACTGTATATTACCCACATCAACTGCAAAATAAAAAAAAAAATTAATTACAATAAACTTACAGCAAGAACTGGACCGCAATCGTTGATCGTTGAGAGTTAGCACCATGCACCATCCAACATTACAACCGGAAGGCTCCGAAGGTCAAGGACAGCATGAAGGACCGTCCGTATTCTCGCAAACACGTATGAACAATTTATTATCATTTGACAACAAAGGCACCCTTGTTGCATTATTTGATTTGCAAATAAAAAGAAAAGGCGGGTTTCTGGATCGCCCCCCCCCCCCTCTTTTTTTTTTTTTTTTTTTTGGGGGGGGCCATTATGCCTATACATCGAGAGAGCTGTATTCTTATTGGCTCCTGCTTCTAAGAAGCTTCCACACGACGAAAACTGTATTCTGATTGGTTTAAATGCTTTTGGCGGGTAAAGAAAGTAAAAGTTAGCAGACGCTAGGAAAATGGAGAGGAAACCATTTGCAATTATCCAGTGGAGTGACAGGGGGACAAGTATCATTAGCTTGGGAAATGTCTCGCGATTGAAAAAATCGGTATACGAGGAGGGAAACTACATTTACCATGTTTATGGGAAGACAACATACAGAGCCAGAATATCAGAGATACATGGTAAGAATGTAACCTACAATATTCTGAAAGGCTAAATACTGTAGTTGTATTGTTATTTAATTAGCTGCAACGATGTAGCCCTCTCCGATTTTTTTTTTATTATTATTATTATTATTTTTTTTATTGATCTGACGTTTTCGGGAGAGGGCAACATTATTTCTTAAGATCCCCATAATGGTGCAAATTTATTATTTTAATATTGTAGCAGACATCTATCTTAAATGATGACATTTAAGTTAGATTCTCTCAATTTCATATTTATTTAAGTTTTAAAACACAGACATTCCTATAATCAGTTCTAGATCCGTTCCTGAATTCTCGTTGGCTGTACAATGTAAGTGAAACTTTACCTACTTTTTTTCTTCACTATCCTACTGGGAGGGTACTTTGTATTACTTGTCGAATTCTAACTCGCAGTAGATAAAAAGATATAATGGATCAGTCTTTAAGGAAAAACATGTTTTATTTTAGGGATTATGTGTCGCGAAAAGAATTTCACGACCTTAGACGCAAGATTAGAGTCCTGAAAGATCGCATCGATGTTTTGGAAGGACAGATTGCGGACAAGTCCTCTTCGCAGGATTCTTCGGACTCCTCGTCAGCAGACCAGGGACCGCCTGTAATCAAGAACCAAGAATCTGCAGCTCTAATAACACCTGTCAAAAGCAGTGGACTCTTTAATGGGAAAGGTTACTCCGAGTTGGAGGACTCAGTCAGCTATGTGGACAGTTTATTTTCTTGTGTACACAATCTTCTTCTTCAGCTCTTCAGTACCGATTACATAATAACTCATAGTGTTAGTGGTCAACCTTCCAATAGTACTTGTGTAGCCAAGCCTAAATTTGACACAAGATTGTATGAAACAATGGTGTCCATTGTGCTTAAAAAGTACCCGAAAGCAACTAAGAGTGACATAACCAAAAAAGTTCAGGCTGTTCAGAAAAAGTACCAGCTACAAATGAAAAAGAAATAAAGATTGATTGATTAACATTTCTTCTATTTATTTTCTTTAGGATCCCAGGATTTTAATGGGCACCAGATGTCTCCATCAGATTGATTTGAAGGTGGTAGGAACCATGGTTGACTATGGTAGGAAACATGGTTGACCATGTTGGGAATCATGTTTATTACCATTGTCTTTGTGTACTTAACCATGGTAGCAAGCATGGTTGACCATGGTAGAAAACATGGTTGACTATGGTAGGAAACATGGTTGACCATGTTGAGAAACATGTTTAACCATTGTTTTTGTGTGCTTAACCATGGTAGCAAGCATGGTTGACCATGGTAGAAAACATGGTTGACCATGTTGAGAAACATGTTTAACCATTGTTTTTGTGTGCTTAACCATGGTAGCAAGCATGGTTGACCAGGATGGGAAACCTGTTTCACCATTGTTTTTTTAGTGCTTGACCATGGTAGAAAGCATGGTTGACCATGGTCGTTAAAACCAATAAACAATGGGTTTACCATGGTATTCACAAAGCATGGTTGACCATGGTCGGCCATTTAACATTTTTGTCAAACCATGGTCAACCATCGTCTATAGGCCATGGTTAACCACGGTTAACCATGGTTAAAAATTGCACATTGACAGGGGAGGTCCATTTCTAAGGGGAAATAATCACAAAAATGGAAAAAAGAAAAATAAGATTGTGTCATATAAAAATCTTCTCAAGAACAACAAGGCCAAAAAAGTTCAAACATACAAGGGAGCTTCCTGATACAGTGCAAATTTAAGTTTGTAAAAATCATGACCCCCCCCCCCCCCCCCCCCCACCCCCGGGAGTTGAGTGGGGCCACAGTAGTGAAAATCATTTTTACATGCGTTTATATAAGAATCTTTAAAGATCTTCTTCTCAAGAACCACAAGGCCAGAAAAATTCAATTTTACATGGAAGCTTCCAGATATTATGCAGATTCAAGTTTGTTAAAACCATATGGCCCCTGGTGGTCGGGTGGATCCACAATAGGGGAATTCATTTTTTCACATGTTTGTATAGGAAAATTCTTCTATCGGTCTACCATAAAATTTTCAGACTGATATTATGCCTTGATCTGAATCAGTTGTGTATCTTTTGTATTATGTTGTGGTATTAGTTCATGTAGTTTGTACTGTAGTGTAAATCTAAGACAGATTTTCTTTTTTTTTTTTAAGAATATGCCTAGAGGTGGGCCAAAAGCATACCCATGTGTCTCTTGTGGTAAAAGAACAAAACCAGACCAAAGGCGATTCATATTGGGTTCTGCCTATGACAGTTACAGACAGTATCTAGGTCTTACCACCTGCCAGGCGACAGATGTAACATGTACCAACTGTTCCTCTAAGTTTTATAAATCCACCCGTGCTTGCAAATCTGTTAAGAAAACTACGAGTTGTGTTTCGGATTCATCCTATAACAATGATCCAGATTATGAACCAACAGTAAAGGCAAGGAAGACAGTGAATATTTAAAGTCCAAAAATGATTCCCCTTCCTATACAGTCTTCAGGAAAGAGCCATTCCAGTTGTGTGATATGTAAGAAGAGAGATTCAAAGCTGTTCTCATTGTCTACAGAATGCAGACACAGAATATTTATTGCAACAGGTCGCCTGCTACTGTCTGGGGCAAGGTGTTGCCACACACATGTGACATCAGATGCCTTCCTAAGAGAAGATGCAATCAAGTGTCTGGAGGCTGCTTCGAGTGACTGTCAAACATTTTTCAACAAAAGTGACATATATTCACTTTTATCATCCATCAGGTCTTTTGCTCTCAGAAATGAAAAATGCAGACTAGACTTTGATACCAGCAAAGGACTCACAGATTATCTGTAGAAATCTGTGATTTTAGTATAAAATGTTTTCATTTTGCCCCAAAATAAGGAATTTGGACATATTAATGTTTTAAAATATTTTTCGTGCAATTCTGATGATGAATTTTAATACATGGAATTCTTTGTTTTGTTACTTCTTGTTTAATATATCAAATATAAATTGTTTCAGAAATCTGGAATTTTAGTGTAAATATTGGTCATTTTGCCCCAAAATGAAGAATTTGTACATAATTAACTATTCAATTTTATTTTTAATTTAATTTTGTGTTGTAGGTTCTAAACTATGGAATTGTTTATATCACCAGATCTCATAAATGTAAATGTTATCAATTCTTTCCAGAAATCGGTGATTTTTGGGTAAAAAATGGCCATTTTCCCCCAAAATCAGGAATTCAGACATAGTTAATAGATCAATTCTATTTTTAATTTAATTTTGTGTGGTGGGTTCTAAACTGTGGAATTGCTTATATCACCAGATCTCGATAAATGTAAAAGTTATTAATTGTTTCCAGAAATCGGTGATTTTTGGGTAAAAAATGGCCATTTCCCCCCAAAATGAGGAATTCGGACATAGTTAATAGATCAATTTTATTTTTCATTTAATTTTTTGTTGTAGGTTCTAAACTGTGTAATTGCTTATATCACCAGATCTCGATAAATGTAAAAGTTATTAATTGTTTCCAGAAATCGGTGATTTTTGGGTAAAAAATGGTCATTTTTCCCCAAAATAAGGAATTTGGACATACTTACAGTGTAATTTCTTTTTCAGTCTGATTTAGTATGATGAATTCTTAAATAAGGAAATATTTGTTTTGTTATTTCTTGTTTCACTTTATAGTTATTAATTATTTCCAGAAATCTCTGATTTTTTTCGCAAAAATCGGTCGTTTTACCCCAAAAATTGGGAATTTAGGCCCACCAATTATTACCAATTGTTTATTTTGTAATTTTGTATGATGAATTCTAAAATTTTGATCTGTTTGTATTTTCATTTCTTGTTTATTAAAAAAGTTATTAATTGTTTCCAGAAATCTGTGATTTTTTGTTGTTTTTCCAATATTTTACCCCAAAATTCACAAAATATTAAATAATCAACCTAATAATGGCTGAAATTGGTGATACAAGTTCCAGTTAATCAGAATAACAGTAAATTATGATGTTTTGACATTGGGCATATTTTGGCCCTTAGTGCCCCTTGTTCTTTTTGCAAGCTAGGTACAATCCATGTTAGACTATGGATGAGAAAAATGACATCATTTTAAGAAGACTGAAAGAAAAACGAGCAAGGTATTTATCGCATGAGGAATTCTTAAACACGTGTGTAGGAGATATAGTTATCCCTACCGGTTTTGAACTGAAATGGACTAGCAATGTATGAAAATGATCAAATAAATAAATAATTGCAATTCATTTGTGGTAGTGTTTACAGAAATTTGAAGGACAAATATAATAGCATGGCATGTTCAAATAGCTGCACAGGATTCAGAGAAGCTCTAACATTTGAATATGATTCTGGAGTATAATAATTTTCTTTTACAACCCTAACATGGTTAGTGAGTTTTCCATAAATATGGCATTTTTTAAAACTTTGCTGATGGGAGTAAATGGCAAGTGTGATTCTTAAATTTTGGATATTTACTCAAGTGACCTACTTATAATGAATCATTTCCATTACCGTATATACTCGCCTATAAGTCGGTTTTTTGGGAGTCCATTTTTGGTCAAAAACTCTATGTCCGACTTACAGACTAGTTCTTAGAAGATTGGCTTTTCGCAAAATGTGGTATTTTTTTTTTTTATCTAATCTAATCCGCTCTTGTAAATCTATCGCTTATTGATTGATGGATTTGTGAACCTGACAGAATATTGAAAATTCTGAAAAATATATGGATTAAAAAAAACAAAACAAAGATAACAGAATTGTCGACTCTCATAAAATTCAAATGGAAAATAAATTGTGTATTACGGTATGTTTGCAATTTTGAAGCGCGTGCCACTAAAAAAACACGGGGTATCCATGCTCACAGATGAGTAGGAGACAATAATTGTTGTATAAGCAAGGAACAGGTTTATCACAATACCTTAAGGGCAATGATAGATTAAAGTACTCAAGAGCAGGTATGGCTTGGGTGTTGAGCACCTCGTAATTATCCACCTGTTGTAAAATACAACCAATATTCTAAGATTCATTTTATTACAAGTACATCACCATGCCGAAGAGACAGCGATCTGCGTATGATTCCAACTTCAAGCTGAAAGTTGTTTCCTATGCTGAAAGAAACACAAATTTTGCGGCCGAACGAGAGTTTGGTATTAATGAAAAACTTATAAGAGACTGGCGAAAAAGGAAGAGCTCACTACAGGCAGCTGAAAGTCCAGTAAAGAAAATTCGTACAACTCCCTCTCCTGTCACCGACCTAGAAAAACATTTGATGGAATGGGTAACAGAACTTCACCAACAAGGATATATTGTCACAAAAATGCGATTCGTTTCCATACCCTACAGAAAATCAAAGCAGATAAGACACTTGCCCCCGAAGAATTCAAGGCGTCAGCAGGATGGTGCTCTAGATTTATGAAGCGTCATGGCCTGGCTCTCCGACAATGAACTCATATTGCTCAGAAACTGCCTGCCGACGTAGAAACAAAAGTGCAGAGCTTTCATCAGTATATAATTAAACAATGACAAATCCACGACTTTCCAATGAACACCATAGGAAACATGGACGAGACACCGATATCGTTAGACTTGCCATCCAACAGAACAGTGCATATCAAGGGTGAAAAGACTGTAACTGTAAAGACGACTGGCGCAGAGAAATCATACATAACAGTAGTACTCAGCTGTTTGGCGGACAGAACCATGTTGAAGCCTATGGTAATATTCAAACGGAAAACCATGCCAAAAGAAAATTGCCATCTGGTGTTTTGGTACAAGTAAATGAAAAAGGCTGGATGACCGAGGAGTTGTGTGATATGTGGCTACAAAGAATATGGGGGAACCATCCAGGTGCCATGATCAACAAGAGGAGTCTGTTAGTGTGGGACATGTTCCGTGGTCATTTATCCGACAAAGTTAAAAGAACTTTAAAATGAATGAACGTCACTCAAGCTGTGATTCCTGGTGGATGCACTTGTGTTTTACAGCCCTTGGACGTATGCCTCAACAAACCCTTCAAGACGAAGATGAGAGTATTGGACAGAATGGATGATCAACGGGGAAAAAGGCAGGTCAATGACAGATTCCTCCAAATTAAGCTAAAAAAGTACAACCGACTTATAGGCAGATCGACTTATAGGCGAGTATATACGGTATAATGTTGTGTAGTTTTGTGTCCCTAAAGTCAAAACACACAACAACAAAATTTTTAGCACTAACAAATAAAAATGTTGATGCTGATCCTAATTAATTTTCCCTTCATCACTTGTGAAGCGAAAAATAATGATAATATATATATAAATATATATAAAAAACTGATAATAAAGACTTGAATTATTGGTGATTGTATTCATGGTCAATCAATGATGTAGTAAAATATCACTCTACTTCTACATGCATTATTCAAAAAAATTGACGTTTGTCTCCAGAAGAAGAAAATCAAAGCAAGAAAAAGATTTTTAAAACCCTGGGAATAAGCAATAACTTACGGAAGTAACAGGGTATGAATTCGGCTGCTATCTTGAACTTGCTACACCTTTGGGGACCATTTTAAATACCCTACTCTTAATTATTCCTAAGGAATATCGGTTTCTCTTCCTTATATAATCTGATTCACCTACTTCATTTTATGTCATTACGTATCTTTTTGTACCAGTGTTTTCAGATAAAGACTGAAGTTTATTCATTCTGCTATGCAAACAGGCAGAAATATGTTCATCTTTGTGATTATGCTGCAAATTAAGATAAATTTTGTAACGAGTCACAAGTGTCTGCTGTAAAGGAATGATTTAGGTTCATTGATTTGAAATGAATGTGACTTTGAAATGACCTTGATGCAAAAACAAGAACTGCAACACTCACTCTTCTATGTGTCACAAGTGTCTGCTGTAAAGGAATGATTTAGGTTCATTGATTTGAAATGAATGTGACTTTGAAATGACCTTGATGCAAAAAGAACTGCAACACTCACTCTTCTATGTGTCACAAGTGTCTGCTGTAAAGGAATGATTTAGGTTCATTGATTTGAAATGAATGTGACTTTGAAATGGCCTTGATGCAAAAACAAGAACTGCAATACTCACTCTTCTATGTGTCAAAAGAATGTATACATTCTATAGTCGTTGCAAGCAAAATATAACACCTCAAAATACAACATCTCAACACATCCACTGTGAAGAATCCATCCTTCAGTAAATTTGAAAGTACATTTGTACACAAAAATGTTGGCACTGACTACCAGGATATCAAGATATTGGGTACAAAATGAAATTAAAATAATCATTTATGACTGAATTTTTGGCTTTGATCAATTCCTGTTGTTCAGTCTAAGGTATAATATACTTTGACCCATTGCTTCTTACATAGCAGTGATAAATATCACATTGATCTATCAGTGAAATCTGCAGATAATGTTTCACTTTGTACTCAGAGTGGTGGAGACAATAAAACTACATTTGCTCTTAGTGATCTACTATTAGGAAGCATTACAGCTTTAACAATACAGAAGTAAAAAAAAAAATTAAACAATTATCTAGCATTATCAATTAAAGTGTTTATGATGAAAGATATTATGATTCAGAAAGTCATGTATTGAATCTTTTTACATTGATCTTTTAACATACAGTAGAGCATAAAAAGTAGTTGTTATTACCATCAGTGTATTACGGTATGTATTACATCAGGAAGGGTGTATTGTTCCCGCATCTGGATTTTTCTATTCTATTTAAATCTGCTGCAAACGTTACTACATTTCATTCCTATTCTAAAACCACTTTCAAATTAAAGCTGCTATATGATGAAAATACATCTATTCAAAAACACACTATGATCTTGGAATGTTGAAACAACATGAATTCTGAATTTGTCCATTATAGCCCTAACTTTATTTTGGCTAAAAAACAACGAACAAAAAAAACCCCCCCAAAAAAACCCAACCAAACAAACAAACACAAAAAAAAAACCCATTGGATCGAAATTTCAGACATAACAGTTCAACTCACTATAGCTAACATGCACTGCCTTACTTGTAAACACAAGACAAGCTTTTCATCACTCTTAAAATGAGCCCTGCAGTAGACTTTCTTTGGCGACTTTAAACTGAGTCTGTTCCTGCATACTTGATTTCTTGCTAATATGATGAGTTTACTACAAACTTTCCCGGCACTGCAACTTTCTCTTTTCTTTATAGAAGTATTCCACCACATAACGAGCATTCATCCTTGGGCAACCAAGAAATGTCTGAAATAGAATTATTTGAAAATGTTATCTATAGATACAGATCTGATTGTATCTGTCAAAACATTAATGATCTACAATTTCTGAGCAGCATTATATAAAGTCATTTCCCTTTGCTCATGCAAACGTTGTTTGTGTGCTACACTTGCTCTGTGTGCAGAGTTGAAAATATTCAAAACTCAGCCATCTTTCTCACCCATTTGTAGTGTACTTCATGATATATATATATATATATATATATAAAGAATTAATAAAGTAGCTTGATCCAAAGAGTTGAATCACGTTGAGTTGAATCACGTTGAGTTGACTGGCATGGATCATCAAATCATGAGATGTGAAGCATCGAGTCTGATCTCATGATATTGTCAACAAGCTGTGATCCAACATTTCAGATCACACTACTGTATAGCAATGAATTTATTTTATACCCCCTTATGTATTTTTAAACACATATTTATTTATAATGAATTATTCCTAATTAGCAAAAAGACAAACATACAGTGAAATTATTTTTTGTGTTTTGTCTGTAACATGGTCAATCATTTTCCAAAAAGGTGCACTGATGCATTGTGACATCAGTTTCAGAGATATGATCTGGAATCAGATCACCAGTGTGATGATCCAGAAATCTTGACTCACTCTGCAAATTTAACAGAAACAAAATATGGATTGTTTATAGGTATCATTCTCATTTCTTCCTTCTATATTGCCATTATTTGCTTCTATATCGCTGCAATCATTGAAAACATGTCTCATAATCATCTTGTTTTAGGTTGTCTAAGCATATTTTTATTTCTCTGTTTCAATGCAATCCCCCGCCCCTAGATAAATATTGTTTTACTTTTACTGCAAATGATCAGTGGAAATCTACACGATCTTGGCCATAAAAGTTTTACTTTATACCACAATACTAACTTTGTTTCAAAGTGCCGCAAGACGCAGACAGACAAATGCACATCTAAGATGTTTCAATATGTATATACATAAGGTTTGAATACCTTAGCCTCATTAGTACTGATTTCTATCTTGTTTTGTGCTTGTAAAATTACACCTGTGCTGTAATTTTGACCTTTACCTTGAAAAAAAAACAAACTAGGCTTCTTCCTCTTATCATGAAGAACGTGTGTACCAAATTTGATAATTCAAGCCTTGTAAGTATTGATCTGATTTACAAGGTGCCAGTGGACTACCTAATACCTCCCATCTATGATGGCATATAAAAACTGCATTTATTAAGCAGGTGTTTTTAAGACTTCAATTTTGGACTAGAATGAACGATATTAACAATTAGTCAGACAATATCATACCTTTAAGTCTTTCAGAAGAAGATGCCATAGTGTTGCAGCCAACACACGTCCTATACATTGCTGAACAAGGCAGGAAAGTCAAACAGCACATCCCTGTACATGACAAGATGTTTTCTATATATTTTATACACTCACACTGCATTTCTGTGCATCATGTATACTCATTATTCATAAAACAGCCATTAAAAGTAACTATGTTCATATTTCTCACACAATACTTACCAAATATATGACCATTTTCACAAACTAATGTCATTTCTTCTTCTTTTAAAACTAATGCCAGATAAATAAAAATAAAATAGAATAGAATGAAAAAAAAAATTGGTTTGGATGATAAAACATTTACATGTTCTAAAAGAACATAGTTAGAACAATATTGAAAACACACACACACATATATATATATTCATTCACATACGTGCCTAGATAAATGAATAGGAATTTTAGATTAAAATAAAATTTTCAATAAAGAATCAAATTTTGTCAATCTATTATCTGATTGACCTCCATCATTAAGTAACTCCTACAGTAAAACAGATACCAGATTGACAGATGCAGCAGTCCTCAAACTCTTTCTTTGCTATCAATTGATTCACTTCTTCAACTTTATCAATGGCAAGCTTTTCTTCTTTTCCATCCAGCCACCTCAACATTGCACTCAAAACTTTTATCTCTGAAACAATATCACAAGGGATATAAAAGACAGAAGTTGGTATTTGTTTATGAAAAATAACTCAAAACACATAAAACTGACCATAGAATGACCTGACCACTGGATTGCATAACTACCTCTACCCTTTTCTGTATATTTCCCAACAAAATTAATGTTGATGATTGATACTTTCAAACATGTAATGTTTCTCTATAACAAATTCTGTGGTCAGTCTAAACTCTTCTTAAGCATTTCAATAAATTGCTACCCATTATAAAAATATACCCTGCTGGAACCTTGACCACTTTAAATACAAGATATAATACTATGTAGGGACTGCTCCTTCACAAAACATTCCACATTTAGAGGGGAGAGTTGTGCTTCTTTTGAATGACACCATAAAAATCCAAGACCCTGTATTACAGGAGGCATCAGCACAGTAGAGGACCCATATTGTTATGGTCTTTAGTGCCATGCATAGGCCTAAACTTTACCTTCATCTGATGACATCTTGATATAAATTTTTTGAAAAAAAAAAATCAAAATTGTAATTTTTCTTGGACTTATCTGATGCTTTTGGTTCATCTTCAACAAACACATTGAAAATCTGACAGATGCAATTAACTCCACTGATGGATCAACAACAGTGCAGCCAGCTATCTCTGACATTCCAATGAAAAATCAACTCTAAAGGAACTGTCAAAATCCAAGCCTGTACTGACCATTGGTCACTTTTCCTGCCCCCCCCCCCCCCCACAACAACATGACTGACCAATGGCATCCTGCCTAACAAACCAAAATCAACAAATATTTTATAATACCGGTCCCAATATAGTTGTTCATGTAATATTCTGTGTATATATAACCTTATAAACAGTGTACATGTGTACACTGTATTTAATTATAAAAAATAAAAGGAAAATCAAATCAAATTCAAGCTTCTTTCAGCAAATTATAATTAAAAAGAATATAAGAATTAAAGAAATTCTGTTTACTTTAGAAGAAATAAACTGTCACAGTGAAAGAATTGACACTTGATCTGTATATACTCCTTAGATCAAATTTCACTTTCTCAAGTTAATGTACACTGGAGTCTGGAAACAAAATTTAGTCCCAAACATACATTACTGAATCACATACCTAACTTTCAACTTCCTAAATTAAAGCATGGTGAAAAAAAGTCCAGAAAATAAGAAGTAAAGTTCAGTCAACCATAAAACTAAGTCTTTAATACATGTTTAATTTTTCTTTAGAATGTCAACTTTCAGTTTCCTAAACTTAAAGCATAATGGAGAAATGTCCACAGAACGAAACAACATTTCAACACAGTCACAGGTTTCCTAAAAATTAGTCAACTGTAATGAAACATTATTTTATATACCAAATTCAGCAACCTGAACCAAAGCATGGGGCACAAAGTTCAGAAAACCAAGATGTGAAAGACAGATAGGATACTAATAATTCCCATTGGCTTCAGCATGGGCTAATCCCCCCCCCCCCCTTCCCTCCCTAATGTTTGGTCTCTGGGGCTTGAAAAGTCACATATACCTGATTTCCTGTGGTATGTTACATCTGGTTTCTTCTCACCTGTTTCATTGAACTGTTGCTGTTGTGATCTTAGCACACTACAAAACACCTTCTCTACATGCTTCAACATAATGACGATGGACAGCTGAGACACAGTGCCTTTGGCCAGTACAGCTTCCTTGATTCCTTCATCTGTAGTTTCTGGGATGTGCAGCTGAATTGTCATGATGAAATACCTACAAAATCATATTCCAATGAAACCTATCCACATGGAATCTTGTTACGGCAAGTGATTTAAATCAGCGAGTATACATACTGAACACAACATTCCTCCATTAAAAACCTATGCCAGTCATTACCTTTCTGAACAGAATCAACTAATTCAGCAACACCTGTCCTTTCATGTTTAAATTAAGAAATGGGTAATATTGGTTCAGCAATAGATGTGATATGTATCTATTCATCTCAACACTGCTAAAAATGGATTTAATGCATCCATAGACAGTTGATTTCTTAAAATCAGATTCAAGTTGTTTTGTATTTTACAGTTACCTCAAGACTCTTAGAAGTTTGATATGCATGGAGAACCACTTGTGTGACTGAGACACAAAACTGGTCAGAGAGGGGATAATGTTGACTCCAGACCAAAGGCACTGTCGAAAGTACTCGAGAATATCAGGAATGTGCTTCATAGGCACTGAAATAAAATGAAAATCTGCAAATCAACAATATTTACGATAGTTTAATCTTCCTTGTTTTACACTCCCCATCCCCAGTAAGAATAAACTGCACCAGCATGTAGCAAATGATACGCCTTTATACGCCTATCTGATGTTTATTCATCATAAACAGATAAGAATACAGGAGACCAAATCGTGTCAACCTTGCTATAACAACTGACTTGTCAAAATATCTCTTCAATTGTTCAAATAACTACAGAAATGATATTTCAAAACATATTTCATTTAATTACATGTATCTAAATAATTTCTTGCTCTACATGACTATGCATTTAGTTTTTCTAGTGTGGCTGTAGAGAAGATTTCTGAAAATTGGTCTATTTTTGGAAGTTTTGTCCCATCCTCAAGACCCCAGGAGTGCAGGAGTCCTGAAAGTTACAATTTATGTTGTCCCAAAGATGCTTCATACCAAAATTCATCATGAAGTTAAAAATGTTCAATTGTTAACATATGAAGGATACAAAACTCATATATGATATGAAACTAAACATTTAGGTACACAAAATTTTGATTTTACAACATGTTTCTGGTAAATCCTTTAATGTGAATGGAAAAAATACCAGTCTCATCTAGTAACAACATTTCTGCTGTTTTCCTCTGGTCTTCCTCAGACTTCAGGGGTAATGTAAATACCTGTTAAGAAAATAACATCAAAATTAGTTTTGTCTGAACTTACCATTAAAAAAAAAAAACCCACACAAACCTTCCCTATATTTAGTTTAGTGAGCACCACTACAGTACATGCACATAATTTCTCCTCAATAAAATTCATTATTCTACAGTAATGGAACTTTTCTGTCCATGCTGCATCATCCATTCAGTATTCAATGATAAGAATTGTTACAGTGATGACAAATGATCAATAGAAGTTTCAGTTGCTTGCTACATTACTAAACAAATTATAAACTAGTCATTGCATTTTTGAAGACCATTCTGCTTATTTCTAAATTTAAAAAAAACAACTGTTAAAAATAAAAATTGTTTCCTGTAACTTTTAAGACCCCTGTTTTCCTTTGTCATTCTCAACTTTACTTGACTTGGATCTTTTTGAGCCCAAAGAGAATGAGTGAGCAAATAATTTGAGGCCTAGAAACTAATCCATCTACAGACAGATGTGTTAAGACAGCCAGATTTCAGTAACCCCCCCCCCCCCCCCCTTTCCCAGACATTTCCTATCTTGTAGCATGGGGTATCAGTCTGTTTTGGTGATATCCAAGGAAAGGACAAAGACATCAAAGTCTCTTGCAATGCACAAATCAGTGAAAGGCATGTATTCTTATCTATATAGAAGGTAAACATACACCCACGATAACATAAAGAGGAAAACTTAGAACTTCAACTTACATGCATGGGACTTCTCCTCATAAACTTCAGATCAAACTTTTTCATAGGCCTGAAGATTTAAACACAAATAACTTGAACAAGAGGTACTGTGAGCACTGCTCATTACGAATACACCCAGCTCACCCCAATCTAAAAGGGTATTCTTTTGACCCCAAAATCGATAGGGATTATTTTCGTCCCATGGATATTCCATATGTGTGATATGGTGACTCAAGATGAAAAGAATAACACGTGAAAGCCTGGATACCATTTTGCTATTTCAATGTCCAGTACACTTGATTTTTGACCCCAAAATCAATAGGGATTATCTTTATTCCATGGGTTGTCAGTATGTGTGATATGGTAACTATAGGATAAAAGGATAAACTTTAGAGCCTGTAAACCATTGCGTCTACAGACAGATGGATGGACAACTTGATTCCAGTATACCCTCGCCCCAACTTTGTTGCCGGGGGTATAATAATCCTGTTCTCCAAGCTTTTGAACTGTATACTAAACAGTTTTAGGCACTAAAGTACATGCATTATGAATGATTTCACTATTTGCTCTTGTTCTTTGTTATGTACGTAAATTTCAATTGTAGTTGGATAACTTACCATGTTGCTATGAGAACAAAAACTCCATTAGGTGAGGAACTCGCACCTAAAATTTTTCTTACACCAACAAAGTCTTTTGTTAGAGATGAAAACAGCAGTTCTATATCTACAAGCAAAATTACATGCTAAATAGTAATACATACTTACAGCTTTTGTAATATTAAAACTGAATAAACTCACCATCACATCATAAGACCAGGTAACATAATGCAGAGATCACTTTATCCAAAGCATCAGGAAGGACTTGCTAAAGACACAATGGCTTAAGGCCAAATAAGGATCTAGTATTTACAGAGGTGTGTTTCAGCATATGTAGCAGCAAGAAATTTTTGGCTATACTAAGCATGACAACAGAAAAACTTTAAAAGACAGGAAGGACACAATGCAGACAATTAATTACAGTTGAGTAACTGCAAATTGTTATTTTATAATATTTCTTAGATATATAAATGAGATTTTAACAAATAAGTCAGCTATTTCAAATGTCAGTTCTTCAGTCACTCCACATTTATTACTTTTGTATAAACTTAGCTACTGTCATTGTTATTATTTTATATTGTGTTATAGTTCATACATGAAATGTATGGTTTAGATTTACATTTTACAGCTATTTGTCATAATTCCCTGCCATTAAAATAGACATACAACATGAACAGTTATCAAGATTTGTATGCACACTGTTCACATGTACATTACATTCACGAGGAAATGGTTATTCTTACAATTGGTAAAGATATAGAAGGCAAAAATGGTGAAATGCAAATAAAAAAAAAGTAACCTTCTCCATTCAGTGATGGTCGACAAATCTGTAATTGTCCTTCCTCTGATGACAACACAAAGGAATCTTCTGTGAAAAATAAGCCTACAATATGAGAAATATTGTGTTACTTCTCCACACTTAAATATTGTGTTACTTCTCCACACTTAAACATTGTGTAACTTCTCCACACTTAAACATTGTGTAACTTCTCCACACTTAAATGTTGTGTAACTTCTCCACACTTAAATATTGTGTAACTTCTCCACACTTAAACGTTGTGTAACTTCTCCACACTTAAATATTGTGTTACTTCTCCACACTTAAATATTGTGTTACTTCTCCACACTTAAACGTTGTGTAACTTCTCCACACTTAAACGTTTTTCCACTTTCTTCCATCTGAGGAAGTCTGACTCATTTAAAAGTGTGGTCAAAATTTTATGTCTTGACTTTTCAATATTTAGCTTGCTTTCAACTACAATGTGTATATCCATGTCAAAATTCTATCGAAAGTTGAATAGAAAAATCTAATTGTACCTTGCATACACCTCACTAATGAATTACCTAATTCAGAGGCAATGTCAGTTTGTTGAATGGAAAATCATATTGTGTGACTGCACCATGAATGATTTCAATTCAAGAATAAATACATGAATGATATATCGTAACTTTAATTGGACTATCTATAAACTATATATTTTTGTAAATGAATACGAATAATCATGAAAATCAGATTTGTTTTAGTTTGAGATGCCACACAAGTAATACCCGCCACCAAGATCTCCAAGATTGAATGCAGTTAGTGCTACAAATGCGACATAATCTGTATCATACTTACATAACAAAACAGACTTTTTGATACAGAGAAACTGCACGAAAAACTTCTACTTCCATTTGATTTCTAAATCTCTGAGACACACCATATGAAATACATTACCTGTAACAGGGAAATCGTGCTGCCCAAGATGAGAGGTTCGTTTTGTTACTGCTGCAGTCTTAGTGTTAATCAGGAATGTTAATATGTGGATATCCTTGGACACAACAAGAATCAATGACTCCTGACAAAGAAAACAAAACATCTGAAAAGCTCAGAAACAACACTGTGACAAGCAGGACCTTGTGTCACTAAGTGCTGTTGTGACCTTGGCCTTTGACCTACTACCTCCAAATCTACTGGTGTCTTTCTTTTTAAAACCTTTATGACATATACAGTGTGCTGGTTGAACAGTACTTCAAGATTGTTCAATACATTTTTTCCCCTGTGTTTTATCTACAGATGTCTCCCAAAGACCATTTGTCCACTGAATTCTTTCAGTTCACATGTAAAAAAGTTACTGCGTCACATATAAAAATGATAACAGACAGACACCATAACCATTATATGGTTCCTGTAACTATAACATTGGGGTTTTAAAAATATCAAAACTGTATACAACACTACATGTAAACAAAAAGAATTATCAACATATCAAAACAATTGGGGTCTTTAAATTGATGACGACAGATACCTCTGACATTAGTTTCCAAGCAACACAGCCAATCCTGATCAGATCTTCATCTTCATGTATTACAGTTGTGGACTCACTGGTGACTTTTCTCTTGTCCACTGTCAAATAGATCACTTGACCGGACTGGTAACCAACAACTAAACCACCTGTGAAACACAAGGCTATCACAAGTTAGAGCTTCTCAATTGAAATTGCAACGCCTTCTTGTAAAGTTATCAAAAAAAAAAAAAACCCAACAAAAAACAAATAAAAAAAAAAACCTTGTCATGCTGTTGTTGACTATATCTCTTCTAATAATTAAAATCTAGGGCAGACATTGAAATTAAGACAACTGAAAAATTAACATCGCTTCTGCAGGACTACTAGAACATCTACAACAGAATGGTGGCTACATGTACAGCCATTCTGGTTAAGAAATTGACTTTCTCAGCCAATCAAATATTTTAAACAGCCCCCAAAAATAAATAAACAAGCATTCTAATTGTATTGTAGGCAATACAAAATCCCTTACTGGTAGGATAATTCAGTCAAAAGTAAGTCAAGCCTAACGAAACTAAAACTTGATCTATAACTATCCAAGACAAAGCCATATATCAAATTTTAATTGAATATCTTCATCCAATGTGGAGAAAAGTCAGGAAAACTGATTATTGCAATTCATCAAGGGGCATAATTCAGTCAAAAGAGGTCAAGTGTAATAAAATTTGAGCTTGATCTGTATCTATCCAAGACAAAGCCATACAAAAAATTTCATTTGAGTAAGTTCATCCAATATGGAGAAAAGTCTGGAAAACCTCAAGCAGAATGACAAACAGATGTTAACTACTAGTTTCCTCTGGTAACGCCGGTAGGGGATTAATAAATGTATTTGTAATACACTGATGCCCAAGATTGGCAGCCAAGTGATTACGGTACCCAATGAAATAATTACATGCATGAAATATGAAAGTCTTTCATTCACTAACCATTCAGAAGTTGTGGCTTAAGTTAGTTTTCAAAAGATGGTAAAACTCCTAGGTCAAGGTCATGAGGTCAAAAATTTTGGTATCAAAAGAAAGGTCTTGCCACAAGGAATACATATTTTGAAAAATGAAAGCCCTATCACCATCCATTTAAAAGTCATTGGCAAGGTTAGAGTTTTAGTGGACAAACAAACTACCAGACAGGCCAAAAACTTATGCCCCCGAATCTCCGATTACAGGGACATTAAAGAAAAAACACAAAACCACTTCTGCGAGCTTGGTACAGACTCCTGGTGTATATTAGAATACAATTATTAATTGACAATAAAATTAATAAAAATACAATTAATCAATGACACAAACACTGCCATGTGTTTATAATGAACACCTAGTTCTGACTAGAACTGACATTAGCCTAAACCCAGGATATAGTTATTATTACACATACTACTGTAATGGTCATGTTTGATCAAGAAGCGACAAGTATAGAGAATTTTAATAGATATATGCCAGCACTTCCTTACTGATATTTTGCATGAGCTCTGTACCTTTCATCAGTCTGACAAAACAACCAAGTCCTATTCTTTAATTATAAAAGAATTTATTATGTGAGAAATGTATAAAAGTTGTAACATGATATTCCACTTCCTGGTTACTCAGGATAAAGGGTAATGTCTGGACTGCTGATACACACACACTCAATGTCTAATTGTGTCCTGGTAACAGACTGCAGGTAAACATGTGTCCAGGTAAAATAATTATCCCAAGTGATGGGCTACAAAGGAATAAGTTTGTCTTGGAAATGGACAATGACTAAATATATAACTAATTGGTAAATAAGGCACTATATCTGTCAGGGAATGAGAAGGAGCACCTTGATAATATAGAACACAATGTAAAATCCTATGAATTATAAATCACCCACATAGGGAAGGTGCAGTCACTTATACATAGAAGTGAAGGTGCATCCGGTAATAGGTGTCAGTGCTAGAGAAGGTGTAAATATCCATAAAGTTATGATTGATTAATAATCACCTTTTGCACCTTCAAGGGTTGGAGGAGAAGGTGCTGTTGAGCCACTGGTCCTGCTGGGAAATGTTGCAGATGAGACTCTCTCCTTCAGAGTGCCTCACAACTTAATATTTACATAGGCAACCAATGAGCAAGCATTTTATAAATGACACCATACTGGAGAAATGAAACGTGGAGGGGAAAAATGGTATGTAGACATCACAATGGCTATTTACATCTAAAATACAACTAATAAAACAATCCTCTGGCAATAACAGTTGCAATCAATAATTATCCAAGGTATTTTGAAGCTACAATTGTCTGAAACTCTTTCCAAATTGAACGTAAACAACGGATATTAATTCAGTATTATTTTCGCTATCAGTGGTCGTTAACACTGGTATATATGTTATGGTAAATACTGATGAAAGGTACAGGACAATGCTGGCACTTAACATACTGTATATGTCTACAATAAAACATTTGTAACACTTAGAAAGATGGAAGAACTAATTTCTTCAATATGAATTTCATTACCTGTTACATGTAATTCGGATTAATATTCTTATAAAATTTTATCCCAAAGCAGAATGACAGATTATTCATCACCTAATGGATATATCTATCACATCTATTATTTGAGTAAAGTGAATCTCACCTTTTTCATTTGAGGTTCCAGGACACCAACACAAAGTAGATGGAATAGACAACAGGGGCTGTGCTTCACCAACAACTATGACATCACTTCTACAAGACACAAAATATATGTTGTATGTATTTACAACATTGCTTGCCAGGAAGTGTGTCTCTACTTAACCTATCCCCTTTAGTTCAAAAGGTTAAGCTTTTTGAAAAATAGGTCAAAGTGCAAGGTCACTAGGTCAAAAGTTTCAATATGATATGAAAGGCCTGGTTTTAAGAAATTTAAATATGGAATATCAAATCTTAATCCCCCTTGGTTCAAACGATATAGCCAATGTTAAAGATTTGGAAAGTATGTCAAAGTCCAAGGTCAATAGTTCTGGTACCAAAAGAAATGTCTTGTAATGAAGTATCCATAAGAGGCATGTGAAATGTCAAAGCCCTTTTGGTTTAAACGTTAAGAGTTTTTGAAAAGTAGTCAAAAGTTCAAGGTCACAAGGTCAAAAAGTCTTGGTATCAAAATAAAGGTCTCTTCATGAAGTATCTATATGTGAAATATCAAAGCCCTATCTCTTTTGGTTCAAAAGATATAACCCAGGTTAAAATTTTGAAAAGTAGTAAAGGTCACTAGGTCAAAAATCTTGGTACCAAATGAAAGGTTTCTTCAAAAGTCATCTACATGTGAAATATCAAAACCATACCCCCTTGAATCAAAAGATATAGCTATGTTAAAGTTTTTTTCCCTGAAAGTGTGATGTCAATGCCAACAATGGGGTCATGACAATAGCTCTAAAAAATGAATTATTTGTCCACTTTCATTAAACACAGCAGGTGTCAGAGCCGATATAAATATCTAAAACCACTATTTGAAAACAGTATGACACATGCTTATTGTGAAGTGACATTACTCCCTTATGAGAGGAAAATTTTGTAGGATATGATGAAGCTTATTTATAATCAACCATTTCTTGCTGGTCCTGGAGATTCACTACAACCACATTTACAATATTTGGGACTACTATTCTATTCCTTCACAAATATTTTTGATAACATGTTATTTACCATTTCTAAACCACTGCAGTTTCTTACTGTGTCATGTGCGAGTATGTACCTTAATGCAGGTCTATTGCTTCATCATTTCAAACTGTCCATTGTTTTCAGTATACAAATACTTTTTTCAAGCTTGAAAGACAGGGAAATGTAACACAAAGAGTTGAAAATATACTGATTGAAAATTCATCAATTCTTTTTTCCTTTCTGAGATGCTTCCAAAATGGTCAACCATGTTAATGATGAAAATTTAAAGCCAATATTGGGTCTCATTTTCAGAAATGTTTCAATAAAAGACCAACCAAAAAAACAATAATAAATAATATATTCACAATTTACTATTTATTAGTGAAAATTCAGACACACTGTTCACTTACTTTGAACACACCGGAATGAGGATCTTTAAGTGTACAATTGATTTGATTTAAACAATATTTTATTCATGTATATATATTACATACATAAATTGGATTGGACAGCAGGCACAGTGCCTATATAAGCCCTCTCCATAAGTGTACACTTGCATGTATGTACTTTGAACACAAAAGATTCAAGATCTTAGATGTACATTAACTTTGAATACCAAATAGTGAGGATCTCAGGGATTGAAAATTTTTCGAAGAGGGTTCAAGTCCCAGACTTTTTTTTTTTTTAAAAATTTTTCAGACCTAAGCCTGATCATCAATTTGTCAAATTCCAACATCTGCATAGACTCTACACTTGTCAAATATTGTTTACCATTAGTACATTACACGCATAACAAGACGTATTTGTGAAACACTGATGCCATCGAATTGCGAAAAAGTGGAACTGTAAGACGTAGGTTTTTTGAAAAATTTGAAAAACAAGGTCAATGTCAAAAGGTTAATGACAATCTGGACTCGTTTGAAAGGTCTTCTCGCAAAATATGCACAAGTGTAATATGAAAATGGTACCATTTGTAATTTGAAAGATAAGGATTATATTCAAACTTTCTAATCTGGCATCTTGGAAAAGACTTCCCACAAGAAATGCACATGTTAAATATAACAGATGTAACGATTTTGAAAGATATGACTTGTATTTGAATTTTCTAAAAGTAGGTAAAAGACACCAAGTCAAAGATTTTGGTGTCAGTGGAAAAGTCTTGCCAAAATAAATACATGCACACATGAAAGGTCTACCTCTTATGGTGTAAAAGATATGACCAAAGTTAAAGTTTTTTTTGCCACAGACACACGGACAGGTCAAAACCTAGATGTCCCAACATCTTAAATTTCTATGACTGCAGAAAGGATTGCAACATTTTTTTCTTTACACAATTTTAGTGTTTGCTCAGAGTTTTCATGTTTCTCGGCTTATCAGTTTTCCATAACTGTGTAATTGAAGTTTAGCAATAGCATGGCAGCACTGGAGCTGTCAATGTAGTTCCACTGCTAACATAAATATTAGTTTTTAATTCATGTAAATGGTGCAAAAAATTCAGATATATACCGAAGCTCATCAATATTTATGTTCTTTAATACAATGAATTTCTAAAAACAATCCACTCTGATGAAAACAAGTATCTTGGAAATAAATTTGCTAGAATTTCTCTACAAAGTTCACATACTTTGAACACAGAGGAGTGAGGATCTTGAGCAAGTGTATAGTACCGCTTTTCATGGCCACTGCCAATATGCAATATGTCACATCATCAAAGTTACACAGTGGGGACCAGGCAACATCTACAACAGATATCAAGAATCATACACTGTAACAGGTAAGTGTTACAACATTGTGACAAATGTGGCTACATAGCTAGTCAAATGTACAAATACTGTGGAATCATTGTTCATGGGGACTCAATGTTCATGGATACCTTTTACTAACGAATTTACGTCTCCAAGAAACAGCTATTGTTTGCAATAGGTTCTATAGTGTGATGTTGTATATTTTCAAAATGACGTTAACCCTCGAAATTCTATCCCCACGAACTAGTAAATATTTGGCTACCCACAAACATTCATGATTCCACAGTAAGTATTCACCATCATCATTCATGGATAACTAAATGCAAGCAGTGCATGTTTAAATATGCATGACACAAGGCAGCAGTAATTAAACTTCATCAATTTCATAAGTTTAAGATTTAATGATGTCTCTAACTCTGTTTGCCTATTTGCCCCTTGGAAATGCACTACTTCTAAAATCTGACTATGCTTGTAGTGAGTTCGTTTTCCAGCAATATGGTATAATCTGCATAATCAACAAAACTGATTACACAGAAATTACAACAATTTATTAACTCGTTGTAAAATTTTTACGTACATGAGTAGCCTATAATGAATGTCTCACAAACAAGTACAGTGAAATTGGAATGCTCTCATCTGCCGAAGTTGTTTTTCCCACTGTCTCTCCCCTTTTCTAATGCCTGAATTATCTTCCACATTCCCTTTTAACAAAATTCCCCCTTAAATTTGGCCATAGCTGACAAGAGCAACCAGAAGGGAATCAATATTGGATATTTATATTGCTGCATAAAAGTCAAACCGATATCATTAAAATGCCACATTTCGGAAAACAGAAGCACAGTTCCATATTTACTTTCAATTGTGATGTAGAGCACTTATAGGACTACTTTAAATGCATTTAATATACTTACCTACTACAAACATGTTGTAGCAGACTTCCTTGAATTCATTGAATTTCATCTCCTCTGACACTCTGTCTTTAAATCTTTCAAACAATATGGACTGCATATCAATCATCTACATGAAAGTAAACATATGTTTATTCCCCGAACATTTTACAAATGCAACAAATACAAAAAATATCAATGACTTGCAATAAAATACTGAGAAGAAATAAAAAATATACTTCTTTAAAATTTTTAAAAATCTAAATAGGATGTTTGTTTGACATCCCTTCAAGAATTTTTTTTTTTTTTAAATTTATATCAAGATGTCACCAGCTATAGGTGAATGCTACATGTATAAATCTAGAACTATGCATGAAGTTCAGAGTCATAGCAGTGAGATTTTTTTTATCACGTTATCGCCTGTCGTTAATACAGGAACTTTGTTATAGTTTGATTATTTAGTTGAAGTGCATCCCAATACCTCACTTGTGACATGCACACCAAAATACTTCATTGCATGTATTCTAATATTAGAAACTTGCACAATTTTACAGAAACTGAAAAGTTCACAAAGTTTGAGAAAGAGCTTAAAATATACTTCATAATAGAGAACTCCCCAGACACGTTTATTCTGTACAACCACTACCATTAGTTTGACCCACTGATTCCTGTTAATATTCTCATTTTTACTGCCACAACTGATGGACATTCTAACGGGCAATTCATTTCTACTTATATTTTGAAGAAATTTGCCTGATTTCCATTGTTTTTTGTACATTGTTTGGTTAAAAAAAACCCACACACACGCAATTCTTTTGTTTGCTCTACAGAATCAAATATAGTGCCTTATCGTTGATTTGAATACTATTAACAGCGATATTATGATGCATCATTATTTAACAATATGCACCTCTTTCCATTTCTTCTTATCATTCCCTTTTACATAAATATTCAGTCTGTGGTCCCCAGTCACAGCAGCCAAGGCACACCTGCAATATATACAGACATACATAGAATGATTAACAAAGAGGAATCATTTACTAACAACCAAGTATTGTGTTGTACATAAAGACATATTCAATAGCAGATAAAACTTGGAGCACCTGAGATAGATATATATGAAATGTTCAAGACATGAAGGCATTTCTAAAAATGCTAATGATATCATAACAGTAAAATTTCAAAACAATAGGCACATGGGCCACATTGCTCACCAGAGTCACCATGGCCCTGCTGCTGCGATTTATAAAAAGTTTTTTCCTCCCCATCTTTATTCCAGTGAAAAATTTTGACCCCATATTGTGGCCCAAACTTATCCTCAAAGGTCACAGCATAACCGAACTTGAAGTCATTATAGTGGGAGGCTCTATAGGAAATTCTATGGGAGTTAGGATTTTGTTATAGGAATTCCTAAATACTAAATCAGGCTATGTATGGATATCAATACTAGGAAATTTATTCATTATACTAAAAGTACAAGTAGCTAGTCAATTACTCTATGGGAGAACATACTGCTGGGCATTATGAGTCGTGTGACATTGCAATATTGTGATTTTTATAATATTTTTTTTATACTGAATTGCACATAGTGTAGATAAACTTCATTTCTTGAATTCTTTTATCCTGACTTATTATTCTTTAATGAAATAAGGTTGACATATGAGAACGGAAGCTCACATCTGCTTACTCTCTCCCAGGACTATCATACAACTAACTTGTTTTTCTTTCACTCAAATGCGCATCGCCTTTCAACAGGTTTATTATTTATTTAGCTAAAATGTCCTGTAAAGTCTGCTAAATATTCCTTATACATTTTCTCAAATGTCATCAACATTAACAGATTCATCCAATATATTCAAGTATAATGTACCGTCCCATTGTGTCCACGCCTCTAGCTGACCACTGGGCCCTTACATAACCATGGCAAAGAACTTGACCTTTCAGGTAAGGATGCAATGGGTGGTCAAGAAATAGCTCCTGGACTTCATCTAGTTAAAGAGACATCAAAAAGAAATAACAAGATGAATCAGAAATTACTCCAACAAACTTTGCCCTATAATGTTTTGAGTGCAATACCTCTTTAACATCAGATTTATAAAACAATAGTTAATTTTTCACCTGCTGTCTAAGAATTCAAACTCTCGCAGGTAAACCTGAACTAAAATGTCTGTTAAACATATCTGGTATATTCAAAACATCACATATTTATACACTATATTCATAAAATCTTCCACAATTCATGCATTATATATATTTTAAGTGAAGGACCAGTCTACATTTTTAGTTTTCTCTGACAAATTTCTCAAGTGGATATATTTCTCAGGTGGGCAAGATAGAATGTTTGTACGATAGCCTTGAACCTCTACAGAATTTCTACAACCAAAGAACAACATGTATAACAAGCTTTAGGAGCAGATCCAGATAATTTTCAATGGGGGGGGGGGGGGTGGAGAGAGAGTTGCAATCTAAGTTTGTACCTGATTAATGTCAAATATAATCATTTTTAACCAAAAAAAAAAAAAAAAAAAAAAAAAAAAAAAAAAAAAACAACCAAAGGGATGAGTATTTGTTGCAAACCCCATAACCCTCTAGACTCATCACTGAGCATTATTACTTAAAATTTCATGTAAAATTTTTAAACATCACAAAAACAACATAACTGAAAATCAGGACTGACAGATATTGAAAAGGACTGGAATCATTAGCCAGCCTAGTGAATTGCTCACAATTTAATGCAAGTCCACATTACACTGTTTTCACCTAGCCCAAAAGTCCAGCTGGAGTTTAAAACATACCCAAATACATTTCATATCCTTTCACATTACATCATCAAATTATTTAAAACCTATCAAGTCTACATTGGAGGGGTATAGATAATTTCTGAATTCAAAAACCCTCAAGTAAAACCCTTTCATGTTGTATCTGGTCCTATTTTGTTAACAGAGCAGGAGCGTGGACAAGACTGGTTCCTGTTTCCTTCCAACCTAAGAGACCAGACATCAAATTTGATACTCATAAATAACCACTACAAGTCAAATCCTACACCACTGTTAAAAAATGTCACCATTACATAAAAGAGTATCAATATTTCAGTGCATAGTTTTTGCCCAACTGGCAGAACCTTAAACTATCTCAAACCAAATGTCAGTGATTTAAAAATTTCAACAACTCTGTATTCTCCATTTCAAAAAGGGTATGGCACATCAAGCGAACACACTTTTAAAATCTTTTTACCCAAGCAAACTTTACTAAGTTTGGTTGAAATTAGCCTGGTTCTGGAGAAGTTGAAACTGTTAAAAGTTCACTGATAGACGGACACCACACAAAATCTCACCTGAGCTAAAGTTACAGAAGTGATTCACAGTAGAACAATGCTTCTTCTGAAATTGGTTCTATTCATATGAACTGCATAGTGCACATATTTTACTACTGAAAAATTCAGTTTTAATAAGACAATATGTATACTGTGCCAAAAATATTTTTCAGTAATTAAAATCACCTTCTGAAAAGCTGCTCGATTCCAATTTCCATGTTTTAAAAACTTCAATTGGAAGTCTTGTAACATTGTTTGTATCTTTTGGGCATGGAATCAGTGACTTGTTGTAGTGAATGTTCTTATCCAGTTGAAGAGGCGAATTGTTCATTTCCTAAAAAATATATCATATATATCAGTTTTTGAAATCTGTCAGTACCGATAATATGTAAATGGTCAATTCCGAACTTTCACATGTGCAACTAAACGCTTGAGTCTGCATACTTCAATGAATAAATTCAAGCACTTTGATGATTTGGGATTGAGAACCAAGCATTTAAAACAAATGAATTGACATTGAAAGTGCAAAATTAGATGCTAACATCCATCTTAATTTTTCCGAATCAGATATAGATGGAAGCCCACTTATGATACAATTTTTGTTATGTGAATTTGACTTCATCACAATGACGAATGCATCAATAAGATTTAGGCCTAATGGAAATCAGCAAGCCAAGTCACTCCAAATTGGGGCCACAATGTGTGTACTTTTGCAGACCTTGGAGAACAAGTCTGCTTATTCAATACAACATTTGAAGTCACATGGATGGCATTCAAATTACTATTACCTCAGTCACGAGGCCATGAATATTGTGTGCTTTGTAGCAAATATTAATTTCTTTTGAAAGTACAATTTTGTTGTGTTTTCTTCATTCAAGTAACTGAATTTGTTCAGACAAGTAAATTTCATCTATTTACCAGTCCACTTACTATAGAATTTTTTTCTATTTCAAAATCTCTGCATAATACATGCAAAATGAATCTTAAGGAAGTTATTCAAAATAAAAACTCAATATTATACAATATTTGCCTATATATGTAACCAACTAGCCATGTCAGTCAATTTTAACTCTAAACTAAATTTCTCTTAATGTTATAACTACTGAAGACATATGGAGCATACATACATATAATACATTGAATCCCATTTTCCCCTAAACATTCTTAAGTATCAAACCAGCAGTCGAACCCTGGCCCTCTGAATCTCTAGTCAGTTGGTCTCTAGGGATGCAGTGAGAGAAAAGTTTGATAATGTTTGGTAATTAAGTTGGTGTGATCAATGTACACTGAATGCAATTATCAATAAAATGATGCAAGATTATCATTTCTCACTCAATAAAACAGTGCAAATGGGGATGTCACTCTCCCACGTTTAATGGATACAAGATATGGGGCATTTCAACATATCATGACTTAGTGAGACTTGTGACCTTATTGTAAAAGTTGAGTTTAGTTATGTCATTTTTACTATGTACCTGCGTAAATTCCCATTGCTGCAACATACATTACTGTCGCTTTTCTAAATTTTTGTCAACATCTATAAAACGAGTTATAAAGGCTATATTGAAAGGTGATGTATATCCAACGTTTTACACTATTTTTTTCCCCCATCCATGTATATTAAGCATTACTTTTATTTGGTAGAAAAGAGTTGCCAATTCTTGATTTTTCAATACCCTATATTTAAAACATAGTAGTAAATTGGCGATACATTTATGAGCAGCTAGATTTATTTATGATGAATAGAAAATGTTACTATATATGGAAATCATCAAAAATCTCACTCCAATAAAGATTATCTAAAAATAAAAAGGATTTTCACCCAGAAATTGATTGTTCATTTAAGAATGTAACATACATTACCTATCATATAATTTGATTGCTTACAGTATATGATGGTTTCTTTTGTAATTTCAATCATTGCTAATGACTGAAGAAAATATATCAACAAGTCAGATAAAGACTCTCAGATCATGGCATAATTTGATAGTCAAAGTTGATTTGTAACATATGTGATGTAACATGCTTTACATACATTTTCAAATTCTTCCTTGTAAAACCCTTTTCTGCCTTATCTGTGATCACTTGATAAGTCACATGACTTGAAGATGCCATGCTGTTTCCCAAACAGTACATACAACATGTCTTCATAGAAGAAAAACTTAGAAATACTCTTCCATATTCTAAGGTAACTACACTATTATTTGAGTTTCAAAAATATTATATCAATCTTTCTGAAAAAAAAAAAAAGAAACCAAAACATTCCATATGTGGATCAGTTTGGAGAAGTACTTGCAAAACATTAATTAATTTCATTAGCTTGAATTGCCTTTGTTCTAGGGAATTGCAGGGCATTCAATGAAAGTAACTTACGTTACACTTGGTAACATATGTTATTCTAATTGTAGCTAGTTATTTTACAAAAAAAGATAAGAAACCTTGAATTCCTGTAGTATCTTAGATTTGGAGCCATTTCATCAATTACACTCAGGTCATTAGTAGGAGAAATTATAAGACTAAGTCGGAAACAGCATGAAAAAGAAATTATGCAATAAAAAATAATATTATTTGAACAGTATTTCTTTCGTTATTTTTTTCTTCCTGAAATATTGGATATTTAGCTAGAAGAGGATGGAGTGCATATACATATCATGAAAATGAATAAAAACAAGCTTAAATAAGAGATGGCTTAGTGTTACTGTTGAATATACATTCCTGTTGGTTTGGTAACGTATGTTACAAATCTCTTCTTTTATCATTTTTGGTCAAGATGCCGTTTTCTAGAGCAAAAATTCAAAAGAATTATAGGGAGAGGAAGAAAAGAAATGAAGGAGAAACATACCTAGCCAAAGAGAGGGCACGGCAAAAAAGAAATTATGTTCCAATAGGAACTTTAATAAAAAGAAAGAGGTCAAAAAGGAGTGGGTAAGAAAGTGCAGACAGAAGAAAAAAAGCTGCAAATGCTGTAATCGACAATTCCAACTCTGTAGAATCCATAAATGATTCCAGTGGTTATGAGACAATGCAAAGTGGCCATAGTACTAGACTCATAGTAAGTTACCGAATTTTAGAAACAGACCCAGAAAGAGACTATGCAAAGCACTGAGAAAAAGCAGAGACAAGTTAAAGTCTTTAAAAAAGGAAAATGAAGGTCTAAAAAAGAAAGTAAAATGCATTCAAAGGAAGATGCAGAGAATGAAAACAAAGATGATTAGACCAGCTTGTCCAAACACACCTAGAAGTAAAACGAAGAGACTCTTTCTAAAATCAAAGGATTTTGGGGGCGAAAGAGTTCGAAAACAACCACTGCTATCAAACATCATCATGACTGAGGCTTCAAAAGTCAAGCTTGTAACAACATGCAATGCAAAGAGGAGACAACTATATGGAAGTTTTGCTGGAAAACTGTTAAAAAAGTACAGATGTATTTCACAGTTTAGAAAATCAGCAAAGATATATCTGATATCTAATATTATATGTAAAGGTATCGACACAGCAATAGTTTATAAAACGAAAACCTTACAAATCCAAGAGAGGTAACAGCATTTCATGTCTGCGACAACAAAAGTAGAATGCAGCCTGGGAAAAAGGGCTCCATCAAAACAAATACAGGAGAGACTCAAACAAGAATCCTTACGGACTACATCGAAAATGTATACATGAAGTTCACAGCGGACAATCCAGATATTAACATTTCCCTTTGAACATTTCACAGGATAAGGCCAAATTATGTTTTGACCACTACATTTATACGTCGAAGCGCCTGCTTGTGCATGAAGCATCAGAATTTTGCTTTAAACTTAAAGATGTTTAAGATGCTTGAAGGTTCCCCTACAATCAGTCCAGATGACTTTGTAAAGCAGGAAGTCACCATTTCCAAGGAAACCCTTCCAGAGAAGATCAGTTTCTCTATTTGGAAACAAGTAGAATGTCAGGGAGGAAAAATGAAAATATTAAAGGAAGAGATGGAGAGACAGAAATTTTGGCCAACATGGGAATCTGAACTTTTAGAAGTTAAAGACCATGTATCGAGGGTAAATCGCCAGTTTGAAATGAGCAAAGTCTTAAAGCAAACAACAAAGTCTTTATTCATATGGATTTTGCCCAGAATTACTCATGTAAAACAGCTGAAGAACTTCAATCAGCATACTGGAACTCATCACAGGTTACACTGCATCCTATCAAGATCTGCTTCAGAGGAAGTGACAGCAGTTTGGAGCATCGTAACTATGTTGATGTGTCCAATACTCTTGTGCATGCATCTTCAACTGTCATCGCAATACTTGATCAGTTCTTCCACAGCCCTTTTAGAGCAGATAGCAGTACTTTGATCTGCGTCCAGCATCTTTACTACTGCGATTCTCTAGTTTTTTTCATAGAGCATTCGGAAGTTCTCTTCGGCTATTTCCCTTTCTAAAAATGAATCAATTCAGCAACTATTTTCGTAACACGACAACCTCCGGCCATCAAAGTTGAAAATTTATGACTTCCTGAAAGAAACAACAGAATCCGTTGATGGGATTAACTGTACCACAAAAAAGTTGTGCATTTAAATCATGGATGCTTTATGAAGGTATGGCAACCATTACTTTTAAGGTTAAATATATTTTGAACAATTCTGACCAAGGTTTTCCCCAGCAGGTATGATATTTCTGCAGACGCAATTATGCGGGTGTTAAAGACCTCGTTATAAATCCAGTGACGATATTTTTTAAAAGGGCTTATTTTGGTCTTTTGAGGTATAATGCAAGATATAGATGGCATACTTTGGAAAAATTTTCAACAAAAAATGATTAAATTAACTCGTGCAGGTAATTCGGAAGTGGGGGGGGGGGGGGTCCTGATCCCAATCATATAAGCGAACAGAAATGCATCGTTCAATAGTCAACGGCGAAACGCCACTCGAATGACCAAGTCATTACCATATGCGTTAGCTAAGAATACTTCATGGCTTGGTCAATCAAGATGATTTTACTGACTAAGTTCATTAAATTTTGAAATCCTGTAGTAAGTCCAATGTCCGAGTCTTCAGAAAATTTCGAAGTTTGGCGCCCTTTCCCGTCAAATCTCTACATTGAGCATATCATGTTTGAATTTATACCATAATTATTATGCCTCTCTCTGTACAGAGTGAAATTCTGTTATCTTCACTCCATTTTACTGCATCGAGGCAAAATATCTGGTCTGCAAACTCTGCATTAGCAGTTCTCCTTTCCTCACTCCCGATCATTCTCCTCTTGCTTTAAATTCAACTGGTTTCTTCAGAAATGGGCTGCCAATGAAATTCTAATAAAGGAGTTCATTGGTGGTATTGAACTCAAGTAACCAATCATCAAGCGTGTTTCAAAGTGCATATGATTCACGTTCCCACGTGGATTTGTTTACGTTTGGTAATGGCGTTTAAATTTAATTTCTTCGACCCACAAACGACAAAAACAGAAGAGACCGAAGGTAGGAAGTATATTCATAAAGAGCAACGAAAATATAATAGCAAATTTAATGCATGACACAATGTTATACTCAATTATGGAGGCCCTGATGCTTAATCTGAAATTCCTCTGACGCTGTGTTGAAAGGTAGGGAGAGCTTACAATATTAGCTCTTCCTGGCAGTATGTTTATTCTCACCTGTCAGTCTCAAGTATTGACCTTGTAACCATGTTACCAAATGTAACGCAGTTGGATAAAGTGTAATGCACCAGTCCAGAATTCTAACCCAGGAGCCCCAGCAGCTCTGGCAATTAGCTGAGCTTTTTAATTAAATGGTCTGAACATTACACTTCTTCCCCCTAAAAGTCTTCATCTCCTGACTATAGCCAGGCTTAGCCTTCTCAAAACAAGCATCTTTAATGTGTGCATTTCATTTTTCATGTTCTGTACATAGTATATTGACATATACATATTTTTGACTACTTAATTTTGATTACGCTACTTTATAATTACTCATCTATTTCTGTATGTGTCCTTTGATCTTTTATCAAGATTCTCTTTCTCTCTTTCATATATTGATTGAGATAACAAGCATATTTTTAATATACAGTTTCTACACGCAAATGTTTGACTTTCTAATATTTATTATACTCAAATAGAAATCTAAACATTGACCTGATTCTTAACAAATTAATTCTTATAGAAAACTTGGCCTTTGACATTTTGTAGTGATTTAACAGATTTTTCCATAAAAATTGCCTCTCAGTATTTGCATATCAACTCCACCTGACAGTTTCAGCTAGATCGAGTGAACATGACAAGCTGGTGGGCCTGCTAGCATACTAATATCCATATATTTACATTCCAACATGCTTTTTCACATTAATTTTTCATATAATATGATTTATTGGACAGTAATATCTCTGTGGCCTCCCAATGCTTACAGGTCAGTCACATTAAGATGACAATGCAAATATAGTAAGTTATTTTTAAGAAGATCAGCATAAGATTCAATGATATGTATTTCATTCTTCATTTCTGCAAGTGAATAAATCTCAGATATGTATTTTGCTATAAATTAAAGACATTGACCAGCCATGGAATATTAAGAAAGGCATCTATTTTTAAGTTTGTCACAAATTTTTATACAGGGTAGAAATGCATGTAGTTAATTATTTTTTTAAAAGTTCAGATGAGGCTTTTTAATTAAACTTTGTATTTGATTTGATAGGACAACCCTTCAGTTTTCAACCACAGAGTATATTATTTCAGACTGTCACTATCCTACAAAGGCAAACACAAAAACACTTGAACAGTTTCAAGAGTTATTTCCAGAAAAGTTTGTAAGTATTCTTTGAATCTATTGAATTATTAAAAATCAAATGTGTACATGTAAAATCCTTGACATCTGTATTAAGTGTGAATTTATAATTATTGCTGTTGCTTTATTTTTCTGCTCCCAGAGTTGAAGATTCAGGGGCATATAGTTTTTGGTCTGTCAGTCTGTCTGTGGCAAAAATTTTAACCTTGGTCATATATATCATTTACACCATAAGTGGAAGAGCTTTCATATGTGGTGTGTGTATTACTTGTGGCAAGACCTTTCCATTGACACCAAAATTTGTTTGTCTGTCTGTGGCAAAACTTTAACCTTGGTCATCTTTCCAACAGTACCAGATTTGTTGACCTTCTGAGCTTGACATTGTTTTTGGAAATTTTCAAAAAAAAAAACCCCCAAAAAACCCCCTTTAACTTTGGCATATCTTTTACAACATAAGAGGTAGAACTTTCATAATTTGGCATGTGTATTCCTTGTGGTAAGACCTTTCCAATGGTATGAAAACATTTGACTTGGTGACCTTTGACCTACTTTTAGAAAATTCTAATATCTAATAAACCATAAGGCACTGCTTTTAAAAGGTGAACAAATTGAAAATTACTTCACATTCTCAATATTGCTACAAAAGTGTCAACTACAATGTCTTGCAGTTATACTTTTTTTGTGAACCGGAGACATCAGCATTTCACAAACACATCTTGTTTTTCTGAATCAATTCATTTCTTTTGCTACAGGACTATCACCAACACTCCAAGTTTCGACAGAATAATTACAATTTCAATGAAGTGAATATTAACTGCTACAGAAGTGAAGATATAAAGAAGTGGATTGTAACTGAAAATTCAGAAACATCTGTTGTTAAAACAGCAGCAGCATCACACTCTGATTTAGTACAAGATGTCTATGAAGGTAGTGAATTTGAATTGAAAGCACACAGTAAATGAGGTTGTCTTGCACTTAAAAAAGGTGATTATACTACATGTGATAAGGCCAAAGTAATATATATATGTTTTTCCTGTTTTTTTCACCCTATCTATATTTTTGCTGCCCACCCTAAATATTTTATTAATGAAATATATAAATAGAATAAATCCAGAATTTCTCAAACAGAAAATGTTTTCTTCTTGTGTTTGAGATTTTCTGATACTATGGATCTTAACAATGCTTGAAAAATATTTGTAATGTGTATAGACCTGTATTCAAAGCACATCATCCTCATGGGGATCTGAGTTTTTAGAATAGATCCTCAGTACCCCTTGCTTGTCGTAAGAGGCGACTAAATGGGGCGGTCCTTCGGATGTGACCGCAAAAACCGAGGCCCCATGTCACAGCAGGTGTGGAATGTTAAAGATCCCTCCCTGCTCAAAGGTCATAAGCGCCAAGCATAGGCTAAATTTTGCAGCCCTTCACCGGCAGTGGTGACGTCTCCATATGAGTGAAAGATTCTCGATATATAGTCAATCAATCAAAGCATATCAAAAAGTAAGATTTCAAATAAAATGATTTAATAAAATAAAATGTTTTACCTACCTACCTACACTACCTATTTTTGGGGGAGTGAAATAGGAAACACAATCTATTTTATTTTGGACTAAGATACATATATAATTGTCATTTTTATTTTCTAATGTACAGGAGGTTTAACAATCTGGGAGTGTGGTTGTGATCTAGCAGAATTTATCACTAGTGGAAACATTGACTTTACAGAAAAATCAGTTTTAGAGGTAAGGAATTTTGCCCCTGCAACTAGAATTTGGGCAAGTTCACTCTTCGTTTTGTCCATTACACATAGCACGCATGGTTTATCCAGCTATGTCCTTCTACAGTTTTCGAACTAGAACTTTTATAATAGACAGGGTATAAGTGTCAATAAAGCTTGTTGTCAAAAGTTTTCATTTTCTTTTTTCGAGTGACAGGACTTTGATATTTGTCATTTTTTGGAACTCAAAAAATTTGCACATACACACACACACATGTATATATATATATATATATAGATATATATATATATATATATATATATATATATATATATATATATACTTTATCATGGTTACCATCAACACTGATAATAATTTTTTTTAAGTTTGCCTTGTTTTAACTATTGGTTGTGGTAGCCTAGTGTTTCAACTTTTTATCTTGGCATCACATCAGACATTCATATAAGTAGTGACTGATATTAGAAGTGAAAGTCATCGGTCTTTTGGACAAAAATAGAGATCCCATGTCACTGTAGGCGTTGAAAGAATACTTCTAATTATAAAAGAGACATAGACATTTATGGCACATCATGAGAAAAGAATATACAATCCTGTTATTCATGAATGTATGTACAGTTCAAGCACCTAATGATTGTTTACCTAGTAATAAAGATTTGTTTTGCTTATTATGTGTTCCAGAGAGAATTTTCACTTATACTGAGACATCACCAGCTGTATCACTACAAAATTATACACATGCTTTGCACCTAGAGCCATAACAGTGATGGTTCTTTAATGTGCCAAAAATGCCTGGGACCTTGGTTTTAATGTCGTATCAGAAAGATTCATGTTTCTCAATTCTAAATGCTGATCGTTGTGAAGAAGCAATCACTATATAGTTTTATGTCTTGGCCAGACGTGAGCAGGGCTCAGATTCATAACCTCCAATTCATGAAGAAAACACTTTAACCACTGAGCTACCACAACTGGTGAGGTAATAAAGAAAATCTATAAAATATGTATTTCTGATCTCTCCATTTATATAGCTTGGTTGTGGAGCAGGTTTACCTGGAATCTGTGCAATGAAACTTGGTGCAGACCAAGTTCATTTTCAAGACTATGTAAGTATTTCAGTGAACAGTATGCATTATTGATTTGAGGACTTTAGCAAGATATGACTTATCTTGTCAGACCAGATAAGTAGACTGTCTTGATGTTGTAGACTAAATGCCATTTGAGAGTGAAAATGAAAGTTCCCCATACTACTGAACTGAAAATACAATTTACATGTAGTTGACCTGTAAATTATTTGTACCATGGAGATTGAATTCTAATTCTTTTGTGGACAGTGATTTTGTGGAATCATTATGTAACATTTACTTTTCCAATATGTTTGCCTTTGATATATTTACCAAGTGTAATGATTGCTTGTTTGTTTGTTTGTTTTCCGCCACACTCAACAATTATTCAGTTATCTGGTGGCGTCCAGTTTTTGTAGGTGGAGGAGAGAACCCAGATACAATGTATCCGGGAAGAGACCACCAACCTTCCGAAAGTAAACTGGCAAACTTTCTCACATATATCGGCGCGAGCGGGATTCGAACCCGTGCTAACTAGAGGTGAGAGGCCTTGTGATTTTAAGCCCAATGCTTTAACCAATGATTGCCATTTCCTCTTGAATGCAATGCAGTTGTGAACAGTATGCATGTATGAGTCATGGTGAATACAGTTCATATATTTTAATGGCTGGGAATTCCAACAGAAATGAGAGTAGAATGTAAATATAAGAAATAAATTTCATTTTTGAAAATACATAAGGGTATAAACTGCAATGCTTCATGCCAGCATGCTTTTTATAAAACGCTAACATGATTCATGAAGTATGCTAGCTCGATGAAGCGTAGCAGTTCCTACCCTCATGTATTTTCAAAAATTAAATTTATTTCTTAAATATAGCCTTTAGATCAGATACATTTTGGGATGCATGTACTGCCAAGCATATACAGTACTGTGGCTCATGCATTATATCCCTCTTGCTCGGTGTTTTATGATTAAATAGGAATGTGCATCTCTGTGGAAATGAATTTATCTTGCTATTTGGATTAAATTTTTAAAAGTCAGCATTTATTTACTTGGATTTCACATTAGGAATTGTATACAAATACCTTTTAAGTCAAGAGAACCCATTTTATTTTCTATTGATTTAATAATTTCAGGACTTATTATATGCTCATCTAAGATGGGAAATATTATGGTATGGAGTTCATGTCCATCTATAGGTTACATTTAATTTTAAAGTTAGGTGACAGTGACTTTTGATTAAAATGATATGGCAAAACCCTGTCCGACTCTTAACTGGACAATTATTTGGCAAATTAGAATCATTAAACTTGGTCAGTTAATCACTGGGTAAAAGGTGAGTCACACTCTAAATCAAAGTCACTGTGACCTTTGGTTAAGATGGTATGATTATATATGGCATTACCATTTTGGAGCTCATATAGATTTGAGTCCAAGAATCAACGGACTTTGTCTGTTGTTGCAAACAAGCACTTCACACAACAGATAGAGCAATTCTATTTGTTTCGTGGGAATAAAGATCAAAGCCATGATGTTTCAAGTTCAGCACGACATACAAAACTCATAAGAGCCAAATTACATCTGTCCTGTTAAGACTCCGTATCTCCCTTAGGAGTAATGATCTAAGCCATGGTGTTTCAAGGAGTTCAGTTGGACATTCAAAGGTCATTTTGATAAGTGCCAAATTACATCTGTCAATGAGCAATTAATGAGCATTTTTAATGAGTATGATGCAAGAAGGTCATGGAAATGATTTGCAGCTCCTTTAGTTATGGGGATTTCTTTGTACAACCCAAAATGTTAAAGTAATTTAAATCTTCTAAATACATGTGATAAAATGAAATATCACTGAACAATGCAAAAGATGCATGTATATATGACAAGGCAACTGTACAAAATTGACATTATTTTGTCCCATGCATACTCATTTATTTATGATTATGATAAACAAACATCTGATGGGCATATCATGTGCTGTGATAGTGCACTATATTTCACAAACTATGCAAGGTATTCTTTTACTCTTGAAGTATTGTAATTTTTTACAGAATTCTGAAGTGATATCCCATTTCACCATTCCAAATGTATTAGAACTTAACAAAACACCTTCCTGTCAGTGCAGGTTTTTCTCTGGAGACTGGGAAGAATTTCAAAAGTATGCTGAAGATCATTCCAGTATAATGTAAGTGTAATGATTTTGTAAGAGCTCTAATTTTTGCTGTATGTGTCATGTGCAGGGCTGGTGTAACAGTAAATAAAGGTAGGTCAAAATTCAATCCATACATTAAAGGGTATATTATTAGTGAATGCAAGATATTTTAATTTTGACTTGGAATATTTATATTTGAAGTTATGAAGACTGCTTGGTAGATCTTTTATTATCAAACATTGATATTTGGGACAAAAGGAAATATATTTTTCTAATCTATAGGAACTGATGTTCTTGTAAGAAGGATTTGAAATCCTTGTACAGTAACTATACTCTTAATCAAAATCGTAAGCTATGTGGTAAGGTATATCAAATCTTATATAAATAGCAATATCAGCAGGTCTGAACAGGTATATATTATATAGATGACATATGCAGAATCAGGATTATTCTCGAGATCTTATTGCAATTTTTGAGTTCACGACAATGAGGAGTACAATATTCACCGAGTCTGTATATTGCTGTGGTATACTTTGAGGGTAGCTAAAGCATCTTATTGACCAAGAAAATGTTAATCGTTTTTTTAATATGATTGAATAATATAAAACATCAAAACTGGCTGCTAGAGTTTATGAAATGATTCCCGGTTGACCATTTTGTAGACTAATACAATGCAAGACCTGATCAAAAGTGATTAAACAAAATATTGAAACTGATTACTTACAAAATATTGAAACTGGCTACTTACAAAATATTGAAACTAGCTACTTACAAAATATTGAAACTGGCTACTTACAAAATATTGAAACTGGCTACTTACAAAACATTGAAACTGGCTATTTGAACTTGCCAAACTAAACCTGATTGGTCATCTATAGATCGGGTTTGATGTTACTATTATTCAACAACTGTTACTCTAGTTTGTCCTAGATAGTACAGGACTTTTTTTAATATATATATATTTTTATTACATACATTATACAGATAAATTCAGAGAGAGAGAGAGAGAAAGAGAGAGAGATGCATATTATGTTGGTTGTAAAAGATCATCAAAAAAATAATTGATTCCAGCAGGTGTCAAATCAGTCCTTTTCACCATTTTTATAAGCAGTATATTTCTGTGTTTCATGAAATTTAGTCATTAGCGATATCACAGTACTTACATTCATGTCTTCCCTTTACATCTCATATTGAAAATATAATATTTCAGCCAAAGAGCAAGCTTATTCGGTGTAACTTCCTTTTCATCCAAATTTCCAAAAATGAAATTGTTTTTTGATATCGATATTTGCATATTAGTTTTGTTTTCAAAATAAGCTTCAAATTCTCTTAAGAGAACCTGAACATCATCACATTCCCAGGGCATGTGTTCTATTGTTTCTTTTTCTATATGGCAGAATGTACAGTTCTTATTGTCTCTAAGTTTGATTTTGAATAAATATGAGTTTGAAGCAAGAATTTTGTTCAGAATTTTATATTGAAACCATTGCAGTTTACAGTTCTTTGTAACTTTAAAAGGTAATCTGAAAATTGTTTTTCAATCTGTGTTATCTAAATTGGATATTTCATTCTATTTTCTTTTGCTCGTAGGTTCAGTGTGGTTTTGATTTAGAATATGATAGAAATGTCTTCATTGTTTGAAATGTAGAAGAGTATATGTACTTCACATAATCAACGGATTTGGTAATTTATTTGTTTGTCAAACTTAGTTATTTTTATCCATATTTCATATAGTGCAAGACTTAGTTGGACATGAATAAAGACTTGAGTTTTCATTGAACTATCAAAATAGTAATAGATCATATCAAGGAAATTCCCACTGAAATTTGGTCTGATGTTGAAGAATAAATTGTTATATTCACCTGAAAGGCACATGCAGGTGAACATAATGTTGTGTTTTTTCTAGTTTGTTGGATCTCAGCTATTCAGAAAGCTCTGATGTTTTCAATCATATAACAAAAGTTATTATACACTACTGGATAATTTATAGAGTAACATGGCACAAGTTATTCTGCTTCAATTTCTATTCATTTCTCATTGTTTCTTAATAACTGATTCACAAGACAGTTGTTCAATATGTTGAGCAAATATCTCCATATTTTATTAAATTCAGATTTCTTTGTTGAGTGGGTATTTTTTGCAGTTGTCCATTTTTTGCAGTTGGGAAAAATGTGCAAAAATTACAGACACAAAAAATAAATCGATACATATTAGTATACATAGGTTTAATGCAACTGCTGAAATTGGAAACACAGAATATAATTTACTACCTTTTAGGGATTGGATCACAAAAATTTCAACCTGCAGAAAATGCCCATTATATGGTATATTTAAAATTTTATCAAGGATTGTATTTAATTTTTTTTACCACTTTATGATGCTGTTTAGAACATATTTCAAACCTGTTCGAAATTAGCAACACGTTTTCATTGCATTACATTTCTATTTCAGATATGATTATATTTTAACAGCAGAAACTATTTATAACTCTGAAAATTATCCCAAACTCCACAAATTATTACAACGCTTGCTGAAAGATGATGGCAGAGTGTATCCTTGTACCGTTGTATTGTATGTCATTATAATTTATAAATATTCATTAGTAGGATGTATGTAATAAATATATACAGTACAGTAACAAATGCGTTTGTGTTTCTAATGAAAAAATATATCGTTAATGATGAACCATCATAACCATTAATGATAAATTGTTTGCTAATGTATATAATGAATATAGCGTAGGTTCAATGCTGTCCATATCTTAACCCCCCGAGGTCTAGAAGGGGTCAGAATATGTGTTTAAATTTTCATAAAGGAATATGGCGTATAGAGCAACTATATTTAAGATTATCTTCCCAAGACTGAACTACAAGAACATAATGTACTGACTCATGTGCATTCATAATGTAAATTCAAAAGTCAAGTTGTAACGAAGATTTACTGTACTATGTGGGGAAAATACAACTGCTCACATGAGTGATATGGTACATGGGCAGTAATCTTTTTTTGGATTTTGTAGCTGGGAGACACTTGTACATTAACATGGTTGAGCAATTCATATATCAACATTTTACAAGAGTTATCTACCTTTCCACTGCATACTTATATAACTGCATTTAAGGTTTCATAAAACATCAGATACTGTAAAATATTTAAAAGATTGAAAAGGATTATAAATTTTATCAATTTACATATAGTTTGATGTTATATTTTGTGTAATGCATCTAAATGTCATCAGGAGTGACTACAAATTGTCCTGAACTACTGAACAGACTGGTGGCTGCGAAGTCCAATTACTATGGTGTTGGTGGTGGTACAGGATTATTTGAAGATTTTGTGCAAATGAAAGGATACTTCAGTTATACATGTGTCAAAACTATTGAGGCTGGTAAGTAAAACTTTGCACATCAGTGATAATTTTATTTCAATGTTATACTAATTTCTGTTAAATTGATTTCCATTTCACCATTATTACTGTGTAAGTGGAATTTTTGGCGAGACAAGTAGAGCGATTTTGCCATAAAATGGATATATATATTTTGTGAGAGCTAATCTTAATCTTTTGAATTTAAACTAAATAGACTGGAACAGATAACCCTTTACCAAAATTTTGGTAGGCCCTGAGGGTAAAGGAGTCCTGAAATTTACAATTTATGTCCCTTTTCTCCCAAAGATGCTTCAAACTAAATTTGAAATGAATTGGAATGGTAGTTATCAAGATGTTAAAAATGTTCAATTGTTAATGGACAGCACAGGCCAATATCAAAAGATCACATAGTGATCAGGTGACCTAAAAATGAAATTTATTTTTTGCATAACCTCAGCTGTGTTAAATGTATCATTAGCTCACTATCAGTTTATTTACCTTTCTTTCCAGGTGTACCTAGAGAGATTATTATGCTTGCGAAATCCCAGTGATAACAACTTCGATTACAAGACGATAGTGTATATTATACATGTACTAGACACATTATGATTTATGATGTACATGTAGTATGATTACATGTGTTATAATCCTAACATTGCATGTTTAATGAGACAGGTTTGTTTTGCAAGAGTTTTGTATGATGAGATTCACTGAAAAATATGGTGTATTAATATTTCCTCATGACTTTTCATTTATTTTTCATCTTAATTTTCATGCTCGTTTCATGTCAACACTATGACATACATGTATGTTTGAAGTCGATCTTGAAAAGACTACAATGTGTGCATTTGGTGAAGCATTTCAATAAACATTAAAATGATCTAAGTGATTTTATTTGACCTCAGTTTAAATATATCAAAGGCATTGCAACATAAATTTACAAAGTATTACAATGTACAACAAAAAAGCATTACAATTGTATTAGTTCTGACTTGCAGTGTTTAAAATAGTACCCATATAAAATAATTTGTACTGCTATTTATTCTTCAATGCTTCATATTGCATTGCTTCAATTAAAGAAATTAAAGGCTTGGGTTCAAATTTACCATTAAAGACTCTAATAGTAAATTCAAACCCAACTGATATAATTGCCTGTTCTTCTTCCTTGAATAATGTCCTCTTCTTGAACAGTGTCATGCATTTGTATAAAATGTACTAAAACATCTTCATAACACTTACAAATGTTCATAATTTGAACAAGTCTGAATGATGTACATGAACACCAACAAAATGGATGAAGATAGAGATTTTTGAAAGAAGCAAAATTTAAAACAAAAGAGTGATCAGTATTGGTTCTTTGTGGTTTTAGAACACTGTTAATAATGCAAATACTCCATAAACAAGTCCACAGGGATAGGCCACAAGTGGCTGCTGATTCTCCATCGACAGGGCCGCTACAAAGAGTTTGGAAGACGAAAAACTACACCATAACACTGTCAGCACAGTTAGAACAATTCCAAGCATCCCCCTGAAACAGAAATCAATGGAATAAGTCAGTCTTGCTCTTTCTTAAACAAACATTTCATATGTTAGACACCATGATGCAGTTAATATATGTGCAATTATTTATTAAAATTTTTAAAGTAAAAATGTACTGGTTTATTAAAGTTACATGATCTGGAGACAAACTTTTTTGAACATTAGATACTCTAAAAATGTGAATTTTATAGTTTGTGAAATAGTTTGCACAAGTTTTATTAAAACTAAAATGTCTGTAGTGAATATCCTCTCAAATCTTTACTTATTCTTGCATTCCACCAAAAGGTGGGTCGTCATATTTCTATTGAAATTCATGAACTTTGAAAACCCTCAAAAACTTCTTTCATATTTTGAACAGATCAATGCATGTATATTTTATGTATTAATCATTAATTAACATTTATGAAAAAACATAATACAGTAATTCATATCTCTCTAGCTTTTTTGTGTAACCACTAAAGTCTGGCTAATACATTTAGTTGATCAGCATTGTGCAGATACTTACTTGAGTGATAGTAGCACTGCTGAGAAAGAGAGGATGACCATGGGGAGGAGACAGTAGCCCAGTACACTGATGATACAGCCCACAGACACGCCTGTTATACTCATCATGTTCAGCAGGAAGTACATAGCAACACAGCCCACTACGCCAATGCCGTAGATGTAACCAAACTGTAGTTTCCCACACTGTCATCAGATACAGTAAATGTGTACACATTGTGGAGTGGAATATTTTAAGTGAAGCATTGCAAATGCAATAATAAAATAATGCATAGAACAGTACGTTTTTGCCTTTGGTATCTTTACCAATTGAAATGAAAGCCATTTCCTCATGAATGTGAACAATGTGTGTATGAATCTGGAGAAATATGGTAGAACTATTTTAAGGGTAAGGAATTCTGAAAGAAATGAAATAAATTTCATTTTTTGAAAATACATGAGGGTATGAACAGCAATGCTTCAAGCCAGCATACTTTTCTTGAAGTGCTAACATGTAAGTATGCTGGCATAAAGCATCACATGGCCTCATGGATTTTCAAAAATGAAATTTGTTTTTTTTTTTACATTTTACTTTCATTTCTCTCAGAATTCCTTACCCTTAAAATGGTTGTACTATATAGTAAAGCAGGGTAACAGCTAAGCACCATAGATGTCTGATATTATTTCAATATAAGCATTATTCATTCATCCAACATTGTCATTTTTTTTCTGAACAGGAAAAGAAAAACATTTTGATATGGACAGTAATTCAAAATATATATATTTGATGATTAGTTGTACTGTATGCAGCTATTATAAAATGAAGTATTTGCAAGGTACTATTATTTGTTAATGATTTATTATAGTGTCATTTTATATGTGTAATCTGGTGCACACCTACATGTACTTATGTTATAGCCCAGAAACATATTTTGCTATTAATTCCTTAATTGTCTTGGCTTAATTATCTTTATAGAAGTAAGTAAAGTTGGTATAAATATTTAGTTTATCTAATGCATGAAGTTTATAATCTTTCACATATCCATGACTGCAGATACCAGAAGTGCAATTGTTTATGTTAAATAACAATCACATTTAATCTGCTAAGGAATCAACTAAATTGTAGATAATTTACCAGCATCAGCGATCCACCAAAAGCCAAACAGAAAACAAGAGGACCAGCTAAATCTGTGTCTTGCATCATGTCATGTTCAGCTGCTTTGAATGGGTTTAGGACAGCTAATGTCTGCAAAATATAAACAAAGTATTCTTAGAGTTATCTCCATAAGATAAAAAATTTATATAAAAGGTCCTTACTGTAAACTTGAAAAATTATACTTTTTTTTTTTAAAAAGTGTTCCAAGGATCACATTTTGTTATCTGTGATTACATCATTAATTGTATGTTACACATATATTACATTACATCATTAATTATATGTTACACATATATTACATTACATCATTAATTATATGTTACACATATATTACATTACATCATTAATTGTATGTTACACATATATTACATTACATCAATAACTGTATGTTGCACATGTGTATCTTGTATATATTACATTACATCATTAACCATATGTTGCCCATGTGCAAGATCTATATATTACATTACACCATTAATTGTATATTACATTACATTATTAATTGCATGTTGCATGTATATTACACCATATATTGTATTTTACATCATTAATCATATGTTACACATTTATTACATTAAATGACTCTCCCCCACAAGCAATACACAGTTTGATATCAAAGTCCTTGTCCTGGTCATTCACAAGGTTCTGTGGTGTGAAAGAAATTCTCAAATTCAAGCAGAATAGTAGCAAGTACAATGAAACAACATTAACATGGACCGGTCTATTGTAATTTTTGTCAGGCTATTGATGTAAATTTTCTTATCCTCCAAACTGCCAAATCAAAGATGATAAAGCAAATCATACTAGCTGCCACAGTTTGGCCAGCCAATCAAATCTTAAAATGTCACTTGTAGATGCACGATAAATAAGAGATTTACAACTTTGATTTGAATTTTATAATGGTTTGGATAAAGTGTATGGCATGAAAAGTTCACTTCTGATTGCTCTGAAGCCATTACTTTTAGATGGACTACCTTAACAAATTAAATAGATGGTTTTACAATCTTTTCAGTGGCACACATATTAAGCACTTACTGATGTTCACAAATATTTGCTCCAGTCTAAACCACGAGTAATGAGTTTAAATATTTTCAAACACTGAAATGGGTGTAAATTAAATTAACTCAGTGTAATGGCTGCAAAACATGCTGAAAATAAGCATGTATTTTCTAGTAATTGGTAATAAAATTGTAAGCATTTTATATTTTACTATGATGTTTTATGAGTAAAACTGCTGAAGTCAAATTCTCAAATGTAAGCCCAATGAACTTTGGTAAGACTACACTTAGATTCACCACAATGGTTTTAATGTGTTTATTTTTCAAGATTTTCAGATTCTATCAGCACTCTGATTACTTCTGCACTCTGTGTAAAAAAAAATCTTACAGAATCAACACAGCATAAAAGTAATACAAAATGCAGAATACGAAAGCTAGTACAATTTAACAAATGCACATTTACATACTCAGTCTGCCTAGGTGGTGAAAATTGTCAACTGTTAGTTTGTTATATTATAGCTAGTCCCCCAAGCTGTCATTTTTAATCTAGAGATTTTGAGTGTGGTTTGTAAAATGTCCTGTTCATATCTAGCTAGTTGTTAAAATTTGTGTGAATATAAGTCACATGATCATTTCCTAGCTGTCTTCTGCTAAGATCAATAAAGTTGTTTGTCAGTGCTTAGGAGAGAGGTTATTTCAATCCATTTATACTGAATCGGCAAAAAAGGAGCAACCAGTAATCAAGGAAAAATACCAACACACACGGTGTCTGGAATCTCACTGACTTGTTACATGAAGAATGGAAACTAAAGATTTAAATATCTGTCAATTGTTTGGTTTTGGAATTTGTGGGAGAAGAAGACATAATGATTAGATAAGTCTCAAATCCACAAACACTAGTGGATGACAGGTCGTGGACCTGCTGGTCTGGTCTATAGCTTGGCTACTATTGGAGGAGACACGAGACACTGGTATGTACACACTTATTATTCACTGTCTGTTATCACCAGCAAACATCAAAAGATTAAAACAATGCAGTCAATAGTTCAGGTGTCATCTGTGGTTAGGTAGATTCTCACACTACACTGGCCACATGATCTTAAAAAGTCTGTCAGTCTGGCATGTTGGTTTAGCTATCATTGCACAAATCCGTTTTTATCATGATCATAAAGACATGGTATCTTGTCAATCAAAATTCTACTGCCAATAAATTTATTTTTTATTCGGGAAAGGTATTAATACTTGTATATATTTTCTCTCTCTCATGCCTATATTTTTTGCTCTTATTTTCTTTAATATTTTAGTAATCTGAGGAGTGTAGGTATGCATTCTATTATTTTTTTTCTCTCTTTCACTGAAAATAGAATTTCCTCCCCACTTTACTACAGCATTTCTAATCTAAACATCTGACCTACCAAATGGTACACAGAACCAACATCAAATAACAGATTTCTATACCAGAATAGAAGGTTTTGCCATAACTAAATAATCCAAGTTTACATGGTCAATACCATAACAATAACAGCATTCAACTGATCTAAAAAGTGAAATAACAAGAGTCTTGGGTGCTTAAGAAATTTCTTGCCCAGGTGTGAAAATACATTTATAAAAAAAAAAAAAACTTTCAAAACAGTATAATCCTCATCTACTATAGAAATCTGGCGAGCTTTTTCTACAGTGCTTAAGTATTTATTTATAATATACCTCATAAGTCAAATTATCAAATGTTACATGCAAGGTACTTTATTTAAAATACAACAATGAAGAAAAAGATTTTTGATTGTCAAGTGTGATGACTGTTTAAAAGTAAAAATATAAAATCTCACATTTCCCCCGTCCGGTTTGTTAGAAACGGCTGAATATCAATATTGACCAACATTCTCATATTCATACTTTGGGATAGGAATACACATTTGTGTACAGAACTATCATAAAGCAAACACTCTATTGATTAGAGATCCTGCTGTGATATATCACTTGACCATCACATAATCTAAAAGATTTTATAAAACAGAAAATGCCACATGAGTTCTATAGACAAATCCAAATTGGGCCAATCATACAGGGACTAAGAGAGATATTCTAAAACTTGGTGGCACCAAGCTGTTCAAAACATAAAAACAGCTTCAAGTAAAATGGGCCAAAGTAATTTGTTCTATTTAGTTTCTAGCTATTGTAAACATCTGGATCAATTCAAAACTCTTTTTAGTGCTAATTAGAACTACAGATCTGGAGAACCCATTCCCATAAAGAAGTTTGAAATCCATGCAAACTTTAAAAAATTATTTATAAACTATTTCTTGAATCAGAAAACAAAGACTCCTTCTCCCTAATAAATTACAAGTAAAATACCATGAGGGTGTTCATTAATTAGCAGTTAACATTCATGGCTGGTTAGATAGGGGACAAAAGTTCACACTACGTTGGTAGCTTATGTGCCTGACAATTTGGTATGTTCACAGTGTTAATTTCAGTCAATGGGCCCTAGCTGGATGCTAATGTGATCGGCCATTGATGAGCAGATGACTTCATGTGCAGAACTTGCAGGGTGACCCAGCACGGTTCACATGCAAAGAAATTATAATTGACACCGCTCTTAAAAAATTCCTGCATGTTCAAAGCCTGCTAAGAACTATTCATTCTGTTGAAATGATTCATTATCCTTCAAAATAACAGTTTGATAAACAGTCTCTGAATGGCAAAGAATTTAACATTGACTGCAATTGGCTTTTGCTGGGAAATGGATGACATGTTAGTTACCAGGGTGGAAGGTGTGTGTTCAAAGTCTCTGCAGAGAATCATATATTTTCTAGTAAAGTAGAAGTTGCCCAATTTTTGTATAAAATACAGGTAAGTCTTGATAAGAGTCTCATACATTACAATCTAAAAGTGTTTTTCTTAAATACCCTTAACAAAAGCATAATTTGAATTGTATAGAAATGATATATTTGTCTGCAGTCTGTATTTTGCTTTTGGATTATAACAATAACTATTGAGAACAAACAAAAGAAAGCATGTGCATTGATATTTACCAGATAAGCCGTGAGATCCGATATGACCTGCTATTTCATTAACAAATTAATCTCTTTAAATTCAAGAGTGCACATTATCATAGCATCTTAAATTACTGAGATATGACCACAAGTAACATTGATAGAAATAGCCCAGTGTCATGCACACCATTCAACATGACACCTCTGTCATTATATACAGTACATCCGTCTAAGCGGATCATTATGCCTATATTTAGCTGTAGACCTTTCTGAAGTGCCTCATTAGTTTTTTACCAAGCCTTCCATTGATCCCCACTGTTAGTACACATATAATCTGCGATCCATTCAGATGTAACTCGGGATCTCCAACAGTGATGCTGATAATTTTACAGTATTGATTTAGGAATTCTAATACAACATATGTATATATATGTCTTCAGTTCAGTGCCATTAAGAGCAGGTGCTGAAACTGCTGATGTCTTTATAAAGAAATATTGATTTTCAATCCTGGTAATTTCACTACACTACCAGCATATATATTTTCTGTCAGTGACATTTTCAAGTCATTGCAATGTGGAGTACTCAGCTATGGTGTTTGTACAGACTCTGGTAAGTTCTTACTAATGTATTGTGTCATTGAGGTTTGAAGTTTTTGCAATGTAATTACTACACAGCAGACTGTTGTAAGCCATATGGGCAGAGAAAGATTTACCCATATCTGATATACGAGTGAAGAGTAGATTAAACATTTGGGCAACATATCAAAAATTTCAGATCTCCCTATTATCACACTGAATATTAAAACAGATTGGGTTAAGAGTACATTTATTGTATCCATTCCATCATAATTCTCCATCAATCATATGCTTTAATTCTTGCATGTAAAGGAAAGGAAAATAGGACTTTTTTTTATTTTTATTTTTATAAATCTGTCATCCTTATTTAGGATAGGTTTAGAATAACAAAGAATATTAGTTAGCTTATTTGTACTTAGAAACAGTCATGTACAGGTTAACCTTCTTTGTAATGAATCTGATTATACATAAAAAACAGTTGTGATCATAATTATCAAACATTTTTATATACATATAAATTTCCAGATTACTATAGTAAAATGAGTTCTTCCATCTTCAATATATAGTACATATGTATTATGTATTCTTAAATACGGAATATGTCAGCAACTCGTTTTGAAGCAGTGGCTTGAAAGTATTATTAATGGCCGCAGGAAATAAAAGTCTATGAATCATTCATAAACCTGCAGAAAAATGAGGATCAATGCAAATTTGTAGACACATATCATGTGAAACTCTGCAGTACTGGGCAGATCTACACATTCACTGTAATCCACCTGTATTGATTGATTCTTAGTCGTAAAAATGCATTGTAAATTACACTGGAGCAGAGACCAGGTGTGAACGTTTTAGGTGTGTGCATACTATACAAGATTTAAGGTATATATAAAATACCAACCTTGGACTGCAAACAATAATGCAACCCACTTTTCTTTCACACCTCGAGAAACAAAATTTTGTGAAGTATTTTGACAAGCTTGATTTGAATACTATTGAAACAGTCATTATTCAAAACACCCCTAAAGCCAATTTTGTCCATGGATAAGCTGAGTGTTCAGATGACTTTCAGTTTTTTGATGAATAGGGGAATTGTATGAAAAATTTGGGGGGTGTTACTTAGATGGAATTGAACTGGAAACAAAGGGCAAACATTCTACATCTGCTGTATCAGACAACTAGCTGCTAACCCTAAATTTATTAAAATGTCCATATAAGGCAATAAAATTGTAGCCAGAAGATATTGTCCAGTAGCAAGATAATTAACATAATGCATAGAAATTTTACAAGCTAGTCTGAATTACTCGAAATAATATGCTCCATACTCTGGAAGTATTCCTAGGGTTTTATGATCTAAGGCAGATAGACAAAGGTCAAAACTGGACAGTGACCATGCAGAGTGTAAATTTATTTTACCTGAAGACAGGTAGCTATTGGAGAAGTTCTTTTGACTTGAGATATGAAAAAAAGATAATACACACATCAATTGACCACCTCACTTCTATAACCCAGGAGAAATACACTGTAAAATTTTATGAGCGTTGCCCATGTCCATTTGTGACTGATGAAAATATGATAAGGGAATCATGTGGAACATTTGTAATTTCATTAATGGTAAGTCTTTCATTTCATCATGTAGTTCATAAATTACTCCAAGTGCACAAATCCATCTGAATTTGTTTTCAGTGGGTGGTTATCAAAGGTCATGTCTCTTAATTTTTCAAAATTTTCATGCAAAACCCTGCTGGTTTCAAGATTGATTTCTAAGTAAATGCATTTTAGCAACGACAACATGATTTAAACTATGGCATGCATGATGGTAGAACCTTGTAATTTGCTTGTTGTCTTTGTAACATAACCAAATTTGACCATCAAATTTAAAACCAACAAATTACTGCCTATCTTGTTTCTCTATCCCTTCCAGAGAATGAATTGGAGTATCATACAATGAAAAGCATTAGAATTATTCAATTATAACTGGTATAAACCTTACCTGCCACCTTTTGTTATTACTGATGACACATTTTTCTATAGTAATCAATTGCTGGTAGCAAGAAATGTTACCTCCCCTATAGAATTATCTGGACAGTATTTACATTTTCTTAATAGAGCATTTATTGTAAAAGGTTAAGATGGATTAAGATTGAATCTGTTTGCTGGAGGATTCTGCCACGCAATAAGATTTAGGTACATAACCTGTTATTATTCCACTACCTGCATTGTAATCGCTTACACTTGACACCAGAAAAGAAGACTAAAAACCATTTAACACCGGACACAAGGACACTGTTCTTTTAAAGATATCTTTAAATATTGATACAGATTATAACATATTACAGAGAGGACTCACTTTTAACAATCCTCTTTATAAGTTTTTCTTTCCTCAGCAAAAAGGGAACAAAATGGAATGATCCCAACTAGGAATGAGTGCATTTTTCTTTAAGTAATTCCCAGTTGCTGAATGATAGACAATTCAATATCTAAGATGCAGCAAGTTTTTAATCAAAGCAACATACAATATACTTGTGACAAGTTGTTTTAACAACTAAAATAACCCTCTTCACTTTAATTGAAAAATGAAATTTGGAGTATCATTGCCATACAGATCTAATGATTAATTACAACACCCTTACCAACCAATTAAGAAAGGAAATAGTGGTTTTGTTCAGAGCACTACACACATCAATCACAAGGACTAAATTCATTGAGGCTACAACTTATTAATCATTCAAGATTGTCAGTGTTATGTCCAATTATGTCAGCTTATTACGGCATCCCAAGACATGGACACCAGGCCACTCACTGCTTAAGCCAGCTTTGGTGCAATGTTGAAACCCCGAGTCTCTTTTGTGCAGTATACCGATACCATCTATCCATCAATATTAATCTCTGTTTACTGTCCTCATGTTTACAGTACATATTACTGGTGACCTTAAGAACAAACAGACTTCCAAATAACAAGTATTTCAGATTTCAAATTTACACAGTCTAGTATGGTTTTTCCTGCTTTTCATATTTTGATATCAAATGGCAATGAATATAAGATCATTTTTATCCATGAAGGAAAATGTCAAAAAGGTAGCTTGAATAGCACATTGTTTGACTTATTTAATGTTTTTCATCTTGGCATTCCTTTCCACCACTCAAATGATGCATGATCTATGTTTACGATTAATTACTTTTTAAAAATTCAATACCCAAACACATTAATAGCCTATACATTAATGTGAAAGTATACAACAAATACACAACATTAACAACTTCACTTGTAATATAAAATCTAGAAACCGGTATAATGCATAGGTGTCATGTCAAACTAATTTGGTATTTCATCATGTGGACAGGAGCACTTTCCCATTTTACCTCAGTTTTTACATTCCACAGTAGCTACTCATAACATTAAGACATCTTGTTTAATGAGAGAACAACCCAGAAGGTCAAGAATATGATTCCTTTAATGTCAGTAGTTAAAGATACAACAACTAGCTTAACTTTAATCATCAAAAGTTAAAAATAAAAATTAGATTTCTGCCAATTCCCATGCATGTTCACTGACCATGCACTGACAAATGTAAGATGATGAATTGACTGTGCCATCAGCAGAAAACATTTATGATGAGGATTGGAAGCCTATTGTACTATACAGAAATGACCTGACTTGTCACTAGTAGAATACAAACAACTAACATTGATAGTTAATGGAGACAGAAGATTTATGTCAGGATTTATATGTAAAATCTGAATGCTTCATTGAGTTCTGGGAGTCCTGTTCTGGTTTTATTCCTGTTTTATTGCTCAATAATGGGTCTTAATTTTTGGCCAGAATGTCTAAGTTTAGTGTGAAATACTGGAGTTTGTTGACTCCAATAACAATCAAACAATGTCTTCGTTTGTGTTGCAACCACATCGGTTTAAATTCTCTGTAAACTGTAGCCTAATAAAAGTGATCAGGATTAGCAGATTGAGTATTTAAACCCAGAGCAACAGGAAGGTAAGAGTGGGTAGATTCATTTGGGTTATTAGCTGAAAATGTACATGAAATGGAAAAGACATGCACAAAAGTAAGCAGATGGGTATAGTCAAATGTTAGACTTTGTTGGTCTCAAAAATTTTAAAGAGACACTGATAACTGATAACACAGTTAAACACAAGAGGTAAGTCACCACAGGGATTATGATAATTATATTAACATGATGTCTAAAAATTCTGCACTTTTTAACATAATGGCCAAGTAGGTATTGTTTTTATAATGGTCATGCATATTTATCATGTTATCTACATAACAAAGACCACATTGTACAAGGAAATTGTGTGTCAGTTCAGTGATATGGACTATCTTGCTCATCAGGGACATATTCAGCTTTTGTTTTCATATCATTCTTGGTGTACGAAACTTTCAGTTGTCATGCTGTAATATTGAATTGGTGTGACATAATCATTGGTTATCTAAATCAATTACCCAACACCTCAATAACTCTCATGTATTTCAAACCTTCTGTCTAAATCAGATACTAGGACTAAAACAAGACCCTCTGGGGCCCACTATTTTGGACAGGATTGAGGGAAAAAGGATATAGGTGTTCCCTTTTGTCACAGAAGCCAAGGAAGTAGGTGTGAATGAGAAGACATTTAAATGGGACATAACACCAAATCAACAGGTGATTGCATTCTAACCTTTGACTATATAGTCAGGCTGCAGCAATCGAAGTATGAAAGTGAGTTTTAAGAATTTTAAATTTTATTGAAATGAAGATTTAAGTTTTTCAAGTTCAATGCACTTACAAGACTAGTTGGAGTTTAATTTACATTGAAAATTGTGATCTGGATATAGATATTGTCAGACAGTAAGTATATTAGTCATGGAAATAATTAGTGTCATAATTTAACAAAAAAAGAAAACTTGTAAGAATATTGTGAATTAATGTGTCACCCTAGATGACATTTGAGTTGACACTTCTGAAAAAAAGTTATCCAGGTGTACACAAAAAGAAAGTAAATGGTCAATATGCTAAGTAAACTGAGGAACTGTTTGAGTTCAAAGACCCGATAATGATACTTATATTCACATTTTACAAACAAGGGTGCCCACTCTACTTAAAATATACAACAAAAATGCATGTATGTGTAAATCTTGTGTTGTCATAATAGAAGTTGTTCTTTGGAATAGTATTCAATAAACACCATGAAACTTCCTTTTGACAAGTGATATTTACACTGTGCAGACATGGTAATGTATATTTTAAAAAAAATGCTTTTGCATAGGATTATGTACAATTTACATATATACACTGCTTCTCGAGATTGTCAATTATTCATTCTCATTTTGTTTCAATTACCATATCAGTGCTTCTTACAACAAAGTAATATTTTAATTTCAGTCATCAAGAATAAATGTCATTAATTATATATACCAGTTACTTGTGTGACAACCAGTCAGTATTAGTTTCCTGAGAAAAAAATTGTATGATGTAACAGTGGAGAACACACACACATAAAAAATGAAGACAAACCTACGAAATAAATGAAAGTGGTCCTAGCTACAAACGATGCAATTTGTATTCCACCTTTTTAAGTGTGAAAAACCTATAAACAAGTTATCTAGTGCACCATTCAGTTATGTGTTGTCCCTGAAGCACCAGAGATGACAAGTTATATAGAAGCTATAACTGTGTTACCTGGGGCTCTACTGACCTAGCCGATTATGATTAATAATATAGTAATGACTGGAGACACACAGCTCCACACTTTTAACAACACTAAACTCTGATTTCTGTACATTCTTTGGATTTATTCTTACCAGAATCAGGTAGGAATACAATTCTGACTTCTTTTTAAGTTTGAACTCAAAATGTTGTGTGTTTTCTTGGTTTTTTGTTGTTGTGTTTTTTGGTTTTTTTTGGGGGGGGGAGGGGGGGGGGGGGTTACTGGTTTGTTGAATACCTAAATTATCATGTACAATTTCTCATGTTTTATGAATTTTATTAATACCAAGTATAGAATCATGTAAACTGTCATTTACAGACATGTGACCAAAGTATAACTTTATTAATGAATTTATTTATATATATGACAAAAGTTTACAGTAGTTTAAAAAAAGGATTGGTTCTCTTCCTTGATCAATAGAAAAAATGAAGGTGAATTTGTCCTATTCTTTGTCTGTGCTATGTGCTGACAAACTGCACCCACATGACCCACACAGAATGCAAATGAGTTTTGCTAGATGATGTCAAAGTAAACAACTGTTATCAAACATGCACAGCTTATCACAACCCCTACACCATACCCGTCTAGGAAAGAGCCAATGGCAAAAACCCTACTTCAGACGTAATAATATTTGAAATTTTTTTTAAACAAGATTTGAATGTAATGTTGGATTGAGGATTAATTCTCTGTGAGTATTTAATTTTCTGTTTATATTAGCCGTGTTCATAAATAGTAATGACTGCAGCATGTTTAAAAATATGGAAAGGTGGTATGAATATGATTTTGATTTGTTTATCTACACTGGTAAGAATCTCAATTTTTATATTTGCTTTATCAATAAGCTGATTAAACAAACAATAATTATTATTGTACTACCAGGATATACCCAGTATGTCTTTCACCTCTTGTAAAAATTCATAACCATCTAAAAGTCATATCTAATCTTTACAACAATTTTCAGATCAAAAACAGGTGTAATCTTAGCTAAATAATTCTATGTACTTGACATAAATCAATACAGAAGAGAATGGTGTGAATGAAGAGGCATAGATCAATATGAAAATCCCAACTCATTACTTCCTCTTGTCAATCATTTAAATATTACACCTCCTGACTTAGCTGTATCTTTCTACATTTTGATCGATGGACTTCTATCTCAGGACATGCATTGTGCAAGAACGTGAAAATGTTTGTACAAGCACAATATTTCAATGTCATTCACCATGTTCATTTTTCTGAAAATAGCACACAATATATTGCAAATACATTACAAGATTTATATATGTTACCTCACGTACTACTCAGTCCTGTCAATTAATTAAAATTTAAAGACTGAAACACCGATTTAATATAAATGGGGTAAAATAACATGCAAGATCCCATGGATATATGAGAAGATTTTCTTTATTCAAGGGGAACAGTGAAAAACACAAAGTGTTCGGAAATGTCATTGTGGGCCATCAACGTCTAGACTAAAATTGCACACGTAATTCAGTATCATACAAGGTACATGTCAAGTCTTCAGTCACTAGACATTTAATTTCATCTTGAACATCTACGCTTGTGTTTTGAAACGGAAATGCAAATTTTGATTACTGTCAGACAGTAAACTTGTGCAGTATATGCACAAGTTAAAATCTTGTCTGAATAAGAAATGGAGGGGTGTTCACTTTGAAGGTTGAAAACCACAGGATACAGGCACACGTGATATAAAAATTTTTATGAGAATTTTACTCCAGCATAATATTGGACAGAAGGGTTTTTTTTCGCTTTTTCTTCTAGATAGCAACAGATGCTTGAAGATGTTTTTTTGATATCAGTAAATCATGTTATCTTTGTATTTTCCAGAGAAGTTGCAAGAAAGGAGGTGAAAGAATCCCCTCAGCTATAAGTACCATCTTCAACTGAACTAGCATTAATTACTGTAAGTATCCTATACCTGTAAAATTTGAACATGTCATATTATCTCAAATGCTGACAACATTGGGGTGTTGTTCTGGCATTGAGAAACGTACATGATATGTCCACATTTCTGTATATATGAAGATTTTTTTTTAATCTGTTGTCGATCATGTTTTGGGTTTTCAATTTCTTTTTAATCAAATTGCAAGGTCCATTCAAATTTTATCACATATTAACAGAAAATTTGGTGATAACCAGATTTTTTTCTCTTGAAATGATGAAATTCAAATAAACTGATAAAGTTGATGTATGCCTGCATGAATTGAAGAATCTCTCCCATTGAGCCATCAAAAAGTTCCATTTCACCTTCACAGATGCTGCTTAAGATGATTATCCCTAAGCAATGTTTATGCACTTCTGTATTGTAGGACCTCATCACAAAGAGAAGAGTTTCTTTACTGAGAGAGAATTGTGCGTCAAATTAACAAAGTCTTCTGTAAAATTAGCACCACCAACACAGAAAAAAACATATGTGATCTGATGAAAGGAAATAAAACACTGTTTTATTCATTTCCATGGCTGGTTTCCATTGAAGTCTGGGGGCATTTCTTCTGAATACAGGAATTATATGAGAGACTAACTGCCATTGATCATTATATTCCATAACACACATTCCCATGGTGACAATGACCAGAGTTCACTCTGATATCACTGGATGAATTCAAAATAATCTGCAGATCAATTTTCCTTTGGACCATGAGAAGACACTGACAAGAAACATTTTATTGGAATCGGAATTAAGTTGACTCATGCGTCAGTCCACCAGTGTGCATGCAATGGTGAATGTATTTAGCATCTGTTACAGTGTGTAGTTGCATTCATCAACAGCTATTTTTTGTTATTTCATTACATGTGAATTTGATCATGAGTGTGGAAATCTGCAGCAATCGCAAAATTTTGTGCTGTAAAAAGACAGGATGGTGTGTATGAAATTTGCTGGAAGAACTGGATGAAGTTCTTTCTGGATAATTACAAGTTTTTCTGGCAATGATTTGGCAGAGAACAAAACTCTGTTTTTGACTAATTACACAGGATTATAAAGCAGAATAACAGCATGGAGAAGAGCATCCAATACAAAAAGACTCAGTTCTTGAGACTAATATTCATGATAACTGTGAATGTCATCTTCAGTGTGGCACATGATTGTGATGTTACTTACGGAGCTGACATGAGAGCAAACTGCAGTGCTAGAGGGTTAAAGTTTATTCCTTACGACTTGCAACATAATATTGGTTCCCTGGATTTACAACACAACAGTCTTGGAATCATTGAGGAAAATGCATTTGTCAAATATGATCAACTTTACTCCCTAAATTTAGAGAATAATTCCATTACAGAAGTGAAAGACAATGCATTTCAGCTACTCAGGAGACTGAAATACTTAAATTTATCTCGAAATAAACTTAAAACAGTGCCATCTGGAGCATTTACAGATTTAGTCTCCTTACTCCTGTTAAATTTACGAGGAAATATGATCTCAAACATCAACGACAACGCATTTACAAAACTTCATTCTCTAGCAGAACTCAATTTAGATGGAAATTACATTGAAAACATCGAGCAAGATGCCTTTAAAGGATTAAACTTTCTACAAGTTATTGATCTACAAAATAATGCTCTAAAAACTTTGACAGAAGGGGTAGTGCAACACCTGACGCACCGCATGAGAGAATGGAGATTGTACAATAATCCGTGGTATTGTGACTGCAAGATTAGATGGCTTTACTCTTTTTTGAAAGGAAGCAAAAATTCTAATTTATCATGGAAATTCAACCAAGGTGAGCCCATGTGTCAAGGACCCCCACTGGTAAAAGAAAAATACTTTTCTCAACTGAACCAAAGTTATTTTGTGTGCCAAATTGTCATGTACTCAAGTGGTCATCGAAAAGATGCTCATCTCGGAGAAAATGTCAATATACTCTGCAAATATTTTTCCAATCCCTTTATCCAGCCTTTATGGTTAAAAGATGAAGAACAAATTGAACCATCTGATGGAAAAATAATCATCCATACCACTGGACAAGAAACTTTTACAAGTATTCTGAGTATAAAGCACTTTCAGTATTCAGATATAGGGAAGTATAAATGTTTTCTCGAAAATGCTAGAGGATCAAAATTCATCTCCTACACCTTGTCTGTCCCAGGGCTGGATCCAGAGAATTTGCCCACAACTCCTGAGGATTCTTCTCTCCAGCCTTTGGCTATTTCTGAATCTCAAAGCCACGACAGAGGTCCAGACAAAAAGACCATCATTATAATTGTGTCTGTACTGTGTGGATTTATATTTATTTGCATCATAGTTGGATTAATTGTTTACGTTTGTGTTCGTATAAAGCGTAACAAAAGATTACGGAAAGAGGAGCGGAGTTTGACATTCAAAGAACATCTGAAAACAACAATTCTCAATGAATCTACCATAAGGGAGTCCAAAAGTGATCTTAAACTTGAGACAATAAGTGTAGAGGAGAAACCTAATGAAAAAGAACCTTTGCACTCTAAGGAAGGTGAAGAGAGAAATGGCATCAATACATATGTGTCATTCAAAACAGAATACCCAGAAACAGAGGGCCAATTTTATTCAAGTACAAACACAAACAGAACTAAAGAAAGTGATAGTTCAAATTGTGAATCTACTTCTCCCTTACTGGAGAATTTCTCTCCCATTAGGAGTGATTCTTATGATCCTTTGTATGAATCTACCCCAAACTCATTCTACAATATGCCCAAAGCCAATACATTGAACTCTAGGTACTTAAATTCAGACAGCTCTTATGATACATATTTATCTTACACTCCCTATAGCACCTTGTCACATACAGGCCCATATTCTTTGCCACCTCATGGACACATAGCAGGAACACTGCCCAGCAAACGGACTAGTGTGTCAGCGGGCTATTTAAACTCAATACCTCCCAAAAAGCCACCTCGTTTATTCCATTCTAGGGATAATATGTCTCTTACATCTCAAAATTCTCAAACAAGTGACTATGGTGAACAAAAGTTGAAACTGTCTCTACCAAAACCAGGAACAGTGGATAACTATGGGACAGCTGTGTAGAGATTTGTCTGACCTTTTCACCTGCCAAAATGTAGTTCATAATATACCAAAGTATTCTTTTATCACATATACCTGCAAAGTTTCAAAATAGTGCAATGGGGTAATGTTATACAAATGTTAATTATTTTTATACTGAATCTGCAGGTTATCATTGTTATAATCTCATTCATTAAAACATACAGTGTAAATGTACAATGTGTACAGAGGACTTGCTGAATTGTATACATTCCATTTCAAATGTGGTATGTGACAAAAGCTACATCCTGTCCATGAGTGATCATTCTTGTTTTATTCAACTTGAATAGTATAATGAAATACAAGAAAATTACTACATGTTGGCATCTCTTCAAGTTAATTACCTTGGGATGTGTTTTATCTTCAAACATTTGGGTGTATATTTACATATCAAGCCTGGAGTTCGGATGCTCTTGTTATATTAAGAAATTTGATGGATTGACCAATTTCACTTGCCAAACTTTCAATGTGGTTCATGCCAACATCTCACCAAAAAATTGTAAACATTTGTGTTCTTTTTAATCTCTCTAAAAGTAAAAAAAAAGAGCCTTCCGAAGCTTTTGTTTTATCCTTTTGCAATACAAGGTGACACAGTGCTTTTTATTATGCATGCCTAGTTTTATTGTACATACATAGTGCTACAATTTCTGATAGCCAGTCACATTTAAAAAGAAGGTCTCAAACAAAGAAACCTATTTTAATGCATTATTTTCTGCTATCAATTAATCAGGATTATTAGCACTTTCTTACTTACACTAAACATGTCAAAGATGAGATATGACTGGTGTACAATGGAAGCCATTGTTCGTCATTTCAACTTGTGCATAGCATTGTTTTCATACTCGTGCTGTATGTATTAGTCTTACAGAATGCTCAATTTCAGACAAATAATAAATTTTGCTTGTTTTTAGTTTCTTTTATTTCTTTATTACATCTTTATTATCCTTATGAAAAATTGCATAATGTTACTTAACAAAACTGCTGAATGTTATCAAGACATTTATATAAAAGAGCTCATTTAATCTTTATGACTCAGGTACAACATTTCAACCTAGTTGAAAATTGATTTTAAGTAAATGTATTTTCTAAAGCAGATAAATCTATCCATTTATCAATATCTCTGCATGTGGAGAACTTGTCCATAAGTAAATTTCATGAGAAACAAAAAAATGCATGTCAAAGCTCTACCTACTCTTTAACTGTCAAGCAGACTGCATGGGAAGGTCATTCAAACACATTTACTTGTTTAGTCATTTTGTAATTTATAAAATATCAGACAAAGTACTAGCAGTTAATTGACTGGATTTTTTGGCAGTATGTTCACCGGTGTTGACTTTAATACACATACCCAGCCACAATATGAATCTGGAACAGTCTGGGCAATTCCCACACATCAAAAAATTATCAATTTAATGTACCAGTAATTTAAATACTGGTAATATGAATGAAAACAAAATAACAGATCTATTAAATTGCCTAAATTGATATTGCCCTTATTTGTTTATAAAGGATTGGAGATAAGAATGGAATTTCTGTTGAGGACCTGACAAGAGTTTTAGAATCAAATTCAAGGGGGTGGGGGGTTAATATAATTCTGCACATAAAATATTCAACTAATAAAATGTAACCAATGTACATATATCAAGAGTTACCAAAGTTAAAGCTGTGAACAGACAGACCAAAAACAAGAGGCCCGTGAGCCACATCACTCAACGGAGCCACCTTGGCCCATATTGAAAGATTTTCCCTATAGTTTTGTATGTAAAATTTTGATCCACTGTTGTGGCCCTACCCTACCTCTGAGAGCCATGATTTTATAGAACTTGAATCTGCACTATATCAGGAAGCTTCCATGTAAGTTTGAACTTTTCTGACCACGTGGTTCTTGAGAAGAATATTTGTAATGACCTAACCTATTTTTGCATTTTTTTAAATCATCTCCCCTTTGAAGGGGGCATGGCCTTTCAACTGAACAAACTTGAATTCCCTTCACCCAAGGATGACAGGTACCAAGTTTGATTGATATTGGAACAGTGGTTCTAGAGAAAAGGATTTTTAAAAGATTTTCCCCCCTATATTTCAGCATTTAAAAATCTGACCCCCTATTGTGGCCCAACCTACCCTGGGTGATATGATTTTAACAAATTTGAATCTGCACTATGTCAGGAAGCTTCCTTGTAAATCTCAACTTAGCTGGCCAAGTGGTTTTTGAAAATAAAATTTTTAAATGATCCCAATCTGTTTTTTGCATTTTTGTGATTATCACCCCTCTGAAAGGGACATGGTCCTTCATTTGTACAAACTTAAAATCTCCTTCACCCAAGGACTGAAATTGGGCAAGTGGTTCTGGAGAAGAATTTTAAAAATTGTCAGTATATTTTTGCTAATTTGCTATTATCTCCCCTTTGAAAAGGACATTATTTTTCATTTGAACAAACTTGAATCCCTTCACCCAATCTCTGCCAAATTTGGTTGAAATTGGCCCAGTGTTTCTGAAGAAGTCAAAAATGTGAAAAGTTTACAAATAGACAACAGGAAGATCAGAAAAGCTCACCTGAGTTTTTAGCTCAGGTGAGCTAAAAATTCTTTGATCATTAATTCTGTGAGTAGATTCATACTGCTCAAAAAATGATGCAATTCCATCTATGAGAACAGTAAGTTGTGTAGTTGGAGTAATTAAATTTCCTTTTTATTTATATTTATACGCAATATGGTTACCTAAAGTACATTGTGACAGTTTTGTATGCAAAATGACAACATATTTATGTATATCTAATAGTGCTGCAAATACACTAAAAAAATCAGCAAAAACACATATGAAATCCATATATACAGATTTTCTTTAATGTAAAGAATACCTTTTCTCAGACTTTTGTTGAACTAGACAGGAGCCAAACTCAAAATAAAGAAACAAGAGTTATCTATCTTGACTTTGCTTACCTTCTGAGTTATGTGGTCAAAGTTTATTCCAAGCTCTGGGGAAAACAAAAAAATTCAAAAAGTTAAAAATATTGATTAATTTATCAGGAAAATTCAATAAATTCCAATAAACAAATTTATCAGAAAGACATTTTGGTTAATGACAGCATCAAGCAGCAGGAAAAAAAAAATATGGGTACCACTAAACCTGTATATGATATGCCCAATATGTTATTGATCCAAAAATTTTAAGTCCAAGGACCATAACGCCTTCAAAAATTTTGGAACAGCATTCCTTGTTTTATGCACATCTACACACTGTGATTTTTCTTTGTACAAAGTTTCATTAAAATCCCCCCCCCCCCCCCCATATGTTTAAGAGGAGTTGTAAAGACAAAGAATTTTGCAGAGAAGAAAAACTATGTCAAAGGGCCATAAGTCCTTTTTTAAAAAAAATGGACAGTGTTCACCTTGTAAAATGCATATCTACACATTGTGATCTTTCTTTGTAGTTTGTACCACAGGTTTGTTTCTCGCTCATGCCGATATATGTGAGAAAGTTTGCCAGTTTACTTTCAGACAGTAGGTGGTCTCTTCTTCGGTATCTTGGTTCTCTCTTCCACCAATAAAAAAACTGATGCCACAGATAACTGAAAAATTGTTGAGTGTGGCAGAAAACAACAATCAATCAATCTTTCGTTGTACCAAGTTTAATTAAAATCCCCACAAGGGTTTAGCAGGAGTTGCGAAGACATAGTATTGTCCAAGGGCCATAACGACTTTTAAAAAATGTACAGCATTCCCCTTGTAATATGTACATCTACACATTGTGATCTCTCTTTGTACCGAGTTTCATTAAAATCCCCTCCAAGGATTTAGGAGGAGTTGCAAAGACAAAGGGGACAGATGACAGCAGTATAGCATAATACACCCACATTTTAAGTGATCATATAACAAGAGGCCAATGGACCACATCACTCACCTGAGTCACTATTGCTCTGGTTTTGTTCAGCTTTTGTGATTTTTTTAAAAAAAAAAAATTTCCTACTTTTATTCCCATGAAAAATTTTGACTCCATATTGCTCCCACACCTAGCCCCAAAAGGTCACAACATAACCAAACTTGTATTCACACAATATGAGGATATCTCAATACCAGTATGATTAAAATGATCTTGCTGTTTTGGAGAAGACTTTTTGAAATATTTTCTTTCCTGTATACATGTATTATGTAAAATTTTATCCACCCTAACCCCAGGCTTAATGATTTGAAGAAACAAGATGTGTTTGTGAAACAATGATGCCCCCAAATTAAAGTGGAACTGTAAAATTTGTAAGAGTCACCAGGTCAAAGATGTCATTGGAAAGGTCTTGCCACAAGAACTACACATACCAAATTTGAAATGTCTACCTCTTATGATGTGAAAGATATGACCAAGGTTGAAGTTTTGGGTTTTTTTTGCCACCAACATTCAGACAGGTTAAAAACTAGATACCCCCGAATTTAAAAAAAAAAATAAAAATAAAAAAAGGAATCCACATAACTTAGGAATGCTTACATTTTGTATTGAATTAGTATAGACCTGCTACTCTAGGAAAAAAATTGTTTAAATTCATTTCCTGTATGTTACTATAAAAATTTTGATCTTCCACTGAGGTCCCAACCTACCACAGGGCCTCTGAATTGAATAAACTTGAATCTGCACTACATGGGGATGCTTGCAATGTAATATCATTAAAATCGTGATCCTGTTTTTACTAAGATTTTTTGAGATTACTTTAATAAATATTTCTTCAAGATTTTCCCTATATATCTCCATGATATCTATACTAGCAGGAAAAAGAAATGCAAGTTTAGTTTGGTTTTTTTTAAAATAACTTTTAGACGTGTGGACAAAATTTAATTAAATTTGATACTGAGCTACCTCCATGCACTGTGAAAATGTTCTACAGCTAAAATTCTGCCGACTGTGATCCCACTTGACGCTGCATGCTTTCACCAGATTTTTCACAAAAGCATTCATCCTGGGAACACCTGCACCACATATGCTGGTAAATCATGATAAATCGAACAATGGAACAGAACAGATCAGTTACACAACATTTCTTTTTGATGCAATTGTTGAGTAAAATGACATTATTGAATGAAGTCAATATGTGTAGAGCCATCACTCTGAAAATGCAGGGTATTCTTAATGTCATGTAGCCCAGCAATATGGTGTGCATGAGACAACAATATCCCATTTAGTTGGGCATCTCAGAGCCACAGGGAGATTGGGTGTCTGTCTATGGAGCGGACATCTGCATATTAAGTCGCAATGTCAAGATAGAGACATATGTCTCTCACACCTCTGGAACAAATTTCAGACACCAACAGAGATGGCATGCCCAGTTGTTGCCATTCATGGTCAGCCAATGTGTCCAAGAATGGTTAGAAATCAGTTGCAGGAGTTTCATTTAAGGCCACGATGTCCCTATGTTGGTCCGCCACTTTCGCAGAGATGATGCCAATGTTGAATGCAGTAGCTGATTACATGAACCTAATAGGTTTGACCCTTTGAAGATGTATGCTGTTCACTGATGAGTCTCGCTTCATGCTTTACAGCTCAGATGGACATGTCTATCACATCATGGTGAGCTATAATCTGATGCTTGCATAATAGAAAGCAACATATTAGGAGTAGGGTCTGTTATGGTAAGGGCAGGGATATCTCAGGGAATGAAAACACCTCTCGCAGTTATCCAATCCATGGCAATCTTAAAGTAGCAACATACTGGGATCAGGTCTTGAGACTTCATGTCCTTCCTCTAATCCATCAACATCACATTATGTTGCAGCAGGACAACTCAAGTCCCATGTTGCTATGGTTTGCCATGACTTTCTGGCTCAAAACAACATCCCAGTCCTTGATTGGCCACCACACAGTCCAGATTTGTCCCAAATGAAGCATTTGTGAGATGAGCTGGACAGGAAGGTTAAGATACATGTCAACATCCAATATAACATTGCTTAACTCATGCAGACCTTTATTCACTAGTGGAATAATATCTCTCAAAGGACAATAAACACCTTGATTGGATCAATGTTAAGAAAAGTAAGAGCAGTGACTGAAGCCAGGAGTGGGCACACACTACTGATTTTGATCAGGAAAAGGCTAGGGTACCCATGTTTTAAAGCTAGTCACGCATATGCTGTCTGTGATAGGACGACAAAAATCATCAATAAGTAGTGATGAAATAATCAAGAAACCCAAACAATGAACTAATCATCAATAAATCGTAAAATAATACCTATCAAAAGTAAATGTTCATTTCTTTTCTCTGCTAGTATATATACAAAATGTATTCCTATGTACAACTGTGGCCCCACCTTACCCCTGAGGGCCCCAATTTGTACAAACTTCAATCTGCACTACCTGGGGATGCTTGCATATTGATACGACTGATCATGGCCCAATTTTGTTTTTGAGAAGATTTTTAAAAGACTGCAAAGTTATTGAAATTGGTGAAGTGGTTCTAAAGAAGAGGATGAAAATATTATGTTAACGATGACAATAACAATAATAAAAACAACAGATGCCGAACAAATTTTGATCAGCAAATTTCACTTGAGTCTTTGACTTACAAGTAGGTAAGCTAATAAAACTTCAATCAAATCCCAACGAAGATGCTAATTTTTTTCAACCATGAAATTTTGACCCCACAAAAATATGTAATTGATCTAACAGTTTACAGACTGAAGTCATGTAATTACCAATAAATAATAGGTAATACAAATATATGATTATTGGTTTTATATTTTCATTTTTTTCAGTGTAATGTTGCAAAAATCAACATGTATAATAATTTTGCAGATATCTATACATGAGTAAAATATATTCAATGTTGTGAAATAAAAATTTTGTTTTCAGCATACTTCCTAAACTCCAATTTACATAAAGTCAAAATCCCTTTTCAAAACTATGCACTAATAAATTTTGGACTATACTACTTTTAGCAAGCTCAAATTTAAATCACAAATCTTATACTCTCACCTTCCAGCAGTGGTGGTTCATCTTCGTAGCTGTCAGAACTACTTGGGCTGGCATAGGAAGCACTCATATCTGGGGTCATGATGGATCCGGTGTACATATTGGACTGGGGCGCAGAATAAGTTTGTTCTGAACCATATCCCTGGCTGTAGTCAAACTGACCAAACTGTCTGCAATTCATTTGAATAAGCTTTGAAAAGTTGTAGCAATCACCTGCTGTATTTACCAAACTTTTAATTTAAAGAAAACATTCTTATCTATAACTATTTTAATAATCAAGCATTGAACAAATAACAAAATGCTAAATATAATAGTCTGTAGGTAATTTTTTCCATGTGATTAATACTTCACTTAATTGAAGGTTATAAAAACATACATGTAATGTTTCATACCATGCAAACTATATGTAATCATAATCAATATGTACACATGTAATAAACTAGATACCTTTGTGATAGTAAGCATTACAAAAAGGTTTTTCTTTGTGGAATTATTTGCTACGTTCAAGGTCCATAACTCCCCAAAAATAGGAAAAAAGCTCAGATTTGCTCTGTACCCCACTGATATAAGTTAATGTATATAAATTTTAAATTCAATGGCTGCAGGATAGCCAAAAATGTCTGGACAACTGTCAAATCCCTAAAATTTGTAAAGTACAAGACTCATAAGTCTTTCAAAAGCCCAATCTTGTACTGATCTGTTCAAGACTGATATAAGTACACGTATAAGTTTTCATTTCAATAGCAGCAGGGAGAGTCAAAAAAGTCTGGAAAACTGTCAATGCAAGGGTGGACAAACTGACAAAACAGTATGTCAGATCACTATATACAGGGCTGTAACAAAATAGAAATGCTCACAAAGTCATGGATTTTTGTACAAAGCATAGAAAGATAAATTGTAGATATCTATCCCTGTGGAAAAATGTATCATTATGTCTCTACTTTTAAAACATGTTCTGCTTACGTATCTTGTCCAAATTGACCACCTCCCATGTCATAATTTGTATTCTGATCATAGTTGTATCCTCCACTATAAAATCCATCGTTCTGCCCAAATTCACTAGACATTCTGAAAACCAAAAAGAAAACAAAATATGTATGTCATTTACAATACGTACAGGATGAACAGCTTTTAAAAGTACTTCCAACTACTTCCAAAACAACCACTCCATGGAGAGATAACAAAATAGTAAATACAGTATATATACTGAGCAATTCAAAACGGAGAAGGAATGCAAACTGAGTTTCAACCTCAATATATAGATTTTTTCACCTGACTATCCACAAACTCTACAGGCCCCAAATGCATGAGTTTCACAACAACAAAAACTGATACCCACAGGCCTTATCAGTCACCTGAGTAACTATTAGTTAACAGTATCATTAGTTCCAAGGGCTATGTAATATTCCTATTCTGTATATCTATGCTAAATTGTAACATTCAGCAGTAGTATAAATTAAGATGTGTTCTTTTAAAAAACACAAATGCCCCCAAAAGTGTCTATACTGATGGAAGACTATACACAATTATATTCCGAAGTGTTTAAAGAGTTATCGCTCTTTGCCTACAGGGGTCGTTGATGACGTCCGCCATTACTGTGCTGATAAACAAAATGCCGTATGAGAGAAGTGGAGGGCGAAATTGTATTGTTTTTGGCTGTAGCAACAATCAACGAAAATTTCTTTTCCGTCATATGCCTTGGAATTTATCAAATAATCTACTAAATCTTCATAAACAAGATGGGGCCAATGTTTTATGTCATTTGTCTTCCATCCCGTATCTGAATCGTGTGGTGGATCTGAAAATTTGAACATCTCTTGACAATTTTTGCTTTTAGAATAAAAGATTGCACTCTTTAATACCAATATTTCTGAAATTTATTAGTTTTGAATTCCAAGAAAAAATGGAGAAAAAAAAACAAACAAAAAAAAACAAAACAAAACAACTAAAAAACAAAAACAAAAAAAACAAAAACAAACCAAAAAAACAAACCGATACACAGAATGTAATATCTCTGCTTAATCCTACTAGATTTTTTACAATGAAAAAAAAAATTAGATAGGGTCTACCTGATATTGTGTCCCCCCCCCCCCCCCCAACTCGGTGGATCTCGTTGTAATACACTATCAAAATTGAATAATAACTAGCAATAAAGATTCAATCCATATAGCTGTTTTACGGACAAATTATACGATTGGACATCTAAATTAACAACAAAAACAACAACAGAAATGCTGAAATTGAAAAAAAAAATCCGAAGGAAAAAAAATAATAAGATAACAAATAGTCAGATCCAACACATCTTCCGTTGAAAATTCCACGATCCATCGCTAATTTTATTACTTCATACATTGCTTTATATTGAAATGAATTTGTAATGTCTCAAGTCGTCTTTACGAGTTTCTTTTTACTTCGTGATTTATTATGCAAAAACACTGGGAACTGAAAGTTGGGCGGATCGCGGATTTAACTAAAATTATGGTAGAAATAAGATTAAAACGTAAAAACCACGAAATATTATGAATGTAACATATGTTAAAATCTTACTGTGACTCTTCTTATCCATCGTGTTCTCAGACAAATATTGAAAATAGATGAAAATATCGATGAACACCAGTTCTTGCTTAGCTTTGTTTACAATGATATCAGCACAGTGATGGCGTGCGGTCACATGATCAAAATATGTCAGCCCCCAATTATGACGTAATATAATTGTGTATATATATACATTATATAAAACTATATGACTATTTTTGCCTTGACCAGTCAGAACTCTGCGGTAGTGAAATTCAAAATTTTTGTACACTTTATTCTGCTTTTCCTAAGTATACCATTTGTTTTTATATACAGTACCTGGCCATAATACAGTACACAAAATTTTCTCAGTTTGAAGGAGATAAACAAATACGATACAGAGCCATATTTTGAACAGAAAATTTAGTGATTAGTTTTATTTTGGGATTTACATACCTAGATGGTAAACTATGCAGCATTAATAATAATATAATAATAATAATAAATTCTTTATTTAGACAGGATAGCACAATTAGTATTACATACTAGTTCACATTGTGGTCCTGTATAAAAACATATTTACAGACAGATTAAATGAGAGGATAGAAAATCATAAGACATTTATACATAAAATATTTACACATGTACATTATCACTAAAAATAACAACAACAAAATACGCTGGCAGATATCACAATTAAAAAAAAAAAAAAAGAAAAAAAAAGTTACTGAGGTTGTAAAAGTACAAAGTTTCCTAGTTGGATTTATAATGTGTCAAATATGTTGATTTAAAAGATTCAATGGAATTGGCGTTTCTGACGGATGCAGGCAGCTCATTCCATAAAAGAGTAGATGACACCTTAAAAGATCGCTTAAAATATTCTGTTCGAAACTTTGGAACATATAAAATGCCATTTTCACTACTTCTTGTTACCCTAGAACTAATTTGATGTACAAACCTTAAAACATTCATATACTCTGGTGTCATATTGTTAAGAACTTTGAAGGAAAGTACAACTTTCCTGTATATAAAATAATCATGAACAGGCATCCATTTAAGAACCATTAATAGTGATAGAGAGTTAGTTTGATAGGGTCACCTAAATGCATATTAATTGCTAGAGTCGACCGAAGCCGAGTGTAAATTTCCAGACATGAATTATGAAGGATTGCTCCGAGATTCGATGAAGACATCAGTCCAAATATTCAGCCGAGCCGAATCTCATCCGAGATTACAGGTATAGGATTCGGCTTTTCAGATATACAACATTTGGAATAGTACATGAAGTGGCAAGTAACTTATATATTACAATGGGATATTACATTAAAAATGTTAGTGCTGAATCCTATTGTTAAATTCAAGTAAAAATTAACTGAGGAATTTCGGATAACGTTTGACAGCTTACTTTGACTCACTGATAGCATCTACAATGTTACAAAACTGTTTGAATTAACTAAAACTAAGAGAATTTTTATTCTTTCATCTGTAATTACTGCTGCTCAAAATATAGAGAGAAATCGCACCTGTTTCAGTGTTTGATGCTACGGCTAGATCTTTCTGCAGCTGACGTGTTGTTACCGGAAGCGTCTGAGTTACAGTGAACCAGTAAATAATCGAGTCCGATTCGATTCTATCCCTTTTTTAAATGAAAAAAAACAAAACGTTTTGACCCTTTTTTGTAAATAGTCTTTAATTTGATTATTTGTGTGCATTTCATTTTCATTTTTGGTTAAATTGTATTTATCCCCTTTTTTACAAATCCTTTCAAAGAAAAATATTGTGTCGCCTAATTATTTGTGATCGGACTCGAAATACAATTGAAGAGTCCTTTTTCCGGTTACCATACCAAATAGGTACGACATGAATCAAGATACTTGTTTCAATCGTGAAAAATCTGGATCATCAATGAATATATAGTTACACTTCTCAAATCTACGTAAATAATAAACATGTTATAGTACAATAAAAGCCTATTTTCGAACGGATTGATGTCGTATTAGTGTATTAGGTTTGATGTAGGGTTCTGTATAAGGGAGAAAAGATCCTTGTAAAATGTGTGGTCTGCCGATTGTTGTGGAATCAATATCGAGGGCAATGAAGTTTTAAAAGCATATTACGAGTGTAGACTGTTAGTTGGTCATTTTAAAATTATTTGTCTAGTTCTAATATGAAAGGCTTGTTTCGAGAGGCTTCTGAGGTATTTTAAAAATGAAAGCCTAAAAGTATTGAAACTTTCTTGGTATGCAGATATTATGGTTTATGCATAGACTTGACCAGTGTGTATCAAAAATATTAGTTGAAAAAACTGGGCAAATGATGTATTTGTATTATAAGTTTGACAAGCTTTTGAGATTGCGTTTTTATGCAAGTCTGAACAAAGTGACAGCAATGCATAATTTGTTATGAACAAACGCCAGTCAACACTCTGGGTATGTAAATTATGCAAAACCCTAGCTTCAGAATCGTGTTGGTTCAAATGATATGATTGTGAATAGTGTTTCATACTGATTTATACTCCCCATGGGATCCGGGTTGTTAGAATAGATCCTCAGTACCCCTTGCTTGTCGTAAGAGGCGACTAAATGGGGCGGTCCTTCGGATGAGACCATATAAACTGAAGTCCTGTGTCACATAAAAGTTATCTCCCTGCTCAAAGGCCATAAGTGCTGAGCATAGGCCTAAATTTGCAGTCCTTCACTAGCATTGGTGACATCTCCATATGAGTGAAAGATTCTTGAGCGAGACATTAAACAATATTTAATCAATCAAACATACTGATTTATGACAATTTATCTTGTAGAAATGAAGGAATTGCACACCAGTCAGAGTGTGAAGATCCCTAAGGGAGGTATGCCTTTCTGTAACTGATCAGTATGAAGTAATTGATGGAAATACTAGAAAATCTATTGTGATATTCTTGCCTATTTGTTAACAATACATATATATAAATAACAAAATGTAAATAAATCTCGTGTAACAAACTCCTTTACAGTGTCCTGCAGTGTGAAAGCCAGGAAGGTGATCATTAAAGGACCTCGAGGGACACTTACAAGAACCTTCCGTCACCTGGCTGTGGACATAACATTGGTTAACAAAAACACAATCACAGTAGAGAAATGGTTTGGCAAACACAAAGAGTTGGCTGCAGTCAGGACTGTGTGCAGTCACATAGAAAACATGATCAAGGGGGTCACAAAGGTATGTAATTTTTGTATGATGTTCATAGTACTGTAGAGTTATATGACCAGGGTAGACAAATAGTATTGCGTGATGCCCAAGACAACTGCTTTTTGGAGTCAGACAGGTGGAATTTAATAGGAAATTTGTCCATCGGGCAAGTGAATTTTTAAAGTGAAAAAAAATCATATTTTTAAAAAAAAATGTAATGTAAGTGCGTTCGATGATTTTCAATAAACTGGAAGTAGATTTGCTGGCAATTGAATAGGAATATGCATACCCTTCTAGGGACAAATAAACACTTAAACACAAAGAGTGAATTTTAAATGGATTGCAAAGCACTGGATCTAACTAGATGCACTGCAATGTCAAGGTTAGAACACAAGCATTGACAAGTTTGTGATGTTTAACGGGAAAAGGAAGAACACAGCGATAGACTATTAATAATGACAATCAATCATAAGTGAAAACAGTCTCATTGCATATATTCAACATAAAAATGCAAAAATTAAATGTCTATTTTTTTATTAACATCGAGCAAACCATCCCAGCCTCACTTTCCTCCAACCACGGATGGTTTGTTTTCCATTCTAATTGAGACTGACATTTCCTATTGTCATATTGTTTGAAATATTCATTGCATAGTCTTGATCATGGGCGTTTTTCAGTAACACCTGTGAAAAACATGCCCAACCCTACCTACTTTGCCATTTGCTAAATTACTTTAATTGTACCACATGAAATACGCATGTATTCAACAATGATACCAAACCTGATATACACTACTTATTTGTGTGGGGGTTTTTTGGTTGTTTTTTTTTTTTTTTTAAATTGCCAAAGAAAACCAAGGGAGTAAACCATTTCATGTATTCACCACGTGGGCTAGCTAGATTTCAATTTTATGTACGTACCCAAAATTTAGTGGGCAAGTGCTAAGTTTAAACCCTGGTTTGGAGTAATTCAGATGTGAAATTTTTAATGAGGGCAGATGATGTTCATTCGATTGCATCTTTTTATCAAACTCTTGTAGATACCCTTTGTTTTTTTTGTTTTGGTTTTTTTTGGTTTTTTGGGGGGTTTTTTTGGTCATATCTGTACCTATGAATTCCTTCTTTAAAATGAATTAAAAATTTTGAAAATCCAGTTATATTTGACATAATTTTTTGACTATTTTCTTGAAAGTATGTGATTAAAATTCAATTCCCAGGGGGACTGAGGAAATTCGGATTGAATTTTCATGATTTATTTTAGCATTGCTTAAAAAATGTTTTCCCCTGTTAGTATCCAAACATAGACTGTTTGAATGATGACCATTAAATGTATTGAAATCACAACCTGTTTATTTGATATAAATATCTTTGGATCTGCCACTGCTAAATTGTGTTGTTATTTAGTTCAGAGGTTGTTTCCATGGAAACCAATTCATTTAACTTTATAAAAATTATCATTTTTCAAACGGGAGACCTCCTTTCTATGATTTAATTATTTTTATGAAAATCTAATTACTTTCATTTTGGGCATCATGTCCCCTTGTGAACCCTTACTGCAAAAGTCGCAAATGCAATGCATAGATCTAAAGAAGTTCCACAGCTTATAGTCAATTATAAGACATGATTGATGTGAATTTTAAATATTACTTATTGTTATTTTGTTGTATAAAATACATTAGAAATCAATGTTTGCATTTGAACAGAAAAATGATTAATTCAGGGTCCTCATTATTCTTGAATTCATTAGGTAATTGTATTGTATTGTACAAATAAACCAAACTGTGTTTCCTGAACCAAAGGAACTGAAGAATGAGTGAACTGTGACAGTCCTACATTTGCTTGATCTTTAAAAGACTTACATTAGACCATATGATAGGAAGTGTCTTGTTGACTCAAACTAAATTCAAAATGGCTGATGTTAACAGTAAGCCATGTACCAGCAAAACAAAGCTGTGTTTGATAAAGTTTGAAAATTTAGCATTTTTAAAACATTTTTTCAAAATAAAATTCCCTACTATATACCTATTAAAGCACCCATATTTTAAATGCTGGGTTGAGAGAAAACAAACAATGGTGGCCTAATCCATGTAGATATTTTCTTACATCAATGTTCATTAGAAATGCTGTTATCTTTTCATCAATGATACAATATTGTACATTTCAATGATAACAGTGTCTATCCCTGTTTTACCCCAATATCAAGCTAATTATTATGTTGATACCAAGGCTTTGAACAAATTGAGCAAGAAATGCACTTTCACATATTCAGTTAGATGCATTTAAGAAGTACATATGTAATGTTTCTTAAATATGAGATAATTGAAATTGATAAACACTTGTTTTGTACTTGAGATTTTTATTACTGTGCAAGTACATGTAATATTGAGAAATATATCTGTGTCATTTAAGTTCTATTTAATTTATATTCAGGGCTTTCTTTACAAAATGAGGTCAGTGTATGCCCATTTCCCCATCAACTGTGCAGTACAGGAAGGTGGCCATGCAGTGGAGATCAGGAATTTCTTGGGAGAGAAATTTGTCCGTAGAGTGAACATGTTAAATGGAGTGTCTATTAGACCTTCAAATCAAAAGGATGAGTTTATCTTGGAGAGCAATGACATAGAGGCTGTATCGACATCAGGTTTGTATTGAATTGTACTTGTTTCATAACCTGAAAATATTTTAGTCATATAAATTGCATTCATGTAAAGTGTTACTATTATACATTGGTTAATTCTGGCACATTGAAAATGTTACATTTTTGGCAGATATCTAAAAGCCTTTATTTATAGCATTGGAATTCTATAATAAAAAGCCTACAAAAAATATATACATCACAAAAATTTTCAAATTACAATTTTATTTTTATATATATTACTTTGCAGTATTAAAAATATTTTGCATCTTATTGATGTCGGGTAAAATGCAGAACCTGAAGTATGCTACTACACCTCCAAAGTGTTTCATTTCGTTTTGTGTAAATCGATCAGCATTTTGTGCAAAATGTTTAGCGTTCTGGGCAAGAAATGTTTCATGTGGGGAAAACCGTTCCCGCCCTTAAAAGCTTACAGAGCGTGCCAGTCCAATTAATGCAAACATATTTTAGTTTTCTTTATCAAATATTCTTTCTTGATTTATTTTATTAGAATTATTTTTTTTTTTAAAATCAATTCACTTCATCCCAAAGGAACCTAAAATTAAATACCGTATTTTGCCAAATATAATTTGCACTAGTTTATGATGTACAACTCTTTTTATGTTACCCAAATCAGTCAGTCCAGTCATCTTTTTTTTATAGCTTTTAAATTTGTCACAAATTGTTTTTTGCTACACATACTTTAGCTGATATTGTTTGATTATCCTTGCATTTCATTTATATAGTTAAAGTTTATGTTACTGATATCTTTTTAAATGGCAATCAGCATTTTATTTCTGGACAGTCAAGTTTCGGTCAAAAGTTAGCATACATAATGTTATCGGTTATTTTTGTGTCAAGATAGGTACTCAATATCAACACCTTTTTCTGCATAATTTAAGCCCAGTAGAAACAATGCGAGGGAAAGCATGATGACAAGTGTCCGATCAGTCGTTTGTTTTGCACAAATAACGTCGGTAACAGTGCGTCAGTAACAAACACGAAACCTAAGATCAAATCACCTCAGTCAAACGATGAACAGAGAATGATTCAATGGTAACATTTTAAGTGCATTTAATCCATTTTTATCAACTTTTAAACATACACTAACTATTAGGACAACATATTCACGATCGGACAAAACTTTAGACAACCTCACCATAGGCATGTCACACTAACATCCAAACCCGAGACCAGTCACGGCAGCTCAGTGGTATACCTGAAGGTCATGAGTTTGAGCCCTGCAACTGTCATGGCCACGTCAAACCTAAGATGTAAAAATGGGTAGAGATTGCTCCTTCGCCAAATGCTCGGCATTTCAAAGTTCGAATCACTGGTCTTTTGGACATGACCTTAAAAATGGAAGTCCCATGTCATGGTAGGTATTGGCATGTTAAAGAACCCTCACTGCTACGGCTCTGAGCACTAAGCATAGGTCTAAATTTGTGGCACTTCACCTACAGCTGGTGACATCTCAATATGAGTGAAAAATTCTTGACGGACGTAAAACAAACAAACAATCAATCAATACAATCATTTATAAAATGTCAGCAAAAGTGTTTATTTACATAAAAAGAAATAAAGAAGAGAGCTTGGGCTGAAGTTGCTTATCCTAACAAGTCCATACATGTATATAACTGCTTCAGAGTGAGACTACTTGTTTATAGAAGTTGTATCTTCTGTTCATGTATGATGTGACAATTGTACGGTATTAACTCTGTTTTTAATAATGTCTAACAATTCAAAAGTTCAACTTAATATGTAGAAAAGTTATTGGAATTATAATCATGAATCAGTTCCCAGTGAATGCTACCTAGCCTGGGTTTCTTCGCAAAATAACCTGTTATTTTCGTCGCGATGCACACTCTACTTTCGTTTTGCTTCGAAAACAAAACTGGAAATAGTCTTTGTGTTTTTGGAATAGGAACCGAACCGTGACAATGCGCAATCCATCCAATTCAGTATTTATCCGTTTCTACTGATCTGAAATAAGGATTCTTGGTGAAATGAGACTATAAATGAGAGATATAAATGAAAACCAAATTTGAGCAGGTTATTTTGTAAGTACTTATTGATATCATGCGACACAAATTTCGCGGGGAAAATATGTTTCGTAGTAAATCCATCCACGAATAATGAACTTTCCTTGCCAAACAATCATTATTTAACTATTGATTAAAGATACAATAATAAACAACAACATCAACAACGAAAATGGTGTTGTGCCTTTCAAATATCAATTAAATTCAATGTTTCAAAGTCTTGAATTGTAAGAAACGTTCAATACCAATAGGCACTATTTGATTTCGCCCATTGTGATCGGAAATGCAGGGTAGATGCAAAATTTTGCATGATCGCTAGGAGGCTCTCAAGCATGCTTGACGCCTTAAAAATAAATTTAACCAGATGCAACTATAATAGTATTTACATACTGTTATGAATGTTGCCAAAAAATCCCAGAAAAAAAGTTTTTTGTTATTTCATGTGTAGACAAGCATTACGATGATATAATTAGATCTACAGAAGAAAATGACCCTTGCCCAACTTTGAAAACCAGATATTTGTCGAGTTCAGGGAGACTATATTAAAATATGTGTAATAATGTTACAGATGCTATTTTTGACATATCAATGTCAAGTAACAGCCACAACACAAATATAATACCAGATTTCACCTTAAACTAATACTAGTATATTTATTGAGAAAATGTGAGATCATATGCATCTTGGCTTAATTCATGAGTAAAGGCAACTTAAAAATTGCCAAGTACATGTATAAGTTTAGCAAAAATTAAAATTTCTGCATAGCTTGTTATGTACCTTGTTAAGCAATTTACTTCTAATGTCAATTATTTTTCTTTAAAATAAATTACCTGTATGTACAATTTAATTACATTAAGTTCACCAGTGATTTTTACTCAACAATTTACACAGGTGTGTTTTGTACCTGGTACTGGAGTGTCAAAACAAAGAAATTAAGTGTCAATTTTATTACATATTCAGCTACATATTAACACTACACTATGCACTAAATGCCATAACATAGTAAAACTAATAAGCACTAAATTCTTTTTTATTCTTATTTACATAATTGATACTAGAATACTTCAAAACACCAGTACACTACAATATATCTGTGAGACAGAATATCTTGGGTTTGGATTGATTGTTTGTTTTACGTCCCATCATTATGTGATTTCCTAATCGAAGGGTCCACCAACAAACGCGAGGAATCTGAAGTATCAACATGCTTGCGTGAATATGTACATAGATAATCAAGATCCGATCAGCTGATGGAAGGAAAACTCCACGAAATATCCTCTGCTCTCAGTTCTGACTCAACACTATCTAGTGATCCAGGCAACGTACATTCCATCAGAAAGGATATTCTCTTCCGCTGAACTAATTATGACTAAATTCAGTAACAGATTGTCTTTCTTTAGCGTTGATCAAATAATTTTTTTCAACAAGAACTCTATAATCATTTGTAATTATATGTATTTTAATGTCCTTTTTGTTTATTTGATAAATGAATAATTTTTTTTAAAAAATAAGTCGTTTATTAATTTCATCCCGCTCAAAGTTTTATAAATTATTAATCGTTACGAAAAGTACATACATGGGGGTAGATTTAACAAGTAACAATATCACACATTTGCATTTTTGCTGAGTACCCGGGTACTCGATCGGAAAGTCGTCTGATTAACTGATTGTTAAAAATTGACCGATTTGAAATCCCTAATGAGAACTAATTCAATTTGGCTACCCTTTTCTAGTTATATAGTGATTCAGTCAACCGTTGTATGTATATTTGATAATAATCGATTTGGTGAAACTGAAAATCTGGTTTTGCCTCACAAATGCTCGACAATTTTTAGTCATTTTTAAATGTTTGAATAATCATGTAACAAACTGTGTTTGAAAAGTGAAATATTATTTAGTAGAGGTTTTTTTTTTCTATTTCAGCTGCTTTGATTCAGCAATCCACCACTGTGAAAAAGAAGGATATCAGAAAGTTCTTGGATGGTATTTATGTGTCAGAGAAGACTACTGTTGTCCAAGAATAAATGTAACGATACAGAAATAAAGTCAAAAAAAGAAGTCCAACCTGTTTTCATTCAGTGTATCAAAATGCAGCCAAGGACAGTTTATTTTGTTCCTACAAAGGACCTGTCCTTACATGAGGATCAAAATAAAGGGCTGCAAAATTTAGGCCTATATTTGGCATTTACTGCCTTTGTATCGTGCCACACCTGCTGAGGGACGGGGCCTCCTATGACAAGCAAGGGGTACTAAGGACGTATTTTAACTCAGATTCCCACATGATAGAGCTTTCATATTTTATGTGTATTCCTTGTGATAAGACCTTTTTCTCTGTACAAAAGTTTAAGAAAACCTAACCAGATAAATACCTCCTGACCTACTTTTACACTTTGTGTGTAGATTTCTTTTTACAAGACCTTTCATTTTATATCATGATCTATAACATTGTGAACTTGACTTCTCCAAAACAGGAAGTTCGCGTTCTTCATCATATTGGTGTTAAGGCAACTCCATGTTGTGTGAATTCAAGTTCAGTTATGTAGTGACCCCTTGGGGTCAAAAAATGTCATGGCAATGAAGATAGGTGAACAACAGCAGGACCATCTAATTAGGGCGAGTGATGTGGCCCATGAACCTCTTGTTTTATATATATTTGTCAAAATTTCTAACGCCCCACTTTTATTTGTTGAAAATTGAAGAAACCGTTATGTTAATATTAATGTCCTTAAAAACATCGTCTGCTGTACATACCCTTTCATATCTGCGATTGAAAAAAATCGAGTTCAATGAGAAATTATTCGGCCGTGACCGCTTTTGTTGAAAAGCGTGAAGTACGAGTTCGACATGGTTTACGGGTGTGTTTTTCAAAACGGTTTTTTCCACGTGTTCTCTGTCTCAAGATCATCTTAAAAAACATAAAGTTTGGGAGAAAATGCGGCGCATGTCTACATAAAACCATACTAAGGTTCGTCCGGAAATTTAATCGAACCGGAAGTACAGATGACCTACCCCGAAGACCGAAACGTCGAGTGACGACACGCCAACAGGACAACTACATTAGGGTCTCGGTTAGCAACCTGAAAAAGTTTTAATAAATTTATTTAGCTTTTTCATTAATTTTTAAATGTTGGAAGAAAACAAAATGAACAAAGCGAAAAGAAACACACCTCCCGTGAACTGCGCCCGGTTTGGACCATGCCAACTGCTCTTGCGCGTTCTTGTGTAGACATGCGCCGCATTTTCTCCCAAACTTTATCTGTTTTTTAAGATGATCTTGAGACAGAGAACACGTGGAAAAAACCGTTTTGAAAAACACACCCGTAAACCATGTCGAACTCGTACTTCACGCTTTTCGACAAAAGCGGTCACGGCCGAATAATTTCTCATTGAACTCGATTTTTTTCAATCGCAGATATGAAAGGGTATGTACAGCAGACGATGTTTTTAAGGACATTAATATTAACATAACGGTTTCTTCAATTTTCAACAAATAAAAGTGGGGCGTTAGAAATTTTGACAAGTATAGATCTTGTATACTGTGACGTCTAATATATATATACACGCACACACACGCACAATAAAATGAAATTTTAATTAACAAGTCCAATTGGTTTGATGACGCAATTTGAACATTTATATGTATTGTACAATTTGATAAAACTATATAAAATACACTGTCAATCCGACAAAAATATTTCACTTGCAACTTGCTAAAAATTTGAAAAATCAAAGTAGTGATATGAAATTTCAATTGTAATGATAAATCTGTAAAATATTTATGAGAAATTCGTACGTCAGTAGTGGGTGGAAGATAACATTGTGATGAGTGATAAATCCTAAAAAGGAGCAGACTTGGGGCAAACATGGACACACCAGAGATTGAATCAGGTGCATAGGAGGAGTTAGCATCCGTTATTGACTGGTTACACTCTTCCAAGATTGCTCTTTTTTCGGATTTTCAGCATTTTGACTTGAGCGTCACTGAAGAGACATTATTTGTCGAAATGCGCATCTGGTGCATCAAATTGGTACCGTTTATATTTTATTTATTTTTTTTACCTAACGATAGGGGGTATTTGCATGAAACATCATTATCCTGTGAAATGCTGACTTCAAATGAGGCTGTTCAACCTATTTGTCAGAAGATTGCTTTGATTTAGAATTTGATCATACACTGAACATATGGTGAATTGAATCAGGCATTATATGCAAATGATAATGGAATATTTCTACATAGATTTGGGAAGTTGACGATGGAGAAGCTGAAGGCATAACATTTTGTTGTTAGTTTCCGTTGACATCTTTGTTCAATATTCCCATGGGGATTCAGGTTAGAATACTAGTAATTCCTCTGTACTTGTCCTAAGAGGCGACTAAATTGGCGGTCCATCGGAGAGACTGCAAAAACCGAGGCCCTATGTCACAGCAAATGAGGCACGATATGTATCCTTCCTTGCTCAAAGGCCGTAAGCGCCGAGCATAGGCCTAAATTTTGCAGCCCTACACTGGCAGTGGTGACGTGACATTGTGACTGAAAGATTATCGAGAGGGACTTAAAACATGTTCAATAAAATATTCAAATATGAAGCAGATGTGGAAGACTGGTATCTTATTTCAAGTTAATAATGTCGAGTCGATAGTTGAATGAAAATAGAATGTCATGGGAATTATATCTAAATGTTGAATTGAAGGCCACAGCAAGGTTTTTTTTTAATCTTTTTGTCTAGGAGCTTTTGAATTAATTCTACCTCATAAGAGTATACAAGTAGATCGGCTGATAATGGAGTACAATTCGTGCATATGGGAATTCCAAAAGACTGTTGGATGACGTAATCAACAAAGACCATTTAGATTTCATCAATGGGGAACTCGAGCACATTTTTGATATCGGCTTTGAGTACTTCTGCGTAGAATCAGAGTAGTTTTTAACAAAGTAATTTTTTTCAATGACTGATCACAAGAGTATTTTTATGTTTCATTTTTATTGAAAAAGCAATTGTCTATGATGTTAGAATGTCTTGTCCCCAACTGATCGTGAAGAATGATCTTGTAAAGCGTTGAAAAGTCATGTTTTGATTCTGTTGATGTTGGAAAACTTCTGCGATTTGAAACTGATTTACCATTTTTAAAGGTTCTCTAAATTTTTATTTATAGAATCCACATTTGATATGCACGAATTTCTTGCATATGTTGTTTTACAATGCGTCTTAAGTTTCTCATAACAGTTAACATTTCTGTGAGAAATAAAGATGGGGGCGTGGTAGAACATTTACTGGATGCAGCAATGTATCTGTGAAGTTTAGTACGGTAATTCAATTTATTAGTCCCACTGACTGGGGATATTAAATGTGTTTTAACACTGGAGCATGGTATGAAAAATTTCGTCTTTTAAAGAGGAACTTGAGTATAATTAAATTGGATTATTAAATGTGTAATTAAAGCCAAATAGGCAAAAATAGTTGTAATATAGATACTTTTGCTACAAGCTTTGTCAGCTGGAACCAGTACATATTCCTCTTGTAAACTATTAAATTCTTTTATATCCTCCCTATGGTTTACTAAACAAAGAAGGATCGATGGAACACATTTTTGTTTTAATGTGTGTAATATAAGATTTTAATATTCTTCTTAACTACTCTTTATCCATTCTGACAAGGATTAAGTATTTAGTACATCGTCCTGCATAATCTTCAACAGAATTCATTACAGAGACGAAGTTCTGTAGCCAAGTTTGAAAGATCTCGACACCTGAATTTCGGGTCTTTTGAAATAGGTGACTTCAGGTCGTCATTTTCAACGATATCGACACTACCAGTAATGACCTGTATAGCTGGAATATAGTGGAAAGAAGAACCTGTTGGAGGATTTTGTACCTGATGGTCTATTTTTAGGCACTGTATAATTTGTTTATAATGAATATGAAAAAGCTTGGATGCATAAGTAGAAGTATACTTGTAGGAAATACTGGATGTAGACTGTATCGTGGCTAACTTATGGTGCCATTTTACATTTTGTCGTCTTTTCGTTGTTTCGAGGCGAAAAGACGACAAAACGATAAATAACGAAAAGACGACAAAATAAAAAAGGTGACAAAATATAGGCGAAAAGACGACCAAAATACCCCTATGTTTTGTCGTCTTTTCGCTTGGCGTTTTGTCATCTTTTCGAGGTGAAAAGACGACAGAAAGGTAATTAGCTACTTTTTGCCTCGAACTAAAGAAAATAACGAATAGACGACAGAATGCAAGCGAAACGACGACAAAAACAATTTTAAAAAAATAAAAAAATAAAAACACCCGCAAATTGTATCAGGTTACATTTCGTTGTGATTCCATTATTACATGCACAGTCCAAAATATTTTATTATACAGGGTGTCCGAAAAAAAAGGTCAACACTTTCATTCTTTTGGAATGCTGATTTAATGTGGAATAATTTATATCAAAATATGTCCACATATAAAATAAAGATGTAAATTAATATATAAAATAATACAAGTTTAACAGTACCGAGTACCTTTCATCCGTTTCCCTTCTCTAAATAGCACTTTGAAATTATTGATAGCATTTTGACATATTTCTTCATTGATCTTGACTTCCCGTTTGAAAAGCATTTTTGTGTTCACTCGCTTTGGTCTGTAAACAGAAGACTTAAGGTACCCACAGAGAAAGTAATCGCACGGGTTCAAATCAGGACTTCCACAATCCTTCACTTCAGGGTATCGTCGGGGAATCACCTTGTCACTGAAGATTTCATTGAGATAATCTAAAACAATATTAGATGTATGTGCTGTTGCTCCATCTTGCATGAACCAGACATTTTGCATATTTGCTGTTCGCTTTCGAAGTGCGGGAACAAATTTATTTTTCAAAAGTGGCGGGTAGCGTTGCGAGTTCACAGTGTCCGTAAACACACACGGACCAATCACTCTATGTGACGACCTAGCACACCAAACCGTTAATTTTTCACTGTGCAGTGGTCTCTCCGTGTAACAATGAGGCTGTTCATTTCCCCCGGAATCTTATGTTTTGTTTGGGTATATGGCCAGATAGGAGGAAATGTGATTCGTCTACAAGCCAAACATTTTGAAATGCGTCTGCGTAATTGTCAGCAACGTACAAAAATCCAGTCTGTGAACCTGATCCGAGATACTCAAACTCTGAATTATCTCAATTTTATATGGAAAAAGTTTGAGGTCCTTCCTAAATATATCATGAACACAAGTTTTAGAAATTCCAGTCTCTGAGGAGGAACGTCTAACTGATTTCTCTGGACTGTTAGAAAGCATTTCTCGAAGAGTACTCACATTTTCGTCGCTCCGACTTGACTCGGCCGACCTGCTTTTGGAGCATCTGCTACTGATCCTTGTCGTTCGAATTTACATATAATCTTGTAGACATGTTTGCTTCTTACATTACAGTTCTTGAAATAGGATCTAAACTTTCGCTGAACGTCTGTAACGCATTTCGTTTCATAAAATTGCTTGACGATAAAAATACGCTGATCCGACATGAGTCGCGCCATATTGAAATAACGTTTAATTTGAATGATGTCATAGTGTCGGAATGTCATAATTTTTGGCGCATTATTTTTACAAATAGTAAAAACTTTCATTTGAGACCTTTCGAATGATATGAATTTCATAAAAATAGCATGATATTCAGCGAAGTTATTAAAATGTTAAAATGTTACCTTTCTTTTCGGACACCCTGTATAAGGGAATAATTTATATAGTTGAAAATATAGTGCAGCTGTTTTCTCTTCACAATTGTGCTTTACGTAACAGGTGTGTGTGTGTGTGTGTGTGTGTGTGTGTGTGTGTGTGTGTGTGTGTGTGTGTGTGAGAGAGAGAGAGAGAGAGAGAGAGAGAGAGAGTCCTACTTCGATGCGCAATGATATTTAACAGAAGGAAAGTAAAATAATCACTGGTGTAAGTGTTAGCTTATAAGCATTCAAAAAATTTAATTATTTTAAAATTTTGTATCGACAATATATGGAAACTTGGAGGAGTGACGTCGTTGCTTATATCTGAATTCATCATTAGAAATTTAAAAATATATCAATTTGGAGTTTGGTTATAAAAATATTTATCTGTAAATTAATAAAAGTTTATCAAATTGCAGGAAGCAATTCATTCTTCATATCAAGTCATACAGGCAAGTAGCATCGTGGGGTTTTATTTAAATAGGGGAGGGGATAGCCGGGGTTCACTTCACAGTTGCATTATAATTCTTGACAAGCAAGGAAAAAAATGGATCGGGGTACATCTGCCCAAATTTCAATATCCTAGAAGGAGAGAAGGGAGGCGAAAGTTGGTTCACTAAATGTATTCTTCAATTCAGCACTTCAGACATCAACTACCATTTATTACTACTTTGGAAAAAAAAAGGTAAATTGTAAAAAGGGGACCGATCACACCCCCCCACCCCCACCCCCACCCCCCGCTGTCCACCCCAACTTCCTGTTGCAACGTATCTTGTATAACGTTTTTACAAAAAGATTTCTTCAGTAGAATTCAAGTATCTGAGCACCAGAATTTGATTTTAGATGCTTCCTTCTTCGTAGATGTAATTGATAATTATCCACGACAGACAGCACATTTCATACTGATGTCCTAAAAAAACTAGACAGCAAAATTAATAGGTAAACCAATAATCTGTGATCTCCATTCGTATATACGGACATTGTTATAAAACTCGGATTGACATATAGGTCCGTTTGAATTAGGTGGGTGTTCTAATTTATGTAATTTGTAAAATCGTATGACTTTTTGAAAAACACATGTCACTATAATTATTTAGATTATTTACTGAAGCGTACTAAATCGTTCCTCTATGTACAATACAAACCCTGGTACAAATAGAAAATCCATCTAATATGGCGCATAAGCAGAGAAATATAGGACACTGAGAATTCTACAATATATTTAAATCTTCAAGTCAGCTCAAATGTTTACTTCTGTCGACTTTTCGTTATTTGGGGCGGAAAGTATCTATTCATGGTTTTGTCGTATTTTCGTTATTTCGAGGCGAAAAGTCGCTCATTATCGTTTTGTCGTCTTCTCGCCTGTCTTTTCTTTTTTATTTTTTTTTTATTTTGGGGTCTTCAACTCCCCTTTTGGACGGAAAAGGTAAAAATTTGGGTCGCCACCTCATTTGAAAATTTTCTAGATCCGCCCCTGTCTAATTTTGCAAATGTTACAGAATTTCCCCATCTTTAATTTGTTTTGGTAAAGTATACATCGATAGAGTGCATGGCTACTTGTACAGTGAGTGGTAAGAATTTATTTGATTCATGTAATAGTTATTGTGATTAACGTATGTGTACTTAAAAAATAATACACACCATGTGCTTTCGGTTTTATCGTGGAATAGATATTGACCAACGAAGCACTTGAATTAAAAATAGGAAAAGACTAAATAATAATGTGGAGGAAGTAAATAATATAAATAGGGATTTGTGTGTACAGCTATAGATGTCATGTCAGATACAAACCATAAAATCTCAACTTTGTGAACTGAAGGGGTTTTCTGTGAGCAAAAGAACTGGAGGGAAATTTCACTCCTATCTTCAAAGGTTTGGGCAATATCAATTTTCCTGTAGTGTTATAGTGTGCACTGCCTAGTAAATCTAGTGAATTACCCCACTCTAGACAGATTCAGAGGTATTTGTGTTCTCAGAATGATTCGATATATTTACATTTCCAATGTCTTTGCCTTTGATCTTTTCTCTTTTAAATTTAGTACGTATACATTTTCACTTAGATAAGATAAAAACTAGATCATTGATGCTATAGTTATGTTGGCCTATATATACCAGAGGCGGATCCAGAAATTGAATTTGGGGGAGAGGACAACTTCATGAGTCAGGAGGTCTGGGGGTCGCCTAAAGGCGGTGTGGACACACGGGGCAAAGCCTCTGAAAGCTCATAGATTTTATAGGGCTTTATATATCTCCTAAGTAGTCATTTTTAATATATATATATATATATATTATTATTATTATTATTTTAATGAAATGCAAGTTCTCCCAATAAAAGTGACAATATGATCTCTTAGTGAAAAAAAAATGATTGTTTATTTTCACACACACACACACACACACACACACACACATATATATATATATATAATTTGTGAAACAATATACTGTCACAATCGCTGGGAGAGGGGGATCAGAAAATGAGCCAGAAAAAGCGGTATACCTATGGAAAGCCAACGGGTTCAAATTTCTATCCCTGTAACTGTGTATTTGTAACTATGTAATGTACGTTCAATGTCAATGTAGAAATGTTCACTTTAAATGTAGAAATGTTGAACGTAAGTGTAGAAATGTTAAATGTAATTGTATAAATGTTAAATCTGTTGTACATATTACGAGGGATGTTCTACATGTAATGTGTATTGCACCACAACATGATAACGCTTTGCACGACTTTGTGGATGATGATACTCTTGAAAAGCGCTATTCAATACCTTTCCAATAGTATAAACACCAGCCTTCAGTTCCACATGGTTTTAAACTTATAGTCATTTAAATAGAGCCAGTTGTTGACCACTGTTTAAAAATGGTTGGGAAACGGGTTAGGAATATTGAAGATATTGGAGCTTATATAAAGTTCGCACAATTTCTACTGAATTGGGGGAAGTTTATGGGTCTGATAAGGTATCTTATGAGACAGTTCGTAGGTGATGAAAGAATTTTCTGACTGGCACAGAATCCGTCAAAGATGCAGAAAAATCTGGCCGACTTGTGACTGTAACAGGTAAGGCAAATGTCTCAAAAGTCAGGGAAATAATTGAAAGTGATGACAGGCACACGATTCGTGATACTGCCAAAACTGTCGGCATATCGCTATCGCGGGTGCATTTCACTTTGAAGCGTATATTGAAAGTATGAAAGATTTCTGCAAGATTGATACCGCATATATTGACAGATGACAAAAAACGGGAAAGAGTACAAACCGCTAAGCAATTGCTCAAAATGTTTCTCAAATTCAATCAAAGACAATTTCCAAACATTGTTACTGGTGACGAAACATGGGTTCACTATTTCAAACCAGTAAGAAAAATTGGAAACAAAATATGGCTAACTAAACATGGTAGAAAGCCTGTAGTTGGCAGCAAACCCCCCCCCACCCAACAAAAAAACAACCAACCAAACAAACAAACAAACAAACAAAAAACCATAAGCACAAAGAAGTTTCTTTATTGCATATTCTTCTCATGTGATGGTATAGCCGTACAAATCCCTGTGCCGAGGGGCAAAGGTATAGTAAAAATGCTCAAGAAATATAACCATAAACGATGCCCTGTGTCAGAATTAAGGCTTGTTCGTCTTACTTTATGATAATGCTCCATCACATACAGCTGAGCTTGTGAAACAATTTTTGAAGTCATCGAAGGCTACGCTCTTGCCACACTCACCATACTCTCCATATCTAGCCCCATGTGACTTTTTCCTTTTCCAAAACTTAAAAAGTTTTTATCTGGTCGTCGTTACAAGTCCTGACAAGCTCAGCCATCAGTCAGTGCCACAGAGGTCTACCTAAATCAATGTACCGTGACGCATTTCAAAAATGGATTCAGAGATTGAAATTATGTATTTCAAACCGCGGAGAATACTTTGAAGGGATGCAATGTTGATTCCACTATTTGAGTTGAATGCTTTTGAGATATCATACAATACACATTACATATCGAACAATCTTCGTACATTAATGCAATGCCAATCCACTGGGTTGGAATGAACGACTATGTAAATGTTGTACGCAGTGTCAATGTTTGACAGAAATGCGTATTCAAAACTTCTAAGTTGGTAGTGTGTAATTGATTGATTGTTTTATATTGTTTAACGTCCCTATCGAGAATCTTTCACTGATATGGATACGTCACCATTGCCGATGAAGGGCTGCAAAATTTACGCTTATGGCCTTTGAGCAGGGAGGGATCTTTATCGTGCCACACCTGCTGTGACACGGGACCTCGGTTTATGAGATCTCATACGGAGGACCACCCCATTTAGTTGCCTCTTACGACAAGCTAGGGGTACTGAGAATTTATTCTAACCCGGATCCCCGAGGGGGTAATTTTTTCTCTGATAAATATAAATGAAAAAAAGTATAGTAAATCCAACAGCTGTTCTAATAACTTTAGAAAATGAATATACCTGGTGGTAACCAATGTTTATATAATTCGAAAAGTGTCACGTGTAACATGTCACTCCGTTATTCGTTCTATGTAAATCAACATCTTTAAGCTGTAGTGCTTCATAAGGACGACAGGGGGCTTGTGATGTATCAGAAACGTACTATAACATTTTGGAGCTCCTCTAGGTTTATATGCTAGAATATTTTCCATTCTGCACTGTGGTACATTCAACCACATCTTTGTGATAAATATTAATAATAATTATATATGTATAATATATATTTGATTTACTACTTTAGAGTAAGTGTACTGAATATAAAATAATTCAGTATTGTGATGTTCAGCAAGTTTCTGAAGATAGCTGTAGTATTCTACAGCATCATGAGCACTGAAACTGCACTCAAGAATATATTTTTCTGAAACTGCACCCAAGAATATATTTTACTGAATCTGCTTCCAAGAATATTATCTAGAATAGGCTGGGACTGAGGTATAGCGTATATGTCTTCTACGAAAAACGAATAAAATTTTAGCAGTTGATTGACACAGGATTCCAACAGCTTGAAAAGCCTGATGGACACATCTAAGGAAAAAGTAAATGAAAACTGCGAACAGAAGATATCTGAAGAGGCCATTCAAGGATGTAAACCTTTGCATACTGAAGTGGTGAGATTATACACACATTATTTTAATTATTCAAATATACGTATTACAGGGGAAAAAAAAAGAAAAGAAAAAAAAAGGTTATACATAAGTTCACATCACTGGAATAAAATGACCACGTGTTTTCTGCTTTATTTTTCAAGGTGCAACACACGATCGATAAAAGGTCAACTACAAATGTGAAAGGCCAAACGTAATATACACATTCTTTTAATATTCTGTACATGCTTAATGTATATTTTTTCATATGGATAAAGTTGAAATTTTGCGTGTACAAACTATTTCAATTGATGCATAGAATTATTTTTCAGCGCGTGTCAAGGGGGCGAGGAAGCCGTGTCAGTGCCCGTCAAATGGTTGCAGAAAATCAGACGAAACCTGTGTAGAGCGTTTCCGGATTTTCAAGGAAACAATACTGAGGTTCAATATATTCAGTATGATATCGCAGTGTTGTCCGAGAGAATAGAAAGTGATATGAAGAAACTCAAAGATCTTAAGTTTGAAAACATGAGGTATTTGAAAATCTTTGACAGCTAAGTGTGATCTCTTAACGTTTTTAGCAAGGCATTTCATAAATTGTATCAATACATATGTAGTTCTTTCAAAAGACAGACAATATTTTGATGAAAATGTAAATGTATTTTGTTGCACCGAGATAAGATTGTATCGAGCTTTTCATTTAGTCAAGGTATGAAGTTGGCATCGATGAAGGAGGAAAATGACAAGTTAAAAACAGAATGTAAAGTGTGAGTATGGCATACAAGGGCTGATTGATATATTGTGAGCCTCATATGTAAGGGTTTAAATTTTGGCGGACATATTGCATTATTTTTCAACATATCCCCTTCAGTATTTATACACTTTTGCCAGCCATGTTTAAGAACCTCAATGCTACGTTTAAAGAAGTAATTTTCTTGACCGTTCAGAAAGTCCTTCACTACATATATGAAATTATCACCTGACTAAAAGTGTTACCAGAAATGGCCATTTTCAGTTTTGGAAATAGATGATATTCTTGTGGAGTGAGATCAGGTAAATAAGGCGGATGCTCAATCAATTTAAAGCCAAAATCGTTAATCGCAGCCATGGCAACGACAGACTTGTGAACAGGGGCATTGTCCTGAGTTTTCCGCGGCGCTTGAGTTTAAGATTTCCCCGTAACTGCCTCAGAAGTGTTGCATGGTATGAGCCATTGATTGTTTATCCCTTAAGGAGATGATTTACCATCAGAATACCATCAGCATCCACGAAAACTGAGGCCATAACCTTTCTTGCTGGTGTGACAGCCTTTGCCTTCTTTGACAGAGGTGAACCAGGGTGCTTCCATTGTATAGATTGTTGTTTGGCCTCTGGGATGAAATGATGGACCCACGATTTATCCATAGTAACAAATCTCTGAAGAAAGTTAGCAGGATCTACCTCTAAAAAGTTTAGATTAGCACGCGACAAAGTGCGCCAGGTGTGCTTCTGATCAACTGTCACAAGTCTTGGTAGCCGATGGGCTGAAAGCTTTCTCATTGCAAGATCCTCTGTCAGAATGGAATATACTCTTTCATGTGAAATGCCAATTGTAATGGCTATATATCTTTTTTTAACTTGTCTGTCAGTCATAACAGTATCATATGGACTTAATTGACTATTTCTAGGATTGCAACAATGACAGGCCTTCCAGAACGGAGGTCATCCTCAAGGCTCTGCCTGCCGCGTTTAAATTCCTCCACCCACACTTATTTTTACTGTAGTATATGTAGGGACATCTTCCCCTAGTGTTACTACCATATCAGCATGGATATCTATAGGTGCTAAACCTTTCTTATGCAAAGATTGGATTACTACAGTAACTTTTTCACCCATTTTGTTCATTTTGCAAAAGTCACTTGCCTTGTTTAATTTAGAGTGCTACCTAGTCGATATAAACTGACTAAATGACACCAGTCTTTGGGTACACGGCCTTAAATAGTCTGGGAATAGTAGGATTGAATAAGGACATCGATACTAACCTCCTTCAATACAAGTCTCGCAACATATCAATCAGCCATTGTACTGCATAAATCATGCAGATAATTTGTAAAATAACTGATCGATTATCCCCTCTAAAATAGCCCTGTGGTATTTAATAAGCTGTTTAAAGTTTTCTACATCTTGATGAAAAGGGTGAAGATAACGAACAGAGATCAATCTCTAAATCTCTCTAAATCTTATAAAGAGTACGAACGTGAGAGCAGGGCAGACACGGTCCGCTGGAAACACACCAGAGGTGGGATCAGGTGACTAGGAGGAGTAAGCATACCCTGTTGACCGATCATATTCACCATGAGCTCCTTGTCGTGATCATATAAAAGGACTAATCCATAGTAAAATGAATTTGTAAAGAACGACTTGACGATTGGTATGAAATACGTCTGACAGCACGAAATTAACATAATGACAGGTTGTATTTACAAATAAAATTATTATAACTATTACAAAATTGCAGAATAATGACTTTAAACGACACAGTTTAAACTCCTATTACATCAACCTATTTGTCAGTGAATTGCCTCGGTTTAAGAATCGATCATATGCAGAACCTGCTCTCGTGTATCGAATCAGTTGAAAAACATACCGGAAAATACCAAATGCAAGTGGTAATAGAATATAACTACATAAATATGGGTTTATCTTGAATTTGATTTGAGTTTTACCCCTGGTATATTACACACACACACACACACACACACACACACACACACACACACACACACACACACACATATATATATATATATATATATATATATATATATATATATATATATATATATAATTATTTTATAGAATGAAGCAAGAAATTGATTCCAAAGATTTAGAAATACTGCAGATCAAATCAGATCATTCCACGTACACTGGAAAGTACGGCACTTTAAGAGGGGATGCGAAAAAGGAAGTGCAGAGGCTCAGAAAAGAAATGGACGATTTGAGGCATAAACTGGGACATATCAATGATGAGAAAAACTACTGGCTTCGGAGGTAATTCTTAATTGTTTTGGCTGACTATCTGCATTAATGGTGAAGTGGTACAAATAAATAGAGTCATTGAAAGTGGAAACTTGAGGTAATTATCGTATTGAAATACAGAAATTTTTTTTCGCTTGTCGGTCTGGTTTTGTTTTTGTTTGTTCATTCGCTTTATGTCCCTTTATAATTTTTTAATTTTTATTGAAACTTCACAAGCTCTAGGTGATATGCAACAATTTTTGATCTATATATGGTGCTCAGGGCAGTAGCAGTGAGGACTTGTGTTAATCGTATCAATGCCTACCGCAACATGGGACTTCCGTTTTTACGGTCATATTCAAAAGACCCATGTCTTTCTCTTCTAAAATGTCGAGCCTGTTAAGTAAAGACTCCTTGTACGCTTTACGTGTCATATTTTTTATATGAATAGTTGATAAGCACGCATGTCTTGTGTCCTTTGATCTATACAGTGAATTTTCTTTTCCGTTGAAAAATCATGGGAATTCCTATGACAAAACCATTATTCCTTGATAGATTCCTTTTGGTTTTTGAAGCTCACAAATAAGATTTGTGATAATGGTTCTGTGCTGTATGGGCATTAATTAATAAGCCATGATAACTTGTATTTACATTCAATATGTATGAATTAAAGTATGAAATCTGTATGAGATAATTATAGTACTTTGAATTTTGTTGATATTTCTTGATTTACCATTGAAAAGCTATTGAAATTCTTTTGCAAGAATAAGTGAAATAGCTGGAAGCAAAATGACAGAAGGCAACGCTCAAATAACAGACTTAAGCGACCCCAACCGCCCAATCAAATTGGCCGAGAGGTTTGGAGAGCTGTATGATGCGTGTTGGACAGATGTTTTTGAGGAATTCATGATCCATCACACCGAAGGCACAGAGGAGGAGGAAAAGAAAGCCATAGATGGATTGAAGTGTTTGTTGCAGGTACATCTAAACATCCATCACATTTGTTTTGATAATCAGAAATAAAGAGTGGTGCTGGTTGTCACTGGCGTCGGAAGCAGTATAAGAGTGATAAGTGGTGGTGGTGGTGGTGGTGGGGTTAAGACAGGGGTCACCTTTAGGTAACGCTCTGGTGAGGCCAAGACGGAATCCTCTAAAACACACCGTGGAGTTTTTTCCTTCGCTATGCGTTATTTTTCAGTAAAGTTCATGGATACTCATGTGTTTTGATACAATTATACTACGGGTAGGATTAAGATGATTTTTTTCTTCTGGTTCTGTTAGCTTTCTTTCCCCTGACTAAGATTTATTGCAGACATTTAGAAGGCATTCGTATATAATCACGTAAACTGTAAGTGGTGGGAATTCAGAGTGGACAAGTCCCGGGGTGGAGGCGGCTTGGATTTAGTGTAGTTTGATATTTTGCATGTGTTGGTTGTTTCTTTCTTTGTTTAATATTTTAGCCATTTGCATATCACCCGTTGATGTCAAGTAAAATGTGATTGGTCTAATTGGTGCCAGAAAGCTGACGCTCACACATCCTTGGAGGGCACTCCTAGATTTTTTTTTCTTTAAGCAAATATTGAATGGACTTCTCACCTGAGCTGAAAGCCCAAATGAGCTTTTCTGATCACCCGTTGATGTCGTCCATCTGTCTGTCTGTAAACTTTTCACATTTTCGACTTCTTCAGAGCCACTGGACCAATTTTAACCAAATTTGACAGTAAGCATCCTTGGGTGAAGGGGATTCATGTTCCTTCAAATGAAGAGCAACGTCCTTTTTCAAGGGGAGATAATAGCGAAATAGCAATTATGTACTGACAAATTTTGAAAATCTTCTGCTACAGAATCACTTGACCAATTTCAATCAAACTTGGTACAAATCATTCTTGGGTGAAAGAATTCAATTTTTTTTTCAAATGAAGGGCCATGCTCTCGTCAAAAGGTAGATAATCACAAAAATGCAAAAATAGAGTGAGGTCATTCAAAAATCTTCTCAAGAAGCACTGTGGCAGTACAGTTCAAATTTACGTGGAAGCTTCCCGACATAGTGCAGATTCATACTGATTAAAATCATGCCCCCCCCCCCCCCCTCGAGAATAGAGTAGGCCAAAAATTGGGGATCAAATTTTCAAATGCAGAAATGTTAATAATTTTTTTTAGATAATTTCTTCTCCAGAACCACTCGGCCAATTTCAATCAAACTTGGTAAAAATCATTCTTGGGTAAAGGGGATTACCATTTTTGCAAATGAAGAGCCATGTCTCCTTCAAAGAGGAGATAATCACAAAAATACAAAGATAGGGTGGGGTCATTTAAAATTCTTCTTCTTAAAACCAATTAGCCAAAAAGTTCAAACTTGCAAGGAAGCTTCCTGATATAGTTCAATTCAAATTTGATAAAACCATGTCCCCCAGTGGTAGGGTGGCGTCAAAATAGAGGATCTAAGTTTTACATGCGAAAATATAGGAAAAAATCTTCTCAAGAACCACTTGGCCAGAAAAGTTCAAATTTACACGTAAGCTTCCTGATATAATGCAGATTCAAATTTTTGAAAACCATGGCCCCCAGGGGTAGGGTGGGGGCCACAATAGGGGATTACGGTTTTAAATGCGAAAAATTTTCTACTCCAGAACCACTTGGCCAATTTCAATCAAACTCAGTAAAAATCATCCTTGGGTGAAAGGAATTCACGTTTGTTCAATTGAAGAGCCATGTCCCCTTCAAAGAGGAGATAATCACAAAAATGCAAAAATAGGGTTGGGTCATTTAAAAAAATTTGTTCTCAAGAACCACTTGGCCAGAAAAGATCAAATTTACATTGAAGCTTCTTGACATAGTGTAGATTCATATTGATAAATTCATGGCCCTCGGGGGTAGGATGGGGCCACACTAGGGGATCATATTTTTACATGTAAAAATATAGGAAAACGTCTTTAAAAATCTCCTTCTCACGAACCACGTAGCCAGAAAACTTCAAGTTTACATGGCAGCTCTCTGACATAGTGCAGATTCAATTTTGTTAAAACCATGGTCCAGGTGTGTAGGGTGGGGCTACAGTATGATATATTTTACATGCAAATAAATAGGGAAAATCTTTAAATGTGAGTCAAGGTGACTCAGGTTAGTGTTGTGACCCATGAACCTCTTGTTGTGTTTAAGTAATGGTACATTTCAGTAGCATAACAGGGAAACTGCATGACACCATTGTACCTATATGAAAACGTCTATAGTGTACAACACAATATATACTATCCATTTGAACTATAAATATACTCTGCAAAAAAAGAAACGCATAATGGGTTTTTTAAGATTTTAGTAGATGTATTTTGGATTATGATTTTACAATAAAAAATGTAGATATTCACTAGAATTGTTTCAATTGAAAAAAATTACAGTCCAAACCTTAGATATTGGTGAAAAAAAAGTCAGATCATCACAGTTAAGAACACTTCCTGTCACGTTTAAGTTAGTACCGTGTATGACCACCTCGAGCTGCCAACACAGTTCTGCATCTCCTTGGCATAGAGTCAATCAATGTTCTTACGTTATTGCGTGGAATTGTTCGCCATTCCTGTTGTAACATTTGACGGAGCTGATCGACGGTCTGAGGCGGAGGTTGGCGCAGGCGCACACGTTTATCCAGTTGGTCCCATAAGTGTTCAATCGGATTCAAATCCGGTGATTTGGAAGGCCATGGTAGCACATTAATGTTGTTCTGCTGAAGGTAATCAATTGTTAAGCGGGCTGTGTGAGGCCTAGCATTGTCATGTTGGAATAACTCCCTCTGTCGGTCAATTACGCGCATAAGGTGAGGTTGGAGAATTTCGTCTCTGTACCTTTGAGCCGTTAAATTGCCCGGGACATGTACCAGTTCTGTTTTACGGTCATTAGAGATCGCCGCCCACATCATGACGCTACCTCCACCGAAGCTATCCACTTCTTGGACACACGAGGAAGAGAAACGTTCATTCCTGCGCCGGTATACACGGATTCTTCCATCACGTTTCTGTAGCAGAAAACGGGACTCATCGCTGAACCAGATTCTACGCCAGTTGGGGAATGTCCAGCCCCTCAATCTGTTGCACCATCGGACTCTTTCTCGTCTGTGTAACGGTGTCAAAACTGCTCCAAAATACGGTCTTCTAGGTCTAATGCCATATTGTCGAAGTCGGTTGCGGACTGTCTGCGAGCTGATTCTTCTCAATCCAGGTATTTCGACTGCAGTAGCTGTTGCAGCAACGGTTCGATTCCGTAGATGAAAGACCCGGATGTAGCGATCTTGTCCAGGAGTCGTAATGCGAGGTCGCCCACTCCTCGGTCGGTCATTAGTAGAGCCAGTCTGCTGGAATCTGTTCCACAGCCGAGAAACTGTGCTCTGATTTACGTTTTCAGTTCGTGCAATCTCACTTTGGGATACTCCGGCCTGGAGACGGCCAATGACGATATTTCGAGTAGCAGGATCCAACCTTGGCATGGCAGCATTTTAACGTTATGATGAATTCAAGCTTCAAACTTCGTCCTTTTATACGCTTTAATGTAGTGGTTGAATTAAGCACAAAGTTCTCGTGAAAAACGTAAGCCAAATTCCATGGCGATAGAGGTGATGTGCAATTTTAGAGAGTCGCCGAGCTAATTTGGCAGAGAGCCAAATCAAATGAACAGACCTTTAAAGTTTCATACTTACCTGTAAAAAATCAATTACTCAATTGACCATTTCAGTTTACCTGGTAAAATACATAATTTGCATTTTTAAAATTTCAAAAGGGCTATGCGTTTCTTTTTTTGCAGAGTATAGTATGTTGTCCTACTAGATTTATACATGCAATTGATTACTTGTGTTTAAAACTGAATATATCATTATAATACATAATCTTTTAAGTAAATGCCTTCTTCACCCTCTTCTCTTTTTCTGTTTTTGTAATTTTTAAAAAAAAATTTAAATCGTGCTATAACACGATCCGACAACTACTAGTATTTGCAACGTCACATCAGTATATTACAGTTTCAGTAGCTGAATTAACTCACCCTCATATCAATATAACACGGAATGGAGTGGAAACTTGGTCTATAAGCAGGAATATAATCAAATTTCTATAAACTCTTCCAAACTAAAATGTACATGCATTGTCCTGATTTATTTGTTTTAAGGATTGCCAGAATGTGTGTTACACCGTATCCAGTCAGATGGCAACGGACATTAAGGGAGCGATAATGCTACATCACGAGGTAAGAAGGTTCTTTAGATAAGTGTTGTTTTGATGCCATCAGTTTCTGTATTTTGTAAATCATTAATACCTTGTATTATAACGGTGATAAATAATATTTGTATTTCACGTTTTTGGATGATCGTAGAATATAACTGCAGCTCTGGATCATGAAATCAACAGTTTGGTGAAACTGGCGTCACAGAAAAATATTGACAAAATACAAGAAGTAAGTGAAGATTATCTTGGTAGACATTAGTCCAGTTTAGTGTTCTGCCACATTTTAATCAAATAATCCAATAAAAATTAAACCTCCCCCCCTCTCTCTCTCTCTCTCCCTCTCTCTCTCTCTCTCTCTCTCTCTCTCTCTATATATATATATATATATATATATTGATCCTTTTATAGAAAGTTTTAATGATATTTGCCTATAAAGACCGAATCACTAGTCTGTTATGCGTATGGACACAGTCGAACAATGGCGTCTGCACATCGGCTGCACGTGTGCAGCTTTGTTACCCATTCCCGTCTCAGACAACTTAAATGAGCCTAATGTGATGCCAAACAGTTAATCTAAATACCTCTAATGTGGTTAATATTACTAAACAAACACAAGAAATTAATCCAATTGTGGGATTTTTCAACATATTCTTCGTACAGTAATTGTACTTTCAATTTCTCGAAGTGATAACATTATCGACTGGCACCCATAGTGATTATACCTACGCTTTTAACATTCAGATAAATTTGAAAAGATATGAAATGTTTTAAAGTTCAGATTACACAACTTTGTTAATAATTTGAACACTGTCGAGCATGGCGTTTGCAGCTCGGTCGCACCTGTGTAGAATAAAAACAAAGCTTTATTGCCCATTTCTGTCTTAGACAACATAAACGAACCTCATTCGACGCCTAGAGTTGATCTTACATGTACCTCTAATATGGTTAATATTGCCAAACAAATACAAGGAAGTAATTTATATGCTTCTTCATTGAATAATTGTACTTTCAATTTCTCGAAGTGACAACATGGCCGACTTGAGCCTATTGTACCTATACGCTGTTTACAATTAGGTAAATTTGAAAAGATGTGAACTGTTTACAGTTCTAATTGTATAATTGTTGTTGATAATTTGATTTTATGATTTTTAAATGAGAGTAAATTAAAAATTTACGTAATTAATTGATATAGCATTGCGCACTCTTTTCTTTTACGATATAGCATCATATCTGTTGTTTCATGGCTGTTCCGTTAATCGCAACTTGCCCAAAGGACTAGACTGGAAATTTAATATACAGATAACAAATGCCCTTATTAAAAAAGGTTTTTAATAATGTAAATATAAGAAATGAATTATAATTTGTTTTTTTAAATAGACTACATCTTTCACAAAATAATAATTTTATTGCTTAAGAGATTTCGCGAAAGGGTGGTCAGTCCGCCTCCTTACATGTACATTTAATCTCGTATTTCTTCTCTTTGATCATGTTATATGAAATGATTGGTATACATGTATATCAATATATAACAAATCAAATTGTTAATTCATATGACATTTTAACAGAAATGCAAACAGGAAGTCATGACCAAAAGTACATCATGTGTGAAACAGATGACGTCAGCGAGCATTTTTATTGACGAATGTATCGATGTATGCTGGTTTATGGTAATTCAGAACCCTCCCCTAGCGTTTTACTACGCTGATGATGCGGAGGGACGGGAGTTCGATACAAAACGATTTCAGTTTTACACACAATCAGGGACAAAGTTGAAATATGTCGTGTGGCCAGCATTACTGTTACATAAGGACGGAAACCTTCTTCGTAAGGGAATAGCTCAGCCAGTCGACCAGAAGAAAAAGAAGAAAAATTGAAGGACCATTGTAGTTTCTCATATATTTTTAAAATTTGAAATGTAAATATAATTCGAAAAAGAAAAAAAAATCCACTAAATTATGAAAAAGAATTCAATTTAAAAACTAGTAAGGTACTAATTCATGGACATAGTCTTACGGCATTCATAATATATATTTAAGGTAAACAGTTAATATTATTGTAAAATCAACAGTGTTGTATTGTTGGGTTAAGAGCAAGGTAGAAGCATTTTCTCAATTACGCAGCCTGTAATTCAAATTAAACACTTCGCAGTTTTGTAGATTTGAAACCAGAAAGTTTGACCTCCTAAGAATATATTGTATTAACTTGAAGAATTCAGATTATTTAAAACGATACCAATTTTTTTTTTTTTTTTTTTTTTTTTTTTTTTTTTTTTTTTTTTTTTACAGTTTATTAAATAGGTTTCTACTAACAACTACTATTTGTTATATGTACATTGCGATTTTCATTTTCCTTTCGTACACTTTCAGTCTATCGACTGACTGACACAGAAGTGAAAAATAAATACTGTGTCAAATTATCACGCCGTGGGGTATCTGGGTTAGAATAGATCCTCAGTACCCCTTGCTTATCGTAAGAAGCGACTAAATGGGGCAGTCCTACGGATGAGACCGCATAAACCGAGGTCCCGTGTCGCAGCAGATGTGGCACGTTAAAGATCCCTCCCTGATCAAAGGCTATAAACGCCGAGGATAGGCCTAAATTTTGCAGCCCTTCATCGACAATGGTGACGTCTCCATATGAGTGAAAGATTCTTGAGAGGGACGTTAAACAATATACAATCAATCATCCAGATAGAAAAACTACGGAAGCCGGTAGGTGCCAAGGTGTATTGATTGATTGTTATTTTCCGCCACACTCAACAACGTTTCAGTTATCAGGTGGCTTCCAGTTTTTACTTGTGGAGGAGAGAACCCAGATATAATATAAAAAGACCGCCGACCTTCCGAAAGTAAACTGGCAAACTTTCTCGCATATATCGGCGAGAGCGAGAATCGAACCCGCACCGACTAGAGGTGAGAGGCCTTGTGATTTTGAGCGAAATGCTCTAACTACTCGTCCACGGAGGCCCCCATTGTGTCAAGGTATAGAATTGATATTAATTTAACTGGCGGCCGACACTCATTATCTGGCGGTCGCCATAAAATTTAACAGCCGGTCGCCACTTAATCTAATTGACGGTCGCTATAAAAATTAACTGTTGGCCGCCAGTTAAAATTTGTATCAAGATGACGACCGACACTTAACTGGCGGCCGCCACCTTAAGGTCATAGGGGACGAGTTTTAACAATCAACTTTATTACATAAACTCACCACAAATATGCCTTTTTAATAACTATATTATCTGAAAGGTACTCGGAAAAGAAAATAGTTTCCTTATTATCGTTCCTGATTCCCCGATTTTATGACAACTGGTGTCTTTGTCTTTCCTCTCTCTCTTTTTTCGAAAATCAAAAGGGCATAACTCGCGTAACCTCTCTCCAATATTTAGTAATACACATGTGTGTATGTGTTATACAATTAAGAGCATGATCGTTTGTCAATTGTGCTGTTAATTTACGAAGTTATATGAAAGTTTATGATATGAAATGTCACAGATTCATTCGTGCACGAGAAAATATTAATATTCTGCCTCTGATAAAGTCTTGAAATTTCATTGGCTGACACCTGTACTATACAATGAATAATGTCAATAAATCATAGACAGGATAAATTCTAAATTCGTTATGTAGACATGTAGAAGGGTAATACGGAAATATATGGCGTCTTTGAATTATATATATATATGGCGTCCTTGAAATAGAAAAAAAAAATTGTCACGGTTTGTGCCTCGCCCAATATGATTTTTGTTTCCAAGGACCCGTATATTTCCGTATTACATGTACCTCTCTAAGTCTACATAACTAATAATGTGTACTCGCTATACAAACGTACTAGGCACGTAGGACACCTCTCTAAGTCTACATAACTAATAATGTGTACTCGATATACAAACGTACTAGGCACGTAGGACACCTCTTTAAGTCTACATAACTAATAATGTGTACTCGATATACAAACGTACTAGGCACGTAGGACACCTCTCTAAGTCTACATAACTAATAATGTGTACTCGATATACAAACGTACTAGGCACGTAGGACACCTCTCTAAGTCTACATAACTAATAATGTGTACTCGATATACAAACATACTAGGTACGTAGGACACCTCTCTAAGTCTACATAACTAATAATGTGTACTCGATATACAAACGTACTAGGTACGTAGGACACCTCTCTAAGTCTACATAACTAATAATGTGTACTCGATATACAAACGTACTAGGTACGTAGGACACCTCTCTAAGTCTACATAACTAATAATGTGTACTCGATATACAAACGTACTAGGCACGTAGGACACCTCTCTAAGTCTACATAACTAATAATGTGTACTCGATATACAAATGTACTAGGCACGTAGGACACCTCTCTAAGTCTACATAACTAATAATGTGTACTCGATATACAAATGTACTAGGTACGTAGGACACCTCTCTAAGTCTACATAACTAATAATGTGTACTCGATATACAAATGTACTAGGCACGTAGGACACCTCTCTAAGTCTACATAACTAATAATGTGTACTCGATATACAAAGGTACTAGGTACGTAGGACACCTCTCTAAGTCTACATAACTAATAATGTGTACTCGATATACAAACGTACTAGGTACGTAGGACACCTCTCTAAGTCTACATAACTAATAATGTGTACTCGATATACAAACATACTAGGTACGTAGGACACCTCTCTAAGTCTACATAACTAATAATGTGTACTCGATATACAAACGTACTAGGTACGTAGGACACCTCTCTAAGTCTACATAACTAATAATGTGTACTCGATATACAAACGTACTAGGCACGTAGGACACCTCTCTAAGTCTACATAACTAATAATGTGTACTCGATATACAAACGTACTAGGTACGTAGGACACCTCTCTAAGTCTACATAACTAATAATGTGTACTCGATATACAAACGTACTAGGCACGTAGGACACCTCTCTAAGTCTACATAACTAATAATGTGTACTCGATATACAAATGTACTAGGCACGTAGGACACCTCTCTAAGTCTACATAACTAATAATGTGTACTCGATATACAAATGTACTAGGCACGTAGGACCAGGGGCTGTCCCTCCCATTTTATGACAACGTTCATTTTCCGTTACTGCTACATGCAAATTAAGTTATTTTTACATGCAAAGTTCAATACAATGGCAGATTGGCCCCACTCCAATCTAATGAATGGTAAGAATGTTACCTTGAATAAACTCCAATTTAGGAGTATGAAGTTTGGGCAAAGGAGATTTTTTTAGGCTTCCATTTAATAGCTTGTCTACAATTTTAGAAGACAGTCTCTCTCCCAGGTGTCCATACGATTTTAAACTCTTTAAAAAATAATCCTGAACCGCTATGTATAATTTAGGTTGCGACCACTAGTTAAATTAATTTTATACCCTGACACTTACCGACTTCTGTACATTTCACAGTGCAGTGTATTCGTTCATTGCGTCACATATGAAATATTGTGCATCCAAATTCACGGTTAAAGGAAGTCATATATATGTACTTTATATGGAAACAGCGTTTTCAGGATGTCTCTTGTCATTCTCTGAAGGCAGAAATATGAACTTTTTATCGTCTTGACCACAGCAGAAAAAAAAATGTTGATGAGTTCAACAGAAGTACAGTGTAGTCCTGTGTGCTAATGCTGCACATTCAATGTAATTCGTGTAAGTCGGAATTTCAAACTTCTCAGCCTCGACGTTACATTAGAAAAAGCAGATATAGGTTATTGCACCGTTGACTTTAGGATATAATAAATCATTTATCAAATCAATTACAATTTCGTTCGGATACTAGAGATTACCGTCATGAATCATAGTACCCAATAAAAGACAATATTGTCAAAAGAATATATATATATAGATTGTGACCAGATTCAGTTACACAAAAGATAGAAATAAAGAAATTACTAAATAATGGTAGAGTCGGTGAGTAGTTAACTGTTAGTTAAATCAACAATTATTTGTGCAACAGGGGCCTGTATATATGTATATCGGGACCCGCTTTAATGTAGCGGAAATAATAATGCCATACCGATAAAAATTCACTTACTAGGATTTATGATAATCTGGGAAATGTGGTTTAAAATGAAACATACTTGTTCCTGGAAGAAGGGGAAAAACCCACTAAATTATTTTTAGATTTATTAAACACGGAGTGAACATAGACACTGAGGGCATTTTGAGAGACCACGAAGGTGAGATATGAGTTGTAAGTGATTCTAGTGCAATTAGTATCTACTCATACATATACTGAACATGTTAGTGTTAAACTCTAATGAAAGGTTTTAACAAGGATCATAAAATATTTAGTTTCGTTTTAGAATTGGAGTTTTGCATGTCAGATCACAGGCACCTGAAGCATGAATACTACTATCTCTCCCCCTTTCCTGTTTTTTTTTTTTTATATTTGTATTGTCGCAAAAAAAAAAAAAAAAAAAAAAAATAAATAAAATAAAAATAAAAAATAGAAAAAAAATCATAAAGGGGGAGGAGAGTAGGATCCATATTTGACCATGCCTGTGGTCAGATATGGCAGAAAATGCTGTATGTAAGGGCAGTTCTTGTATGCGTGCTGAAATTGTTTGGCTTTATAATGTTGCGGTTTTTTTTAGATGTCTTCGATGGAAAAGGATCCAGTTCAACAGATTAGAGATTCTCTTTTATCATATTTCCCCTGCCCTTCTACAATCATGAAATCTCTTGATAAACATCTCGATGTTTTAAGAAGTATATACCAGGTTTATGGTTTGGTAAGAACCTTATTTATTTCCAGACGTGTGTGTAATATATAAGACTTTAAGGGGGGATAATATATCGTAAAAATGGTTGACTTACTTTTAAAATTTGAATGAAAATATAAATGTCAGTTCAGTTTACTTCACTCAAACCATGGCACATTAGCTCTACATGCCTATTCCTTTTGAATTTAATTGGCTAGCTGGGTAGCTCGATAGGTTTACGTGTCAAATGCTGTTCTGTAGTTTCGGGCGTTCGATTTTAGCAGGGGTTTTGATTTTATTTTCAAAAACTGCGTTTTTAACAATAAATAAGGAAAATTTGAAACTTTCACATTCCAAAATGTTATTGTACAAATCTTTCACTTTCCCTCCATACCAGATTTCTCTGGTGTGTTATTCCTCCTTAAAATGGAAAGTGTTATATGCATGAAAAGAGCTATTTGCAGTAAATGGAAACATGAATTACGAGTTATTGATCAGGGTATACGGCTGGAGAATTTGGACTCAGAGATAGAAGATTTAAAGAAAACAATTAGAGACGCAGAATATCCCAAACACGAAAGTGCCGAAAAAGCCATCGAAAGTCATCTGAAAAACTTGCAACAGGTAAAACGTATGAGAGAGAGAGAGAGAGAGAGAGTTTCATGATCCATGTACATGGGTGTTGCCCAAGGAATTTTAAAGGTTGAAAGGTTAAAGTATTTCTAAAGTAACTTATAAATTTGTTCAAAGCAATTTGATGTACAAGATAAAATTAATAGAATAAGTAAAACTTTCAACAAGAATGTATCCTTTTAGGTATTAGAGAAGAATAAACACCATACTTTGTGAGTATATATCCACACAATATGAAACAAGTGTGTATTTTGTTTGCAATGAGGATGTGATACATACAACTCGTACTGAAAAGCTGCACAGTCAATGTAGAACATTTCAACTGAATGGGATGATTTAAAAAAAAAAAAAAGAAATCAGCGTCACTCGTACATGTCATTGTAGAGAGATGTAGAACCATAAAATCATTATATTTACAGTACGAAATGACAAATCATTCAGAGTAACTTTTTGTCAGTAAAACATTCAATTTATCTACGATTTGTAAAAAAAAAAAAAAAAAAAAAAGAAGAAGAAAAAAAAAAAAAAGAAGAAAAAAAAAAATGAGGCACAATATAATGAGGATAAATGTTAAAAGAAAACGACATACTGGTAGTTCTTGTGTATTGATTGAGTTGTACTGAAAATAAATATAGGCAAACAACAGACACAGAATGGCTAACGAACTTGAAAAAAGAACTACTCTCTACTGGAGTTAATTTACCTATGACAGAGTCAGCGAGTGTGTCGGTGCTGAAGAGAGACATAGCTGCCATTGTCAGAGAAATCAAGGGAGAGTAAGTCAAAATCTTCAGCGTCGCAGAGATTGAAATTTTACGGAATTTTCCTGATTTCACCAGGAACATCAAAATCATAGAAGAATATCTTACTCCCCCTTTCCGTAATTAATGATTCTCATACCAGAGGATATGAATTATATATTAAAAATTGTAAAACATGTACTCGCAAAATATACATTTATGCTCACTAATTTGTTTTAAAAAACTATTTCAAATAGAATGTTTGTACTATTCTGGTAAATTTTCCTTAGAAATAAAATTAATTTGTACTATGCTGTTCGAATGATCATAAATGTATATTGTTCATGAGTGATGAAACATTATCATTTAGTAAGTAGTACACCATTCAGAAAAATAGGTAAGAAGTAGAAGAAGAAAATGCAACACAAAAGAAAAACCATAACTGATTGGGATTATTTGTGACACTGTTTGATGACAGCCTAGAAAACAAGTTTACTTTTAGATTACATGCTCGTGATTTTATGCCAATACGTTACTAGTCAATAAAGTTCAATTGAAGGAAAATTGTCCGTTTCATTGGGAAATCGTTTTTGACACACGACTATACATGAATCTCTAAACAAGCTAACCCAGTATTAAATTAAAACAACTATTTAGAAGGCAAGATAGAGCCAAAGAAACGGGATGGATTTCAATGCAACAAAAAGCGTTCGCTGCTTCCCAATCCGAAAGTTTACGGAGTACTGGTGAAGGCGACTTGCAGAAAGGAAAAACGACAGGACATACGGATGAAGAAAACAGTCGGTATGCAGTTGTTTTCATACCCAGTCTTTATTTTAATAAAATTGTGTGCATTATACATGCGCTAATGCTTTCTGATTAATTTAATTCTATGAGGTTTCCTATGTTTTATTTTGCAAGAATGCTGAAAAAAATACAAGCAATGGACATCGAAATACAAAAACTCCAAGCTGATAACGAGACGTACGTGTATAATTTCTCAAAGCAAGAGCTATTTAGTACAGTGCAAGAATATTTTTTGTTCAGACAGCGTAAAAAGTTTGATAATCTTGTAGGCTATCGTCAAAGATTCAAGAGCAAGAGATGAAACTTCACAGAGAAAAATTAGAAATCAGTGATATCAAGGGTAGATCTCTAGCTCTGCGTACTAATGCCAATCACGAGAGTGACCGATTGAAAAAAGAAGTGGAGAATCTAAGACATTTAAATATGAAGTTGGTGGGGGAAAAGAACCACTGGATTACCAGGTAGGACACATGTTAAACTCTGTTCTGCTAGAGATCTTGAATACCCGTATTACAAAGCATCAACAATAAAATATAACTCCTATTAAACAAATTTAAAGATTTTATTTTGCTTTCAAGAAAGTAGGATGGTACAGATTTTTGACAAAACATAAAATCTATCACAGGTTATGGATGATGATTCTCTCGAATCACACCGTTAAGTCCTTAAATTTCAATTTGATGACAAAAGAATAGATGGTGTCAACATAAGCGATATTCTTGAACATAAAAACGTTCAGTCGTGTATTTCATCATATATGTTTTTGAGCTCAAGTCTACACAATGTATTTATAACAAATGTACTTCTTCTATTGCATGAAAAAATGAAAATAACGAAAAGTAATCGATTTCATAAATACCACAAAGAATACAAAATTAAGAGTATGGCAAAGACAGACCCCCTGGAAATACCAGATGTAGGATCAGGTGTCTTGGAGGAATAAACATTTCCTGTTGACCGGTCACAACTGTCGTGAGCCCTATATCTTAATCAGGTGAACGAGTAATCCATATTCAGAATTAGTATGAAAGAACGGCCTATTAATTTGTATGAAACACGTCATCCAGCATGCAACGCAACGAAATGTTGTATTTGCAAATTAGATCATTTTAACAACTATAGATTTTTGAAACCCTGTAACATCAACTTCCGTGTGACCGGTTAACAGGGGATGTTTATTCCTCCTAGATACCTTATCTCATCTTTGGTATTTCCATGGATCCATGATGACCCTACTGTCAAATTTTGTATACTTCATAGGATTTTTGAGGTTGATCACAGTTCGTTATCTTCACTTTTTCATTTGTAGATTGAGCGAGATCGCAGGGGCCAAAATAACAAAAGGAAACCCGTCCATCACAGATTTGAGTGACCCAAATAGACCGATCAAACTGGCAGAACGTTTTGGAGAAATTTATGACGGACCTTGGACTGATGTTTTAGAAGAGTGTATAAAGCGGGCTAAAAACAGTGAAGAAGAAAACACACTTGAAAAAGATGCTATCAGACAAATGTTGATACTATTACAAGTAATTTTTGTTATCACAAAATGAAATTTATATACATTGCACAAGAATTACATAGTCTTGTATTAATTCTCACCTCGATGAGAACCACTTACTGCACTGAAACGAAAATTTGAGAATACAAATTTTATAATGAGAAGCACGATATGATGTACGATAACTGTAATATTGTCAGTTTGCGTAGACGCCCACTGAATTCGTCTTTTATGTGGTTGAACAATTCCATAAAATTAGATGATGAATTACACACTTTCTATTAAACAGAGGATAGGGAATACTAGTAAATATACAGAAACATACGTACCAACGAAATTTAATGGGACAAAACCACTAGATTTGATGCCCACTCAAACCAGATTATTTAAGACACTTCCGTAATATTTAAATATTTCAACGACGTTCTCTTATCCGAAAAATTCATTATCTTTCGTAGGATATTTCATTTGTTTGTATAGCTGTGGCAGAGCAGATAATGAAAGACACAACTAAAGCACTAAGATTAACAGAAAAGGTAAAGTTTAAGACATTCTTACTACTGTGAAGTAAACTATCCTGAATAAACATGTAGTTAAAGCAATATAAGCTGCCAAAATTGCAATTTTTTATAGTGGCATTAAAAGAGGTTAAATGAAAGTTGATATGATTAAAAAAAAGAACTGCATCGAATTTCCTCTCTTATGCATCGTTTACACACCTTTACGTGATGAAAAATATATTCCTCGACATTCCGTTTGACCCTAACAACGGCAGCTGATTAATCGTCTGCGACAATCCCGAAGATAACCGATGTTGACACGAATGATTCTGATGCTGATCGGGGTGGATCGGGTTGTATCCGGGTCATTAAAATATGGACGGCGAGGTGAGATAAAATCGGTACCAATGTAAATTCTATTCTTATTATTCTTTGCATTTATTTCCGTTCGTCGTCTTTTTCGTCCCGAATCAGTCAAAGTCGGCTTTCTCCCTCGCTTCGAACCTTTAGTGTCAGACATCTTTCGTGCTTACCGGAAATATTGCGCTTGCGCATTTGATTTTGCCGAATGAGTTCAACTTAGGTCATTGCATACGGAAATAATGTCGGAAAAATTAAGGTACGGGAAGACTTAATTTCAACTGTCGAACAATTTTTACATTTAATACAAAAAATACAACATGTCAAAAGTTTAATCGATAAAATCAGGTATTAGAAGGTAGTTTACAAAATTTTCGATTAAATTTTAGGGACCCCAAAATAACAATTTTGACAGCTTATATTGCTTTAATATCATAACATGATTCTGACCACCACTTATTATATCAATGCATGACCCGAATTGTTCCAATGTTAGGGACAGCAAATGTGAGAGGTACGAAATAGTTCAATGTTACATGTCCTTGTTTACCATCCCAGAGCTAGCCCGTTCACAGACTCTAACCTTGATTAACCAACAACCTCAAATATCAGGGATATTTGAGTATGGTAGAGATATGATGGTCTAGACCTTGTATGCCAAATACACTCCTCAGGACCGATAGAATTATATAGTTCGTAATGAAAAGTCTATGCGACCCTCGTCCAAGTCAACATCCGTTTATTTATTCATAACAATTCTTTGGCAATGGTAACTCCCTCGCATCCAGGTATGGGGTGAGTGGCAGAAACTCTACCTTAATGAAATATAAAACCAATGCGAGTTGTGAGTTAGCCAGGTACAAAGACCACTTTATTCATTAAAAATTCCATGATGCATTATATTGCAATACAATAAATAAAAATATAATTCACACTAAAATATAATAAAAATTTTGACAACATTTATTATGAACCTTCATGTCCCCATTATCTTGTAATAAGGTTAGTTTAGCATTGTATGAACGCACAAGTTGAAAATCAACCAGGTCACTTTGCTCAAAGACAGAATTAAAAGTAATATATGTATATTAAAAGAATAATTGCATCATATGATCATGATCATCGTGATAAATTATAGGCTGATAATTTTTACCTTCTTAATTCACTGCAGGATGTCAGCTGTGAATTGAGACAAACAATGACCGGCTTAAGGCGACTGGCATCACAGACAAGTATTGAAACCTTAAAACAGGTATAGCAGCACATACTTTCATGAATATAATTTATGAAGACAGCTGAGTAAATATTTTACATAGTGTGAAACATGAATCATTACGTAGACGTACATGAGCATTTCGTTCAGTAAAGAAAAAGAAAGATGAAATCAACATTTAAAAGGGCTAACTTCTGATATATTTTCAGGATTGTGTAAACGCATTGATGAAAAAGAGAAAATCAACGTTATTTGATTTAAAACCATCCAAGGATTTCATTGAATCATGTACAGAAATGTGTTGGTTCATGACGATGCAACAGCCACCGATGGTGTTTTATTTTGGAGGAAACAAGAAAAACACGCAGTTTGAGGGGGACTATTTCCAGTTTTACACAAAGTCAGGAAGTTTACTAGACTTTGTTGTTTGGCCAGCCTTAAAACTACATGAAAACGGACCACTGCTACGAAAAGGTGTGGCTGAGCCACTGCCAGAAATGAAGCGATGAAAGGGAGAGATATTCGATCGACTTTTGTTGATATTTTGACAATATTGAATATTCACAGTAGTCTAAACGACACGGTATCAAAATTCATTAACCAGATAGGCAACGTAAATAGTTTTTGTTGTACATTTGGTGCCTGTAAATCTCGTCCATATGACGATGGTTATTTTATCCCATGGAGACGTACTTACCGAAATACAGAAAGAACAGCGTACATGTCGGGTCAGACAGTCCACATACTGCCAATGCTTTAAAGATGGTAGTATGAAGGTCACTAGAACATTTTACATAGTATATTCTTACAATCTACATATATAACAAAGTACAAATTTGTAGATCAAAGTTGAGTCTTGTACTAATTAATGAGTCAGATGACCTCTTTGCATTTGAAATTCAATATTTGTCCGTTTTATACATAAGATTGGTTTGAATATCTCTCAATAATTTCTATAATAGATGCACCATAAAAAGTTTACAATTTCAATCTAACAATTTAACGTAATGACGAAAATGGCATAAATGTAACAATGTTTTTGTATTAGTTGTGACCTTTTCTTGCACATGGCATTGTAGTAAATTTTACATATAAAATATGTGTACCTACTACAGGAATAACATTTTCCAAGCTTTGTTTGAATACTATGAAAATAACATTGATTTACCCTAAAGTTCAAGATTGAGAAGGAAAGTATAGGGATATCTGTTTAATTAAATTATCGAAATAATGAGTTTCAAGTGCAAGTTGTGGGTGAAACGTTAGATGAAGTTTACCAGACTTTGGATATGAATCAAAGTCATACTACTGATAAACTGAATGTGTTGATTCAAACTGTTGTCTACGGTGGCTGGTTTATATGGTGGTTGGTTTATAACAGATGAATGAGGTTTTCCTTTAAATTCGTTCCAACGAAATAAAATTCGTTCACACGAAATTAATATCGTTCCAACGAAATTAATTTCGTTCGTGCGAAATAAAATTCGTTCGTAAAATAAAAAGAAATCCCCATCCACCTGTCCTAAACCAGCCACCGTATAGAACAGGTGAAAGAATTGTTTTTAAAAATTTGTTTCCACAAAGTAAAATTGTTTTCCCTTCTATTTCTTATTCTGAAACGACTTTGATGATTTCGATATAAGGCTAAATATACTGTAGTTGCGATACAGACCACTTCATGAAGGTGTGTCATATGCAAGTGTTTTGTATTTGTAAACTATCTTGTACAACACGGTTAGTATCGCTTTTGATGCACTCACTGTACAAAACACGGATGAATATATTGAAAAAAACCCAAAATAATTCAACTACCTGGCATAAAGCAAAACAAATGTGACAAACATAGTACATTTTAAAGATGGAAAATGCTTCCGGATATGTCATTCTGACAATGCTTCCTTACTATCATCAGGATCCTAGAGAACACGCAATTCACTCTCATAGATTTTTGTTGGACGCCCTGCAAAACACCTAGTCTCAGCTTTGAAGGAAGCGGTTTCTCTCACACTAGCAGTACATGTATTTCCCCGCAGAGTCTTTTCAATTTTATACTTAGGATGAGGTACATGTAGATACCTCAGTGAACTGTATACAGAAATTGGAACCCGTCTGATAAAGGAAAACAGTGTCCAGTCCCAACTTTCTCAACATTTATACGACAAATATGCTAAACAACTTTCGTTTATATACATTGAGAAGCAACATAATTTAGGTACTGCAATCCGTAATTGCAAGTTTCTAACGATTATCACGCTTGTGCACATGCAGCATTTACACAAATGAGCATTAAAGATATGTACCTCCGATATGTGCATTGTGGTTTGCACAAATTGAACATTTTGACTTTCATGGGGTTATATACATTGTATAGAAGGCTCACAAGTTTTATTTTCCTTTTTAAATATCTGTTGATGAAATGCGAAAGACGTCGAGTCACTGAATCAGCTCAGAAACATTTTGGCATTAATGTCACATTATTTTTATGTTTTAGCAGTCGACGGACGTTGTTTGGGCACTCTGACCTTTCTTGGTTTTGAGTGGGGCTGTGCAACACCTTTGCAGAGAAGAGGTCCATCTTTATGCAAGTAAAGCGCTGGCCACACAACATATGCGATTGTATCACCACTAACTGTATACTCTTTTAAGACATTTTTATCCAGAGGCGTGCCTTCAGGAAAATTAATATCCATGTGAATGGGAGGACTTTGTGTAACCATAAGCCAGCATAATTCCAAAGACTTCTCCATAAAGGGGGCAAAATGTTTCACTATATCTTCATGTATTTTCTGTTTCAGGAATTTCTGAAAATTGGAAAACGTCTTTGAATAAAATACAATCGCTGAAATTTACATTCTGTTATGAAAAAAGTGAAGGGAACAATCAGTGATCAATTTCACAAATCCTACAAAAATCAAAATTAAGAAAAGGAAGAACACGGATTCCTGTACACACTAGAACTGGGATCAGGAGCCTTGGAGGAGTAAGCACCCCTGTTGACCGGTTATATCCCTCATGAACTCTATATCTTCATCAGACAAAGTAATCCGTAATGATATGCTGTAATTCATATGTTGTCTATATTGTCTACACATCTATATTTAATTTACCGGTCGCAGTAGCCTAGTTAGAGTGCTTTGCAACTAGGGGGTCCCGAGTTCGATTCTCAATCTCAGCACCGCGTCAAACATAGGTAGTGGCTGTTCGTTCGTCAAGAGCACGGCAATATGGCCCCATGACCATAAACAGAGAACACACTTACGTCCAAATTAAAAGTATGCATACATAGATATTGCCTTGTTAATATCACTTGAATCTTTTGAAATCATCTTCAGAATGAATTTTATTGACTTCAATATTTCATGAATGAGATGGGAATTTGAGAACTTAAGTATATTCTCAGTCTATTGTCATGGGATTTGGGTGAATGTCACGGGATATAACCTTCACGATCCTTGCTACAAACCTTTTTCAAAAATGATGAAAGCGAAAACTAATTTATATTTTTATAGGTAAAATGGATACAGTTTACCTCATGGAATGTAATCTATTCCCATGATTTCTCAATTAAGTCTAAAACAGTAGGGAAATTTTGTACAAGGTAGGGATTGGTATTGAACATCATAGAACATTCACAGGTCCCATATTTTTTTGTTTACTTTTTAGGAAGTTTATATTTATGTATCACAACCAAACTAAACCAATGCATCGGGTTTTTGTTTGTATCCTTAAAACAGAGGTACCATATCACGGAAAACATTGACACGAGAAGGAACGACCACGGCCCTTGAGAGTCATGCACAGGACAAGATTTGGGATACTTCATTTGAAAATTGAGACATGTCCATCAGAATGATTGATTGATTGTCGTTTTCCGCCACAATCAAAACTTTTTCAGTTATCTAGTGGCGTCCAGTTTTTATTGGTGGAGGAGAGAACCCTGATACAATGCACCCGGGAAGAGACCACCGACCTTCCGCAAGTAAACTGGCAAACTTTCTCACATATATCGGTGCGAGCGAGATTCGAACCCGGGCGCGATGCTCTAACCACTCTGCCACGGAGGCCTCCTCCATCAGAATGAAAAATCCTAGAATGAGACGAATGCATATTATCCATGTGGTATAATGTTTGCAGAATACTAGTATTATCTATGGTAATATTGGTTTTGTACCACGAATATTCATAAGGATTGTTTTGGAGGAACTGTATACCGACATCTAACTTTGTAAGGTATTCTAAATAAACATTTATTTTCTTTGGCTGGTTATCAAAATGATATTGTCCAAAATATAGCATTAAGCAGCAAGTTTGGGTATCAAACTGAATTTTACAATTCGAAGAAGAAAAGAGAAGGCTTCAAAATCACCTTTACTTTATATATATATATATATATATATATATATATATATATATATAATAGAAATTCCACAATTTAACATTTCCAGTTACTCACCTACTTGTATACCGGTTATGACCTTTGGACTTCAAGAACTAACGCAAATACTAATTTTTCTACATTTTTGTTTGTAATGGTTGCATACTATACATTACTAAATACAGTGTCAAGTTACAGATCAAGTTTTGAGAAATTCCAGGAATCTTGGAGAATACCAGACGACTTGACTTGGGGCTGGTAGGGGAGATATATTGTTATGCAATACTTACAGAATGCCTTGTTTACCATCGCATACAAAAGAAAATAAGTTTCTGTCAAACATTTTCAAGAACTACCTTCTGTAGTTTGCTAAAGATAAAATGCAATGATTAATTTTGGAAATGTTTACCGTCTATCGGGTAATTTTGGCGTCGGGAATATATTTAGCGGATATTTATCTTAATATATATATATATATATATATATATATATATATATATATAATTTCAATCTCAGCGCTTCATTTTTTGGTCACATTTTCATTCAACACATGTATTACTTATAAGGATAGAAATTTTGACACCTACATTTTTTGGCGAATTTTCCTTATCCGCCATAATACTAATACCATAATACTATCATTTCCAGCGCGACAAAATCAAACAATATATTTCTGAAATTTCTCCTTTAGGGTTAAGTTTTAAACTGTCCATTGTGACATAAATTAATTACTTTTGAAAGTGCTGAATTGTGATGGAAGTCAATCGACAGAGAATTGTGTTAACCAAGGTAGTCAAATCTACTTTGAGATCCAATCAAATTTCCACCCTGTGTATTGTATATATACCAATCTTGAAGGTTATTCTAAATTTGTCCAATTTGAAATACATGTAATTATGCCTAATTGATTTGTAGTAGTAAGTTCTCCCGATTGATACAGAATATTAATAGCTCTAGCAATAAACAGTCAAATGTCTAACCGATTTTTTGATGAAAGATATTTGTTGTAAAACTGTCTGCCCTGGATTTTTCATGTTTTAGGACGTTTATTGTCTCCTATGAAGTTACTGTGTCTTCTAGACTTTCAGCCTTGGCAATTGTGAATTTCTAATTTTTTTAATGTCATAAATAATTATACTAACGAGTCTATAATATATCGTATAACGGATATTTTGGCGTATTCCAAAAAGAATACAGTTTATATTCAGCGTTTCTAATTTCTACGGTTGCATTTATACCTGTATGTATCGATATATTGTAATTTTCGCGATTTTTTTCTATCCGCAAAATTAGGCGACCACAGAAAATACCCGTTATACTATAACATAAAGTCTTTGGTAAAAATCCTTTCCAATCATGTTATTGAATTAAATTATTCCTTATTTTTGTTACTAGTCACTTTGTTGAAAAATGTGAAAACCTTTATTTGAAAAGAAATAAATTTAGTACAAAATGTTTACACATTGAAGAATCATGACATCCCTAACTCGCACGTAAATTGAACAGTGGACATTGAGAGTTTAGCTGACTGTTGGTAATACTCGATATAATGCATTGTGAACAATGATAGATTGAAATTGAAAATTTTCAGATCAAATCGTGGCTAAAACAATATTCATAGGTCGAATGTTGTCTAACGTGTTTTATAACAATTGTTAGGCCGTTCTTGGCACATCGATTCTGACTACGGATCACTTCTTTTACTTGATGAAGATAAAGGGAACACGCGGTTATGACCGGTCTACGGGGGATGTTTACTCCTCCAAGTACCTCTTCTGGTGTTTCCAAGGTTCCGTGTATGCCCTAATCTTAATTTTGTATTGTTTATAGGATTTATAAAATTTGGTCACTTCTGGTCATCTTCACTTTCTTTTTTATTTTATATTGTCGTGTTTTATAGTGTTTGAAAACTTTGTTATTCCATTTAAGTACTAAATATACACAAAATGAGTCTTTGATTGATAGATGTTGGGAGTTTATTTAGTTTTGTGAGTAAGAGCAACTCCATCACAAATATCAATCACGTATGTCATTTAGCTCAGGAATAGTTAGATTATTTCTTGTTTCAAGATTAAACAGTCATTTATTTTACAAATATATGTCACTTAAAAAAATAATGCAATAATTCATGTGTTGCTTGTGCTAGAAATGCTTTTGAGTGAAGCATTACCGGTACAACATGCCATCTACTGCAGAACAAAATGACTGTCGTTTCATAAGCGTAGAATATATGAAGAATTTAACGAGAATGGAATTTCTTTTAAAATACTTGCCTTTTTTATCTGAGCAATGTAAACATTGGCTAAAGACTTCCTGGTATCGATCACAAGTTGGTGTTCATCAACCTCCAGCATCTTGACATACAAAAGCCACATTTTATTTCTATTTTGCACTCTTCTCAAGCTATTCAGATAAGTAACTATCTACTCACAGGACGGCGTAAAGATCAAAATTAAAGTTTGACATTTAGAATAAAGATGTAATTTTCATATAATTTTTCCTTTAATCAGAAATAAAAACATACATTTCTCCATTCACCATCAGTACATATTAGAAATGCCTCAATACTTCGTTCCGATTCCTCATAGCAAAATTTGTAACACTCCTACGGATAAAAAAAAAAAGAATATCACAACAAATACACAAAATCAATATCAACCATTGAAAAGATTAAAGATCTTGCAAGATTAAGATAGAATTATTACCCAAACAGTGTCAAAAAGCATGTGAATAGATGTTGTCTCCTCTGTTTCTGCTTCGATGAGCTTCTCTAATGCATTTGTCCATTCTATGTCGTAAAGTTCACTGAATTGCTCAGCAACTTTAAGTGGTCTGTTTGGGTCCGACAAATCAGCTATGTTTGGGTTGTTGTCTTTCAATTTAGCACCCGCCAAGTGACTGAGTCTGAAATATGAAGGAAGACTATGAACTCATTTCTTTGACAAACATGATCTCAGTTCGCAAAAATTCGTTGTAGTGAAGTTCTGTTGGATATTGCTGTACCAAGAACTTCTGTCATTTCAATTGTTGCAAACAACAGTGATAATTACATGTGGGTATTATGGGCAATGAATTTGTACAATTGTAATGAGAATGTTTGGATAAAAATGATCACCAATAATCAAACAAATGGCTGCATAGTTACACTGTACCTATTCAAAAGCTGATCCCTGCTTTCTTCTAACGCGAAAATTCTTGCTTCATAACCTTCAATTTGTCTGAAAATATTTGAAAGTGATAAAATCATTTTTGAACAATAAAACAAAATGCTTGAACTGAAGTATATCAATGGAAAAGGTGCAGATAAAGATCAGTCAGATAAATTTCACAAATCTCGCAAATAATGCAAGATTGAGAATAGAACAAACATGGACGCGGAAATCCCAAAGGTTAGATCAGTGCCTTGGAAGTAAGCAATAAAATAAAAAAAAGAATGTAAACCGTTGTGATTCGTCTTGTTTGTCAGCCATTTTTCTCAACATTTTCTGCACACCTCCATGGTGTTTCTTGAGTCTGCGTTTGGTTTCCTTATCATAGTCGCTAAGGTCTGCAGAGAGGTCATAGGGCATTGCCATGCTCTTACTGTTAAGTGCTGCTAACAGGCCATCCATCAAGCGAGACATAAAGGCATCACTGTTAATAGAAATTTGAAGTGTAAACTTCACAAATGCGTCATGAAACATTTGTGTTGTAGAATATTGGATAGTTCGTGGATTCGCATTCATATTCATGGCTATGGCACCAAGGGAGGCGTTATCAAAGACTAAGGAAGATGATGGAGAAAATCGACTAAATACCAGGGGTTGGCCCAGTGTATGTACAATTCAAATCTATTTGTTGGTGTATGTGTTCTCATGAAATATGTTACAGAATGTCAGACACTTATAATTACGTGTAGATAGCCATAGATTCAAAGCCGAGAAACAAAACAGTTTGGTAGAGATTTTTTTTTTGTAAAAGAAATGCTGCTGATTCAATTTGGAAAAATCAAGTGAATGCTTTGCTACAAAAATGATGCATGCACAAATACACAATTTTCCTTTAATACTACAAGAAGTTCGAATCAGTAGCTTAAGTGCTATCTCGTGAATGTTTCCCATTGTCTTGTAATATATAGTTTTCAAAGAGGGCGGTACTGGTATGGATTTCAGTCAATGTCGATATATATGACTACGAAAGACCGAGATATAATTCTTAACATGTTTAGTACAATGAAATAATATCGAAGTTAAATCTCCAACTCTGTGTTTGTCAAAATACCAAAGATAATAAATTAAACACTAGCTACGTGAAAAGGCTACGGTAACGAACAGTATTCAATCTCGCAATTCCGACAAAAAAAAATACAAATCAGAGAGATGGGCAACACGGACCCCTGAACATACCAAAGGTGGGATTAGGTGCCTAGGAGAAATAAGCATCCCCTCTCGACATTTTGACATCGGTCATTACATGTTTTTATCGACCCGATGAGAGTATATCGATCTCGCACTTCGTCGTAGGTCAATATAATGTACTATCATCATGTCGATGAAAACGTGTACTGACCTCATAAATATACTGTAATTGTGTATGATAAATGAGATAAATTGAAACATTATAACGCGTATAAAAAAAAGATTTGGATTTGGATAATATAGAATTTATATTTGGATATCAAATTAATTCTAATAATTCCAACAACTCATATCACAACTGTTATGTAGAAGCATTTTTGTTTTAGTATGAAATTATTAATTCCTAAACGTCAGACGCATTAAAATTGACATCTTATTGTGAAATACTAATTGTATTCCATACGTGATAAATTTGAAAAAAAATGTAGTGATAGTATGCTTTGAATCCTGTATTTGTGTCGATACCTTTGCTTTGCTTCACCGAGTTGTTTCTGCAGAGTAAGTATGTTGTTTTCTGTCTCCTTAATATCCCTGAAATGCAATTTGAACTTCAATTTCTATTATCTACTTAAAAGCACGCGATATTACGTAAAAACAAAAAACAAAAAAAAAAACCAAAACAAAAAATAAAAAAAAATAATAAAAAAATCAAACAAAAAAAAAAAGCAAAAAAAAAAACAAACCAAAAACACCCCAAAAAACAAACAAACAAACAAAAAAGCAAAAAAAAAAACAAAAAAAAAAAACAAAACAAAACAAAAAAAAACCAAAACAAAAAAAAAAAAAAAAAACAAATTAAAAAAAACAAAAAACCAAACAAAACAAAAAAAAAAAAAAAAAAAAAAAAAACAAAAACAAAAAACAAATAACAAAGAAAAAAAATCCAACAGCAGAAACCTTATTTGATTGGATCTTGCCAACTTAAATGCTGAAATCTTTTCATGAAGATCGTTAAACCATTGTCCCATCGCCCGTTTCTTCTCTATGTCTTCTCTTATCAATTCTTCTATAGTACGTTGATCATCAAGAACGACCTCCATGGCTTTCTTAAAGATCTGAACTTCGTTTTCGAAAGAACGTCTACAACAGAATAGTTTTTTAAAATCTAGTTTTCATAATTTCCCCCATAATGGAACATGTTAAAGAACTTATTATTTTCAAATATCAGTAAAGAATTAATCCAAAATAAACTTCAACTGTACACAATACATATTCTACTTCCAAGCAAGTATTTTTTAGTAATGTATCACGACTGTCACTAGACTGAAGTCCCTAAGTACCTATGATTATAAACAATACAATATACAATGCTACTGTAATATCTGCAAAGGCAGCCGAGAACCATGAAATTATAATTACGATGCTCACTTCAGATCTTCCATTTCATCTTCTAACTTTTGAATATTGCGCTTATGTTGTTGGTTTCCCGTTACATACCTAAATATGAATACAATGCTAAATATATTTCATTGATAAGAAACAGTACAGACGTAAATACATTTTATAAACAAACAAAACATCTCGTACTTTCGGAATTGTGAACACACCTACACACACACAATTATCTATCTATCTATCTATCTATCTATCTATCTATCTATATATATATATATATATATATATATATATATATATATATATTCAAACTTTAAACTATAGCTCTGTCGTCCTGTGGGTTCATCAGTAGACTGTGTGAATACTAGATTTGAATTTTTTGTGTTATTCCTTTATTCAAAACCGATACCAAGGAAGAAGAAAAATGATTGATTGATTGTATGTTGTTTAACGTCCCACTCGAGAATCTTTCACTCATATGGAGACGTCACCATTGCCAGTGAAGGGCTGCAAAATTTAGGCCTATTCTCGGCGTTTATAGCCTTTGAGCAGGGAGGGACCTTTAACGTGCCACACCTGCTGTGACACGGGGCCTCAGTTTTTGCGGTCTCTTCCGAAGGACCGCCCCATTTAATCGCCTCTTACGACAATCAAGGGGTTCTGAGGATCAACAAAATGGGGAGGTCCTTCGGATGCGACCGTAAAAACCGAGGCCCCGTGTCACAGCAGGTGTGGCACGTTACAGATCCCTCCCTGCTCAAAGGCCATGAGCGCCTAACGAAGGTCTAAATTTTGCAGTCCTTCACCGAGAATGGTGACGTCTCCTTGTGAGTGAAAGATTCTCGAGCGGGACGTTAAACAGTATATATATAATCAATCATATATATATATATATATATATATATATATGCCCTACTTTACAGTGTATGAAGTACTTGCGGAAGGTTCGGTGGTCTCTTCCCAGGTATATTGTATCTGGGTTCTCTCCTCCACCAACAAAAACTGGACGCCACCAGATAACTGAAAAATTGTTGAGTGTGGCGGAAAGCAATAAATAATCAATCAATCAATCAGTGTATGAAAAAATTATATTGCTCACGTGGATTATTGAGGACCAACATTCTGCATTTTCTATAGGATTTTCAAAAGATTTTAACCATAGAAGTATTTTGAGCCCTCAAGCTATTTTGATGGAATAAAATCGTACTCTTCTGTACATTAATATTACCAATCAAGGTCTGCTTTAATTTTTATTTTCTCCTTCAGCAACATTCTCGTCGATTCAAACCATGATGTTAGTTGTTCCCTCTGTTCCTCATCGAACTCTTTCAATTCAGTAGGAGGCCCAAATACTTCGGCGTTAACACTGTCTGTCAAAACGCCCACTATCTTCTCACAAACTTTCGATTTAAAGACAACCTCTCTGTAAAGAAAATTTTATCAATCACCTGAGTATTATTTATAAGAAACGCTAGCCCCAAGGTGTACGGAATTAGTAATTATTACGATATTGACCTCGAACTTGACATGGAACCTCAGTCCCTACCCTTGGGTTGCGAAATCACAAATTTGGTACATCTCTTTCTGCTTTTCCTAAATATGAATTTAGTTTTGATATAGTATCAGGAAAATTAAATAGTCTTACAAATGATAGACATTTAATTACTATAACCACTGTGGCCCCACCCTGATACCAAAACTGACTCCTACTATTGATAATGCAAGGTTTATAGACTTAGAGGCCACTAGAATTGGTACTGTTTGGTACATTGGTACTCTACGTATATAAGAACCAGTTTATATAATATGTAAGATTCAGCATGTAAGGTCGTAATTTAACGAAACGAAATCATAAACATCCCTCTTTGTTTAAAAAAGCAATCAACTTTAAGCAGGAATAATAATAAATTTTAAAAATAATGTTATTGACTAGAGATAGCAACTGTTTGACTAAAATTCAAAATGGACATGGCATAGTTAAAAAAAATAAAACAACTAATATAAACACCTATGTTATTAAGCCAAATGAATTACATGTACTTTTAATATTCACTACATGTACAAGTTAACTACGAAATATACAAGGACAGTTTAATGGACATAGTCCTTCAGGTAAGACGGAACTTTTCGGATGCGAGCTGGTTGCACACGAGTTGGTTTCGAGATGGATACAGGAATTTCAGTTTCTGAGTTTGCAGGCGCATTAACAGTGGGTCTTAGGATTTCTGGTATGCGAACATCATGGTCATTTGATTTTGTTGCTTGGTATCCGATTACTTCCTGTGGTGACTCCTTGGAGTTTTAGTGTGGTAAGTTTAGAGAGTTTGGACATGACAAACGGATTAGTGAAATATCGCGAATCACTGCATGTACTTGCGTTGCTCTTATGTTCATGCGGTTTCTCCTGTAAGTTGCACCATTCTGGGATTTTACGATATTGGTGTAGTCACCTAAGATATCATCAACTTTTCCAAGAATCCACTTCTGATACAGTCAGTGTTTTTGATGCGTATTCAATAGATCTGCTATCTTGCAGGAGGACAGTTCCAGGTCCATCTTTACTGCTGTACACAACTGTTGGAACTAGTTCCTTAGTTGGGTCATAGTAATGCAATATTGGCGCAGAGGTAAATTTTTGCTTCACTTCTTGAAAGCTGTGTTCTTGTGGTAAGTTTACACAATGGTTCTAGCGTCATAGAGAGTCCAGGTAAAGAGCGAGCAATGCATTGCACCATTCCACAGAATCGCCGTACACCAGCATCATCGCTTGGTTGGGACATATCTAAAATTGCTTGAATTTTCTTGGGATCAGCTTTGATGCCTTCTGAGGTGATGATGTAACCATGAAATGATATTTCTGTAAGTCCAACAACCATCTTGTCAGCGTTGAGTATAATGTTCCTCTTCTTGCAACGCTCCATGACTTTCTGTAGTTTTAACTTGTTGTCGTGTAAGGCTTCTTCTTCAATCTTACCTTGTACTGTTATAATAATGTCGTCAGCTATGTACCGTGGAGTCTTTCAAGAGCTTCATTGAGTATTCTTTGACATTAATACCAAACGGAAGGTGAGCCCAACGATAGCATCCATAGAGTGTGATCATCGTAGTAATTAGACATGATTGTTCATCTAGTCGAATGTGCCATAAAGCTTCTTGTACATATAGTTTGCTGCAGATACGAGCATTTTTCAAATTTGGTAAAACATCATCAAAAGTAGGTAAATTGAAGTGTTCACATTGTAAAACAGAGTTCAGTGGTTGGAGATCCAGACAAATTCTGAGCTTGCCATTAGATTTCTGTACAATAGCCACTTGACTCGCCCAAGCTGTTGTCATTACGACAGGAATAAGTACACCCCTATCTACAAGATTATCAAGGCCTCTTTTAACACGGTCTTTGAGTGCAATGGGGATCTCCCTCGCAGGGAGGACCGTTGGTTTAACATTTGAGTCTACTCTTAGGTTGATCTCTCCAAGGTCACCAAGTGTATTTGTTGCCTCGACCTTGCCAATAAACCGCTCCTTATTTACTGTAATGAGCTCAAGCTGCTGAATGGTCTTCAATCCCAGCAAAATTTGGAATGAGTCGGGCGTAACAACAAATTTCACATTGTTTTCTTCTCCATTTTTAATGTTTTTCAGGGAGAGTAGTTTCAACAATAAGAGCGAGGCTTGACTGATAGAATATAAAACATAAACGGTACCAATTTTGATGCACCAGATGCGCATTTCGACATATAACGTCTCTTCAGTGATGCTCAAATCAAAAATGTTGGAAATCCGAAATATGAACAAACTTGGAAGAACTGAAAGAACCAAAAATACCAAATAGTGGAGCCAAATCCGGCAAACGACATGCACAAAGTTTTAGAGCACTTGCGAACCTGTTCTTTTCTAACAAATTTCTTCTGGATGGTGTTTACATCTGCACCACTATCTACTTGAAAACGCACTTCACGTTTGTTCACCTCCATTAAGGCTGATATAGTGTTTTTGTGTTGCAGGTAGTATTTATAGCATTCAGCCATGACTCATCAGAATTACTACTGTCTTTTTCTTCTCCAAGAACATGTACCTTCTTGCACTGCGAATGAAAGTGTTTTCTGCCATTTAAGTTTTTGCATCGTTTGCCCCATGCAGGATAATCTTCCTTTTTCATAAGGTGTTTTTGTCCACAAAAATTGCATTTCATAGTTTTCTGTTTCTGAATTTTTCTTTCGTTGTTTTGAGTCAGGCTTTGATGTGGTTGTGTGTTGTTTCTTGGATGTTTTGATCTTGTGCACCTTGTCACTGTCACTCTACATTTCTTAAAATTGTGTGTTCGCTTGTTCGTATGATTAGCATATTTTGATAGCTTTCCTGAGATCAAGTTCATCATCACGCAACAGGAGTTGTTGCATTTGGCCGGTTGTGGAGATTGATTGATTGATTATATATTGTATAACGTCCCTGTCGAGAATTTTTCATTCAATTGGAGACGTAACCATTGCCGGTCAAATTCAAAAAGAAAGAAGAAAAATGATTGATTGATTGTATATTGTTTAACGTCCCACTCGAGAATCTTTCACTCATATGGAGACGTCACCATTGCCAGTGAAGGGCTGCAAAATTTAGGGCTATGTTCGGCGCTTATGGCCTTTGAGCAGGGAGGGATCTTTAACGTGTCACACCTGCTGTGACACTGGGTCTCGGTTTTTATGGTCTCATCCGTAGGACTGCCCCATTTAGTCGTCTCTTACGACAAGCAAAGGGGTACTGAGGATCTATTCTAACAACTCGGATCCCCACAGGACGCCTGATGTGGAGAAGACAATCTTATCACGAATCATTCGGTTCTCCAATTCACCAAAATTGCAAGCTTTGGATCTCACTCGAAGCTCTATGGCAAATTGGTCAAAAGGTTCAACGTACTTAACTGAACAAAACTTGTGACTTTCTGTACGTACACAGTATCAACGTTCCTAAGTTTTTAACAACAAAGTGTCTATGATGGTGCAGTTACTATTGTCCAATTTACAGAGTTACCACTGCCAATATGTTGATAATGCGTGGTTTATAGGCCTAGATGCCATCAGAATGCTCAAAGTATAAGGCGGGAACTTACCATGGCATTATTTATTGGTACTCTACGTACATAAGAACCAGTTTATAATATTTAGGATTTAGCACTTAAGATCGTAATTTAACTAACCGAAATCATCAGCACCTACCCCTGGGTCAATTTAGTATCAATAACATTAAAGAAGATATCATCTAAATGTTTAAGCTTGCATCTAAAAACTATATACCAAGTTTTGCCCATCCCCACCCTGGAGTCAGAACCTCTATCCATGGGGATCATAAAATTTACAATTTCGGTAAAGTCCTTCCTGCTCTACATGACTGTCATGCAGTTTTTTCTTACAGATATGTGGTCCTGAAGATGATTTTTTGAGAATCGGTCAATTTTTAGCAGTTTTTTCTTAAGGTCTCGGGATAGCAGAAATCCTGAAGTTGACTATCTATGTCCCCCTTGCCCCAAAGATGCTTTATACAAAGCAAGCGCGCACGACGGACGACATCGGACGCAGATCAATACCAATAGGTAAAACCGAGAGATTATTTAGATATAATTTGTATTATTAAATACATTCTTCTACCGATCAACGCTTATTGTGCATTAAAATTCTCTCTCTCTCTCGTTATTAGAGTATTTTCACAAGACTTACAATTCTTCTGGTGATTTCTTCATTGTCTCTGTTTGTTGTTTCCTGGATGAAAGATAATTGACTACAAAGCATTTTGATACATTAAATATTTCAAGTTACAATGCAGATGTAGATGTAAATTTCATGATGATTTTATCAAGTTTGCTGGTACTTACAATGATCATTCATTTAGTATACCCATCACATCGTATGAAGGGCTCAAGAAAGCGATATAGATGTCTTGATCAGCTGTTAGATATTTTGCAATATTCACATTTCCAATTTTTTGCCCTTTATATCTTTATCAATTGCAATGATAAGTATTGTCGCATGAATGCGATGTCGATATGAACAATGTCCGTATGAATCTTCATAAAAATAGTACGTCTATTTTAACGGCTGGGAATGCCCACAGAAAGTAGAATATATATATATATATATATATATATATATATATATATATATATATATATATGATTTCATTCTTTGAAAATAGATTAGGGTATAAACTGTAACGCGTCAACCTGCATACTTTTATAACCAGGGCGTCTACATATTGAAATCTTTTTGAAGGTATTCACAGAGCTATTAAAACGTCTGTTCTCAACAAGAGTCAAGATTGAAATGTTTTTTTATCCTGGCATTTGTAGTTTTAGTGCTAGTTTGTTTCCCTTTCTTTATTACTTCTATTTCTATTTAAATATTCTACTTCTATCGATCTAGATGAGGTCATTGAAAAAATTGACATTCTCTCTCTCTCTCTCTCTCTCTCTCTCTCTCTCTCTCTCTCTCTCTCTCTCTCTATATATATATATATATATATATATATATATATCTTACATGAAATGTTGAGCTACTTTTTCCAGCTTCTTCCAGACCATTTGTCTCCTCTTATGTGATGGAACTTCGTTAACAAAGATCAAGTGCATCGCATCGAGGTATTTTAAATCTTGTGCATAATTACCATCATCATTTAGCCTACAACACCAATAACATATATGTCAACAAAATTTAATGCTACATTTTTACTGTGACATGAGCTGTAATTGTATGATATTTAAATTTTCATTCACTGTCTCGGATATTAGCTACGTTAGGAACAGTATACTACTGCTCTACATTTTTTCACAAAGTCTGTTTAAATAATTCTATAGGAATTCAAGTTAGTTTCAAACTGTAATACTTTCATTCATAGTTGATAAAATAAAAAAAAAAAAAAAAAAAAACAACAACAAAAAAAAAACAACAACAAAAAACCCCCGAAAAAAACCCAAAACAAAACAAAACACCCCCCCCCCAAAAAAAACAACAAAACAAACAAACAACCCCAACCCCCCCAAAAAAGCCCCACGGCTTTGCATGCATTCTTCATTCATTTTTCGCTATACAAATTTTGTTGCACTACAAACCACTTTATTTTCTAGATTAATTTTTGAACCTTTATATTATCAAATATACTTCATACAATACATCATTTCATAAGGTTGACTAAAATAATCAGTAACCACTAGAATATATTTGTGATTGTTCTGAAACAATCGTATAAAACCCATTAACATTCGTGCTCTCTCTCTCTCTCTCTCTCTCTCTCTCTCTCTCTCACCTCAAATCTAAATTGTTCCAGAGTGCTAAAATGTCGTGGAAGATCTGACAAATATCCTGCTCAGAATTAGTTGGTTTTGGTACACGCTCCTCCACAAAATATTCCAGTTCGCTTGTGATTAGGACTCCTCTCAAGTGTTGAAGGAACGCTAAAAACCAGTGACTAAGGCAAGTAGTGGAACTAGAGAATGACAGAAATCAAGAAAAATCGGATTTACAAACAATTTACCACTGATATTTTCTACAATGATTGATTGATTTAGTAAATCCATTGAATATGAATTATTACAACTGCTCAGACATATCTATTTAAATTACTTACCTATGTTGTGCAGGTAAGGAATCCGCTGGGACATCTTCACTTTCACTAAATGGTAATCCTTTAAACAAGCAGTTCCAGATATCTTTTATCTTAACTATGTAAGGATCTTTCAACATTCCGCGACAAAAATCAGTTTTTACTATGCAGGTTGACAAAGGACTCTTGTTGATACCCTTTGCAGTTTGTACAATAGCATTTCTGATGTACTTTTTGCGCATATCAGTATAGCTGAAAAGAAAAGAAGTCACTATTTTTGATGATTTTCAAAAGGCTGCAATTCAGATAAATCCTAGTACTTAGTATTATGTTTGACCTGTACAATGTTGTTTGAAGGTAGTTTTATACTGAAAATTCTTGAAAGAGTGTATATATATATATATATATATATATATATATATATATATATATATATATTGTTATGAGTCGGAGTGAACCCTTTACTTAAGTCCAGCAGGTGAAATCGATCACAGAAAATATTTGATAATTGAAGTACAATTTTATCAATGAAAAAATCATTAACATACAGTAGGTCTAATCATGAAAATATAAAGAACAGTGATCAATCTCATAACTCCTACAAGGAAAACAAAATTAAGAGTTGGACACCTCTGGATATATCGGAGGTGGCGATCAGGTGGCAAGGAGTAAGCATCCCATGTCGACCTGTCACACCCATCGTGAGCCCTACAGTTGTATATCTTGATGAGGCAAATGGAGTAATCCGTAATCAGAATTAGAGTGTCCAAGAACGGCCTAATAATTGGCATGAAACGCGCCAGACAGCATTTGGTTTAATGACAGGTTGTACTGACAAACTAGATCGTTATGTTTGATGCTTGTTTACTGCCGAGCTGAATTAACACAAGAGAATATAAACTGTCACAAATCAGTTGTTAAGTCCAATCCAATACTAAGATGTGAAAGTCCAAATGCAACTCTGTACAGTGCTTATTGAATGTTTGTCAAGTGTTTCAGAGTGCTTATTTCATACCACATTCTATTCATATTAAAATAATATTCTGGATAACTCTTTTTTGAGAGCATATAGTGCTAAAGCGAAACAAGTATTACATCATCTTCCTATTCAAAGTACTAGAACTAGAACGTCTAGAATCTTCTCTAAATCACAGGTGTAAATCAAGTATAATGTATTACACAACACAAACCACCTTAAAAATCATGAAATTCTCCACAGTCAAGACATGGATGCATATACACATGTACATCAAATCAAAGTTACAGTTTGATAGAGAATTTTCTGTTCTACATCATAATGTATTTAGACCCCCTTATAGATGTGCCGTTGTAGAGAAGATTTTGAAAATTGATCAACTTTCGCCCCGCCAGTAAGGACTCAAGGGTTCAGGAATCGAGACATTTACAATTTATGTCCTTGTTCAATGATACTTCATACCAAATTTGAAAAGAATTGGAATGGTAGTCATAAAGAAATTCAAAATATTGAATTGTTAACAGACGACGCACGACGCCGGATGCGAACAATTGCAATAAAGATCAACTACCTGTTTTCACATCAAAAAGCATACCATTTCCTGAATCAATCAAATCCTACAAATCATTTTGATCAATTTTCCATCCGTTAATTGTTCAGCTCTTGCAAATCACATTAATGTTTCAACTCTTGAATTTTCCAACTTTTGTAAATGACGCGATGTTTTATGACGTCAGGTCACTGGCGTTCTAATGTTTTACCAGTCGTATATTACATAATCTATAACGTGGGCATGAGGAAGCGTTTAACTCACTTGCTGATATTCATTGTAATTGCATAGTTCTACACTCTCCTTTATTAACAAAAAACCAAGTGGTTTCAGGCCAAAAGGACATCTGGATTGTCGGATCATCCATTATCAAGCGAGCTGCGTGTGGAGCGTTGTTTCAGGGATAGCGGCGCTGCATTTTACTAGTATTCACGCATACTGAATCAACTGAAATAAATTTACCATGCTAAATCCTACTGGAATGTATACCATACTTGTAATATTGAGGTATTGTATCATTATCATTTGTCATTGGAACTAAATTGATTTTCTGGTTTATTAGGGAATGAACTCAATACGTTTACCATTAACTGGATAGTTTACATACAGCATAGAAATATATAATCAAGTTATCAATGCAACAAGTCCCCATCGTACAAGACCCCCCCCTCTCTCTCTCTCTCTCTCAATATCAATACCTAACACAGTGCTTTATGAATTTAACTGAACGCTTAAATAATCATATTTACATTATATGTTTGACCCTCTAGTAAAACGTGCTACAAGTGTTTTGTTGATATTTGTCCATAACAACATTGTCAATGACTGGCCGAATCACATTGGACGTATGAATACAAGAACTCCGGTTGACGTTACGTCCAATGATTACCAATAACACACAGAAAATAAACCCAAATTCGGGGTTTTTCAGCCATTCTTCCTTTAACAATCGCACATTTCACTTCACAACACCGAAAAACGTGGCCGACTAGAACCGCTTCACATACTTCCATGCAGCTCCTCTGCGGAATGAGCAATGACTGTTAAATGAGTTAACGTTAATAAAATGAGTTATTCAAAGCTCCAATTTTACAAGATTTTGATTAAAGTGACATTTATAACTTTCAATGAAAATTTATTTCAGAATTGGATCATTAATTTTTTTTTTCAACATTGTGCACTTTTTTTTTCTTTGACATCACACGCTAGTGGCTGTTCTATGAATTACTACTCGTCCGAATGATCCAGCGGGAATTATGACAGAAAGTAAACAATGCACACATTAGCATTATGTTTTTAAAATGTAAATATAAGAAATGAATTGTCATTTTTTTGAACGATGTAGTCTCATAACTACAACGGTGTGTGCATACAAATTTTCATAACGCGTGTTATTCAATTTGTATGCATACACCGTTGTAGTTATGAGACTACATCGTTCAAAAAATGATGATTCATTGTTTAATCATACCTTTGATTTTTTTTTCTACAATCATTCACTGACAAAAAGATTTCAAACGGAAACTTGTATCAGATGATTACTTTTAAGAAAGGACTGTAACACATGGACCATAGGCATGTGTTTCTAACGGAAACTTGATATTTTAGGTGGAAATAAAAATGTGTTTTAAAAGAGATATTTTCAAGTCTTAAAATATGCAAACATTTCATTATCTATAAGACGATATGTTAAAGTTGTAATTATATGAATGAAATATTTGTAGCTTTGACTTTTTGAAAGCTTGAATGAAAATTTGCTTTGGACCTAAAAGTACAAATTCCACAGAAGACAGTCTGGACTCAATGATAAGTTAACGTTAGAGTTCCATACCAGTAGCTAATCAAAGCACATAAATCTGGCAACAAAATACCTTAATCCTATGACGGATCTACATGGATTGCACGAACTTCTTTTAGTTAATTTTTTTTAATTTTTTAAACAAAAAGTTGTTTTTTTCATTTTGCGGTATTAACCCCCCCCCCCCCCAACTCACACACCTTTCTTGGGCGTAAAAGGTACAAACTTGGATCGATACATCCCCCTTCGAAAATATTCTGGATCCGCCACAAAATGATATAAATATTAATGCTCGAGATGAAGAAACTTGAATGTAGTTTTCCATTTTAAAACCTCAGTGCAACTTCTCAGATGATGTCCATTTTAATATATGAACAGTCTTGATTGAGCGTTGCCGATTCTCTTGTTTATGAAGCATTGCTGATTCCGATAAACATATTCCGCCACGTGCTTCCTGTTAGCTTCCAACCATAAATAAAGGTCGCGTCATTAATCTTCGGTGCAATACGGAATATCACTCGGCCTTTTCCGTCAATTCGGAAAGACGCTTTTACTACTTGACGGAAAAGGCCTACGGATGTTCCGGTGAAAATACGTACGCAAGCTGACTTTTCCCTATTGTATCCGGTTTAACATCGTTCATGCATTTTCTGCGTGGACCTCAGAGCAATCACAGGTATCTGATTTTTAATCAAAAAATAGTTATGATTAGAAAAAAATGGGTATCTTGCTGGAGATGTTCAAATTATCGTTAAATTATGTCCGCTGTCGGATTGTTGCGAGGGACTTTAGATTTCTGAAGCGACAGAAGAAAAGGAAAATTATTTCTGAGATTAACCGTGTCGGAGAATAGGTTTGTTTCGGTGAATTTAATAATAAAAACGGACCCAAATCAAGAAGGGGGTCAAAATGTCGTTGCACACTTGGTGTATTTATATGTAGATAGACCCCCCTCCCCCTATTTATATATATTTATTATTAAAATTCAGACACCTGTGGATTAGTTAAGCAAAAGAAATCATGAGAATCAAAATCTGGGAGACCGTGACTTCAAGACAAACAATGAAGAATGTATGTTTTACAACATGCCTGAAGAGTGCACGTGTAAAGCGTGTATGATTTACAACATGCCTGAAGAGTGCACGTGTAAAGCGTGTATGATTTACAACATGCCTGAAGAGTGCATGTGTAAAGCGTGTATGACATTGCTTATATTGTATTTGAAAAAATCGATTAAAAATTGATCTCTATGAATGGTATATCCAGAATCGCCTTCCTTCAAATGCCCAGCAGTCTGACAGAGGATGCGATCGACCTTGACGTCCTTGTTTCTAATTATAGTAAATCACCTTTTTCTGGTGATAATTCAAAGAAATCGGCGTACGATTTGTGAGGGAATAGCAACAATTTTCATCGAAACTAAATTAATGTGATTTTTTTCTCCATAAGTACTATACCGATTCTTTATTTTGATTGGTTGTTGTTTTCCGCCACACTCAAACAATTTTTCAGTTATCTGGTGGCGTCCAATTTTTGTAGGTGGAGGAGAGAACCCAGATACAATGTATCCGGGAAGAGACCACCGACCTCCCGAAAGTAAAATGGCAAACTTTCTCACATGGATCGGCGCGAGCGAGAATCGAACTCACGCCGACTAGAGGTGAGAGGCCTTGTGATTTTGAGCGCAATGCTCTAACCACTCGGCCACGGAGACCCCTCTGATTCTTTATATAATCTGCTATTAATTAACTGATATATTCACTAGTGCGTTATCAAATTAAATAAGATTGTTAGCAATTCTGATGGAATTCGACATAGAAGTCATGATGACAAAGAAACCAATTACCAAATAAAAACAAATGCAGATTGCAATATATATATATATATATATATATATATATATATATATATATATATATATATATATATACTGAAACAAAAAAGTTTAGCAACTACAAATCCGATCATCATGACAATTATAGAAATTGTTTTTCCACCGCGCCTTTCCTTAAAACGTATCGCTGGAGTTGTTTAACATTAAATCTACCCAATTACAGTCATGGTCGACTGATTTCATGATGTTCAATCGTAGCACGTGCAGAAAAAAAATACCGACCCGTAAATGTGTATTTCTCAATGGGTATAAGCATACGTAGCTGAATAAAAAGTATTGGTTGTGTCATGGTTAGGAAGACTTAAGGACTGAATAGAAATTTGGTGAAATTTTGATATGGGCCGTCGCAGAAGCCTTCCAGAGAATGATCGCCATAGAGTCATTGGCATGGCGGACGCTGGTATGAATATTGCTGCTATTGCTGTGCAGTTTAATGTCCATAAAACTACTGTGTATCGATTAATCAATCGTTACCGGCAAACTGGGTCAATTGAAGACCGTCCGAGGTCGGGGAGACCGAAAAAGTTGACTCCGCGCGAAGAACGATACATTCACATGACGTCAAGGAGGGAACGATTTCTTTCAGCAACCCGCATTGCTGACCGGTTAAGAGCAGTATCTGGTACCCGAGTATCCGCAGAAACCATCCGTAATCGCCTACGAAGTCAAGGTCTTAAAGCACGAAGACCGCACAAGGGGATGGAGCTAACAGTGCATCATAAACTGCAAAGGCGGCGATGGGTAAACCAACGTTTGAATTGGAACATTCGAAACTGGCAGTCGGTACTGTTCTCCGACGAATCGCGTTGAAGTTTGCTGATGGCAAAATTCGTGTATGGCGCCAAAAAGGTGAACGGTTTCATCAAAGGTGTATTATGCAGAAAGACAGATTTGGAGGGGGTAGTTTGATGGTCTGTGGAGGAATACATTACCATGGAAAGACTGATTTAGTGATCATTCGTGGCAATTTAAACGCCCAGGAGTATTGTGATAATGTTGTTAGGCCTGTGGTTCTTCCCCTTCTTTGCAGCCAGACCAGCTTTCCAGTTCCAACAGGACAATGCTCGTCCTCACACAGCCCGCATCACAACAACTCTCTTACAAACCAACAATATCAATGTTATGCCGTGGCCCAGTCGATCCCCAGACCTAAATCCCATTGAGCATGTATGGGATTTGTTGAATAGGCGCGTGAGGAACAACATTGTCAACATTAACAATCTGCACGAACTGAGAACTGCGTTAACTGCTGAATGGAATGCGATTCCGCAGAGACAGATTCAAAAAATAATCCGGGGAATGAGAAAACGATGCAGGGCCGTCTCAGACGCACGTGGAGGATGGACAAGATATTGAATTTTGTCCTTATAAACGAACATCTTTATTATGACAGTTATTGTGCTCCATACAACAGAAAAGTTGTTACAATATGTGCATTAATTGGGACCGTTCCTTTATTATGGGTGTTATAACTCCTATTTACAAGATATTTCACCAGTACTGCTTTACATTCAAGAACACTTTCTGTTATAAAACAGAGTATCCATTTGTTGCTAAACTTTTTTGTTTCAGTATATATATATATATATATATATATCTTTGATTTACTGATGACTGATTTGTTTCTTTTGAGAGACTAATTCTAAAACTATTAATCAATCATACACGCAGGATTGACAACTACGATACCAACCCTTCCCAGTATGTATCCCAGTGCTTAAAAATGTCCTTCAGTGTTTCTCCCCAGACGTTGTCTTCCAGTTCTTTCGGTATATCTGGCCATTTTTCCAATGCTGTCGAATTTTCTCCTTTAGTCAAACATGAACGTAAATGCTGCATGGAATGGATGACCCATTGCGTAATATCAGCTGGCTCTGTCCTGATAAGAGAAATTATAATATTGTAAAACGAAATATACTTGCTTACATTTTTTAACCCCCCCCCCCCCATTTGAAAATTAACGTTACAACATATCTTGGCGAATTACTCGCATCTAATTATAAAAATGTCAGAAAATGTATCATTTTAAAAAATATTATTATTATTAAATAGGATATATTTGAGTTAACTGATAAGAATACACATAACTCCTTGTTCATTAAACTACTTTCGGTTTAATGAAACGTGCTGAAATATTGTCGTCTTTCAAAGTCTTTGAATGGAAATGTAAAATAATACGCTTAAAACACAAAAAAGAGAAATTTTTTACTTTGATTCTTGTTGTCCTGGAGTTTCCATCAATAACTACAAGTGCAAGCAATGCATGGATTTTGGAAAATAATTTTCTAAAACTTCCGTGTTATTGGTACGTGCAAAGACTTGAAATGAAGCGATCGCCAGCCTCGATCGATATTCCGGCATTTAAATTACTAAATATTAAGCCATTTAAACAGTCTTTCCATTCATATATAGGTTATCTAGAGCTAAATATAAAGGGTAGGTGAAGGTTCCTGAAGTCTTTAATGTAAAAAAAAACCAAAACACAACACGAAACACATAAAAACCTCAAGATTTTATTGAGAAACTGCGGCGGGGTTGTACGAGAGAGAGAGATTCAGTTGTAAGAACTTATGTCTGTTTGTTAACATAATATTGCAAGAAAATATGTTAAAATCATGATTTCGTACTACTTCGAACAAATTATTATCACCGCTCAGTTTTCATATGATTCGTCTTTTATTTCAATTTCTATTTGGTATTTTTGATTAATAAGTTGACGGTGTTACCATTAGGGCGATATATGCATTACATGCGCGGATCCCGAAATATTTCATAGGGAGTGGATTCCACCCCATGTAATTTATTCGTAGAAGGTCCAACCTATTCTAGGGACAAACACGTACTATTTTCAACTAGAAGTGCGTAAAATTTGCGAATATATTTATTTTTTACCGAGCGGGAGGGATGTGTGTGTGTTGAGATTGGAGGGGGGGGGGGGGGGGGGGAGGGGTTCGGACCCTTGGTTCCCACCCCCATCTATATGTTCACCAGACACAGACTATACCAATAGAATTAGTCAGAAAAAAATCCGTAGTGCAATGAAGATAACACAATAGATTAAAAACCTTCAGTACGCTGAATTTAATCGCAAAAACACGATTTCCTTAAATTTTGTGCAACAATTCCCATGTCACAATAACATACTTTTAAAGAGCAATTTAGACAATGTCATATTGTGCAGAATCCTAATTTTGATATAATTATTAAATTTTTCAGCATTCGCATATTTACATATTTTCATATTATTTCACTGTCATAATAAGTAGTATGGTTTATCTTCATTTCCGCGTGTACTGAATGCTAAGCTGACCCATGGCAATGATGGAAGGGTGCGCTGTCACTGTATATCGGGGTTAGAACTGGAAAATCAGCGAAAGCGGTACAAATGTTAGATACGGGGAAAAAATCCAAAGGCTTGCATTTTCTTTTGAGGCAAAAAATAAAATAAAATAAATAAATAATAATAATAAAAACACTAATTGGCCCGCACTTGATTGTTTTTATTATGGCGTAAAAACTGATTGTGACCTCGCATCTGCCATCTTGTCCCTGCTATGATCACTGTTACCTTTTGTTGTGCATTAGGTCTTCATTGCGCAATGCACTGTGTAGTGGTTCATACGACCAGGGTGGAATTGAAATAATTCACGTAAATTCATAATCTCGGGTCAACGACATATGACTTTGTGAAATCAGAAACGACGGCCGTAGGATTTTTTGTGGAGTTTTTTCTTTATCTTTCCTGATTCCGAAAATTTATTAGACATATATGTAGACACAATTTATATCTGTCCTAATTTTTGGAGCTCACCATCTTTCAATAAAATTACTGTGGAAAAAACATTTCTATGATCCATATAAACTATACAACACTGATTATTTCCACTTTCGCAAATCTTCTTTACCAGACAAAATTTTTATCAGCAATGCTAAAGTAATATCGATACCAAACAAACGATAACCTTCAATCAATTGTTGTTGGTACGGGGCTGTTTGTCTTGTGCTGTTGATAAACTAGTAAGAAAATCCAGGTGTTATACAAAGTTAATAACTGAATCCTATCAAAAGTTGGAAATGTATCGATATCGCACACTTATCTAGAAGTCAATAATTGCGAATACATTCGAAAATTCACACCAAACAATGCTGCTTTTATAGGTATTTTGCTTTTTCCAAGTTGCGTATGTTTTATGAGGGAATATCGTTGTATTTTGTGAAATTAACACAGCCTTGAATGGTGAACGTGATGGACTTACATATCATATGTGAAAAAGAATGAAAAACTTGCAATGGAAAAAAGTCTCGACATTTTTTTCGGCGTGTTTACACGATATATATCTTCGGTGTATTGGGACCAGAAACGAAGCGAGGGACTTTAATTGTCTTTAACCTTGGTTCCTTTGTTATCCGTTGTCTCCAGACCAGGCCTCTAAGACAATTGGTTTTTAGATTTAAAAGCATTTATGTGTGTGACAGATATTTTATTGTTCGGTATTAAATAAATATTTGGGGGGACCATTTACACGAGTCAGGTCATTAATTGCTCCGAATAACGAAATTCTATTGTCCATTGGAATCTTAATTGTTTAGTAGAGGGATATTTTGATCTCAACTGTAACATGAGTGAGGGGGAATCTTATTCTCAAGGGTCGGAAGCAGTACCGACTGACTTCAGTTTCCTTCCAAACAGCGATTTAGACTTGGAGGGGACTTCTGACGAAAATGAAGAGATAGCCGCAAAATTGTGTTTGACCGCCAGGAAAATGGACGAAATGTTAGACAACATGATTGCCTCGTAAGTGCAATTCCTTACTGGCTGTTTTTTGTTTGCACAATGAGATTTAAAGGGTTTACTTATAAGTTGTGACATTTATTTAAACAGAGGAATTGTTTAAAGAAGGTTGATAGTTTCTTTCAATAACACCACTCTTCCTTTTTTTTTTTTAAATTTTATTTTTGGCTCTCTTATCTAGAAAACCATCGAGAAAAGACAGTGCCAAAAAGATTACAAAATCTCTAAATCGACCTTGTCATTCTCTTCATAATCGGCAGAGAGGTAGAGGCGAACTGACGAGCGCGAGAAACACACGTCCTCGAAGGGCTGAGGCTAAGTAATACGGACGATTATATATTTTTAGTTTTATATATTTCTACATTTTTTTTTATTAATTCATGACTGTTTCATAATGTCTATAATAGTCTGAGGATATTGGTATTATGCAGATTTAGGTGAAAGATGGGGAGCAAATTAGATATTCTTAAAAGTTTCTCTTGAAATGAATGGAGTGGTGAGCGTAGTCTAAGGGCTTCATTAGGCTGCTTAATTTGTAGATCACAGGAGAGAAAACAATCCAGAGGAATATCATTAAGTGTAAATCAGCAGTCTGTTGAAATGAGGCGAAGAATATTGGAATTGGAGAAAGAAGTGGAACTCTTGAGGAATGAAAACAGATCACTACGCCAACAGTCTGCAAAACCAAGTCCAGTAAAAAGGTTTGTCGTGTAATTAGTGGTCTAAACTAAAAGAAACTACTTTATCAATCTAATTTTAGTGAAACTGTGATTTAATAGGGAATCTTAAATACTTTGACATACAACGTACTGTAACGATAATTGTACTATGGTAAATTGATACTTAAATTCCTTACACATGTTCCCCGTGGGGATCCGGGTTGTTAGAATAGATCCTCAGTACCCCTTGCTTGTCGTAGGAGGCGACTAAATGGGGCGGTCCTTCGGATGAGACCGCAAAAAACGAGGTCCCGTGTCGCAGCAGGTGTGGCACGTAAAAGATCCCTCCCTGCTTCAAGGCCATAAGCGCCGAGCATAGGCCTAAATTTGCAGCCCTTCACCGGCAATGGTGTCGTCTCCATATGAGCGAAAGATTCTCGAGCGGGACGTTAAACAATATTTAATCAATCAATCAACCTTACACATGTAATTGTAAAACATTTGCATTGATACTTTGATTATTGTAAAACATTGTATCTTTATTAACTATAGCAAAGCTTTGATACCTTAATTTATGATAGCAAATCTTTGATTTGTACTTGAAAAATATTGATACTTTGATTTATCATAGTAAAACATTGATACGTTATTTATTATAGCAAAACTTTGATACTTTGATTTACTATAGCAAAACTTTGGTACTTTGATTAACTAAAATAAAAATTGATTTATAATAATAAAATCTCTATCACTTTAATTCAATGTAGCAAAATCTTTTATATATTGATTTACTATGTAAAGTAAGTAAATCATTTATCATAATGACGTTTACCCGTCAAAAACGAGTAATTTCTACACAAACATTGATCATCACACCCTGCCAAACGAACTTATTCCATCGTTTAATTAAAATCTTGAAAAAGTTATGCAAAGTAAAACTAATGGATAAATTCAGGGTTACAAAAGAAAAAAAACCTATCAATCCAGATTTGATTTTAGTTTTTGCATAAAGCTCATTCGCCTTAAGGAGGAACAGTACATCGCCATAATGGCCGACGTCCTTTCAAAAACTTTAATGAAAGTATAGATATCAACAATACATGTTAAATCCTTTTAAATATAATTGCATACTAGGTAAATAGGTAGGGCTACATGTCGATTTCTGACCTGCAGTTAATATTTTTCAGATTACTTTCTACTAAAGTTGCATTTTAAAGTAAATTTGAGACTTTTCTATTTCAAAATGTTACTCTACTTTCCCTCCATTTTCCATCCATATCAGACTCCCTTGTGTATTATTTCTCCTTACATAGTAGAAAACCAAGATTTTTACTTTATATTTCTGATAGGAAAACAATTTTAGTGATATAGATAACTATAGTAATAGTTTTGATACTTTGACACACGAAAGAAAAAAAAAATCAAACTTGGTGATGAATTTGAAGTTTTGTTTTTGCAGATCAAATAAATCAATAAAATCAACCCTAAAAGACTTTGATACTTTAGTTTCCAACAGGGAAACCTACGATAGTATACATAACAAAAGAAAAAAAATAACCAAAAAAAAAAAAAAAAAATGATGCTTCGATTCATTATGGTAAAAATTTACTTTGGCAATCTCCATCAGGGTTAACCATTCTCCTTTAGTAACAAGTAAAAAAAGACCAAGATTTGATATACCCTTGACTACTAATAAATTCTAAATTACCTGTTGACTTGAAATATAGTTTTCTTTTGGAAATGATATTTGAATATTACGAATTGCAGGTTATCAGAAGAAACTATACACAACAGGATTCAGTCGGGGATGAAGAAGGAAAAGAGAATGTACGAGATGTTGATATCGGATAATGAAAAGAAATTCTATGAACTGGAATCAAAGCATAGGTACCTTATAGAGGACAAAGATACTTTACACTCGAGGTAAGTGAATATTTCTTTTTCAATAGTATGTAATCAAAAAATATTCTCTATATCTAGCACAATCGTTTAGAATAAGTGAAGTACTATATATATCTGACTTTCTTATTTCTATTATGGAATTATAAATCTAATGCCTTTTACTTTCATTAGAAACAATATCTCAATAAGATATTTGGTTAAATCCCCAATGCACAAAATTTTTGTTTCTTTAGAAAGTTGTCTTTGTAATGAATTAATATTGTAGGATAAAAGTATTTGAAAAGGAAATAGAAAATCACATAAGCTCACTGCAGCAAACAAGAAAAGAACTCTTCACTGTTACAGAAACCAACAAGGAGATGGAAGAAGAAATTAGATTACTAAAAAAAGAAAACCATTCTCTTAAATCTAGGTAAAGGTGAAGACAGTGTGTAAACAGATAGATTTAAATGAAACCATGCTTAAACATTTGTGCTTGTAAAACTAAAAGTTGTCAACGTAAGGAAATCAATACTTTGAATCTTTATCATGCTGTTTTGTCATAATATTTTGCTTCAATATCCATCAACTCAGGATACAAAGCATGGATACAAAATCATTTGAAGACTCCGAACACGAGTTGATTCTAAGACAGCATATGAGAGAGGAGTATGAGAAGAAGCTGAACATACTAGAAAAAGAAATCCTATCAATGAAGACGAAGTACGCCACATTAATCATATAAAACATTTGGGCTTTATATCGAAAATATCAATTATTACTGGCTTCCCCTATGAGACACATTCGCAATATTTACCCCAATTATGGTATCAATATTCATAATTTCGCATTTGCATCTTAGAGTAGAAAAGAAAAGGGACATTTCCAAAGCCAAAGGTAAACAGGAAATAGGGATTGTGACGGAACACTATCAGACTGTAATAAAAAATCTTCAAAGCGACAGAGAAAAGTTACAAAGAGAAAGAGATGCTGCAATATTAAGGTACCAAAACTAGTGATTCTTTTACGTTGTAAGTATATGTCTAGAATATCATTGGTTTGGCAAAAAATCATTTACAAAGCACGTGATACATGCAAACAAATATGTATCACTGAATAAAACTAAGTATTGTAAATACAAGAAGTCCTAGTGCATATGATTTGATAGATTTGGAAGCGTATATTTTCCTGAAATGTACTACCTGACATGTGAAAAGTCAAAGGTAACCAACAGTGATCAGTCTCATAAATCCTATGAGGATTGATTGGTTGTATACTGTTTAACGTCCCGCTTGAGAATCACTCATATGGAGACGTCACCATTGCCGGTGAAGGGCTGCAAAATTTAGACCTATGTTCGGCGCTTACGGCCTTTGAGCAGGGAGGTATCTTTATCGTGCCACACCTGCTGTGACACGGGGCCTCGGTTTTTGCGGTCTCATCCGAAGGACCGTCCCATTTAGAGGTGGGATCAGGTACCTAGGAGGAGTAAGCACCCCCCCCCCCCCTCCTGCCGACCAGTCACACCCGCCGTGAGCCCTATATTTTGATCAGGAAAACAGAGTAATCCATAGTCAGAATCAGTGCACCAAGAACGGTCTAATAATTCATATGAAACACGTCACACAGCATCCGACCCAATGAAAGATTGTACTGGCAAACGCGATCAGCGAAATGCTGACTTTAAACGAGACCGTTGAAACCCCTGTAGCATCATGCTATTTGTTAGTAACCTGCCTCAGTTTAATAACTGATTAAAATGCAGAACAACTTCTTGCGTATCTAATCAGTTAATAAACACCATATGCAGGTGATGTTGGAATATTGCTACATAAAAATGATGGAAAAGCTGAAATTATCGCGTTTGTCTAGCAGAGTTGGGATTTGTTCTAAGAAGAAACATATTTCACAGAATTCACCAATACAAGGAGAAATGGAGTGAAAAATGTAAGCGCGACGAAATAAAAAGCAGAGGGAAGATACAAGTTCTTGAGAGACAGGTCCGGGAAATGGAAATGGAAAAAGGTTTCCTTGAAGAGGAAAAACAGTCTTTAGAAGAAAGGTAAGATTGATAAATCTTAAGTACATTGCAGAGAGAGTAGTCTACATTATCAAAGTGCTGAATTACTTTACCTTCTCTAGAATAAGCAAAATGATGGATAAAAAGGGCCACGAGGCTGAGACATTAATGCACATTGAGGAAGTTCTACGCAAACATGACAATGACCTAGAAAAGCAAGTACAGTCGTTGCAACGAGAAAATGAGGAATGTAACATGGGAAAGGAAAACCTGGAGGAACAGTGAGATACTTTATAAACATAAATCTATACAGTATAACCGCAGGGAAATCCCATTAATCTCTCTCTCTCTCTCTCTCTCTCTGAATTAAATTTATTAATTAGCAAGACTAAATAGTATCATAAAATTTCATCAACTTTTAGAATAAAACAACATGAGAGAAACAGAGACAGTATGCAAAAGCAGTTGAAAACAACAAGAGAGGTCTTAGAGAACAGGATAAGTGAATTATATCAAAGAAATGAACGGCTACAGACAGAAAACGCAGAATTAAAACACTGGTGAGTGTACACTGGATCAATGGAAACGAGAAATGTCTTTTTTCAGATACTTATGTAATAATATTTATGTAATACTTTAAGTAAAAAGTTTCCTAATAATTTGGTAGCTCTGAGGCCAAAAAGGGAGATTTGATACGAACACTAACGGAAACCATAGGTCAAGAAGAATCCTCAAAGAGAGACAGGGAACAGCAATTCCATGGTATGATTGAGAGTTTTCAGAAAGAGAAGAAAGAACTGGATGAAGAGCTGAACTTTCTTCGCGAGAGGTGAGTTTATCAAAACGCATCATTCATCAACACTTGAATCAGAAATACAAGTTATATTATCAACACATGAAAGTTGCAATGTTTGCTTAGATTAAAAGGAATTGAAGAGGAAAAAGAAAGGGTTGTTAAATTACAAGAAACTGCAACAAAATCACAGAAGGAAGAAGTCGACAAATATCAAGGAGAATTAAAATCTCTTCTCGAAGAGAAGGACATGTTGATTCAAAGGTAAATAACATGTTAGGACATTTAATTGTACATTGAAAACCCGAGAAATTAAATTTTGTGTTTGTGCTTCGGAAACAATTTCAAAACTTACGAAAATCTTTTAGATTTAAAGATATGGAGATCAAGAAAAATGAATTGAAGGATGAATCAGAGGATATGAAAAATCGGTTGAAGATTGAATATGAAGAAGCTGTTGATAAAATCAGAAGCGAGAACAATGTCCTTAAACAAGAAAAGGAAACATTTCAAGCCAAGTGAGGACTCTACAAATGAATCAGATTGATTGTGCTATTGATATATTATTTCTCATAAAGTTTTACAAGAATTTTGTTAGTTATGCATTTTATGTATAACAGATGTTCATGAGATTCCATGTCATTTCACAGACGTTGATAGTATTTTATGCTTAAAGCTTGTTAATTAGAGAGAAAAATAATAAACAACTTTGTGTTAAGGACAGTTAAGATAGTGTTAGTTAAAAGAAGGTATTGTGAATTGGATAATTGGTTTGCTTTTATGATGCAGAATTGAGGAACTGGAATACACACTTAATGTGAAAGAGATAGACGACGAAGAGAATAAACAAACAGAGATTGCAAATTATCAGAAAACAATTGAAGATCTGCAAGAAGATATAGCAAGGGATAGACAAAGGCAACGTATTTATATTTAAAGTCTCAACTGAAATGGTGATCATTGTCTGTCTGATATATATACCAGTAGGATGTTTTCTTGATTTCGGGATATAGATAGACCATACTTATGCACTTAAAGGATTTTTGTTGCGAAAACTTATATTAAATTTGCACATATGAGATTGATCACTGTTCGTTATCTTCACCCTTGTCTGAAAACAGATTTCGCGAAAAAGAAGACAAGTGGAAAATTGCCATGCAGTCTCAAGCAGAAAAAGAGGAAGCACTTAATATCAGAAACGCCAATCAGGAGAGAACGGTACAGAAATATCTCAAAGAGATCGAAACATTGAAAAGCAGGTAAATTATCCAATGTCATTGACATATAATTTCGTCTTCCTGATTTCATTGGTTGATTTAAGTCTATGCTTTATGCCTTTTTCTTCGGTGTGGTTGCACAAAGCACTCGCTAGCTTGTTGATAGAGTTCGTGCGTTTTGCTGCATTTGTAGAATTTTGGATCACGAGCAGGGAATAGGTCATTATCAAAATCAGATAGAAAATATTTTGCAAGAAAAAGTACTAATCCAAGCACAATTAAAAGAATGTCAGAACAAGTAAGTAAAACAATATTTTTCATTTATCCACTTATTTTTTTTCTTTTTGATGTTCTTTTTGTTAAGGAAAAAACTATACCGCTGAATTTCTAGGTAACTTGTACTATTAAATTTCATGTTATAATGTAGCATAACATTACACAAAATTTCATTACACAGTATTTACGCAAAATATATGATAAACAAAAATTATATATCCAGTTTATTAAATAAAAAACAATTTTTAATTAGTCAAATACGCCAATAAGTTACAACAATCATATTTTTGTGTGTGTACATATTTTGGCGTAGAGCTAAAAATAACTTGCATTTACATGTATAGTACTGTACATGTAGATTCGTCGTCCTTAATTCTAAAAGGTTTGAATACCATTTATTACCTATTCAAATTTAAATGGATTTAGTATAATATTTCTGAAGAAACGGTTAATAATACTTCTACATATATTGTTTATACTGTCCATATCTGTCTAACATTATCTCATCTCAGCAGTTGTTAATAGCGATTTGCTCACTATTTGTTTTATTAGAATATATTTGTTACGGATTTTTTTTTTTTTTTTTTTTTTTTGCTGATGATATTTTCACTTTGTAGGAAAGACGCTATTTCAAACGAGGCGATGGTGTTACATATTCAAGCAGAAAGTAAAAAACTGAAGGATATTGAGGAACAGCTAGAAAGAGAAAACCAGGATCTGAAATCAGAGAGACAAACTGCGGAGGTGGAGAAAAAAAACCTCCAGGAAAGGTTCGCTAACACTGCATGCTTGTATTTAAATGTAGATGATATAAATATATTTCAGAGTACAAGAACAGGACATGCTTGTCATGTTGTGGAAATTATACCGCAATAACAGTGCAGTGAGGAGTATTAATCAAAATCGCCATAAACTTTTATTTTCTACGAAGGGTTCGGTCTTTGGAAAATCAACTGAAATTACAGGAAACTAGAGTAAATAATTTGACGCAGGACAAAACACAGCTAATGAAGAATAATGAAGAAATTCGCACAAGGTACAAATATCTTAAATCATTGAATCTTGCACATGTATAGTAGATAATTATATTTTTGAAATTATATTGGTTTTTAAATATATTTATGTTTTAGACTTAATAAAAGAGAAACTTTTGACAAAATCAGTGAATGTGACAATACAGCGGTAGAGGCCAGTACTGCAAATGTGGAAGAGATCGGCACACGCTTCACTGCCTTGTATCGGGAGGAGTATCTGGGGTCATTGAGGTCATTAACCAGTGATCCGGAACTTTGTCTGGACGAAAGGGATGCCAGGGAGTGTCTCCTAGGAATTCTTCAGGTCATTCTTTTAACATTGTACGCATCTCTTGTTTATCATATAAATTGAAAATAAAAAACGAAACAAACCCCAAACAAACAAAACTAACACACACACACACACACACACACACACACACACACACATGAAAAACTCTATAACGCATTTAGAATGGTGGGTTTTTACCGTAGTCTTTTTTTTTATCTTTCCAGACAATTTATAAAGATTGTGGACGAATTGCAGAAGAACAACTGGATGACTTACAAATTGTAGGTAGTATTGACACTATGGTCATAAATGGTGAAAGGGATTTCATAGTGACATCATATTAAGCTTATTCATCACTCTTTTCATATATATATATATATATATACATTGCTAGCTTGCCTTCTAATAAATGTCATTCATTTCTTGGATAGATATCAGTCCATGAACTACAATATCTATCTATCTATCTATATATTATATGTATATGCCGATTTCATGCCATAGCTTACGCATTTTATATAGAGAGGAGTGGGTATATATTATATTAAGGTAATGGGTATGGAGATGGAGAGTGAAGAAAACTTAACAAAATTGAGAAATATTAGAAACTATGTGGCGGTGGACTGTTTATCTAACGTATCAAAGGTACAGTGACAAACAGCATATGAGATGCACTACATCTTCAAACTTGCTTATTAATTACGTATAATCATTCGCTATTATATAAGGATTGTATATTTCATGTGTGTGATTTCTTTTACAGAAAGTCAAACAGGGATCTTTGCATAAATCTTACCCAGAGTGTCTCGAACATTGTGAAAATTTTGCTGATAAATCTATTGAACTGTGTTGGCTAATGAAAAACCTAGATCCGCCTATCACACTAGACTTTTCTATACAGCAAAGTGATCCCATGGATGAGTCCAAGTATCGAGTGTTTTCAGAGTCAGATGAGGGTATGGACATTTTAGTGTGGCCAGTTCTGTTATATAAAGGAAACGTTATTCAGAAGGCAGTTGTAAAGTCGGCAGGAGTGGATTAGTTCATTTTTTCACCGTGTGCACAGATTTACCAATATGTCAAAAGAAGACGATGCACTTTGTACATAGTGACAAAGACTTGTAGATAGGAAATAGAGATGTTGGAAACTTTTGAAAATGATATTATTTCAATTAGATTATAAATGTTTTCATTTATAGGCAGGGAACCTTGAAGATGTAATACTTCCTTCAAAAAAACATTTCAGATCTAGAGCTTAGAAAAATGGTGACATAACTTGTGTCTGTCGTTAATTAGGTATATATCAGTGCTCTTACTGGGAGATTTCCAGGTCCAGTTCATAAAGAAAACGTTGCTTGAAACTTAAAATGAATTCTAAAATGATGATGCTGGGTTGTTATTTATACCTTGGTGTATGTGCCTGTACATGTAGAATAATGGGATGCAAGTGTTTAGGGATTTGCTACAAACAACAAGCATTAAGGAATGTACCTTACAGGTGCTAATGCATTTCAGCTGTGTACAATGACAAATATAAGAAAATCAAAGATAATAAATATTGAATGACAACTAAAATATAGACATTTTTGTAGAAAAAATGTTTTACTGTAAATGTTGAACTTCAATAGGTATGAAATTCAGAGTTTACTTCTTGGGCCTCATTCAAATTTTCTTACTGATTAAAAATAAGCTTTTGTTTCATTCTTAATAATGTTCAGTGAATCAGACAATTTTTGCAAATAAAAGACGGCATCAAATTACTGTTTAACTGTCACTTCTGTTTCCCTAATTAAAGGGAACATACAATACTACAGAGAATGAATGAGAGTAGAAGAAAAAATTATCTAGAGCATTTGAATTCAATTCAATTTTTTGGAATTCCTTTGATATCCACTGTATTCGATGGCAACTACTTTTGCTTACCTCTCAAACACTTCGCCAATCAATCTATTTGCTAAATACTTATAAATACTCGTACACTATAGTGTGTTTTGGATGGGTATGAATATACTGTATTGGGTATAATATTTACAACTAAAGATGGGAAGAGCACCACTGGTTAAACTCCACTGATCAACTATTCGATTTGCCTTAGAGTCAATAAAAAAAAAGAAAGAAAGAACCACAATCAATTTTGAGTCTCTCGCAAATCATACATTTAACGATAGTGAGCCGGTGTTCAATATCTCCAACTTTTCTCGATCCAGGAGCCGCGTCAAAGCTAAGACATTTAACATTAAATACTTAGGGGGGAAATGGCATCAAGTTTACAACACAAGAGAGACAACTCATACGAAAAACCGTCTTAACAATCTCAGTTAGAAGGTGACTCTTGAATCGAATAACTTGCTGGTTTCTCCGGGGAACATAATTATAAAGTTTCCTGATATAATTTAAGTTTGGTCTCATGTCCCATCCTGAGTGAATGTTACCAACGTTCATATTGGCGGATTCTCTATAATGCATCAATGATTGGAGTTTATATATATATATATATATATATACTCTGCAAAAAAAGAAACGCATAATGGATTTTTTAAGATTTTAGTAGATGTATTTTGGATTATGATTTTACAATAAAAAATGTAGATATTCACTAGAATTGTTTCAGTTGAAAAAAATTACAGTCCAAACCTTAGATATTGGTGAAAAAAAAGGTCAGATCACCACAGTTAAGAACACTTCCTGTCACGTTTAAGTTAGTACCGTGTATGACCACCTCGAGCTGCCAACACAGTTCTGCATCTCCTTGGCATAGAGTCAATCAATGTTCTTACGTTATTGCGTGGAATTGTTCGCCATTCCTGTTGTAACATTTGACGGAGCTGATCGAGGGTCTGAGGCGGAGGTTGGCGCAGGCGCACACGTTTATCCAGTTGGTCCCATAAGTGTTCAATCGGATTCAAATCCGGTGATTTGGAAGGCCATGGTAGCACATTAATGTTGTTCTGCTGAAGGTAGTCAATTGTTAAGCGGGCTGTGTGAGGCCTAGCATTGTCATGTTGGAATAACTCCCTCTGTCGGTCAATTACGCGCATAAGGTGAGGTTGGAGAATTTCGTCTCTGTACCTTTGAGCCGTTAAATTGCCCGGGACATGTACCAGTTCTGTTTTACGGTCATTAGAGATCGCCGCCCACATCATGACGCTACCTCCACCGAAGCTATCCACTTCTTGGCCACACGAGGAAGAGAAACGTTCATTCCTGCGCCGGTATACACGGATTCTTCCATCACGTTTCTGTAGCAGAAAACGGTACCCATCGCTGAACCAGATTCTACGCCAGTTGCGGAATGTCCAGCCCCTCAATCTGTTGCACCATCGGACTCTTTCTCGTCTGTGTAACGGTGTCAAAACTGCTCCAAAATACGGTCTTCTGGGTCTAATGCCATATTGTCGAAGTCGGTTGCGGACTGTCTGCGAGCTGATTCTTCTCAATCCAGGTATTCCGACTGCAGTAGCTGTTGCAGCAACGGTTCGATTCCGTAGATGAAAGACCCGGATGTAGCGATCTTGTCCAGGAGTCGTAATGCGAGGTCGCCCACTCCTCGGTCGGTCATTAGTAGAGCCAGTCTGCTGGAATCTGTTCCACAGCCGCGAAATTGTGCTCTGATTTACGTTTTCAGTTCGTGCAATCTCACTTTGGGATACTCCGGCCTGGAGACGGCCAATTACGATATTTCGAGTAGCAGGGTCCAACCTTGGCATGGCAGCATTTTAACGTTATGATGAATTCAAGCTTCAAACTTCGTCCTTTTATACGCTTTAATGTAGTGGTTGAATTAAGCACAAAGTTCTCGTGAAAAACGTAAGCCAAATTCCATGGGGATAGAGGTGATGTGCAATTTTAGAGAGTCGCCGAGCTAATTTGGCAGAGAGCCAAATCAAATGAACAGACCTTTAAAGTTTCATACTTACCTGTAAAAAATCAATTACTCAATTGACCATTTCAGTTTACCTGGTAAAATACATAATTTGCATTTTTAAAATTTCAAAAGGGCTATGCGTTTCTTTTTTTGCAGAGTATATATATAATATTTTCAATGATATTTAAGTCCGGGGATTATACAAGTCAACTAGTGTTTTACATGTATTCGATTTCTGGCAATGAAGTCCTGTGTTAAACCAGACCGATGTGCCTGGACTTTACCGTATTGGAAAAGGAAAAGGAAAAGGAAACTTTCGAATGAATATTGCTCAAAGGTTTATAACTAATATATCAATATAATTTGATTGACATTTTATTCCAATGCACCAGCTTTAAGAGCAATTTTACATTTTGATATATTTATAGACAAATATTTCTCTATTGCATACCCCTAGATATGATTGATAAAACTGGTATATCAGCCACTTCCCATTTTACAGTCCCGTCGTATAAATTTTAAAGTCAAAATTATCTTTCATACTAAATTTACATCAAACCATGCCCTTGTAAACAGTACTTGACTCGTAGTTTTTTTAAATATGAATTCCCACGCCTGATAGACTAGCTGTTAAAAATCGGCATGTATGTGTATATTTTGAATGTTAACATTACTTTCACGTAATTGTATCTTCTGATACAATAATCCAATCAAGTTCTCATTGCGTGACTCTTTTAAATGGTTAAATCCAACTTGTTAAGTGGAAAATATAATTTTAGGGACGACTAATATCTTATCGGGTACACGGTGGGTGTGACCGGTCAACAGGGAATGCTCACTCCACCTGGGCACCTGATCCTACTTCTGGTATGTCCAGGGGTCATTGATGTGTTCTCTCTCTCTCTCTCTCTCTCTCTCTCTCTCTCTCTCTATATATATATATATATATATATATATATCTGTGTGTGTGTGTGTGTGTGTGTGGATCAAATTACTTTGAAACTATATTTGCATTAACCTGTAAAAATTCTAATAAAAATATTGTTCGTAAAGGCGGAAAGGTTTATTTATTTAAAGAAACTTTATATAACTTGCCCCCCCCCCCCTAATGTTAATCACCGTTCCTTCGTCAATCGACCGGCATTAGAAGCGAAAGTCCCGGGTTCTTACCGTATTGCCTTACAGAGGTTACACATCATGGTAAGCATTTGTATGATGAAGAATCCCCATTAAACAGTGTGACATTTAACACGACAAAGTCTGGACTTTTTGCTACCCTTTATAATAAAGATTTTGAGAAAAATCAAAGTGCAAATGATTGGGTTTTCTTGCAGTATGTCATCATCCAAGGTTGGGCTCACACATCCTTGTAAAGTAATGGATATCAACCTCCAAAGACAATAATCCTATAGGAGAATGGCAGGATTTTCAGTCCTACAAAAATCCTATCATAATCCTATGGGATAAAAATATCTTAATAGGATAAAAAAAATCCCACCATATGCACTTTGATTTTTCACAAAATCTTTATCATAAAGATCCGATCATCTATGTCCTCCTAAGGGAAGTATGTAACAATTAAAAACACAAACACTCTATTCCGCACATTTTCATCAAGCGTAAAAAAAAAAACAAAAAAAAAAAAAAAACGACAAATTTTTACAAGCTAGGTACAATCCGTGTTAATTTTGCTGATTTAACATGGATTGTACCTAGCTTGCAAAAATTTGTCGTTTTTTTTTTTTTTTTTTTTTTTTTTTTTTTTTAATACGCTTGATAAAGGCCAAGTGGCTGAAAATTTGCGGAATAGAGTGTGTTTTTAATTTATCATAAAGGGTAGCAAAAAATCGGGATTTTATCGTGTCCGGAGTTAAATGCCGCACTGTTATTAAAAGTGTATATCCTCCTGTATTTTCAAAAATGAAATTTATTTTTTTATTTTTACATTTTACTTTGATTTTCAGTCGTTAAAATAGTCGTACTATATTCATCAAATTTCTTAAGCAAATCGTTCACATTAATGAGAAAATGACTTTCAATTGGTAAAGATGCCAAAAGCAAAAAATGTATAATAAATGAATAAATAAATAAATAAATAATCATTCAGACTTCATCATATTCCAGAACAGAAAGTTTTGGTGACTTTTCGTGTTTGAGTACATGTGCAAAACCTGGGCAATATTTAATTTTTTTTAGATTACCGATTTGATTATTTGTAAAATCAAATAACATACTGTTGATATCTTCATCAACCTATTGCACGTTTTAAGCTGTTCAGGAGATCAATATACATTTAGGTATTGATATTTTCATCTAAATTATTTTAAGAATTTTTAGCAAGCTCATGTAATTTCCTCTATTTGTATTTTTACCCGATACCTCGATCAAAAGGGGAAAATATTGTAGATGAGTAACATATATTACTCATAAACATGTTTTATGCTATTCGTACTGCTATCCATTTAATTGGTTGTAGTGTTTGCTTCGACATAATTTTTCAGTTATCAAATAGTGTGTAATATTACGATAGTAGGAAATAGCGCTTGGTGTTAGGATTTTTAGGATTTCTACTTACATTATATCAGAGAGAGAGAGAGAGAGAGAGAGAGAGAGAGAGAGAGAGAGAGATTTACTACAGATAGACACACAGGAAGGGAGATAACTCTTACAGTGTATTTATCTGTTGTTTGTGAGGCCCTTCATGTCATGTCAACATGTTCGTTGTTATGTCACATGTTTCCAGTACTAGTGTTGTAATGATGTAAGATGATAACATAAATAGGTAAGAGATTAGCTATTTTGTTCAATTTGATGTCATCATACCGAAGTTTGCTTTCTGCATATTTACAGAATATTACAAACCAACAAACGCTGATATTATGAAAACGAAAGTAGAATATTTCTTGGTAAATATATGGTAGAAAACTACAACAAAGGTAAACAAAATCTGCATAAATTTTATGTAGATATGACTCGGTGAAGATGTGACATGTATAACGTGTACATTTTTTTAAAAATTGCTATATGAGGAGTACACCGTGCATGAATTATACATAAGCCTATATTTGCTTGGACGGTCAACAAAAGCCTAGATGTATGTAATATGCTTGTATTTTTGACCTTTCAATTTGAAATCATATTCCCCTTAACCTAAAGACGTATTCTGACGCTGGAAAATACAAAAGACTTATAGTTATTTTAATTTAAAAAATGCAACCAATTCAAATTGAAATATTTTCAATCAAGTCGCTGCATGACTTGATTTAGCGGGGGAAATTTAAATCTAGCTATTTGATTGGTTCATGAATGTATGTAAAACAAAATTTACATACTGGCCAAATATTAGTTTCGATTTTACTTCTCATGTAGATTCAGATTCCTTCATAAAAATTCAAATTGTGTACGTACTCATATATAACCTTGCATCAAATCAAGTACCATGTAGAATGTGTTTAACACAACTCACCACAAAGTTGTCTCGGCGAGACAAGGAGTACAATGCAGTTATATATTCATATACGAAATGTGGGAAATTGAAAATAGAATTTGTGTTTTCTCATTATATATCATTGGCAAGCACCCGCAGAATTTGTCTAATTCTCTTTCAGTGTTACATTGATGTCCTCTCCATTAAAGAAGCATGCCCCCAGATTGGTATGTCGTCAAGTTCGACTATTTCAAAAAAAGATTCTTTAATGCAATGATGCTGATAAAACATGTCTTATCTTACATTACAGTCTATATTTTATGTACATTTCAGCCTCTCCCCTCGTAGCAATGCTCCCAAAAGCAAAAGGTAAATCCATACTATTGATGATGACAATTACTTCATCTGAATGGTATTTATAAGATATCTTTTAAAATCCGAAAGCCTGCGTTTTGAATTTTAAATAATTACTTTCTTCAGGAGTGCAAGTAAATGCCGGTCTCAGGAACGTCATCACGACAGGGGGAAAAATTCAAGGTGCATTTTTTTTCTGACACTAATATTATGATTTTTGCATATGCATATATTTGGATTTCATACACTCTGTGCAAGCGTGGATCTAGAGGGGGAGGGTGGGGGTGGGGGGGGGGGGGTGATAGGGTGATCTGGACCCTCCGTGGAATTTCCAACTAAAAGAAAATATAGTTATCTTTCACCCTAGCATCGCGTTTAATATTCAACTCTCTCGATCGACTATATTCGCTCACTGGGGACGATTTCAAAATTCAAGATCATAATATAATATGAAAATTACCGTACCGCAAGGTTGGGTGCAGATTTTGCATAGTCTACTATCTGTAAAAACGTGGAAATTTCGGAGGTTGTGCTCTGGAACCGGGTTCCAGATCAGCGGCCTTTGCCCCCCCCCCCCCCCCCCCCCCCAATGAAAAAATCTGGATCCGCGCCTGCTGTGATTTTTATGAAAGTTAATTTTTTGCAACCGACACACACGCGGTTATTTTGTTTAGCTGTTTTATGCTGTGTTCGATTGATATATTAGACACTCTCCACTCTCATGATGATGTTACTCTTCATATTTTTAACCTAAATTATTTTAGTGGGAGGTGTAGCAGTGCCGCCCGGTCGCCACGGTCATACGAAGCTCATACTATCGAGTCTCGAAACAAATGCAGGTAATACAGAATGTTCAGGACATGCTATTTTAATGTTACCGATATTCATCCTTGAATTAGAACGTTTTGGCCGATATAGTAACGCGTTGTGTGGCAACACATTTGAGTCTATTTGCTATGCAATTGCGAAATGCGACAAAAACTCTTATTGCTCCAAACGTATTAAGTCCGCCCAAGTTTCCTTTTACGGCAGTAGTCGTGTATTTGATAAATGCACTACACCAGAAGTTCATTACCTTATATTTTGACCAATGAAATGTGCTAGATAGTAAGCTTCGCCCACCATCTCGAACCTCGGACAATCTATCGGACATCAGCCATTGTTTTGTGTAATAAACACATTATGTATTGACCCATCATGTGTTAATAATATAGTATGCAGAGACATTTTTGTACGAGGGATGATTAAAGATTTTCCTATGGCATCTGTAAATCAGACAGTAGGTATCTAGACATACTTATAATGCACCAAATTCATACCATAATAATAATAAATAAATCAACAGCCTGCATTGACAATCGTCGAAGACACAAGCATGAGTCTATAAAACCTCTACTTTTTTTCGCCCGTGTCTCCGTTGTTGCTGCAATGTAACCTAACCATTATACGGCTGTAGTGGATCTTAGAGAAGTGGTAGCTGATTGAAAACAGTTAATTTTTAATTTAACATTGCCGACAACGAAGAAACAACGCGGTACACGGCATTTACTATTTTTTTAAGCAAACAAATCTCTCGTATTCACATGTTTTTCACGAACAACTCGAGTTTACCTCATGAATCTATCAGCTATCAACAGCACACGGCATTAAATATTTCAATGTAGTGTTATTCTTGACGACTAAATTTGGCAAACTTCCTAATATTCCGATGTTTATAATCTATCTCTCTCAAAAGTGAGATGGGGCCTCCGTGGCCGAGTGGTTAGAGCATGTCGCTCAAAATCACAAGGCCTCTCACCTCTAGTCGGCGCGGGTTCGATTCTCGCTCGCGCCGATATATGTGAGAAAGTTTGCCAGTGTACTTTCGGAAGGTCGGTGGTCTCTTCCCAGGTACATTGTATCTGGGCTCTCTCCTCCACCAACAAAAACTGGACGCCACCAGATAACTGAAAAATTGTTGAATTTAGGCGAAAAGCAACAACCAATCCAATCCAATCAAAAGTGAGAAGCGAGAAAATGGGCGGGCTGAAACCGGCCAATGAAAACTCTTTATTTAAATTATTCAATTGTGTCATTCAAATATGTTGTAACTTAACGCAATACTGTATCGGACAAAGCGTTCTAATTCACAGATGATTTGCGATAATGACTTTATGAAACTTTAGGTATATTATATATTATTATTAGCTTTGATAGTTTTCTTTTTCTTTGTTGATGCCCCCCCCCCCCCCCCCCTCTCTCTCTCATAATACTCTTTTATGCGGTGGATATCGCACATTTCATATCTGTTGAAAATAACGCTATGGTTTCCTTCGCCGTATGTGAAGTTATCACATATGTAAGTAGATTTTGTTTACAAGCATGTCAGAAAGTGAAATCCCTAAGAATACTCTGTAAAGATCGACGGGGGGGTGGGGGGGTTCATTGGGAGATCTTGGGGACAACATATCAATAACAGATCACGATGCTCACAATCATTTGGTTAAAAAATTAAGCGAAAAGAACAAACCTGCCATCTAAATCATGCAGATAACTGGTCACAAAATATCCAATCACATTGTCAACTACATCAATGTTTAAATGAATTCCAACATAGAAATCTTTCCAGAATTCTTTTAAATCCAACAGCTCCACAAGAATTCAGGAGATTCGCCACTCAGTTTAAATTCATCTAAAATAGTCCTGCCTTTCGAAACACATTAAATAACAGTGAAGCCACATGTACAACAATAAATGTGACTTGAAGAGTCCAAGACCTTGCGAATGGTAACGTTTTGGGTGGAAAAGTCGTAAACATCCAAAACGATTCAAATTCAGCATCCAGAAAAGACCGCGTGTGATGTATGACTCGGACGTGAATGACTGACAGTTAATGAAATAATAGTACAATTAAAGAGTAAGATGTTAATATTGTGAAAATATATACTTTGTTCAAATCCATTCAAAATTAAAAAATAAAAAAAAATCTCAAAAATTCGAAAATTTACAGCATGCAAAACACGTCATGCATATGCGTGTGTTATATATGATTTGTTATAAGTTTACATTATACTTTGTTTATGAAAAAAAAAAATGAAATGATAACTTTTATCCTTCTTCCATTTTCAATTTTACATTTATACTCAATGTTTATTATACATATAAGACTCGAAGATTGGTTAATTTTACACCTTTCACTATGTTAAAAACGAATCTGCTGGACAATATAAATCTTTGATTGGTGGTATTATATATATAATGCTAATGCACTATCATAAAGTGATTGATTTGGTACTGTTTAAACTGTAAGTACTTCATTCATCGTTATAACATGGCCGAAAAGGAATATTAGACATGGACACCGAATGTCTCTTTCACTGAATCCCATGTAGCAAGAAGTAAATCGGGTCGGGAGGGGGTTGTGTGTCAAAATATATGATTTTCTCCCATGTGGACTCCGGCTTCAGGCAATAATCATCATGATTTATAATCCAAGCTGTTTCAATTCCGTAAATTCCAATACAATGAAAGATTTATTATATAAGACATAATTATATCTTTTTTCCAAATTATGGGTGAAAATAAATATACAAGTATATACCAAAATATCGAGTAATACCGGCAAGATTATTTTGGTTCACCTTGTCACTGTGACAGAGTCAAATCGCGTGTACAACTTATCCATTGTTAGTAGGTATCACTTCCTATAAGGTTCACTTTAAATCCCATTGTTATCTTTTGGATTTAAAAACTTTTAAATTCCGTAAATTGCAATAAGATTTTTTCACATTACATGTACTCCTGAATGAGTTTCATGTTCTTTATCCTTAATCCATGTAGCATTGTATATTATGTATACCATCGGATGTTCGGATAGTGCAGAAGTAGCGCTATATCACCTTTCACCGCTGCGAGTTCGATCCCTGTGATCAGCAGTGGTAAAACATGAAAGGGTATCATCGTCGTCCGCTTGGGCACGTGGGTTTCCTCTGGCTACCCAAGTTTCCTCCCACATAATGATCCCTAGCGCTGACACATTCGTGCATGAAAAAACTCCTTTGACAATAAGCTATGGGTTATCCTTGGTATATACATATATTTGTATATAAACCGAATAAACACACATTTTGTGCGCTTGGAAAAAAATTGAACATGGCATAGATATACACATGCATAGCTTCATGTACCCACGCGCCATACATGATTGATATTCATTCATTTGAGATTTAGAATGATACAATCTAATCCAAATGAAAAGGCCCAAACCAAATGCTGAATGGCAAAATTGAATGGATATGGTAAAATGAATGAATATGGTAAAACTGAATGAATAGGTGTTGCTCTACAATTATAAATACAAATACATATATCGTCATTCAAATCGTTGGATCCGCCGCATTGAATCATCTACGATTAATTGGAACTTTAGGAGAAAGTCAATTAGATAAAAATCAAAGTGCACATTTGTTGAATAAAACATAGATGTATAAGACACAGTCTTGTTACTTATTACGTCTCCTAAGTAACGTCAAAATGGCACGACGTCATATTGTAAACTATATTATATTCTAGTATGTATTAGTCATAAGTACAACTTCTTACAAAAATATGATAATTGTTTTTATAAAACATACACCCTAGAAAAGAATTTTGACGGATATTATTCAATTTGGGCGCGGGGCCGAATTTGGCCCCAAACGCACCGACTCCTTTAATCGTTATTCCAAGCTTTAGAATTTGTTTTATATATATATATATATATATATATATATATATATATATATATATATACTGAGCAAAATAAGTTTAGCAATTTAAAATATCCAATGAAACACACAGTAATGAAAATAATATATACCATTCATAATGAAATTGATACATGGGGTTCTCATCACAAAACAAAAAAAGTCCAATTTGATCGACAAAACTTGTTCCGTTACGCATGAAAAGAACGTTAAACTGATAAAGGGTAGGGTCGTAAAGTCACATTCAATTTCAGTATTTTGTATGGCCTCCATTTGCAGCAATAACAGCCGTACAACGGCGCCTCATGCTCCTTATCAGGTTCCTTATCTCAACCATGGTGATCTGGTCCCACTCCTGCTGCAGTGCAAGTATCAGTTCGGCAACGTTGTTGACGTTATGTCGTTGTCTTAAACGACGACCAAGAATGTCCCAAACGTGTTCAATATGTGACAAATCCGGCGATCTCGCGGGCCAATTCAATACTTCAACATTATTCTGATGGGGAATGCCTTGTGTATGCTGTGCAGTGTGCGGATGGGCATTGTCTTGCTGGAAAATGGTCGCATTTCCTTGACGCAAGAAGGGAACAACAACAGGAACGACGATCTCGTCAGAGTATCTCTGAGAATTTAATGCTCCATTTATTGTCACGAGGTCAGTTTTACCATGTTGGCTTATTCCACCCCAAACCATAACACTTCCGCCGCCGTAGCGATTACGTTTGATGATGTTTTCTTGGTCATATCACTCATTTCTGCGTCTCCAAACACGAACTCTTCCATCTGCAAAATCAACGTTAAAACGCGACTCATCGGTAAAAAGCACCTCATTCCATTGCCGTTGAATCCAGCGACGATGCGTGTTGGGCCATGCAAGGCGGGATTGTTGATGACGTTGAGTTAGTGGCACTGCAGTTAGAGGTCTTCGAGCGCGCAAACGTGCTGAACGGAACCTGTTTCTTACACTTTGTCCACATAACCTTACTCTAGTAGCGCGGCGTAACTCTTCTGCAACTTTAGGAGATGACATGAAACGATTACGTCTCGACGTCGTAACAATAAAACGATCTTGTCTAACAGTCATTTTCCGTGGACGTCCTGAACGTTGCCAATCACTAACGTGTCCAGTGGTCCGAAATCGGTTCAAAAGACGGCATATGGTGGACGGATGCACATTAAAGTGTTGGGAGACATCTTTCTGTGAGCATCCAGCTGTTAGCATCCCTATAGCCCTTTGACGTTCTTTTTCAGAGAGTCCTGGTCGTTTCCCCATTAGACGTTTTCGCAGTTTCTCTCCGGTTTTCTTTAACAAGCGTGTTCGAAACGTTGTTTGAGTAAACAATTCTTCCCAGGCCGTGATCATTCGAGCATATCCTATCGTAATGTTGAATTGTCACAACGCTGGATGGCACGTTTTCTACGTGTCAAATCGAAAAAAATAATTGTGTTTTCTTAAGTTTCTTTGTCCTGATTTTAAGGAGAAACATAATTTAACATTCGAGAAAAATATTGTAAAATGAAACCTTTGTAAAAACAATTGCTAAACTTATTTTGCTCAATATATATATATATATATATATATATATATATATATATATATATATATATATCACACGAATATATATTCGTTATAGCGAATTTGTAAACTTCATAATGACGGATTTCAAAATTTGAAATAACGAATTAAATCTGAAAATAACGAATTATGAAATTCGTTATATCATATTGCCTAAATAGTTATAACATTTTTTTAAGACGTCAAGCTTGCTCGAGAGCCTTCTAGTGATCATGCAGGATTTTTCCTCTACACCGCCTTTCAGCCAATCTCAATGGTGAAATCAATATGATGCCAAATGGTTTTGAGAGTTTCTTAAGATTCAGACTTTGAAACATTGAATTTAATTGATATTTGAAAGGAAGAATAACATCTCCGTTGTTGATGTCGTTGTTTATTATTATATCTTTGTCCAATAGTTAAATAAAGATTGCTTGGTAAGAGAAGTTCATTATTCGCGGATGGATTTATTACGAAACTGATTTTCCAGGGAATTCGTGCCGCATGATATCATTAAATACTTACAAAATAACCTGCTCAAATTTGGTTTTCATTTATATATAAAGTCTCGTAGTTTCATTAAGACTTCTTATTTCAGATCAGCAGAAACAGATAAATACTAAATTGGTGAAATTGCTCAATGTCACGGTTCGGTTGCTATTCCAAAACCAAAAAAAAAAAAGTTTATTTCCGGTTTTGTTTTCTGTAATCCCAATCCCGGTTTTCCATTAAGCAAAAATAAAGTAGGTTGTGCATCGCAAAGAAAACAACAAGTAGTTTCCGGAACAAACCCACGCTAGACATCGAAAACAGAGAATTAATACCGTATAATTGATACATCATGCATGAACAGAAGATATAACTTTTATTAACAAGTAGTCTCGTTTAAAGACATCATTTCGCAAATTTTACTGTCGCTATAATGACCCTATTTGCGATTACAAAGTGTCTCTGGGACATACGGTGAATGATTTGTTTCATACCCTTTGTTAGAATGTCATTTTTCATACTAACTTTGACTACGGGTAATCCCGTATACGTAAGTTTTTCTAAGGGCTCACGGCGGGTGTGAACGGTCAGCAGAGGATGCTTACTCCTTCATAGCACCTGATCCTACCTTCGCTTTGTCGGAGGTCCGTGTTGCCCTACACTCAAACTTGTATATGTCTTTGGGATTTATGATTACGATTTACACATTGCTTACTTCACCATTCGATACCTGAAGCAGTGTTATTCTTCTCCGCATTTTTCATCTGCAATTTGAAGTTATTGATTAAAGCCTTTGTAAAGTAACTAGTCCTGGGGGGGGGGGGGGGGGGGGGGTATTATCTAGCAAGAGGAGGGTACATGTATGAACTTGTTAGGATAGCAACTTCAGCCCAAACTCTTCTTTTTATTTCTTTTTATGTAAATAAATACACTTTGCTGACATTTTACAAATTATTTTAATGCTTTATTTATGTATCAAAAAATAAGGAAATGCCTCCTGCTGCGCTCCAACACATTTCTTTTCCAACTTTCTCTAATTTCACCTGCCCTCTAAATTTATTGAGAACCCTGATGTATATGATATTGCACTCGACGCTATTGTGGTCCTTCAGGCCTTTGTTTATAATTTGTACTGCCCCATGGGTATCCCGGTTGTTAGAATAGATCCTCAGTACCCCTTGCTTGTCGTAAGAGGTGACTAAATAGGGCGATCCTCTTCATGAGACCGCAAAAGCCGAGGCGCCGTGTCAGAGCAGATGTGACGCGTAAATGATCCCTCCCTGCTCAAAGGTCCTGAGTGCTGAGCATAGGCCTAAATTTTGCAGCCCTTCACTGGCAATGATGACGTCTCCATATGCGTGAAAAATTCTCGAGCGGGATGTTAAACAGTATATAATCATAATATAATTTGTACTTGCGTTATTTTCATCCAACTTCCTGTATCACGAAGTTGCTTCATTAACTACTCGTTTTACAGACTGAGTTCATTAGCTTTGATTTTTGTATTAATTCAATTTAACGTATTAAGATCTGCGTTAATGCATTGACAAATCTATAATTTCAATAATTTTAATAATTTCAAAAGTAAAGTCTAAATGATCAGGAGATAAATTTCTAGGACAGGCCTAATATGACCATACAAGAAGAATTATTTAGATATTACACCATAACAGCTTGTTTATTGTCGTATTAGAAAAAAATACGTGCAGACAGATTTAATTTATGTCTGATTATGATGAACAATGAGGCCTCTACCAACCTGTGAAATTCACGATTCTTCAGTAAGAGCCTAAGACTTGTGCCATGTGGATGAATAACGGAAAATGTGTTCTTTTATCATGAACCTCTTGTTTTAAACGGCATGCTGTCTGATAGACGGCGTTTTACACTGTATTTTTAACTTTTACATACTGTTTTAAAGAGGTCACAAAAATCAAGATTATGATGAATCGAAGTATGAAGATCGTGGTGGAGAGAGTGAAACAAGGTACGGTATAGCAAACCATAACATATCAGTTAACATATAGTATGTTATCTTTTGTCAATAATAAGAGTCTTCATTCTTATACAAAATCGGACAACAAACTGAATTAAATAAATAAGCTTCGTTCCAGAATTGTTTTATTTTTGATTAATAATAATAATAATTAAAACACACACATATTTCTTCTCCCCTGTCCCGAGGAATTTTTAGAAATAAGTTTTCATCCTATTCCTCCACCTTGAGTATAAACTCAAGAAATTTACTGCATTGTTTATATGCAGGTAATTCATTACTCCTTTGAATAAAGGATTGACGTTCAGCATTATGTGTTTTGATACAGATTGGAGAATATTGGTTTCAAAAGTTGTGAACCTTCTTTTCAGTTCTAATGCAGAATACAATTTTAGAAATGCAGCACAGTCAAAAACATATCCAAAGAAGAAAGAGGCTGGAAGTCATCGGTATGTTAATCTAATTTCCATCGTTTGAAAGCTTCAGATCATTGAAATGGCTTTGACTTTACTTTTGTTTTGAATGTGGAATCAACCATCAAGAAAATTCAAACTTTGGCGATTCAAACGGAGACGTCAATGGTGGTGGGTGGTGTTTTTAGAGTACCCACATTGAATACTCTTTTGAATGTTCTACTGATAATTACCATGGGCGCTGATCATGAAGAGACACTACAGCTCATTTTCCACATTTTAATCAAGTGTTAAAATTTTAAAACAGGTATCGATAAGACGACAAAAATCATATCGATACTGACAATTTTGAACAATTTGAATGCATCAATGAGTTCTCAACAGCACTTTTACAATCATCCGGAATTCAAAGGTTTCTTCGTGCTGACTCGGTCATTTATATGCATTTTTACACGTTATTTAGAATGACGGCAACGGTGTTGTGTAGAAACTAGAAAATACTCCTAAAGGGGTCCACACTCGCTTTTCAAGTGTGTGATGATTTCCTTCTTCTTATAATTAAGTAATTATAAATCATTATTCTAACGGAAACCCTACCATGTCTCCATCGACCAAACAATGCTTTTAAACTGACACGTGACGTGTTCAGATAAAAATAGCACATGCTTTTAAAGCCATGCGTGTGTTTGTCCTAGCTCTTGTTTAATCTAACGGTCACACTAATACCCACCTAAAATTTAGTTTACGTATGAGTTTGATCTCATTCTGTATTAAACCCTTTCTGCATTATCTGTTTAAATCCTGGGTCTAACCATGTATGCTTTCTCTCAAAGGATGACATGCTGCACTATTTACTGTCTGTGAGCATGCGTCTGAAGACCGAAAGGCGGGAACTCCATGTTTTTGTATGAGCCGTCAAGAAGTATTAATTTCTGCATTAATTTAAAAATGAAAATTTTCAACTTTAGAAATGTGTTATTTTCGCGAAGTTTGTACATTCAATTAAACAACAAAATTTGAGAAAGCTCATTTCATGATTTTGCGCAAAGTGATCTGTAGTGTCTCTTTAAAAATCAAATTTTGTTGTCAAAATTTATTAATTACACAAGGGCTTTAATGGTCACTCTTGTACCACATCCAAAGGTGTATGTAAAAACTGGTCGTGATGGTGCGTTCGATTCGTAACCTGGAGGTGGTGAGTTCAAGCTCTGCTCGTGCCATGGCCGCGTCAAACCCAAGACGTAAACATAGGTAGTGATAGTTCCTTCGCCAAACGTCGACATTTAAAGTGACATTCAGGGGTCTTTCAGATATGACCTTAAAACGGAGGTCCTGTGTCACGACAGACTTTGCATGTCAAACAGCCCTCACTAGTACGGTCTTGAGCGCAAAGCATAGGTCTAAATTTGTAGTACTTGACCTACAGCTGGTGACGTCTCAATATGAGTGAAAATTCCCGCCCAGCAGCAGAGGCTCTGAAACAAATTTGGTGGGGTACATCTAGTAGATGGGTTAAATGTGACCAAAATATAACCTTAACATGAATAGATTTAAAAAAAACCCCACTTTTCTATATAATTGCTCATCCTTTTTATTTCGAAATCCACATGCAGCCCTTACGATGTGAAGAGATTTTAATGATATTTTCATAATTTGTCCTAGACATCTTTAGTTATCTGGGATAATGGCTAAAGAGAACCACACTGATGGGTTTTGAAATGTCTTCTATTATTTTATGGATACTCTGTATTTTAACTTTTGTGACTTGTCAGTAATAATCCTTGCAAAAACGCTGGATATTGAGATCATTTACGTCTATTTTGATAGACATTGTCTTCAGCAAATGGATCAGGAGGAAAGCTGGACATCTGAAAATTTTGTGACCAAGCTTAAAACTCAGTTAGATGCATTAAAAGAAACAGCTAAAAAAATAGATTCCTTCTATAGCAAAGAAAGGTATGTTTGTATATCTATGTACAGGAGTATACTAGAATATTAATGTATGTGTGAATATGTGTTACTTCCTTTTATATTATTATTTTCATCAAAAGATTTAGGATTTAGATTGTATGTGAAAGATGGTGATTATTCATTTAGAGAAAATATTACTATTTTGATTAGCATATGTTCTGTATACCTAGTCATAGAAATTCTCAATAAAGAAAGGAATACTTATGCTAATGTTTGCTAATAAGGCTTCTGAGATAAGGCCATCCTTAAAAAAATGTTTGTTTGGAATTGCCGCTGGGGAGGGGGGGGGGGGGTTCAGACCCAGGAGGGAGGGAATTTATTTTTTTATTTTTTATTTTCTTTGAAGTTAAACAATATACAATCAATCATCACTGAAGTTGATTTTAAATTAATAATAAAAATCACAATATATAATGTTGTACATATTTATTTTTCAGATTTTTTTCTTTGATTTCTGAAATAAACAGATCAATGACTTTATGATAAAACACGCAAGACTTTGACAAAGGTGACTGTTCTAATCAATAATTCACTTGCTATTCCTGAGATTTCTTTCCACATATTTTGGACATTAAAACTGTAGAGTCTGTTGCTGACTTTCACCTCATTATCTATGTAATACACAAAGGGATGGACACTTTAATTTCAGGATTCTCATTAAGATTTCTTGCCCCCTACTTTGAGTAAAATTGCCGCCTACTTTCTATAGTTAAGACAAAAAAGGCCTTGCCATATTAATTCAATGAAACACTGATGTCGCGGTTCCATTGTGGTTGGCAAATAAGCCATTCTAAAAAGACTATTTCCAGTTTTGTTTTCAGTAAAGTGACTTTACACATCAGTCTGACATTTTGGCGGCTTCTGTTTGTCATTGAAAATCTTGTAAATGCTTTATTACAGATACTGAGATAGCAAGAAAAAAAGCGTTTTACTGACCCGACTGGTTAAATTTGTTTTCTTGTTTGTTTTACGTCCCGTCGAGAATTTTTCACTCAATGAGAGGTCACCAGCTGTAGGTGAAGTACCACAAATTTAGACCTATGCTTAGTGCTCAGAGCCGTAGCAGTGAGGGTTCTTTAACTTGCCAATGCCTACCGTGACACGGGACCTCCGTTTTTAAGGTCATATCCGACTGGTTAAATCAATGTGGATGACTAATTTGACAAGCAAAGAAATTTACAAACTTTTTAACCGATCGAGCAATAAAAAAATATATAAATGATTTTGTCAATAAAAACTTTCCCATCGGGAATAATTTTAATGAGGTGGGCGGCAATTCCAAACAGTATAATTTTATATTTAAGACATTGAGAAAAGAAAACTAGGGGGCTGTGTGTTAACAATCACTACCTGATATATTACTGAATTTTGCACTTGGAAAAAATGATTTTGGATATTTTTAAGAAATTTCCATACCCCTCAACCGCCTGCACAGACAACTATGCAAAGGAAACGTAAGACTATACCCAAAACATCAGTGAGACCATTGTCTTCAGTATCGGAAGAAATATTGCATTTAGGAAAGCAGATTGACATCATAGAAAGAGCGATCGAAGTCTTTTTGAAGGGGTAAGAATGTTGACATACACACATTAGCATACTTTGTTGTTTGCTCTAGATAAATGTTTTGCTATTTGACAGGTCTATGGAATTCACAGAACATTTTTTCCTGAAAATTAATTCCTAGAAAATACATTTTAAATCAATATCTTTTAACAATAAAGTTGATTCGCAAATTTGATACAATTGATGCAACGTAATTAGGCAATAAATCTACTCAAGGATTTACAATTGTTGCTTGACTACAGTGTATAGTCAAAGGAAGCAAATGTTTTTTTCTGAGCAACTGTCTTTATCCACTGTGTTTTTGCTATGTATGTTTTTGAACAAAAGGTTTATTTAGAATAAACTTTCTCGCGGTAGGGTAAGACTGCTTTGGATCCATGCCTGATCAAATCTACAATAAATGATCAGATGTATTATTAAAGCTTTTTTCATTGTTTAAGGTGTTATATCTGAATACAGTCAAACCAGGCATTATTTGGTAGAAAATGATTTGCCAGCATACATTTGTTTTATATCTAATCATTTCAAGAGGTTTCCAAAGTATAAACTAGTAGTAGTACATGTACCGTCAGTCAATACCACCATAACTTACCCTGCAGGAAAGAGTCGATTAGGATTCAAAGTTTTTTCAGTGATTAAAGATTGTAATCGATGTAAATGAATTTGATATTCTTCCATTGACAGCCATAGACTATATAGACATTTTGAAGTACAACTTGGAACTTTTAAAAATTGAAGTCTATATTCCATCATGGGAACCAAAATGACAGATTGTTAACTTCACTCAAATATTTTAATATTTTATGAAATACATTTAATTAGAACATGAAATCCATGGCCATATCAAGTAACAAACTAAATTCAGAATATGTACATGATAAAATGACTCTATCACCGTGAACCATATAGATCTGTTGCTGTTTACAACAGCTACCATGAATTTCAGAGACACCCCTGGCAGTTTGATACGAGTGCAAGAACTTCAAGGATTCTATTCCCGTGAAACTGAATTAAATGACAGAATAACAAACGAATTGAAAGTACTGTAAGTATACAGTATCATGTAATATGTATACTTACTAATGTCTCAATATAAGTGAAAATTTCTCGATGGGTTGTAAAACAAACAATCATAAGTTTAATAGAAAGCCATTTTCAAAAATGATCAACAATATTTTGATTTTTTAAAACGTTATTTATTTACTCACACAACTTTGAATAAGTCTATGGAAAGCTTAGAAATAAATGGAATAAAACTAAAATCATGTGGAGTTATATTCATTTGAAATAATGAAGCTATTGATGTAAAATATTACTCTGTTGACTTGCCCTCATATTGTAAATCATCATTGCAAAATAAGTACATATCAGTACCATGTTTCAAAAACTCTAGAAGATATTACATTACAGAGTAGTAAATTAGATAAAATAAAACTTGTAGTAAAATCATCATTGGGCTTAAGAAAAATGTTCCTTTGTATGAAATAAACAGGAAAAAGCAAATGTATTCAGATATATATAGTATCAGTATGTATATGACATATTATTCTGAGGAAAACACCCTTAATGTAAAAGCGTTTAGGGGATGTTAAAAACTCAGGTTTGGAACATTTACTCGTACGTGTAATGGTAGGCGGTAAATAAAAAAAAAACATTCTTGTTAAATGGACATCGGGGCATAGCATAAATGTACATTATGGCTCTTCTTGTGTAACTGGAATCGTCTTTATTTGAATGGCGGGCTTGTACAGGGATGGTAAACCAATTGTTATAGTGATCATGTTGATGTATAATTTAACCGAAACTCTCTCAGATTCTCCGATTTATTTTAATGGAATATAATATGATGTAACTCTGAAAATGAATTATAACAATGATACATTAAAAAATATACATGTAACAAAATATATGAAATTTACACAATCTATCAATACTTCATTACTTTCAGAGAAAAATGTAGATTTTCCCAAAAATTCATCACATGAAACAAAAAAGTACATGTATGAATATTAATAATTATCATGTCATATATTCATACAATTTATAGTTAATATCATAACAATACATCTATGATTACCTGTATGTGATACAAAGCTTGTACATCCATATGATCATAAGCTGTGAAAGATTGGCATTTTATAACACCAGACAGACAAAACGGCACCTAAAGAAAATAATTTACAATGATAAATACTAACTTAGAAAAGTAATTTAGATAGTTGTCTGGGAAAAATATGAAACGTCTGATGTGTCGTCTGGCTGAACCACTATGGGTGATAAGTTACGTGATTGTATTTACATTTAACTTAATATCAAAATAAGATCAAAACACCTATTTCAAACATAATCATGATAATTAATTCAATGATGTCAGAAACAAAATACAATGCAAAGTACTTACAGTCAGTAGAGAAATACAAATGATGGATATATATTTCAGATGGAGTCAACATATTCTCCTTCATGAAATACAATGACCACTGAATAAAAATTGGAGGGTAAAAAGTAAGGCCAATAGAAAAAGTTGTAAAGAGAATATTTACATATTAATCAATGACATGCATTTTGCCATGTCAATGACCTAACTAAGTGACCCCTTCTACAGTTGCAGTACTTCCTATGGAGGATAAAAATAGAATACAAATATGCATTAGGTAATGAATTTCCCTAGAAATCTAGTAATGGTACATCAGGTATATTGTGAATCAACGATACAATGTGAAAAATATTGATTGATTGATTTTTTTTCTCACCACACTCAACAATTCTTCAGTTATCTGGTGTCGTCCACTGTTTTATTGGTGGAAGAGAAAACCCACATACAATGTACCCGGGAAGAGACCACTGACCTTCCGAAAGTAAAGAGGCAAACTTTCTTATATATATCGGCGCAAGTCGATTACAGGTGAGAGGCCTTAGGGTAAGGGTTAGGGTTAGGGCTGATAGCGATTGAATTAAGAAGATAGGACTTCTAACTATGAGTACACAAAAATGCATTACAGTTCATGAAAAAAAAACCAACCATTCAAATCTGATTATTGTAGCAGGTAGTTTATTGAAGCAACCTTAATTTTAACGTCACTTATTTAAAACCACAATTGATGGTCATTGATATTTGCACTTATTCTTGTTGGCATGTTTTCAAGGGTGACCTCTTGCACTTTTTTCCAGTATAGTTTGTGGAGCATTATGACTTAGAGTGTTCTCAACTTCAAACCAAACCGTACAATATCACGAATTCGAACTCTGAGCACTGCTTTGTTTTGCATTCAAATTTATCGTGGAACCCCAATTGAAAGTCAAGAGAGTCTCGCTTGTTTGTTCTAAGTGAGCAAACAAGAATTATTCCTCTTTAGCAATATTTGACTAAATTATCTTCGTTGTAGATATAACACAGATCAAGAACTTTTGAATGTTTTGGAAAAGAAGCTTGTATCACTTGATGCTGAAAATAAATGCCTTCGCAGCAGGTATAAGAAGATTAATTCATTTCTGTCTTAGCTGATCATCATTTAGGATCGAAGTTTGTCATCATGTTTCCTGTCAGTCTGTATATTGTTGACTTCTCCATAACTCCATACAAAGGGAAATTAATTGAGCAATACTTGTAGTGAAAAGTGCAAAACATTACAAAGTGATTATTGTGCTCAAGTGTATTTATCACAAGGTCATGAAAGAATGGCATCACAGTAAGAGTAGATTGATCGATTGATTTTATATTGTTTAACATCCCACTTGAGAATAGTAGACCAAAATAAATCTTTCTCTCATTCTCTCTCTCTCTCTCTCTCTCTCTCTCTCTCTCTCTCTCTATATATATATATATATATATATATATATATATATATTTGCATGCTTGCATGGCTGTAGGACCCCCCCCCCCCCAAATATTTTTCCACAAAAAAAAAATTCATATAGTAAAATTCACATATAGTGTAATGTATAATTGTTTTTAAGCAGAAAGTTCATTTAATTCAATGAGACTCAGAGTCAGTCAGTATGACTGTCCTTTAACTTAAATAAAAAAAATATTATGAAAGCACTTAATGCCTTAACATTTCTTAGGGCATCATCCAAAAGATTGTAATCATGAGGTAATGGTTCGGTTCTTGTTCCCAGCTTCACATCTGGTGTCAAACCTATGATATGTAGTGACTGTTCCTTTGCCAAGTGCCTGGCACTAGTAGTGAAAGTCAAGGATATTTCGAATATGACATTAAGTTGTGTTGTGAAAGGCGTTGGCATGGTAAAGTACCCTCACTGTTCAAGTGTTGTTTAAAGTCCTTTACCAGTATTTGTTGATGACTCGTATGAGTGAAAAAATCTTGCAAGGGATGACTGATCACAAGGTATCTAATATGTGTGACCTTGACTAACTTTCAAGGTCTAATAATTCATTAGATAGCTTGTTCATAGAAACTTCGTCTTGATACAAAAATGCCTATGCCCAACTGCCCTAATATCAGTTCGACGTTTGTATATATTTAAAATCTTTTTGTAAAGCTAATATGATGAATTGTTGACTTTTTTATCATCACAGTTTTTATGGTAAAGGTAAACACGACTATATGTGAAGTACTATTTATCAGTGACGTGACGTAGGTCATGACGTGTAACAATTTTTTCAAAGTTTGTAAAGTCTCAGGCTGTCAAGACTTGTTTCATTCTTGGTCCAAGAGTAGACACTATCGTATCAGTGTAAGATCAACCCTCCGCAGTTTTAACTTTGGTTATATTTCACAATGTATGCCCAGATGGACGAAAGAAGGCATTTTTCAAAAAAGTGCACAAAGAAGCAAGGAATGCAGGAAAAAAGGGATGGGGAGCACTAAGTTTTCTCGTCAGACTCAAAGGGCAAAGTTTTAAGAAATATCCTCTTCCAACAAACATGCCTGATATCCCAACTTCAAATATTTGAAAAGATGCTGTTTCCTTAGAGCTTTATCCAAATGATGCTCCTTCTGAGCTTATCCCAATTCAGATATATGGTGATGGGAATAATTTATTCAGAACTCTCTCTTTTTTTGTGTTCGGACATGAGGACAATTTTAAGGAAATGAGGGTGTGAATTGTGTTTGAACTTGTTTCAAACCTGAAGCGCTACATTGTCAGAAGAGTGTTTAATTACTGGTGATTTGATTGCTTTGTTACAAAAGGAAACAATAAAAACAATCCAGTACGGTTACTATTCAAGCCTTTTACATATGTTCCGTAGCTTCCAATGTCTTGCAGAAACCAATCATGTCGATTTTCCCTGAGGTGCAAAACCCTGGTGTAAACAGACAAGATCATAATCAGCTTATTGTTCCTCTTGACCGTGCTGATGCTAAAGAATATCAGGATGCTATCCACATCATGTGGACTCAAACAATTGTTACAAAAATAGATGGTTGGACACCTAATCATTTTGTTGCCTGTTTTCACAAGCATGAGAAACCTCTTTCAAAGCGTTCGAGGTTATCCTTTGAGGATTCTGAACCTCATCACTCATTTGAACCAAAACAATCACAAGATAGTCCTTCCCACTCTTGGAGTCTAACACAAGTGAGGGGTCCATTGAAACAGGTAAGTTGGGGGAAACTGCAAACAAAGAAACAGACAAACATGTTAAGGTTGCTTCCTTTATTGATTCTTCTTCTTCTTCAGATATCTCTGAAATACCATTTCAAAAGGCCCAGGTTGTACATGAAAAATGGCATACACCAGAGATCGGTAGTACCCCAAATCAGCCATGGAATATTTTCTTTCTAGCAAAACAGTTTAGTAAAAAAGATGAGATCTTTCAATGCCTCCTGGTTTGATCAGTGGTCTTGGTTACATTATGTAGAAATCAAAGATGTTATATTCTGTTTTCCTTGCATAAAATCATTTCAGAAGAAGACTCTCAGTTATCACAAGAAAGAAAAAGCTTTAATATCAAGTGGTTTTAAAAACTGGAAAAAAGCAACCACAAAATTCACTGCACATGAGAAAAGTGATTGCCATAAAGAGGCAATGGAAAGGGAGTTTACGATAAAGAGGAGGTTAAAGATGTTGAAGAATGTTAAAGAAGCACGAAGTCGAGATGTCTAACAGAGAGAATTTGCTTAAAATGACAAACATTTTGAAGTTTCTTGCTCGACAAGGAATTGCTCTTTGGGATGACAAAGACAAGAAAAACTTGAACTTTAATCAACTTTTCATGCTAAAGGCTAAACGTGATCCCAAGCTTCAGGAATGGCTACAACACAAGACAAATAAGTATGTTGCTTCAGATATACAAAATGAAATTTTGCAGGTGATGGGGTTGCAGGTTTTGTGACAAATTGTTGTTTTCATCAAATTGTCTGAATTCTTTTCAATAATGGCAGACGAAACACAAGATATTTCCAACAAAGAGCAACTTGTTTTATGCATTCAATGGATTGATCAAAATTTTACCGCTCATGAAGATTTACTAGGGATGTACTGTCTTTCTGACATTGGGGCTAATTCAATAACTCTAGCAATTAAAGATGTCCTTTTGAGGTTCGATCTGCCTATCAACAAAGTACGAGGCCAGTATTATGACATGTTTGCTTATATGGCTGGTTCAAAGACAGGTGTTGCAACACAAAATCATGCACTTGAACCCATAGCCCTTTACGTACATTGTTATTGTCATGCTCTTAACCTAGCTTGCAATGATTCTATTAAGGGATGTAAGTTGCTTAAAGACACCCTAGACATTGCAAATGATATAACAAAGTTGATTAAAGAATCTCCAAGAAGGGAGATGATTTTCAATACATTAAAAAATACCCAAAATCTAGAGAAAACGTCAGCGGGAAAAGGGGTTTTGTGTTCTACAAGATGGACAATAAAAGTTGGACACATTTTTGAGCATTTTGTAAAACTATGAAATTCTAAGAAATGTTTGGGATGAAAGCCTCCAATACGTGCGTGAGGTAGAAATGAGAAACAGAATTAGGGGAGTGGCTGCTTATACGTGCAGGTTTGATTTCTTCTTTGGATGTTTACTGAGTGAAAAACTTTTACGTTGTAGTGATAATTTGACAAGGGCTCTGCAAACTCCAAATCTCTTGGCGAGTGATGGTCAAAAAATGGCATCAATGACAATGAGTGCTTTGCAAAGTCTCCGAGATGTGGCAATTTCCCTCAATTTTACAAGGAAGTTGTTGAAAAAGCAAAACAGATGAACATCGATGATCCTGTTCTTCCAAGAAAACGCAAAATTTGACGTAAACTTGATGATGGGTCAGCAGCACATACTTTTTCATCGTTTGCAGATATGTATAGGAAAGATTTCTACAAGACATTAAATCTGCTTTTAGCTGGCATAAAATCTAGATTTGACCAACCAGGTTACAAAGCTTTTGTTAATCTTGAAAACCTCGTAATTAAGGCTTGTGCAGGTCAAACGTTTGAAGAAGAATTCAATTTTGTCACGCCCCTATATGATACAGATTTGAAGCCAAAGGATCTTCACTGCCAGCTTATGATGTTAAAGACTGTTTTGCCAAAAGACTTTATGCCAGATATACCAAGTGTGGTTGAATTTTTCAGACATTCAAATGAAAAAAGTCTGTTTGCTGAGATCCTCAAAATTCTCAAACTAATTTTGGTACTTCCTGCAACTAACGTTACCAGTGATCACTCATTCAGTACCTTGAAACGATTGAAAACATTCCTGAGGTCAACAATGAGCCAAATATGAACAAACAATTTGCTTTTATTGCATGTTCATAAAAATGAGACTGATGAACTGAGTCCAGAAAAAATAGTTGAGGAGTTTGTAAGTGAAAGTGACCACAGACTGGCGATTTTTGGAAAGTTTACCAAGTACTAAATGCCTTATGACTCAGAAATGATTGATAACAAAATGATAAAGATACAAACAAAAGAAAAAAGATAAAAAAAAATATTCCCCCCCCCCCCCCCCCCAAAAAAATAAAACAAACAAAACTTAAAATTTAAGTTGAGGGGTTTTCTGGGAAAGTAATTAGATTCTATGTACATGATTAGATTTATGTACATGATATACACCTCAATGCTTGCACATATTTATGCAGTTATCTTTTTACTAATGGTTTTGTCGATATCACTTTTTTGTCGTAATTTACTTTGGTGTGGTGCCCCCCCCTCAGTGAAATTGCTTCCTACAGGCCTGATTTGATTTGTATTTGTTGTAGGAATTACGAGATTGAATACTGTTAGTTAGTTATCTTTACCTTTATATAATCTTTAGATGTAAAACGTCAGGAACAAATATCCGCCATTAGGTAAAATTCATGTTTTTTCAAACCATATCCATTGACATTGGGAGCAGCAACAGGAGTACTTAGTATAAAGATGATATGCCTTATATAGAGTGTACATGCATGTGTCAAAACATGTACCCTGATAGGAAAGTCACAGTTTAGACATATTCTATTTGTGATTGCTTCTAATTTTGAATTTCAACTTCGGTGTTCGAATTTCTTTTCTGGTTCAAGACAATCTGTTGAAAACAGTAAAATTTAACTGAATTGTTATGATTAGCTTTTTTCCGTTTGAGATAATGACAAACAGTTATACAAGAATCCATATTGTATATATATTTATGAAAAGGCTAAGGTAACAAACAGTACTCAATCTTGCTATTCCTTTAGAAAATACAAATCAGAGAGATTTATCACAACAACACAAAGTATTCATTTGTTACTATAAATGGGAAGAAATGGTTATATCTGAACATGGCTAGAAATGACGGCTTATTAAAAAGAACCGTTCGTGGTGGCTCAATGGTTAGAGCTTTTGCTTCATGACCAGTTGGTTGTGGATTCCTATTCAGCTGCTTTGTGGCGGTGTCAAACCAAAGTCGTAAACATCAGTAGTGACTCTTTCATCAAATGCACAGAATCCATAATGTGAGAGCCACAAGCCTTGAAACCTGAGGTCCTGGATTGCGAGTGCGACACAATAAAGAATCCTCACTGGTACAGCCACGAGTGCCATACACATCTGTAACTTTGTAGCTCATTGATTACAGGGGGCCTCCATGGCCGAGTGGTTAGAGCATCGGGCTCTCACCTCTCACCTCTGTCGGCGCGCGTTTGAATCTCGGCTGCGGCGTTATGTGAGCAAGTTTGCCAGTTTACTTGCGGAAGGTCGGTGGTCTCTTTCCAGGTACATTGTATCTGGGTTCTCTCCTCCACCAACAAAAACTGGACGCCACCAGATAACTGAAAAATTGTTGAGTGTGGCGGAAAGCAATAAATAATCAATCAATAATCATTGATTACAGTTGGTGATGTTTTATACTGAAAGAAAAATTCTTGAAGGGATGCAAAACATAGAATTAAACAAACAAAAGTGATTAAAAACCAGAATTATAGGGAGTTCCTTTTCAACTGTCATATTACATATAACATCCTTATTGGCGTTAATGAAGTTCATGTAATAAAGTAAAAGATAATTTTCAATCAAAAAGCATATTTATGGTAGGTGTGTTATGAGAATTTAAGTCTGATTTTTATGGCATTATCTGATTTACTTTGACTTTGCTATCGTGTCCCATTGAGACACCGACTGTCATAGAAAATACATAACCAACTTGTCGAACACACAACTTTTTTTTCAAAAAGACATTCTTATACATGTGTTTAAAGCTTTAATGTGGCAACATTTTGGGTTACTATTATTACGTGTAACAATACAAAGAGAAATACCGTTGTTAAATTTCTGCATTTCGACAGGATTGAAAATGAAATATTCAAGACCATAACAAAATCTGGAAAATTGTTAACTTGAATATAATGGACATATTTTGTACCAGAGTGTACCAGTATCTCGGTTAATCATGGTAATCCTACAACCCTGTGCTCCCCTGTCGCCCAAGACTGTGAAATGATGAAACTCACTCACTATTGTTTAGAGTTTACAGTCTCACTGGTTTGTCAGTTGACATTACACCGAAGGAATGAATGATATATTTTCGTTAGAACATGAAACAGTGAATATAACAGTGATGTCTTGTAACTCCTGTAAGGAATACAAAATTAATAGTTAGGCAAACACAGACCACTAGATATACCAGAGGTGGGATGAGTTGAGGAGGAGTAAGCAATCCCTATCAACCTGTCGCACCACCATGAGCCCTATATCCCGATCAGGTACACAGAGTAATCCGTAGTCAAAATTGGTGTATAAAGAACAACCTAATAATTGTACACCATTTGACTTCATGACAGACAGTATTGACAAACTAGATCGTTATAAAGACCCAAACAATCATTGAATCACATATTATTAACATAGATTCCATTGCATTCTAATTACCAGTGCGATTTGTGTGACTAAGATGTAACTGAAATGGTATAGTTGTTGAAGCTACACATGTAGATAATCTTTTCTACTCACATTTTGCAAAGTAAGACAGATTATGGTGTTGACTTAATGGGAATTCAGACAGAGGGGTTTTATGATACATGTCTCTTAATTAGGAAAAGTACGGCTATATCTTAAGAGCAAGGCAGTAAATTCAAATGAGTTTTGACCATTAAAACTCTTGTTTTTCAAATAAGACAAGACTTGAATGCCATTGAAAAACTCTGTTAAGAAACCTTGAAATACTCATTAGTATTATAGTTAGTTTATACATACATGCTATTCTGCTTTTAGACAACAGAATCTTGAAGAAACAATAGAAGAAAAGGAAAGAAGGAATCAAGAGTTAATTTTCGAGTTATCTTCAAAAAATAAAGAAATCACCTCATTTCATTCAGAAAATAGGAGATTTGCAAATGAGTAAGTAAATATTCTCTTTTGTTGATTTAGACAAAGAGCATTTATTTATCATTGTTATATTGCAACAGCAACTTTATGTTGACTTTCAGTTTTTAGACTGATGGTTTGATGACCATTATATGATAATGCTGAATGTGTGTATTTTTACGATTTTGTTCCATGTCTTTACAACAACCTGTAATATGATACATTTCTAAAAATTCCTTCAAATATGACAGAAGGATATATTTGAAAACGGAAAAAATCCTGAGAACTTAATTTCACAATATTTTAAAATTATATAGTTTTTTAAATTGTTATTTTTTTTAACATTACATAAAAAGATAGATATTGTCAGAGTAGATTGGAGGACAAATACGTAACTAAAGTATAGAATGAGGGACTCGAATCATAATAGACTATATTATTGTGGACACACAGATGTAGTGAAATTGTAAGTCATGAGTTTAATTTCAAGTAAAACAATTTTAAAGAAAAGGTGAAGACATCGAACAGTGATCAATCTCGTAACTCCTCCCGTTTGCCATAAAGTTGAGTTATTAGTTTGACGTTAACTTCTGTGTTCAATAAAATATTTAAAAATGAAGCAAATGTGGAAGATTGTGGTGTGTTTTATTTCATGTTTACTAGGTTATATATCGAAACGAAATATGAATGAAAATGAATATTGTTAATAAATAAAACATCGTTGTTATATCTAAATGTCGAGTGGAAGGCTGCAGCAAGAGATTTTTTATTCTCATGTAGAAGCTTTTAAATAAATTCTGTATCGTAAGAATATAAAACAGGTCAGCAAATAAAGGTTAACAATTTGTGCCCATGAATCTTTCAAGAAGACCTGATCACCAAAGACTACGAATATATTGTCAATGAGGAACTCCAGCTTCTTTTTCCTATCAACTTCAGGATTCTTGTGTGCAGAATCAGAGTGGTTTGACAAAGTAATTTTTTGATTGACTAATAACTAGATATGAATATTTCCTTTTTCCCATAAGGGGCCTCTGTGGCCAAGTGGTTAGAGCATCATGCTCAAAATCACAAGGCCTATCACCCCTAGTCGGCGCGGGTTCAAATCTCGCTTGTGCCATTATATGTGAGAAAGTTTGCCAGTTTACTTTTGGAAGGTCGGTGGTCTCTTCCCGGGTGCATTGTATCTGGGTTCTCTCCTCCACCAATAAAAACTGGACGCCACCAGATAACTGAAAAATTGTTGAGTGTGGCAGAAAGCAACAAACAATCAATCAATCAAATCCTTTTCCCATATTTGTTGAAGAAGCAACTGTCAAAAAGTCTAGTGTTTAAGTTATCATGAGGAAGGGTTGTATAAAGTGTTGAAAAGTCATACATTTTGATGTTTGATTTGAGAAATATTTGATCACTGTTTGTTATCTTCACCTTTTCGTATTTCTCTAACTATAGCTATGAAGCTAAGACATTAAGTTGGCGTGGGGTCAACAACAGAAGTTTGAAGTATCAAAAACTTGCAGTATATTGTATATGTGTATGCATCAGGCATATAGGACAGTCACATTTCAGATATTTTTGTGTGCGAGATTTATTGAACATGTGTGTTTAGTGTTTTCATAAGTTTAAGACAATGTTTTGAAACAATAAATTCTTTTGGACAATTTGAAAAGTTCAATAAGAATCCATATTGGACATGCATTTATGTATACAACAACTCGAATTAATCATTCGTTACAATAAACGAGAAAAAAATATACATTTATCGATGACATGACTAAAATTGATATTTGCATTGGTATTGTTGATAAAGAGGGTCAGTCCTTTAGAGGTTTTCATTCATAACGAGAAGGTTGTGGATTCCAGTAGACCTCCGACCTTGGCCCTGTCAAACCTCAGATATAAAAATGCTCCTGCACCAAATGCTTAGCATTTATAAAGTGAAATTCATGGGTCTTTTGGTTGAGGCCTAAAAAACCCGAGGTCCTATGTCATGGTATACGTGACGCAATAATGAACTTCCTTTGTTACGGTCATGAAAGCCGTGTGTAGCTCTGAATTGATGGCACTTGGCCTACAATTGCTGACACCTCAACTTGAGAGATTTGTTTGAGGAACGTACGATATACAATTAAACAACAACCAAGAAAATTTTCCACCTCAATTAAACAGAGTTCCCTTTCAGTTTTCTTACCAAATGCAATACCTTATTACTTATCTTATTGATGAAGAAAATTTCTTGAAGTAGTAGATAAGGTAACATACAGTAAAAACTATATCTGTGGCAGGCCTGTTGTGTGAAATTGAATTTGATTTGCTTGCATTACCCGGTTTATGTTGATACGTTTATTTGAAGGACAGACCATCATACAAAATGTTATGTAGAACTTTTGCAAAGGAACAACCATTCCTAACTCGCCATTTTTCTAAAAATATATTCTCATATCTTATATATTGTATGTGTTAACTTAAAAATACAAGTCAAATCAACAAACAAACATTGGTTAAGTGTTGGTTTAATAACTTTGGAGGTTAAGATAATCATTCAAGACCATACCAAAATCCATTTTATGACCTGAATTGAACTGTTTGATTTTTTATTTACCTAATTTAACCATGAGAGACCCAAAACTCTTAAGTGCCCCTGTCACCATAGATACTGGAGTGATGAAATTCCTGACAGTTTTGATCAGAGTTCATAGCCTCACTCGTTTGATAATTAACATTGCACCGATGGGTTTTGGTCTCTTTGTATGAATGAATTATTCTCCTTGAAACAATGAGACAATGATTGAATGATATATAGTAATACAGAATTCAATGTATCCTAATCACCAGTGTGGCTTGTAGTGTAATGTAGATTCCATGTTCTTCAAACCACGATTCTAAAGTTTAAAGGTGCACAGAACAACAACAGGCATGTTGATAGTCTTTTCTACTTACTTTTGTATAATGTAGCATGTTATTGTATTGACTTGTGTGTAATGTGGAAGTAGATAAGAGGATTTTCTGATACATGTCTCTTAAGGTACTCTTTATTCCCTTTATTGTGCAGTTTTTCTGTAGTATATGAACAGTAAAGATGATGAACATTGACCGATCCTATAAAGAATGCAAAATTGAAAATAGGACAAACTCTGGCCCCTCGAAATACCAGAGGTAGAATCAGGTGCATAGGAGGAGTAAGCACCCCCTGTTGACCAGTCAAACTGCCACAAACCCTCAATCTTGATCAGATAAGCAGAGTAATCCATACTCAAAATCAGTATATAAAGAAAGGCGTAACAACTTGTATGAAACATGTCAGACAGCATTCGACGTAAGACTAGTCATATCTGCATTATTATAATGAGCATATAATTTGCGAAATGCTGACTACAAACAAGATTGTTGAGACTCCTGTAACATCGATTTATTTGTCAGTAGCTTGCGTCGATTTACAAATTCATCATACGCAGAATGTGTTCTTGTGTATCGAATCAGTTGAGAGAAATAAATACCATTATGAAGGTGATAATACATATATGTGGGAAGTTTATGAATGAGAAGCTGAAGTAATCCCGTTTGTCATAACATTAAGTTTATGGTTTGCTGTAAACATCTATGTTTGATAAAATTCCAAATATGAAGCATATATGGAAGGCTTTGTGCTACATTTTATTTCAATTTCTTTGGAATATATCGAATCAACATTTCAATGAAAATGAATATTGCCAATAGATAAAACATTGATATATCTGAATGTTGAGTTGAAAGCCAAGACAAGTGACATTTTCTTCTCCCGTAGAAGCATTTGAATAAATTCTCATAAGAATATAAATAAGGTCAGGTAGTAAAGGAGCACAATTTGTGTTCATGGGTATTCCACCATTGTCAATGAGGAACTCCAAGCTTGAGAATTTTTCAATCATATAGAGACCGCACCATTGCCGGTGAAAGGCTGCAAAATATAGGCCTATGCTCAGCGCTTACAGACATTGAGTAGGAAGGCATCTTTATCGTGCCATACCTACTGTGATATGGGGCCTCGGCTTTTGCGGTCTTATCTGAAGGACCATCCCATTTGTCTCCTCTTACAACAAGCAAGGGGTACTGAGGACCAAGTCTAACCCGGATCCCCACTGGAAGAGGCTTGGTAGAATATTTACTGGATCCAGCATTGTATTTCTATTTGTACAAGTATTAGTGAAGTTCTGGAATATAATACAGATACGATAACTCGTAATGATTTGTCCCATTGACTGGGATATTAAATATATTTAAACCTAAATCATAATTTTGAAGAATTCCATCTTCTGAAAGGGAATTTAGAGTATAAATTGAATTACTAAATGTGGAATTAGAGCCAAGCTTTTAAAAATACAATTTTAATAATGAGCCTTGCAATCAAAGACAATGTTGCTACAATGTTCTTACAAACTTTTTCAGGAAGAACCAATCTATCTAGTTCTTTTATCACTTCTGCTTTGCTAAACAGACAAGGATAGATGGTGCTCACTTTTGTTTTGATCTGTCTAATACGAAATCTTATCTTATACTTTTTATACATTCTGACAAGGTGTTAAGTTATTATAATAAATAATTGAACATTATATTCTATTATATCCTGTTAATTTTATGAGATTATTGATCATCTCATAAACTCTGAATAATGGAACAAAAAATAAATCTCCAAGTTTTATCGGTGTATATATTCCATACTGTCGTTAGATACCGTCTCCTGATCAGAGGAGATCAGCCATGAGTGTCTGACGATGATTCCATACAAAGTATGTTGAATTGTTTGCTGCCTAACAAAGTGTTTATAGGGTTGAAATGATTATCAAATATAAAATATGTATTGTTTCTCGTAATATAACAAAGATGATATATGAAGAAATATTTTATATAAACCTCAAAAGAGTTACCTTTCTTACAAGAAGTTCGAGACAGCAGTAATTATTGATGTTCGCTTTGTAACCTTAATGGCTTGCCATGAAAAGTTTTTGTAAATAAGTCTTCTATACCATCAGAACCCATTTTTAATGTGCTAGCTGTAGATGTTTGAAATAGCTTTGGCGTGGGTTATTGAATTTTGCTGAGGGTCACAGTTAGTTAATGAGAATTGTGCTGATACCATAAGAGCAAGGCAGTAAACTCAGATGAGCATTAAGAGCATTGAAATTTGGGTTGAATTTCATTAAAAAATATAGAAGTGTGAAAGGAAACTTTTCAATACTCGCTAATATTATAGTTAGTTTATATACACATACTATTGTTTTAGACAATGAAGTTTTCAAGAAGTAGATTCAATGAAAAGAAGGAATCAAGAGTTGGTTTCAGAGATTTCTTCAAAAACTGAAGAAATTGCTGTTTATCATTCAGGGAAAAGAGCGGAAAAAGAGAAAGTATATTATGTGGTTATTATGTGGTTACATCTTTTATCTCTTTTTTTCTTGTAAAGAGACATGGAACCTCTGTTCTTGAGGTCATATCTGAAAGATCTGTGATTCTCACTTCTAAATGCTGAGTGTTTGGTGAAGGAGCAATCACTACTTATGTTTATGTCGTAGATTTGACATGGCCATGGCATGAGCAGGGCTCAAACTCATGACCTCCCAGTTACAAAGTGAACCCTGTAACCACTGAGCTACCACAACTGGTCATTGAAATGAAGTGCTACACCCTCTTTGAAGTGGATATGATTTAGAATTAGTGATAATATTGTGACATCTTTTAAAAATTTTCTTTAACACCAGTGGACCATTTTCAATCACATTTTCACAAATCATTTTTGAGTGACTAAGTTCAAATTCAATAGTTCTGTAAACTTAACCATTGCTTATGCGTATGTTTTCTCATTATGATATATTACACGCTTTTATCATCTAAACAACTGTGTTGACACTTATGTTCTGACATTGACGCATATCATCGGTTTGTATTGGTGGATCTACAAATATTAGGTATTATGTTTCCTCCCGTCATGTCTGACTATGGTTCAAAAGTGTTTACTTTCGATGTATTAATGGCATCATATAACTAAAGTGCATAGAAGTTGTTTGTATGTAAGTACATATATCATAAATTGTTTACAAAAAAAGACCTATATTTGTATAGATCTGTAATGGAACAGTGTATTTGTCGAGGACAAATGTGAAACATAATGTAAATGACCAATAGTAAAAGTAATTGAAAAAAATAATGCATTACCTGCAAATCCATGGTATGGCAATTATTGCTGGTATTTTTAAAGCTGAAAATTCTTTTTCACATACTTGGTTGTTTTTTTTGTTTGTTTTTTTTTTTGTTTTTTTGGGGGGGGGGGGGGGGGGTTAGGGGGTGGGGGCAAGTGTTGACTGTTACAATGTTACTTTCCTACTTGATTGCGTGGATTTTTCAATCACATCAGAAGGTCCATTTTTGCTTGATGCATCTTATATACAATATCTTTGCCAATACTACCTATACATTTAAGCATCTTGCATGGTTGTGCTCAAAAGCTGAGGAGCTATTGTCCTTAATTTGAAAAAAAAAAAATGAAACTTTCCTGTTGAAATCAATATATTTAGACTACATGTATATTATCAATTACAGATATCATCCCTAATAGGATATAATGTGAGATTAAGTACAATAAAAATGAGATCTAACATATTGTGGTAAATACATGTCTGTTAATTTTATAGAGAGAAAAGGAAGTTTCCAATAAACGTGTCGAAGACCACTGATGATACTGCCAGATTAAAAAGGTGATACTTCTTTACAAAGATAGCATTGGATAGATTTTCATTTTCACTCTATAGATAGTGTAAATTTAACATAAGCACTGACGTATTGATTAAGCATACAAAATGATAACATCACTGTTTAAAGTTTAATCAGAGGAAAATACAATTTTCATGAAATGTTACATAAAGCTTCCAAATGAAGTGTATAAGATTGAATAGGATTTTAATCCCTATGAAATGACAGAGCATTTTTCTAGATCACATTGTACATGTATCTATATGTAAGAGGGAGAGAAGAGATAATATAATTTTTATGCTGAATTGTGATGGCAAATCCTCTTTGCGATTTACATTTTATCACATAAACGAGCAAAGTCAACTGTAATGTTATAATGCAAATTATTCAGGTCCAGATAAGATCAAAGAAGAATCTAAAACATCCAGTTCAATTACTCCAATTACCAGGCATATAGCTTATTCATTTAATCATTGTGTATGCTAGGTATGTGTCGATGAAATCATGTTGATATATTTTTAAATTTGCTTTATCTAATTCCCTATAGCCAGTCCTACTCTCTGTTCTAAGATTCCAGGATTAAACCCTCCCTGCCTCGGCGTTAAGCACCATGCATATGTAGAAATTTGTGGCACTTCACCTGCAAGTGAAAAATTCTTCAAGGGACATAAAACAAAATAAAACACTCGTACAATTTTGAAATAATGATAATGTTCAAAGAGGGTTACGCTGCATCTATGATTAGCGATTTTACAGTTTTTGTCTTATATTTTAGGATAACCGTAAGAATTTTAATTTTGAGCTATGTGCAGAAAACTATGCATACTTGGAATTTGTGGGTTTGTTGATAAATACAAGTTTTGTTGTTGTTGTTTTTTGTTTGTTTAGATTTTTTTATGGAGTTTCAGTTTCAATTTCACAGAGATATGATAAATTATGAAATTTTATCAAGTAGTGCATCATTGCATCTATGATAGTGTTAATGATTACGTTTATGACAAGCAACGGTTTCTCATGTGATTTCTTAATTTCTAATCATAAAATATATACTTCAAAATATGTAGGTCCCGTAAACATTGTAGATGCACATTATTATTTTAAATGATTGAAATCTGTATTGAATAATATCTGCATCTATGAGTCAAAATAATGTACTAGTTATTTTCCGATATATTCTAGTGTAAACTACATATATCTATAATTTCGGAAGGTTAGTGGATTCTTCCCAGGTACATTGTATCTGGATTCTCTCCTCCACCAATAAAAAAATGGACACCACCAGATGACTGAAAAATTGTTGAGTGTGGCGGAAAACAACAATCAATCAATTATAGATATCTAGAAACATTGTACATGCTCCGTATCAAAAGTTGATATTTAATATTTAGTTCTTTAGTTTGTCAAATGGATTTATATCAAGTTAATGTTTTAAAGAATTGAATCAGCTCATCAACACTGTGAGAAGAAACAAACACAACATGATACAGAAATCCGAAGACTAAAGAATATGTGAGTATTCTGGAAATGTGAAGAAACTGAAACTGTCATGAAGTAGTACATATGTGAAACATTACATAGAAATCAAACTTAAATATGTGGATCCATATTACATTGACTGAATATTCAATTTACATTTTGATGAAATCCAAATCAAAAGCTATGAACTTATTGTACTTCGCACTGACAGAAGACTTAGCAATTCTAATGTGTTTTATCATTATTGTTTTCTACTGTGAAATTGCTGTGCGTTGTCTTATTTAATGGCCTTCATCTTTTCAGGTATAGTAAAGCACAGTGATATCTTTTAAGGATTTTCTATTTAATATCCAAAGTATATCAGTATTTTCTGTTTAAAATTTTTGTGTAATTTAGAAAAAATTGAAAACTTCTCTTTTTCTGGGATTGAACATAGGTATTGAAATTCAACAGAAGTGCCACATAATGGTAGCTCACATAAAACTCAAGTTTTCTTTCTTTATTTTCTCTTTGGTACGTACCTAAGACTTCCAACCAGTTTTAGAATGGGGAAGTTTTTAAATTTTTGTAAAATCATAGTGATTGGGGTATCAATCCAGCAACAAGAATTTCTATTGGAATAAGTTGTTGGTAGACCATATTGATGAAGTGGTTTTTTTCTTTATCTGTCTCTTGACACATTACTGTGGACTGGACGTAATGGGTGATTCTTGTGTGTGAATTTGGTTGTAAACAAACAATACACTCTGCTTTGTAAACTCTGATTAATGTAAGTAGGTATTTTTATTGATATATGTAACTGTAAATAATTGTAAATAAATCATTGGAGATATAATTATGTTATGATAATTGGTTTTTATGGTCTTATTATGACCCATAATAATAGAAGAATCTTATATTTTGATCATAACCTTAATATGGCTGCCAAAATAACTAGAGTGTCGAAAGTTTTTAGTTCACCTGACCTAAAAGCTCGTGAGGATTTTTGATCATCTGTTGTCGGGCATCTGTCTGTTTGTTTGTCGGTCCATATAGCTGTAAACTTTATACATTTTAGTTCTACAGAATCACATGGTCATTCTCAACCAATCTTGCCTTAAAACATCCTTGGGTAAAGGGGATTGAAAATGGTTCATATGAAGGGCCAAAACCTTCAAATATGAATTAGTACTGAGAAATAGTGAAAATATGATGACATATATTAAACCACTGGACCAGAAAAGACAAAACTTGTGTGAAAGTTTTCTCGTGAGATTAGATTAAAAGTTGTTCAAACAAATCGTGTGACATATATTTTCAGTTTCCTTGATTTTTAACTATTCATACATCATCTCATATTTATTCAGGTAATATACTTGTTTTTTTGTGAGTATCTTGTTTTGTTGAAATAATACATACATTGTATTTAAATTTTAGAATTGATCAACAGACATCAAAGGAGAATCTGCTAAGATATGAAAATGATTCAGTAAAGAAAGAATGTTTGAAATGTCAAAATAGGTAAGTTTAAGACAGTCGTCATTAGTGCATTTCACAATAATCAAGTGCAGTGTTCAAATTTAATGTAAAGTTCCATCTTTTCCACAATAATGTATTTAAATCTTATTCTGAACGATAATGGGTGATTTTTTTAGAAGTAAAGATTGCGAAAGAGAAATGAAGAAATTGGAGAAAAGTTGTCGTGAACAAAGAGAGGAAATCAATTTAAAGAACCAGGAAATAAGTCACCTAAAAGCAGAAGCAATGATGAAATCAGAGTATGTGATAACGATTTCGCAAATTTATACTATAAGGTTTAATTGATGGAGTCTTATATATTGTTTCTTTTTTTCAAACATACAAAATGTAAATTTCTAAACACTAAAATTGTAAAACAAAAATGACAATCACACAGGCCCTCTATCACCTACACACAGAACACAGCATTTATATTGTAGACTCGGTAACTAGAATAATACCGTCTTATCACACTTATTTCTGAGGATGAATGAAGAACTTTATTAAGAATGTTTTTACTGATAGGCTGTCTTGCTTTAACGGTAAACATATTCAATCATCTGTAAATTCTTCTAGGCTGTATGTAAGGAAACATGGAAATGCTGATGTCAATTCAAAGTATGATTATATTAAAGGGTCTTTTTTAAAACAAATTCCAAAACATTTCCTTTGTATTTTTCGTACAGACAAACAAAGCAAACAACTGTTACGATTGAGGTAAGAAAAAAAGAAATAGCGAAAGCAAACCTTTTAAAGAGGAAAGATGAGAAACTCAGTGAAGAAAATGCATCTTTAAAAGAGAAGATCAGAGCATGCGAGGAAGAGTAAGTACAGATGATTATTGACACAATTAATGTATCAGTATGCTTTTCATGTGAACTGTTGTAAACCTTGCACATGTGGTAAGACATGTGGATGGTGGTAACGATGGTTACACATATTCAGTAATTTGCAGTCCCTATCCTATATGTCTTGCTGTCCAATCTGCTGTGGAAATAAAGTCCTATTTACACGCATTTGGTGAATCTTTTTAGATTTTGCATTGAATAGTCTCGGGATGTTACAAAATATGCTTGTAAAGAGTCAATGCATATACATTAAAAAATTCAAGGCAAATACATCAATTATGATATAATCAGAATTGATGAAAACTGGGTGTAGATGTAGGTACATTACCCGAAACATTAATCTTGACATGATTAACGATAGAACAAGATTCACGCATGGTAGGATAGGATACATGCATGATATAATGATAAAGAACAGTAATCAATCTCATAAAGCCTATATGGAATACAAAATAGAGAGTTGGACAAACACGGACCTCTGGATATATCAAAGGTGGATCAGGTGCATTGGAGGAATAATTATCCTGTCAACCAGTCACATCTGCCTTGAGCCTTATATTTTGATCAAATAAATGGAGCAATTTGTAGTCAGATTCAGTGTGCCAAGAACGGCCTTATAATTGGTATGAAATACGTCAGACATTTGACCCAATAAAAGGTTGTATTGGCAAACTAGATCATTATAACAGCCATAGAATTTGCAAATTGCTGACTTTAAATGAGACTGTTGAAACCCCTGTAACATCAACTTGTTTTTCAGTAGCCTGCCTTGATTTAAAAATTGATCATATGCAGAACAAGCTTTTGCATATGGAATCAGTTTAGAGATAACTGTAAAGACTAAATGGAAAACCTGACAGAGATGTAACACAGTTGTCAATTTAGAAACGATTTAGACAAAAATAAAATTTAAATAGCTACAAATTGAATTACATATAACATTATTTTTATAATGCTATTGAAATTACAATTTTATTACATGCCTTTGTGTATGACCAAATCAAATGCTATTGGAAGGTGATATGTGCATAACTGAAGGTATTTTTTTCTCTTACTGCAGTATTGTGTAAAAAAGGGAAGAAAACCAAAAACAATCTGTGTTAAATGTAGCTATAGAGCAATGAACCCAGTGCTTGCAATGTCACCCCTAAAATGAATAAATAGATACTTTGGTCGACAAAAATTTGCCAGTTTATTTTAAATTCAATCAATAAGTCTTTCCTTCCCATTGGATACCTTCTATCCAAACCAAAGTTACCAAATGCCTCATCAAACAGCACAGCGCAGGTTTACTAGTGACAAAACATTTGGAAATGTAAATATTGAAAGTGAAATGAAAATATTGCATAAACAATATTTTGGTCTCATTTCAATTATTCCTATTTACTTACCTGATCTGAAAGGTCAATTGAGCTTTTCTGATCACATTTTGTCTGGCATCCATCTGTCTCTCCATCCATCCATAAACTTTTAACATTGTCAACTTCTCCAAAACCACAGGACTAACTTCATTCAGCCAAGTTTGTCATATTTAAAATTGTAGAATTGAAGGTCACGCCCTTTTCAAAAAGGGAGATAAACAATAAATAGTAAATTTATGTTGGAATCTTTTTAAAAAAATCTTCTTGTAAAGAACCACTGGACTAGAAAAGACACAACTTATGTGAAAACTTTCTTAAGGAGTGGAGATTCAAAATTATTCAAATCAGGGCCACTGGAGGTAGGGTGGGGCAACAAATGAAGGTCATCGTTTTAGATAAAGATATGAAGGAAATACTTTGAAAATCTTCTCAAAACCAGTAGTGCCATGATTAATTAGTCTGCATGTAGTATAGATTCATGTTTGTTTAATCCAAGGCCCTGGGGTATAGAGCCACGATAGGGAAACTCAGTTTTATATGGAAAAAAAAACTTTATGAATCTTTATTTGTGGAGCAATGAAGCCATGATTAATCGCTTTAATATACAAGCATCCACAAGTAATACACATTTTAAGTTGCCTCTAATCATGGCTACTGAGTGTAGGGTATGGCCACAATAACGGATCAAATCTTTATATGGCAATATATGTGGAAAGTTTTGAAAATCTCCTGGTGGCCAGAAGGTCCATGATTAGTCATATCAATATACAAACAGTTTCATGAAATCATGATGGTGGTGTTACGATTGAGCCTCAATAAAGGATGAAAATTTGTCTGATCTCTAAAAATATTTTTATCATAAACCACTGATTAAGATTAGTCAGTAGTATGCAATCATTTTAGCACAATGCAGATTCCTGTTTCACAAGTATTGGGTTTCAAAATATGACTTGGGAATATGGGAGTTTGAGAAAATATTTTCAAGAGTAGCAGGACAACAATAAATCATATCAATATCCAAATGTCTCCAAGTTGTTTGAAATCATTTTTTTTTAAAAATTGACTTTGGACTTAAGGTTAGCTGTAAATAAAACATCTTCTCCAGGACAGCAAACCATGTTAGTCATATTGAAATTGATTTATCGCTATTTTTTGTTGATTCAGATTTGATAAAATCATAAGCGTTGTGGTTTATGAATAACTTATTGTTCGAAAACATCAAGTGAAATATATGTTGCAGGGATGGGCGTCTGAAGAGAGAACTGGAACATATGAACAAACAAGCAATAGAAAGGGAACGTGAATTGAAAAGATTCGCTAACGAGTAAGATAAATTATAATCTTTAACCAACTACATCTAAAGAAATTAAGAGTAAACAAAATATAAAATGATGAATTTTGATTATTAGAAAAGAAAACCACTTTAAACAGTTGCAAGAAGTGATGAAGAAAAAGGACCGGGAGATAGATCAGATGAAAGTGGAATGTAAATAGTAAGTATTAAACAGCTTTATCTATTTTTAATTTTGTTTAAAACACAAGTGACAACATCATAATGGAGCTACATTTGGGATCTAAAGTTTTAAAAAGGCAAATGGCTGTATTTTAGAAATGTTTATGATGATATTCTTAAAAAATAACAGTATTAGAAATAGTCATATTGTTCATTATCTTCGTGTTTTCGTGAGACATTAACATTTACGGTGCTTTTGTAAGTTTGTACAAATAAAGAATGGTGTCAATATGGATTCCAAAATTTCAAAGAATCAAACATTTGACCAGATTAATTGGTTTTCTCAACCTGGTAACATATACAAAGTTTTTTTCTGACTTTTTTAGATCCCTACCATTAGTTCCCTACTGGCTTTGCCAGAGGGAATTATTAGTTTACCCCCTGTTGGTCGGTCTGTCTGGCCAAATTTTATTCATGATTTTTGTTTTGGATAGTTACAGATCAAGTTGGAGTTTCGTTACACTTGACCTACTTTTGATTGAGTTATCCTACCGGTAGGGGACTCTGTATTGCTTGCAATACACTCGAATGCTGGTTTTCGATGAATCTATAAAGGCTTTCAAACATTAAGGATTTTTGTTTTTAGACTTTCCTCTCCTATCAGAATTTTGTTTGTAATATCTTCGGAATATGTTTTTTTTAATCCAGTCTACTCTTGGACTGATTGGTTTCTCATAGAGAGCTAGTTACAATTTTACGCAAATCTTTGCACAGTGTAAAATATGACGAACAAGTGACTTTTATATCACTATCAGAATACAACAATACTGACAGATATATATGAATATTATACTGAAACAGATTATCATTATTTCTATGGTTAACTCATTTTTAACAAAAGGTTAGAATGAATGCTGGGGCAATAAAATATGATTTAAGAAATTATTTTTAATAAATTGTTTTAAACTTGGCGGATGTCATATTTTCTGGCCCTACAAGCACATGCTAACAATACTTTTTAGGCTATCATAAGCATAAAATGTCGCATCTAGTCATTTTACGATAGGCTATAAACAGCAGTGTGGTTAATCGGCATGTAAATTTTCTACTTTGATTGGATCTCAATGTTGACAGAATTTACATAATTCATTGAAATTTTAGAAAATATATATGTATGCAATGTTTTCAATATAGTTACATTTACTGATATTTTGTTAATAATAAGAAAGTTTGATATTTCTTTTTCATACTTCATATGTTTAATTTTTTTCATATTAGATTTTAATAAAGATGTCAGTGATAAACTATTCTATAAATAAGTTGAACCAAATAACTTTCATGAAATATGCATACAAAAAAACCACTGTTGTGGAAATTTAAATGAAAATAGTTTAAAGGTACGCTCTGTTTTTCTTTCTTTCTCCAAAACGAGCTGAGTGTTGATGACATAACTGACTTAGCATACCATGTGATATTTTCCCACCAATTCTTGGATATGTGTATATACCCTATATTGTTTAAAAAATTATCTGGCAAAATGAATTTAGTCTGGTAGGTACTTATTCCTGCATACAGATGAACTCAATGTGAAAGACTGACTATTTTCTTTCTGCCTTCGCGTGACAAAGGTATGGAGTAATACAAATAATGCATACCGAAATTTGAGAGAAATAAATTAATTATGATGAATTTATAATTCGACCTATTCATTTCATCTTGGACGAAATCAAATAGTTTACACTTTGTATTTATTATATAATGCCAATTTGGATACAGTAACCATATTAGATTGGAAACAAATAATCTGATTAATTAATATGTATGTGTAGCTTTAAGGACAAAATAATCTATTACAAGAAATAAATATTGCAGTATGTAAAGAATATTTAAGTTCAAAAAAGAGCTGCAAGGATAATTCTGGATGCAAGCCCAGATTCCTCTTCTAAACCTTTGTTTGAAAAACTTGGTTGGCTGACAGTTTATGAACTAGGTGATTTCCACAAATATATTTTATTATTTAAAAATTTTCGCAGTATGACTACCTATTATCTTTGTGAGTTATTTGAATTTCAGTCCTCTGCTTCTTATTGTCTGTGTTCTGAACCAAATGGGTAAAATTACCAAAGTTCAACACACAATTATTCAAGACATCCTTACACTACTCTGGTGTGAACATGTGGAACAAACTATTACAACACGTACGGTTTTCTCAATGTTTGAAAGTAACGTAGAGAAATACATTATCAGCCGCCGTACCACTATATAAGTATTCTTTCCTCCTCATATATAAATTCTATATATTTCTATTTTTTAATCTCAATCAGGAATATTAGATTTTACATTTATTTTTTTCCTGACATATGATTATAATAAGTGATATAGACTGAGGTTTGTTACATATTCCTCTGTTCATGCTTTGGAGACTGTTTTAATTATTGTGTATATATGTGTATGTATCAACTGGAAGGCCCCAGGAAAGAATAATCCGTGCACTAATCTTGAAATAGAGTATTGTTATTAATGAATTGAACACGCAATCAAATTTTCTACTCTCCATGTATGTCTCTAAAATAATACATCTGAATTGTATGCAATAAAAGTTTACTTTATATTATTAAAAAGGAAGAATTAGGTACATGTAATATGCAAAAAATGTCCACATTTCCAATGTTTTTACATTCTCCATGAAACAAATTGAAAATATTTCACAGGTAAACACATCTCTTCTGTAACTATTTAGACAGGGAAATATCTAGAGCATTATCTCATTTGGTGAGTAATGGTACAACAAAACTTCTTGACCTCTGAGAATATCCCAGTATCTTCTTGTCACCAATTAATGCTTGAGAGAACACTGATCCACAATAAATTCACAGCCTCAGCACGGCATCATTTCCTGTCAAATTTAGTCTACATATTGCAGGAAATTTTCTTTATGGGTGTAAACAAAGTAATCATGATCATGAGCAACTGCAGGTGCATTTGCTGGTGTAAAAACTTGAAAAATAGGCAATGCAGAAATTCCAGATGATGACAAGCAGACATTTCTAAAGTAATTGGAGTATCCTGGCACTTTTCTCATATTTATAGGTCTTGGGTCATACTCAATATCACAAATCATGTTTGCACCATCAATGTCTAAATCTCCTGATTTCAAAGGTGATCCTTTGTAAGGCTTGACATGATGAAAAGTTTGTAATTTTTCAGTGCAGGTTTGCTTCACTTTCACATTTTTTCCTTTGCAAAACTCTGTTACTGCAAACAGTACGGTGCACACATGTTTACAGTGAGCATATGGCCCCATCCCTGCTGCACATTCACACTGTGATTCGAGTACGAATCCATTGGAATCAAATGATACATCTACTTTATAGATTGTTGACTTAGACATTTCAGCATGACACGCACTCCTCACAAAATAATTGTTGTTTTGTTCAGCGCTGCGTATGTAAAGCAGAAATTTTTCGTTGTACATTTTCTGGGAAACCTCTATGGTTTTATCAAAATTGTCGAGAAAACAGTTGACATTTTCTATTGTAACGTTGACATGTTTCCTGTCACTGTTCACATCACAGTACAATTTTACATCAGGTAGGTCCATTGTATAATCAACAATTTTAGAATCATCTTTGCTACTTCCAGCACCAAAGTTTTTGTCATAGAATTCCAACCTACCAAAACAAATGTTGGATTTGTGTTATCTAGAAATATAGTTTGCAAGTGGTGTATTTGAGCATTGTTTTTCACACTTTTTTTCTAGATCAGGGAAAAATCATCTTCGTTACAGGATAACTGTCCCTGTGATTTTCACCTTTGAAATATAATCAACAATGTGCACAATATAAGTGTACATATCAAATATTTAAAAAAATGTTTCTATTCAAGTTTATTTACTATATATTATTGGGAAAATTTAATAATGATTTTTGGAAAGTGTTGTTGAGTTTTACAACGAAAGACAGAATTTGATCTATATTTCAGGTGTGAAAAGCAATGGTACAATACACCAAATATTTTGACTTCATTAATGTACGGTAAAATCGTCGGTTAATAAATAAACACTGCTGATAATTTTGCTTTAGATCACATAATTGCGTTACTTAAGATATTCTTTGAATATATTATGCATCATACGTGCATGTTTAATACATAAAACATGTAAGTACTACATGTAAACATTACGTTGGCCCTTCAGTGTAAACAATACTTATCGTACTGCATTACCTCGTAATGAGATCCTTTTTTCGTCCCGAAACTCTAGCATTTCTTCTACGAAGCTCTGTTTGAAGCTTTTCAATTGACCAAGAACCGTATTTTCCCATAAAGATTGTTTTAAACGAGTTGGTAATATCGTTGAACAGACACGTAATGCCGCTTCTAAGGAAAACAATAAAACGAAAGTTGGACCTGCTTGACTGTAGCGCCGCATAGCGATCGTAAGAACGATAACTGGCCTCGATTCGCCATTGTTTTGCCATTCTTGGCACATTTATTCTGGCTGCGAATTACTCCATTTAGTTGATCAAGATATAGGGCTCACGGCAGATGTGACCGGTCGACAGGTGATGCTTACTTCTAGGCACCTGATCCCACCTCTGGCATGTCCAGGGGTCTGTGTTTGCCCATTTTCTGATTTGTATTTTCTATAAGAATTGTGAGATTGAGTACTGTCCATTATCGTAGCCTTTTTGTAGGATGTGATTTCATAGGATGTGATTTAAAATGAAAAGGGAAAATAGTGAAAAGTGATCAGTCTTATAAATCCCATGAAATAAATTCCTCCATGAATGTACCATAGTTATGCTGCTTACTTAGTATTTAACAAAACACTATACTTTAAATAAGTTTGTAATTTATATTTGGAATTTTACAAAAAATTGATATGCATATATACATGTATATGACTGGTGAATACTGAAGTTCATCGGTATAATAATGTCTTTTAACAAATGTCACATCTTATTCTTTAGATGGATTTTTACTCTGATAAGTGTTTCTGTCTTCGATTACAGCATGAATGACATGGAAAATAAACACGAAGAACTTAAAGCAACTGTGAGTCGGATATACCAAGAGAAAGACAGCAAAATTGCATCTCTCCAAGGAGATATTGACAGGTCAGTACTCAATTGTGAAATGATACATCAGAGATATTGCCGAACGATATCAGGGTTCTTTGCTGCAAAACGATATTGAAATACAGTATTCCTGACCCTCTTCGATAAAGTATTACCCTATGTTGTTTTAAAAGCGAGTAGATCTAACGGTGTAAAGATTTAAATTTTTGTGTTTTTTCATTTTGTTTTCGTATGGATTAAATTAATTTTTTGAAAATATAATCAAAGTTTATGGCACTTTACCTAAATTTGGTGATGTCTTTACATGAGTGAATAATTCTCAGATGAGATGTAAAACAACATACAAACAGACAAGAAAGGTCGAATTAATTAAGCTAAGACTTTGATTGTCACTCTTTTTTTCAATGGTTTCTGCAGTCGTTTTCCGCTCCTCTCTCCGTAGATCTCTACCAAAAATCTGAATAAATAAGGAAAAAATCGAAAGGTGTTACTTGTTTTAACTATCTATACAGTATTAAGAATGCGATAGGTTGTAAGTAGTTCAACAGGTTAGTTATGTTTTGAATTGTAAATTTTAACGTTTTTAACTTGCAATAATATGGAATAGAAAATGTACTTGGCATTTTAATTTCTTTTTTAAGTTTATCATCTAGTTAAGAAATCACTACATGTATATTTTTTTTAAAAATCTATTGGTAGTGAATATTGAGTACAATAGTTTTTGAACATAAACTTAACATCTGCATATTCAATATATTTTTCTTTACATGTAGATTAATAAAAAGATGTGAAAAAGCAAGAATAAAATTAGAACAGAAAAACACGGACTACAAAGACAAGATAGATGAACTGAATGAACTTAGAGAGGACTTTAAAAACGTTAAAAAGGAATACAATGATCAAGAAAGAAGGTATGATGGCATTTCTTAATCATGTTCGTATTTACCAAAATATTCCATGCAATATTTAGAATAGCTATATTATCAGCAAAAGTAAGACCATATGCAGAATGCGAAATAAAGCATAATGCTAAAAACACCAGCATTTATATGAGTATTCCATGCAACATAAAATAAGATTCATATAGGTGATTTTTCAATATTAAAGATAATGTGTGAGATATGTGAGAAATAAGTTTTTGTAAATATTTTAAATCTAGACTGCAGGAAGAGAAAAGGATGAGAGAGGAAATGACACGGGAAGTGGAAAGGGAAATAGATCGGTAAGATAGTCAGTTAATTGAAATTCACAATTGCAAAAATGATCATGATTTAGTAAGAAACATGTTAGAAATCTGTTTTCAAATATTTTAAAACTTTGAAATTGAATCATTTGGTTGGTACTGAATATTTATCTATAATGGACGGTCAAAGTATATGATTTATTAAATACAGGACATTCTGAATCTATTCATTTGTAGTCATTATAAGTATAAGTATAACCGTTATTTAATGTATGTAAAGGTGAAGATAATGAAAAGTGATCAATCTCCTAACTCCTATATGGAATACAACATTAAAATCCAGGCAAACACAGATCCTTGGGTGTCCCAGAGGTGGGATCAATAGCCTTGGAGGAGTAATCACCCTATGTTGACTGGTCACACAATAATGAAAAGGGTTTTGAATTATTGCCTCATATCCAAAAGAAATGTCAGATTATAGCAAATTCTGAAAATGGGTAACGTTGGCATAATTTACTACTTTAACAACCAATGAAAAATTTCTTTTTTATAGTGTTGGACAGCTTGAAAATGATCTTCATGTAGAAAAAGAGAAAAACGACAGATTGCGTCAGGAAATCATACAGTAAGTGAGGACTGTGATATAAAATTCGGCTGTGCTCAGAAGATGGGATGACCCACCTAATGTTTGGTTTCTTTCTTTAGTTTCACAGTAATCATATTTGTGGTAATTGATGTCAATACTGATGAACACTTTCCATATACATGGATATAGTATGCTGGTCGCTCTATGTCCATACAACTGAAGCACACAGATCAAGATTTACTAGTTTTCTTTTTTTAAATAACTTATTTATTGTTTTCTCAGACATGATTTAACTGCTCTGTGTGAATACAGTTTCAGTATATAGAATTACCAGGGTATTGCTTAATTTTGCATTCTGTATGCTCTATACTTTAGCTGATATGTAGTATTTTCATGCTTAACTCCAAACACATTCGAAGAGAGCAAACTCCAGTAAAAGTTAAAACATTTATGTACATGTTTGGAATGTCATATTGCCTTACAATCTTAAAATCATGAAGTAACGACCGAACAATTATTTCTCTGTATGACCGTATATATTAAGAGTAGATTTTCAAAAACTAAATGCAATTTCTTTGTCTAAATACAGAAAACCTGAATATAGAGTTCATATAATTGTTAATGATTAACTTAATCATTTACCAGGATTTCCACAGAAGTGGAAAGAGAAGAAGATGATGAGTCACAATATCTTCTGAGGGAAAGGAGTCAGTTAGAGACTGACGTGGTTCACCTAAATGACAGGTAGTTCATTGCATGGTATATCAGAAATGGTATGCAATTTAAAGTCATTGTGTCATATTTTGTACATTGTATCCTATTATTTTGTATTTTTGGGGTTGAGGTTATACAGATGGTAAAGATATGATTTATATGTTTATTTCTTAGCATTATATAGCTGTATATCGTGGACTGCGTATACATACCCTTAGCATTATATAGCTGTATATCGTGGACTGCGTATACATACCCTTAGCATTATATAGATGTATATCGTGGACTGCGAATACATACCCTTAGCATTATATAGCTGTATATCGTGGACTGCGTATACATACCCTTTGATGATATATTGCTTTCAATAAGACATAGTGTTCAGACAGAAATTTCTAAATGTGTTTTATGTATAATTCACAATAAAACACCATTACCCCTATCTTCCACTTTTTCGTAATTATAAACAATGCATCTTCTAAAATGTTTATCCTCCACTAGAAATCGATATACATACAATTAATATGTGAATGGAATATTCAGATACAAAATACAAGTAATTAAAATGGAAATATATTTTCAACAACGTATGTAAGATTTTTGTATACATATAGCTGTTATTCAGTTACATATATTATTCAGTGCGATATTATTCTTTTTACAGATTACAGAAAATGGAAATAGATATTATTTTAGAAAAACAGTCAATGAAATCACAAAAGGCAGAAATGGAATACAAGTTACAGTCCAAGGAAAGGAAAATAAGAGAATTAACCAATGAAATAAACAGGTTTGTCTTCAGAACAATTTTGTAAAGTCCTGCTACAAGATATCAATATTTTGTTAAAAATATGATTTCATCTTAAGACAAGTAGAGATTTTAATCATTCAGCATTCTAATAGATATATCATTTTTAGAGCAAGAGAGGAAAAGGAGGTTTTAGAACAAGAGATGAATGATGGTGAACAAAGCAAAATCAAAGTATCAAATCATCTACGAAGTAGAATCGAATCTCTTCAGGGGGAGCTAGAACACTCTAAAGACAAGTATGTTGTATGAAAAGGAATAGAATTCATTTTAGCTTTAGGTTTCAATGACAATTTATGGTCAGAAGTGAAGATAGGGAACAGTGATCAATCTTTTAAGACCTTAAATACTACAAAATTGAGAGTGTGGCAAACAAAGGATTCCTAGAAATACTGACGGTGGGATCAGGTGCCTAGGAGGAGTAAGAATACCCTGTTGACCGGCCACATCAAGAGCTTATATCTTGATCAGAGAAACAGAGTTATCCTTAGTCAAGATCAATATGAGGTGAACAGTGTAATAATGGGTATGACATGCATCTCGCACCATTTGACTTAATGACAGGTTATATTTGTAAATCATTATAACAAAGGACTGGGAAATGCTGATTTTAAACTGTTGATCAACTTATTTGTCAGTAGCTTGCCTCGGTTTAAAATTGATCATACATAGAACATTCTCTTGCGTATTGAATCAACGTAGAGACATCAACACCAAATGTATGTAATTATGGAATATTGCTGCATAGATATGGGAAGTTGATTATGGAGAAGCTGAAGTCACCCAGTTTGTCAGAAAGTTGAGTTGTTAGTTTGCTGTTAACAACTACATAGGAGTATGCAGCTGCTAAGAGGGATATAAGATACAATTCGATAATGCAGGGGAAATATCTTTTTTAAAAAACAGGTTGAATTCCATGCAAAGGAAAAACAAACAATTAGAAGAGGAAAAGAAAGATGCAGAATATCGATATACTGAATTTGAAAAGGCATTTGGAACAATGGAAGATGAACTGAAACTAAAATATGAAATTGCAAGGTACCAAATGGGTTTTGATATAATTTCCAAAGAATAACATTATTCTTACATGTCTTAAAAGTGCTGTTTGATTGACATGTGACGTTAAGACTTCCGTACATTCACTTGAATGTATTAGATAAGTAAAATTCTCAACCAAGGGCATGCATTCTCTGAAATCTGTGTGGAAATATATGTAATCAATGGATTAATTATTTGACATCATGACCCATTGCCACAAGTACTTTCTGCAAATTAGAGGTATATGTAAATTTATGGTAGAGAGCCAACATATGTATAATGGGTTATAGTACATGTTTGCCATCCGTTTAAAATCTAAGATTTGAAATCTTTTTTTCATACCGTTATATTTTGTTGGTCATTATCCTCACAACATTGTATTATTATCGCCTCGTAAGTAATTTGTTGAGAAATATTATAGTAACTTGTTCTTTCGTTTCACCGGCAATGGTGATATCTCTATATGAGTGAAAAAATCTTGAGCAGTACGTTAAACAAAAACAATATACAAACAGCCAACCACCCCCCCCCCCCATATTTTCATTTGAATATTCCCTTTTCAGGTCATGGTATTTAACCAGATCTCTTGTTCAGCACATTTGTTTGCTCATTATTGTAGTATTTATATACGTATAACTGTCTTGGCCATTATAAATGCTCAAAATCACTTTCTATTGCTTTTTGATTTGTGTACAATGTGCTACGTGTCCATTTGTTGCGGTTGAATTTCAGGACTGACAGCTTGCATAATCTCAAAATGGAGAAAGAGGAACAAATCAGGAAATTACAACACAACAATTCCACTCTTCAAGAATCGGAGAAACATTTGAAGAGCATGTGAGCATATTCATATTCTCTGCATGAATACCTTATGTAAAATTAATGATACATCTGACAGTGTATGAAAATATTGTTTAAATAGCAAGAAAGTGTTGTGCTTAATGTCAGTCTAAAACTAAGCTATTTTAATGTTGTTCAAATGATTAAAATATTAATCATGATTTTGTCACCTATGTTACCGTTTAACTGTTCTTTGTGTACTGTATATCATTTATAGGATAAAAACACTACAAGTGAATTTCAACACTGTTAAAGAAGAAAAAACTCTTGTAAACAATGCCCTGTCAGAAAAAGAAAAGGAAATTGCAGTACTAAAACAAGAACTCAGAAGGTGTGGTTTCTAATTCTTGTACTTGATAGATAATTAGATGGTCAATATACATTTGATTTTCATTATATTTTTCTGGCAACTACTAAGGGTATTTGAAAAAAACCTGGTATGTTTTTTTTTTAATATTGTAGCTTACAAAATGAGGATGGTATCAGAAAAGAAGCAGAAAACCAGAAGTAAGCTATCATTTTAGAACAAAAATCTATTGAAATCGAGCTTGATCAAATCAGGGCAAGGTAATCTGATTAACAATATATGTTCCACTATGTTGACTGATTTTAGTAGTATATACATATAACGTATAATGCAAATTAATGTTTGCAGCCAACTGAAATGTATATGCATAAACACTATAGATGTAGCTGATTTTATTTTATTTTATTTATTTATTTTTTTTTTTTACATTTTATGTATCACAGATAACACAAATCAATGTTTACAATGGATAGAAATACTGATGTATTTTATTTACCAAAGTAGTGAAGATGCTTAAACTACGAAATCTTGATTGGAAGAAAATAGTCACTGGATATGTGACATGAATGCTGAGAAAAAGAAATAGCAGATCTTCAAGTAACATGCACAATTGCATGAATTGATTTATACGTTAAACTTTTATGGTTCGAATTTTGACAAATTTTATACACCTTGTAAAAACACTTAAATCATCACATGTACATAAGTACAAGGCTGCACAATTCATATTTTATTTTACTCGTTTTAACCAGAATTTATTTGGTTTTAAATCGGTGTTCATAAACAACTGTCACTCGGTCATTTCTAATGCATATTCAGAAGATAAATCAAGTGGCAGTCACTTGTCTAGATCAGACTTCCAGATGTAAGATCATTGGTGGTCTTATGTCAGGAAAGCTGTGCATTTTGTTACTATAGTAACGTGCCATAAGTTTAAGAGAAATAAAAATATCAAATACCTATTAGTAATCCATTGTTTTTCGTTTCTGCTTATTCAAACCTGAATTTAAACAGTTACATCTGAGTTATATGCATCATGTTTGGATTCCCTTCCTGTACATTGGCCCATTTATAGATGTCCAACAGACTTAAATGTATTATGGGTTCCCACCATATTTACTTTCTAAATAATCTTCTCACTATTTTTTATTCTTTTTTATTTATTTTTTACAGGCAAATGTTTTCAAGGATGTAATGAAGGGAAAGTTAATAGCTTTAAAAACTAATTTTCCTTTTAAGTAATTTTGTACAAATAAATAATAGATAAATATCGGGCCATATGGCTTTAATCTGTGTATTTTAGAACTTGAATTGACAAGTGATGAAACGTAATTTTTATAGCATTTTGTTTCTGACCAATGTTAAATAGTTGTAATAAAAAATTTACCGTACCTTAACCTGGATAAGACATGAACCAAAGAAATTCTTTAGAATATAAATTACAGTAGTATTACATGTATATATAGTGTTCATACACTTACAACCGCTCGATTCACATTTTTTACACAGGTTGAATGAACGAAATAAAGAGATCAAAACCATCAAAGACAGTGAACTCAGAGCACAGTCTGCTATGAAAAATCTTCAAACAGAAAACACATCATTGCAATCTGAACTCCAAAAACTTAGAACAAGGTATTGCTTTCGTACAAAGTAGTCATAGCATGTATCAATGTGACAAATTAATGAAAGTGCAATTCGCTAAATATATATATATATATATATATATATATATATGACATCAATATAATGCATAGACTTGTACACCTTGAATATTTCTTTAATTGTCAATTGTTGTCAATGTTCTAGTCTTCAAGATATGGGGAAAAATCTGGACCATGTGAAAAGAGAAAAAGTGGATAAAGAAAAACATTATCGTAATATAGAAATGAAAAGCAGAGAAAATGAGGAGGAGGTGACAGAGCTAAGGAGACAGCTCAAGAGGTCAGTGGTCAATGACTGGAAAAGAAATTGACGAATAAAGCATGGGTTAAAAATAATGAAAGAATTTTAGCTTTCATAAAATATTCAAAGCAAGAAGAGTTGTTTTATTAGCTGTAAATGTTCTGTAACCAAATATATTTTATTATCTGAATTTGCCATATTTGGTGTAAAATCAAAGGTTAACATAATGTTTCATCTTGCACTATTTTCATAATATATTGCACATTCACCAGCAAAATATTATGATATGATGGAGCAAGCAATGTGTCCGAAATGTACAGCATCCAAATTAAGATGACATATAATGATATATCTAGCAGTACATGCACATAAATATGGTCGTAGTACACGTATTAGCTATCATAGTGCTCCATTAATATTAAACTGTATCTACCAACCAGCGAAGCTTTACAGTGAGTTAAAGTACTCAATAATTGTTATTTCATTTCAGCTTATATGAGTATGCAAATGGAATATGATTGTGGTAAATCTGTAATCTCAAGTTTGAAAAATGTCTGTGATTAAATCAAGACATTTTTCTAGATTAAACTAAACTGAAATTCATCTTTATACATGTGTATCAGAAAATGTATGGTGGGTGGAATGAACCTTCTATGCCATGTTTGTTGTTATGTTTGTTCGTAAATGCCGCTGTACTGCCTCGTTTAAGTACTACTTTGCATATATTCACCCATAGTATGAAATTTCACAAGCTGGAAAGAACTTAGTCCAGTTAAAGGGAACCATCATGAGCATTTCGCAGAGAGATGTAGACTGTCATCCTACTGAATCAAAGGGATACAGATTCCAAATTTTATTATTGGAAAATTTGACGCTTATCATTCTGATATTGACAAACTCGGTACTATAATGAAGATATTCCAAATTATCTTTGTGCATCGTGTTATGATCTTCTTTCATGAAGTAAAAGCGTTTTAAGCCTTTTGATTTTTAAAGGTTACAAGAAGCAACAGATGACAACAGAAAAGAGTCGGAAAAAGAGACACATGTTATCGTTAGGGAAAAGATATCTCTCCAAGGCGAGCTTGAACAAATTAAATCAAGGTAAGTTTACTAGAAGTGTACATCAATGTATTTTTTCTTCATATAGTCCAATGCAATATTGGTAAGTGAAACTATGTGTATTTTACAGACTTCGTTCGGATGCTGAAGAAATGAATTTCGTGATGAGAGAAAACGAAGATAACAAACAACTTTACCTGAGGGCTGCACAGGAAGTGAAGGAAAAAGAACGAGAAATTACTGATCTACGGAAGCAACTTTTAAGGTTGGTTTTGAAATAATTATATTGATATTAATTTCATTGAAAGGAATTTGAGTACAATTGATTAAAGATTAATTAATTATTGATTAATCTATTACCTGTAATACTATGTATTGTTTATAGTTCTCTGTTTGTCAACAGTTTAGTTCTGATAGATGTCAAATACTTATAATAATAAGAAAGTTACTGCACCATGTCCACGATCAAACATTGTGGCTAATGTTCAATTCTAGTATTACTTTTTACATTGTTTTGACCCTTAAAACTGCTCAATTTACATCACATCAATATGGTGCATATAACTTAGATGTTAGATAACTACGAATTCTCAATTGTTGGTTTTGTAGTCTTCAAGGTATGGAGAAAAAGTTGGATCTTGTAAAAAGAGAACAAGCAGATAAAGAAAAAAATTACAGGAATGTAGAAAAGAAAAACAGAGAGAAAGAAGAAGAAGCAACAGAACTAAGGAGGCAGCTCAAGAGGTCAGTGGTCAATGACTGAAAAAAATAAGCAAATCACTGCGTAATAGGAAAGCTTAGTGTTAAAAATAATGAAAAGGTTTGAGTTTTCCAAAAAATATTTAAAGCAAGAACGGTTGTTTATTAACTGTCAATTTTCTCTAATAAAATATATTTTATTGTCTCTTATGTATTTTCATAATACATAGTACATCCACCAGGGAAATTTAATGAGGAAGCAAGGAATGTGTCCAAAATGTACAGCATCCAAATTAAGATGATATAATGATATATCTAGCACTACATGCACACAAATATAGCCGTAGTACACGAGCTAGATATCATAATTCTCTTATTGTTTGCAGAATATATGATATCATTTTTATATACAAAGTAACAGAGCTTTTTAGTACACTGATTGATTTACACAGTATTCAGTATTTCTTTTCAGTTTAATATGCATTTGCAAATTAGATATCATTGTGGTAAATATTTCAAAAAAAAGTCTGGGTTCAATTCAAGACATTTTTGTTCATTAAAGTAAATCGAAAGTTCAGCTGTTTACATGTATATCAGGAAATGTATGGTGGGCTAAATGAACCTTTGAAACACATTAGGGTTTGTGTACAAAAACTTTACGACAAAATATGATACTATGTCATGATATGGACGTGTTATACATAGACATTTTTATGACTATAACAAAACACAATATTGTTCACTTTAACAAAACTGATACCAGACAACAAATTAACTGATCAATGAACAAAGTTTGCCACCAAAAAGAGATCACTTTTAATACAAGATCTTACATTTTGTCTCCAATACATGTAACTATGTATAATCATCTAGAATAGGAAGGCAATCTACATCATTTCTACACCATTTCTGAATTTATTAATGGTAAAAAATAGCACTGCAAGCTCAGTAAGGTTGATACAGAAATTCACACTATTTAGATACTTTATTTAGTGGAAAGGTTGTTCTTTACCATGTTCGTGTTTATGTTCTTCTGTAAACATCGGAATAATGTCTCTTTTGAGGACTACTTTGAATATTGTATTCACCCTTAGTATGAAATTTCAGAAGCAGAAAAGAACTAAGGCCTGTTAACGGGAACTATAATGTGTATTTTGCCAAGACATTTAGAACGTTTCATCTCACTGAATTTACTATTAATAGGTTACAAATTCCAGATTTTACCAACGAAAAATTTGGTGCTTACCATTCTAATATTGATGAATTCAACACTGTTTATGAAGATATTCTAAAGTGTTTTTGTGTTTCATGTTATGATTTTATTTCATAGAGTAGGACTGTTTTGAGCTTTTTGATTTTTAAAGGTTACAAGAAGCAACAGATGACAACAGAAAAGAGTCGGAAAAAGAGACACATGTTCTCGTTAGGGAAAAGATATCTCTCCAAGGCGAGCTTGAACAAATTAAATCAAGGTAATGTTATTACAAGTGTAGGTATACAATGTGTTTTTATGCCCCAGAATTGAAGATTTGGGGAAATATGATTTTTGGCCCGTCCTTCTGTCTGTTTGTGTCTCTGTCAAAAAACTTTAATATTGGTCATTTCTTTTAGATCATAATAGGTCGAGCTTTCATATTTGGCATATTTAACCTGGTGACCTTTACATTGACCTTTGACTTACTTTTAGAAAATTCTGATATATGCCATATTTTTTAAACGGTGAGACATTGCTTTTGAAAGGTGAAAATTACTTCACATCAGTATTGCTATAAAACTTTCAATTACAGTGTGTTACAGTTCAACTTTGTTGTAATCCGGCAGCTTCAGTGTTTCACAAACACAAGATGTCCTTCATATGATCCAATACAATATTGCTCAAGTGGAAATATGTGTATTTTACAGACTTCGTTCGGATGCTGAAGAAATGAATTTCGTGATGAAAGAAAACGAAGATAACAAACAACTTTACCTGAGGGCTGCACAGGAAGTGAAGGAAAAAGAACGAGAAATTACTGATTTACAGAAACAGCTTTTAAGGTTGGTTCTGAAACGTTTCAGGACTAAAAGTGAAATTTTAATGAAGTGACTTTGTGTAAAAAATTTTAAGGGATATTTTATTTCAGTACTTAATCTGTTACCTACAATGCTAGCTTACGTTTACAGCCCTATGTTTGTCAACACTTTATGATCGATGTCAAATGGTTGTAGTAATAGTGTTTTTGTACCAAACACGAAACTAAGTAATTCTGGCAAATGTTTTCACATTGTTCATGCACCTAAAAGTGCTCAATTTACATCCTTAATGAACGAACCAAAAAGATCAATACAATGAAAGACAGTGAACACAGAGTACAGTCTGCGATGAAAAGAATTCAATCCAAAAAAAACAAAACACATTACTGCATTAGGAACTCCAAAAAATTTAGAACAAGATACTGTTTTGATTATGCGGTCCTTTATAATTGCCTCAGTATTGAAAATTTTTATGATACTGTTTCATTATTATGTAGAAATCATGGAATTCAAAAGAATAGGCTTTCAAAACAGAAAATGAAGTACATAAAATATATAACAGACTTTCAGGGATTCGTAAAAAAATACCTTCATGGAAAGGAGTTGGGAAAGTTGATACGATATATCATTTTGACATTTAAATGAAAGTGCTCTTACTCTGCATGTATTGCATGAATATAGAACATATAACTTCTAATATATTTCATCATATGAAGAATGTTTTCAATTATTGATGTTCTAGTCTTCAAGATATGAAGAAAAAAATGGATCTTGTGAAAAGAGAAAAAGCAGATAAAGAAAGAGACTACAGGAATGTAGAAAAGAAAAACAGAGAGAAAGAAGAGGAAGTGGCAGACCTAAGGAGGCAGCTCAGGAGGTCAGTGGTAAACGACTGAAAGCAAAGCGACAAAACAATATGCATAGGACTGCAACCAGCAAGCATATTGTTAGAAATAATGAAAGGTTTTGAGTTTTTAAACAATATTCAAAGAAGAAGGGTTGTTTTACAAACTGTAAAGTTTCTCCAATCAAAAATGTTATTTTCCAATTTTGCCAAGGTGGTGTAAAATCAGAGATTAACACAACTTTTCGTATCACATTTATTTTCATAATACATTGTACATCCAACAAGGAAATCTAAAGATGAAGAAAGCAACATGTCCAAATGTAGAGCAACCAAATTAAGATGATATAATGATATATCTAGCACTACATAAACATAAATATGGCGTAGTACACAAAGTAGGCATCATATTTCTCCTATTACTTGCAGAATCTCTAACATCAATTTTAAATTCAAAGTTTAAGTGTGTTGAATTACTTGATAATCAGTATTTCATTTCAACTTTTTTATGAATTTGCAGACTAGATATAATTGTGATAATGTCAGTGAAAGACATTTTCCTTTATTAAAGTATGAAATTCAGCTGTGTATATGTATATTGGGAAATGTATGGGCAGAATGATCCTTTAAAACACATTGGAGAGTATCTTATACAGAAACTCTGAGACAAAAATATGCTACAAAGTCATAATCAGGACGCCTTATACGTGCACATTTTTTTTCTTCTAAATTTTGTTCACTTTAACAAAAATCAACTGATACTAGATGACCAGTTAACTAATCAATGAACAAAGTTTACCGCCGAAAAGAGATCACGTCAAATACAATAGCTCATATTTCGTCTTCAATATCTATAACCATCTAGAATAGGAAAGGGATCGACATCATTTTTTAAATTTATAAATGATGTAATGTAGTATTGCATGCTAAATAAGGTTGATACAAAAATCCACATCATGTCAGATACTTTACTATATGAAATGAAATTGTCTTGGGAAGTCAAATTTGAAAGAAAAGTTAAGGATGAAGTTAAGAGCATTCTGTGTGCAAAAAGGTTAGCAGTAAACGTTATTACGTAGCACTCACATAATTTATTATTTTTACTTTCCTACTGTTTATCAAGTTTATGATATTGTTTATTGTCTGAAACATAAAAAGTGGATTTTCTGTTTATGATAAATTTGTACAAAGGACCCTGGTTACAGCAGAATTAACAATTATCCTATGGTTGTTGTTCATTTCCCCATTGGCTCTAAAAGTGCACATAAAAATCTGAGCTAGAGCTGTGCTTTCATCTGGAAATTTTTTTTGGTTACCAATCCCAATAGTCCTTCACAAAAAATGGTGGATATCTTGTTAATAGTCTCATATTATGAACATATGAAAATTATCCGAGTTTCATCCTAGTCTTGTGATTCTCCCCCCCCCCCCCCCCCCCCCCCCCCCCCACACACACACACGCACACAATGCAGTGCATCGTATTGGGCCTAATGTGCAAAACCATAGATGCGTGTAGTCACTGCCTCACCTGCGTTTTGACGTCATAATACCACTGAAGCAGTGGTAGGTCTAAATTATGAGTAGAAGGGCAAAATTAGCTGTACGCACATGACGATAAAAATTAACCATGCCACTAACTATGACAGAGAAATTCATCATACGCATATATTTATGAAAAATGATTCTAGGGTTCTGGATATATTTCCAATTAATTAGAACAACTACATGTATTACAACAAGGATGAAAAAAGGGGGACAAACGTGTAAAAGTTTATTTACTATTATGTGAATGCTCAAATATTTAATCATTGTGTGATAAATTACAATATTTACATTATATTTTATTTTATCTTTTTTCTTAAATGTGTCATTACTACTTGGGGATTATTACTAGGTAAACTTTCATGATAATCACCATCTTGCCATGAAGTAGAAAATTTGGTAATTTTTATCTATCCTATTGTACAATTGTCAGTAGACTACATATTTCCCCCATTTTCCTTAAAAACAAATATCTTAATTCTGTTAACAGAGGCTATGTCAGGCACACATATATTGGAGAGGGGGGTATTGGGTGCAGACCTACCATCTGTAAAATATGTAAAAAATAAAATGTATTTGCCTATTTGTATGCTCTTCCAATTTTAAAATACTCTTGTTAGTCCATAGTATCTATTGGACCCTTAAAAATGCATGAGATAGAACACATTTCCAGTGGAAAAATTTCTTGATCCACCCATAATGGTATGTATGTATGGCAGTGCTCACTCTAATGGCAACTGTCAACATATTTTATATCATTGAGTAAACATCACTGAGAATGGTTAATTCTAGGACTCTATGTGCATCTCCATGTTTGTCTGTGCGTCTCTTTCTAGTCTCTGCATTCTGCCTTCTTTTGAAACCACTCAGGTTTTCCATTTACCCTTAGTATGAATCTTCATTGGCAGAAAAGAACGTAGCATTTTTTAACGGAACATTTATGTACATTTACCAATTCCTTTGTCAAAGGAAATTGCAGCATGTTGTCCTGTTGAATTTACTATGGGAGTGCAAAATTTTTATTGGTTGGTTAGTTGTAAATTGTTCAACGTTCTGTTTGAAAATATTTCACTGATGTAGAAATGTCACCACTGCCAAAGGGCTGCACAATTTGGGCCTATGCTTGGTGCTTATGGCATTTGAGCAGGTAGGGATCTTTATCATGCTACATTTGCTGTGATACAGGGCCTCATTTTTTTTTTTTATATATTTTTTTTTTGTTTTTGCGGTCTCGTCTAAAGGAACTTCCCATTTTGTCGCCTCGTATGACAAGCAAGGGGTACTGAGGATCTATTCTAACCCAGATCCCCACGGGGTAAAAAAATAACCAATCATTGTTCCTTTAACATGCTTTTGTGCTTAGTGTTTGAAATTTTTTCCAGCTTATTTCAAATATAAGAAATGTTTAATATCTTTTGATAATTAAAGCTTACAAGAAACAAAAGATGACATCAAAATTGAGTCAGAAAAACAGACACATGTTCTCCAAAAAGAAAACAGAACTCTTCAAACCGAGCTTTCACAAATGAAGTCAAGGTAATCTTATTCAACCCTGTATTGGTTTATTGGTTTTTTTCTCAAATAGTCTTGAGTTTGTATGTAACATTACTTAAACTGAAATGTTTGCATTTACAGACTACGTTCAGATGCTGAAGAAATGAAATCTGTGATGAATGAAAATCAAGATAACAAACAGTTATACTTGAGTGCTGCAAAAGAAGTGAAAGAAAAAGAGAGAGAAATGAGTGATCTACGGAAACAGCTTATAGGGTTGGTTTTGAAAAGTTAATATTGATGTTTCACTTATACCACTTCACTTACAATTGTTTAAGGGTAAAGATGGATATGAACAAAACTTCTCTGTAGGATTGGGGGGAGTGGGGGTGTATATTTTTAAAGATGGAAAAGGTGTAAGTTGCTCACATACACAAATAATGTAACCAACATATCAGTTTGTAGCTGAACTGAAAAAGCCTAAATCTTAGAATATGAAACCCAACAAGTACTTTTTCTACTTTGACATGAGTCTGTAATTCTGTACATTTAATTCTGTACACAGTTACGGAATTTGTTGGAATTTTTTGTGGATTTTACCTTCAAATGAACAGGGAATGACTACACACCACACCTCTGCATTTAATACAATTAATTATGAAAAATGGTTGTTAAGCATTAAACATGCTTACCAGCTTTTTGAATTCCTCATAATGTTTTTCATCCCCTACTGGTTTGCTGAAGGGGACTATTAATTTACCCTCTGTCGGTCTGTCATGCTGTCCGTCCTTATCTGTCTGTCATTTTGAATCAGTTTTCCTGACCTTTTTCCGCATTGGATGAAGATATTCAACTGAAATTTTATATATGGCTTTGTCTTGGACATTTACAGATCAGCTTAGAGCTTTGTTATGCTTGACCTATTTTTGACTGAATTACGCCCCTTGATAGATTGCAAGAATCAGTTTTCTCTGCATAGGATCAAGATAATTTATTGAAATTTGATATGCAGCTTTGTGTTGGTTAGTTACAGATCAAGTTTGAGTTTCATTATGCTTAACCTACTATTAACTTAATTATCTTACCGATAGGGGACTTTTTATTGTCTGCAATACACTCAAAATACTAGTTATTATTAATTTATTTGATTAATTGTATGGTAACGTTGTTTGTTCATTTTGGGGCTTTTTTGTTTTGTTTTTTAGTTTGCTTTCTTTTGTTCGGTAATGTATATACACACATAAATCATCTTTCTCACGACATTGAAAATATTACACTTGTGTTCATTAACATTTCCAAATACCATTGGAAATTAATATGTGTTGAATTGATCATTTCCTGTGAACACGTTGATGATGCAAGGTTTCATATTGAAGAGCTAAAGTTTAGAAAATACATGGTTGCTTCATCATTGTTGTATATTATTATAAGATTGTAAACCAGATACAAGATCCAATTGACAGTGTATCTGCAGTTTCACAAAGCAATATCTTCCTCAGTCTTGAAGCTATTTTCGAAGGTACTGCCGAGGAAAATAATAATAATAATAATAAAAAACACTCCAAATTTGTTTTAAAATTGAAAGAAGAACAAAGGTCAAAGAAAAAGGATTTACAGAAATTTAAAACAGAAAATTTTAAGGTTTTATTGAATTTGATTTAGCAATTTAAAATTTTTTTGGCCAATGTGTGCAGTTGTTTTTAATAACAAAACAACAGAAACTTGAGAAAACAATGAATATTGTGGAACCACATTGTGCAATTCAGTGTGAAATTAAATGAAAGCCCTATAATATTTTTATTTGATTTGAGAATTAAGTGATGGTGTGTTTATGTTATTAGGGAGTTATTGGAAATGTTTCATGGAATGTACATTAAATTTTCCATGTAAAAATTTATTTTGCAGTTTACAACACAGATTGGATGATCAAAGCATGCAAATGAAGACGGCGAATGAAAGTGATTTTAATTCAAAGGTTGCAGTGAAAAGACTAGAGGAGGAAAATTTGTTGTTGCAGTCAGAACTTCAAGACCTTAAATCAAGGTATCCCAATCAATATTTATTAAAACGTTGAACTTCTGATTAATGAGCACAGTATGTCTTATAAACACCTTGTGATAAAGTAGCAGTATTCTAGTGTATATGTTGTATGCTTCTCAACCGAGAAATTCCAGATTTAATCCCCTGTGTCTGTATCAAACATAAGACAGTATTAAAATTGAAACCTAAAAAATGACCCCCTCATGTGTAACTGTTACATCTTTGAGTGTCATGCATAGGTTAGCATGCATTTACGTAGTAATTTGCTTCTAGCAAGTGACGTCCTAATATCGATTGATTATAAATTGTTTAACGTCCCGCTCAAGCATTTTTCACTCATATGGAGATGTCACCATTGCCAGTGAAGGGCTGCAAAATTTTGACCTATGTTCGGCTCTCAGGCCTTTTGAGCAGGGAGAGATATTTATTGTGCCACACCTGCTGTGACACGGGACCTCAGTTTTTGCAGTCTCATTTGAAGGACCACCCCATTTAGTCACCTCTTATGACAAGCAAGGGGTACTGAGGATCTATTCTAACCCAGATCCCCACAGGATATGAGCGAAATATTCTGGTATGGGTGTGGACGTGAAAGATTCAAAATACAACCAACTGGTTATAAATGAGTAAGCAAACAAGCATAATCTGCTCATATGAAAGTAGTTACTCCATTAATAAAGTTGAGTGTTTTATAAAGCTTAAAAAACAGATGGAATTGAAATACTTACAACAGTGGTATGGCTTGAATAATTCTTTAATTTGTCTTTTCATATTCTTAATGAGCGATTATAGATGTGTATTTTGTAATTGTTCTCATGAGTATTTATGGACATGCATTGTGTAAATTGTTATCATCTTGTTTTTTCTTGTGGACAATTATGGATGTATGTAATGTTTAAGAAACCTTGATATTGTGATTTCTACAATTTTGTGGTTGTTTGAAGTTGAAGTTCGAAAGATAAATTTGATATAAATTTTCGTTTGTTTAGAAAGTCATATTTACTAATATTATCATCTGTGTAAAGTGCATTAGATTCAAAACAACAAATTCTCTGTCACAGTTGGATATTCCAAATAAATCCATTTACCATATGACCAATATGCTAACAGATAACACAAACTGAAAGTTTGACTATTTAGGGTTTTTTTTTTTGGTTTTTTTTTTTGGGGGGGGGGGGTGTTATGATTGAAAGTATACCACTATCTACATGCAAGCCATAATGAATGATACACTAATAAATTTAAAAGTAAATGTTTCCATGCAGTTTCTTTTATTGAGCAAAATAAAATATTTTAGACTTCAACAAGTAAATCAAAATTTTGAGCTTGCAAAAAAAGAGAAGCTGGATACAGAACAACATTATTGGCACATAGAGAAGGACAGTAAGAAAAAGGTGCAAGAAATAGAGGAACTGAGGCGAGAGCTTGACAGGTACAAGTAGTTAGCTTTTTGATGTTTTATATATTTTATATGATTGTCACAAGTAGTATGACTAACTGATGGAACATTTCATGCAGGTTTACATCACATCCGAAAAAAGTAATTGTGTCGTTTATTGTAGATAGCGAAAGTTAAGTGTAGAAAAAGTCCTGTTCCCTGCATGTAATTATCCTGAAAGTTTGTCTGTTTTCTCTATGTCATTGGTCAAATTAGTGGTTCATAAAACATCCCCATCATAAAACATTCCATTCAGTCCGACTACTAATAATGATTGCATCCTCCCAATTAATATGTACTCACCAGCCAGCTACATCTGGAGAAAGCAAAGGCTGTCCACTCACAGCATACCTTTGTCATATGTGACTCTCACGCAACACGGCAGAGTTCATCGGGATGAAATCTTGAATATGGCATTAAAATAGAAAATCATATGTGGAAATGAAATTGTAACATTCTCCATACAGTGATACAGTTTCTGTCCATTGGACACTGCTTGATAGATAAAGAAATTGTTATTTTTGAATCTGTAAATGATGGACTATCAAATGTCACTTTGAATTTGCCAAACTATCGGAGAATACATTAAATGTTAATCGTAAAAGTCGATATAATGCGTATGTAGTGCAAAGGATATGACACATTGACGGTTATAGTTCCAGCTATTTTGACATATATAGAATGATTTTGTAGTTAGAAATCTTTCAGTCTATAAGTTCAGATAGGAGTATCTTTGTAAATACAAATATTGCTCTCATTAGGATCATAATCCAAGAACAAGACGTGTATCAATTTGTTTTATTTGATTCAAACTCTCTCTCTCTCTATCTCTTATCTCTCTCTCTCTCTCTATATATATATATATGTATATAGAAGCTCTGCACCTAAATGAGGAGGAAAAGAAGCTCAAGACATTGTGTGCTAACCGATTAATTTGAAATAAAAAGAAAATATTAATATTATTGAAGAAATACATAGTCATTTAATAAGGTAATTATTTATGCATGTTCACTGCCGCTATAGATCCATTATAAAAACCAACAATTTATGGTAAAAATTCAAAAACAACGAAATGTGATCAATCTTTTAAATCCTATAAAGAATACAAAATTAAGAATAAGTCAGAACATTACCCCAGTACACACCAGAGGTGGAATCAAATTCATAGGAGAAATAAGCACCCCCAGTTGGCCGGTCACTACCACTGCTAGCCTTATATCTTGATCAGGTAAACAGAGTACTCTGTTGTCAAAACCAGTATTGAAAAATCAACCAAACAATTGGTCTGAAACATGTCAGACAGCATTCGACCTAATGACAAGTTGTATTTGTAAATGAAATCATTATAACAGCCAAAGAATATGCGAAGTGCGTTTTTTAAAATTGTCTCAAGAGCAACTTGGCCAGAAACACGAGTTTTGTTAAAGAATGGCCCCAGTAGTAGGGTGGGGGCAACAATTGTGGATTAGTTTTTAATGGGGGATTTATCACCAAAAAAGATTTTTTTTCTCTAGAACAGTAGGCCTTTGATAAGTCATATTTAGAGGAAAATATTCTAAGGTATTGCATAATCAAGTTTGTTCGCATTGGCATCAGAGTATTATATTGGATAATTTTTGAAAATCTTTTTTTGTCACGGGGAATAGATCCATGATTGATAAACAAGCATCCTTAAGTAGTGCAGTCAAATTTTCTTTAATTTGTGTCTCTCGGAGTTTGGACACGGAAATGTATAGTGAAAGTAAAAATCTTCTTTTAAGAATAGCTATCCCGTGATTAATTATGTTAATAGCAAGCATCCTCAGGAAGTGTAGATTTGTATTTGCTGAAATCAGTATCCCTATGGCTAGGTTGGGACCGCAGTTGGAGGTTACATTGGAGGTTTTATAAGGGAATAAATATGAAAAATCTTCTACTCAAGAGCAGCATTGTTATGATTAGTGATATTAAAATGCAAGCATTCTCAGGTAATTCAGATTTAAGGTTGACAGGGGATGCTTACTCCTAGGCACCTGATCCCACCTCTGGTATGTCCAGAGGTCTGTGCTTGCCCATCTTTCTGATTTGTATTTTCTATAGGACTTTCGAGATGGAATTCTGTTAGTTATCTTAGCCTTCACCTTTATCTAAATCCTGGACTGGGTAGAATGAGTGGTGGTAATAATTCTTTTAAAAATAACAAAGAAAAACAAAGAAACACACACCCACCCAAACACGCACAACATCCAGCAGGGTCAGGATTAGCCATATCAATATTTTCGAGCATTCTCATGTAGTGCAGGTACAGTTTTCTTCAAATCAATGATCTGGGTGATTCAAAGATTTACATAAGCATGTATAGGGGTAGTTTGAAAATATTTTAAGAACTGAAGTTTGAATAACAGTCCAGGAAGGTAGGGTGAGTAACCATACTGGATCAAAATTTTACGTAATAATTTTGTATAATAATGATATCTAATATTCTCAAGAACCACAGGTCATAATTAGTTATCTTAATGTGCAAGCATTCCAATGTAACGTAGATTCATATATTGATCAACTCATGTTCCTTGGGGATACAAATGTACATGATGCAGGACTATAGGGAAAAACAAGACATCCCTATGTTGTGTGGATTCAAGTATGTTTAAGTTATGACCCAGTTTGGCTAATTATTTTGGATCATAATATGGGTTCTTGTTTTGCAAGAATATAAAGAAAAAAACTTTTTTCTTAAAATCAACACGGACCTCTTGTTTGTATATCAAAATACTAGCTTCTGTTTTCATATGATGTGGTAAATTTTCAGTGGTTACCCTTTCTGACTGTTAACACCATGTATTCAACGATTCCCGTGTAATGTTGGGAAAGATTGTTATATATTGAATGTGAAAAGTGTCTCAAGCCTAAATCTTGATTAAGGAATTGAAAAAAATTGTATTTGAGAATTAATTATCACTATGTATAATAATTTATGCTTTGCTCATGGATAAAATCACGAATAAGAATTGTGCTTTCGTAATTCTTTCCTAAGAGCTATTTTTTTCAAATGTTTTAGAATTAGGGATATCCTAGGAAACAGTACCATAGCTACTTAATTTCAGGATCATATGTTCCAGATTTATTTTTAATGTGTTTATATAAAAAAAAAATGTATAACAAAATATTTTCATCTTCAAGGATCGCAAAAAGTTGGTTAAAAAACTTTCACTAAACACGTAAGGGGAGAAGTAGAAAGCAGATTTTTTTTTTTATTGGCATAACTCAGTGAATGTATCTTATTTAGGTTAACCAGTAAATTGATTGCTATTGAAAGAGAAGCTGATGTATTGAAGAAAACATACTCACATGACGAAAACAAAGGACGAGTTCTTTTGGAAGAAAAAGGGAAAAGTGAAAAGGAACTTGCAGATGTTAAATCCATGTAATTATGGTTATTCTTATTGCAAGCATTATTTTGCGAAAGTTAACGGACAAAGTTTTTAATATTTCAATATACCAGGACATTACAGTAAATTTATAACAGTATTTATGTATGCTTTAGTGTTGCCGAATTGACGAGAGAGCGCAACGATCTACTTAGGGATAAGGATAATGCAGACAAAAAATTAATTAAAATGTCTAAAGCAATACAAGATAAAGAGGATGAAGCGGGGCATCTAGCGGATAAACTTGCAACGTAAGTAGGAGAAATACTGCTATTGAATTAATTTAGAGTCTTAGCTGAGTGAGTAAGAACATGCTATCTGAGTTTTTATTGGTTTTGTTAAGATGATATAGATGTACTTTTTCTTTTGCGTGGGATTAATTTTCGCTATGTACGAGGTCATACATTTTAGGCGGAAATTTGTCCCAGCGTATAAAAGTACATGTAAGACACGATTGTAATCCATGACATCCACGTAATTTTCTACCTGTGGGTTGAACAGTAATTGTTGTTTTGCAGAATGACCCTATGGAAAAGTACGTTTGTTGTATTATGTTTTGGATTCTCTTTTAAGTTTTAAATTTTATGGCTTGGGGGCATATGAATGTAACTCAATAAACAGGAGTACACGGATAAGATGCTTCATCTCTTTGATTGAATAATAATCTGACTTTGATTTAATAATTCAAAGAAATTGATCAAAGAAACATTAATAATATATCGTTGATAGTACTGAAGAAAATCTGTCAGCACTGGTTGAAGAAAACGAAAGGCTGAGACGATTGCCAGATCGTGATTCTGCTGGAATTAATCAGAAACTTCAAAGGGAAAACGAAGCCCTGCATTCTGAATTGGAACGTGTCATCTTAAAGTAATGTATCATTAACATTCTATAATACATACTTAGGTTTCTTTGGTTTCCATTGCGTTTCATCACATGGTAATGAGCATTGCCATTTTCTTCCAGCTGGATTAGGATAAACTCTGACAGGAATTATGCTTTAGCTTTATGACACAATGTAAGCTTTGATATAATAATTGAGAGAAATGGTGAAAGAAATTATCAATAAAACGTTTATGATGATGATCTCTTTGGTAGTTTTGAAGAAAAGATTTCCATGCTGGTTGAAGAAAACAAAAAGTTGCAAACATCACCAGAACATTCAGGGGGAATCATACAGAAACTCGAGAGACAGAACACGTCTCTACAATCTGAACTGAAACGTGTTGCCTCAGAGTAATCTTTTCACTTCTTAGAAGATTAAGCGTCTTCTTAAAATTATTTATTTTATTGCATTTCACCTTATTTCACCTCAAATTTATGAGTAGTATGATTTTCTTCAGTTTGGATCAGCTAAGACGAGATTATACTGAAGTGAAAAAAGAAAAAGATCATGCGCTTAACAGGTTTGTGTTTAATGTGCTGCAGATTAAATGTCTTTGTATAGAATTCTGGTTTGAAATTACTTCAGTCAATGTGGATTTTCAGATTGAGTTCGGTAGCTGGAGAAAAGCTTAGAGATAACAATCCTGGTATAGCTGATCTAAGTGACGAAAACCGCCCAATAAATCTGGGTGAGAAGTTCAGCCAGCTGTATGATGACCAGTGGACAGATGCTATGGAAAATCTGGAGGAAAATCTCCAGTTTGGTGAAACAGAGGGCATCCGATGTCTTTTAAACATACTAAAGGTTTCTTTTAAAAAATGCCTTATTTTTCAAATTGCAGTATTTATAGCTCGTTAACATAAGTGTTTCTGTTTTTAATGTTTTATCCTTTTATCCGTGTTTTATAGAGAGTGTTCGACGAATGTGTCAGGATTTCTGACGACCAATTTACTCAGCTTAAAGAGGTTTGTTATTACGAACATAAGTGGTTTAATGTTTTGAATTTATCATTTATATGTATATAAGCATTCAATAAGAAATCCATGTAGTTATAAATTGGACACTACAGATTAAATATTAATTGCTTAATGATACATAAAATTTGATCTTAAAATTCTTGTAGTGTGGCCTCCTGTAGAATTGTAACGTAAGCGTTCAGTAATTTCACAAGCCACAAGCTTTTCACTGATGGCATCATCCATGGCATTTCATATGTTTTGAAAACAAACCAAAGAATTTGACATTGTATTTCTGTGATGTATAATTCCTGTAATATACTGTGCAATACAATGCTTTTGCAGCTTAACAATTATTGCTTTGCAATTTTCATATATTGTTGAATTAGGAATATGAAATAAACATTATAAAGAACGGAGGATTGTAAGTCACATCAATGGAGCAAGATTCACAGTCTAAGACTAAGCTTTACCGAATCCTGAATCTTGGCCTTGAGATGAAATTTTAATATCCCACATGACTTTATAATGAATAATATATTATCTCGCATTTTATCTACAGTTTTGTGCATTGATTTTGGAGCTTTGGGGAAAAATTGAAATATCAAAATCCTTATTTCAACATAAATTTGAAAAAAAAACCAGAAAGAGGATCTCCACAACACATTTACAGTTATTTGTAAACTGATAAACCCAAAAATGCTCCCCAGAAAGCTATATGAAAATTGCAAGAAAACAATACATTAATATTCCACCATGTGACGTAAATCATAGAAAATATAAAATGTCGCAATTGATGATAGCAGCATAAGACAGAAAAACCTCGCATGGTTGTCTGACATGGGTAATACTGGTCTCGCATGGGTGATTATATGAGATATATCTCCATGTTGGAAGACACCCCCCTTCCAGTAAATAACTGGATATTACTTCGAATTTGACTTATAACCATTCTCTGTAAATGACTTGTTTTTAACCTTTTACTTGTGCCTGATACCGATCTCTGCCTTTGATTTGAGTACACAAATCAATTGAGAGATGTTCTTTGATTTTGTTTTTCCACTTCTTTCTTTCAAAGAAATCAACTTCGATATTTCTCATGTTATATATTCTAACACATTACTTTCCATATGAGGAAAACAAAATTGTGTACTTAGAAACTGCAAATACAAGGGGAAAGTGCAAGTTCTCTAGAATATATATGACTAAGTCGCATGTGGCCATTAACTAGATTTAACTTCGAGTTTTTCATTAAAGATAACTGGAACAACGAATTTGCCAATGGATCAGCTAAAGAAATTGAAAGACTTACGCAAAGCTACAGCTTTACAGTCAGTAAAAAATGTGAAACAAGTAAGTTGTCACACAGACCTTCTATTAATGATAACTATTGATAAAAGGTATTTCAGTTCAATATCAGATTGGAGATGTATCCCAATCAAGGTAAAATTTCCCGATGAGGTAAGTTCCATATACAATTCTTCAACAAAAATGAAAAAAAAAAAAGAAATATTCATATCTAGTGATCAGTCATTCCAAACATTACTTTGTTAAAGACTACTTTGACTCTACACACAAGTACTCTGAAGTTGATATTAAAAAGATGCCAGAGTTCCTCACTGACAATATTTACGTGGTCTTTGGTGCTCAGGTCTTCCAACAGTCTGTTGGAATTTCCATGGGTGCGAATTTTGCTTCTTTATTAACTGGCCTATATTTATATTCTTACAGTCAGAATTTATCAATAGCTTTTACATAAGAAGAATCTCTTGCTGTGGCCTTCAAATCGACAGGCATTATATCTATTACTAATACTCATTCTCACTCATATTTCAATTCAATATATCTCAGAGAACTCGAAATAAAGACAACACAGAGTTTTCCACATCTTCATACTTAGATATTTTATTGAAATAGATGTTAAAGGCAAACTAACAACTCAGCTGTATGACAAATGAGATGACGTCAGCTTCTCCATCAACAGTCCATATATCGCTGTTACTTGCATCATATAATGATGTTTATGTTTATCAAACCGGTCATGATAGCTCAGTGGTTAGAGGGTTCGCTTCATAACAAGGAGTTAAGAGAGTTCAAGCTCCGTTCGTGCCATGGCTGTGTCAAACCAAAGAGGTCAACATAGGCAGTGATTGCTCCTTCAGCAAACACTCAGCATTTAGAAGTGAGAATCACGGGTCTTTCGGATATGATCTTGAAAACGGAGGTCCAATGTCACGGCAGGCATTGACACGTTAAAGAATCGTCACTACTACAGCCCTGAGCTCTGAGCATAGGTCTAAATTTGTGGTACTTCACCAACAGCTGGTGACGTCTCAATATGAATGAAAAATTCTCTACGTGACGTAAAACAAACAGTCAATCAAATATATGTTTATCAACTGATTCGATATACACAAGCATAATTCGTGTATGCCCAGTTTTTAAATCGGAATAGGCTGCGGACAAGTAAGTTGATATTACAGGGGTTTCAGCAGTCTCATTTAAAGTCAGCATTTCGCAAATTCTATGGTCTTTACAAAGATCTAATTTACAAATACAATCTGTCATGAAGTTGAATGCTGTCTAACATGTTTCATACCAGTCATTAGGCCAATCTTCCAACTCTGATTTTGACTACGGATTACTCTATTTATCGGATCAAGGTAAAGGGTTCATGGCGGATAAAACGCAAGTGATTTGTTTGAGAGTTGTTGACTTGCTCTCATTAATTACCTCAATATATGTTTATTGAATTTCAAAAATCACGTTACAATAACCATTGTTTACAAACAACAATGATTTTTCTTAATATACCTTTATGGCAGTGGCAGGGCTAAATCTCACTTGTTTTTCATTTGTATATTTGCAGAATGTTAACAAAACAATGTCAAGTTTCTTTAATAAGGAGAAAGGTGCTTGTCAGTCTTACATCGATCACAGCACAGAGCTATGTTGGTTGATGTGTGTACAAGATCCACCCGTTGTGATTGATTTTATTGCCGTCCGTGGACAGGAAGTGGATGATAAAACTTTCAGGAAATTTACAAAGACCGGGTCCAAAATTGACTTTCTGGTGTGGCCAAGGATTCGTTTGCACAAAAATGGACCTTTGTTACAGAAAGGGGTAGTTCAACCTCTTTGAGGCTGCACATACAAGTATATCCATCATGCATGCATGAACTTTAATGACATTTCATTCAAGACAGTTTGGAGATGTTATACTAATTTCCAGTGTATAAAATCAAAACGGGAATACATGATGTACGTGTATTTAAGCTATTATTTTAACATGTATTTTATCACAAGAGTTTTTAATTTATTTACAGTTTTTAAGATTGTATAATATCATATTTATTGGATGATTCGTAGCTTACTACTTACATCAATGAATATACAATTCATTATTATTTTTTTAAGATAAATACAAATAATTAACTATCGAAGGAGGGTAGTATTCATTCATTATTCATTACAACTTTCCATTAGGTCAAATGCTGTCTGACATGTTTCATACCAATTGTTGGGCCGTTCTTAGCACGCTGATTCTGACTACAGATTACTCCGTTTACCTGATCAGGATTAGGGCTCACAGCGGGTGTGACCTGTCGACAGGGGATGCTTATTCCTCCTATGCACCTGATTCCACCTCTGGTGTGTCCAGGGGTCCGTGTTTGCCCATCTCTCTGATTTGTATTTGTTATTGGAATTACGAGATTGAATACTGTTAGTTATCTTCACATTTACGAGTTTGAATGGCGAGGTTAATATTCTCTTCGAGAGTTACGTGAACCATCATATTTATCTCAAGTAAATAATAATTTAATTAAAGTTTGAAGTCTTAACTTTTTAAATCAAATATAACTAAAGACACAGAATCCTCTTTGCACTTTCTTCATATTCTAAGAAGCGGATTGCAATGGACCAATGTTTAGAGCTTTAGCTTCAAGACAAAAAGGTCGTGTATTGGATCATCGCTCATTCCCTCAAGCCTTTAAGAGATTTTAGTTGTCCCCCTAATTTTACCTGTATTGTGATCAGTGGTAAACTGTCTGTTAATCAGACTTTTATTGACAGATCTCAGGTTTAGGGAGATTTGTAGAAACCGCGGTCTCCAGCTACTTCTCCAAGAAAGGTGATTTGATAACAAAAGAAGCTGAAATTTACCTGCAGTTTTACCTGCGTTACATACGGTGACAGCAGGTCTAATAGCCGCTCTACTCACTCCGCCCGTTCGTTCTTCCGTCCGTCCGTCACCTTTAATGTAATCAGTGACCAAAAAAGTTATCCAACCAATACTATACAAATTTTGCAGTGTGGGTGTATACGTATTGGAGATATGCACCTTAGTATGAGCAAATTGGACAAATATGTTATTGCAATTTTTACCATGTTGGACTTGGCCTTTTTGCAATGTTTGCTGTTGTCAGTGTATACTTCCGTGTACTTGGTAATCTTTAACTCGAAAAGTATCCAACAATATTTCTTAAACTTTGCACAGTGTTTGTACAGTATACAAATTTACATAAAAGATGAAGGGCTTAGAAATTTAATGTATATAAACACAATGCAAAGTTTGAATAATATTGATGGGAAACAGTTTAAGTTATAGAGTACACAAAATATGCATCGTCAGTATCATAAATAGCAATAAGGATAAGCCGAACATGGTAAAAATCGCAATAAAAATCTGTCAAATGTGCTCATGATAGGAGGTTCACATCTTAAATATGTATACACTACATGCAAAGTTTGAATAATATTGGTTGGATACTTCTTGAGTTACAGATTACAGAAAGTATACATCCATAACCGTAACGGACGGAGTGGACCGACCATTAGACCTGCTGGTGACGCAAGAAAAAAAAGGCAAAGTCCAACGTGGAAAACGGTGCAATCTATGGCGCCTAATTATTTATAATTATATTGATGAAATAGGATCATAATTAGAAAACGAATAGTAACACGAAGAAAAAAATACACACAATTGATCACTTTCTGTGTCCTCATTGAACGACACTGATTCCAAAACAACACAAGGAGGAAAATTGGCGGTCATTTGGGCCTTATTTTCATAAAGAGTTGCGAACTGGGAAGTGGAAAGGAAAGGATTTTCCTACATGCCTCCGTAGACCGATGCATACTTACTCCTCGCGTCTCTGACCACCCCGAATGCCCGAAGTGTTTTCATTTAATAATTCATTGTTTATCAATAAGTTTGTAAAACATGGAGTGAAACAGCAAAACTGTTTTTCCATATCTTTGAAACAAACTAAAGCGGTAGAAAACGGATAAATATACTTTTTTTGAATTGGATGTAATCATCTGTGGTCGTTGGAAATGTACTGAATTCGGTGGGCAATGTAATCATTTGGCAATTATTTAGCAAACGCCAGAGTTCTCGTAAGATTTCTGACACACAACGGTATCATGGGTAGTTACAAAAGTACAGGTTTAAAAGTAGAATTATCAATGACAATGACAATGATTTTATTCTCATTTGTTTGCATGACATACAGTTGAGAATGTGAACAATTTAATATACTAGAATATGATAAAACCAAGAAGTAAATGCTTAATATTATGCCGTGGGTTTACATGTAACTCTCTCATCTATTATATCTATAAATTTAAGTTTCAACAATAATTTTCTATTTGTAGCATTAAACAAAGACTCAAATTTGTATACATTGGGATTTTTACAGTACTTAATCGGAATACACTGTTTTCTTGTATCAGTTATAACACTATCTTTGCACTGTTTTCTTGTATCAGTTATAACACTATCTTTGCAATTAAACAAATAATGGAATCACGTAATGCATATTTATCACCAATTTCGAAGGTTTACGTGTAGTAAAAATGCAGTATGCAAGTTGATTGGATTATTAATAAATTTTGTTTTATTCTGGTATTCAAGTTATTAATTTGCGATAAGCTGAGACACTTCCTGTGTATATCAAAAGTCAAAATACAATGATATTGATCAGGCCAGGCAAATTCCAGGTATATAACGAGGACTGTAGATAAGCTCTACTCGCATTCAGTTATCCGTAAGAAACGGTATGGTATTTTTTTCCGGGGTGGTAGGTTCATTTAAAATCGAGGTCCCGTTTCGCAACAAGCATCAGCATTACAAAAAAACCCTCACTGCTACAATCCTGAGCGCAGTGCATAGGTGTAAATTTGTTCAGTGTAGCACTCCTCCACCCATGTCTGGTGACGTCTCAGTAGGAGTGAAATTTGCAAGAACGAACGTAAAATAGTTAAATAAACAAACGTATGTATGTAAAGTCTATGCATGTACAAGCTTTTCAGTACAATTGAGAATTTATATAAGCAATAGTTTAATTTAAAGTCAATTCTATTATAAATACAGAATAAATAATTCTCATAAATTCTAAACACAGATAATTGAATTACTTAAGTGCACTACATTAAATGGGGTGTGCAGTGTGTTATGAAAGAAAAGGATTACATGTAGGCAGTGTGGTTGTTATGTTCCGTTAAATTTAGCAGAAAGTGACGCTTTCAACTTAGTAAATTAAAATTGATTTCATCATGCTGAAATTTTCTTATTAAATGTTTACGACAATCAAAATTGGATGAAGTATTTTTTCTCTGTTTTATTTTGAATATGAAATATTTGATAATGCGTAAAATAATGAAACTGAGTGGGGAATTTTCGAAACTACTAATCTTGCTTTAAATGAAGATGTCGATAAATGTCTTGCTGTGACTCGGTAGCAAATGAGAGTTTAATGTACACGATAGGATAAATACTATGCATGACCCCCTTATTTAATTCAATATGGATCATTATTTAGAGACGTATATTCTATCTATCTCAAAGAAAGTATCAGTTTTAACATATGACATACTCGAAGTTCACAGGAAAATCAAGGAATTATTGACAGTTCTATTTCTCTGTATATTGACTGAAAATTGACAAATGTCAGCTTCCGTAAATGTGGCTCACACACCTGAGTACATCGTAAACTTGCATATTTTGTACACCTGTATCAGTTGCAACTTTGGTATAAAAATGGTTCAAAACAAATTACATGTAAACTTTAACCACAAAATCCTATTTTCTTCTGAAACCCTAACTTTTCTTGAATCTCTGTCAATCATGTGGCTTTAGTTACTTACTGTACCTTCATGATTGCGATGATTTACTTTTAATAATGCATCATCCTGAAACACATTTCACCCGGTTTCGTGGTTTCAAGTCTACTTTAAAATTAAATGAAAATGAGTGGTCTTTTCTTTGCCAAGTTAAGAAGAATCGTTGAACGAATCGCATTTTGTTGGAAGAGAAACAAATCAGAATTGCTCGCTATATAATACTCCATTACGTTAAAACATTTGGTTTGCATGTGTTGATTATAGCTCAAAGGTTTCCCGAGGCTGGATTGTAAATCTCACTCTTCTTTGTAATGAAAACATTGGTTTGTAATTGTTTTAATCCACTATCTATTATGATTGTTTGTTCTTTTCCGCCACACTCAACAATTGTTCAGTTATCTGGTGGCGTCCAGTTTTTATTGGTGGAGGAGAGAACCCAGATACAATGTACCCGGGAAGAGACCACCGACCTATCTATTATGGGTAATTTTCCCAACTCTTTTCTGTTTCCGCACAATTTTAGTAGCTATGTTACAAGTACAATTGCTTTATCCAACATGCGACTCGTATTATATTACAGTAGTTAATAACTTATCCTTAAAGGAACTAATGTAGAAGATAACGAAATATATCTGCCTCTTCACTGAAGTGAAAAAAAGGCTTTTGGATCTTTTACAATATTTTATGATGTATTTGCATCGGTCTATAAAATATTAGAATAGTTATGCATAGCCGTACCGCTTGAATGCTCCAGCGTTGTGTCATCACTCTATTTGTGCAGTGTCATCTATTTCCTTTAAATATATTTGCATTACTGATAAGACATATGCACCAGTGAATATTGAAAATGTTATTACTTTATTGGTAAAGAAAAAGGCATTATATTGGTAAGATGATAAAAAATAAAATCATAAGAAAAGGCATCCTAAAGGTAAATACACGAGTAAAAAAGTTAGAGTGCACTATATGTTAGAACGTTATACAGACTATTGAAGTTTTATATCAAATGCTATTGAAGTTCCGGATGTCTATCTTCACTGGAACCTATTATAGTCGTTAGATATCACGAATACTCCTGTTCTGGAATTGCTTGCTGATGTGTCGCGCCCACGGTTACGGTATATACGCCAAACAAATATAAGCACCATGTAAAAAATCACGATTCCTACAACAATCCCTACAATACTTCCTGCACTTAAACTTCCGGTTTGGGATCTGCCAATGCTGTCGATATCATAGATGTTTGAGTAAGATGTCGTCGTGGTCGTAGTAATTGTGGTTGAGGTATGGGTTGTGTTTGAGGATTTTGTTGGGGTTGGGTTTGTGTCATTTGTGGTTCTTGTTCCATAGAATCGAAGGCTCCATGACTTTAATGTTACTGAAAATGAAAATGCAAAGTTTCAGTTATCTGTTAACGGATACCCAGTGGTGTAAATACTGATAAAATGGACTTGCTGTTTGATACACATTTTAAATTCATTTGTAATGAAATGATCGAATAAACTTTCCTAAAACGAATTACATTCTGATTACCATAAATGAAAACAAAAGCAATATATTAATTGAATGTAAATTTCGAACATATTGGATTAAATTAAACCTTTGTGGAAGAGTGTTGATCGCTTTGTGGACAATCTCAATATCCATGTGCCTGGCATATTCTCTCCCCAGAAATGAACAGAAGTAAACGTCCAAGTGAGAGATCCAGGCATGTACTTTGTAAGGAGTGAGTCTGCGGGTCTGGGAGTCATTAGCAGAGATAATGTTCCTGATGGCGATTCCAAAGTCAGGCCTATATCCCCTCTCCTGTCATCATAACTGAAGGACACGTGTACCTGAACATGCTCCAAACTAGACAGGGAGCAGACACTCCCCAGCACTTTTATCGAACTTGAAACTGTAGGTAGCGAGGAAAATGAATAATACGAGTCTGTGCTTCTGAAACATGTAAGGGATAGACATATACCAGCCGAATTTACAAATATTGCATGTATACATACACCGGTCGCGGTAGCTCAGTGGTAGAGCGTTCGCTTCGAAACCGGGAAGTTCGAACCCCACTCGTGCCATGGCCACGTCACACCTAAGACGTTAACATACGTAGTGGTTGCTCCTTCGCCAAACGCTCGGCATTTAGAGGTTAAAATCTCGGGTTTTTTGGATGTGACCTTAAAATTGGAAGTCCCGTGTCGCAGAACCCTCACTGCTACGACCCTGAACGCTAAGCATAGGTCTGAATTCGTGGTAATCCGGGTTGTTAGAATAGATCCTCAGTACCCCTTGCTTGTCGTAAGAAGCGACTAAATGGGGCGGTCCTTCAGATGAAAACCGAGGCCCCGTGTCACAGCAGGAGCGATACAGATCCCACCTTGCTCAAAGGCCATAAGCGCCGAACATTGGCCTAAATTTTGCAGCAATGGTGACGTCTCCATACGAGTGAAAAATTCTTAAGCGGGACGTTAACAATATATAATCAATCAATTGAGGTACTTCACTTACAACTGGTGACGTCTTAATATGAGTGAAAAGTGAAAAAATCTCAACAGGAGGTAAAACATACATGCATGAAGTGTGTACAAGTCTGTGTCTGGATGCATTGCCAGATGACAGTATTGCAATAAAAACAACACTCAACGTTATGAATAACATATACTGTGATCAGAACATTTATAGTAATAGATTGCGAAATGTCAAATTGAGACAACGTTATATTGAGGATATCATCAAAATGCACGTGACAAAAAACTTTTAGTACTAATAGATGTCCCTGTTAACATTCTATGACATATCAAATTTAAAATACTAAAGGCAAAATGTAAAGAAAGTTTAGATTTGAGTTGTCAGTAGTTCTGTCAAAACTTGCCAGTACAGGTTTCCATGACAAGCAATACAGATGTTTGCTCATAGTAACAAGCGGTTCACATTGAAAATGTGTACAGCGATTACACTGTTAAATACTTGTAGAGTTTAGAAGTTCTGTCTCACAGCTCATTACCTGTAGACATAATTTGTTTTGGTGGAACATATCTTCTGGGACGCTACGGGTTTCCAGGACTTTGCTTGTGTTACCATCGCCTCTGCATCCATTAATCCAAAACCCAAAATATGACTCACTGTGTAAGGATTTGTAGCACATCGTTAGAAATGATAATAAAAAAACATGATTTAAATATTTCTAAAGCTGACACGAGTGGAAAATCATATAGAAAATGCTGCGATTTACCGTAAAATCCTGCTCCATTCCTATGCCAGGAGGCCTGAGAAAGTCCATCGTCAATATCATGTCTTTTGCTTGTTCGCACAATTAGGTGCTGGATATCTCGCCAGGTTAATGATGGACTGAATATGTAAATAATTCACAATGCAATTTTACATTGATAAAATGCTTTAAGTAGTGAATATAGTTCAGCCTTGGTTCTTATAATATGGATATTCAAGATCAGTTAGCAAAATCTTATACAAAATGTAAAGATAAAGAAAATTATAAAAAGTAGTTGTAGAAACAAAAGAATCATTTCTTTCCAAAATACGTCTCCATATGAGTGAAAAATTCTCAGGCGGGACGTTAAACAAACTACCAACTACTTTCCAAAATGGAAATGTAAATATTTCAAATGAATATCGATTTTCAATTGTAATTTAAGCTAAACGTGTTCTTGAAGACTATATTTTCCTACACCATGGAACTTAAATTTTTCATCTCAATCAAAAATCACTTATTCATGTAAATGCTTTAAATTCATATATTGTATAACATACAATCATCAAATATATTGAACTTTTACAAACTCTGCGTCACTAACTACTTATAATATTTCTGTGAATATTTTCGTAGTTTATAAGCATAGTGATACTTAATTTTTTTCTAACATTTAAATGCATGTGGAAAAAAAATTTTCTAATCGACATTTATGTATAATTGCTTCACAAGATATAGTAATGAAGTAGAAGACAGGAATTTTGTTTACTTGGCCTGTAATGTTAGAGCCATGATGGCCGAGGCTTGTGGAGTGGAGAATGATGTTCCTTCCAGTCCATCAACACAGTCCGAGAACAGAGACGTCGAAGTCTGCGTAAATAAAATTTTAGTCAACAAAACACGACCAAGCTAAGCATCCCCGAATTCGAGGGCAACGGTACCATTCCCTACATTAACTATATGACCTTTGATCTAGAAATCAATATTCATTTCCTCCCTCTCACATACAAAGTATGCAGCAAATATTCGGTTAAAAGATTGAATGGTGCTAATTCTGTTCTTTCCACAATATTTGCTGATATTTAACTACTGCCTGTGACCTTGACTTAATTACCTTTTAACCCAGAAATTAATTGTCGTACTCTGTCATTATTTATGGAAAGGAAATCTTCAGTAATATTATTTATATGGAGTCAGTAACCTTTTACTTTCAGTACTGTATTATTGTGACTTTGACTTTCGATCGTTTTGTCCCAGAAATCAATGAATATCTTTCTCCCTTGATCTGCTTTCTTTATAGCAAGTTTTAGACTCAGAGAGACATGCGCAGTAGTACTCTGTAAATTATCACTTCTACAACATTGTTACATTCAAACATTGACCTGTATCTACTACTATTATAACTCCGGAATCAATGGAGATACCCTTTTAAGTCAGCTCATGTGATGTCAGATTTTTGTAAAATCTTTATTTCATTAGACTTTGTGCACGATAGAAATATATCTCTTGGAAGCAACCGTGAGACCAGTGCCTTCAATATTTTCTTTACATGGTATTCACATTCAAACGCACATTTCCTGACGCGAACACACAAGCGCAGGTAAGCGGCATGTTATAATAGATGCGTGTATCCTCTGCAACTTTGTTGTGAGGAGATAATAAATTTATCGCATGAAAAGGCGAAGACATCGAACAGTGATCAATCTCACAACTCGTATAAAGAATACAAAATTAAGAGTAGGACAAACACGGACCTCTGGGCATACAGAAGTGGGATCAGGTGCCTGGGAGGAGTAAGTATCCCCTGTCGACCGGTCACACCCGCTGTGAGCCCTATATCTTGATCAGGTAAACGGAGTAATCCGTAATCGGAATCAGTGTATGTACAAAAAACTAATCCATGATGAACGTTTAGGAGGGATTTAAATTGTAATTTCAGAACAAAAAAAGTAAATGTTAGTATTTCAAAAGTATTGAAAAATATATCTTGGATAACAAATAATTGTACATGTACCAGATTCTTTATCATTGTGCCAGAGTACGTTGCAGCAAAGACGGAGGCACATACTTCTGCATACGCAGCGGCCGCTCCGTCCGATCCGATGCTTGTTATAGGAATCGTGTATATACTGTTGACGTATCCATCGGCATTACAATTGTCCGCCAATCCGCCGTTACCTGCGGCCCAGACGTACACAACACCTTTTCCATTTCGCCCCTAAATTTTCAATTATTTAAAGAAACATACGATTATATTACAGTACATCTATATTCGTTGTTATGAAGTGATTTTAATGAATTTCGAACATAAACCATACTCAAAATAAGAACATTTCAAGAAATTGGTACATATAATCGCATAACAAAATTTTCATTTGCACACGATGGAATACTAGAGCTCTAGATCCGCGATGGCAAATCCTATTTGATCTTTGACCTCTACAACTCACCTCACAAAAAAAAAAAAAATAGATACAGAAAGAAGACAAAAGAAGAACAAGATACTACTGCTTATTTTAATAACAAACTGACACATTCATTATCTTCTACTTTGTGGGCAATATATATTTACCAACAATAGGTACTGAACACGTCACTATCCGTGTGTACGTGCACATCAATATATATATATATATATATATATATATATATATATATATATATAACACGTGTTTTCTGTATTTAATTGAACTTGCCGTGGTTACTCCGTCGAACAGAGCACTCATGGTAACAGGACCGGGTTTCTTGTACCCATAACCATCTATTGGACCCCAGCTGTTGGAGTAAATGTCCACTCCATTCAGGTGATGTACGAGGGCTTTTGCCTCAGTAATATCTGTAATACCGTCACTTCCGATGAGTCTTACTCCTAGTAAATTAGATAGTTCATGAGGTCAATTACCTACAGCTTTTTAAAAAATATTTTCATTGTTCTCACCAGAGAAAAGTATGGTTGGAAAATTAATATGTTGGGATAGAAATTTAGAGCTATTTTTCTATGTCCTGGGAATGCTTTCTTTTATTGATCATCATTTCATACTGACACGCGTGTAATTTGTTGACTGTGCAATTTTGAACTAGATACCGATTTAAAAATTCGAGGATGGGCTATATTATTATACTATTTTTTTTTTTATACGGTAACAGAATTAGTCATGTTTGTAAACTTTAAAGGTATCGAGTTACTTATTCCCTTGTTAAGATAACTAATTTATTTATTTCAAATTTTCAATTTAAATGTCCATATAATGTCCATATAATCCCAACCGCATTTCTCAACATTTTAGGATTTTTCGGGGTATTTCCCCTTTCCGTTTAAAACGGGAATGGCCCATGATTATTTCGCAACAAAAAGAAGTTTAAAAAATTACTTAACAGTGAAATGGAACGTAAAGAAGAAAATATGAGAAAACAAGATGATGCATTGTTCTGAATATTGTATACCTATGATAGTAGATTCATGTGCAATTCCCACGATACACACGCCATTGTTTGCCTTGGCCGCTATCAGACCTGACACCTCTGTTCCATGACTGTTTTTGACCAAAAATAAAAAAATACATATACTTGATTTATCAACATTCAGTTCGATTTGTGTCTATCATACAATTATGCACCACTAGCTTCCCTCTCAATAAGTGGTGTAATATTCATTTACAATTGTAAAATTAAAAATGGGTAAATAATTTCAATATCACAGTTAATAAAGAAAGCTGTAAAGGTTGTACATTGGAACACTTGTATCACAAGTACATGGGAAGTTTGCCGATAATGAAATCGAATTATAAGAATGTATTTTACGGTATCAGATATAGAGTCAAAATCCGTAATAATCTCCTGGGGTCTCAGTCACTGACATTCTCATGTCCGTGTGGTGGATCTTTAAAAAAAATGTAGTCATCGTCCTCGAACTGTGCTGAAACACTCCCAGGGGTATTATATTTCAAACTGTAGAAATACTGCCCGGGGTATCAAATTTTCATGTCATACTTTCAATCCCGAAGCGGAACTATATTCAGGAATTATTCCGTGTATCCATTGTTTTATATCCTCAATAATACAACAAATCTAGACATTTATTCCTTCATATTTTAGCAATTTACATTATCTCGTTTCTTTCTGAAGATATATAGGGTTTTGATTTATATCTGTTTGAAAAGTGCTTTTATCGAGAAACAGAAAGTACATTAAATCTGAAACATAAAAGTTTATCAATAATTTTTGTTTTATGTATCTTAATGATTCTTCACAAGACTTCACGTTTCACTGTACGTAAAGTTACAGTTTTATAGAACTAATGTTTCAAAAATAAATCTAAATAATGCACATGGTATAAGCGATATGAACAAAAGGAAAATATACCTGTCACTGATATTAGTGGGGGAGGGATCAGAATCTTGATCACGATAATCGTAGCTATTCGGAATATCCTAAAACAAGAGAAAAATTGTTGTATTGAAACCACTGTTTTAGTCATCGTGTAACATATATTCTAGGTATAAAGTTACCTACTACGTTACCACTAAGATCTGGATGATTTACTTGCACACCATCGTCAACTACAGCAATAACAATACCAGAACCGTTCCTGCCTTTCCTCCACGCTGCTTCAACTGTCATACTCGGTTGAACATCCCCGTTCTAATAAAATTATCAAGAGGTGAAACATTGAAATATTTTCACAAAAACGAAATACGAACTGTATATCATATTTTGATGCAATAAGTATAAGCGAAACAGGGATACTACTGCGTTACCAAGGTCCACATATTCTTCCACTGTGCGTCGTTTGTTCTTATATAATTTCTATGAAGGTATTGCATTTCCAGACTTTTTATCTAAATAGATAAAACATGTTCAAGTATTATAAAATAGTTGCTTAAGGTATTATGTGGTTTATTCTTGTGGTATCTATTTATTCCTGCTTCCGGATACACGCTTGAGGCAGATGATATAAACAAATATATCTGAGATATGAGGGCGAGTCAATTAGTATCCAGCATATCCCATTTCCGATTGACCGAGATGGTCACGATTTTCATGCCTTGTTTCAATACATGTTTTATACATGGGTATAAAATTGCAAGCGTATTGATTCATTCTTTAATAAGATATTGAATGTCAAACATGGCTAGTGATTGATTGATTGATTAAATATTGTTTAACGCCCCACTCGAGAATCTTTCACTCATATGGAGACGTCACCATTGCCGGTGAAGGGCTGCAAATTTAGGCCTATGCTCGGCGCTTATGGCCTTTGAGCAGGGAGGGATCTTTTACGTGCCACACCTGCTGTGACAAGGGACCTCGGTTTTTGCGGTCTCATCCGACGGAACGCTCCATTTAGTCGCCTCTTACGACAAGCAAGGGGTACTGAGGATCTATTCTAACAACACGGATCCCCACGGGGTAACATGGCTAGTGACGTAAAGGCATGCTTTTCACCTAAAGTTGAGTTCCGTGCTGTAATTCGGTAATAGTATTAAAAGGTATAAAGGCAAGAAAATACACGGCGAGTTAGCCGATGTTTATGGGTCTTCTTCACCATCTTATGCTCAGGTTAAATTCTGGGTAGGGGAATTCAAACGCGGTAGAACGTCTTTAGAAGATGAAGCCAGGTCTGGACGCCCACTGGATGCCACCGACGAAGAAATGTGTAACATGTGTACCTGTATTAGGTATACTCTGTTAGGCGATTTCAAGTGGGAGAAATGACACAGGCATTAGGCATTTCACATGGTAGCGTTTCAACAATCTTACATGATCGTTTAGGTATGCGGAAGTGAACAGCCCATTGGGTCCCTAATCCCTTAGCGATGAGCAAATGACAACCAGAGGATCAGTATGCAGCACCTTGTTGAAGCGTATTAGTTCAAAAGATGATTTCCTTTTACGTCTAGTGACTGTAAAGACGCAGGGTAAAAGACAGTACAGAGACCCATGTTTGATTGTATATCATTTAACGTCCCTCTCGAGAATATTTCACTCATATGGAGGCGTCGCCATTACCGATGAAGGGCTGCAAAATTTAGGCCTATGCTCGGCGCTTATGACCCTTTAGCAAGGATGGATCGGTGGTTATGGCCTCTGAGCAAGGAGAGACCTTTATCGTGCCACTCTTGCTTTGACATGGGACCTCGGTTTTTGTGGTCTTATCCGAAGGACCGCCCCATTTTGTTGAAACTCTTGTAGCAGTATTTTAACCACGGTGAAATTTATACACACCAAGCAGGTTTCACATCAAATATATTTCAAATCATAAATAGTACCGAAAGTGTAGCGATACGGGACGGGGAGGATAGCTGCAGTCCATTACAGGTGGAGGACAAAATAAGCTGAGATGTGTTTAACAGTAATTATTACTCACTTCCAGTGTTTTTTTGTATTAGTATAAATACCTTGTAAAGCTTTTTGGCTATTTCTTCAATTTTTCTCTTACCACCAACTGCTTTCACTCTCGTCGTCGGACATTTGATGTGGAAATAAATACTGGTTATCTACAAAATCAACGAAAACTTTTACTTTTGATTTCTCACTCCTTTTCATATTTTCTTTCAAGAAATGTTTAACATAAAAATGTCATTTGAATAAATTATTTAAATGATGAAAACTTTAATCAATTCGGAGTATATGGCTTCGTCTTTAAAGTGCACGTTTAAATTTTTAAACTATGTAGAAAAAGCAGTTAATGAGTATATTGATTAAATATAAAAAAGTCATGAAGGAACACATCCAATTAAAAACATAATCAAAAGAGACATCCATGCGCCTTCCCTCGACTGGGTAATTTTTGACCTTAGATTGGCAATCCTTGCCCTGGGATTTGTGGAAAACCAATCAGAAGCATGGGCTACTAATTCTTGTCACGGATTGTCCAATTCAAGGGAAAATATTACTTCCCTTATATTTTTAAGTGGATATATTATGTCTACTGTAAACTAGCTTTTAGTGGGGAATACTCTCGGTATTCTGTTAGAAATTATGAAACTCACCTGTCCTATAAAAGTGCATCCGTTTCCATTACAGAAGTCAATAACGTGTTCCTTATTTTCGGCCTGAACAGAGAATTCATTATCACTTTCACTTGGTTTTAAACTCAGGGTTTCTGATGTTTGAAACAGTGTGCCAAGGAGCAACAAAATCACAAACTTCTCTCCGTCCATTTCCAAAGCAAAGTATTGCAAGTATATTTTATACCCAAGTTTATAGAACAGGAAGTGTCGAGTGGAAAGAGCATTCAACCATACGATATCCTGTTTTTTTTATATGGTGTTAATACAATGTTGTCAAAGATCTCGCAGTTTTGTACTCCTATCAAAGAACATACAGAGCTCTCTTAATTAACATGCAACGGAAGATAACATAGGGTAAAAAATAGGGGGGGGGGGGGGGGCGGATAGATAAAGTGGAATAGACAGGCTGTCGGAATGTAGTGAAAAGTGATCAGTCTCTTAACTCTTATAAAGAATACAAAATTAAGAGTTGGGCAAACACGGACCCTTCGATATACCACAGGTGGGATCAGATTCCTTAGAGCAATAAGCATCCCCTGTCGACCGGTCATATATGCCGTGAACCCTATATGATGATCAGGTAATCGTAGAAATCCGTAGTCAAATTCAGTGTGTGAAGAACGGCCTAACAATTCGTATGAAACACGTCAATCAGAATTTGACCCACTGACAGATTGTGTTGGCAAAATTAGATCGTTATAAAGATCACAGAATTTGCGAAATGTTGACTTTAAACGAGACTGGTGAAAGCCCTGCAACATCAACTTGTTTGCTACAAGCTTGTCTCGATTTAAAAACTGATAATACGCTGAACAAGCTCTTGCGTATCGAATCAGTTGAGAGACGTAAACACCATATGCAGGTGATAATGGTATATTGCTACATAATTATGGGAAGTTGACGATGGAGAAGCTGAAATCATACCGTTTGCCATAAAGCTGAGTTGTTAGTTTGCAGATAACAGTGTAAAGAGCATGGGAAATTAAGAATTAGAAACGAAATTGGGATCGGAATTCACAGTGAAACGTATTGCATATGTATCGTGGTAGACATATGTTATTGTAATACTGAAATATCCATCCCTCGCCTTTCGAATCTTAAACATACTAATAGATATACAGACCCCGAATCGTACTACTACACCATTTCCCGATAAGAACCATTCCGTTCAAACCGTGCAAGGTTCCGTTCTTAGTCTGAAGCGTTCTGTTCCCAGACCAAAGCGTTCCTTTCTCATCTAAAACTGTTCGTTCCCTCATGGTCATTCAGAACTCGCACTTCAGTTCATCATGGCGTTTGGCAGAGATGAAAGAAAAATCTCGCTCATCATTCGAGACAATATTTTAAAATTGTACAAGGATGGGCAGTTCTGAGGTTCAAATGCGTACATTTACAGACAAATTACCAGCACATCACGACACGACAGAACATATTGTTATTTTCGGGTAAAAGCCAAATTTGCTTTCATCAAGATTCTGCCGAACAAGCATTTCAGCATGTGAAAGCGCTTCGTTCCGGTGATCTCTACAAAGCAGAATCCATTCAAAGTGCAGAGACTGCTCTCGACGCTAAACGGTTTGGAAATCAAGTTCTTGTCTCCAATGCGTGGTTGGAATCCCGAGAAGAGGTAATGAGGGAGATTTTGGATGCGAAAATTAAGCAGTGCGAACAATTCCGCGATGCGCTTGGCAAAATTAAAACAACCACCATTCTGGCCGAGGCGACATGGGACACTTACTGGGGAACGGGCCTCAACAATGTAGGGACCCTTCACACAGCTATGCAACGCTGGCCTGGAAAAAACAAGCTAGGGCATATGCTGAACACCTTGGCGAGACAGCTACCTGCCAAAAGATCAGGTACAAATCAACGAATCGGAAACCGATCAAGCAGCAAGTCGACTGCAGGGAAGTAAACAGACAATAAATGACTAAATTACAAATTATTTCTATTAACTGTAGAGGGCTTAATACAACTGAAAAACGTACAAAATTATATACATGGTTATCAGATTGTAATTTTGACATTGTATTATTACAGGAAACGCATTATATTGACAAAAATACTATTGCATATAATGCAAGATGGTTAGGAAAATCAATACATTGTTACTCTGACTCGCCTTATAGTAGAGGAGTCTCAATTCTTTTTAGAAATAATTTAGTACATGAAATATTGAATATACATAAATCTATTGATGGAAGAAAATTACTGGTAAACATAAAATTTGACGACAAGATTATTACTATAGTAAATATATATGCCCCTAATGATATAAATGCAAGATGCAATTTTTTTAAACATATGAATATTTGGATTAAAAAACATGCAGAATGTCAAGAGAACATACTCATAGGTGGTGATTTCAATTGCTCTTTAGATGAAAATAAACAAGATAAAAGTGGGAATATCTTAAATAATATCCTGCATAAGCTGGAGTTGATAGACCTGTGGGAAAAAATGAAACCAAATAATAACGGGTATACCTGGTGCAACGGTGAAAACGTTGCCACGAGTAGAATCGATTATTTTTTCATCTCAAAATCTTTTTGTTACCAATATGAATCGTTTCATTTACAAAAATTACCAGGATCTCATTCAAATGGTGTTAGATTATCGGACCATTTAAGTCTGCAAGTCAGTCTAATTGTAAATGAAAAATTAAGAGGACCAGGATACTGGAAATTTAATGTATCGATGATAGAAAATAAGAACTTTGTTGGAGATACGAAAGCATATCTATCAAACTACAATTTTAATGAATTAGAACCTCATAAATCATGGGAAACCCTGAAAAGAAACATAAAAACATTTTGCATAAATTTTTCAAAGAAAATAAATAAAACATACAAAAATAAAGTTACTTATTTACAATCGGAGATTGATAAAATAGAGGAACTACCTGCAGATAGTATAGATATGAATCGAAAACGAAGATTAGAAAATGAATTATCAAATCTTATTGATAAAAAAGCTAAAGGAGCTCAGGTTAGATCTAGAGCTAATTGGATAGAACAAGGAGAAAAGAATACCTCATACTTTTTAAATTTGGAAAAAAGAAGACAAATACTTAATGTAATAAAAACTTTAAAGGATGAAAATGAAGATCTCATACTTGATGATGATGGCATACTAAATAATATGTGTAAATTTTATGAAAATTTATATACAACAAGTAATATATTACCCACAGATATCGATGAGTATCTAAATAACATAGACGTAGAGTTTATACTGAAAGAAAAAGAAAAAAATAAATTAGAAATATTCCCCTCACTCCAGGAATGCTCAGAAGCGCTGTTTAATATGAAAGGTAACAAATCCCCTGGTCTAGACGGACTACCTTGTGAATTTTACAAAACATTTTGGGAAGAACTAAAATATTATTTTTACTGTGTTTTACAAAGCATTTTTGATTTAAAGACAATGTCATTTACGCAGAGATTATCATTAATTACTTTGATTTATAAAAAAGGAGATGAACAAAAACTTGGAAATTATAGACCGATTAGCCTTACTAACACAGATTATAAAGTGATAGCATTTGTTTTTGCTAGACGTATACAGAAGTTGTTAGACGATTTGATATCTATAAATCAAACAGCATATATCAAAGGTAGGAATATCGCACTAAATGCAAGATTAATTTTAGACATTTTTGACTATTGTGAAGAAAATGACGAGGAATTGATACTTTTATTTCTAGATTTTCAGAAAGCGTTTGACTCGATTGAGTGGAACTTTATGTTTGAAGTGTTGAAAAAATTTAATTTCGGGGAAAATTTTATTAAGTGGATTAATATATTATATACTAACCCAATCTTCATGATTAAAAATAATGGATGGTTATCTAGAAAGTGCACAATGCAAAGAGGAATTAGGCAAGGCTGTCCGGTTTCAGCGATTTTATTTCTTTTTGTGGCCGAAATATTAGGAATAGCAATAAGAAAAAATCCCAGTATAGAAGGTTTTCAAAAACAAGGCATGGAAAAGGACATTAAAATAATACAGCATGCAGATGACTCTACACTTCCAATGAAAAATGAAAAGTCATTAAAGAAAGCATTAGAGGTAATAAATGTCTTTAGTAAGGTTTCAGGTATGAAATTGAATATGTCAAAAACTGAATGCATTCTAACTGGACCTTTAAAAAATAAATATAAGAAAATTCACAATGTTTATGTTAATGTTTCGGGTGTAAAAGCATTAGGCATATACATAGGGCATGATAAAGAAATTTGTCTGAGAAATAATTGGACAAAAATTACGAGTGATGCGGAAAAACCTTTTGAATCCTGGAAAACAAGAAACTTAACAATGTTTGGCAAGGTTTGCATAATAAATAGTATAGTAGTATCTAAAATCATTTATGTAGCTTCTATTTTAAACCTACCAGATTCTAATGTTATCAAAGATCTGCAAAGACTTATTTACAATTTCATTTGGAAGAAAAAAGATAGAATAAAAAGAAATACATTAATAGGACATATTGATAGTGGAGGTATTGGAGTTGTTGATATTTTATCAAAAATTAAATCTCTAAGGGCATCATGGATTAAGAAAATATTAGATAAAAGAAATCCATTATATGATTTTGTGAATAGCATTTGTATAGAAAGCAATTATGATTTTAATTATCTAATTAAAACTAATCTTACTATTATAAAAGATTATGAGATAATGGATAACTTTCCTCTGTTCTACAAAGAAATGTTGGTATTTTTCAATGAATGCAAGAAAATTAATACATTATATTGTTTGAATGATGTACTGAAGGAACCATTATGGAGCAATAATAAAGTGTTGTTAAAAAATAAACCCTTATTTATAAAAACATGGCTGAAGAGTGGTCTTAGATATGTAAATGACATAATAGATGAGAATGGTATCAAGCCGATAGAATGGTTCACAGACAAATTGTTATGTAAAAAAAACTGGATCTGTGAATACAATGTAGTTAAAAACGCTGTAGGTAAATTATTACGACCTTTTGAAGTCAAAAACTTCGTATATGAAAATGTACGTATAAAAGATAATTCATTTCTTCTACTTTCAAATCATGGATATGTACAAGTTAAAGATTTCTCAAGTAAAATGTTTTATGACATTTTCCGTAATATCAAATTTGTACCTCCTTTACACCAAAATTTTTATTGTAGAAATTTCAATATTTCAAAGCAGTCTTGGACTGCAATTTATAAACAAAAGATATGTAATATATTTGATCCCCATGTTGCTGATTTTAATTACAAGTTGCTGAACAATTTAACCAGCAACCAAGTTATGTTAATGAAATGGAAAGTCGCAGAAACAGATTTATGTACATTATGTAAAGAAAAAGAAGACAATGAGCATCTGATACTCAAGTGTAAAAATGTATGTGAAATTTGGAGAATTGTTGAAAAAATATTGAATTTTCAAGTTTCATGGAAAACTATTGTGATTGGGTTTTTTGGGAAATGAATGAGAAAACTATCTTTTTGAATAATCTTATCTCATTAATTGCATGCAAAATTTATAAATATAGAATATATTGTAGATTACAAAACAAAAAAGAACAATATCATGACATACGAAACCATATAAAAGGCATCCTTGCATTCAATGTAGATGTTTACAAAAGATTAAACAATGTATCATTCTCAAATATTCTCGACAGCATTGTAAAAATATTATAATTCAATTTTGTAATGTAAATTATATTTTATATTAATTATTCCACACCGTCTTTATACTTTGTTATATGCAAAGTCACTATTGAGAGGGTCCTGTCCTCTACCAGAGCCGCACTATGAGTCAAATATGAACTGTGAACTCAATTGTGGCGGCGCGGCTTGTATCACTTTTTACATTATACAGCTTATATCGCTGAAATAATTACATATAATAAATATTAATCAGATTTAAGTATGCAATATATGTGTTCATTTATATGTATTTTTATACTTGTAGTTCAAATCCTTGTCAATGTTTATGCATCCTGCGTGATGTAATAGTGACGCAACAAATCCATTGCTTTATTTATATATGTTCTATGTATTCACTGAAAATTATATATTTATTGCATGAAATAGAAAATAGGTACCATGCATGGCACCTTGGGGTAGACTTTGATGTGTTTCGAGGGAGCTTAGTCGGGGCCCCATCCCTGGCAGCTGCCCTATTATATTAGTTAGGTTTTGTTATTATTGTTATAGAGTAGGTTCTGGGAAATAAAAGATATAAAAAAAAAAAAAAAAAAAAAAAAAAAAAAAAAAAAGATTGTGAAAGTAAATCAACATACAGATTGATTGATTGTATTTTGCTTAACATCCCTATCGATAATCTTTCATTCATGTGGAGACGTCACCAATGCCGGTGAAGGGCTGTAAACTTTAATCCTATCCTCGATGGTTATGGTCTTTGAGCAGGGAGGGATCTTTATCCTGCCACACCTGCTGTGACACGGGGCCTCGGATTTTTAAAATCTCATCCTTTTAAAGACCTATTTAGTCGCCTCTTAAGACAAGCTAGGGGTAATGAGGATCCATGCAAACCCTGATCCCCACGCGATTCAACTTATTGAAGAAGAAAATATGTGGAAATGGATTAATTATTTTTGAAACCAATAAATAATTATAGAACGATAATGTTACTATTGATGAAAAGAAGTTCGTACAACGGGGACTCTCTCTCTCTCTCTCTCTCTCTCTCTCTCTCTCTCTCTCTCTCTCTCATAAAATGAATTAATTGTTAGAATTTCAACTGGTGTGGTGTCAATATAAAATAATCGAAACATTAAAAGTTGCTTGAGTTAACGGTGTACATGTACTAGTATACTGGAGAGTGGACACAGAATCCACATTAGCTTAACTCGATATCCCTCTCTAAATTTTGGCAGATGTCTTCAAAGCCTTTTGAATGTACGTGCACCATATGGGTACCATTACGTGTACCATCAATCATCGTTATTATTCACCATGATATTCAAGGAGGCCTCCGTGGCCGAGTGGTTAGAACATCGCGCTCAAAATCTCAAGGCCCCTCACCACTAGTCTGCAATTGCCTTTTAGAACAATAATTAGCATTGTTGGTTTTATTTGAAAGAGAGAAATTAATTACATTCAATTTATCTATTTAATATTGTCAAACATATATGTAAATGAAGTCGAAGTCTGCCTCAGTATCGTACATGCACATTTTCTTCTTGCATTGGTGCAACTGTAGATGTCCTATTCTTGGCGTTAATCTTTATTACTGCAATAACAATAATAGATATAACGGTGACTGCAACAGCTCCCAGAGAGATACCCAGAATTATTCCAACATTCAGACTCGAGCTTTCATCTTCCTTCGCTGAAAACCAAATAAAGAGATATAATCGTATAGGCCAGTATTCTTCAATAAACAGGTATAAATTGAGAAATTGAAATGTACAATGAGAATTATTCTAGTTTAATCAATTTTCTTTAGATAGGAAATTAAAATGTGGAAATGTTTGCGTAGAGATTGAACTTATCGTTGTCACACTGTGACAAAACAAATTTAGGTAGGTCTGCGATCGAATTCTATTCTCGGGATGAATTTGGGTTTTTATTTGCGATACATATCATATATGTATGCCACTGTGTTAAGTGAAGTGTTGAGGAAGACTTCGTGTTTTGTACAGCTTTATATAGTATACACTGACATAGTTTTTTCCACGTATAAGTTATTAGTCTGCAACATCGTGTGTAAACTCAAGGAATACGTTTGTTAATATTATTGATTGTTGATTGATTGATTGATGTTTTCCGCCACACTCAACAATTTTTCAGTCATCTGGTGGCGTCCATTTTTTATTGGTGGAGGAGAGAACCCAGATACAATGTACCCGGGAAGAAACCACCGACCTTCCGAAAGTAAACTGGCAAACTTTCTCACATATATCGGCGCAAGCCAGATTCGAACCCGCGCCGACTAGAGGTGAGAGGCCTTGTGATTTTGAGCGCAATACTCTAACCACTCGGCCACGGAGGCCCCCTTTGTTAATATTAAAAATGATTAACTGTCTAATAAGTGCAAGCAACTTACCTATCAACAATATCATAAAACAAATCTACTATTCTTAGCATATGCAACTTTGAATTAATCATGTTATTAGAGGAAATTGTTGCTACGAGTAGGTCTATAGAAATCTTAAAATTTCAGATACTATAAACCAACTTCTGCGAGGTTCGTTAGAATCTAGTCGTCGCGAATATTTCTCGCCACGAATTAGTCATTCGGTGATTCTCATATTATTTAAGATAATCTCGGTTGCAAAAATTAGTCATCGCGAACCAGTTGATCAATTCTAAATAAAGTCGGTTTGCAGTATTTAACAATTATATTAACATATCTCTGGTATATCCAGGGGTCTGTGTTTGCTTAACCTAATTTTGTATTCCTTAGAGGAGTCATGGGATTGATCACTGTTAGTTAGCTTCACCATTTCATTAATCAAATAGAAATTGCACTGATGGCATTAATTCCTCACGGTGGGTAGTTTCGTCTTTTCCGATTAATAACAAACTCTCAATAGGGATATTTTTTTTTATTCCCAATGATGTGTAATGTACGTTTTGAAAGTATACGTTCCTTTAACAACATAGGTTACACAATTCAAACAGTTGCAATTTTATGCACACTCATGTACTTACCTTTGAAAAATCCGTAAAAATGAAGTCTCCAACTTCTTAAAGTTACTGAAATTTTGTGTAATGCAAATTATTTACTGTCTGAAATATTTATCAATAAATTTCAAATGTCGTGCATAATTAGAAGCTGCAGAAAATAATGAAAGCTCTAATATTTTCCTTTAAGGACATCGAGCACCTGAAGTTTTCATTTCTTGAAAAAATCTGAATCCCATATATTTCATTTGATAAAATGAATACTAGTATTTAAAGTCTGCTATAGGAACCCTTCAGTAGCCACTGTTTTCATCTATCCGTAACATAATAACAGATATATTTATAATAATATCATATTATTTAAAGCCTATCATTGGTCTATTGTTGTCACGTGATTCTATTATAAAAGACTTATAACATAAGTTTTCCCTAAAATAGATTATTACAGACCTGGCTATACTGAAATAGAAAGTTAATAAATCCTATTCTACTAAAAATAGAGACCGGTCGCGGTAGCTCAGTGGTTAGAGCGTTCGCTTCATAACCGGGAGGGCGTGAGTTCGAGCCCCGCTCGTGCCATGGCCGCGTCAAACTTAAGATGAAAAATAGACCTGTAGTGATTGCTCCTTCGCCACACGCTCGGCATTTAGAAGAGAGAATCACTGGTCTTTCGGATATGACCTTAAAAACGGAGGTCCCGTGTCACGGTAGGCGTTGACACGTTAGAGAACCCTCACTGCTACGGCCCTGAGCGCTAAGCATAGGTCTAAATTTGTGGTACTTCACCTACAGCTACCTAATGTGAGTGAAAAATTCTCGACGGGACGTAAAACAAACAAACTAACTAACTAAAAACAGATTCTTTCCTGTCTATAAGGTCTGTAATAATCTATTTTAAGAAATATCTATTTTTAGTACAATAGAGTTTATTAACTTTCTATTTTTAATATAGTAAGGTTTGTAATAATTTATTTTATATAAACATTGAATTTTCGTTCACAATAAACCTGCTCCAATGCATAAGACGTCTCATTGTAGAAAATTATCTTTTCTAGGCAACCAACTGACATTGTAGTGTAGACCTAACTGACATAATTATTCCTATTCTATATTGTAAAATAATTAAAAATGTTTATCACTATATCAAGACATCTCTTCTATTTTCCTTTTCTTCAAAAGTTATGACTACAATGTTTATTTACATGAGCTATATGGAGCTTGATTTCTTTGAAGTTACTTTACTTAAACATTAATAGTCATTCTCTGTAAGCATCAGAATATTGCGGAAAGCCACCATCACAGATTTTGACGAAATTTTAAACAAAGTATACAAAGTTTAGTCTTATAATCATAACAACTTTAAAATGTACTTTGACTCGTATTTCCATGAAAATAAGACATCCAATTTTGTGTAAATACATGGTCTTCGGTGAATGTTGAATTTTCGTAATAAAATGTGTACATTAATTTCTCATTCAATTTTCAATTACTATTTTACTAAACTATGTCATGTGTAATTTATTTAATAAAATAAATTTGCTGGAATGGAATGTAATACAAAAATTCAACTGAAAATGAAAGAAAATTGTTTCAATGTTGTACACAAACACAGGCACTGGCGGGTTGCTCTTGCATTGATACATGTAAATGTATGTCGTTTCTACTAACATATCAAAAAATTAGATATGGTGTATTTATTTTACAAAAATAAAATTGATATTAAAACTTGCACTATTGCGAAAATATGCGAGTTTTCCCGAAATCTAGATCACCTCGACTCTTGACTGCAATGCGTTTTAGAAGTAAATTCGTGATCAAGATAAGTTACGTTCATTTTTGCGAATTGAAAGTAGAGGTTTTTGGATATTTCATAATTTTGACCAGGTTCACATGTTTAAATCAACTAAGATTTTTCACATGACACTGAAGTGTTTATTGGAGATCGATTTGGTCTCTTTGGTTAGTTTTCAATGATGATGTATCAGTGGATTTACACTGCGATCGTGACGACATCAGTGAAAAATCCTGAGGAGATTAGTCAAAAAAGAAATTGACATTAAATGTGTTCAATGTCATCACACTAGTTCAGATCCGTGAGTACTTTATTATTATCTATTTTACCCCAGTTTGTAAAATCACTTGACAGTGGATAAAGCTATATGCAATTATCGCAACCAAAATCTAGTATGAGAATTTCCGGTATATTTAAATGTTTATCACTTTACCTTTAGCGTTTATAAATATTCATGAATCTGTCCATTCAATTTCATATTGAAGTCTGTAGTTGGTCGTTCTGATGTTATTAATTAGCAAGAAATATTTACTATTTTAATATATATTTTTAGACTGACTATCAGGAGTGCAGGTTCAAGATTCAAGATTGGATGAAGACAGAAATGTTTTTTGCGAGGAATGTATTAGACTCAACATCATCATTTAACCACACAACTGTAGGTATTTAAAATTTAAGTGGATCCAACATGTTGAAACAATCAAAACTATTGTGTTCAGCTGGAATGTGTCCACTGAGAAAATCACAGAAAGTGAGACTGCTGGAAAATATTTGATGAACTGTTTTTGAAAATGTCATCGTCATGGAAGGATTTGTATTCAACTGAACAATGCAACTGTACATGTAGTTTACTGTAAAATACTGATATACAAAAACAAATACAATGTGTTAGTCTTTGTTTACAAACTCATTTTTAGATAAAGTTTGAATAAATGAATGAAGATTATTTAACTCATTTCCTGCAATGTGAGCTTCACAGACAGCAATTACTGGAATCCTTAAGGGATGTTTAATTTAAAATATACAATTTCTAATTTAACAGAAAGCAATAAGGATAAGTCAGAAACACGACAACTTTAAATTCATACCCTTTATATTATCAAGATGGACACAAAATTTTAATTGAGAAATTCAAATTATTCCCACCCCTACCCCCGGACTTGGAAGGTGGGTGGTATATTTAATTGCGCCTCTCTGTTATGCAATTTTTAAGTCATCTATGTATAATACATCAATCATATTTTAATTGGATACAATACAAAACAAAAAATTTATTTATAATTAACATCAATCCCCTCCCCATGTCCTCTGTAAATTATGCTGTGGTAAACAATGGACGTGTTGGGAATTTTCTTGGGTATCAATTTTGAATATCTGAGCGTGTTATTCTCTTTAATGCCTTTACCACAGAATCTGGTATTCGTGGAAATGCAATGATTTGCAAATGATACTACAGTAGTTTTATTCACCAACGTTGGATTAATCGAGAAAGAAATGAAATCGAATAGTGTAAGTAGATGATGACAGAAATAACATTCATGTTTCTGGCACTTCACAGCTTTACTTGATGAACAAAAATAAATTGGAAAATATATAGTATATATGTAATATCGTTCAGAATGTTGATGGGTGATAAAAATCAGTGTCAAGGATAATTAGAAAACATGCATACCAAGCCAATAAGATTAATGTACTCAAGTTACATGTAACAGTAGAAATCATGAAGCTTTGAGAGAACAAACCATTTACTCTCTACTTACATAATCTTCATTCTTTTCCATTTTAGGGTCAATATATATATATATATATATATATATATATATATATATATATATATAGATATATAATACATGGATTCTTGGCAGGGTATATAGACTCACATTCCATGTCAAAGTTTATATTCTTATCATATCAACATATAATGTGTGTGTGTGAGGCGGGGGGGGGGGGGTGTGTTACTGTCTGTCCAATATTATGAATATATCAACAAGTTATTTGTTATTATTTAAAGCTGTGTGGTCTGATGTTTATCTGTTAATTTTTGTACAAAATTACTTTATAGGAGATGGATTAGTGATAGAAGTTATTAACTTAGCCCTTCATTGTAATGTTGAAAACATTTGCACGTAAAAGAAAACAGCGAGATGATTATTTAAAAGGTAAATATGCAGTGAAGCCATATTTATACGTTCAGTCTGATGGGCGTCTATAGATATCCCCACGCGCATGGGGGAATCCCAAAATGTTGTAAATATAATTCGGACGCCACTGTCTAGAGCGTAAAGCAACGAATAACGAAGAGGTATTTGATATTTTTATTTCTCTTCAGCTTATGGCACGTTACTGCAGTAACAAAATACACAGTTTTATACAAACAAGACTACTCATAGCCTGCAAGTTTGATTTTAAACCAAATAATTCTGCTTATAACAGGTGAAATAATGTATGCCATATCATACAGCTTCATAAATACGTACATGCGATAATTTAACAGTGTTTTTACAAGGTGAACAAAATTTTATCGAAATTCGGACCATACAACTTTAATATAAATTTTTATACCCCTTTTCATATTGGAATTATCTCGTATGCTGTCAGTCCATCCGTTTTACTTTTCTGTAATAGATTTCTCAGCTTCTATTTGTAGAAATGCTTAGAGATATGGAGTATTCCTTTACATCATGTCTTCTACTATGCCTCCCATGTCAATGTTCCTTGCTTATTTACTTTTTGTTTATCATACAAATTGTTAGATAATCTAGTCCAAATACCTACTGAGCTATTGTCATTACTTTGTTGGTTTAGGAAGATATTTACCCGCTATCTAAGAAGGTCAGAGGGGGGGGGGGGTGATTTACATTTACTTTTGTTTATAAAATTCTAGTTATTTTTTTTCTCAAGCCTACAATGAATGATAATTTTGTTTCTAATTGGTAGAGTGTGCCTTCTATTCTTACATTATCTTCGTAGTGAATAGATAATTAAGTTCATTTATCTGGCTTTTAGAATACCTCAGTTCCAAGTTGAGTTTTTTTACAGTGCATGATACAAAAATTATCTCCTTTTGAAACAGGCTGTGTAGTATTATGTTGACAAAGTATCCCAGATATTTCATAAATTACAATTGATTATATCGAATGGTTAAAACGTTGGTATTCCAAAATTCGTATATATATATATATATATATATATATATATATGTGTGTGTGTGTGTGTGTGTGTGTGTGTGTGTATATATAAATTTTTTTTTCAAATATGCTATTAGACATTGACCGATGACAATTCTAAGGTATACTGCAAATATAATTATTTTTGTAATTTTAAAAAGAGTGGTTTCATGAACATTATTTGAACCCAGTAGTTATTCCTTTGAGCATTTTAAAGTAAGATTTAAAGCTTTGTTTCAAATTTAAAATGATTCCTGAAATATAGTACTTTAATTGTATTTTGGGTTAATTCTAAAATTGACATAACTTTAAGAAATTGTTACCAACTATTGAAAAAAAAATAACCACATTGCATTTTTTGTAAAATGTGCTATAAATCTTTTCAAACGTATGGTCATAGTAGTTTAAAATTGCTATGCTGCAATATTTAGAAAATAAGACCTAAAAAATAATATATATATATATATATAAGAAATTAAAAATAAAGATAAAAAACCCCGAAAACAAAAAAAAAAAAAACAAAAAAAAAAACAAAAAAAAATAACAAAACCAAAAACAAAGAAAAACAAACAAACAAATAAAAAAGAATCTTAACATTCTGAAAATTTCAAAGTTGAAGAAATCTTCTATCTTAGACTGCCAGGTAAAATACTTTTTGTACTATCAATATGTTATTTATTGTTTTGAATGCAGAATCACATGATACAATTAAACAACTTACTTTCTTGACATATTTTGTATGTTATATGCAATGGAATATTGAAATTTCACAAAAAATAGGTTTTTCAATAATATCGAAAGGACACATATGGTGAGAAACGACTTTTTATTGCTATGGCAACCAGTTTAATTTTTTTTTCTATTTTGATATGAGTATTTCTGTAGTGTATTCAATTATATATATATATATATATATATATATATATATATATATATATATAATGAGCATACCCTGAGACATACAATTTCTCAGTACCTTCTTTGATCATTACATAGAACTGTTCTTAATTGACATATATATGAAACTTATCTCCGTGCAGATTGTATGATGATAAAAAATTCTTTGTTCAATGTACGTTATTTTGTAACAATGTCATTGAATGTTTGCGTTATAAACAGCATTTATCTTGATGAAAGCGGAGAGGGGGCGGGACGTTACGAAAAATCTAGTGAAGTTGTTGCTATTGCCACAATGGAAGCTGCGCCTGTAAGTGACACAAACTTCTTAAATATCAAACTTTTCCAAAACGGAGACCACTGAATCTATGCATTGTACTAATAGCCAAACCACGAAATATGGTAGTTAGAGTGTATATATATATATATATATATATATATAGAGAGAGAGAGAGAGAGAGAGAGAGAGAGAGAGAGAGAGAGTAGCGAATCACTGACAAGTTCATTCCTCTGATCTAAGATTCTGGGATTTCTTTTTCTTAATTCGTTTTTAAACTAAACTAAACCATATTTGTAGTTCTTCATTATAATTTCTTTCGCAAAGTCCACTTTACCGATTGAAAATATTAGCGAATAAAAATATTGTTAAAATCTATACTGCCGTTATCTCGCATCCATTGAAGACAAGAATCTCTTAGATCGGGGTAAGTATCGCACAGAGGAAAGTAACCCACCAGGGAGATAGTGGTGGGTTGCTTTCCTCTGTGCGATAACTGGCATAAAAAGAAAGATGATATATTTTGAGACACTAAGACACAACAGAACTTATTACTAAGCTCACGGTGGAAACTGAATTTTTACCAATTTTCAAGTCAGAAATGATTCTTACGTACATAAATATGAAACATTTTATTTCTAATTTATTATCATATTTGGTTTGGGTAATTCATTGTTGTCATCTTGAGCAGCACCAAAACATTTTGAATGCACGAGAATATTATCAAATGTTGTATACCTTGAACAAAGTAAGGGTCATCTGATTCTATGGTCAATGTCCACGTTCCATCTACGCTCTCACCCCAGTAATGTACGGACGTATAGTACCACCGTTTTGACCCAGACCGTGGATACTTAACAGAGTCTTGTGGTCTTGGAGTCATTAAATGTGACGTTGTCCCAGCAGGTGACTCCAAGTACAATTTCACAGCTCCCCTTTTTCTCGTGTAGGAAAACGAAATTTCAACCTCCACATGTTCCAAGTGAGATAATTTACAGTTTTCTCCAGTTGTTATCCTTTTGCTGCTTGTCACTTTGGATGAACTGTAACTATATTTTGTAGATCTGAACATGATAAGAAAATTGAAAGGGGTATTAGAATAGATATCTATATCTTGAAGCTAAGAAACGTGTTTTGTAAGACATTAAATAAGTTAAAAAATCTGACTTGACAAAATCGAGAAATGACAAAACATGCGTATGCCGACCCCAATCATACCATGTTACAAAATTAGGCAGGAAAACCCATCATTTATTAGCTACATCATATTCTATGTTCGTTATAACGATCTAATGTGCCAGTACAACCTTCCATTAGGTGAAATGCTGTCTGGCGTGTTTTATACCATTTGTTTGGCCGTTCTATGCACAATGATTCTGACAGGGATTACTCCGTGTACCTGGTCAGTATATAAGGCTCATGGTGGGTGTGACAGGTCGACAGGGGATGCTTACTCCTCCTAGACACCTGATCCCACCTCTGGTATATCCAGGGGTATGTGTTTGCCCATCTCTGATTTGTATTTTCTATAGATTTTATAAGTACTGTTCATTATCTGAGCCTTTTCTATTAAACTTGAAGGCGAATTCTAAGAAAAGTTTATACCTATATACATAAAATGTCGACGTTGTGCAACGTATCTGTTCAGGGACAGACACCCAGGTTTTTGCTTTGTTCACCATTGCTTCTGCATCCATCAGTCCAAAGCCAAGGACTTGACTCACTAAATATTTAAAAAGTTTTTTATAATTAATTTTTGTTTGTTTGTTTGTTTGTTTGTTTATAGCCGCCTGAGCAATTTTTCAGCTATCCGGCGGCTGTCACCATTACCGGTGACAGGGCTGCAAATTTAGGCCTATGCTCGGCACTCAGGGCCTTTGAGCAGGGAGGGATCTTTATCGTGCCACACCTACTGCGACACGGGACCTCGGTTTATACGGTCTCATCCGAAAGACCGGCACCCACGTCCCACAGTGGGATTCGAACCCCCGACTCAAGGATCATCAGATCTTTGAGCCCGACGCTCTAACCACTGCGCCACGCGGGCGGCTTTTTATAATTAATGAAATAGTTTTAAAGAATCATAAAAAATATGAAATTACTAGAAGTCGTTAGATTTTGTTTCTCACCATAATATCCAGCACCATTTCGTTGCCAAGACGAGTATCCGTCTCGAAGATAACCTCGCTTGCTTGTCTCTACTATAAGATGCTGTACATCCCGCCATGTTAAAGCTGGGCTATAGAAGATACTCCATAATTTTATGCATACGTCATAAAGAAAGATAAAACAATTCACTTATTCATAATTTCAAAAATGTGGTTTTAATAAAAGCTTATAAAATGATAAAGAACCGTGTGTATATATGCGTTTTAAAAATGGAAAATGCATTCCAAACTAAAGTCTAAAGATTAAAGAAAATTATTATGAGATGAATTTACGAGGGTTGTTCGAAATGTAATGTGTATTTTACGATATCTCAAAAGCATTCAACTCAAATCGTGGAATGAACATAACATCCCTTCAAAGTATTCTTCGCGGTTTGAAATCTCTGAATCCATTTCTGAAATGCGTCACGGTACGCTGATTTAGAAAGACCTCTGAGGCACTGACTGATGGCTGACCCAAGGGCTTGTCGGGACTTGTCTACCAGATAAGAACTTTTTAAGTTTGGGAAAAAGGAAAAAAAGTCGCATGGGACTAGATTTGGATAATATAGTGGATGTGGCAAGACGGTAACCTTCTCCGACTTCAAAGATTGCTTCACAAGCTCAGATATATGTGATGGAACATTATCATGAATTAGACGAACAAGCCTAAATCCTGACAAAGGGCGTCGTTTATGATAATTCTTGAGATTTTTTAATATTACATCTCGGTAAAACCGACCTGTGACAGTTTTGCACTTCGGAACTGTAATTTGTAGGGCTATACCATCACATGAGAAGAATATGCAATAAAGAACCTTCTTTGTGCTTATGGTTCTTTTGGCAACTACATGTCTTCTACCGTGTTTAGTTAGCCATATTTTGTTTCCAATTTTTCTTACTGGATCGAAATAGTGAACCCATGTTTCGTCACCAGTAACAATGTTTGTAAATTTTCTTTGATTGAATTTGAGAGATATTTTGAGCAATTGCTTAACGGTTTGTACTCTTACCCAATTTGGGTCATCTGTCAATATATGCGGTATCCATCTGGCAGAAATCTTTTGTACTTTCAAAATACGCTTCAAAATGAAATGCACCCGCGATAGCGATATGCCAACAGCTTTTTCATTATCACGTATCGTGTACCTGCCATCACTTCCAATTATTTCCCTGACTTTTGAGACATTTGCCTTGCCTGTTACAGTCACAGGTCGGCAAGATTTTGTTACATCTTTGACAGACTCTGTGCCAGTCAGAAATTTCTTTCTCCACCTACGAACTGTCTCATATGATACCTTATCAGACCCATAAACGTCCCCCAATTCAGTAAAAATCTGCATTACCTTTGATATGAACTCTAATTTCTTCAATATTTTCAACCCGTTTCTCAACCATTTGCACAACAATGGGTCAACGACTGGCTCTATTAAAATGACTATAAGTTTAAAACTATGTGGAGCTCAAGGCTTGTGTTTATACCATTGGAAAGGTATTGAATAGAGCTATTCAAGAGAATCATCCACGTGCACGAAATCCTGCAAAACGTTATCGTGCTGTGGTACAATACACATTACATATCCACTTTCTACTTTAAGCCTTTTCTATAAGTAAATATTTGTTTTAAAGGAAACAGTTTTATTCACACTATTGCACTATTTATTATTTTTTTTAAGCATCCTTCGTATAGAGACATCAAATTGAAGGTGGCAATGCGCGCTCTTAGTAATTCGAATACTTGAAACTATCAACATAGTAATTCCAGCTTAGATCCAAGAGTTCATTTATAATTGATACAATGCTTGATATGAAACCCCTTATCATCAAATATTTCGAAAGCGACATTCCTTCAGATATAAAAACCATATGACATCCATCTACCTCTACATGTATATTTTAGACTCAAGTTACATAGCCATGAGAGTTTCTCATGATCTGTATGTTTCATATTTGTGTACATGTAAAATCAGAGACCCGCATGACAGTGTAAAGCTTTTGAGTATTCTAAGTGCTGTAAATAAACTATTGTCATTCTTTTTAATGTATACGTATAACGAATGACTTTCTACAAACCTGGCATAAATGTCTAATATAGAAGAGTGGATTAGTACGTTCTGTACTCAGGTACGTCATTTACAAAATCTATATACTGATTTCGTAAACTATTATCACTGTAGACCACAATGAGGTCATTCAATTTCTGAAGGTCGTCTTTTCACCGGTCGCGGTAGCTCAGTGGTTAAAGCGTTCGCTTCGTAACCGGGAGGTCGTGAGTTCGAGCCTCCCTCGTGCCATAGCAGCATAAAACCTAAGACGAAAAATAGGTAGTAATTGCTCCTTCGCCACACGTTCGGCATTTAGAAGTGAGAATCACGGGTCTTTAGGATATGACCTTAAAAACGGAGGTCCCGTGTCACGGTAGGCGTTTGCACGTTAAAGATTCCTCACTGCTACGGCCCTGAGCGCTAAGCATAGGTCTAAATTTTTTGGTACTTCACCTACAGCTGGTGACGTCTCAATATGAGTGAAAAATTCTCGACGGGCCGTAAAACAAACAAACAATCAATCAAACAAACAATCGTCTTTTCGTGGATTACAAAGACTTGACAATATCATTGGGATATGATCTTGGTTTATGTTCATTGAAACACTATACAGGCATAAATGGTGTAAATATGTTTAATCTAGAAATTGATTGATTGATTATATGTTGTTTAATATCCCGCTCGAAACTCTTTCACTGATATGGAGACGTCACTATTACCGATGAAGGGCTGCAAAATGTTGGCCTATGCTCGGCTCTTATGCCCTTTGAGCAGGGAAGGATCTTTAACGTGCCACACCTGCTGTGACACGGGGCCTCGGTTTTTGCGGTCTCATCCGAAGGACCATTTAGTCGCCTCTTACGACAAGCAAGGGGTACTGAGCATCTATTCTAACAACCCGGATCCCTACCGGGAAAGTCGTTAGAAATGGATATCAACGAAATCCATCAACTCGAGCCACCATGAAATAATGCGAATTAAGAATATGTAATATACTTTGTTACAAATGTTCTTTCCTACTTTGCCTGCAATATGAGAGCTATAATCCCTGCTGCTTGTGGAGTAGAAAACGATGTTCCTTGCAACCCATCAACACAGGACGATGAGATAGAGGTTGATGCCTAAAATTCAAATGCAAATCACAATCATTTGCAACTATAAAAAAAAATTCTCATGTGATTGTTTCGTGGGTTTTATACCCACATGTAACATTCTTTTATTCCTGAAAAAGGATATATATATATATATATATATATATATATATATATATATATATATAATCCAGAAATAAGTACAGAAAATCTACACAAGTAGCGGTATAATAAAAATATCACAAAGCCGATTGAGTATGTAGTCGACTAGTTTATTCTATTCTTCAAGAGCATACTGAATATTGCTTAGTTACACATGTACACAAGGATTGCAAAGTGATATTAAAGCTCCAATATCTTGTTACCTTTAAGCAGACTTCATTATGACGTCATAATATAATGGCCGTAAAATAGTAAGGGAAAATTGTAATATTACAAAAAAGTGGGCGGAGATACCAAACAATACTTGTTATTCGATATGTGCCACCCTAAACATCCCAAAAATAATATTTCATATAATTTAGCTAGACGTCTTTGCACGATAATATCGGATATAGAAATTTTGGAAATTCGTCTCGCGGAATTAAAATTAAAAACGGCTTTGTGATATTATATATATATATATATATATATATATATATATATATATAATTTGAATTGATTCTTAGTGGGCCTCCGTGGCCGAGTGGTTAGAGCATCGGGCTCAAAATCACAAGGCCTCTCACCTCTGTCGGCGCGTGTTCGAATCTCGGCCGCGGCGTTATGTGAGCAAGTTTGCCAGTTTACTTGCGGAAGATCGGTGGGGTCTTCCCAGCTACATTGTATCTGGTTCTCTCCTCCACCAACAAAAACTGGACGCCACCAAATAACTGAAATATTGTTAAGTGTGGCGGAAAGCAATAAATAATCAATCAATCAATCAATTGATTCTTAGAGAGAAAGAAAGAGTATAGAGAATACGTGCATGTTTCGATTTCCAGTGGCAATTATAAGATATCCAAATTAAATTGTTTATATTATATATACTCATGGACAAAAGAAACGTTACATGAGAAAAATATGCATTTTAATAAATTTACTGCAATAAAATATAATTCAAACCAATATTATTGTTATTAAAATATACCTTCACATACAGGTAAAGAAATTTATCTTAAATTCATTCAACCGTTACTTTATTTCCAAGGAAGTCTAAATCACTATTTTGTAGAGTGCGTCTTTCACGTGCTTTAAATTTCGTTTTTTTTTCCAACTCTTCAATACGTCTTGTTACCAGTAGAAAGAAAAACATCAAATTTCCATTTTTCGAATTGTTTAATCAAAGCAATAACATACCCCGTCTTGATAATGCTAACAGAGAAAGGGCTATTGGTATGCTCCAGCTTGGAACTACACAAACAGAAGTTGCTCGACGTTTTTGGGTAGCAAGGATAACCATTTCAAGGTAATGGCAGATATTTCAAACGACTAACTCAACTTCAGATCGACCAAGATCCGGTAGACCACGTGTTACAACACCTAGACAGGACAGACTAATCCGATTACGTCATCTACGCAATCGCACCGAGAATCCTCGGATCACTGCTGCAAGTATTCCTGGCCTACGTCGTATCAGTCGGAGAACGATCCAAAGACGTTTAGCTTATGCTGGACTTCGTGCTAGGAGGCCATACCGGGGGCCAATGTTAACCCGTTGTCACTGTCAGCGCCGATTGGAATGGGCACAACGACATCTGCGATGGAGATTGGCTGATTGGCAACGGGTGTTGTTCTCTGATGAATCCCGTTTCTTGCTCCGTAGAGTGGACGGTAGAACCAGAGTCTATCGTAGACCTGGTGAACGCTTTGCTGATGACTGTGTTATTCGTCACGATCGCTTTGGTGGCGGAAGCGTGATGATGTGGGGCGGCATAGCAGCCAATAGAAGAACTGATCTTGTGTCAGTCAATGGCAATCTGAATGCTGAAAGATACAGGAATGAAATTCGTACACCTCATGTTCTTCCTTTCATTGCTGCCAACGGTGGAACATTCCAACAAGACAACGCGCGACCTCACACCGCAAGAGTGAATATGGATTTTGTACGTCAAAACAATGTTGACGTCCTACCATGGCCGGCTTTAGTACCTGATCTGTCGCCGATCGAACATCTGTGGGACCAGCTGGACAGAAGAGTTAGAGGACGTCAGATTCAACCGGAAACCCTCGATCAGCTGCGCGTAGCACTGACTGAGGAATGGCAACGCATCCCAGTAGCATCAATCAATCGTTTAATCGCTTCCATGCGCCGTCGATGTCAGGCTGTTATTGATAACAGGGGCTCATTCACCCGATATTGACTTTGTGAAATGACATTTGCGGTACCCCCTTTAAACTGTAACACGTATAGAGTTGTGGGTAACTTTGAACTTTTGTGTTGACACTTTTCAATGGTCATTGGTGATATGAATTCAGTGTTAAATGCCCAGAAATATTTCATTTTGCCAATTAAATATATTTACTATTTAATATGTGTAACGTTTCTTTTGTCCATGAGTATATATTCTGTACAAAATTTTAACAAGTCTGGTATGCTTATTAAGTACAAAGGGTCTTCACCATTGACGAAAGTCTTTATTAATCGTTTATTAATCTATGTATTGCTGCAATGTTTTAGCATTGTTGAAGTGATTTAGTTCTTCTCTTTCATTGCTTATATGTGTAAATGCGGATGGGTGCGACGACATGAAAAGGACGAGAATATTGATTGATTGATCCTATATTGTTTTCGTGATAATTCAGCCATATTTCAGCAGTACGTTATCAACAATTAAAAAATTCTTTGTTAAACTACCCACAAGTACTATGAAAATTAATTGATATTAAAAACTGCTGGAGTTCCTCATTGACAATATCTTCGTAGTCTTTGGTGACCTGGTCTTACGACAGTCTGTTGGAATTTTCATGGGCCGGATTGTCTCCTTTATCAGCTCACCTGTTTTTATATTCTTACTAGACGTAATTCAATCAAAAACTTCTACATAAGTAAAAAATCTCTTGATGCTGCCTTCAACTTGACATTTAGATATATCAACGACGTTTTATTTATTAACAATAATTTTCAGTCATATGTCAATTCGATATATCCTGGTGAATTCGAAATAAAAGAAAACTGAATCTTCCACATCTGCTTCATATTTAGATATTTCACTGAACATAGATATTAACGGCAAAGTAACAACTCAAGGTTATGGCAAATGAAATGGCTTTAGCTTCTCCAATGTCAGCCTCCTATATTTAAGTACATGTATCAATATTTCATTATTATCTGCAAATGGCGTTTATATCTCTCTGCTGGTTCGATCCGCGACAGCGTGCTTTGGCAAATAAGTTGATGTTACAGGGATTTGAACTGTCTCTGATTTTGAGTATGTATTATTCTGTATACCCGATAGAGATGCAAGATAAGTTACTCACTATAAAAACACAATATGTCATCAATTAATCAATGATTTTCTCTCTTTCGCGTCGTTCCATGATTTCACAATTGATGTATATTTTGCAGGGTTTTTTTTTTTTTTACCAAAACGAATGATCGTTTCAATAATGGAGTACTACTTTAAAATACAGGAAAGTGGTGAGCACTGATGTTGTCACCTTTCCAGAATAACGGATCAAAACCCACTTTAAAATAACATTGTTGACATTGTTTTAAATTGAATAGATATATTTTGTTTGATATTTTACCAGTGTTCTATATCTATTGCCAGAGTATGTTGCGGCAAATACTGGAGCACAGACTTCTGCATAATAGGCGGCTTTCCCACTGGAGTCTACACTGGTGATAGGAATTGTATAAATGCTGTTGACGTAACCATCTCCATTGCAGTTATCATTCAGTCCACCATTCCCTGCCGCCCATACGAAAATAGTACCTTTTTTGTTTCTTCCCTGAAATATGAAGGTGACTTCCCTTGCAAAACATACGAAAACTGGAAGGTCGTACTTGCTATATCTTACAAATTATTTTAAAATGTCATACCTTCGTAACACCATCAATGAAAGCACTTTCAGTGACAGATCCCGGGCCCACGTATCCATACCCGTCCGGTGGACCCCAGCTATTGACGTAAATGTCTACACCCGACAAATGATGATTTAAAGCTGATGCTTCAGTGACATCTGTAACTCCGTTGTTACCTAATAATTTGATTCCTGTACCGAGAAAATAATAAAAGAGACATTTGTTTTTAAAGTGTTTGTTTAAATAAGGACAGTATTCTTCTGTTTGCTCCATATATGTTTTAAGTTAGAAATACGAGTTACGAACCGATCAGAGTTGAATTATGAGCGACACCCACGATACACTGATTATTGTTTGCTACCGCCGCCACCAATCCGGCTACCATTGTTCCATGACTAAAAGAGGAGAGAATTGGTAAAACTTGGATAATCTGACGCACTCTCAGCTTTTCTTTAGAAGGTTTAACAAATTCATTCTACATCAAGTGCATTTGCAAGTAACCTATTATACATGTTAAGGCTTGATGTTTATAAACATTTGTTGAAAATAATTTTTATAGTAAGTGTCCTTAATTATGTTAATTCAAAATGATTAGAGGTTTACATACCTATCATTCACGGATATTGGTGTAGGGTCTACATCGGAATTATAGTAATCATAGCTATTCAGGGCATTCTACAAAACAAAATACCAATCTAATATACAGCTGTATAAGTATACTCTGCGTATCTCATAGTGTATGATTTCTTTGCAAGTCTCGAAGATTTAGGCATTATAAGGTAAACGAAATTTGTCTTAACGTACAACATTTTGCCGTAGGTCTGGGTGATTCATTTGAACGCCATCGTCAACCACTGCTATAATGACTCCAGTACCAGAGCGACCCGTCAACCAAGCTTCTTGGATTTTCATTGATGGCTGGATTTGATTATTCTGCAAGAAATTTAATTATTGTGAACTCCTATACATGTTGATAAAGGATTCCATTGCAATTTATAAGAACTTTTACGATATGTCCTTGAAATGTCGAAATATATTCTAAACCCTTTATTTGCAAAAAATATTTTAAAGACATTTTTCAGTATTTTAGAATATCATTTGTTTGCTTGCATATCATATAGGCGCACTATTCTGCAGAGTGTACGCACGTGATAATTCTCAAGACGCCCTTTAAAACCTTACAAAATTGACATGTCATCAACATTTAACAGATTACAAAATGTATCACAAATCAATGATGTCCTTTCCCTATTTGTCACATTTGTTTTCCCACGCTAGTTTTAAGATAATGTTTTTTGATGATTTGTTTAATCGTTGATGCTCTATATTTTTACAAACTAAACTGCTTTAAAAATGTTTTCTGCTCGTTTGAGGAAATAGCGAAAAATACCACACGAGTTGATTATAATCTTTAACATAATATTCCCAAATTAAAGAATGCCTTATTTCATTAACAAACATGTTTGACATTTTTATTCATATACCATGTGCTCCAAATGTTCTGTCAAAAACTGTAAAACCTGTGATACATGTATATTGATCACTAGGAAGTCATTTATTAGTTATTTCACTGGACTTGGAACAATTTGACCGATCACGGTGGCTCAGTGGTAGAGCTCTCGCCTCGTGAACGGAAGGTCGTGAGTTCGAGCCCCGCTCGGGCCGGCCGCGTCAAACCTAAGACGTTAAAATAGGTAGTGATTGCTCCTTCGCCAAGAGCTCGGCATTACGAAGTGAGAGTCACGGGTCTTTCGGATGGGACCTTATAAACGGAGGTCCCGTGTCGCAGCAGGTGTGGCACGTAAAAGAACCCTCACTGCTAAAAGCCATTAGTGCTAAGCATAGGTCTAAATTTGCAGCCCCGTCACCGGTAATAGTGACAGTCGCCGGATAGCTGAAAAATTGCTCAGGCGACTATAAATAAAAAACAAACAAACAAAAAAAAAAACTTCTAAAATTGTCTACGCAGTTGAGTGTAACCTTTGTGGACTAATTTATGTCAGAGAAGCTAAGGGGTCACTCATTGAAAGAATATCTTTACACAGGTTTTAAATCAATAATGGTGGTACTGAAATTCTCAGTAAACATTTCAACTATCTTGAGGGTCATAATTCTAGAAAAAATATCATCATACCAGCAACTCAACTTTAAGTACCCCTTTTCGTAGACAACGAGATGATCAATGGATCAAAATTCAGGGCACTACATTTCCATATGGGTACAACGGATAAAATGTGGGAAATCTTACTAGTCAATAAGGAAATAGCGTGAGTGTGATGAGACATTTTCTAAATACACAAAGATGTAAATGCAGTCATGGACATCATTCATACAAAAGACGAAATATACACGATGTCTCAATTGATTCACCTTTACCTTACGTCAATAATATACTCGCAAAAAGCTTTACTCTGTTCCATAAAAAGATTTGAATGCGTTGTTTTGAAAAAGCCAAAGCTATTCAATACTTGGAGTTTTCAACAAGGGAATGCAAAGTGAATTTTATGATTATAGAAATTTGCCGATCACAGGTTCTTCAAACTACCGCGGGTTATGAGTAATACTAGTAATCCTTTCGAATCGTACCGTCATTTCCTTAAATATTTTACTAACAAAAGAATAGATGCCGTCCACATAAACAAAATTCTACGTCATAAAGAAGTCTTGTATTCCAGCATATTTCTAATTCAAGTTCACAGTATGCATTTTCTACAAATACACTTCAAGTATATTTGCTTTCAAACTTTTTAATTATTAACATCACGGCTATTATATATAGACCATCTTATACACAATCCACCTACATGATTTTTAGTCTTCCTTTTTCAAGTAGTCCAGCTGGACATGCCATTACTGGTGATGTCAATTTAGTTGAAAATAAGGGCCCGACTTATTTAAAAGGTCCTAATTTCAAAGAATATAAATCTTTCAATCAGCAACAGAACTTCGTTTGTTCAAAAGCTTCCAGCTAAGAAAAACTCTCTTACTGTGACCTTCAACCCAACATAAAAGACATCACAGAGTCTTCCACACCTGCTTCATAGTTAGATCTTTTATTAAGCAGATGTTGAAGGCGAACTAACAATTCAACTTTGGGACAAACGGGATGATTTCAGCTTTTCCATCGTCAACTTTCCATATTTATTTAGCAACATTCCAATGTCACCTGCATATTATGATGCTTTTGCTTCGCAACTGATTCGAGTAATTATATGTTTGTTTAACGTCCCGTTGAGATTTTTTCACTCATATTGAGACGTCACCATTTGTAGGTAAAATACCACAAATTTAGACCTATGCGCTCATCGCTGTAACAGTGAGCTTTCTTTAACGTGCCAACCCCTTCCGCGACATGGGACCTCCGTTTTTAAGGCCACATCCGAAAGACCCGTGATTATTACTTCTAAATGTTGAGCGTTTGGCAAAGGCGCAATCACTACCTATGCCTTCGTTTGACGCGGCCATGACACGAGCGGGGTTCAAACTCTCGAACTCCCGGTTACGAAGCGAACACTCTAACCTCTGAGCTTCCGCGACCGGTCTCAACTCATTTGATACATAAATGCATGTTCTGCATATGAACAGTTTTTAATTGAGGTAGACTAACAACAAATAGATTGATGGTACAGGGGTTTCAACGATCTTTTTTAAAGTAAGTATTTCGTATATTCTATGGTCGTTATAATTATCTAATTTATTAAAACAACCTGTCATTGGGTCAAATATTGTGTGATGTGTTCCATGCCAACTGTTGGGTAGTTCTTTACATTCTGTTTCTGACCAAGGATTACTCCACAGAAGGTGCACGTTGTAATCTCCATTAGAAAGGCCACTGAAACTCAAAAAGCCTATCCCAAGACTACAAACTGAGATGCGAAAACTGTGCTAGCCAAGGTAACTTGCGATGATTTCTGGGGCAGAGATCCAAAATGTGTCAGAATCGCTTACCACGGACCCAACACCATGAAACGTGTATCATTAAAATGCAGTCGCGAACCAGCAATCTGGTAATTTCCTAACCATCTGTGGGAGAACCATAACGGACATTGATCACTACAGCAAATTACTCCTTCGTTAATCAGCTCGAAGATGGTTCTACAAAAATATTATGTGACCTACAGATGATAGAGGACCATACAAATGAAACCATTGACTACACATGCACCATGTATATCTATGTGTATTATTAGACATCGGTTACGGATATTTTCCCATAAGCGCTTGGGGATTGAAAAAAGAAAGACGAATTCTTTTACAGATTTACACATCGGTGGTATTTTTTCCAGGAAATACACTGTATAAAATTAAGAGAGAAGCAATTACGTGTATGAAAAAGCTAAGATAACTAATTCTTGTAGAAAATACAATCAGAGAGATGGGCAAACACAGACCCCTGGTCATAACAGAGGTTGGATCAGGTGCCTAGGAGGAGTAAGCATCCCCTGTCGACCCGTCACACCCGCCGTGAGCCCTATATTCCGATCAGGTAAACGGAGCAATCCGTAGTCAGAATCAACGTGTAAAGAACGGCCTAATGATTGGTATGAAACACATCAGACAGCATTTGACTTAATGGTAAGTTGTACTAGCAAACTAGATCGTTATAACGACCATAAAATTTGCGAAATGCTGACTTTAGACGAGACTGTACAAACCCCTGTACCATTAACTTCTTTACGCAAAACAAGCTCTTGCGTATCGAATCAGTTGGGATATATAAACACCATATGCAGGTGATGATGGAATATTGCCACATAAATAGGCGAAGTTGACGATGGAGAAATTGAAATCATCGATATATCTAAATGTAAAATTAAAGGCAATAGCAAGAGATTTTTCTTCTCGTGTAGAAGCTTTTGAATTAATTCTGCTTCGTAAGAATATACAATTATGTCAGCTAACAAAGGAGCACAATTCGTGCCTATGGGAATTCCAACAGACTGTTGGAAGACCTCATCACCAAAGACTACGAAAATATTGTCAATGAGGAACTCATGTATATAGTACGAAATGGATAGGTTAAAATTCTCATTACTTTTTTCGAAATCAACGCCGGTGAACAATGCACGGTTCTTTTTGGATTAATTTTTTGTAACTGTCACAAGTCAGACTATGGTGGAAAAATCTTGATTAATATCAAATGCAATAAATACCGCTTGTAATATGAAAATATTGTCTATACTACAGCAAAATCGTAAATACAAAGACTATAGTCTTTTAATTCAGACACCTTAAACAGTCGCGGTAGCTCAAAGGTAGAACGTTCTCTTCGTAACCGGGAGGTAGCGTGTTCGAGTTCCTCTTTTGCCATGCCTGAGTCAAACCTAAGGCGTAAACATATGTAGTACTCCTTCGTCAATCTCGGCCGCGGCGATATATGTGAGCAAGTTTGCCAGTTTACTTGCGGGAGGTCGGTGGGGTCTTCCCAGGTACATTGTATCTGGGTTCTCTCCTCCACCAACAAAAACTGGACGCCACCAGATAACTGAAAGATTGTTGAGTGTGGCGGAAAGCAATAATCAATCAATCAATCAATCATAATTACCCTAAAGCACTTAACTTGTGAACAAGCTAAAACAAAGAAGATAAATACATAAAAAGGACATGAAGTAAAATAATACTCAGCTGAGGTTAACATAGTAACTATTTTTAGCAATAAAGTAACCATTTTTTGAATGACGTCCTGGGATCTCCATCTGTAAACTTAAATCACTGCCTGATAGTCCCATTGTAACGAGTAGCTTCTTACTACAACGGATTGACAATAAGTAACTAAAAACTGCAAATGTATCTGGAGAAGGGAGTATCATGTATTCTTGAAAAAATACCGTGTTATTCATGGAATGATATTTATATATATACTACTAAACATTTGATAGGGATATTCAGAAATATTATTAGTGAAGTGTAAGAAAGTAGGACTAACCATTTTTTTTTACTGAAATGTTTAATTTGAAGTTTAGAGTGGCATTTTTGTAACAATTCATCATAACAGTCAACAGTAACAACGCCTTAAATAGACAAAAACAAAATGCTGTCAAACGACATTATGGTTGAAGGCAATAACAACAGATCCAAATCGGGCCCGGAACAAAGAATCTTGTCTTTAATAGCGTGTATGATGACCATGTGCTTCAATCAAACTGCGACACCTCCTTGGCATGCTTGCAATCAATCGCCTGACCCGGTCCTGTGGCAGACGTCTCCATTCATCTTCAAGGGCCGCCTGAAGGTCATCGAGGGTGACAGGTTGTCTTTGACGTGACGCAAGGGCCCTCCCTAACATGTCCCATACATGCTCTATGGGATTCATGTCCGGGGATCTAGCAGGCCAGTCCATTCGCTCGATAGTTTGATGTTCCAGATACTGTTGGACAACCCTTGCACGATGAGGTCTGGCATTATCGTCCATTAAAATGAATGTTGGACCAACTGCACCAGCATAGGGTCTCACTATGGGGTCTAAGATTTCATCCCTGTATCTGGCTGCATTCAGTGTTCCGTGGCGAAGAACATGCAAATCGGTTTTCCCATCCAATGAAATTCCACCCCATATCATCAAGGAACCACCTCCGTATCTGTCATGTTCCTCAATGTGCTGATGAAGAAAACGTTCTCCGGCCCGTCTCCAGGTTCGCGTCCTTCGATCTGTGTGATCCAAACAAAACCTAGATTCATCAGTGAAGAGCACAGGCCTCCAATCATTAACAGTCCAAGCAGCATGGTCTCTTGCCCAATCTAACCGTTCACGCACATGTCTTGGTGTAAGAGGCACACGGACAGCTGTTCTTCTGGACCTCAAACCATTCTGCCAGAGACGTCTTCTGATTGTCTGGGTAGACACGCGTGTCCCAACAGCGTTCTGAAGATCATTTCTCAGCCGCGTTGCCGTTTGTCGAGGATTTTGTCTGGCTTGCACAATTAAAAATCTGTCATCAGCAGCGGTTGTTGCCCTTGGACGACCTCCACCATGTTGTCTCTGAACACTGCCTGTCAATTGGTACCGTTGCCACATCCTGGATACAACACTCTGAGAGACGTTGAGCCTTACAGCAACGTCAGTTTGTGTGACTCCAGATTCCAAGACCCCAATGCCTCTGCCCATCATATCCAAGCTTAAACGCCTCCTACGTTGCTGACGCTGCATCTTAGAGTGTCTTTATGTCAACTTTCAGGCAACACTAAACCACAAACTTTCAATATGTATTGTCGAGTCTGGTTGATTACCTTAACTGAATACTGTCGCAAGGCAAATGTTCACGCTAAGCCCAAAGCTACCCGTGCATTTCATGACACAATATCAAAATATCAGTTAAAGATAGCTATGCGACTCCATTGGAACCAAAATTTCACATCTTATTTTTATTCATGGCATTCTATGCCTCAAATATCACATTATCCCTATCAAATGTTTAGTAGTATATATATATAGATAGATAGATAGATTATTACAGAGCAGAAATACAATCGACCCGTGGAATTAAACTTGAACAAAATGCTCTCTTTAGTTTGTTAAACGCCAACATTGAAGAATAAAAAATGCATAACCCGTATTATTGTTTAAATTTTCCTGTGCAAGTTATTCAAACGCAACAAAAGTATCTGACCTTGGCTTGTTTCCATATTAGAAAAAAGATAAAGGAAATAGTCTACAAGGACAGACTCTAAATGCATAAGATAAACCATCATAAAAACATTGAATATTCATTTTTCTTTACTGAATTCCAAGTTTATTTGCATATCACTGTACGCTGTTGTAAAACATTTGCTTAATTGTTAAAAATTAGGCGGCACTAAAATTGGATCCATCTAGATTGAAGCAATATGTCTTTATTGTTACAAATGACAAGCAATGGATTTCAATGGAAATTAAGCAGAAAACTGTGTATGAAAATAGAGTTAAATTAATCTATTTTAATAATGATTTCGGGAAAGATTTGATACATCAAAATCAATAATTTTAGTACCTCAACAATTCGACCAAATTCAAATATTTCTTCTATTTACGTCAGGCTACACCTAGTAGTAAACGACTCTGTGCCTATGACGTCACATTGTACTGTGTTAGTTGCATATGAGATAAAAATCAACCTTTTTGTAGGTGGTGTTTCCATAAACTTACAAATAGAAAGTGACATTTCCTAGTTTCATTTTCCAGTTAGTCTAAAGGATATCCTGATTCAGGATTTAGCGGATTTTTTTTCTCAATGCTTTAATTGACTGACATTTAGTTTCCCATCTACTGCGCATGTCAATTTCAATAATCGAAACGGGTGACCCAAATATTTGGAAGAGAATAATCGTAACCGACACTCTGGCACGCCTAAATATGTTGCATGTATTTCTGCTGTTCTTTGATAACTGTCGTCGCTTTTTCAGTATTTCGTTAAATAATAGTTACATTAGAAATACCCCTCCTAGATTCATGGAACAAAGTAAATTAACATTATACCAAGAAATAGAAAATCAAAAACCTTTTGATTTAAAAGAGAATTAAAACACGGCAAGATTATGGTTGCCTTAATTTGTGTAACATATGCGAATAGTGTGTTTTAAAATGGTTCTAAGAATAATGCATAACTTACAGAATACAAGTCACACTTACCAAGTTCCACATTGTATTCCATTTGGGATCGAGTGTCCTTGGATAATTCTTATGTAGATGTTGATATTCTATGTTTGTGATCTACAGTAAATTCAGTGGGAAATTAATAAATTATATCCATGTGTACATCCTTAAATTTGATCAAATACTTATCGAACTTTACAAATCAATTCAGACAACACAACAAACCGTATCGTTAAACATTTTAGCTATGTCTTCTATTTTCTTTTCTTCTCTTCCCGATTTGAACCTCCGTCTTGGGACTGGACAATTAATGAGGTAGTATATGCTTGTGACCTATAATATATATATATATATATATATATATATATATATATATATATAATGACTAACGTCGCGAACAACCAGATTGTCAAAATTTCGGGACCCGTCGTTTCTTCAGGACAAACGAAAAAGCTTGTATAAGATGACTAAAATTAACAGAAAAAATACACTAAATCTACGAATATATTTACACTGCAAATTGCGTTTTGGTTTGCTAATCAATGTTGAGTAAGGAGCAAATTACGGCACGTCCCGAAATTTTATCATTTTAGTGATATATATATATATATATATATATATATATATATATATATATATATATTAACAAAAAAAAAAGGGTTGAAGTCACACGGTCAAAATATTTAAAATAAAAAAAGCAGGGAGATATGTAGTTCCAAAGTATATTCAAATCACTTGCGCTTTCTGGATTTTAACATCCATGCTCAGGTGAATACAAACTGAATAACACATTTAATTTGTATTCAACAGAGGATTGATGATAAAATCCAGAAAGCGTGAAAGATTTGCACGTTTTCCTGCTTTTTTATTTTGATCATATATATATATATATATATATATATATATATATATGCAAAACGTCATCGGATTTTAATTTACATAGCTTAACAAAATGTAACTAAAAGGCTTCTAAAATGAAATATAGAATTCGCTTCAAAATCAATGAAAATCATAAACTGTAGTCAATCTATATTTTCAAAAGATTTGTCATATTTTTGTAAATCTCAAGAAAGAAACTCACTTGTTTTAAAAACCTGCACCCTGCATACCGACAAAATTGAATCACTTGATCTTTTGATACAGATTTGATGGCATAGTCTTTTGACTCAATGCTTTTGCAATTGAATGCAATGATTAAAAATACGAAAACACCCGAACTGAACATTGCATTGCGCATTTCGACAGAGTTAAAACTGAAAGAAGAGTGCATGAAATATTGCTAACTCAAGTGTATATATTGCTGTCAACCAGGAAGAATAGTTATTCTTTGAAAGAACGCTATCATGAACAACCCTGGTTTATTTGTCAAAAAATCAATGACTGAAATCCTGCTACATGGTGTGCATGTCAAAGAATGATAAATGACAGTCTTGAGTAAGTGTACTCTATGAGTTCGGAAAATTAGTCAACAAAGATACGCTGCATAACTGTAATTTTTTTCATGTTACACACTTACAGATACTGCCGTTTAAGCCACAGTAAATGTTGATTAGTCAGTGGCTTTTCATGATACTACAACCTACAGAGTTTACAGGAACAACATGTCCTTTAGAATTGATCAAAATGGTAAAGCTGCCACACTGTAATATGAACCAAACTGTAAAAATATTTTAACAGTCAAGAACCTATGAATATTTCTATCAACTGCAATTAACTGAAACAGTTTTATCCAATGCTGTGATAAGAATATCCAAACCTTAGTCTATATATAAGAATAATGAAGTTATGAATAATTAAATTGGGGGTACGTTAAACATGTAAGGGAAAATGAACTTTTAAAGTTCGGTGTGTGACTTTCGTGTCAACCATGGATATACAATGCTGAGGAATCATTGCATTTGATGGGACTCGATTTTCATGGATTTCATAACTATCCCTATCCTAAGAATTTCAAACCACAAGGAAATACAAAAGATTGGAGCCACCAAGTACCAAGATGGTGGAGGCACCAAGTACCAAGATGTGCCCTGTCTCCAAATTTAACAGGGGCCTCCGTGGCCGAGTGGTTAGAGCATCACAAAGCCTCTCACCTCTGTCGGCGCGTGTTCGAATCTCGGCCGCGGCGTTATGTGAGCAAGTTTGCCAGTTTACTTGAGGAAGGTCGGTGGTCTCTTCCCAGGTACATTGTATCTGGGTTCTCTCCTCCACCAACAAAAACTGGACGCCACCAGATAACTGAAAAATTGTTGAGTGTGGTGGAAAGCAATAAATAATCAATCTATCCAAATTTAACAATTTCTTCTTAGATGAAATGCCACAATTACTCTTTCTGCAACACTTTGTTATTTGCTGTATCATCTCAATTAACACCAGCATTGTTTTATCTGTACTAATGCCATAACACGTTATAATGTTACTATATATGAAATCAACTGGCTTAAATAATGAGAAACAAAACTCTCTCAAGAGTTTGTGAATATTATAAATAATGTGTATATTATTACCGCTTGTATTTCTAAGATGAATGTGTGCAATTTAAGTCATGATTCTATGTAAATTAAATGTATATATACCCAACGCTCACGGAAAAGAAACGTTGGGGGATAGAAAGTAAACGCTATCAGTTTGTCCTACTTTATGTCCCGACCGAACATATGAGACATTGATTGTATGGTAGATCATTTAACCAGTTTTTCTCTTTAGAAAAAGTAGTTTTTAGTCCAGCGAAAACTGCAATGAGTGTGTCTCATGGAAGTATTAATCCCTTCACGTATAATACACATTTATGATTTTTCATTAGCCTATCATAATATGACATTGTTGTATACCCCCTTCGTATATGTCTGAGAACCCAAAAAAGCAAAAAAAAAAAAAAAAAAAAAAAAAAAAAAAAAACCTGTCCCATGACATGATACCAATCCTCTGATAATTCTTCTACACTTCACACAAAGGCATGAGCCACAGTTAGTATATCCAAGAACGCGCACCTTCAGCTGGAAGTCGTCTAGAATGAGGTGTCTAATTTGTGACGTTTTCATAATCCGGTGACATTACACTTTCACAAATTACAAAAAAAAAAGATGACGCCGACTATTTTCTAAGTTTAAATGAAATCATGGATAAAATTAATTAAATTGAAACTTTTTTTGGTGACAAAATGACAAATGAATAAGAATAATTATTTCAATCCTGTGGTGGGAGGGGGTAAGAACATGTACCATAACATTTTTCATATTTCTATTCATATCTTTACTAATTCAAACCAGATTTTCTATACATTGTAAGGCTCATTATTACAACTGTATTGTAAACGAACTTTGCTTTAATTCCACATTTACTAATTACACTTATACTCCAACTATCCTTTTAAACTTTTTATATCAGTGTAAGCAAATCTACATTACAATATATAGGATGTACCGATGAACAATGATGAGCAATCCAAGAAATGCTGAGAATGTAAATAAGCTGTTTATATAACAGAAAAGTATCATTCTTAGCATCGATCAGAAATTTTAAACACCATCTAATGCCATGTTTACACAACTCAACTCTATCAGATTACTTTGTTTAAAAATCGCTTTAGTGTATAAAGTTTTACATGGTTTAATGCCAGATTATTTGAGTGCTTCTAAATATGTATCAGACATTATTCAGAAGCAAACTAATTCCAATTTATTATATGTACCCAGGACAAAGACTGAATATTATAGACCTTTCAGTGTTTCAGGCAGCAATGCATGGAATGTTTTGAGTGAAGATGTAAGAAACTCAACAAGTGCTGCATGTTTAAAAAAAACTATCTTGGAGATTACTACCATACTTTTAGCTTCGTTTTGTATCTAATAGTATTTACATGTATCTTACATTCTTAATTATTAAGTCTATTTTGTACTTTACGTCTTTTAATTAGTATTTAATTTACTAATATCTGTCTGCATGCATGTTATGTGAAGGACCTTATTGAAAACTAGATTATTGCTTAATATGTAATCCTGGATAAATAAAGGCAGCTTTATTATTATTATTATTATTATTATTATATAACTGTCATAATTAGTTTGTCAACAAAATTAGTTTACTCGCAGATTGGTGGTATATTTTTTCTTGGCGAGGCATGACACCCAAAGAAAATTTAACGAGATGCAAATATAGGACAAAAAAAATGAAATAAATGGAGATGCTGTTTTAGCATCAGTTTGATTCACATTTTAAAAATACAGTAATGAATATATCATTGGACAAAATAAAGATAATCAAAATTTAAATTCTGATTTTCTGTAATTGGCCGGGGCTCATTTGATAGTTTCTGGTTTTAGACCTTTATGTAGTATTTCAATATACAGAAACCACATCCACAAAATTACACCTCCAACGAAACTGTAAAAAAAATTTAAATGATTTTATAGTGATCAAATCTCCCTATGAATATCTCAGTTACCAACAGTGTGATCACAGTTCGATAATTAGTGTTTTATGAACGCAAAGGAAATGCATGTACATTACTTATTATTTCCATAAATACTTTGTTTCCAAATAGGATGTTCTTTATGATTGATAGGGTAATGGTGCAATAGGGAAACTTATCTTTCATGCTTTTTCCACGATACCAAATTATATTATAAAAGAGAAGAAAAGGTAAACGATGTGATCTAGATATCAACCAAATACAGTTTATCTCTATATACAAACTTCCAATGAAAGAAATTGTAGAGAATTGTCAAATGGCAAGTGGAAAGATAAAAACAACGATCCATACTGAATAAAATCTAGTGAAATGCTGAAATAAATCAATATCACGCACGTTTTGTAAGATAATTTCGACAGGTCATAAATTTCACTTTACATCACGGTGAAACTGTAATGTTCGATAAGACAAGTGCATTTTAGGTGCATGTCCATTTGTACAATTCTCTGGGAAAGAAAAGTTTGATTAATGCGAATTCCATTTCACGTGACATGTAGTGCTGAAGTAATGCAGAATGAAGTTAATACTTGATAAATGGAACACTGTGAATGAGAGGAGACAAAATGACTTTTTTCACTTGAAATAAAACTTTTACAAGGTTTAAAATGTCTAGTTTGTTCATAATTCACAGTCTCCACTCCGAACCTTTTGAGGACCGGGACCAGTCCATAGGTGTCAACAACTCTCCATAACGCTTCAATAACAAGCAAATGCAACAGATCACAGACGGTATCCCTGTTAGCCTTGCGGCCAGTGAAAACAAAGCCCCCATTCCTGTCCGGGCCACGGGTCCAAGCTTGAATTGTGAGGCCAACCCCTCCCCCACCCCCTCCCCAGGTAATGCATATGTGGACTTAATTTTCAATGATAATGGGGTTTATATTTACCCATCTGGTCAAGTGCCTAGTTACAGTCTTGAACTGGGCTACAACGTGCCCATTAAAAAAAAAAAGATGCATAATGCCACAGATCCTGATAATGAAACACAGTATATATCACTTAAAGATGGTAATGGCCAAAAATTCTAAGTTAAAATCCATCACGGATATCAGAGTTTGGACCGATTTATTTCTTGTTTATGCATCAATATTTGCCATTTGCACCCAGTTTGCACCACGTCGTTATTCAAGTATATGCACACAATCCGTTTGGGTTGGCTTGATTACGATATTCAATTTCAACTAAAGAAAGAACAGGACCCCATTATGTCATTTGCTAGCGTTGACTGGGAATTGTGGTTGGTGTACATGCAATCTTCCTTTGCAGACCCAGTAACAATAACAGGGACCAAGTTAACAAGTGTTACGATTTAAATTTCAAATTGTCAGAAAAAGCCCCGCCCATGTAAGCATCTATGTATGCGTTGTTCACGTAATCACCCCCTATCAGGTGTTTCTGACCAAACCCCCTTGCAAATCGTTTCAGCTCTGGAAACACGCCACGATCATCTGGACGTGTCTCACAAGCAACACCACAAGCCAAGACAGTCATTTAGATATCAGTAGCACAGCAACTACACCAAGAAATTGCACATTTAGAAAGTTATTTAAGATATTAACCAGACATAAGTATAGCATTTGAATTGTTGCAAGGGTTTCTGCAGTGGAGTTAGTCTCCAAGAAGGATGGATCCTTTAGATTCATTCATCATCTATCATTCCCCCGCAGGATCTAGCGTTAATGATTTTATTGATAAATATTATTGTTCAGTCAATTATACGTCCTTTGACGAGGCCCTAAACAAGTTGGGAAAGGAAGCCCTTATAGCACGTCTTGATATTAAAAGTACATTTAAATTTTTGCCAGTACACCCATCTGATTTTAATTTGTTGGGATTTAAAGTCCAAGCAATTTTTACATCGATTTGTGCCTACCATTGGGTGTGTAATTAGTTATGCCAATTTCGAAATGTTTTCTTTATTTCAGAGTGGGTTCTTAGGGAAAAATCACGAAGTGGAAATGTTGTACTTTACATGGATAATTTTTTGTTGGCAGGGAAGCATGGCACCACAAAATGTGTTGATCTTATGTCTGACTTGGGAGTGCCTTTGGCACATGAAAAGACAATCAGTCCAACATCAGTTTTGACATATCTTGGCTTAGAAATTAACACTATTCAGATGACTATTAAGATCCCACAAGACAAATTAGACCAGCTTAAGGCTAAGTTGCTAGGTATGTTGGCCAAAAGAGGGCAACTCTGAGAGAATATCAAAAACTTGCAGGGTTGTTTAATTTTTGCATCAGGGTTTATACTACCAGGCAAGGCATATGTTCGTCGACTGTACGATGCTAAACGGGGCATATCAAGGCCACATAACAGACATAGGATAGCAACCGAAATGAAAAAGACATTTACACTTGGCTTCTGTTTTTTGATTTCTTTAATGGGGTAACCTCGTATCAGCTTGTTGAATGGACTGCAGACTTTGACGTGCATTTATTTACAGACAATGCTTGTTCCCCAGACTTTGGATTTGCTTCTGTGTTTAAATCTCATTGGGTATATATGCGATGGTCATAGGAATGGAAGCATTCCAACATATTCAAGCTGTCACTTTTAAGAGCTAGTTCCTATAGTTATGGCATTCACCATTTGGGGCCATTAATTTCAAGGCAAAAGGTCATTTTACACACTGACAACACTGCTTTGGTAGCAATACTCAACTCCAAGACCTCCAAATCAAAACAAATCATGCATAGATCTCATGAACTGCTGAGCCATGCTCTAGCAGATTGTACATTTCTGGTCTTCACACATTCAATGTGTTTAGAATAACTTTCAACCTCCAGCTTACCTGGCCCCCGACTACATGCCAACTTGCTCATTTCATTGTATTTTTATCCCTTCGCCAGTTTAGCCCTAATACAATTAAGTCTAATGGGAACTCCCGTCACTAGATATCAGGTTAGGGCAACATTTAATATGCTTGTCACCAAGTTATGTATAGATAGCAAAGCGTACAAGATGCACTCTTATCGTGTTGGAGCTGCCACTGAAGCTTGGGTTCAAGGCACGACTGAAGATCAAATTGCAGCAGGAAGCAGGTGGAAGTCTAAATGCATGTACAGATACATAAGATGTTAAAGCGACTCTTGGCCTTCATGTATCTCGGTGGCGCTATTCAATACAACATTTTATTAGACTAGTATATTGCACTTTATTCATAAGCAAATAAATATTTTTATATCATTGTAGATGACAAGAGAATTTTGATTGTCTTCATATGGGGCAAATATCCAGTTACTTGGGCACAACGCTTCAGTGTTTTGGCAAGGGAAGAGGGTATGAAATGGAAGCAAGTGTATCCTCAGGTACAGACTATTTTGAAAATTGAGGAACCAGCCCACTACCTATTGATACATTGCGGGGAAACGACATTCTTCAAGGGGATAAGTGCGTTATACTTCGCAATCATATTAAAAAGGGCTTAATCAAACTACACAAGTTACCTAGTACCACATTAGTCTGGTCTCAGATCTTACCCAGGTTACATTGGCGTGGAGAAGTGGACCATCTTGCAGTAGAGAGGGCTAGAGTGCGACTTAACAGTTGCATAGCAACATTCATACTAAAGTTAGGGGGAGTACATTATATATACAGACCTATAAGTTTCAAGCCCTGAACTTTTCAAGGATCCAGTTTATTTAAACTTTTCGGGTAATAGCCTCTTTCTCCATAGGATACAGCAAGCATTGCAGTACTTCTTGACTGATTCCTAAGTATCTATATCCCACAAGGTCGGAGATCTCGGACCATGGCTGCTCTAGCATTTTCTTGATTGACAGGTGTATTGTTAAGGGAGTTTTATGTTATTTCAGTTGGATGGGTAGTTAGAGGGCAACACTTTGTTCGGGCCCCATTCGTGATTAGTAGCTTGTTCGATTAGGTATTCTCATTTATGCAAATTGCCAACCACCCCCTTTTTGTTTAAATATGCACATTGTATTGTTCTTTTTATTGTTCACTGATTGATGACGTGATCACTTTCGATTGTTTGGGGATACCCAATTAAGCAAGTTGCTGCGGCTCCCTTTTGTATATAAACACATTGCTATTGTTTGGTGTTTATTGATTGATGATGTGAAGATTATTGTTTGCTTAGGGATGCCCACTAAAGCAAATCTGTTGCTTGCACCTTTTCGTAGATGTTTATTCTATTTTTATCTTGGTGTTTTCTTTGGTAGTGTTTTTTTAGTCTTTGATCATCTAACGGACTAAATTTGACACAATTTTACAATTGTTCTTTGTGTTTTGGAAACTTGAGGGCAGTCTATTTGGTAAGGTTTATTTTTCAGTAGTAATGTCTATTGTATGACACAACTGTTAGTGGGTTGGGCTCTACTGGTGGCGTAGTCTATGCAGTGGCTGCATAGTCTAGTGGCGGATATTCAGCTTTCCAGTGGAGCTCACTTGGAAATTTCATTCAATTAATTGAATTTACAAGTATTAATGGACATTACATAACCTTTTCGTAGGTGAACATCTGGTCTCAGGGTTCAGTTCGGGCAATGGTTTGTTTCATTCATCAGTTGTGAGCAACTGTGACCATTATCGCTAATAAAACTACAAAAATACTAAGTTGTCGTTTTAGATGCGTAAAAGTTGTTTGCCCTGGTCTTTCAAAATATGCAAAGAAAATAAAAGTCACATGCAAATTATGAAAATATTTTATTATCTAAAGATTTCTGCAAGGGGAGATAACTATGAAAAATCTAATTTACTGTAAATAAATATGGACATCATCTACTCTCACCACCATCTTTATGGTAATAAAATCAGGCATTTTGTTTTCGCAGAAGATTTAGGGCTACAAATACTGACCCTCTGTAAAAATATATGCTTTTATGGATCGGATACCTTAAACGTTTAAGAAAACCTAGATTTAAAAAATTGTCATCATTATTAGATAATACATTTGAAAATGAATTGATTTTACCATGTTGAAATTTTGTTGTTACAGGTTTATACAATCTACAAAATATATTCCGATGACTTATTTTTATTTTATAATTTATATATTTATTTATTTTGGTTGAAATAACTGCGATACTTTTGTTTGGACTGATATGCCAGTACATGATTTGCCGTGACTGAGTAGCCCATCGGGGTTTCGTGGCCTGTTATTTCAAGGTCATGGTTTGATAAGTTCTGTGTTTGATTCCCATATTTAAGTTGATATCTTTTCCGCAACTGCAAACGGATTTTAAAAAACGGAGTTCGTATCGCGGAGGATCTTTTTCCGTAGAACGGCCAGGCAATTTGACTTAAACCCGTTTTTCACTTGATGTTTAAATAAATAAATATTAATTAAGAATATAGAAAATTACTTAGTTACTTAGAAGTGGTGTCAATCAGTTGTGGATTCTCAAAAACTCTAAGGAACTTTTGGAAAATCTAAAGTCTCAGGATTTTTCTAAAATTGACAGCATCAAAACGTATGATTTTTCCACACTTTATAGAACAATTCCTCACGATAAATTAAAATGTAGACTTTTTCAGATAATAGATAATTGCTTTTTGAACAAAATTGGCACTCGAAAATACAAATTTCTAGTGATTGGAAAACAAGGTACATATTTTGTTAGACACCACTCCGATAGCCCGCACAAGTACTCTGAAGCAGATATTAAGAGTATGCTTGGCTTTCTTGTAATAACATTTACATAATGTTTGGAAATCAAGTCTTCCAACAATCCATTGGCATTCCCATGGGCACTAATTGTGCTCTCTTATTTGCAGACTTATTTTTATATTCTTATGAATCGGAATTTGTTCAGAAAGTGTTACAGGATGAAAACAAAAAACTTGCCATGTCCTTCAACCATACCTATAGATATATCGATCACGTCTTATCAATCAACAATCATAATTATGTCCATTTGATATATCCCGATGAACTCGAAATAAAGGACACCACAGAATCTGACGTGTCTGCTTCATATTTGGATATTTTACTTAATATTGATTTTATTGGCAGACTGACAACTACATTATATGACAAGCGTGATGACTTCAATCATCAATTTTCCATATCTATGTAGTAATATACCACTTTCGTCTGCTTATAGTGTGTATATCTCCCAGTTGATTCGAAACGCCAGAGCATGCCATGCGTATGAAACTTTTTTAAAGCGAGGCCAACTATTGACAAAAAAAGTTGACGTTGCAGGGTTATAATGAATCTCGTTTGAAGTCATCATTTCGCAAATTTTACGATCGCTATAATGACCTTGTTTGCGATTACAAAGTGTCTCTGGGATATATGTTGAATGATTTGTTTCATACCCTTTGTTAGACTGTCATTTTTCATACTAACTTTGACTACGGGTAATCCCGTATACCTATTTTCGATTAAGGTCTCACGACGGGTGTGACCGGTCAGCAGAGGATGCTTACTCTTCCATGTCACCTGGTCCTACATTGTCGGAGGTCCGTGTTGCCCTGCACTCGAACTTGTATAAGTCTTTGGGATTTATGATTACGATTTACACATTGTTTACTCGGCCATTCGAAACATTATTCTCGAAATATATCTCATCATGTATATATCGTTAAGTAAATTAATTAATATATCTTGTTTAACGTCCCGCTCTGGAATATTTTTTACTCATATGAAGACATCGACATTGCCGGTGAAGGGCTGCAAAATTTAAGTCAATGATCGGCGTTTAGGGCCTTTGAGCAGGGAGGGATGTTTATCATACCACACCTGCTGTGACAGGGAGCTTCGGTTTTTGCGGTCTCATACGAAGGACCGCCCCATTTAGTCGCCTCTTACGACAAGCAAGGGGTATTGACGATCTATTCTAATAACGCGGATTTCCACGGATAATTAAAATAATTACGTTCAATAATTTAGAGTTAAAACGTGATAGACTTCACATTTAGGAAATCGAATTTTTGTAAAATTTCGAAAAATCTATCCTTACATAATGATATAAAAATCTATAAGAATAAATGCATGTCTACAAAATCAAGGAATAGTTACCCTCCGCAATCATGAGTGTACATGGAAAGTGTTTAAAAATAACTAAAATAGTTTTACGAATATATATTATGTAACTTTATAAGGGTTTGTTTCAAAACGTTTTGGCATATCTGAACTTGTTAATTCCTTAAGAAATAAAAAGACCCTATGTTTAAAGCAACAAGGGATAACGTATAAAAACGTAAGCTATTAGGTAGGCAAAAATGCGGTCGAGTAGTTTAAATTAAGTTTTCGGATACTCTTAGTTTACGAATGCAAAAGGAGCCGTGTGGGAATGATCCGTAAAAGTAGAAAAAATCGAGAAATATTTGTTTAGGTAATGAAGAAAAAATATACAAATTTACGCTATGGCTATAAAATGCGGATTTTAGATCCGTTTTATTACACTACGGATGTTCTCCATGAAATCATCCTCAGGTATCTCAACCCAGGTTTTCATATCCGTATTTCTTTCTTTCTTTTTTTTTTTTTTTTACAATATTGCCAAACGAGTTCAAATGTACCCGAAAAAATATGAAGAAATTTTACATCATTATTTAGTAACAAATGACTGAGTCACATATGGGGTTTTCATAGCCTATTTTTAAAAGACACAGAAGGATAAGCACTATGATTGACTCCCATATTTACAGTTAATATGACAAAATGAGCATCATTATTTAGTAACATAGATTATATCTATGAAAAGGCCAAGATAACAAACAGTATTCAATCTTGTAATTCTTAGAGAAAATACAAATCAGAGAGATGGGCAAACACGGTCATCTGGACATACTAGAGGTGAGATCAGGTGCCTAGGAGGAGTAAGCATCCCCTATCGACCGGTCACATCCGCCGTGAGCCCTATATTTTGATCAGGTAAACGAAGTAATCGGCAGTGAAAATCACTGTGCCAAAAACGGCATAACACACGTCAGACAGCATTTGACCTCATCCAAGGTTGTACTGGCAAATTATAAGGCCCATAAAATTTGCGAAATGCTGACTTTAGACGACACTGTAGAAACCCCTGTAACATCAACTTGTTTGTCAATAGCCTGCCTTGATTTAAAAAAAAAACCTGATCATTAGCAGAACAAGCCCTTGCTTTTATCGAATCAGTTGGGATTGATTGATTGATTATTTATTTGCTTTCCGCCACACTCAACAATTTTTCAGTTATCTGGTGGCGTCCAGTTTTTGTTGGTGGAGGAGAGAACCCAGATACAATGTACCTGGGAAGAGACCACCGACCTTCCGCAAGTAAACTGGCAAACTTGCTCACATAACGCCGCGGCCGAGATTCGAACACGCGCCGACAGAGGTGAGAGGCTTGGTGATTTTGAGCCCGATGCTCTAACCACTCGGCCACGGAGGCCCCTGAATCAGTTGGGAGATATAAACACTATATGCAGGTGATAATGGAATATTACCATATCGACAAGAGAAGTTGACAATAGATTGTTTGTTTGTTATTTTCCACCACACTCAACAATTTTTCAGTTATCTGGTGGCGTCCAGTTTTTGTTGGTAGAGGAGAGAACACAGATACAATGTACCCGGGAACAGACCACCGACCTTCCGAAAGTAAACTGGCAAACTTTCTCACATATATCGGCGCGAGTGAGAATCGAACCCGCGCGAATAGAGGTGAGAGGCCTTGTGATTTTGAGCGCGATGCTCTAACCACTCAGCCACAGAGACCCCCTACTTGACAATAGAGGAATTGAAACCATCCTGTTTGTTGAGTTGTTAGTTTGCCACCAGCATCTATTTTCAAAATATCTAAGTACGAAGTAGAAGTGGAAGACTCTGTGGTTTCTTTTATTTCAAGTCCACTGGGATATTTCGAATCGACATATGAATGAAAGTGACTATTATTGATAAATAAACGTCGTAGATTTATCTAAATGTTGAATTGAAGGCCACAGCAAGAGATGTTTTCTTCTCATTTAGAAGCTTTTGAATGAATTCTTCTTCATAAGAATATAAAAACAGGTCAGCTAACAAAGGATCACAATTCGTACCCATGGAAATTCAAACAGACTACGAAAATATTGTCAGTGAGGAACTCTAGCATCTTTTTAATATCAACTTCAGAGTACTGTGTTGTGTTTAACAAAAATAATTATTTGGATGACTGATCACTGGATATGAATATTTCCTTTTACCATTTTTGTTGAAGAGGGAACTATGATGTCTGAAAGTACAGTCTTCAATTTACCGTGAGGTATGGTCGTGTAAAGTGTTGTAGTGTCGTACGTTTGAATGTTGTTAATTTGAAAAACAGTTTTATAATTTCAAATTTACAAAAAGTTTGAATTTTTAAGAATCTACATTTAATCTACATCACTCCTGGCATATGTAGTGGCATAGTACGTTTCTCCTTCACAGCAGTTAATATTTTCATGAGGAGCAAAGATAGGGGATTGGTAGAGCATTTACTGGATCCAGCAATGTTTCTTTCTTTGTAAGTGAGTGTCTTTCTCAAAGAATTATAAGTTTTCATATATGACATATTTCAAGAATCACATGAAAAGGCAAAGGTCAATAAGTTAATGAGAATTCCACATCTTTTGATACTGACTAAACATTGACAAATTTGAATGATATATTGCTTCCGTAAATGTGGTTCATACACTTGCCTAACTCTCAAACTTGCATATTTTGTACACCTGTGTCAATTGTAACTTTAGTATAAAAATAATCCAAAGTAAATTATATGTAAAATCTAAAAAGAAAATCCGGTTTCCTTCTGAAACCCTAACATTGTTTCGAATCTGTGACAATCTTTCATTATTTCAATGATTTATATATATTGAATAATCCATAATAAATTTTGATAATGGGGGGGGGGGGGGGAGGTCTTGTTATAAAGATTCGTTGAACAAATGGTACTTTGTTGAAAAAGAAACAAATCCAAATTGGTTCCTCTATAATATCACGTCGCGTTACAGCATCTGGGTTTGCATGTGTTGATTATAGCACATATGTTTCGCGATGCTGATTGTAAATCTCAGTATCTTTTGTAGTGAAATCTACCTTAGTGTGTAATAGGTTTGATCCACTATCTATTATGCGTAATATGAAATCGTCATTTTTTTCCAACTCTTTTCTGTTTTCACACAATTTTAGTAACTGTTACAAATACAACTGTTTTACCCAACATACGGCTCAGACTATTTAACAGTAGTAAATATATTTTTCTTAAAAGAATTAATGTAGTTAATATAGAAGTATAACGTAAACGTTACGCAGACTAACGGAGTTTTAAATCAAATGCTATTGAAGTCACAGATGTCAATCTTCACTGGAATCCATAATATTCATTAGTTATCACGAACACTGCAGTTCTAATTTTTCACATCCACGATAAGATATGTACAAACAAATAGGCCTACAATATTACAATGTTAAAAACCACGATTCCCACAACAATCCCTGCAACACCTCCTTCACTTAAACTTCTGCTCCCGGATCTGCTAGTGCTATAATAGATGTTTAAATATGATGAGGTCGTAGTACTTGTGGTTGAGGTATGGGTTGTGTATGGGGTTTTATTTGGGATTGGGGTTGTGTCTTTTGTGGTTCTTGTTCCATAGAATCGAAGGTTCCATGAGTTTAATATTACTGAAAATGAAAATGCAAAGTTTTAGTGAACTGTTAACTGATATGGACATGCGTTTTGATACACATTTTAAATTTACGTGTAATGAAGTAATGGAATAGACTTTCCTATAACGAATTACATACTGACCACCACAAATGTAAAAGCTGGTGTATATATAGTGATATGAGTAAAATATTAGTTTTAAATTATAACTTCATTAATGTTATTAATAGTAAATATTAATACTAATATTTTCTATTGTTGCTGAATATTAGAATTTACCTTAGATATCCAAAACAGATTTTTTTTCTAGATTCCATGGGGCCTCCGTGGCCGAGTGGTTAGAGCATTGCGCTCAAAATCACAAGTCCTCTCACCTCTAGTCGACGTGGGTTCGATTCTCGCTTGCGCCGATATATGTGTGAAAGTTTGCCAGTTTACTTTCGGAAGGTCGGTGGTCTCTTCCCGGGTACATTGTATCTGGGTTCTCTCCTCCACCAACAAAAACTGGACGCCACCAGATAACTGAAAAATTGTTGAGTGTGGTGGAAAACAACAAACAAACAATCAATCAATCAATCCAGATTCCATAGACTGTTGGTATTTTTAACTAATACTCAGAAGACCGATAAGACCTGCCGACCTCTAGTTTAAATTTCGATAAATATCATCATAATATGGTTGGTATAATTAATTCATGTCGATCTGGAGAGACACTAAATTTTAAATCTTTTATGATAGTTTTATGAATGTAGGATACCTTTAACAGAATAAGGGTCATCTGATTCTGCGGTCAATGTCCACGTTCCATCTACACTCTCACCCCAGTAATGTACGGACGTATAGTACCACCGTTTTGACCCAGACCATGGATACTTAACAGAGTCTTGTGGTCTTGGAGTCATTAAATGTGACGTTGTCCCAGCAGGTGACTCCAAGTACAATTTCACAGCTCCCCTTTTTCTCGTGTAGGAAAACGAAATTTCAACCTCCACATGTTCCAAGTGAGATAATTTACAGTTTTCTCCAGTTGTTATCCTTTTGCTGCTTGTCACTTTGGATGAACTGTAACTATATTCTGTAGATCTGAACAAGAACATTGAAACAGGTAACTACGAATAGATGCTAAGAGACCTGTTTTGTAAGGTATTAAATAAGTTAATTACATGATTCCCTAAAACAGATCCAGATGATTTATTGCCATTCAAGGGCCCCGAGAGGCTTAGTTCAAATAGTAAAACATGTAAAATTACGCATAATATAGAAGTTTGTATATAAAATCATAGATAGCAACAGAACGTACCAAGAAGCGGTGCTTCAGGAACATTCAGTACATGTATATACACCATGTTAGTTACATTGTAACAATTTATTAATTTATGATATTCCTAGTACCAAACGTGCCATTTCAAGAAATATATACAGCAAGTGTTTTAGATGACGTTATTATGAATAATTTACACAACCAAGTTTAACGTGCATAGATATTGGGAATTAGACAGTGTACTCTATGATATATCAATCACAATTAAGGTAAATAAATTTGAAACAATTGCAGTAACACTCTTTTGTTCTCTTTATTTGTCAATAAGTGAATTTATCATTTTGTTGTAAATTAAAAAAATTACAACATTCTTCATTTAGAAATTTCAGAAATTCTTGCCTGTCTTCATTGAATCTTTTTACAAATAGTAAACAATTTCATTTTATTCACTAACATCATTTGAACTACAATGTTGACAAATTCTTAAAATGATGGAATTTTCGTATATCAATATATTTCCATAATTGGTACCATGAAATTCTAAACCTGGTAAATCTTTTTTTATAGTCAACAACGTTGATCAATGACAAAGGAATGTATATTTAGATTTAAGGTATGTCGTGAGTTTTGAAATTGTATTCTGATCTCTTTCCATGCTCCAGGATTTTTTTTTTAAAAAAGCAGATTAAAGAGGAGAATGGATTTCAGCTGATATCCTTTTTATACAAATGTTTTATCTCTGGAATATTATTCATGACGTTACTTACAAACTTTTCTACATTAACCGAGCTACAACTGTTCTTCGTTTTCAACTGAAACAACTCAACTTTATGACAAACGGGATGACTTCAGCTTCTCCATCTTCCCATACTTAGGTGGCAATATTTCATTATCACTTTCATATGTTGTTTTTTTCTGTCAACGGATTCGATATTCAAAGGATTCTGCGTATAATCAGTTTTTAAATCGAGGCAGACTACTGACAAATAAGCTGATGTTACAGGGGATTCAACAGTCTCGTTTAAAGTCAGCATTTCACAAATTATATGATCGTTATAACGATCTACTTTACTAATACAACTTGTCATTGGGTCATATGCTGTCGAACGCATTTCATACCAATTGTTAGACTACGGATCACTCCATTTTCCTAATAAAGGTAGGGTTCACGGCAGGTATGATCAGTCGACAGAGGATGTTTACTCCTCCTAATGACATGATTTCACCTCTAGTATATCCAGGGGTATGTGTTTACCCAACTTTTAATTTTGTATTCCTTATAGAGTTATGAGATTGGTTACTGTTCGGTACCATTTTACCATATATATATATATATACTCTAAACACATTCTTGAAATATTTCTACCATGCTACAAGTCTTCTTCAGTCGTCTTTATTTCATTGAAGAAGACTGATAATACGGTCGAAATATTTCAAGAAAGTGTTTAAAGTTGGTAATTTTTTATTAAGAAGAGGCCCAAAGGCCTAAATTGTCACTTGAGTATCAAAGCCCATACATAGGCCCGTCTCATCATTCCATTTAAGCCTCCTTCTGGAGTCTCTGTTTACAGCTTTATAATATTTCTAAACATGCATGCAATTGCTGTTCAATCACAATACGAGGGAAAATGAAGTTTGAATCAAATCAGCCAACATTTCTCTAACCAAGGTGCAATGAATTTCATAATTTTGGTAAAGGACTTCATCGGATACAATAACTGCATTTGGTTTTTCTTTCACATGTGTGGGAGTAGATCAAATATTTAAAACATTCGCTGATTTTTTCCAGTTTTTGCCCCAACCATTAGGTCCTTGGGGAGCTATGATCATAAATTTGATAACATACATTCCTTTTATCGTAAGAGATCTTGCCCCGCCCCTAGGGTACCAGTGGAGCAGCAGCCGTGAAATTTGAAATTTATGTCCCCCTTGTCCCAAAGATGCTTCATACAAAATTTGGGAGGAATTAGTATCGTACTTATCAAGAAGTTAAAAATATTCAATACGGGATAACGGAACTTCTATTTCGTCTCCGATTCCGTCATGGTTTTAATGTTTAGTATGATCAACGAGATCTCGTTTTCTGTGTTAACTTGGGTACCTTTTTCAGTAAATCAGCACACTACATGTATAAGATATAACGAGTTCAGGCACTAAGCGTTTCATTTTGTTTCAGTTTTTGTAGTTTATGTCCAAATCATGAGGGAGTTATGATCATAATTTCAGAATATATACAATATATTCACAATATATATTCCTCTTATCGAAAGAGATCTTGCCCCCCTCCCCCTAGGAGGACCTATTATATTGTCCCCACGGGATGGGTCCCTCTAGGAGTAAACATATCATGTTCAAAGATTACGTGGAAACCCATGATTTACTAGCTATTAAACTTGAGAGCGGATCCTAAGAACAACTTATACCTATATACATAAAATGTCGACGTTGTACAACGTATCTGTTCAGGGACAGACACCCAGGTTTTTGCTTTGTTCACCATTGCTTCTGCATCCATCAGTCCAAAGCCAAGGACTTGACTCACTAAATATTTAAAAAGTTTTTATAATTAATGAAATAGTTTTAAAGAATCATAAAAAGAAGAAATTTCAAGAAACTCATAAGATTTTCTCACCATAATATCCAGCACCATTTCGTTGCCAATATGAGTATCCGTCTCGAAGATAATCTCGCTTACTTGTCTCCACGATAAGATGTTGTACATCTCGCCAGGTTAAAGTTGGGCTATAGAAGATACTCCATAATTTTATGCATACAACATAGAGAAAGACAAAACAATTATTTTTTTCTTATAATTCAATCATTAATAATTTCGAAAGTATGCTTTTTAATGAAAGCATGTAAAAAGATAAAGAACGGTGTCCGTCTATGTGTTTTAAACAATGGAAAATAGATTCCAAACTAAAGTATAGAGATTAAAAAAAAAACCATTATTATGAGATGAAATTAAATCCGTATAACTTTAAACTTTGAATAGTATATCTGTTTAAAAGGAAACATCCTTTCTCATAAAATTGCACTATTTTTAAACCCTTCATGTAGAGAGCTGCAATTGGCAAAATCTGTATGTTGCATATGGTAATGCGCTGTTAGTTTAATAAACATTTCGATGAAGATATACTTTCAGGTCTAAATGAAAACAATACTTTTTACTTTGATTAATTTTTTCAGACGTGAGTTACATTACCATATTTTCTCATGATCAGATTTATTCATATTTCTATACATATAAGCATCAATTTGGGGTATCAGCGTGATTGTGGTAAGTTTTAAAGCAAAACTTTAATTTACTTATAAGTACTGATTATTGTCATTTTTTCCAGACAATGCATACGTAGAATGAGTTTCTGCAAACCTGACATAAAGTAACTAATGTAGAAGAGTTGGTTAATGGAAATATATCGATATTCAGGTACGTGATTTACAAACGATGAGATGAATATAATAGTATGTGCATATATGGTTATCAAGTAACTCTTGATCTCATAAACCATGATTACTGTAGACCACAGTCAAATCATTTATTTTCTAAAGGTCTACTTTCATGGATTACAGCGATTTGACAATAGCGTTGCGATATCTACTTATGGTTTATGTACATTGAGACATTGCACATGCATAAATAATGTAAAGGTTTTTCTTTTATAACTCGTAGGAAATGAATATCAACGAAACCCACCACGAAATATAGTGAAATAAGTATTTTGCAATACTTTGTTGCAAATGATTTTTCATACTTTGCTTGCAGTGCGAGAGCTATTATTCCCGCAGCTTGTGGAGCAGAAAAAGATGTTCCTTGTAATCCACCAACACAGGACGATCGAATAGAGGTTGATGCCTAAAATTCAAATCACAGAAAATATCCCATATAATCGTTTTGTACATCTCCATATGAGCGAAAAATTCTCAAGCGGGACGTAAAACAACATACAATCAATCAATCAATCGTTTTGTATTATCTTTCTACATGTAACATTTGTTTAGTCCTGACAAAGGGCACACACACACACACACACACACACACACACACACACACACATATATATATATATACAAGCACACTCAAACACACAACACACCCACACATACACACATACACACAAATTAAAATAGTCTAGCCTGTGGCGTAATAACTATATTACATTTGCATGTTTAAAAAGAAATTTACTGCCTGTGACGTTATAGTTACAGTTGTTGAGGCACCGTTTGGATTTAGGGTAATATGTTACAGGCCTATAATACTGATAAATTTCTCGCATTAAATACAATATTGAAATTAAAAAACAAAATACAGTTGCTAAAAGTTGCTTGTTAAAATAGTTGACAAACTTTAAAATAGATTAAGATTTTCTTTCGACTTTCTGTTTTCCTTGACCCTTTCCCCCATCATTTGATTTCTATATTGATTATTCTGCAGTAGGACATATTTGTTACATGGATTCCTGGTAGGGTATACGGACTCACATTCCCTGTCAAAGTTTATCTGATAAGAATATAAACTTTTACAGGGAATGTGAGTCCATATACCCTGCCAAGAATCCATGTAATATATATATATATATATATATATATATATATATATATATATATCTGATGATTTGAAATGTAGTCTGTTGTGTAGAAAAGTGAAGGTAACGAACAGTGATCAATCTCATACCTTCTTCAATAATACCAAATTAAGAGTTGGGCAAACACGGACCCTGGATATATCAGGGGTGGGATCTGTGCTTAGAATAAGTAAGCATATTGACTAATTGATTGATATATCATGTATTGATTTTCGACGATTTTGCGATATTTCAGTCATATTTCGGCAGTATGTGATCAGCCATTTGAAACGTTACTTTGTTAAACACCACTCTACGCACAGGTACTCTGAAGTTGATATTAAAAAGATGCTGGAGTTTCTTATTTACAATACCTTTGTAGTCTTTCTTCATCAGGTCTTCCAACAGTTTGTTGGAATTCCCATGGACATGAATTATGATCCTCTATTAGGTAGCCTGTTTTTTATATTCTAACAAGGCGAAATTTGTTCAAAAGCTTCTTCATGACACAAAATGAATCTTTTACTATGGCCTTCAACTCAACATTTAGATATGTCGGCGTTTTATCTACTAACAATAACCATCTTCATTCATATGGCGATTCGATATATCCCAATCTTCCACATCTGCTGCATACTTGGATATTCTATTGAATATAGATGTCAACTTCCCATATTTGTATAGCGATATTCCACATCACCTGCATATGTTTATGCCTCTCAATTTATTCGACAGGTAATAGCTCGGTGTGCTCAAGGTCAGTTTTTTAAATAAAGCAGACTACTGAAAAAAATGTTAGTGTTACAGGGGTTTGAACAGGCTCGTTTAAAGTCAGCATTTCGCTTTTTTTATTTGGTCGTGATTACGATCTAATTTATCAATACAACCTGTCACTGGGTAAAATGATGTCTGATATGTTGCATACTAATTGTGATCGTTCTTTGCACACTGATTTTGACTACGCATTACAGTTTACCCGATCGAGATATTGAACTCACGGAGGGCGTGACCGGTCAATAGGAAATGCTTACTCATCCTAGGCATCTGATACCACCTCTGGTATGTCCAAGCGTCCGTATTTATTTCTACTGTATTCTTTATATGAATTATGGAATTGATCATTGTTCATTATCTTTATCTTTTCATACTAAAAAAAATCACGATGCCATCCATCAATTAATGAATTCCTCGCTTTCTCGTCATTCCATGGTTTCAAATTTGATGCATATGGTTTAGCTGGAGACGCTGTTTTTCAACAAAGTGAATGATCATTTCAATAATGAAGTACTACTATAAAATACGAGAAAATGGTCAGCCCTTTTGTTGCCACATTTCCAGACAAAATAAAAACCTACATTAAGAAATGTTGTTAACATTGCTTTAACTTGAATTGATATCATTTGTTTGACATTTTACCAGTGTTCTATATCTATTGCCAGAGTATGTTGCGGCAAATACTGGAGCACAGACTTCTGCATAATAGGCGGCTTTCCCACTGGAGTCTACACTGGTGATAGGAATTGTATAAATGCTGTTGACGTAACCATCTCCATTGCAGTTATCATTCAGTCCACCATTCCCTGCCGCCCATACAAAAATGGCACCTTTTTTATTTCTTCCCTGAAATATGAAAATAACCGAGATTGCAAAGCATACGTAAACTGAAAGGTCGTACTTGATATATCTTACAAATTATTTAGAATGTTCTACCTTCGTAACACCATCAATGAAAGCACTTTCAGTGACAGATCCCGGGCCCACGTATCCATACCCGTCCGGTGGACCCCAGCTATTGACGTAAATATCTACACCCGACAAATGATGATTTAAAGCTGATGCTTCAGTGACATCTGTAACTCCGTTGTTCCCTAATAATTTGATTCCTGTTCCGAGAAAAGGAAAATTAATTGATTTCAAATTGTTTTAATAAATGTTTAGTTGTATGTAACGACATATTTCTTTTTCTAACTTTTTCAAGTTTTAAAGTAACATTTATAAATACGAGTTCCGCACCGATTAGAGTTGAATTATGAGCGACACCCACGATACACTGATTATTGTTTGCTACCGCCGCCACCAATCCGGCTACCATTGTTCCATGACTAAAAGAGGAGAGAATTGGTAAAACTTGGATATTCTGACGCAATGAAACCGTAGTACATGTTAAAAGGGCATGGACACGCTTTGAGCTTAAAATTTTCAAATTTTCTTTTCCACTTTTAAAGTTTATAATACTTAACTAAGGTATTTTTAATGCTCAGCAAAAATTTGAATGTCAGTTGTCGAGTTACATGAAAGATACAGATCTCTCAATTATTTGTTATGTAAACCAGTATCGTGCCTTGCTTTTGTTTACATGTAGATTGCTTAATAGAAAATATTATCTTCATAAGAATATTAGACGTGACAAACACTAGATTGAAAAGGCTAAGATAACTAACAGTATTCAATCTCGTAATTCCCATAGAAAATACAAATCAGGGAGATGCGCAAACACGGACCCCTGGACATATTAGAGGTGGGATCAGTTGTCTAGGAGGAGTAATCATCCCCTGTCGACCTGTAGCACCCGAATTAAACCCTACATCCCGATTAGGTAAACGGAGCAATCCGTAGTCAAAATCAGTGTGCCAAAACGGCCTAACAATTGGCATGAAACACATCAGACAGCATTTGACTTAATGGAAAGTAGTACTGGCAAACTAGATCGTTATAACGACCAAGATATTTGCGAAATGCTGACTTTAGACGAGACTGAACAAACCCCTGTTTAATTGTATGTACATATCTATGTTTGATTGTGTTCAGAATTAACTAATAAATTGAAAAATCAGCTTTAAACGAAACGTTTACTGGTATGTTTAACCTATGTAAGCAAAAACATTAAACTAGCCTTGTTTACACAACAAAAAGGTGTGGGCTCTGTATCTCTCTTGTAATCCGACAATTGACATTCAATTTTGCTGATCATTTGAAGTAAGTTAGTTAAGCATTGTAAGCATTAAAAATGAAAAAATAAAATTTGGAAAATTTCAGTTCGAGTCGTGGTCATGCTCCTTTAAAGCTGACATGAATTAATAAATATTGTAAAATTATCAGAGTCCGCCATATTTTTCTTCTTATCCGCCATATTCGATGAATTTTCTATTGTTATATGCACCAGAATTTTTCTGGTATATAAGGGATCAAAATTTGCTACGCTTTACTTCACATCAGTGTTTCCGATTTAACTGTGCGGATAGTCTCGACAGGTAACACGTACATCTCCGATAGTCATGTATATGGTATCGAAAACAAGTGAAATCAAGTTTTACAACACAATTCTGTGCTCAAAAATTACAATAAAATATCGTGCATCAGTAAGTCATTGTAACAGTTTTGAATAAATATATTTAGAATACATGCATGTTCGTATACTTGCAGTAAAGATGTCAAAATTATATAATAAACGCGGAGAGATATTTTATCAATAATTTATTGATAGAATCGAATAAGCAAAGGACATAAAATTTTCACCATTCATTATTCACAATCACTTTAAGCAAAATGCAAATACGTGAATACTATTATAATTAGTGCACATGACATGTGCATTCGCCATGAAAACGCATCAAATGCGAACGACTATTTACAGGTACCTGGGTCTACTCGTAATATCTGTAAAAGGCCGCAGATGTACGTGCACACTGGTGGAAAATACCCTTAGTAGAAGTAAAATTCCTTTTATCATTATAATCCATGAACCAAAAACAGCAATTCCATTTTATAAGCACATTGTCACTCCTTTGTTCAGACTGAGACTCACTTAGCCTGTGCTGATCAGGTATCTTCAATCAAGGAATGTATCAAAGTAGAATATTTACTGGTATCCTGTATTATGCACGCATACTAATACTCTCTGATTTATGATCCAAGTTTTCCAGATTTGGGATAGTCATTTAAGTACATAAATTAAACACACACACACACACACACACATATATATATATATATATATATATATATATATATATACACTATATATATAAACTATTCCATCTTTCTTTTGCAAGATTATAACTCAAAATCCTCATCTAAATATACATTATGTCCACAACGCTCAAAGTACTTGATTGTACATTTATGCAAGTTGGTACTGTGATTAGAAAAAAAAGTGATCGACGAAACATTCATATTCAATGTTTATGAATTCCTCACACAATATTCTAATTATCCCATTATATATATATATATATATTGGTATAATGGGTTGTATTTACAATTGTTATCATTGCATAAAAAGGGCATCTAGCAACACAGAATTTACGAAAAATGTAAAAATCTCAATTATATTTTGCATTTACCTCTATACAAAATTTAATGACGCAAAATGTGATAAACGTAATTCATTTTCATGTATTTTTTAGAAATAATAAATAATAAATACTATGTACACATTAAAAACCAAATGATCTATTACTCTGTAAGATAAACACTTGCAGATTTCATAACCATAAATTTCATGTTTCATGCTGTGCGCTGATTTCTACGTAAAATGTAATAATTTATCTTATATATCGTTAATTCCATAAAAAGAAGGGTAATTAAGTATTACTCTCATTAACTGATTATACAGATGTCTTTGATACATTTACGCAATAATTCAAAATTAATAATATCATAAATAAATGATATCTTCCATTACTTGCGTTTTTGCAAATTTGACGCTCAACAGTTCTTGCAAGTATCTATGAAACTTTGCGTTAAATCATTCTGCATTGAACTAGTTTTGCATTGTTTATCCTCCCCTCCCATTTGTAGTTTTTATTTGCATGGCAAGAAATTTTGAGAAGCCAATTTTCCATTTGAAAAACGACCAACGACGATACTTGCCTGGTTATCACAATTTGCGGTGTTAAACATGTGTACTAAGTGTATGATGTATAATTGCACACTTTAACAAGTTATCCCTCATTTACACAGGAAAGGAATTGTAAACTATTTCACAAAAGAAAATGAATAACGACCAAAGATTATTTTTAAGTGTGTAAACTTCATTAATGAATATATAAATATTTAGTAAAATCGCATATACACATTGCAAAACTATAGCATACGTTCTGTAATATGCTATAATAATTACGCACAGGTTTACGTGTAAATCAGAAATATTTTTATCTCGCACATAGTGAAAACAGGCATACAGCTGTATTTCTAAATTTCAATTTGGTGTATTTCACCGGATATTAGTATTCATAAATAAGTAAAATTCGTGTTGAGGTTTCTGATGTAATACAATGTCAAAATAATGCATAAGCGGGATCAGCACAAGCCAAGGGTATAAAATTTTATTTATTGATTAGTCGTCCAATGGTCATACTCACAAGCCTTGAAAAACTGTAATAATTTACACTTCGGATTTATATACCGTGGTACTGATTTAGATATCAATAAAACGTACTTTTACTTCAACACGGTATTGACATTGTGTAAATGTTAGTAAATATTATATCAGAAACGTATACAGGAGGGTTGGGAAAAGGCCTGGTCTCCCCCGTTTTATTTATTTATTTACCTTTTCCGTTATTTTAACTCCCCTTCCTACGATTTAGGATTTTTAAGTTTGGGCAGTAGTACCCCAAATTCATTTTTTTTCTTGTTTGTCGAAAATTCTAAAGCTGTTTTAAAACGTTTCTCTTCATATTAAAAAGGAATTGTAATAATTAAAATTTACTTCAATTTGATCATTAGAATTTCAGGGAAGTATTTTCGGTCCAAACCCAAATTGATATATTTTTTTAAATGTCTAATGAAGAACATTTTGGCTAAAAACGGCAAGAGTAAAATATGCTGTCTGAAAGAAATATGGCGGATAAAGAGAAAAATGTGTACGTATTTATTAATTCATGTCAGCTTTAAAGTTTCATAATTTTTAAATATTTCTCGGAAATATTTTTTCTATAGTTAGTATTGTTAATAATCTTAAAGCAATATAATTACAGGTTTACATACCTATCATTCACGGATATTGGTGTGGGGTCTACATCGGAATTATAGTAATCATAGCTGTTCAGAACATTCTACAAAACAAAATACCAATCTAATATACAGCTGTATAAATACGTATATTCTGCGTATCTCATAGCCTCTCAACAAAGGATATATCTCCAAAACGCGTTGTATGATTTCTTTGAATGGTAAAGTCTCGAAGATTTATACATATAATCATAGATCTCACAAGACGAGCGAAATATGTCTGAACGTACAACATTTTGTCGTAGGTCTGGGTGATTCAGTTGAACGCCACCATCAACAACCCCTATAACGACTCCAGTACCAGAACGACCCGTGGACCAAGCTTCTTGGATTTTCATTGATGGCTGGATTTGATTATTCTGCAAAAAATTTAATTATTGTGAACTCCTATACACGTCAATAACATGCAACATATAAAATCTATCAAAAAATCAATGACTTCTCTCCATATTTTTCACATTTACTATCTTATGCTACTTTTAAGATATTTTAAAGATACAGTAAATGCCACACGGAGTGGTGATATTTGTAAACACCATAATTATATCCAAGTTAAAGAAAGCCGTGCTTCTTTGTCGGACAACATGTGCTCCATCTCCGAATGTTCTGTCAAAAACTGTAAAAACGTGTGATATATTGATCACTAGGACTTCATTTACTGGACTAATTTTTTTCTGTACCAAAACTTAGGAAATTTTTACCTATAAATTTTCTAACGTAACGGAACGTAACTGAGTCTAACCAATGTGGAGTGAACTAAGGGATCACTCAATAAGAGAACATCGGTATACAGGTTTGAAATCAATAATGGTAGTGCTCAACTTCTCTGTAAACATTGCAATTTCTAGACCATTCTATTTTGTTCACGAGGGTGAAAATTCTAGAAAAAGGAATACCATCATACCAATATCTCAACTCTAAGTACCCCATTTCGTAAACAACGAAATTACTGAATCAAGACCCTGTGCACTGTATTTCCATATGCTTGCAACGACAACATTTATATTGGGAGGGTGACCGAGTGGTTAGAGCATCTCGCTCAAAATCACAAGGCCTCTCCCCTCTAGTCGGCTCGGGTTCGATTCTCGCTCGCGGCGATATATGTGAGAAAGTTTGCCAGTTTAATTTCGGAAGGTTGGTGGTTTCTTCCCCGGGTACATTGTATCTGGGTTCTCTCCTCCACCAATAAAAACTGGACGCCACCAGATAACTGAAAATTGTTGCGTGTGGCGGAAAACAATAATCAATTAATCAATCATATAAAGTGTGGGAAATCTGACTAATCCTTTAGAAAATAACTTGAATGTCATGATCTTTTTTCCCCCAAATACACAAAGAAGTGAACACAATCATGGACATCGTTTATACAAATGATCAAACATGTAATACGATGTCTCACTTCATTCACTTTTACCTTACGTCAATAGACGTATAATTTTTTCTAATTAAGAGCAGGCTATATTTTATTATCTAAATCAATACTTCAATAAAAATTCATTATCGATTTCATACTGTTGTTACATAATCTAATTAAACAAACGTTATGTTTTGCATTTATGCAATCCACAATGAATCTGTAATACGTTTAGTACCTTTAGTTCGTATATTATATATATGTGCCTGAATATGAGATGAAAATTAACTCATTTTAGGATGTGCTGGTTTTCAGAAAACAATATATTTGGTGAGGCCATAGTTCCATGTTTTCTATACTCTTTATTTTATATTCTTTATATGATCTGTGAGACTGATCACCGTTTGTTACCTTCATTTTTTTAGTTTTTAACATACGGATTTTTGAATGGTAACATTATAGAAATTTACAAGCAGAACACGACATTTCTTAGTTTTCATTTTTCTGTTAGTCTAACGGTTACCTTAACATGCTTATTCTGGATTTAGCGGATTTCCTTTTCCAATACTTTATTTGACTTTCAGTTTCCTATATACTGTGCATATCAATTTCAATAATCGGACCGGGTGATTCGAAGATTCTGCAGATATTCGTAACCGACACGTTGTTATGCATAAATGTGTTACATGTATTTCTGCTGTTCTTTGATAGCAGTCGTCGCTTTTTCAGTCTTTCATAAATAACAATTCATAACAACGACCCTTCCAGATTCATGTAAAAGATTACATTATCATTTTTACAAGAAATAGGGAAAAACCCTTTGATCTAAAACCATGTACTAATAGTAAACCGTGCTCTGAAGTGGTTCTTAGAATATTGCGTAACTTACAGAATACAAGTCACACTTACCAAGTTCCACATTGTATTCCATTCGGGATCGAGTGTTCTTGGATAATTCTTATGTAGATGTTGATATTCTACATTTGTGATCTACAGTAAATTCAGTGGGAAAATAATAAATTATATCCTTGTGCTTAACCTTCAACAATGATCAAAAACTTATTAAACATTGCAATCCGTTTCGAGAAACAAACCGTATCGTTAAACTTTTTTGCTATGTCTTCAATTTTCTCTTCCTCTTTTCCCGATTTGAACCTCCGTCTGGGGACTGGACAGTTGATGAGGTAGTATGTGCTGGTGACCTATATATATATATATATATATATATATATATATATATATATATATAACAGTTAACTATTGAAGATTTAAAATGAAACCGGTTGTGAAACCGGCTGAGTTAAGTTCTGATTTTTCTTTATACCACTTGTATGTTGATATATGCTTTTATTTTGGAATATATATATATATATATATATATATATATATATATACTTCAATCTTTATATTTTGCTAAAATTTATTTAACTAAAAAGGTAATAAATTTGAAATAAATATTTATCAATGGTCTTATAGTATGATGTTCTTCAACAGTATTCAGATCAAAATATCTATTAAAATCATAAACCGTAGTCTATTCATAGTGAAATTAATATATACATGTATCTCTATTTTCATAAAATTTTCAGATTTTTTTGTTGTTGTTGTAAACATCAAGAAAAAACTCACTTGTTTTAAAAACCTGCAACCTGCATGCCGACAAAATTCAATCACGTGATCTTTAGATTCAGATTTGATAGCATATTCTTTTGAGTCGATACTTTCCCAACTAAATGCAAATATTAGACATAAGAAAACACCCAAGTTGAACATTTCAGTGATTATTTCTACTGAGTTGAAACTGAAAGAACAGTGAATGAAATATTGCCAATTCAAGCATATATATGTGCATTGCTATCAACCAGGAAGAAATGATCTTCTTTGAAACAACACGTTCATGAACACCCCTGATTTATTTGTTGAAAAATCAATAACAGAAATTCTGCTAAACGGTATGTACGTCGAAAAAGCATTAATGACAGTCTCGAGTACGTGTACTCTATGAACTCGGACAATTAATCGACAAAGATACGCTGTGTGTGACTGTAAATTTTTTCATGCTACACATTTACATATGCTGCTGTTTCAGCCACAGTAAATGTTGATTAGTCTATAATTTTTCTGTAAACTACAACCTACAGAATTTACAAAGAACAAAGCCTTTTTAGTGGGGGGATCAAAGGGTCTAAATTTAAACAGATTGGCAAACTGTGAAACTGCTACACTGCAATTTCAACCAAACTGTTAAAAATATTTTAAGTCAAGACTATTGCTATCAATTGCGATAAACTAAAAACATCTACTGGTGTAATAAGAATATCCGAAATTTAATTTATGAATAAGTATGATGAGGTTGTGAATAAAGTAAATCCAAGACTTCTTGGAGGTACGTTAAACACGTAAGGCAAATTAAACGTTTAAATTGTTGAGTGATTACAATGTTAAACATGGATATACAATGCTGTGGAATCATTGCATTTCATGAGACTCAATTTTCATGGATTTTGTGGTTACCTCTATTCCAAGAATTTCAAGCCACAAAAAATACAAATGACTTCAGCCACGAAGTAGTGTCTCCAAATTTTACAGTTGCTGTTCAGGTGAACAGTCACAGTTCACACTGTCTACAATACTTTCATATTTGCTATTTGTCTTAATTCATCTTTTTCCATAGTCCTCTCCTGGAAAAGAAACTTGGAGGTTAGACAGTCAACACCATCAGTTTGTCCTACTTTATGTCCGAATCGAACGCAACTCGACAAAAAAGTACCAGAAAGTAGTATATAAAGCACTGATTGTGTCATGGATCGTTTAGCCAAATTAAATGTTTTTGGTCGAGCGAAAACATTGTAATGACCCGGTTTGAGTATCCATTGGAAGTATTATCACTTTCTAGGACTGTTACATGTATAATACACAGTGTATTTGTAAAATACTTACATACTGATGTATAATTCATATGTCATTTTGATGCAATACATGGTTGTTTGTTTGTTTGAAGTCCTGTCGAGAATTGCTCACTCATATTGAGACGTCACAAGTTGTAGGTGATGCAATACAATAACAATCTCTTCTTGTACATCACATACGAAATACAAATATTTTCTGAATCACATTCTATTCTATTTCATGTTTTACACACAGGTATTATTACCTTTCATTTCATACACAATTTCGTCAGTCATTTCTCGATTTTATACGATAATTTTTCATCCTGACAAGTAATTTAAAATTCTATATTTTTTCTCTCAGTTTCAAATAATTTCGCTCTTGATTTTAGCCAATTACGCCACACCTAAACATTTATACCTCCACTCAATCTTGGGTAAACTGCGTCCGGGTTACACATCCGGGGGTTTGGTTCTCTTATTCCTTGGAACGCCTCCTCAAGACAGACGAAAGACAATTTGTACAAATAAAAGTTGGTGTAAAGTCCCGGATCAGTAAACACAATTAATAACCATTAACTAAAATTTTGTTTAAAATGCAATTTTATAAGACAAAAAAATTCCGCAGTTAATTTAATAAGGTCTTATGTAAGAACTCAGCAAATCTTAATAACTAATGAGAAACTGGGTTAAAGAGTCAGAGATGAAGCAGACATTACGTAGCGCTAACACACCCATAACAAAAAAAGTACTCTGAAATTTACATAAAAAAATATGCCAAATTTCCTCTCTGACAATATCGTCGTAGTTTTTGGTGATCAGAACTTTCAATAGTTCGTTGGAATTCCCATGGGCACCAATAGTGCTCATTTGTTAGCTAGCCTGTTTTGATATTCTTATGAAGCAGAATTTATTCTAAAGCTTCTACATGAGAAGAAAAAAAATCGTTTGCTATGGCCTTGAACTCGACATTTAGATATATCGACGACATTCTACCGATTAACAACAATCATTGTCATTCATATCTCGATTCGATATATCCCAGTGAACTCGAAATAAAAACTCCACAGTCTTCCACATTTGTTTCCTACTTAGTCTGTTGAACATGGATGTTAACGACAAACCAACAACTGATCTTTAAGACAAACTGGATGATTAAGGTTTTCCATCGTTAATCTCCCAAATATATGTAGCAACATCTCATTATCGCCTCCATATGGTGTTTATGTCTCTCAACTATTCCATACGCAATACCTTGTTCTGCGTATGATCAGTTTTTTAATCGAGGCAGACTACTGACAAAAAAGTTGATGTGTCATGAGTTTCAACACTCTCGTAGGCATTTCGCAAATTCTATGGTCAATAAAACGATCTACTTTGCCAACACAAACTGTCAGTGGGTCAGATGTTGTCTGACATGTTTCATACGAATTGTTAGACCGATCTTTACACAATGATTTTGACTATTGAAAACTCCGTGTACCTGATCAAGACATAGGGCTAACGGCGGGCATAACCGGTGAACAGGGGATGCTTTTTTTCTTAGACACTCAATCCCACCTACATCCGTGTTTATGTAACACTTAATTTTGTATTCCATATAGGAGTTGAGAGATTGGTCACTGTACGCTGTTTTTACCTTTTCATGTTGATTGATTGATTGATTATTTATTGCTTTCCGCCACACTCAACAATTGTTCAGTTATCTGGTGGCGTCCAGTTTTTGTTAGTGGAGGAGAGAACCCAAATACAATGTACCTGGGAAGAGAACACCGACCTTCCGCAAGTAAACTGGCAAACTTGCTCACATAACGACGCGGCCGAGGCTACGTATTTATTAATTTCAATTGTTGCGTATAGTGTAATAGAAGATGTTAAATTCTGTATTCTTTATAGGATTACTGATCTTTTCAAGAAAATAATGTTATAAATTTATAAACAAAACAAAGACAAAGATAATTTTTAACATAAAAGTGGTATAACAGGTGCAAGCGAACCGAAAACTTTTACATTAGTATAAACAAGTTTACACGATACATAATTATATAGTATGCACCTGATAAATGGTACTAAAGAATTAGTTTACTCACAGAGAGTTGGTACGAACGGAAGGAGCCTCTCGGCACACTGCCGAGTTGTATGTAGATCTAGACTACATGAACATTTTGCGATATATTCGGCACGATATATTTGTATATACACACAACATTTGCAGTTGAGAGTAGTATGTATTGTATTTTAGTCATTAAGTTTAGTTATTGATTTTATCAGAGAAAAAGCGTACTTTAGAAACATAATTCGGAATAAGTAATGCTCAAAACTTCCTAGAAGTACATGTATATATAGAGAATAACATGGCGTGACCTTTCACCCCAAAATAAAATCAAGCAGCTCAGTATACTACATGTATTTATCTTGGTGAAGCATGAAAATTTGATGAGGTCCAAATATTGACTTAAAATGGAGCAATTAAAGATACCGTATCCGGTTTTAGCATCAATCTGATTCAGATCGGTGTAAAATAACAGGGCCGCAGTCCCTTTCTATATTTCAATGTATATAATCCATACCCACGAAATCATATCCGCAACGAAACTGTAAAATATCTTTTTTCTTACATTCTGTAAACGTAAAAGACATGGGCCAATCTCTGATTTACAGAATATGTTTTATGAGAGAGAGAGAGAGAGAGAGAGAGAGAGAGAGAGAGAGAGAGAGAATAAATCAAATATCTATTTTGATTGGATAAAATGTCCCATACATTCTATACTGTCAATTTTTTAACCATTTTTATACATGTGTTTGAAGGTCTCATAATTGTTTGCCAAGTGTGATATCGCGACTTATATATTTCATTGTCTTTTCTGTACAGTTATATGTAGTAGTTCAACCAGAGACAAAGAGTATTTTTAATGTTTTTGTTCGAATTCAGAAATCCTAGTAAAAAATCTTTTTGAAATAGATAACTTTAGATTTGTGTTTTTTTCAAAATATGTTTCCAAATATGAACTTTCTCAAAAGATTTAGACCTCAAGAGTATAGTGATGAATGGATCTCTGCATAAGATAAGGATCATCAGTATTGAATTTTGATTTTCTATACATGGCAGGGCCATATTTGATAGTTTCTGGTTTTAGTCTTTCATATAAAACATAAACGGTACCAATTTTGATGCACCAGATACGCTATTCGACAAATGTCTGTTCAGTGATGCTCAAGTGAAAAATTTTGAAAATCCGAACTAAGAACAAACTTGGAAGAGCTGCAAGAACAAAACAACTACCAAATAGTGGAGCCAAATCCGACAAAGGATCAAAGCTATGTGTGAGGGCGATAACTTAATTTTGATATTTCAGAGTTTAGAATCCAAATCCACAAAATTACACCCCAAACAAAACTTTAAAATCTTGGCAATCGTTAAAAAATGGCCCCAACAAATTTGAATGATTCTATAGTGATATCTCCCTATAAATATTTCAATTACCAACAGTGTGATCACAGTTCAAAAATTAGTGTTTAATGATCTCAAAATAAATACATGGTCATTTTTTCTTATATCTGCAAAATATAAATGCAAGAGACATTATTTCTTGAAATGAGCATCTGGTGCATCAAAATTGGTACTGTATATGTATTATATTTTAACGTAGAAGAAAACAATCATATATATATATATATATATATATATATATATATATATATATATATATATATCGTATTTCTCTCCTTATAAACCAACCAATAGCACGCGACACAGTCCGTTTATATTGACCATGAACGATCATGAATTCTAGGCTAACACCGAGAGAGGATTATAACATCAGTTCAATCTCCAGTAAATTTAAAAATTAAAACAATAGAAAAGTTCAATTCTTAAATCAACATTTTCTTTGAAAGTAATTGTAGAAAACCGTTTCTTTCAAATGTTAGATTTAATATAATAGAACACATAGAAACAAAAGTCCATTTTGAATAAAATCTAATGATATGCTACCGTTTTCTTCCTGAAATGAAATCGATATCCAGCGACCTTTGTAAGATAAGCTCGACAGTTCATAAATTTTCCCTTACATCACGAGGAAACTCTAATGTTTGATAAGGTAACAAGTGCATTTTAGGTGCGTGCTTTCTGGCAAAGAAATGCATGTGTAATCATTCCATGTCACTACATATCGCATGTAGTGCTGAATTAGAATGAAATAAATACTTGATTATTGGCATATCGTGAGTGAAAACCGATACAAAGGACATTTTCTTGAAATAAAAATTCTACAAGTTTTAAAATATTCCCACATTTTATATCCATGTAAAGAATATAGAAATTCAATTACATATACCGAAAAATATTCTTCTTAATCATAGATTAGAAATCATTGAACAGTGATAAAATGGATTGGGAACATAGATATGATCTCTTCATTCTAAAAAAGTGACAATATGTATTCCAGTATTTTCTATTTCACTTATTTTTCATTCTGCTTAACAGAAAATTAGTTTATTTCAATCTTGACTCGCTGAGAACAAGCAGACGTATTTTTATAGCTCCCTGAAAAATAAAAAACAAAACAAAACAAAAAAACACGAGAACCATGCCTATATTCTCTCCGTTCACAAACATAAATGAACGCAATTTGTTTTCATTATTACTATCGTAGTTGTAGGTCATAGCCGTGGTTGTGTGCTTAAGAAAGACCGCAACTTAATGAATATTAATCAAATGAGTATTTTTGTTTGAAAGAAAATTCACTCGGAGGTCATTGCGCAGCTCGTTGCGAAATAACCCGAAAAATTGCCAATTGGGAAAAACTGATACATTAACCAATCAAAAGTAACATTTTAAACGTTTGTTCGGTTTTATATGGAAAACGGCGATCTAAACAAATTAGGTTTCGACAAATTTCTTCCCAGTGAAAAGTTATTCAATCTCTTTTAGAAGGAAAAGACGTTTTTCTGTTCATCCGCATTGGTGGAGGTAAGTATTTCCCTCAATATTAGGTATGAAATGCCAGATATGATCATACGTCCTTTCATGAAGTATCATGACTTCAAAAATACCCGCCTGATCGTTGTAGACGAGGTGCACCCTTGTAAACTGGTAAGACGGATAAATCATTGATTATAAACTACAGTTTATTTCGTACCAGTACATAGTTGCATATGCATAGGAACCAAAGAGCGCCCACATACACTAAATTGAGTCCATCAATAGGGTTCTTCTCTTGATAACAAAGCTACTTATGAATCAAATCAATCGAGCAAAAATGTGGCCTGCAATGAGTACAAGCTCAGAGTTGCACACTCATCCACACACGAACAGTACTGTTACTATATTCCCTCTCGCAACGAGTTGTGAGGGGATGATTAAAGTTAGTAGCAATAATGAAAACAAATGGTGTTGATTTATGTTTGTATGACTTTCTAATTTCTACATTTATAGTGTTTATTTACTTATAGGGTGAAGGATCCAAAGTGGAGGGACCGTTTCCAGAATGGTTTGGAAATATTGGAGAAAATCCCTTCATTAATAGCATGTCCATTTTCAAAATTCTCCATTTTGTTGCGAGTCCTGATAGATCAAACATTCAATTCTATGCAGTGAAAATAAAGTATAATGGAACAGTGAACGAGACATTTGAATAGCTGATGGACATGTTAAGAACACATTGCGAGAAGTGTTTTATAGATGTTATATTCATTTCTAGCATCAAACAATGTGCTAACATTTATTCAACATTTTATATGGAACTGTCCGATACCATGGATATAATATACGTTTCATTCGTATACTTCGGAAGAGAGATAATAGAAGAAATATGGACATGGGTCGGGAATGTGGACGTTTTAGTATTCTGATAACATCTAATGTAGCTGGCATAAGGGTAAACCATAAAGAAGTTAACCATATCATTCATGATGGTCTATCAAAAGACGTGAACGGTTTCATCCAACAACTGGGACGTGAAGGCAGAAATGGCTGTCGATCAGATGATCTACTTGTATCCAGCAGTAGACGTGTAAAGAAAACTGACAAAGATTTTATGTGCTAATGTAAATAACTGCGGTTTATGCCGATGTGCGAAATTGTTTGAAGCGTATGGTTCCTTATCAGATTCTGATATTATAAAGTACTGGGTGTTGCGATATTTGCGCCTTAAAATTCAGTTGTGACAACAATAGAAGAGATAATGCTGGCGAACATGCACACAAATACTTTTTGAACAATGGACATGAAAACAAAGATTCCAAGATTCCATGGACAGCTGTTTTTCAGATAATATTGAAGATAATAACTTATAAGCACTTTCAAATCCTTTAAGTTAAACATGTTAATATTCAAGAATTTGAACTATAAATGAATGCGAGCAGGAGATGTTTACTCTGTCCGGACATCTGATGTCACTCCTAGGGGTGGGGTGTGTGGAGTCCTAAGTGATCCTCTTGGAAGAATGCATGTTACAGCACTTGCACCATCCTTGAACATGGGATTTTTCTTATTAGTTTTATGATATCATTTCACAATTTTACAGATGGTTGCACCACTGTATGTTTGTTTGATAATGTAAGTTCCCATACTTATATTCCATCGTAGCGAATCTTGGAGACTACTAAAGTTGTTTCATAAAGGTATGTGATGCTTTCAGTGCCACATGTGATTCAAATTAAATATTTGTTACAAATACAAGAATTCATGTTTTGTTTATTTACTATACAAATTTTGTGAAAATCAATGTTCGTGTTTGTATAATATCAAAATACTAGTTCTGCAATTTTAAAGTTGTATTATCAATCGAGAATTTTTCACTCAAGTGGAGACATCACAATTGTCGGTGAAGGGCTGCAAAATTTAGGCCTATGTTCGGCGCTTACAGCCTTATATCAAATTAATTGATTATATATTGTTTAACGTCCCGCTCGAGAATATTTCACTCATATGGAGACGTCACCATTGCCGCTGAAGGGCTGCAAAATTTAGGCCTATGCTCGGCGCTTAAGGCCTTTGAGCAGGGATGGATCTTTATCGTAACACACCTGTTGTGACTCGGGGCCTCGGTTTTGCGATCAAATCCGAAGAATTGCACCATGCATTTAATTGTCTCTTACGACAAGCAAGGGGTACTGAGGAGCTATTGTAACCCGGATCCACAGTTTTGCGTGCACCATTCACAAAGCGTTCACCGTGCGCTCCCGGTTTGTTTAGTGATCAGTCTCTTTAATTTGCAGATTCGTACGTAATTCCATCGTGGGAAGCCCACGTCGGTCGCACTTAGTGTCGGAACTCCGGAGTGAAAAGAATGATTTTTATAACGAGCACAAAATAAAAAAAAAATGAAATGCCCAGGAGTGGAAAGAAACTTTCATATTACATTTGAAAATTTAAAAATCATACCTGTAATTCTTACGTAAATTCAATTTTATTACTGATGGGTTACAACTTTGACAAAATAATTTTTAAAAAGACAAAGAGTTATATTTTTTTCCAATCGGAAATACAAAATGTATAGTTCTTTTTCTCTTTTTAAAATCGCTATACCGAATTAAATATTCGTATGATTTCGTTGCAGTCGTGTTGAAAAGACTACATTTGTATGAACTAAGTGTACACTTGTTTCAACTTAAATAATTCTCCATAGAATCTTAATTATGAATGTAAATTTCGTCACCGTCATGAAAACAACCAGTCGATTTGAAACATAAATTCTCTCAAAAATTACTTTCATTAAAGTGAGAATATGCCTAGCTTACTGAGTGTGAATATCGATCCTTTATTATGTTATTAGCGTAAAAATTTCATAGAATAGTAAAAACATGCTATATATCGTTTCAGAACATCATGTGCATTTGATTAAAAAAATGTGCCGATAATGTCAAACTGATTTGATAAATATACTCAGCTCTTACAGCATTTGAGCAGGGACGTCACCTGCTGTGACACGGGGCCTCAGTTTTTGGGGTATTATCCGTAGTACCGCCCCATTTAGTTGCCTCTTGCGGCAGGCAAAGGTTACTGAGCACCTATTTTACCTGGATCCCCCACGGGGCTGTCTATTGAATTTGCCAATATTCCTAAATTCTGCTATGCAAATAGACAGAAAAATGTTAATACATAGTAATTATTATGTTGCAAATTAAGACAAAATTTGTAATAACAAGTACATGTATAAATTGATTGTTTGTTTTCCGTCCCGTGGAGAATTTTTCACTCATATTGAGACGTCACCAGCTGTAGGTGAAGTACCACAAATTTAGATCTATGCTTAGCGCTCAGGGACGACGCAGTGAGGGTTCGTTAACGTGTAAACGCCTACCGTGACACGGGACCTCCGTTTTTAAGGTCATATCCGAAAGACCCGTGATTCTCACTTCTAAATGCGGAGCGTTTGGCGAAGGAGCAATCACTGCCTATTTTTATGTCTTGGGTTTGACGCGTACATGTATTTATAATCTATGTCTACTCTAATGACGTTTAGAAATGAGAAATGATGCGTCTTTCGAATATGGTCTTAAAACGGAGGTCCCGTGTCGCGACAGCATTGACACGATCAATAACCCTCACTGCTACGACCCTGAGCGTTAAGCATAGGTTTAGATATGTGTTACTTCACCAAAATGATGCCGTAAGCGCCGAACACAGAACTACATTTTGCAGCCTTTCACCCGCAATGGCGGGTGTGTCCGGTTGACGGGATGCTTACTCCTCCTAGGCATCTCATCCCACCTCAAATATGTCCAGGAGTCTGTGTTTGCGCATCTCTCTGATTTGTATTTTCTATGGGAATTACGAGATTGAATACTGTTCGTTATCTTAGCCTTTTCACGTCTTCATATGAGTGATAAAATTTAAACAATATACAACGAACCATCAGTTATGATATATCTGACCCATGAGGCCACAATGCTCTTCATTACATAGTGTTATAACAACAGATACTAAAATGGGGTATGGGGGACTCGAATTATAGGGGACTGTACTCAATGACCTAATAAACTATCACTAAAATTTCCTCATTTAAGAAAATTAAAAGTACTGACTTCTATCTCCTGCAGAAAGAAATCATAACAAGATTTTTTTTAAACTATGGAAATCAAACAACAGTTACAGACTGTATTGATATTTTTGAACTTGTTACCTCTATTGTCTCATTCAGTCGTCTCGAAAGAAAAGCAAGAGGTACTGAGAATATATTCTAAACCTGATCCCCATAACTGAAGAAAATACATGCACATAATGACGCATATCATCTGATTGTCGAATAATGACAAAAACCCAGCCTTAAGAGTTATAAAGCGATGGCCACATGGATTTCTTGAAAACGACAGTCAAAAAAAAAATGTCCTGTGTTTTCTATTGCGAATTTTAATTGCTTTGGCAGCAATCATGTCAATAAGATTAATTTTAATTCACTATAATTTGGCATCCTTTGTATGAACTGACCAAGTCAACAATTAAGACGAAAATACAAATAATCCTGGTATATTCCATAATCAAAGAGAATTAAAAAGCTTAATATTGGTAGTCCTATCGGGACTGTCTTCATGTATCAGAGAAAACGTTTGGTTTTGGAAATCGTCTTGGCTTTCGAACACCACATGTGCTTAAGCATCAAGATACAAAACCCAATCACGACAATGGTAGCTAGTCCTGCGAAAGTGGTCAAGATCACCAATATGTATTTGGCATCTGTACTCAGCCAATCAGATGAAGACGATGATGTGGAGGATGAATCACTCTCTGAAAGTGAATAGTCATACTGATACATCTGTTTGTTTTAAGTATACCAAGAATCTTTTTAACAATTGTACATATACATGCATTTATAATCAACAAATGAGGTAAAAAAAATCAATCAATCTAATCATAAAGATATTTTTACCTATTATCTGTACAGTTAACACTTTCGGACCCACAAGATTCACTCCATCGTACACATATATATACAAGTCAAATCCTGGCTCTGTAACATTGACAATATCGGTCTCTGTGAGTATTGCTCCAGCTTTTTCATAAAAATAAAAAAAAGTCTATCATATCAATATTACAACGTGATCCCATGAAATCATATAATTTTGGATTGTACATGCACGAGAATTGTCCCAAAAACTTGTGAACAATGTTAATAAATTTCAATTATTGATTGATCATCCCGTTCGAAAATCTTTCACATGGAGACGTCACAATTACCGGTGTAGGGCTGCAAAATTTAGGCCTATGCTCGGCTCTTATGGCCTCTGAGCAGGGGGGATCTTTAACGTGCCACACCTGCTGTGATACGGGGCCTCGGCTTTTGCGGTCTCATCCGAAGGACCGCCCCATTTAGTCGCCTCTTACGACAAGCAAGGGGTACTGAGGATCTATTCTAACAACCCGAATCTCCACGGGGAAATAAATTTCGAAATACAAATCTAATCTAAAAAGATTTTACGTGGAAAAAAAAAACTTTTACTCATTCCAAACAAAAAATGTAAAATTTGAAATATATGATAACAGAAATAATGGAGATGTTACAGATATATAAGAGATACATATGCGTTGTTGGCGCACGTACAAAAGTAAGTTGGTATTTTCTTTGTACCACTCAATTAGATGAAAGCAAATAGTTTCATATTAAACATATCGCATTCGAATTGATATCATTGGGATCAGTGATGTTTCCCACGTGTTATGCTGGTTTTACAACCCCCAGGGCGTCATAAACGGCAGAGAAATGGCGTCAATTTATAGTTACTTGTAATGGAATTTACACACTATGGAGACGTCACCGGCATTCTTAGCGCACCGATAAATCGTAAAATATTATGTAGATTATGGTTTGAACCCCCCCCCCCCACACACACTCAAACAAAACTGGAGATGGAAAGTACATCAGATTACCAGAATGTTAGCAAAATACTTAGTACTGAAATAGCACAAGAAATTTGGGGAGGGAATGGCATTAGATCCAAAGATGGAAAGACATAAAAAAAAAAAAAAAAAAAAAAAAAAAAAAAAACTATGACCGCGAAGTCATGAAGGCACAGAACATTTATGAATTAAGATAAAGTATGTGCGCCGACAGCTATGAATATATGTATTTCCTTTTTATCTCCTCCTATGTCATTATGAAAAGGGAGGTTATTATGAAACTTTGTAAAAAAAAAAAAAATAAAAAAAATAAAAAATAAAAATTAAAAAGAAATAATAAAGAAATTATGCTATTTGATAACAAGAGAAAATTAATATTTTTTCTAACATAAATTAGGAACATTAGCTACGACTTTTGGGGACAACCCTCGTATAGACTCTATATTCTTTCAAGAAGTATATTTTCTATAGTTAATGGTTCAAAATTCATTTAGCTGTTGTCGTAGCCTTACATGCAAATATTTGGAAGGGACAAGAGGATGGTAAACACGTCATGTTGTAGTACAGCTGGGCAGATTCTTTGTCTGTGGACGATACAGTGAAAATGGCTGTCCCTCTGATTGTGGTTGGTGAAACACTAACACCTTAAAAACGAATCATCCATCTACTCAAAAAGGTTTTTTTTCCCGAAAAGTTGTTATCGTGTACTGTATATGTCCATGGTATTATATAACAGCATTTGATACTCCCTTATTGAAATTTGTATTCGCTACATAAACACACGTCTCAGTATTGTATAGTATGATTTCTAATACATGGTAAGATGAAGTTTTATGAAAATTAGATTCTCCTACATTTAGAAATTATATCAGTATGGTTACATTCCAGATTCCCTTACTCGATGGAAGATTAGACAAAACGGGTGGTTCGTTCTTCACTATATAAACAACAAAAGTGCTGCTCGCTGTATCCTTGGTGTCTGTACAATCTATCTGCATCAAATACTCTCTAGCGGTATTGTAATCAAGGGTAGCTTGGGCTCGCAGATAAATTGCATAGGCTAAAATTGAACAGAAACTATTTATTTGTACTTCGGAGGAATCAACCAAATAACGCCAGTTCGATCACTATCAATCGAAAGAAAAATTCAGTTGTGCGATAAGAGTGATTAGCATTCGTAATAAAACTTATGAAATCATATCCTAGTTTGCACATTTACAACTTACTAGATCTTCCAACAGAATGATACAGATACAAGTCATTTGTAGTAGGACTGGTGCTGTTCAAGGAACAAGTGACTGTATCTCCTACTGTCGGATCAGTAACGGTCAAAACGTACAACTCCGTCTCAACAGCAAGATCCTCACTGATCTCAGTGGTGTTGGGAAGATTTTGAAAAACTGGGGGCTAAGAAAAATGCAATGCTTAAAGGTAGCGTCCGTGTGTATAACAATAATTAAGTTAACTGCAATAGAAAAGTCGATTTACCTGGTTTGTAACTGTTAATGTAAAGGTGGAGGTGACCGTGTTTCCACACAGGTCCGCCACAGAAAACGTAAACACAGCAGTCCCGATACTCAATGTATTCAAAGTGGTCAAGTTACCTAGAGAAACCAACGCACATGTTTCATCCAAATTCAAACCAGCATATGATATCACATCTGTATAATATTGTTATACAATTTTATTTAACCTGAGGCAGAGTCAAAGTTGAAGGATGTGGAGGCGGGGTTTATTGACGTCAGTGTATATGTAAGGGTGTCAGATGTGTCCGCGTCCGATGCTATGACGGTGATTAAAGTCGTACCCACCGCAGTGTCTTCGTTTACTGAAGATGTCGCGGGTAAAGACGAGAATACTGGAGTGTTTCCTAAAGCAGATAAAAGCATTATTATGACTAATAATTGGTGGATATTCATGGAAGATATTTATCTAGTGAAAAATGGAAGCCTCATACTTTTCTTTATTTATTTGGGGGGGGGGGGGGGGGGGGGGGGGTTATCATATGTAATCAATTCGTCCCTCATAATAACGATAATCAGCAAGATAGCTGATGTAATTAATAGATTACAATTTGCACTACTTAACACACAGAGAGAAACACACACACACACACACACACACACACACACACACACACACACACACACACACACATATATATATACGATTCTATGATATGAATATTCATGATAGATATGTATAAAACAATACTTGTTGAAAAGTACCTGGTGACAAAGTAGCTTGAATATTGAATTCAATATTAACTGTAGGATATGCCGAAAATACTGCAGTGTTTCCCACTACCTCTGTGGCTGAATCAGAGAAGATGACATTCTCGGTGGAAGTATCTGTGCCCGAATTAGTTTTACGGTAGGATGGTATAGTAATGGCTGAAGACTTGCTTCATTTAAAAGAGACAATATGTTTATATTGATGCGATCAATAAAATTACTATATCTAGCAGAAAGAAAATATTTTCTATGATATCTGGGATAATTTAAACATGGTAACTTACAATCCGATATAGTCTCCCGCGTTTACAGATATTTGTTGTGACGCCGGAACCTGACCATTGTATAAAGAGTTGAAATGTGTGGCTGTAATTTAAGATTATATATCAATTTTCATATTTCTTAACATTAGTTCAGAGGACAAAAATTAGAATCATCAATAAAAGCTACATTGTACAAATATTTAATACATGAAAATGAAATGAACTTATATTGTGGATACGTACAGTCAATTTCAAAAGTGTTTTGTCCAATCAGAGTCCAGTTGCTGTCGACCAGTCGCCATACTTGGGCGGACAATGTACCATTGGTAGTTGTTATATATACCTCCCATGCAGACACGAAACCACAACAGTTAATCTGGTAATCATTGTCAGCAGAATTCAAAATAATAGTTCTTCCTTAAAGTATAAAATCACCGACATGAAATGGTGCTGAGGGGGTGGAGGATGATAAAGATTGTGACAATGATAAGGATAATAATGATCGCCATCATTTGATTTACTAAGGGAATACTGAAGTTCGCAATTTAAAGCAAGCAGAGTCTTTATCTTTACCAAGTGTCCGGAGTCAGTGGAAAAAGTCACGGGTCTTTCCGGTGATACCTTAAAAAACGACTGCCCGCATCATGCTATGTGTCAACGCGATAGAGAACTGTTTGCCACGGCCTTGAACGCAATACATAGATCAAACTTCGTGTCGTGGCACTTCAACTACCACTGGTGTCTCAGACGTCCCAGTCAAGAATAGGACGTAAAAGAGCAAGACACTTGCAAAGCGTCATTGTTTGTCTCTACTTCTGACGCACTGATATTTAATTGGGAAAATTCATCACTGTAGGCTTTAGATATATATGTATTTCCACTAATACTATATAAAAAAATGACCAACATAATTCGAAAAACAGAATCAAAATATTCGACATGCTATAAAGAAACAATAACCTACTTACTTGTTGTTAATATAATGATTTATTAGCCCAATATACCTACATATTAGCCGCCCGCGTGGCGCAGTGGTTAGAGCGTCGGGCTCAAAGATCTGATGATCCTTGAGTCGGGGGTTCGAATCCCACTGTGGGACGTGGGTGCCGGTCTTTCGGATGAGACCGTATAAACCGAGGTCCCGTGTCGCAGTAGGTGTGACACGATAAAGATCCCTCCCTGCTCAAAGGCCCTGAGTGCCGAGCATAGGCCTAAATTTGCAGCCCTGTCACCGGTAATGGTGACAGCCGCCGGATAGCTGAAAAATTGCTCAGGCGGCTATAAACAAACAAACAAACAAACCTACATATTATATTGACCGAGGTGAAACATACTAGATTGACAAATCCCTACATCAACCTCAATAAAATTCTAAAGATTGTTCGAAATGAACACGTAATGCAAGGGAGATCAGTACCTGATTCTATGTCATATCTATTCGTTGTAGGTATGGTACCTGTGGTTTGACTCGCTGAACAGGCTGCTCCATCTACAACAAAAAGTATTCATTAATCCACTCATTTTTACTCCATTTACTACATACAATATATAACTCTTATACATGCATGCTGTATCGTTTATGATAGTAATGGAGAAATCGTTGAAAACTTTTTGATATTTTGCCCATTATGCCAGGGCTCCAAAAAATTGATGGCCCGAGGGCCCGGGGCCAGTAAATTATGGATATGGGCTAGAGTTTTGTAAAGAGCACGTGGCCATGGGGATAGCTATTCAGTTTCTAATTTCTAAACGATCGGGCTAGTAAATATTAGATATGTGTGCGTCCAGGTTTTTATCGTATGCAAAATAATTTCTTGATTTCATTTTTGTTAAGTCGTACTATGAAGTAAAACAATCATGTTGATAAATTCCCAAATGTTTCTGAGAACAAGTTGTTTTAAGCTGAGGATACAATAGGCAATCCTCGGATGATTCCTCTAGGCCTCACACAAAGGTACGAACCAAGAAGGAGTTCCGAGTTAGTATATCTGCGTCTTCAGCTACAAGTTTCTTACATGTAGAATGATCTTTCTAATTTGCGATGCTTTCATAATCTGGTGACATTATACCTTCACAAATGACAAAGAAGGTGAGGGCTAATTGAAAGACATGGATAAGAATGATAATATTACGGCTTTTTTAAACCACTATTTGATGAACAAGATAAAGGCCCGGTATTTTTATATGGAATTAAGGTCAGTCGTCGTTATATCCACTGGACCGAAGGGACAGTAAAAGTTATCAATTGACCAGTAAAATTATGAGTTGATAGCCCAAGTGACCAGTGAATAGAAATAATTATTTCTAACCCTGTATGCTCTAGACCCCTCCATTTAGAATTTACTGTTATATAGTCCATATGGAAAATCCTTTGAAATCTTTTCAACAAGCACAAGGCTATGACTTGCCAAATCTATGCAAGTGTTAATCTTTGTTTAAACAACAACCTTAACCCCAGCGGTGGTCTACATCACAATTCACAGTTGTACATAGAAGTCTTTAAATTACTCAAGAATCGCATGGAAGTGGTCCCGTGGGGATCCGGGCTAGACTAGGTCCTCAGTACCCCTTACTTGTCGTAAAAGGCTACTAAATGGGGTGGTCTTTCGGACGAGACCGTAAAGAGCGAGGTCCCGTGTCACAGCAGGTGTGGCACGAAAAAGATCCCTCCCTGTTCGAAGGACGTAAATGCCGAGCATAGGCCTAAATTTGCAGCCCTTCACCGGCAATGGTGACGTCTCCATATGAGTGAAAGATTCTCGAGCGGAACGTTAAACAATACACAAACAAACAAACAAGGAAGTGTCATGGAAACTTTATCATATAGAGTAAATCGATATTTGCTAAAAGCCTGATACCTTTGATTTTACTAGATTGATTTAATTCATGACGTGTACATTTGGTTGTTGTGTGTTTGTTTCACGTTCCGTGAAGAATTTTGTCACTGATATTGAGATTTCAGCAGTTGTACGTGAAGTACCACCAATTTAGACCTATGTCTAACTCTCAGAGCCGTAGCAGTGAGGGTTCCTTAACGTGCCAACGCCTGCATGGGACGTCTGTTTTCATTTTCACTTCTACATAGCCGGTGCAAAGACGAAAAGTGATCCCGTAGAATATTGACCGAAGGTCTTTTTTCTACGTAGAAATTTGACCCCCTGGTCAATATTCTAAGAAACATGACCCACTTTTATGTAGAAATTATGGCCTTGAGATCGTTTGTTTCCGTGTAGATTGTAGAAAATGACCCCGTAGAATAATAACCCTATGTCATTTTTTGATACAAAAATAAAAAATGGTTTTGGTAGGGATATTCTTGTTAGGCAAATACATAGGGGTAAAATCACGCAGCCTTATGATATGTTCATTTCTAAAAGCTTTGAAGTATATATAACAAAATTGAAAGGTTACACTATACCTTACATCAAAGCATCTTGTATTTTTGTGGATAAAACATCTTGTATTTTTGTGGATAAAACATCTTGTATTTTTGATGCAAGGTATAGTATAACCTTTTAATTTTGTTATTTATACTTTAAAACTTTAGAAATGAACATTTCATATCATAAGGCTGTGTGATTTTACCCCTGTGCATTTGCATAACAAGAATATTTGTACCAAAACCAGTTTTTGTATCAAAAAATGACACAGGGTCATTATTCTACGAGGTCATTTTTTTTTACAATCCACACGGGGAAAAATGATTCCAAGGCCATAATTTCTACAAAAAAGTGAGTCATTTTTCTACTTAGAATATTGACTAGGGGGTCAAATTTCTATGTTGAAAAATGACCCCCCGGCAATATTCTACGGGGGTCACTTTTCGTTGTTATAGCGGTCGCGAAAACTCAGTGATTAGAGCGTATGTTTCGTAATTGATAGGTCTTGAGTCCGAGCCCCGCTTGTCCCACGTTAAACTTGGGATGTAATGATTGTTCCTTCGCCAAACGCTCAGCATTTAAAAGCGAGACTCGTGGGTCTTTTGGATATAACCTTAAAAACGCGACAGACGTTAGCACGTTAAAGAACCCCCACTGCTACGACCCTGACCGCTAAGCATACGTCTAAATTTGATGATACTTCACCTAAAGCTGGTGATGTCTCAGTATGAATGAAAAATTCTCGACGGGACGTAAAACAATCAATCAATCACTTCTTAGAATCTAAATGTCGAGCGTTTGGCGAAGAAGCAATCACTCTATTTTATTTTTTTGCGTGTTCAATTGACGCGTTCAAATATTATTTTATACAACGTAAGATGAACTGTATGATGCATGTACCGTATATCATTCTGTGTATATTTTCTTTTTCTCGGTATGGGTACATTGTATCTGGGTTCTCCCTTCCACCAATAAAAAACTGGACGCCACCAGATAACTGAAATATTGTTGAGTGTGGCGGAAAACAACAGTCAATCAATCAAATCAATCAATCTCGGTATCGGAAGCGTAAAGCCTTCTCATACCTTCCCCGTCAGAATCAGTAACCCCTGTTTTAAGTGACAATTTGGGTTCAAAATTTTTCATTGAAATGTATAAAAATTTTATTTGAAATCCTTTTTTTTGGGGGGGGGGGGGGCAAAAGGGTACAATTTGTTAAATCCCATGTCAAATATACCCAGTATATGATCCATTGGACAATGTCGAGACCAATAAGATGTTTAAAATTTTACACAGGAAAATATAACTGCACATGCTGTACGACCCACGAATCTCTTCATACTAAATACTGTAACTTTACAGTTGAAATTATTCCGATATTTTAAATCGTTGCGCAGCACAGCAGTCTGATAGTTGAATTCTTAAGTAAAATAATAAAATCCCCAAGACAGGATGACATTCGATATTTTGAAATCAGTGTATGAACGACTCTCCTAAGTATAGTCGTGTGTAAATACAAAGGTATTGGAATACCAGTTAGTGCACCAGAGTTTTTAATGTCATTGTGTAACTGTAGCGATATGAAGATTCGGGTATAATTGGAGAAAAGACCTTGATTTTAAATATCAGGACGATCAGATATCAGTGACCTCGCCAATCATTTAAGAACTTTGGTCCACTACTCGCTGACTAGATTTTGGTATGATAAACATTTTAGACAGGTTTCACTGCTCTTGTTTAATTCAAATTTTATTAATTACAATTATATTTTAATTTTTCCCGGAATTATGAATATGTTATATTTTACCATACAACAACCATATTAATTTGTAAAATGAAGCATTTTTTCCTCAGATTATCTCGCACTTTACATCTATATATGTAATATGCAGTAAGTAATACATGTCCATATTGAAATATACATGTACCAATGGTTTTGCAGTAATAATTTTGTACATTTTAACTATATTATATAATACCTATAGATATTATAGAATGAAAATATATGGAATAAATGTCTACATTGTTTTTATTATAGGGTTATAATGAATCAACCAATTTTATCCCCATGATTTCACTCTTTATGTATACCCAATACAAACAATCCGGACATTTATTCCTTATAATTAATGAAAAAGGTATTTGAATGCATTATACTGTAATTAAACGTGAGAGACAATTTACTGCAGAAAATCAACATTCTGAAGGATTTTGTTTTTTAAAAAATCCCCTCACAATTTAGAACATTAACATGAACTGAAAAATGTCCAGACACAATACCACATTTATGGTAAGAGGCTAGGTGAGAAAATGATAATTCGAAAGAATGAACGGAGAAACTATTGCGTACATGTGTAGATGATTAACGCAGATTACTGGGAAATTTTCCCCCACTGTTCCGCACAACTAACTGGGTTTATGGAAATTACAGAGGTATAAATATCAAGCTTAAATAAACGGAAACATAAACCAGAAATTATTAAGAAAGTCATTTTATGCAGTTTTATACCATAACGCATGTTCGCTTACACTATATCAGATTAATGTCGTTTTAGAAATGAGAGAGAGAGAGAATTAATGATGTATATTGATCCTAAAGGATATTCATTCTTATGAATGTTATGATTGATGTTAATGGAACCAACTTTAAAGAAAAAAGGTTCTCAATATTACAAAGTTGGTAGAGGAAATGTAACAAACCACAATATACCCTATAAGTATTAATGTATATTGCCCTATGCTGATGTGCCGGAAAATCGAATACCCTTGGTAATATTGACAAGGTCGACCATGAAGGGGAAAAATTAAATGAATCCACTAAAAATAAACATTTTTATGTTACTGCAATATTTGTTGTATAAGATTTTGAGTAAAAATTCATATCTTACCAACTAGATTAGTAAATGAAATTAATCCCAGTATAGCGATCAACACGGAGGGGTATACAGACATGTTGAACATTCAGCAACCTGGGGACTTTTAATTTTTCTGTAGTAAAGGCTTTTTTTTTTTAATTAAATCAAGTAAATGTGACATGTAGAACATAGCCCCGTTGCAATATCTTCTGTTTATTACGGCGATCTAGTGTTAGTGTTTCAGATGATACATTTTATTATAAAGCATGCACATATATACATGTACTAGTATAACATTTTATGAAATGAATTTACAGTGTATATTTAAGGATTGAATTCTAGTTTGTTGGTATTATGGGAGTGTGGGAGCAATGAAATCATATATATTTGGATGTTTCTTTAATCAGCGAAGCTGAGTATACAGAAATTACCCAGGCTTCCACAGTTTATATATATATATATATATATATATACGTGTCACAATATTTATTCTTTTTATTTATTAGCATTGGCCATTATATCAAGCTGAATGGTCACTTGCGCATCAACGTATTTAAATTGATAAATGTAACACAATGAAACAGCAATATTAAGGCCGTATTACTGACAAAACATTCTGAACAGAGAAGGTATTAAATCACGAACAGGGTATTGCCCCCCCCCCCCCCCCCCCCCCCCCCAGATACGGAACACTGTCAGTTGCTTGGACGAAATAGAAAACGGTGGACTGTTTTCTAAAGAAGTGAGGTATGTTTAGACATACAGGTACATTATGCTAATTATGATTTTATAAATTAGATATATTTTTCGAAAAAAAACTGCCATAAAAACGTAACTGAATACATGAATTTGCAAATAAGCTTATCAGTGCTAGCACCACCTCTGTCATCTACTATGCAAGCGGAGGTTATATAAAAAAACAAAACCATTAAATAAAATTTCTATCATCTGAATTTAAATTACTTAGAATTTATAGATTTTTAAGACCTTTATTTTTATTTTGTTAGTAATGTTTGGGATTATTGTTGGTTTGCATGACTATACATGATAGAAAGATAAAATATAGTGTATGATTGATTGATTGATTGATTGGAGTTTTACGCCGAGTTGGCAATATTTCAGCCATTTTACGCCGGTTATAGTGTATGTAATTTTGAATACAAAGTATTCAATTTCCATATGATTTAAAAACAAATGATTTGCCGCATACCATGCTTATGAATATTGTCATACAATGGAGGGTGTTTATGATTAAAATATAAATGTGTAAATGCAATGTAGTATTAATCATATTATTTAGTTTAAAATTGTATACGTATTCTTCATTCCGAAGTAAGAAGGTATGTATTAATTAAACATGTTAAAGAGAACAGGTGTTGCACGCCACCATTTTTTCTGACAAAGGCTGTGCAAACTTAGGAGAAATTAAACGTAAACATACACAAGGTTCGAGTCTTATTTACATAACACAGAGTTTAGGCTAAATATTCTTCTTTTCCTTACATTAAGAAGGTACAAATCTTGTCATTTTTAAATGAGTCGTATCTTTAATGTTTAACATAAAAAATGATTTTTTTTTCAAAACCCTTACCCGCCCTCTATTGAGAACCGGCTACCACTTCATTTTTTTTTTAAATTTGGATACAAAGGAAGAAGAAAAAAACATATATCATATAATTATAAAACATTTTTGGTAATTAAGTTTATCAGTAATGTCAGTATGTAAAATAGATAGGAAAATGTTGTTCAATATATATTTCCAGAATGCCGCATTATGGAACCCAAGCATGCTACTACATGTACCCGAAACGGTAAGGCTAGTGTTCGACGGCGCTATCAACAATTTCAGGACATTCTTCAATCGTCATAATACGATGGAGTCACTTCCGCCTGGATAATGCATGCCACTCATAAATCAAAGACCTGAAGACGCCCGGGTCGCTACGGTTGACGTAAGTTACAGTGCATGCACCAGCAAAGCCCCAGGTTAGAGTTCATATCTATGTGATATATATAGGTAAAACAAAACATTGGCTGCAGAGATATGTGTTGGAAATTATTCCCGTCATTAATTTAATCAACTGATGATTGTATTAGCGTTTCCCACCTTTGGTAGCTTTTGATTAGTAATTGGTATTTTTTCAATTATTCTTCATCATTGCTTAAATAATGGATATTGCTAAAACGAAAAATATGCATTAATACATGTTGTATGACAAGGTCAGCGTATTGTAAAATCAAAAGGGAAGCAGAAATTATAGTGTATGGGAATTACAAGAGAACGGGTAGTCATACCCGGGTTCCACCGTTTCATATACTTCATAAGTTCTACTACTGCGTATGTATTTTAAGATTATTATATTTTTTTATGAATAATGTGAAACAAACGTTCCTGGATACCATCCCTTTCCCGGCTTTGTCATTTTCCTACCTTCTCTCTACACCAGCTTTTGACAGTATGTTATTTCAGAAAAACATTTTTAAAAAAACAAACAGATCCAAAAGTTACTAAAAAATACGAGAATTATGATTTAACATTTAAAATTTAATGACATTTTACTGGTTACAACCTTAACAACGATCCAGTTAATTAAAGGCTGTCACCCCCCCCCCACCCCCCCCCCCCCCTTTAAAACAGCATTTTGAAAAGATAGATAATAAATAATTTTCTCACAAGATTTCTCCAGACTTTTTAAAACAAACTCGAGTTTAATTGAACTAGATAGTTTTAAGATGAATGAACATAAATTTATTTGTAGTGCTACACCTGGTATACATATTCATACAGTGGCAGGTCTAGAGGAATATAATTATGTGTCTGAATATCTTAAAGTTATTAATTATTATTATTATTATTAGATGTGCCATTGTCTACGGGAGTGTCACAAGGGTCTGTTCTTGGCCCTCTCCTCTTCCTGGTATACCTTCTCCCACTCAAAAGAGTCATAAACCAGTATGGCATAAGCCGTCATGAGTTTGCAGACGACACTCAACTTTACAGCCGGTTGAGCATAAAGACACAGCCATGCGCAACTCTCAAGTCAACACCATGGAGATGTGCATAGCAAGTGTCCGAAACTGGATGATTGTAAACAAACTTAAACTGAGTGATTCCAAAACCGAGATAATAGTGATTGCTAGCACCCACAACCAGTGCCGTCTAAATGATATCCGACTTAGATAGGCGAGGCGATAGTGACAACTAGGTCTGATGTAAAAAAAAAAAAAAAAACAAAAAAAAACAAAAAAAAACAAAAAAAAAACAAACAAACAAAAAAAAAGAAGAGAAAAAAAACACATCGGCGCTGTACTAGACACCACCTTATCAATGGAGAAACAAGTCAGATCTGTGGTGAGAAAGCTGTACTACAACATCAGAAGAATCTCGAAAGTCAAACACCATCTGACTCGAGAAGCTTGCGCAAATGCCATCAACGCAACAGTCATCTCTCATCTTGACTTCCACAATGCCCTTCTCCTTGGCGTAATAGACCGACCCATACATCAGTTACAAGTAGCTCAGAACAACGCGGCACGACGTCTCACAGGAACAAGCTACAGACAACATATTACGCCTGTGCTTCAACAGCTGCACTGGCTGCCTGTGAGACAACGTGTCGTGTTTAAAGTGTTGACAACCATACACAATTCACCCCACTCCTCCTCATCACCAGCTTACATGAGAGAGTTATTTCCTTTATACCAGCCACGCAGGACATTCAGATCATCAGCGGACCAGTGGAAATTTTTAGTGGAGAAATCTTCAAACAAATACGGTGCAAGAGCTATAAACAATCTAGGTGTACAATTATGGAATATTCTACCGTTGGAACTTCACAATCTTGAATTACACACAATATTCCGCAAGAAAGTCAAAACACTGCTGTTCAAACGTGAATACATTTTAGCATAAATCAATATCACATCATTGATTATGTATGTATTTCTTGTCTCGACATCTGACTGCCATACTTTTACACAGCATTTTGGTGTCTTATCGCTATTTTAGTAATAATTTGTCAATTTTATTCTTAACAGTTCTTTTTATAAGTGTTTCATCTTCATTAGGACAACCTCTGTAAAGCGCATAGAAACTATACGTAATTTTGCGCTATATAAGTGAATATAATAATAATAATAATAATAATGATAATAATAATTATTGGGAGGGGCATTTTGGGGTCTTTAACCCTCTTTCTTGGGTAGAAAAGGTACCACACACACACACCTTGATAGATTTTCTGGATCTGACACTGACATAAGAATGATATCTAATCGAGTCGGGTGTGTAAATGGTTTGCTTCATTCGTGATCAATTTTTGTAAGGTGAAAGTTCGTACGGGTACCGACAAACAAACAAATAAGATTGAAACAGAATCATTGTAAACTAAAGTTCATGACCCTAGTGTGAGGAATGAAAGGTTATTTCAAAATACATGAACTATTTAAAAAGCTATAACAAAAAATTGATGCTTGAATTGAATTAAACGGTCATCTCATTAATAATAGGAATACTGAGATACCATTACTTAGATTAGAAATAAATTGCCAAACGTTCTCGATTATTACAATCTGATTAAAATCAATCCCTAAGATCTGCTCACGTAGCGGATCTTAGGATCTGATTTTAATCAGATTGCGCTTCTTAATAATTGGAGTAGGCACGTATCATCGTTTTTCAAAGTTAGGAGGGGTGGAGGCAGAAAGAAAAATTGGAAGTTGGCATCTCAAAAACTCTTGACAAGCAAAACTGGAAGACTTAAACTAAAAAAAAAAACCAACAACTACTGTTAAAAATAGTGGGGAGGCCAGTCACCCAATATACGTTTTATTTGCATTACAAAATAACAAATAATGGTCAGTGCCAAAAAGTTACACCACCTCTTCCCCCCCCCCCCTCCCGACTCTGCGTGCTAGTTGGGTACTACTGGCACATTAAAAGAAATAATACATCAACATTTGAAAATAATAAATAAAACGCAAGATATCCAACTTGCTGACTTCAAACGATCATGAATTATCGTTGTTTTATATATACAACCACAGGCCTGTATAAGGGTGTTACAACATGTATCATAACTTTCTATTAACTTAAGAACTATTAAGTAGACATATATTACGAGTATACATGTTTCGTGTTAATGCCGTTTCCCCACGAGAGAGAGAGAGAGAGAGAGTAACAGCGATTCTTTACTAACTTATATATTTTCATTTAAAAAAAACATTTCAGAATAAACAACGGTGGCAGAATTATTTGAATTTATATAATTAGCCAAATCTTTAATTAGCTTTTTATTCTTTGTATGAAAATCTTGATACAATTTGTTATATTGCAATTTTTTGGAAATATCGTGATAATAGTATTTTGTTCTCACACAATGCACAAATTTTCAAATTGTCATAGTAATTGTATCGTCTCTGAATTCCCAGATACATTAATTAAATGTACTTGGGATAAAAACTCATTTATTTAATGCGTACATTTTTAAAAATAGTTTTGAATTTAATAGCACGCGCTATTTGCTGAATAAACATGTGTGTACTCTAAATTTTCAAAATTAATATACTAGTATTGTTTAAGAATTTTGAATTAATTAATCACATTATATGAAATAGATATACCGCTAATACAATATATAGTAATAATTTAACTGCTGCTCTCTTCAACATAACTAATTTGATGCTCATTAGTCAATATAATTCATTTGTTAAGAGCAAGAAATTAATACACCGTGTAAAGTAATTGATATCTTAAATAAATATAATCTATCCATTGGTGTGAAATATCGAGTATTGATAGAAGTAGTACATCCATAAAAACAATTCTAGACTATGTTACTATATTACATCAAGAAAAATATTATATATATATATATATATATATATATATATATCCGTTCTGTGTTCCGTTCCGCGTTTTAACAATACCCTTAAAAATTGATAAATTAATGTGACAACGTATTCTACAGTACTTCATAGAGTTTGGATGTGGTGTCAGCTTTTATAAGTCCGATGTTTCAAACGGAAAACACCAAGTTATTTGATATTTAATGAAAATATGCATACATTTTGATTGAGCTGTGGTCCACTGTACTATTTCATGATTAATATTTATGTTTACAAAGACAAATGACGTAAACTGTGTTATGATAGTCAAATAACAGATATACATGACGGTTGTCATATTTCATATTTCCTAATCATATTCCTAAATTAAAACGATACCCCGATATGCAACCCGTACATAAAACGTAGACAATCAATCTTTAAAGTCTGAACGGTGTTCCGTAATTACGATTGGGACTTCCTGTGTACATGATCAATACTGCATGTATATTTCTGATGGAAATACTGGATAAAATTATTGTAAAGTAATGAAAAAATCCGTTTGATGATTGCAAAATATTTAGGTGTCAGAATATGTTTTTCATAATTGAAGACGATCATGGTATGTAAATTTTGGATACCTGTATTCTAAGCATTATTAACAAACCGAAAGTAGGACTGGGGAAAAGAATATTTAATGGCACTTGTGGATTTCTTAAAGTGTTCAAGTAACATACTACCTTTATGTATATTAAACATTATATTTCTCCTGTATAATAATTTATGCTCGACATTGAACCACGTGCCTATTTCACACTGTTGTGATATCTGTTATCAAATTCACTACGTACTTCTAGTATGTATGATGTTTGAAATACACATTTCAGGTCTTTTTTTTTTTATTATTATTTTTATTATTATTATTTTTTTTTTTGTTAAACGGTTATACAATTATTACATTATCTTATATAAATATCCATCTATGAATTGCACCAAACAGCTTGTTTCATCGTAGTGTATTAGTGAAATCATACCTTTATCAAAATTTAGGCGGACAGCAAAGAAGAAGTCATAAAATCAAAATGTACCAGATTAGCTGTTGCAGCGATTGATTTTGGAACGACATATTCAGGATATGCATTTTCGTGGAAACATGAATGGGAAAAAGTGCAAGTAAACGAGTGGAACAATGGAGATTTTTTATCACGCAAGGCTCCAACGGCAATCCTCTTAAAGCCAGACAAAACATTTTACGCTTTCGGTTTTGATGCAGAGACAGCATTCACAAATATGGCAGAAAAAGACTCTGACTCGGAAGATGACGAGGAGGAAGGACCGAAAGAAAACTGTAAAAACTATTATTACTTTCACAGGTTTAAAATGCTGCTACATAAGGACGAGGTGAGTTTAGCAAACGAAGAATTCAGATTAATGGTGGACTGTATTTAATGGTTATGATGGGACTTAATATTCAAAGACGCGGTGATCTATTATCTAGCAATAGTTATAGGTTTTAAAAGATGCTAATGATAATAGATTCATTTAATTTAAACAATATTTTATTATGTTGAAAACATAATTGGATTGGACAGCAGACATTGCCCATATAAGTCCATTCCATACAATATAGATAGTCAAGGTCATACAGATAGAGAAATGTTTGATTACATTTGTATAATTACAGATTAATAGTGACAATGAAACGTTATGATAATATTGGATTAAACTGTTAGTAACATCAAAATTTAGATTTTTATGTGCATGTGTATGTAATGCTAATTTGCAACAGAATACGATCATACTGAATTAAGCAGACTGTTTGGTAACAGCAATATAATATAGATTAATGATATGTCTCGAATTCTACAATAATTTACAACTTAATGTATGACTGATAAGAGTAATTTAGGTATAGATATGAAGAATTACTAAATAAGAGAAGAAATAAAGAAACATATAAACAGGTTGGTTCTGTGGCCTGAGAATGAAATTAATTAAACGAATCTACCTGTAGACAAGATAAATTCATGTACAATTCTGAAAATTATAAATGAGTAAATAAATCAAAATTAAGAATGCTAACGTTATTTCGCAATTGACAATGCAGTATATTTGCTTTACGATTGCCATAGTTGTAATATATCTTAGGTTTAAAGGAATAAATACTTTTTATGACACGTTTGAATGTTGATAAAGTTGGAAGACTTCGAATATTAAAAGGTAAGTCATTTCACAACTTTATAGTTGAAGGTAAAAATTTATTCATAAATGAAATTGTTTTCGCTAATGAAATATTAAACTTAAGAGTGTCCAGATTTCTTAATGAATAAGAATTAATAGGCCAAATACTGGGCTGAAGTAGGTCTTGCAATATTCTGGGGAGCTGATCCATGAACTATTTTGTAAAATAGCACAAATTTATGTATTTTTCTTCTTATTGCTAATATATCCCATCCAAGGTCGTTATATAATATTGTTCTTGATGAATTTATCCTTAAGCCTGTTATTATTCGTGCTGCTGCAACTTGAACATCTTCAAGTAATTTAGCATCTCTTTCAGTACAATTATCCCAAACAATATCTGAATATTCAAGGACGGGACGAACATAAGAAAAATAAATTTTTATCAATGAATCCCTTTTGAGTGTATGCACTAACATTTTTAAAATATTTAATCGATTACATGCTTTGGCATGAATATTAAGTATATGTGTTCTCCAGCTTCCATATGTTGGAATCCTATTCCTAAGTGAGTATGAGTTTCAATATTTTGAATAACTAGGCCATGTACTCCAAATTGTACCTCAGGATGACATATGTTTCCTACTAAAATCCAGATTGACTCTTTTGCTGGGATTAAATTCAATTGTCATTTTGCTAGACTAATGATGAATTTTTCCAAGATCATTAGTTAATGAATTTGCAGAATTAACAATGTCATCATTGACTATTACATAAAGAGATGTATCATCTGCAAAGAGCCTTACAGAATTTGCTAAATCTGCAGAGATGCCATAGATTCATCAATTTATTTTCCTGCTAAAACTGAAAAAGTCTGTGGATGGAAAATTAACCCCAACATATATAGATGATTCGACGGTGAACATATTTTTTTTTTTTAATTTATTTAGTTATTTTGAGGTTTTTAGAAAATATATTCATAATTCTTTAAAAATAAATATACAACATCATATAAATGGCAGAAAATGGAAAGGGAATTTCAAAATAACCAGTCTTCCAGTGTTGTCAAATTGTACTTGGTTACCATCTTGTGAACAATATCAAATTTTGTCAGTGTCAGAAATATACCAATTCAGCATTACAGTGCTACATCATTAAGGGTTGCATTTAACTGCATGTGTATTATGTTTGTATTCTTGCTTGAAAATTAGTGATGGCTGTAAATATGCTTGTTAAAATGCTCATTCTTTTTATAGAGACTGCATCGTAACTCTGATATAGAAGATATCACTGGAAAAAAGATGAAGGCAATGGACATATTTTCCATGTCTATTAAACATTTGAAGAATTCTATGTTGGACATGATGAATAGTACAATCGTTAGTGAAATCTTTGAAAAAGACATCGATTATGTATTGACAGTGCCAGCAATTTGGGGAGATGCATCGAAAATGTTCATGCGACAAGCAGCAGTTAACGTATGCATTTACTGGTCGTAATAATTAAGTAGTACGATAGATATTTCCGTATGTTCCAAAATAGAGTAGACTTCAATCTCTCTGAAATACTGTTTGAATTGAACTGAGATGGCATAAACCCAAATGTATCAATCATGACCCCAATCTTAAGAATGAAAAACGCAATATGCTGTTATTTTCACTGTGGGACCCATTCAAATATGCATCTAAATAAATAACACGTTTCAGATTTTTTGATTTGTTTGCATATATAGATACTGACGATGAATAGACATCAGATTGTTTGTTTTACGTCCCATGGACTCATATTGAGAAGTCACCAGTTGTAGGTATAAGTAATAATAATAATAATAAATTTATTTTGTAAATAGGCTGGAATACCAAGTGACCAACTAACAATCGCTTTAGAACCAGAGGCAGCCTCCATTTACTGTCAGTATATGTACTTGGAGCAAGAATATTATAAAGATCGTGATAGTACCTTCCAGAAGCAAGTGAAAGAAAAACGTAAATATATGGTTGTAGACCTTGGAGGTAATTTAAGCTTCATTTTTGTACTTAGCTTTGAATGTGTTTTCGAAATTATCTTTAAAATGGTGTGAGATAAAACAATTACTTGGAAAATGAAATGTCTGGACTACCATACTGGAAAAACAATAAAATATTTTGTTTAAGGCGGCACCGCTGACATAACAGTTCATAAAGAAGCAGCCGATGGAACATTGGAGGAGTTGCTTCCCGCTACTGGAGGACCGTTAGGAGGAACGTCTGTAGATGAAGAATATGCAGATTTCTTAGAAACAATCGGGGGAAAGGGAGTATTAAAAAAGTTCAAAAATCGTTGTCTGGAAGATCACTTAAATATATTCAGAGAATTTGAAACAACAAAGCGTGCGTTCAAAGGAAAGAAAGTTAGGATTAAAATACCAGTCAGATTTGATAGGCTTATTAAAGAAGACAAAACTAAGGGAAGTATAAGCAAAGCGCTTCAAACTACACGATACAAAGACCGTGTTACTTATGTGAATAACAAACTTGCCTTGGAACCTTCAGTATTTGAAGGTTTTTTCAAGAAAGCCGTAGATGGTATTCTAAATTATGTAGAAAATATTTTAGCTAACGAATCTTTTGACGATGTGAGGACCATCATTATGGTTGGAGGCTTTTCAGAGTGTAGCCTTATTCAAAACGAAATCAAGAACAAATTTCCTTCACATCGAATCATTATACCTGACGAGGCTGGGCTTGCTGTTATTAAAGGTGCCGTCTATTTTGGACATGTTCCAAACGCCATAACAAGACGTGTCTCGAGATACACGTATGGAATACAAAGCTGGCCGGAATTTACACCTGAGAAAGATCCACAAAGTAAGAAAATTGACATTGATGGATCATTACGATGCAGAGATGTTTTCTTTCCTGTTGTTCGGCGTGGGGAACAAATTAATGTTGGTTTAACAAAGTCTCAAGTTTTTCAGTCTTTAAAACCTAATCAAAGTGAAATGGAATGTGCAATCTATGTTTCGGATGAAGAAAATCCACGATTTGTTGATGATAGAAGTTGTAGACAGTTGGGTATATTGAAAGTACCATTACCACTCGGATTTGGATCTGCGGAAATAGAGGAAACAATTGTATTTGGTGAAACGGAAATAAGATTTGCTGCGCACCAGATAGGATCTGGTAAAGTACTGGAGACATCATTTGATATGTTGGACTTCAAAAATCTCCCAGATTTCTGATTCTTTACTCTCGTGGAATTGTGAATGATTTATATAACAAGGTTATGTGAGCAACATATTTTCATGTGTTCAATACATAGATTCAGCACTGATAATGAGTTGATATCTGATGACATTGTATTGAAAGGAAGATATTTATACAAATTTAATTTTTCATGTACATGTATTTTATATTCACATTGTACTATTTCTATGAATATAAAATTCTTTGAATTTTGAACATAGAATCGTTAATGCAAGTTGAACATTATTTTTCATGTTTAATTTTGAGAAAATTACAGTTAAGCAACATCTTGTACACTAATAAAAAAATTAACCTTTTTGGAGAACCAGAATAATGTATACTTTACAGTCATGTACAAAGAAGCTTCCCACAGTCTTTTCATCGTATGGTACAAGCCTTGTTTTGCAATGCGAAATCCCTAAGATATTCATCACAAAATCGAAAAAGTGTATAATAATGTTCATTCAAACACGAAAATTGCTAGCATTATAACTAAAGCAGCAAACGTATATACTAACGTGCTATTCCATTAAAAGAAGCCTTAAAAGGATATAAACTTGCATTGTAAAAGCTGTATATCCTAAGAGGTTTCCTCCAAAGCGCAGCCAATTTATTCCATGCATCTGAATTAGCTGGAAAAGTTACCAGCTTTCCTTAAATTATTTACCAGTTGAAAGACTATTTATAAAATAAACATAGTGAGGTGACATATAAATACATAAATAACATCAATTTGATGTTAATAACAAAGTAACAGCTCAACTTTATGACAACGGTCTGACTTCAGCTTATCCATCGTCAACTTCCCATATTCATGTAGCAATATCCCGTTATCACCTGTACATGGTGTTTATGCTTCTCAACTGTTTCGATACGCAAGAGCTTGTTCTTTGTATGATCAGGTGTTAAATCTAGGTAGGTTTCTGACAAACAAGTTGATGTTACAGAGGTTTCAACAGTCGCGTTTGAATTCATCATTTCGCAAAGTGTATTGTCATTATAATGATCTAATTTGCAAATACAGCCTGTTATTGAGTAAAATGTTTTCTGGCGTGTTTCATACCAATTGTTAGGCCATTCTTGACACCTTGATTTTGACTAGGGATTACTCCGTTCCTGATCAAGATATAGACTCATGGCGGGGCTGCTTAGTCTTCCTCGGCTCTTGATCTTATCTCTGGTACATCCAAAGGTCCGTGTCTGTCCAACTTGTCCAAATTGTTTATTCCTTACAGAAATTGTGAGATGTCAATAAGCCGTACGCTTGCATACCATTTCAATGTAATAGTGAAGCATAAGAATCAGAAAAGAGAAAACGCGGTTATCATTTTTATAGACGGACCAAATAAACCTTCTCGCACAGGTTTGTGAACTCTCGTGCACATCAATGTATCAGTATCCTTGTTGGTTGATACTTTAAATAGTCACCTTACTGTTATTACTGACGGTAAACACTGATTTAAAGGTCATTTAAGCCCTCTGTTAAAACGCAGCTGTAGTGATACAAGGCATGTCGGGTACAATATACGAGGGACACTTTTTAAGTTCGTAGAGTAAGGCGGTCTTTTTAAAACCGCTTGAAATATCAAAATTTTATTTATCTAAGACCTTCGAAATATGCCCCGTCTACCTCAACACGCATTTTACACCGATCTACCCTTTTCCGGGACGCCGCACGGTACTCCTCTTTAGGTATGTGTTGCAGACACTGGTAGACCGCACTGCCTATACGACAACGGGATTCAAAACGGTGCCCTGCCAGCATTTCCTTTAGTCTTGGGAACAACCAAAAGTCACAGGGGGACAGGCCAGGGCTGTATGGGGGTTGATCTAAGACATCGAGCCCAGATTCTTTCAGATATTCTTGTACCGTAGCGGATTTATGGGCCGGTGCGTTATCATGGAGTAATTTGATGCCGCGGACACCGGTGCGCGGTCTGCGTTTCTGATAGAAATCAACAAGTTGAGTAAGAACACTTTCTCTGTAAAACTTGCCAGTGACAGAACTACTTTTTGGGACTGGAATTTGAAGGACTGGACTTTTTGAATCAAAGAATATCGCATACAACATGCGATTTGATGTTTTGCAACGGCGCGCAGTGACAGGTCTGTCGCCCTCATATGAAACCCAAACCTTATTTCTAGCCTTAGAATCGGGTTGAAAATGATAGATCCAGGTTTCATCACTGTAAATATCTCTTTCAAACGACGTTGGTCACATTTATCACATTTTCTTATACCTTGCGATGCAAATCTAACCCGACTTTGTTTCTGCTCGTCAGTGAGTAAATGCGGCACCCAGCACGCGCTGATCTTGCGTAGCCCAAGTCGTTCACGTAAGATCTTCAAAACACTTGACGAATGAATGCCACTTAATTCTTCTATCTCTTGCACGGTATAAGGTGCGTCTTCTTCAATTAACGTTTTCACAGTAGCAACGTTCTTTTCCGTCAAAATGGAAACCGGTCATTTTCAATTGACTCCTGACCATCATTAAAACGACGTACCCACTTGCAAACTGTAGCATATTTTAAAACACAATTCCCATAAACCTTTTTCCGTTGACGGAAACCCGGGGTGTGCTTGAATCTTAAAATATACCCTCTTTTCAGAGATTTTTCCATCCACATTGAACGCTATATTTTACTATAGTGTATAAAACCACGTGTTAAAAATACCCAGCGCAGCCCGCACGTGGACATCGTGCGCCGCATACCGTGATATTGTTTGAGAGAGGAATGATTACGCAAGTTCTGTGTAAAAAATCGTGCAACTTCATAATTGTGTTAAAAAGTTGTAGGCTTACTCTACGAACTTAAAAAGTGTACCTCGTATCTTCACAAATACAAACATGCGACAAGTTAACAATGTTTTCATTAAATGCACAATTATTTTTCGGAACACAGATCATGTAAATTTAAGTACTTCAACAGACTAACACTTACAAAAAGTACCCCTTCTACAATGATAAAGATATGTCGCATCAGGATGAAATGCATCCTTTCAAGTGAATGATTATTCAGAATATGTTTTTATAAAAGAATTGTTCGTGATTGATAAGATATCTCTTTTACTAAGAAAGATACATCTGTATTTTATTTATTCAAACATGCGTCTATCGTCATTGCAAAGATACGTAGCAGACAGTATAAGGCAACCCCTACTGCCTCGTTAGTGATCTAGTTTTTCTAGTGATGTGGTAGAGCCTCGCTCTCGGTCATGAAACCTAAGCAACGGCGAGCTTATTCAGACCGCTGCAAGTTACAAAATGGTGGCAGCGTAGTGTCTCTGGTGGGAGGCTTGCTTCAGGTATAATCACCTCGGAACTCTTGGACATTGTGTCCATACAAGGACTTGATTTCGTCCGGGGATGACGGTGGTCGTTATCGTGAGCGGCGTATGCCGTTGCTGACGGGGTTCCAAACAATAAGATACGACCCATTCTAAGCTTTGGATCGAAGCTTCCTGGGCGGGAAAAGATAGGGAGCTTCTACTGTAAACTAGCTTTTCTACTGATGTGGTAGTCTCTCTCTCTCTCTCTCTCTCTCGATCTCGATCGATCGATCGATCACGCAAGTTAAACAACTGTGAGCGTGTTCAGACCGCCGCACGATTGAGATGTCTTTCATTGATAGGGATACAGGTATTTTAACGATATACATTTTGTTCGGAGAATAAATGACAAAATGGCATGCAATATAATTACTAGTTCTACCAACTTCTGAATGTATCTGAATATACCTTAATGTGATATAGGAGAGTGAGTCAATAAGTAACCAGTCTATCCTATTTCCGATTGACCGAGATGGTCACGATTTTCATGCCTTGTGTCAATACATGTTTTATACATGAGTACAAAATGGTACACGTATCGAGTCGTTCTTTAATAAGATACTATTAAAAAAAAGTAGGGGATAATGTATTTTGTGATCAAAATGTTCACATATACAAAGGGATACGAAACCATGTTGTTTAGTTCCTTAATGAGGAAGCATTTCCAAAGAAATTTTTCACCCAAACACATCAATTACACTCTCGCTATCTACACGTGATGCTACTGATGATCAATGGTGCATTCCTCTGAATTAGAAGGTTAGAGCCACTTTAAAGGATGATTTTGAAGAGAAAGCATCAGATTATCAGTTGTTGAAGTCGTTAATTAAACAGAGACCATGCGTCGTCTAACACAGGATGAGAGGTTACGTGCCCTTGGCATGCTACAGGTTGGCACAAGACAGGTCGCTGTGGCATGGGCGGTGAATATTTCACAGCCTGTTATAAGCAGATTATGGTCCAGACATCGTGCTACAGGGCCTGTTCAGGATAGACCACGATCCAGTCGACCAAGGGCAACAATTCAGGCTCAGGACAGATTCATTCGCACTATTGCCTTGAGAAATCATCTGGTAACAGCAAATCAGATAAGGTCTCAACTTGAAAGGGATACTGGATTGGTAGTGAGTGGCCAAACCATCAGGAATCGACTGCATAGATTTCACTTACACGCCCGACGTCCTCGCGTCATTCCCTGTTTGAAGGATCGTCACATTAGGGCCCGACTCCAATGGTGTCGCCACCATCAACGCTGGGATAATCGCCGATGGAACCACGTTATGTTCTCAGATGAGTCGAGGGTCACTGTGGACTTCCTGGACAGACGCTGAAGGGTTTAGTCTCGACGTAACGAACGTTTCCATGACGTTAAAGTCATTAAACATGATCGGTATGGGGGTGGATTTGTAATTGTGTTGGGAGGCATCACTGTTGTCGTCGGAACAGACTTGTATGTTTTTTTTGTTTAGTTCTTTTTTTGCTGGACGCGTCACAGGCTTTACTACCGGGACAACATCTTGGCATCCCATGTTGTGTCGTATGCACGTCGTTATGAACGCCGGTTCATTTTTTAAGATGACAATGCCAAATGTCATAGGGCCAGGATCGTTACAGATTATCTCCAACAGCAGAATATAACCACATCACCATGGCTCGCACTCAGTGCGGACCTTTCCCCCATCGAGCATGTCTGGGACATGCTTGGACAGCGGCTACGCCAACGTCAACAACCTCCTGCCAATGTCCAAGAACTTGCTGCAGCATTGCAACAGGAATGGAATAACGTCCCCCAAATGACGTCTAGTTAGGAGTATGCCATGCCGAATCCGGGCTTGTCTGGCCAACCGAGGGGGTTTTACCCGCTACTGACTCTGTTTCACAATGGTGCTAAATTTGCTGTGTGACCCTGTGTTGGTGTCGATCCTTATTCTGGAGAATCTGTCCTTTTCTGACTGTACACAGGTTTCGAATAAATTGACAAATGTTTCCTTAATGTTTTTCTATTATTTGTTTCCTTCCTCACCTCATGATCTGCATTTCATTGTCCTTGTAAATCCAATATCCCCTACTTCCTTTGAATAGTATATATTGAATGTCAAACATGGCTAGTGATGCGTGCTTTTTATCTAAAGTTGAGTACCGTGCTGTAATTCAGTACTTGTTTAATGGTAAAACAGGCAAGGAAATACACCGCGAGTATTTGGGTCTTTTGCACCATCTTATGCTCATAATTCTGGGTAGGGGAATTCAAACGCGGTAGAACGTCTTTTAAATGATGAAGTCCCGAGGCCAAAGAAATTCAAGTACAATAACCTGAGTGCTATGCAAACTTGCTAGGCCAGCTAAGAACCACAAACCGTGATAATCGCCGAGGTAAGCTCTCTAAAGGTTTTTTGCTGCAACATAACAACTTGAAAGTCCACAATTGTGGAGTTGCAATGGACGCTGTAGAGCGAAACGTGCGAAGTCGGTGAGGTGACATTTCCATCATTATTTTGAAATTTTTGATGCTTACAGAGAATGCATGTTAATATCACATCCTTCCTATTCGCCTGACCTAGCGACTTCTTCCTATTCCAAAACTCTAAAAAGGATACCCGTGGACGCCACTTCCTTTCTGACGAAGACCTCGTGACGGCAGTTGAGGAGTGGGATGGTGGCACTTGAACACCGTTGATCTAAGTGCATTACAGTAGAGGGCAATTACATCGAAAAAGAAGAGATGGATTTCAACGGGAAATAAGGCTGGTTACTATTTACCTGCCCTCGTACAAATATCATAAAGATCTTAAGTTCACATCAACAATCTGATTAAAAGAATGTCATCTTAAGAGATGATTATTTCATGTTTACAAACATTTTACATTTCATGTGACTCAAAATGCATCACATTGTAGTATTTTATAACATTTAATGAATGATTGTATTAATATTTATTAATATATTGAGATATCTGTCATTTCCCTACAAGCGAAATTCGGCAGAACATTCGTTAATGGCCTTCCCCTGCGTCAGGACTTCACACTCTGTGGTAGTGTAAAATAGGAAACATAGTGATGATACACCTTAAATAGCAACATTCGTCTCTTTACGTCAGCAGATAATGACGTAATACTATATGTATTGCATGTAGTGTCATAAAGATTCTGGAATGGATCACCCCTGGACTAGTTACCGAGGCTTCTGGAAGTACCTGTCATATATTGAAAATACAGTACACACAGGAATTTTATCTGATATCTGTTTATATTTTAACTTTTGATAGAACAGTACCAATTCTCTGTGGGCTAGCCCGATCAATAAACTATAGTCGAGTCATTGTCGTTTTCCCTCTGACTCTGATGAGGTATGTCGAGCATAACACTATCTGATGCTTTGAAACGGATGTAAGATTGAATCCTTCAACTTCAAGTCTGTCGCCGCTATTTCACCGTCACTAATCGACGGTGTCGCTAAAACTGGTCACTTGTCATAGAAATTAAAACTATAAAATTATAATATAGTGGCATAATATATAGTTGTCTCAGATGACGTAATAGGAAAGGGCGATATTCCAATATTCGTTTTTATAAGTAACAATATTTGAATAGGTATTTTTTCGTATTTTACCCGGATTCAAAAAAAAAAAAAAAACAGCAGAAGATTGTTCAAAATGTTTTTCTGAACTGTAAACTTTATTTTCATATCTATTTTCACCGTATTTGACCTTTAAGGGAAATATTTAAAAGTCAACTCATAATAATCGTGTTCTCTTCTACTAATGTTGCAAGTTTAAATAAAAGTTAAGATGATTTTTCAATCATTAAATTATTCTATCAAAATATAAATCAATTATCGACATTTTTCGGTCAACATGATCCTTTAGCTACCTGAGAAGTACAATATTCACAGAGCCTGTAGGACTTAAGGACTTACATAGGAAGTACATCCGGTACTTTTTTAAATAAAAAAAGATTAACTGATCGTACAGCGTGAAAAATGATAAATTCTATTACTTAAATGGATAATTAACATTTATATTAACAGTAAGTAAAGCTCCTTTAATCCCCCACTTGTTCACAATCAGAAATTGTGCGTAACACAAAGTAACTTCATTTTAGAACTGTATACACATTAAACCAGGCCTGCATACTGAATCTCTCAAAATGGTTAGCTGAATACAGCCTGGTCAATGGTCGCACTATAAAACCATAAAAAAATTTAAAATTACAAATGATTAAAAGATATCAAAGGCCCTCATATCCCTAAGTTTGCATGATGTCCAACATAGGAGGAATCAAAATGCAATTTTCTAAAATACATATTTAGGGATCCAAATCATAAGCATTAGAATAAAAAAAATAAACCATTTATTTATAAACCATTTACTTATTAAACCATTTACGTTAGCTATGATACTCCACGTAGAGAATAAAAAATAGCATACACCACATAGTCTTCCACATATGCTTCCTACTTAGATATTTTATTGAACAAGTTAACGGCAAACTAACAAGTCAACATTATGAAAAACGGGATGACGTCATCTTCTCCATCGTCAGCTTCCTATATTTATGTAGCAATATTCCATCGTCACCTGCATATGGTGTTTATGTCTCTCAGCTGATTCGATACGCAAGAGCTTGTTCTGTGTATGATCAGTTTTTATTTTTAAACGAGACAGGCACTGTCAAACATGTGGATGTTACAGGGGTTTCAACAGCCTCGTTTAAAGTCAGCATTTTGCAAATTCTATGATCGTGATAACAATCTAGTTTGCCTATGCAACCTGTCATTGGGGTCAAATGCTTTCTGACGTGTTAGGTCGCTCTTTACACACTGGTTTTAACTACGGATTACTCTGCTGTCCTGATCAAGATATAGGGCTCACGACGGTGTGATAGGTTCAACAGGGGATGCTTGCTCCTTAGAGTCACCTGATCCCACCTCTGGTATATCCAGGGGTCCATATTTGTCCAACTTTTTATTTTGTATTCCTTGTGAGAATTATGAGATTGATCACTGTTCGTTATCTCCACCTTTTCATTAAGTAAAAGGGTAAAAAATAAACATTCAAATACATCTAACGATGTTTATGGTCCAAATGTTAATAAGTCCGGGGGGCAATAATTTGCACCTAGAAGGAGTCTCTAATCTCATACAATTAAGAGTGGGGTTTTTTTTTTTAAAATAAAAACAGTTCCACATAACTTAAAAGAATTGAATGAACCATTTAAGAAAATGTACATTTACAAGATAGCGACATTTAAGACACAACAACAGACAATATATTGAAGAGTCTTTAAGATACACAGCAAATTACTTACTCAACAGCTGGAACAGAACATCAGGATTCCATTCAGAATCTCTGCATTAACTCCCTGTTCTCTTTTCATAATATTTTACGGTATGACATCATGGCATCTGGTGAAATTAATTTTCGCGGGCGCTTGGCATATTGAGTAATTCACACATCCGATGCTTTTAATTAGGAACCCGGTTTCGATTTACGATGCATGGATCCGTGAGGACCAACTCTAGTATAAGCTTAAATTATTTCAACTTAGTATTAATTAACATTTCACAATTAAACCAGAGCAACATACCTACACCAATGCTGTTATGTAATTTCTATAATAAGGTGAATTATACTACTACTCGCTTTCATTGATATTTCAACTCAGAAACCCACTCAGCACCTATCTTATGATTTATGAATTAGAAATATTAAAAGAAATATTCGTTTTATGAACACAATACATATTGAAACACTAGGACATCAGGAGTAAATAGAAAGAAAAGTTAGTCATCATATAATAATATCTTATATGATATCTTATTTTAAGACAGGAGAAGTCAAAGGGGTACATCAAAAGTATGTATTGCCCGAGTGTTTATATGTATTTTGGTTACTGACTTTCAAGACCGCCCGCGGTAGGTCAGTGGTTAGAGCGTTCACTTCGTAACCGGGGGGTCATGAATTCGAGCCCCGCTCGTGCCATGGCGTAAAAATAGGTAGTGATTGCTCCTTAGCCAAACACTCGGCATTTAGAAGTGAGAATCACGGTTCTTTCGGATATGACTTTAAATACGGATGTCCCGTGTCACCCCTCACTGCTACGGCTCTGAGCATTAGCATAGGTCTAAATATGTGGTACTTCGCCTACAACTAGTGACGTCTCAATATGATTGAAAAAGCTCGACTTGACTTAAACCAAACAATCAAATCAAGCATCAAATCAAGCACATTGACTCTCAGACTGATGCACAGGATATTTTCAGAATATTGAGATGATACCCACTGAAGAATCATGCTCTTTACTCATTATAATTTAGAATTATATAATTATAATTTTGATTGAATTGGCAAGATCTTAAAGAATTAATAAATTCAGAATTCATAAAGAAAAAAAGGGAGCCCCCCAAAAAATCCTTCACTGATCTATCCTTCTAGATCTGTCTTTAATAAGTTCAAGAGATCATTAAAAATGAATCGAGAACAGTTTGAACTTTTCCCCAAAATTGTTCAAGAACAGATTAAAGAAAAAATTATGATGAACTTAATTCTGGTAGAATAGCTGTTTTAATTCTAAATATTCAAGAAAATGTTTGAACGAATTTCTTGCACTTTGTTTCAATTCTTGATACTTAAAAAAACGTTTTGGTGAACTGTTTTGTTTTAATTTACATACTGAAAAAGTTGTGGTGAACGTCTGGTGCACTATAAAAAGTTTCATTGCACTTCTGGCATACTGTGTACCGATAGTAGCAGACTATGTATCTTTAGCGGCATTAGCTACACACTTCTGTCAAACAGCTGTGGCGCACAGGTATATTTGCGGCACATTTGCATTAACTTTTCTTGTTTTAAGGGTACGTGCATTTAAGTATTTTTCCATGAGGAAGCGGAGATAGATACAGATATTGGACACAGAAAATGTGGGTTTGTTGAATGTACACCACGATTCAGAAAAAAGAAGAGGGGTGTCATCATCGCAAACCATGCCTTTTGTCTCTGTTCACACTACATCACAGCTGTGGTTGTATAATTAAGAAAGCCCTCGACTTTATGAATATTTATGTTCATATATCAACCAATCACATAGCTCCCATTTCTGGATGATCAAAAACAAAAAACAAAACAAAACAAAACAAAAAACAAAAAAAAAAAAAACAAACAAACAAAAAACAAAAAAGGATAAGAAAAACCAACACAAAACACTCAGATATTATCACGAGGTTCGGAATAACCGGAGGATTGCCGATTGTGAAAAACTGACACAATAGCCATCAAAATCATCAAAATACGTGCCGGATAGCTGAACAATTGCTCAGACGACTATAAATAAAAAACAAACAAACAAAATACGTGCAAGTTTATTGATTATATGAATTTAGTATCAATAGTATTATTTTTAAATGTTTTAACACATCAAACTATATACCAAGTTTGGCCCTGCCCTTGAGTCAAAACCTCTAGCCCGGAAATCATGAAAATTAACATTTTGGTTGAGGCCGCCCTGATCACTATGTATTTATGTTGTCTTACAGATCTACGGTTGTAGAGATACGTTTTTGAAAATTAATCAATTTTTGACAGATTTTGTCCCACCCCTAATGCCCCAGGGGTGCAGGAGTCCTGAAATTTACAATTTATGTCACCCTTGTCCCAAAAATTCTTCATATACCAGTTTGAAAAGGTAGTTACAAAGACGTTAAAAATGTTCAACTGTTAAAACAAGACGGATGACTCACGACGGACGCTGGCCAATAGCAACAGTTCACCACCTGAGTTTACTAAGTTGACCTAAAAAGTGATGTAAACGATCTGTCATCATCTGAATTTAATATTTTTCTGGGGTGCCCCAGGTTTCTGTTTAAGGACCACTTCTATTTTTTATATGTTAACGATGTTGCCGTAAATTTGCAATGAATGATTAGATTGTTTGCCGATGATGGTTCACTTTAATGATCTTCACACAACATGTAAGACACGGATTACAAAATAAATCATGATTTACACATATTGGAATTTTGAGCAAATAAGTGACAACTAAAATTCATTACATCTAAGATAAAAGTTGCTTATTTTACAAAGAAAGACAACTCTGTTTCACCTAAATTATTTTCCAAAGTTACGGAATGGAGTGTATTCCAGTCCATCATCATTTCATTTTGTTATTGTCATACAATCTCAGCTAGTCTGAATGCATGGATGGTATTTTAAATGTTAATAGTGCATATAAAACTCGGACTTTAATAAATATCTTAAGTTCAAAATCGGTAGAAAACATCCTTCAAAATTTATACCTACACTTGAATATATGATGAAATTGTTTGGGATATCAATGGCTGTTCTATTCACGATACTGACTATCTTTAGAAAAGTACAATATAATAGTTATTGGTCATATTTTTTATGTTTGTCTTCTTTCTTTCTTTATTTATTCATTTATTTATTTTGGCATCTAAAAATTCCCTTTATTCGGAATCAGGTTGACAAACTTTAAGAAGACACGTTATATTGCAAAAATGACTACTATGTTCAAAATTCACAATGGTAGCGTACCTGATTATTTAAGTGATATCATTCCGTTCCAAGATGCAGATTAAAATTAATGTTTTAAAAAAAGTCATTCGTACTCATCTCAGTTAAAACATTCTGCAAAACTTTAATAATGTATCACAACTTCACCATTAAATTTGTCGTTTGGAAAAACCTTAAAATCATAAATAGTCCTTCTTGTTCATGGGTGGGGGGCGAAGATGTACGTCATTTTGTCTTTGTTTATAATAATTACGCTTAAGCCAGTAATAATCTTTTCAATCAATTCTTTAGTCTTGACTTAGACAATACTGACACAAATGTTTTATTATGTGGTGATGTTGCATTGCCTAATAAAAGTATTTTTTTTTCTGTTGTTCGCAAATTTATAGATAAAACTATTAAATTACTTTAGCTACGTGAATTATTGAGAGTATTACCTTTTTTTTCACATTGCACTATTTGATATGCATGACACAAGGTATATTAATTGGAGATGTGCTAGTAGGTCATTCCTTGTTCCCATCCTTTTGATTTATTCAATAAGTCATGTTTAAAGACTGTGATTGTGCAATAAATGATTGTGTCATATCATAAATATTCATGAAAATCGTACAATCACGGTTTGAATTAGGGTAGGTACTCCCGGACTAAGTAAGCGTGGCCAGTGACGATGAAGTGGTGTATACAGCTATAATTACGGTACGCGTAGAGATATAGTCCGAGTGATAACCCGGCGGTAAAAACACTAAACGTGATCACTCATTCGAGAAAACAAAAACCCAGGTCATAGGTCATAGGTCAGAATCCGAATCATGCAAGGTGTGTTGAATAAATAACTTCTACAAGCTGGACCTCCAAAAACTATTAAAACTAAAAACAAAAACAAGTTCAATTTGACTGTTCACTGATAAATGAATTACTTGCTAGTATCAGAATCCAAATTATGAGTGATTGTATACATATTCTTCTCTGTTCTTTTTTCAAGAATCTTTCCACTGGCGCATACTAAAGCGTCGATTCCGAGAGTATGACAATATTTGTCGGGACATTCTGTCTAGAAGAGCTAAAACGTGGACTGGAAACGCCTCCGCGGAGATGCATATACATTGATATTTTCTGCAAAAAAATAAGTATAAATGTAAGTAAAGGAGACAATTTTTATCATCATTCTATTATAAACTTTTCAAGTAGGTAAATAAATACACTTTTAAATACTTTTCATATGATTTTAAGTTGAAAGATTTCCTTTTTTTGTATAAATTCAAAGTGAGAGAATTCACTTGCAGTTTTCATACCCAGTTTGAACGACCTACACAACAAGTGATAAATAAGTATATACAAGAATATGTATTCTAAGTTTTAAAATATTTATAACATTGTACGTACCGAAAGGTGGGCTATCTTGCAGCGACAATTTCCCATTGCGAAATTTCAATACTATTTCACTGCCATGAGACCAACAGATAACTGAAAAATTGTTGAGTGTGGCGGAAAACAACAAACAATCAATCATTTCTCCCCAAATTGTTTTCACTCACTGAAAAATTATTTCATCCAACTTAAAATTCATGGCTATTGAAAGTAAAGAACTATTTTCACCCTGTCTTACACTCTCCCATATAGGACGCAGAGGAAATTGGTGAAAATAAACTGGTCGAGAAATCCGCTCTATATACCGGTAGTAGATAGTTTGGTCACTTTGAAAATTAAAAACAAAACTTTTCGAGACATAAAACTATTTTTAACATGAACGTTAGTGAATGTGGTTGGTACAGATAACAGACTTTAAGGAAAAGGAAAAGTGTTGGCGTCAAATTAAATATTAATTTTCAGCTGTTTAATTGAATGGCACAATCAGGAAATGATCCAGATTATTTTCGTTTTCCAGTAAATAGTGATAAATTCTGTAAAAGATATGTGAACGAACGCCATAAAATTCTAAACATACCTGTACATCCAATATTCAGTATCTCAATATCTTTGTTTATCTCTATTATTTCATAAGTTGGTCCAAATTCTTCACTTTCTTTTGCCTTATTTTTTCCTTTTTACTCATTTATTTACAATAACTATAATTTTCATCTTTTTTTTCTTTTCTTTATTTATTTATAATGCACAGTGACGAGAGAATATCATCTGTACGAGTTGATTACCATCAATGGCAGGGGATAGTTTGTATTATAGGCCCGTTAACTTTCTTTTTAAGAAATGGAAATACCGCCATATTTATACATGTGATATATATATTACATTTGTAAAACATGTGTAAAATAATATTAGGATATGTGTCAAGTGAAGCCGAGTTCTTAATGAAAGACTTGATATGCAAAATGTAGGGTAACCATGTGTCACCATGATTCCTAGTATATAGATAGGTGTAAATAGGAAACTAAAGACACGTGGTCAATTGCTGAAGAAACTGAGATAAAAACCTACATGGTACTGGAAAAGGTCTGTAGCTGAGAGGGAAGAATTTTAAGAAGGGCGGGGAGAGTGTTTTATTGTGTACAGTGTCTAAATCCCCTTGCACGGTACTCTGATGGGGTTTGGGTGTTACGGATATAGCCCAGATAAGAAAACAAAAGCGAGAAAAGGGCACCTGCTCAGATGTCTTGTGTACCAGCACCAGTATGTATATATTACATGCAATTTAGGGTCATAAATCATCACCTACCCCAATATGAAAAACAAGTTATATTGACATAGAGCGTAAATATGAGTTTTTCATTAATTTGTCATAACCTACCTTTGATATACACCCCCTAGCCACATGTTTCAGAACCAAAAATAAAAACAAAATCCTTGCCACCTTGTCCTACCTAAAATTACTACTATATAGTGCATTGTGGATCAGCACACTGGGCGAATAGGGTGTGTCGTAATTAGGTCCCTAGAAAACGTATCAATAAGCAACACAATGTTCCAGTGTAAATACGTTTGTAGTTTTAGGCTGGTTTTTATGTACATGTTTAGCCATCTCATTAAATATTTTCGTTGTCATGGAAAAAGGACAGGTCGTCCCAAAAATTTGACAATTAATTAAATTGTTACTGTTGTTGGTCATTTTAGTTTGCTGGTTCTCCATGTATATATATATATATATATATATATATATATATGTGTGTGTATGTGTGTGTGTGTGTGTGTGTGTGTGTATATATATATATATATATATATATATATCCTCAATGGGATTCTGGTTGTATTTGGCAGTCCGCCGAATAGGACACCTGGTTATCTACAGGGGATTTTGTCAACATATATATATATATATATATATATATATATATATATATATATATATATAATGTCTTGCATTTAAAATAAAGCACTTGAACGATGCATCCAGTGTCACTCAGTGTCACATGCAAGGCGCCTATAGAATCATGTGATCCAAAGATTACACTGTTGTTCTGGGTTGTTTATCACCTTACTGAAGTATATCTGCACCTTTAATACAATGTAACTTAGCATTATTTCAATATTAGCTGAGTGAGGAGGAGTGTGGAGCACAAACATTGCACATCATAATGACAAAAGAAGAAACTGTTCCCATTTTGCGTAAACACAATCTTCGAGACGAGCATGTGAAAGAAGCGTGGACTTCCGGGAAAACGGGGAAATTTCAGATCCATGCCACCACTCGAAATGTGTTCATTGCCATTTTAAACGTATTGTCAAATGTTGCTATGAATGTGAGCTTACCAGTATTCGCTGGAACGATGAATGAAATAGGTGGAGATTCTTTTGTTCTCTTGTTGAACACGTGTGTCATCATTGGTTTTCTCTTTGTCTTGACAACTTTCTTTGCCAAATACGTCATAGACAGTACAACCACTTTCAAATTGACCTCAAGTTTGAAAATAATTTTAGCAATGGGGCTGTTCACTGCCCTCAATGGGATTCTGGTTGTATTTGCCAGTCCGCCGAATAGGACACCTGGTTATCTACAGGGGATTTTGTCAACAACATCTATACCATACACAATAATATGCCGGCTTATATTCCTCAGGAAGGGTATGCAATATAACTTTGAATTCATTTAAGGAATAAATTTCATTTTTTTGTTTTAGAATACATGAGGACATGATCGCGCTTCATGAAGTATGCTGGCGTGAAGCGTCGCAGTTCATACCCTCAGGTATTTTCAAAATTGAAGTTTACTTCATATATTTATATGTACATTCTACTTTCATTTCTGTTATATATATATATATATATATATATATATATATATATATATATATACACTCTCTCTCTCTCTCTCTCTCTCTCTCTGTGTGTGTGTGTGTGTGTGTGTAATTCTTCACTTTATAAATGCACGACTTGTTGGTTTTCTTCAGGCATAAGTGTCATTCGCGCACTTTGTACGTGCTTGGTGATGGCGGGACTATTCATTACATCTGAACCTCAAATTTTTGGCATTAACTCTGATGATGATTCGAACACCGCCGAGGAATCTACTTCCGCGCGAATTCTGTGGCCCCTATGTTTTGCTTTAGGATTTTTACCAATAGGACTTATGAATGTTATTTGTGAAAAAGAATTAAAAACAAGCGAGGTTTGTAAATTTAATTTTTTAATTTTTTTTTCAATTATCTAAAATAAAAATATAACCTATGTACTTATTCTAATTGAATTGTTTCTTATTTCTTTTCCAGGTGAAATCATTCAACTTTATCATGTGGTCACAATTCGCTCAGATTATCTGTATGGTGTGCTTGTTTTGGGTCGATTTCATCCCGGGATTTGGGATGGTATGTGTTCTCCGTTAGCCTGATTTAAGGACTCAATATTTGAAGCAAACTTCGTCATTTATATCGGCTTTTCTCAAAAAGTTATATTTTGACTCTTAAAAACATGCAATGACTATTCCATTAAGATTTTTAAAAAAGGAATTAAGTAAAATTATCAGAGTCAAGTGCATGTATCTTCAGAAAATATGTTTCAACTATCTTTCAATTTTCCTGTCATTTTCATGCTGAATAATTGTAAAGTTCCCTTTCTAGGCCAGCTCCTTTTCCGAGTTCTCTACCAGATATAAAAGAGGAACAACATGTTTATTCAGCACCAGCTCAGACTGCAAGGATCTAATGGGAAAATCTTGGATCTTTTTTGGTGGGTACACTTTTGCAAATCTCTTCCAGTTTCTTCTGATAGAATATGCTGAGGGCGCAGTGTTTGCTGCCGTGGTCCAGTCACTTGTCGGTCCCATAGCCACGATATTCTGGACGTTTTTTGAATTTAACGAGAAGGAGAACGTTTTCCGATGGCACCCAGTGTTTAACGAAACGACTGGTTTCACTGCTGTAGGTCTGCTCTTAATGGTACCAGGTGTCATGTTATATAACTACTACAGCAACAAGGAGGCAAAGGAAACGGCGAAGAAGGGGTCTTATTTGTATACCGATCCCGAACTATCAGTTAATGATGTACAGGATTAGTGTGACATTGCTGATATTTGTTCTTTATCTTGAATATACAGTGTATGTAATGTTGATTTATGTTATCTTCATTATTGATTTTACTATCCCTATGGTCATGAACCTTTATGAACTGTCTCAAACTGTACATGTATCTCCTCTTTTACTAATTATATAACTAGAATAATTCCGGTTTTGAAAAAAATCATTTGAAATTTCATGAGAATTCTACAATATCCTATGATGTTTCTTAGTATCAATTGTTTCGTTTTTTTATTTTGCTAATGACGAAATGTTGCATGCGTGTAGACCTGTCTTGAAATTTCCCATTTACGAAACATACAGCAAATCTAGAAACATAATGATCAAGTATCTAAGTATGAATTATAAACACAAACCCTTAAAAATCACCATCAACATTTTGACAATAAATCATTTTAAAAATCCACAATAAACAAAATGTATCTCGATATCTTCTTTGTGTAGTTGCTTCTTGACGAAAAAGAAAAACGGGTTGTAAGTGAAAAAGTACATATTAGGTTTTTCCCTGTAATCTGCCTCCCCTTTTTTTATCGAATATAACTACTGAGAGGAAATCGATCTTGTGTATATGTAGATTGTATCGTGTTATCTTGAATGTTCTGTCATGTGATACCAGTTATCGGCGGATACCCAGACATCTCACGATTTATATTCTGATTTATTCAAATGTATCATAAAAATATAGTCAGTATGTTGGAACACCCATCTGACTGAATTAAAACACACATAAAACATTGTTTTATTAAAGACCAAAGGACTTCTAAATATCTTAACACCAATATAATTTATTTTCAAAGTTGACCTAACCTTATAAATAACGACCCAGTGATATGTTATCAGTTTTTATGTCACATGTGGACAACACGTGCACCTACATATGTACTGTACAAGTGCACTATTTAACAATGTTCATCAAATATGAAGTGGATTATTCGTAGCATTGAATAAATATAGGGAAATGGAGGAATAACTGTGTTATCAATTTTAAACTAGGAAGATCTAGGGGTGATTATATTGAATATATGCATCGTTTTCGAGATTTGAGAAAACAATTTCAGTACAAATATGACTGGAGAATCGGATCATTTACTGGAGAGTATAAGAAATCACAGAGATTATGCAATTCTTAGAGCATGGACGTCTGGATACACGAGAAGATGGAGTCGAAGTCTACGAAACGCGTCTCTTGTATTCATGAATATTATATCAAATCTAGCAGGAAATGTGACATTCCCAGTTTTATCATCGACACTCCGGGAAGTTGGATCAGACGACTTTGTACTACTTTTTCATACAATTGTTATCGCTAGTATCTTATTGATTGTGCTTTTAATCTTTACGAAGACTTTCATCGATAAAACAGTATCGTTAACACCAGCCTCCAGTTCAAAAATGATTTTGGCTAATGCTTTGACAAACGTGGCCAGTTATGTTTTGATAGTGTATTCAAGTACTCCGACAAGAACTCCTCCCTATCTACAAAGTGTTTTATTCATGACTGTTATACCATTTACTTTTCTGTGTCGACTGTTTTTTCTTCGAAAAGGTTAGTATTACATATCAAAGAGGGTTAGATATCAAAATCCGTTCCATTTCTTTTCTTCATTTCTTGTGATATTTTTATGTCACATTTCAATGTAATTGCAATCAACTATACCATTCTGGTACTGTCTAAATTCTCTTGCAGGCGTTTCAGTGGGTCGAGGACTTTGTTGCTGTTTAATCATTGTTGGTTTATTTATTTCATCTGAGCCACGCATCTGGGGTCTTAACACAAAACAAAAGACAACCAACACTTTGAATTCACTCACAGAGAGGATTTTATGGCCTCTGTGCTATGCTTTGGGGTTTATCCCGTTCGCCCTTGTCAACCTGACATGTGAGAAAGAACTGACTAGAAAGAGCGTAAATATATGCTTTGAAAATATACATTGCACCCACTATAAAAATGAAAGCAAATTGATGCCAGTTATTCATTCTACGTTGCAGAGTAAATATGTTTTCGGGATTTTTTTTTCCAAATGTGTATAAGATCACATTTAAAGTACCCCCACTAATTGCACTTGAACATTAAAAATCAATAAATAAGGTTCTCAAAGCATATTTATGCAGAATTTCTTATTTATTTTCAGAGTGAAGCGCTGAATTTCATGATGTGGTCTCTGTTTGTTCAAATCATCATAATGGTAGCACTGTTTTGGACAGATTTAATACCAGGCTTTGGAATGGTAAGAACATATATGTCATCAGCTATCCACTGTATGTGGTGACTAAATATATTGCGATTTGTGTGTCGCCTTCTAGAAATATATTTGATGTTGCAAACGTATTCATTACAGCATAAGATTTATATCTGTTAACTGAAAATACATATATATTTTATTAAAGGCAAATAACATATCGGATTTCATAAGTCATGCAAGAAAAGGAATAATCTGTGTGTATTCCACGGATTTAAACTGCGGAGATGTTCTGGTTAAGTCGTGGATATTTATTTCTGCCTTTACACTTGGAACCATATCACAGTATCTTCTCATTCAAAGTTCTGATGGCGCCATCTTCACCGCCATTGTTGAAGCGGAAGTAGGACCTTTTACGACTTTGTTTTGGACACTTTTTGAATACACAGAAGCTGAGAATAGCGTGCGGTGGAATCCAATTTTCAACGAAACATCAGTATTTTCTCTGTGTGGATTGGCGCTGGTGATCCCCGGTACGGTTGCGTACTATTATCTCACTGTTCAAGAGCAGAAATTTAGAGAGGAATCTTTATATGAGCTAGTGAATTGAAATCTTATATGATCTGTGAACATCTTCTGTCTTTGAGTATCATGGTATAACTAGGTGATTCAATCATTTCATAACGCCGTGATGTTTACTTTTCAGTGTAGAATTCAAAAATTTTCAAAATGATTTAATGCTTCATTTAGGTTGAATACAACATTCATATATGTGCATTGTAGTATATTACTCTTTGAAAATGCTATTATGTAATAGGATAATTATAATTAATATTGAAATATAAATAATCGGAAATACCAAGAAAATGCTCACTACAACATCATGAAAATGACTACAATTGAGCAGCGTTTTCGACAAGGTCTAGATTTTGGAATGGATTAAATTCTAATTATATTAATGATTACCCGAATAGCACATAACAGCATGCTCTCTGTTTCGTTTGTACGATTCGAAAATTTTCACTTATATAGAGACACCACCAACAATAGTTGAAGTGCCCTAAATGACCAATGCATGACGCTGAAGCCGTTGCAGAGACGGTAAGTTGTGACTTCCTTTTAAGGCCATATCTGAAAGATATGTCACCTTCAGTTCTAATGCTGGGCAACTGGTGGTGGAACAGTTACATATGTTAAACGTCTTTGGTTTGACGTGGCGCAGTTTGGGGTGCTCGTGAACTAACAAAGACATTAGTGATCAATCTCATAAATCATATAAAGAATACAAAAATTAAGAAAAGGGCAAACACGGACCATTGTCATACCGGAGGTGGGATCAGATGTCTTGGAGGAGTAAGCATCCTTGTTGACCGGTCACATAAGTCCTATATTTTGATCAGGTAAACAAAGTAATTCGTAGTCAAAATCACTACGAAACGACTTAACAATTGGTAAGAAACAAGTCAGACAGCATTCGACTCAGTGATAGCTTGTATTTGCAAATCAAATCATTATCACGACCATAGAATTTGCAAAAATGCTGATTTTAAATGACACCGTTGAAACCTCCGTACCATCAACTTATTTGTCAGTACCTTGTCTCAATTTAAAAACTGATCATATGTGTATGAATCAGGACTCGTAAACACCATATACAGGTAATTATAGAATATTACTACTAAAATATTGGAAGTTGACGATGGAGAAGTTGAAGTCGTGTTATGTTGTTAGTTTGCCGTTGACATTGAAATATTTAAATTTGAAGCAGATATGAAAGACTCTGTGGTGTCTATAATTGCGAGTTCACTGGGATATATCGAATCGATATATGAATGAAAATGAGAATAGTTGTTGATAGATAAAACGTCTTCGATATATTTAAACTAGTTTAAAAGGTAGTATAGTTAAGAAGGAAGTTATGATGCTAGCGGATAATGAAGTTCATGTCATATCCAAATACAGTAACATTAAATTACTGGTACCGTTTATGTTTCATATTTAACAGAATTGTACTTCTTGATCTCAGAGGATTATTGGTTTCAAAAGAAACTGCCTCCTAATTTGATAATCTGTATATTTTATGAACTTTCTATGATATCCGTATACTTTGAGGTACATGCATATGCAATGACCCACAGGAATTTTTAACCTTTTATAACCTTTGATCATGGCCTAATAACCCTAAATGAGGTCTTTGGTACATTGTTTCGTCATAAGAAATCTTGATACGAGTATCAAGAATGAGCTGTCTCTAATATTTCTTGATTAGAAAGTTGTACCCAGAACAACTATTTCTAAAATCTTAAACCTAGAGACCTTTACATTCGAAAATATCTTTGATTCTAAATCAGTTTATATCGTCCACTCATTCGTAAATTTTGTACCAAATAAAAAATTCTAATATACATGTACGAGGGACACTTTTTAAGTTCGTGGAGTAAGCCTACAACTTTTTAACGCGATTATGAATTTGCACGATTTTTTACACCGAACTTGCGCGCTTTGCTGCTCATTTTCAACACGTGGTTTTATACACTATAGTAAAATATAGCGTTCAATATGAATGAAAAAATCTATGAAAAGAGGGTATATTGTAAGATTCGAACACACCTCGGGTTTCTGTCAACGGAAATTCATGCTGATTTGCAACAGGGTTATGGGAATGATGCTTTAAAATATGCTACAGTTTGCAAGTGGGTACGTCGTTTTAATGATGGTCGGGAGTCAATTGAAAATGACCCTCTAGTGGGTAGGCCGGTTTCCGTTTTGACGGAAAAGAACGTTGCTACTGTGAAAACGTTAATAGAGGAAGACGCACGTTATACCGTGCAAGAGATAGAAGAATTAAGTGGCATTCATTTGTCAAATGTTTTGAATATCTTACGTGAACGACTTGGGCGTTCCGGAAATGGGTAGATCGATGTAAAATGTGTGTTGAGGCAGATGAGGCATATTTCGAACGTCTTAGATAAATAAAATTTTGATATTTCAAGCGGTTTTAAAACGACCGCCCTACTCTACGGACTTAAAAAATGTCCCTCGTATCTTCATTTCAAAGTTATCGACCAAAACGTAATGTAAAACGTTTTGTATTAGTGGCCGTGACCAAATAGCTTGATTTAGAATCCCGATTCTTTTATAAACAAAATATTAGCTTCTAGTGTTTTTCCATTACAATGTTGTGGAGTGTTAAATCACTAGATTCTTTGACCTGATTAGGACCATTACAGGTTTACTATCTTACAATTAAGAAATTTGATGTCCAGACGGAATAAGGATAGAGGCAGGTAGTCAAACAGTGAAGAATGATAATTATTCTATACTAGCTTAATGTCTGGAGTAAAATATTTTGTCAGTACAAAGTCCCAATCTAGCACCAAAGTCCCTGATCCAGGGACCACGAATTTTGCACTTTAGCAATGGTAGTTTTGTTTATTATTAGTATGCAATCAGTTTGACTGTTTTATATTCTTTACTCAAGACAAAATTGTAAAAGAAATGATGTATTTTAACAATGTAAGTCTTTCTGCCCATTCCTAGTACCAGAAACACTGACCCGGGATTAGAATGACACATTTTTATGTGCCCATTAAAGGCCTTGTAGGCAAAATGAACCGTTTTTGTTTGTTTGTTTGTTTGTTTATAGCCGCCTGAGCAATTTTTCAGCTATCCGGCGGCTGTCACCATTACCGGTGACAGGGCTGCAAATTTAGGCCTATGCTCGGTACTCAGGGCCTTTGAACAGGGAGGGATCTTTATCGTGCCACACCTACTGCGACACGGGACCTCGGTTTATACGGTCTCATCCGAAAGACCGGCACCCACGTCCCACAGTGGGATTCGAACCCCCGACTCAAGGATCATCAGATCTTTGAGCCCGACGCTCTAACCACTGCGCCACGCGGGCGAATGAACCGTAAGCTCCAGGATCTTAAACTTGGTACATATGATCACCATGATGAGAGGAAGATGCCTATTGTTTTTCAAGGTCAAGGTCGCAGTATCAGTTAATAAGAAAACCTTGTAGTTGGAATACAGGTACACATACTCCTCATGTCAAGTGAAGGACACCTTTTGTTCTTGAAGGTCAAAGTTCAAGGTCGTAGTATCACTTAGAAAAATATTATAGACAGGATATTAAACCATTTGGGCAAAGACTGTCAAATTTGTTACACATACTTTTCTTTTTCAAGTTAAAAGGTCACTGTTATACGAATGTGTTTGGCGTTGTCCGCCCGTCCATCTGTCTTTCGGTCTGCCCAGACCTTATAGGCAAAATGAACCGTACGATATAGGATTTTACATCTTGTACATTTGGTCACCATGATGAGAGTAAGATGCCTATTGTTTTTCAAGGTCAGAAGTCATATGTGAAATTCCTAGAATCAGTTAAAATAGAAAACCTTGTAGGCTGGATACATCCCGAACTATTGGTGCTAAGATCGCCAAACTTGGTGCACATACTCCTCATGCCAAGTGGAGAACGCCTGTTGTTCCTTAAGGTCAGAGATCAAAGGTCGTAGTATTACTTAGTAGGGAAATCTTATTGCTATGTTTGCTAATCAAAGTCACAAATAAATAGCTAACAATAATTACAGCCTATATAACTTTCTCACGGGTGTATTATGTACCGTTTACGGTACTCTTATTAGTAAAAGTTTACCTCTTTATTAGTATTATGTACTCAGTTTGGTGGGAAAAAATATGCATTTTCACTATATGATCCTTAATTTGTTAGCTTGATGTTAAAAGATTTTTAAAGAAACAATGCATTTTTATTATATGAGCTGAGCTATGATGGTACAAACAACCACCAGAAATCCTGTCGCAGGAGTCCTACATTTCAATTTTTCATACAGACTATCTTTTGTTACCACAATATTCAAGTAGTTACTGGCAAAAAGCTAAAGAGAAGAGTTTTAAATTTTTATTTAAGCAGATTTTGAAGTTTTAAACCCACTCCTCAGCCTAAAGACGACTTGGACCACATAATTCACAGTTTCCGTCACTTTGTGATACTTCAAACTATTGGGAGTAGAGGGGGTAGAAGTAATAAGAAGTTGAAAGTGATTAGGTTTTAAGACACAACCGAAGTTCGACGAAAAATAAAACAAATTGCAATAAATCGCTTTAATCAGGGATACTACAAAATTAATGTACAACTCTATATTGTTCATGATTGTACCACAACAAATTTTGATATATAAATTACCCTCCATATAATGTCATGATATTTAGCGTTTTCTGTATCTTTTTATTGATAATGTTAAAGTTACTAATAAATATTGCATGTAGTTAAGGGTAACATTGAAAATTTTGAACCTGAGAAAACCATTGTCAACAATAGCCGAGGTTGACAATCATGGTTTTTCGAGGGTGAAAAACTTCAATGCTATTATACTGAATTATACAAACAACAAAGCAGAAAGACGTACGTCTGTTGACTATTGATCAATTACTGTCATGCGATGTTCTCTATATTCATGCAGGTATTTGTGTTTATTACAAATGCTCAAACAAATCTACGGGGAACCGTACAAGCATAAGTTTAACGCATAATATCACCTGTTGCCAAGTACCGTTCCCCATTGCTACACTGCAGATACTGTCAGCCTGGAGGGCGTGTTTTCTGTTCTCAGAGGGAAACAATATGTGTTTTCAACTGTTTCTTGACTAATCAGATTCGAGTATTTAACATGAAAGTATAATAATTCTTAACGAAGTAAAGGTGTTTCTAACACTGTTAATTAATACATATACTAACATCACGTCAACATTATCAGCCATATTCTGCTTTTCAACCACTATATATCTCTAAACTTTGACATATGAACGCCGTTTCATTCAAAATGTTCATGGCATATTCACATGGAATATATATATATACATATATATATATATATATATATATATATATATATATATATGCTTCATGTCTTTCAAGTTTTATTTCATTATACAGCATTCAATAATAACTATCATAGTATATGATGTAATGATTGTAGAATTTGCTCTTGACGTTTGGATCCACACTACCTTTGATTCGCCCTCCCTCTTTTAATGCGCAAAAAAACTAACGTGAACTATTTCCTGTAAATCCTTCAAAAATTTCACCTAATTTTTTAAGGTTTCAAAATTAGCCCTTATCATAGTTCGGAAATTGCTTTGAGTGATTGAAGCGTCAATTTCAGGATAAAAAGTCCATATCAAAGTACAGTATGACATTTAGGATAGAAGACGACGAGGAAATATTGTTCAAATCATACATTACAAACTGCATTAATGATCTACTTTTAGCAATGATATATAACTCCAGTTCCGTTCTAATGCAAATGTGTCCTGTTGTAGTCTAGTAAACAGTTTGAGTTGTCTCCCTTTACCAAGGCGTAACACTGTCTGCTGCAACCATGAAAGAAATTTAACTGGTTGTAAGATCACTGAAGATAAAACTTTGTTGGTATCTATAATGATATAGATGTACATAACTTGACAAGGACAAGGATCAGTAAGTCATTTTCAACTTGTTTTTTGAAAAATCATAAATATGCAAATCTAACGACGATGAAATCTTTCTTGATAAGGTGCAAATAGTTAAAATTTTTGCGAAACTATTTTCCCCGAGTTTCTAAGGAGCAATTACTTTTAGTAAAAGTAAGCATGTAAAAACAGGCTTCTTTCTGGTTTTGAGTTTGCAATTTATCAGATAAGAATGAAAGCTACATATAATGTACATGTATCATTGCACGTAGTAACTATGTCCATCAAATAATAAATGAAATAATTAAAGTTGCAATTATTTAAAACTTTAGTTTAGACCTATTATGACTAGTTTCTTAATCTTCTAAAACTTTGTCACCAGGGCGAGCTGCACAGGTACGAAAAGCTACTTGGGTCATTTCAAATAGGTATAAAGAAAAAACAACAACAACGGCGTAAAAACGCGAATCAAAGGCGTAAAACATGACGTGAAAAAATGACGCAATAAAGCCGATTTAAACGGAGTAATAATGCGAAACAAAGGCAATAATGCCAAGTTAAAACTTCTTTACACATTCCTTTAACATTACATGTAAAAGTGGTGTATTTATCTGCAAAAGACGTTTGTTTTTAGAATATCGGAATAGTTATAGTATATAAGAATCAGGGTGAAGGTAATTCAATTTTTAGAGTGATTGGAACTTGCTCCTTCTCAGGAAAGATGGCATATTTTTTTTATTTCGTATATGTAACAAGATATGGTAATTTATATGAATACACAATAAGGGTTTTTTATTTTGCACAATTACATTAATAACCTTTCATACTAGGGTTGTTTGATATGTAATGTGTATTGTACATTATCTCAAAAGCATTTGACTCAAATAGTGAAATGAACAGTACATCCTTTCAAAGTATTTTCAGCGGTTTGAAATGCATAATTTCAATCTTTGAATCCATTTCTGAAATGAGTTAGGTAGACCTCTGAGGTACTAACTGATGGGTGAGCCAAGGGCTTGTCGGGATTTGTAACGACACCAGGATAAGAACTTTTTAACTTTTGGAAAAAGGAAAACGTCGCATGGAGCTCGATTTGGAGAGTATGGTGGGTGTGGCAAGACAGTAGCCTTCTTCGACTTCAAAAATTGCTTCACAAGCTTAGATGTATGTGATGGAGCATTATCATGAATTAGACGAACATGCCTAAATCCTGACACAGGGCGTCATTTATGATAACATTTCTTAAGCTTTTTTAGTATAAAATCTCGGTAATGCCGACCTGTAACATTATTGGTCTTCGGCATTTTTACGGCTATACCATCACACGAGAAGAATATACAATAAAGAACCTCCTTTGTGCTTATGGTTCTTTAGGCAACTACAGGCCTTCTACCGTATTTAGTTAGCCATATTTTGTTTCCAATTTTTCTTACTGGTTCGAAATAGTGAACCCATGTTACCGAATGACCGAGTTTTCTGTGAAATCTTATATAAGCTCTAGTTTCTAAAATATTCTCAATCCGTTTCCTAATCATTTTTACAACAGTGATCAACGACTGGCTCTGCTGAAATGACTATAAGTTTAAAACTATGTGGTGTTGAAGGCTCGTGTTTATACCGTTGGAAAGGTATTGAATAGAGCTATTAACAAATATCCTCATCCACGAAATCGTGCAAAGCATTATCTCGCTGTGGTACAATACAAATTATATATCGAACAACCCTCGTATAAGCCATATTTTCACATATAAATAATTATGAGAAAGGGATTGGTTTATTCTAGCTAATACCTAGGACCACCCCCATCCTCATTCCCTTAGGATTGCATCAAAAAGTCCTAATTGATTTCCGATGCGAAAATGGTACAGTATCAAGATTTTTTCCAGCCGATGGACAAAGAAGTTATGATTGTCTGAATACAGCACATATGAATATGTACATGTAGTAGATTTGTGTTAAATAAAAATGTTTTTTAATTATCAGAAAAGCCTTGAGAGTGCAATAATTCTGTGTATTTATTGCGAAGTACTCATACACAGCGAGAGGGAGTCCAGAACTACTTATTTGATTTGAACGATATTTAAGCAACCCCTGGGGATCCGGGTTGTTTAAATAGACAATAAGTACCCCTTGCGTGTAGTAAGAGGCGACTAAATGGGGCCGTCCTTCGAATGAGACCGCAAATACCGAGGTTCAGTGTCACAGCAGGTGTGGTACGTAAAGATCCCTCCCTGCGCAAAGGCCATAAGCGCCGAGCATAGGTCTAAATTTGCAGCCCTTCACCGGCAATGGTGACGTTTCCATATGAGTGAAAGATTCTCGAGCTGGACGTTAAACAATATTTAATCAATCAATCAATGTTTGGTGTTTCATCGGATGACGAAGGTAGCGAGCATTGCAGTAAACATTCATAACCCGCGTAAGCGGGTTGTGAAAATTTTTACTGCAATGCTAACTATTTTCATCACCCGATGAAACACCAAAGAAAGACATTTTATTGTTTATATTTACATTGTTTTGTAGGTTGTTTTTGTAGTTGTAGTATGAAGTACTAAATTATAGTAAATTACCATATCGTAAACCTATGTAAGCTAATTTAAAGGAACAGCCAATACACCCTTTGACCTTGACGACCTTCCATAATTGGTGTTCTTGAATGATAACGTCATTAATGGTACAAGAAATAGTCCATAAAAAAATTTAAAAGCGGAAATAACAAGTCATCTGATGACAATTCAAAGCAGGGCTTCTTTTATTTGTTATTATCTTATATTTCTATTTGTATTATTTTATTGATGCATCCATACTGTTAAACAAATTTGTTATTCTTATTTTTCTAAATGTAGATCTAAAAAGTAGTTCCTGGTATGCAGATATTCTTACGTGGATTGAGTGGTGCTAAAAAACCGGATCAAACTAGTTTGCAACCTACATGCATCCATTGTCCCAGGTGAAAGCAATGTCAATTTCAATAGATGTATAAGTTAAAAGACCCAGTGAATGTAAATATTTTACAATGAGTGCTAGATAAATATAAGATTTAGAATAGTGAAATATATGATTAACCAATACCTTATTGGAGTAAAACATAAGAGTTTTAATCATATTTGACTCCATATCATTACGTTGTTCTTTCGTGTTCTTACCCTTTTATTTCGCGTTATTATGCCTTTTATTCATGTTTCGCGCTTTTCATTCGCGTTATTACGTCTTTCTTCTAGTTCATAATGCCTTTATATTATGCGTTCTTATTACACCTTTGATTCGCGTTATTTAAGAAGAAGGGCGTTATAGTAGATTTGATCACGTACCAACTTCATGTCATATCCCAATAACACAATAATGTATCTTATTTCTTATATTCATATTTCTGTTTCGATTTGTGTTGTTATCATCAAGCTTCCCTAGTTGTGTAGGCAGACGATCGTACAACACAAGATATAGTTCGTTGAAGTTTGATCGAATAAATAATTGGGAACAATATCTAGGAGAATATAAAATATAAATCTTTATGTTAGAAGGATTAAAAACAGATGAAACAAGTGTAAAATAAAGATAACTAAGAGCGTCAAGTTAACTCAATTGAAAACAAGAAGCGCGGAGTAACTACATCCAGTCAATTGTTGATGGAGAAATTAGCGGTCTCCACCTCATTTAAATTTGTGAACGCAATTGCTGAAGTTAGATTTCGACAGAAATTCAGAGGATCTAAGAGATATGAAGAAGGATAATTGGATCAAGTTGATGTTAAGTATATACTACGTCAGGTTTTTGGAAGGGAGCAACGGCATGTCCATCGTTAGGACTCGTGGTTGTAGCATTATAACGACATATTTAGACGAAGAACAGGTACGTTGTATTTTAATTTTTTGTACTTCCAGGGTGTGCAAGAGAAGATAAACACAAACTGAAAGAGACTTTTCGTTCGATCGAGAAATTTATGTTATAGGATTTAAATAAATACTCGCAGCGGTGCCCTGACTTGAACAATGTGTTTCGAGCTCGAAACCAGGCTCGGTCATGGCGGTGATGGCTATTGCCCGGAAACAACAGGTTACCATCATCATAAAGTGAATCAAATATTAAATTGCCATAATGTAAATATCAAAGACATCGTATGAGCTCGCCATACTTCAGAAGTTGCAGTTTAAGTTGCAGACGGTACTTTTAAAAGATAAAACAACTGAACGGTATGGTGATTTTTTCTGTTTTATTCAATAATGAAATTCTTGTCTGTTTACAAAAAAGTTCTCTGTATATATTCTGGTGTGTTTTATTTATTTTGTGTCCGTTATGATGTCAAGAGAGGTAAAGGTACCTAGTACAATTGTCTCAAATACTTTTGAAGCGGTGATTGTATTCATACGCAAGAAAAAAGTCTTATCACGTGACTTACTTCGTTATGGAAAATTTAATGTCAATTTTGTTAGTAGTGTCATATAAGACAAAACATTGGCAAATGTAAATATATACATCTTTGATTCGCGTTATTACCCCTTTGTTATGCATTATTACGCTTTTTATTCAAGTTATTGCTACTTTCATTCGTGTTATTACATCTTTCTTTCGTGTTAAATGACTTGTAACTTCGCGTTATTACCCTTCTGTTTCTTGTTAATTTAAACAATATTTATTCGATACATTTTTGACAATATGTAATTACAAGATACAGGTAACAACAGAAATTGAAAAGCGAGCCATACAATGGCTTGCGTAAATCCGCTCTCAAAGTTCTGATACACGCGAGAGATTGCATGATGTGAATAAAATTATGGTAAATTATGACATGTAAATATATATTATTCCTAACACAATCAGTTTATTCGTGAGACCAAAAAAAATATAAAGAAGACAATACATTTTGTGATAGGACAAAAATATTTAACGATGGAGTACAGGACAGATGCTTGCAACTGATCAAATCGGTAAGAAAATACATATTACTTACAAATCTATTACGTAGTATTCGTGAATCTTTTACTCTGTATTTGATAAACCTTTTGTACTAGAAGAAAAAAAAACTATTTCTATTTCCGATGCCCATGTGTAAGTAATCAAGAATAATAGAGAAGTTTATTGAACATATTATACTGTATGGGAGTGTGTTCTAACATGTTGGATGCAGAAGTTTCATATTACAGTATTGCGCCTTACTTTAGAGTTTCATGCATGCTTCACGAATGACAGGTATATTATTTTTTCGTTTATTGTTTGTTGTTGTTTTTAAAACTCTCCGTTACACCGTATGGATTGTTCGTTCAGATGTACACAAGTGACCCTGACCCGGAAGTATTCCATTTAACAATTCAAGTATCGTCAGCAAAGAAATTTCTTCTGGTGATGTTCAATTTACATTGATAAATTGAATATCATCATGTCCAAACAAAACAATGTGATGAAGATTTTATTATTTGGAGTCTGAAACGTCAAAATTATCAATATTGTAACCTGTTTCCTACCCTTTCTCCTTAATATACGTCTCTGCTATTTATAGACACATGGCCGGGAATTTCTTAAGTTGTTTAACTGAACAGCTGAGGATAGACACAGTATAACGTAAGTACCGCACTGTGCTGCTTTTAAGTAAATAAAAAAATATTGCCATAGCACAAAATCGATGTGTGTCGTCTTTCTTATGATAAACGAAGCTAGTAAATAATGTACGAAATGTAATGTTTCCATTAATCGGAGTTCATATCGAAGATTTCTGTTCGAAACATTTTCATTAATCGTATTCTAAATGGATCGGAAATTTTAAACAGCATTTAAGACTGCTATTATAACATAATTCTGACCACCACTTATTATATCAATGCATGACCCAAACTGCTCCAATGTTAGGGACGGCAAATGTGAGAGGTACGAGATAGTTCAATGTCATATATCCTTGTGTACAATCCCAGAGCTAACCCGTTCACAACCTCTAACCTCGATTAACTAACAACCTTAAATATCAGAGATATTTGAGTATGGTAGAGACGTGATGGTCTAGACCTGTTATGCCAAATACACTTCTCAAGACCGATAAAATTATATAGTTTGTAATGAAAAGTCTATACGACCCTCATCCAGGTGAACATCCGTTTATTTATACATAACAATTCTTTGGCAATGGTAACTCCCTCGCATCCAGGTATGGGGTGAGTGGCAGAAACTCTACCTTAATGAAATATAAAACCAATGCGAGTTGTGAGTTAGCCAGGTACAAATACCACTATATTCATTAAACATTCCATGATGCATTATATTGTAGTACAATAATTAAAAACAATTCACACTAAAATATCATGAAAATCTTGACAACATTTACTATGAACCCAAAATTTTTTAAGATGATAAATTTGAATGCCCATGACTTACCTAAATGAAATATAAAACCAATGCGAGTTGTGAGTTAGCCAGGTACAAATACCACTGGCCGGGTTTTATATACCAACAAGCATCGTTGAGCTGTTCTCAAAATCCTTACCTTATTTGTAATATTTCCGAACTATGTACTGTTGGCATTGATTTTGAATTTGAACTTTAAAGCACTTTAATTCTTTCGATTCTGCCATTGTATATTCAAATTTATCTGACAGTTCTTGCACAATAGTAAGTCTTATTTTTTGATCACTAATATACCCAAGCAATTGACCTTATGACCTGATTTTGCATTGACTATCCACTGCCCATGCTCATATATATTGGCACCGAAAAATTCACAAAACTATTACACATAATTTATACAAATAGTTAACTCTAGGTCAAAAGTAATTTCCTTGATCGCCACTCGTACTAACCATACATCGAATGATTGGCCAATGTCGAAACTATTTATGATGGTAATCCTTGATCGACCTTGTGTTCGTATTCACACATAAATCGTTAATGTACAAACCCTTAACCCCAAAATACTTCTTTTGTATGCCACACACACATGTGCAATACTATTGAAAATTGTTTTATGATACTGTTATGGTGTTTGTTAGCAAGATTAAAATATTGATAACGTAATGTGTTGGTTTGACAACATAACGATTAAAATATATCTATTATACATGTTTAAAGATTCTGTAGATAATCCGATTATTATTTGGCAATGGAATTTATTTACAGGGGAATAAGAAACTCTTTATGATTTAACTTAGTATTGTCACCTTAATAACCTCTCTATAAGAAATGTCACTTATAATTTCAGGTCAAAACAATCACATATTTGTTTAGTACCTTTCAGATTCCTTCCAGGGCTTTATCCTAGAGAGTCTTTCATTAAAGTGTTGAACACGGATTTTTTTTTTTGTATTGTCTTAAATGTGGATTCACCTATTGTCAACTATGCACTATACTAGAAGAGAAGCTCACAATCCCCAATCTTGTAATCTGTAAGTAGTTTTGGCTTGATTATTGAGAGTATTAACTTTCTAATATTTTCCTATTTTAAAGGTGAGAATGGATGATGACGAAAAACTGGCTATGCAAGAACTTCATACCAAAATAGTCCAATGCTTAGAACCTTCACAACTTCATGATTACCTATTTCAGGAAGGGATCATACCAGAAAAATTTATTTACAGTCTTAGAGAGAGAATTAGAGTACCTACAGAGATATCAAGGCTGTTCATTTTATATTTAAAACAGCATTGTCCCTTTCACGTTTTTCTTCTTGCTTTGAGGCAAAATAACGCGTATTCGTTTCTTGCAAATGAATTGGAAGGAAAACTTGACAAAATTAAAAGTCGCAAAAGAAGGTGCGGATCTTTAATTGAAATCGCGTGGTATGATAAGGCATACTGGCCAATAAGGAGAATTCAAGTTTACAACGAACATAGAGAAGAAATGGTCAGTGAAAGGCATTTCTTAAAGCGCCTGTGTTTGAATTTAAGACTTTCCGAGTTTTATGCTAAACAAGAACTTTTAAAGCAAAACTGGTTAAATGCATCAAATCTAAATGATGTTAGTGACAAAAAGAAACAAATGGCTGCGGATTTATATTTTATTTCTTTAGATGCTGAAATTGAATACAGGCGAGTGATATACGACAAAACCCTATTTGGTGATTCAGTTTTAACACATATGAAAGACATAATTCACAAAACATCTAATCCAAAGGTCAGCTTAATGTTATACCTAGGGAGACTGGCTTCTGCAATGGTAATGTCCAGTAAGAGATTTCTCGAAGATGGCTTAAAATCTGTGCGAGAGGCAACAGAAAATGGAGAACGAATTGAACCATGCAGGGAAACTGGAATAGTGCTACTAATTTATTACAATTTGTTGTGTCAGCAGTACGAGTTAACGCTAGATCAGATAGTGAGGGAAAATCTTATCAAAATTGCTAAAGAATCTTTGGATCATTTTGCACAAGAAAAAGATGACGTGTGTTTTGATTTTCGCAGAATAGTAATGTTAAAGACATCTTTTATTTATTTGGGTATTGGTTTATTTTGTAATATTTTATCAGTTCCTGTCTGTCAAACTCATGTAGAACATGCTAGATCCTGTCTGGAACATGCTCTTCGTGATTGGAATAGAATGGAATTAAGATGGAAAATGATCTATCATTTTGCAAATGCGCGGATTCATGAAATTATGAAACGATGGGATCTGGCCCTTCTCAGTGTGAAAGAGTCATACAGACTTTGCAGAAAAGGAGACTTCAACCAAGAAAAACAAAACATCCTAATTTTTGTTGAGTTTATAAAAAGGAAATGTTGATTGTAAGAAGTAAAACGGAAATTCAATCTTCAATATTTGTAGCTCTTAAAGATATTTTATATACATTATTAAAATCTTAATGTGTGCAAAACTAATCTTACAAATCAGTTTTGAAATGGTTGAACCGCAGTATTTACATTACAGGTACACATGATTCATATCTTTCTACGTTTTAACGTGGTTAAACTGATCAAATAACAGCATCTCATTGTTATGGCGTCCTGATGCATTACGAAAGGTGTCATGCTTCCCATCACATGCAGATAATTAAGCAAACCAAGTGCAATTTTCTCCTCGGAATATTGCTTATGTTGTTACTGCGATATGTGAATTAAAACATGGATGAATACTTGAGTGAAATCAGAAGGGACATTTTGAAGCGTAACCTTGTGCACTTACGGGATACTTTGGTGTATAATTTCATCAGTTCTCCCCTAATATCCACTGGTGTCATTCCCGAAAGTGTGCAGAATGAAATAGATAATAGTCTGTGTAATGCAGAGAAAATCAAAAAGTTTGTGTTATTTTAAATTGAAAAACTTCATCGTATCAATCTGTTTATGGATGTGCTTTCAAATCCCTATCATGGTTATGATTTTGTTTGTGATTTTGTTGATAATAAAGGATCAAGAGCGCGAATATATGGGCCAAGAGAGAAGCATTAACGCCAGCAATTTAGAGGTTAGCAATTTAAATCGAAATGAAATATACAGACATGCTCTGATGAGATTATCTCCCCAAAACAACGAGGAGAGTTTCGGAAAACTTCAGAGCCTTGGACTTTCAAAATGGGCGGAAATGTTTTAATAATATAAGTAGAGTGTCAGATTATAAAAAAGGAAGTCTTGCTGATTTGTATTTCCTCCCTGTCGACGCGGAAATTGCCAGAAGACGTATAAAATTTGATCAAAATCTTGTCTCAAGAGACTGGTTTTCAGGAATGAAAAATGTAATCCATTCACAGCAAATATCACGCAAACTACAATGATTTATTTAGCCAGATATGGCTCAGCATTAAGTCTGGGCGGGTATCCATACTACATTTGTGTATTATATATTTATTTCAATAGGTTATCCAAGGAATATGAAAATAAACCCACAGCAGAACTAAAAAACAAATTATAAGAATGGCTAAACAAGCGATCAACCATTTTGAAAATGATAATGAAGAAACTGGGAGAGACTACAAAAGGTTTCTAATTGTCAAAATGGCCATGTTGTTATTTGGTGTTAGCATGGCTGGGAAAGATATTCCAAAAATCAGAGTTAGTCGGGAGATAAGCAAGTATCCAAGGATTGCTTACAAATCATTCAAGAACCGGATATGTGGCAGAGAATGGAAGTGGGAAGAAAGATGTTTTATTACATGACGTCCTCAAAAATGCACTAATCTGAAAATAACTATTTACCACTTTCAAGAGGCAAAACGTTTTGCAGTAAATGGTGAGTTTAAACAAGAAGAACAAAATATTGATGCAGAATTAATTATACATCAACCTGTATCCAATATTTGTAGGGTGATTATGATTGTATTATTTTTATATACTGTATATTCCCTCATATCTAATTAAATGTATTTTTTAAAATATTTCTTAAATGCAAATCATTTTATAAATATTTCTGTCAGAATTTCATAATTTATCTTCCTTATGGCAATAATACAAAAGCATTGCATCAAACGTTATTAGATCTGAATTTAATTGTCAATTAAGAAATTAAAAGACAATTTTTTTTATCAAAGTGTGGGATCTTGATATTATCCTGCGTGTAATTCAAGATGTATTATTTTATCATTTTGAAATCAGATCCACAAAATACTTTCTAAGTTTGTCTTTAAACTGAACTGATCGAGGAGAAAAATTATACACCACAACACTGCAAAAATATTACATGTTGCTTTCTGCGGTGCATATTGATTTTTTTTTAACCGGATGAGCGCGTCCATACAGGATATGCATGTGTGTAACGTTCTCCGTTATTCTAAATAACCTCCATGATGGTAGATGTGACTCAATTTGTGTGTGAAGTATGGAGATTAGTCCTTTCACAAAACACAGAGTTTCTGAGAGACACTATTGTCTATGCACATCTCAGATCGCCACTCCACAGTAAAGGGATATTGCCAGGATATTATAGACAGAAAATAGAAAGATGCCGATGCAATGCCGAAAAGATTGAAAACCTGATATTCTATTTAGTTGATAATCAACCGACGAAAATATTGCAATTTTTGGAAATCCTGGCTGACAAAAGAAAGGGGTATTTGTTTGTTTTTGAATATTTAAAATCAAAGTATGACAGATATCTAGAAGGCAATCTTGGTACTTTTTGTGGTGTAAGCATTGTTGCATCAACTGAAACAGAAAGTAGAGAGTTTTCACTCATTTTTCGTCACACACTGAGAAGACTTTTAAACGAGAATGAAATGAAAAGTTTTCGAAAACTTCAAAAGTTTGCCATCAATAAATGGAACCAAAGGAATTCCCAAGAAATGAAATATGAAACAGTCGTCGAACTTACAGATCTTTATTTTATGGCACTTGATTCCGAGGCAGAAACCAAACGATTACGATACGAAACAGCTGAATTTAATGAAGATGTTTTTCAAGAAATGGAAAAATTGATACCTAATACTTCAAACCCAACTAGAAGTTCGATGCAGTACCATTCTAGAGTTGGTTCATATTTAAACATGTCTGGCCAGTCATATGACATTTCGAAAAGTCATTTATTGATAGCATTTCAGCAATCGCACACTGTGGAAGCTTGTTGTGAAAAGGGACTTCTTTTCTATACGTACTTTAATTTCATTTCGACGCCCTATGATAATAACCCATTTCATGGTACCAGAAATGAATTGCTAAATCTCTTGAAATGTGCTCTGGACATGTTTTCATTGTGTGACGAACAAATTCGTTCGGATTTCCAGCGAGTGTTTTTAATAAAGATGGCAATGGTTCACTTAGGAATAGGTATATTTGGACAGGAACTTCCAAGTATCAACATTTCGTCCGATGACATAGCCGCTGCAATAAAGTACCTAAGGGAAGTCAGAAAGAAGGATGGAAGTACGAAGAAAAATGTTTTATTATATATGTCTTTCAAGGCTATCAAGACTTCAGTTAGATATATCAGCAGCAATGAATTATTTGAGTAAAGCGCGCTTATTTGCTCGAAAAGGAAAATTTCACCGTGAAGGGATCAATATCGAATTGTTTTGGAATAAACTTGAAATTCTTCAACGTATTGTTGGTGTGAAACATATTAGAAAGGAAGATGGATAACTTTGTAATCCATATATATATATTTCTTTTTGTAGACGGTCTTGGAAACACGGATATTTCTGCATAATCAGCTTTGATTGGATATTGCACGAATTGGCTCATTCTCCATTATTAATCTACCCTTATAATATGAACAGCTAGACATTTATTCCTTAAAGAACACAGTATTTTATAGAAATTTCAGACACAATTTCATTTTATGATGTCACATATACAATAAACAACAAATCGATACCTACGAAAATTTGATCAGCATCGAATAGTGAATAATTTGCATCTTTGACGGTATAGAGAGATCAAATGAACTTGAACTCAACTATGCGTTAATGGGAATTTTAAGCAATTTTATAAGATATAAAACGAAAGTACATGACGTAATATGCTGTAATAAAATCCCGATGATTCGTTTCTATTTGCGTACTTCAGAATAACAAATACGAACATTTGAGCGGTTAGCTCCCCCTGTACTTAATTAATATCTAAAGTATTCACCATTTTTACAAAAGTCTTTATACCTAAAGAACAACTTTATGGTCATTTCAGTATGGAGATTTACGATCTGGAACTTTATAAATGCCTACTTCGAAGAAATATTGCTTATCTGAGGGACAATCTTGTATATGATTATCTCAAAGTTGCACTCATTGGTGCTGGAATCTTAACAGAAACCGTTAGGAACGATGTCGAAAACCAGCTAGACTGTGAACGAATAGAAAACATTATATTATATTTGATCGGCTCGTCTCCGGAAAAGATCCCCGACTTTCTGGAAGTTTTAAAGGATGGTGGAAATGGTTATGTATTTGTTTGTGATCACTTGAATCAAGAACTGAGCAAGTTAGCTGGGCCTCAGAATGTTAAGATTCATAAGACCGAAATGTCTGAAAGGAAACGAGAAATAAATGTATCATATAGACATATTTTAATGCGACTTTCACATGAAAATCAAGTTACACAACTTCAACAGTTACAACAGTATGCCATAGACCAGTGGAATGACGGCACATTACAACATTTATCTGCCCGGAAGAAAAAGGATCTAGCAGATCAGTTTATAATGGCCATTGATTCAGAAATAGAATACAAGCGTATAAAATCAGACAAAGGACTGTTAGAAAGTGGCCTATTTGAGAAACTCATGACAGCTATTCCGTTCACGGAAAACCCCGCGCGATCGACAATGTTATATCTGGCACGCTTTGGATCAGCAATGAGTTTAGCGGGTGAATCTTACCAGTGTTCATTAAGCTACGTAGAACAGGCCATACAACAGTCACAGGGCGTATTTCCGGGACGAGAGACGGGAATGGTTCACTATATATACTTTAATATGTTATCTAGTGAATATGAACAAAATCCAACGAGGACACTTAAGAGAAAGCTCTTGGATATCGCCAGGAAAACTATTGACCACTTTGCAATGGAAAACAATGAACAAGTAAACTGTGATTATAGACGATTTGTTCTCATCAAAATCGCTATGATTCATCTTGGAATTGGAATATTTGGGGAATTTATTCAGAATACTGATGTCGATTTCGATGATTTACGATCATCGAAAGATTGTTTACAAGAAATTGAAAAACCTGATATGTGGAGTCGCATGGAAGTAAGAAGAAAAATGTTTTATAATACTGCTAAATCGAAATTAAGAGTTGTAGAGAATAACATTGTTGGGGCATTAAAACATTTAAAAAACGCCAAAATGTTTGCACTAGATGGAAACTATGACAGAGAAAAGAAAATCATTGAAGAAAAGACAGCTTCACTAAAGAAATTGCAAGAACATGAACTCCACAGAATGCCTTAGAATTTCTTTTTCTCTTGTTTAGAATGTGAAAAAAAATGTATGTGAAGACTTCAGATTGTGATTCTTTTTCTGCTTCATATCTGAATATCTTATTGAACGTAAGTGTTCATGGCAAACTAACAGCTCAAATTTATGACAAACGGGATGACTTCAGCTTCTCCGTCCTAAACTTCCCACATTTATGTAGAATATTCCATTACCACTTGTATATAGTGTTTTTGTCTCTCAATTCATGCGATACGCAAGAACATATTCTACACGTTTTTAAACCGTGACAAGTTACCGACAAATAAGTTTATGTTACAGAGGTTTCAACAGTCTCGTCTGATGTCAGCATTTCGTAAGACCGCCCCATTTAGTCGCCTCTTACGACAAGCAAGGGGTACTAAGAGGTACTAAGGACATATTCTAACCTGAACCCCCTCGCTACTTTTGTGGACTTAGTTTCGTCTGAGAAACTAAGGGGTCACTAAATAATAAAACATCATCGGGACATAAATTTCAAATAAATAATGGAGGTGGTCAACTTCTCTATAAACACTTCAAGTCTCCAAGTCGTTCTGTCTTGTCCATGAGTATTAGAATTCTGGGAATATTTTACCATCATACTAACAGTCTAAATTAAAGTATCCATTTTCGTAGAAGAAAGGATCTCTAGATCAAAACACTATGTGCTGCGTTGTCATATGGGTGCAGTGATAATATAGATAATATAAAAATTCTGACTAGTCCGCATGGGAATAATGTTAATGTAATAGAAGATGTTCCTAGCACACAAACAAAATCTTAATCATCGTGCTTACAAAAGAAAAATACCAAGATATGTAAACCTCATAACTCCCATAAAGAATACAAAATTAAGAGTAGGTCAAACACGGTCCCCTGGACATACCAGAGGTGGGAGCAGGTGCATAAGAAGAGTAAGCATTCCCTGTCGACCGGTCACACGGGTAGTGAGCCCTATATCTTGATCATGTAAACGGAGTAATCCGTAGTCAATAGAACAGCCTCAGTTGGTATAAAACATCTGACAACATTTTACCCAATGACAGGTTTGCATCAGTAAATTAGATCGTTATAACGACCATAAAATTTGCAAAATGCTGACTTTAAACGAGACAATTGAAACCCCTGTAAAGTCAACTTACTTCTCAGTTGCTTGTCTCGATTTAAAAACTGACCATACACAGAACATGCTCTTACGTAGTGAATCAGTTGAGAGGCATAAATACTATATGCAGATGGTAGTGGAATATCGCTACATAAATATGGAAGCTGACGTCATCCCGTTTGTCATAAAGTTGAGCTGTTAAGGACACAGCGACGTTTCTGACATTTTCTCTAAAATCTTTCTTTTTTCATCACCACGATATGAAGAGTGCTTGTATAATAGATTTAGAATTTGTAATGTAGTAATATTACCGAATGATATTACAACAGCCTGGTTAGCTCAGTGGTTAGATTACCTATATTGCAATGTAAAGGTCCCGGGTTCCGAAGATTTTTCTTTCCTTCACTACGGTAATTCTCATTTATACAGCAGAACTGGATTACGTTTTTACTTGCTACAACCAGAACTATCGATCTATTGATTGATTGATTATGTATTGTTTAACGTCCCGCTCGAGAATTTTTCACTCATATGGAGACCTCATCTTTGCCGGTGAAGGGTTGCAAAATTTAGGCCTGTGCTCGGCGCTTCTGGCCTTTGAACAGGGAGGCGTCTTTCACGTGCCACACCTGCTGTGACACGGGGCCTCGGTTTTTGTGGTCTCATCCGAATGACCGCCCCATTTAGTCGCCTCTTACGACAAGCTAGGGGTGCTGAGGATCTAATCCAACAACCCGGATCGTCACGGGGTAGAACTATGCTAACTCCAGAACAGACATGGTAACATACATGTACCCCAATTTTTTTTCGGTAGAAACGAGATATAATGCAAGTGAATTGTACGTGAAATTTCAGGAAAAATTATATATCATTGAGAAACGTCGCGTATGTCTTTAACATCTATGTCCAATACAAGAGGCCAACGGGCGTTATCGGTCACCTGAGTATTAGTTTAAAGTATCACTAGTCACAAGGCCTATGAAATCTAGAAAAAAATCCTATTTTGAATATTTAAGTTAAATTCTAACTTCAAGAAGTATTTCAAATGATATCGACAATAATTAGTAAAATAATGTTGGCTCCACCAGGCCCTTACCCCTAGGATTTTGGTAAAGGACTACCTACTTCTTCTAAATATCTAATTAGTTTCAATAACATTAAAATGACATTATCTAAAAATTTTACACATATACACTATATATACAAGTTTGGCCCTGGCCTGAAGTCAGAACCACTACCATGTGGATCATGAAATTTACAATTTTGGTAAATGGCTTCCTCATCTACATCACTATACATTTAGTTTTTCTTACACGTTTGCGGTTGTAGAGAAGATTTTTCAAAGTTAGTAAATTTTGGCATATTTTGCCATGTCCCTACGGCCGCAAGGGTGCAGGAGTCTTGGAATTTACAATTTATGTCACCCTTGTCCCAAAGATGCTTCATACCAAAGAACAAGGTGCACTAGGCATATATATTTGGCCTAGTAAAATGAAGAAAAATAAAGTAGAAATTGACACACTTTTACCTATTCAAGTTATTCAGAGACAATTCCCTCTCAATGAATATGCAAGCAAAATGGCGCCAAAATGTCTTATAGTAGAATAATAAGCTCCCAGATTTACTTTGATTAAAATTAGAATTTTAGTTATCAAAAAGTAATTAAAAATGTTCAAGCGTTAACACATTATCTCACTGACCAAAACGGCCCCCACCCGATACCAACACCGTTACCCTTGGAACCATGAAATTTACAATTTTGGTAAAGGGCTACCTGCTCATTCTAAATATCCATTTAGTTTCAATTTAGTTTTAAAGAAGTTTTAAATAGCTTTAAAGAAGATGTCTTTTAAATGTTTAACACATAAATACTATATACCAAACTGGCCCCGCCCTGGAGGTAGAACATTTACCACGGGGTTATGAAATTTACAACTTTGGTAGCCGAGTTCCTCATCTACAAAACTATGTATTTAGTTTTTCTTACACGTGTGCAGTTGTAGAGAAGAGTTTTCGAAATTGGTCAATATTTGACAGTTTTTGTCCCACCTCTAACGCCCAAGGGGTGCAAAAGTCCTGACACTTAAAACTTGACACCCATGTTTCAAAGATGCTTCAAACCAAATCTGAAGAGACTGGTAGTTATCAAGAATTTAGAAATGCTCAATTGTTAACATCTAGGATTTCCTACAAATATATCTCTGCTATCGCATCCATACTTTTTAATTACAAGCAAACTTAACAATGTCTAGATATTGGCCATCTTATACAAAACCTACTTGTTCTTCTTTCAACTATAGTCCAGCTGGACATGTCACAACTGGTGATATTGATAGAGTTGAAAATGAACCTAAACACACGTATTTCAAACGGTCCTAAATTCATAGAGCCCCGATCTTTCAATTGGAGACAGAACTTCATCTCCATAATGAATTCTGTTGAAGATTATGCTAGACGATGGGCCGCGAAATATAAAAAGGAATAATTTGCATTTGATACCTTAAAAAGTATAAGAGGAATATTGCATTGCTTTTCTTCTTTTCAATACAATCCCTTTTACATACACAACTGTGCTATAAAACTGAGGAACTAACTTCCATAAAGGAATTCATCAACATTTAAAATATAATTTACAGCAAGTGGCAATCACCAAATCTTTACAATGGACAAAGAAATGAAGAAATATTTAAAGTTGCAATCTGTTAGGATCGTCGTTGTTGATTACCCAAACAGTAGGGGGAAATAACCTTACGTTTTTTCTCTGTAGTTTCACAAATGCACAAAACTCAAGACATTTACATTTCTTGATACCAAATTGTAGTATTTTGTCATTGTTAAAAATGCATACTTACAAATGTCCTTATCATGATTTTTCATTGAAGTTAAAAACACAATGATTTTCATATTAACTTTTATCTTCCGTATCGGCAAACGTTAAATAATTAAAACCGTACGTTCTAAAAATAAGTGGACCTACTCAATGAAAAATAGCGTTAAACTTCCTGTTTATTCCTGAAATCAGAGGTCACTGACAAAATGAAAGTTGAAATACTCAGCGGTAAGCCACATTTTTCAAAATGAAATTCCAAAGAAATATCACTTTAAACAAAGTTATAATACTCGTAATTTGATAATATCCATTAATTCCCATGACGTTGTTCTTAGCAATACCAGTCTGTACATGTATTACTAATTCGGTGTTTGCAGGCGTTACTAATAATGATAATGTACCCAACCTTATATCAAAGTAAAGGCTATAAAAACATTTTTGTTAGAGTAGATCAATCATGGCTTTAACTGGTTGCGGTTTGGTGCTTGACGGATTTAATAGTTTATGAAAAGGAACATGCATATAACTTGATGTGTGTGTGTGTGAGAGAGAGAGAGAGAGAGAGAGAGAGAGAGAATGAAATAGTTTTGGAACGAAAAACAGTGTCGGTGTAGCTCGGATTGACAAAATGAAACAATAAAAGGAATGTCAACATATCGTCAGTTAAGCAACGCGAGACAATCAGAAAGTGGCAATACATGTACATAGGATAAGTGACAACATCTAGATAACCGACGTGAGATGTTTTAAAAAATATATATAAAGTGGAAACATATAAATGTAGATAAAATGACATGAGACAATAAGAAAAATGGTAACATATAGCTGTAGATATAAAAGACATGAGACAATAAGAAAAATGGCAACATATAGCTGTAGATATAAAAGACAGGAGGCAATAAGAAAAGTGGCAACATATAGCTGTAGATATAAAAGGCATGAGACAATAAGAAAATTGCAACATATCGATGTAGATATAAAAGACATAAGACAATAAGAAAAATGGCAACATATAGCTGTAGATATAAAAGACATGAGGCAATAAGAAAAGTGGCAACATATCGATGTAGATATAAAAGACACGAGGCAATAAGAAAAATGGCAACATGTCGATGTAGATATAAAAGACATGAGGCAATAAGAAAAATGGCAACATGTCGATGTAGATATAAAAGACATGAGGCAATAAGAAAAGTGGCAACATATCGATGTAGATATAAAAGACATGAGACAATAAGAAAAATGCCAACATATCGATGTAGATATAAAAGACATGAGATAATAAGAAAAATGGCAACATATAGCTGTAGATATAAAAGACATGAGACAATAAGAAAAATGGCAATATATAGCTGTAGATATAAAAGACATGAAACAATAAGAAAAATGCCAACATATCGATGTAGATATAAAAGACATGAGGCAATAAGAAAAGTGGCAACATATAGCTGTAGATTTAAAAGACATGAGACAATAAGAAAAATGCCAACATATCGATGTAGATATAAAAGACATGAGGCAAATAGGAAAAATGGCAACATAAAGATGGACAACAGGAACCAACAGGCGACATAAGGGAAACCAAAAAGATGGAGTAAAGTACAACTAGTCAAAAAGACTTAAAGAAATTAAATAATGAAACCACAATGAGATAAACAAGATTAAGCCAGAATAACAGCAGAACTATCAATTAACTTGAAATAAAAACATTTCATATTAAACTTTTCTAGATAATATTTTTCCACAATGTTATTTGAAGCATATGATTTTTCCTCTGGGTCTGAAAGAACAAATTGAAAGTTTCTGGGACTGCAAAATATTACAAACTAAAGTAACTATTAAACTTTTATAGTGAAATACTTTTCCCCACCAATTTTGTCCAAACATATATGACAACGTTTTATCTAAATACACTGTACAATAGATGCATATAAATAAACAGGAAGCCATTACAATGCACTTTTTTATACGGAGAAAGTTACTTTCTTTGAGTATTTCTCAGTGATAATGTTGCTAACGATTGTAAGTTAAAATGATGATGAAAAGATCTTCAAATTTTCTTTGAAAAGTCATATATATTTTCTCTCAAAACATAATACATGTATACTATAAAGATATGGACAAAAAGAAATCAAACGAAGAAAGAAATTCTTTATAGAAATCGGTGTTTGGAATGAATTCCACATATATTCCAATGCCATGATCAATCACGGTGAATTTCACAAGAGCAAAGACTCTACATATCTAGAATCCATGTAAGCATATGAAAGGTAACTATATTTCAAAAGGAAATTTGGAACAACAACTAGATTGATTGTTTTGTTTTCCGCCACACTCAACAATTTTTCAGTTATCTGGTGGCGTCCAGTTTTTATTGGTAGAGGAAAGAACCCAGATACAATGAATCCGGGAAGAGACCACCGACCTTCCGAAAGTAAACTGGCAAACGTTCTCAGATATATCGGCGCGAGCGAGAATCGAACCCGCGCCGACTAGAGTTGAGAGGCCTTGTGATTTTGAGCGTGATGCTCTAACCACTCGGCCACTGAGGCCCCTTGCAATTAGAGAATACAGATGGAAAAATAACAACATATTTCTTGAACATTTCAATATACTTATAAAAATGTTGAAAATTAATAGACGTATTGCACTAATATAATTTTCATTCCAGGAGATGAGAAAAGTTCAGAAACAATCTCTCAGATCTAGACATAGCAACATAACACTCCATGACAAAATGAAAATGGATTACCGACAGAGTAAATATAGAAACAAAATATTCAGCAAGTATCGCACCAAAGGATGGAAATTTCATGAAGGACTATGTTTTGTAGAGAATAGAAAAGGATACAGCACGCCTTGACAAGAAATGGTCATCAATTTTATACACATACTGCGCAGACCGTTCCTGACTTGTGGCCACACATCAATGCGACACATGCATAAATAATACTTATTTCAGTTCTACACAAAGGAAAATCTTATTTGTTTTTTTGTACCATGAATGAATTTAGAACGCAAACACTAAAATTGCTCTTCAGGAGTGAGATTGACTTTCTCTGTAATAATTTAGACTTTCTTATCTTAAAGGCCGATCTCATCAAACACAATATAGCGCCACAGAAGAAAATAAAATCAATTGAACATAGTAAAGTGAAATTCCAACAAATAGAATCACTCGTAGAATTTTTTATCGCAGAAAAACCACAGAAGATATTTCCATTTATGGACATTTTGAAAAATGAATCTCTTGGATATAAATTTGTTTACGATTATTTAAATGCAAAATTTGGTATAGCGTCCACACCAAGTGTACAGGTAATTGCGAAAACAATACCAGGCAGCCAACGAAGAGTCTATGATTTGTCCTTTCGACACTTTCTGAAGAGACTCTTGCACAAAAATGATTTGGGAGCCTTTGACCACCATCGGCATGAAGTCATATTCGCGTGGCAACAGTGCACAACGTTTTCACAAAAAACACATTTAGCAGATCGCTACTGTATGGTTCTGGATGCAGAGGTAGAGCGAAGATTAGTGAAAGTAGATCGAACTTTAGTAGACAGTGATATTTTTGCAGAGATTCTTAAATGTGTTCCATACACCGCTAATCCCAATCTCCACATAATGCTGTATCTTGCTCGGTATTCGTACGCTTTGTTTGTCGGTGGCAAATCGTATGAAGAAGTGTTGAGTTATGTAGACCAAGCTCGAACTCACATTGTCAATATAGAACCTTGTAGAGAGACGGGTATTGTACTTTATATATTGTTCAATATGAGATCAGTCTCATATGAAAAACATCCCACAGAAACAGAGAAAATGCAGCTATTGGACATAGTACAGCAAGCCATTGACCATTTCAGTAATGAGGACGAGGTGATCTCAGAAGACTTTAGAAGGATACTTTTAATTAAAAAAGCAATGCTCTATTTGGGACTCGGCATATTTGGACAAAACAGCACAAATTTGATTATAAGAGAAGAAGATGTAGCACTTGCTAGATGCTGTTTGAGGAAAGTGAAAGAACAAAAAATGTGGAAAAGGATGGAAACTCGCTGGAAAATGTTTTATTATTTGTGTATAGTTAAATACCTACAGCTAACAGATACTGATAATAAGAATATAGCATTACAAATCAGCCTCACTCAAAAAGCCAGAGCATGCTCAGTTCAAGGCGAGTACCGAGAGGAAAGAAAAAATATTGATGCCACGTTACAGTATCTTCTCGAGGCACAACAAGCCACTTCGTAGAATGTACATGTAGGAGGTGTGGAGAAATTAAAACTTTAATGCAAGGTTGATGTTGAATTAAAGTTCAATTTGAAAATATGCTTCACCCTCATTGATTTTCCAGTCTATGCGGATCATTGTTTACTTCCAGCGCACTTGATCGCACCCTGCCAGATTTGGTCAAATCTAGACAAGGGTATTTTTTTAAAGTATTTTCCCGGCGTTATATGTATTTTCATGTCCCTGTGAATGAATTTATCATCATGCTCTTTCTACCTTACCCTCATGACAATGATATTAATAATTAAAATGTCCTATGATAACCTATAGGTTGCTGATACTGCACAAATGTATAGTGCTTATAATATTGATTTTTGGTTCAATGAGTCTAAGTTCAAGGTCTTATTAATATGATACATTAACATGGTTTCCAGTCTTTGAGTTGTAGGACTATTTCAACCTGGGAAATGAAAAGATACTTTATATATGTAATGGCCATGATTGAGAGAAAATCCCAACATTGAATAATAAGAAATTCTAAATTAAACAGTTTGTAAAAGTATAAGAAGCATAGTCGTTTAAGTCTTTATTAAATAATCTTCCTCCATGATACACCAGAAATACTATTAAGCAGTATTATTACAGAGCTAGAAACATACATATCCATGCAAAGTTTTAATTCATTTACACACACAAACCTTCATTTCTAGCCATAAAATCCTTCATTTCACAGATATACCTATATATATATATATATATATATATATATATACAGTACTTAAAGATCTTTGATACACAACAAGATTTTATGCTAGCCATGTATACATATACATATTGACAATACACATAAAACATACATTACAAGAAATCTACTAGTAGTCAATTTGTATTCAATCACAGCATTAGCTAACATGTATGTTAATGTGTATGTTTAAAGTACTTATTTTTTCTTGGAGAAAGGAAAGGCAAACAAAATAAACTACACAGTACACAAATGTAACAAGTCTTTCCTCAAAACCTCATCAACAATGCATAGAAACCAATACATTAAATTAGGCCAAAACAACATGTAATACATTCCATTGTACCACGGATGCGTAAAACATTATATATAAAATGCCATGTACATATACATGAAATTAAGGAGCAAAAATCTACAAGGATAAGATAATCTTGTCCACAAAACAAACAACTGCCATTCTAAAATAAATTAATACATTAAACATCTAAATCTTCAGGTATGCAGAAAATAGCACTAAACAATACCATATAATAATATTTTGGAAATATATATTCTGAATTTCATGAAATATCATATAAATTAAATAATACAATTAGTGTATATAATATTCACTATCAATAATGATCCTCACTAGCACCAAAACAAATATCCAAAATGAATCAACAGAAAATTACTTAAAGGAAATACCTACCAAATAAATGCCTTTTTGTAATGTGATGATACAAATATACTGCATATTTGCTGAGTTGGATTATTTTTATGCATACATGTATGACAGTATTATGTTTTGACAAACAAAATATGGTAGGCTTTTACACAAACCCAATGTCCTTAAACTTTACGCATTTACATGGTCATTATTAGCCAAATTGTAATGTGCTCTATGTTTGCAACTAAATAAACTTCTACAGATGTCATACTTGTAAAATCAAAATTTGGAAATTGCCTGTACTTATATAAATGTGCCGACTACTGAGAAGTGATGTTACAGTGCAGAGCAGTTCACATATTGTACATCATCACTCCATCAATACAGACTTATGTTGATTCTTCAGTCTGTGTTTGGCACTTGTTATAGAATAGAACTGCATTCTCGTAATAGTCACTGCTTAACCAGAAACACTGCAAAATATCTTCTACATCCCGTCTGTAATGAATTAAACAGTCATGAATTAAATATGTTAATGTACCATTTTAATATTTTAAAAATTGCTAGATTATCAACCAAAGAACAGGTATGAAAACTTTATTACCAAACACTTATAATACTGTATAATGGGTATTTTCTGCAGTTGATAATATTTGCAATTTGATTCATTATATTCTGCATTTCAATTTCTGTAGTTACATTATACATGTACCTATATATGCATCTACATAGAAGTAATTTGTGCCTGTAATTTTTGTGGATGTTTCTTATCTGTAAAATTCTGCAAAAAATGGGCAACAGCAGAAAATACCTGCTATACAATAATTAGAAAGTATACCCATGTGAAATTTTTTTAATGCATTCGTAACAGTACACACACACACACACAGAGAGAGAGACTTACATAGCTCCATCACAGAATTTAATGTTTATTTTCTCTCCAACAATTCCTGCCACCCATCCTGGGAGGTACACATGTTGGTGATTGTCCCACATGGCCAGAACATGATCTCCAACAGATAAGGGGTGGTGCTTAGTGAAGACCCCAAATATATGATGGGATGTTTGAGTGGCCTGCTCCCCATCACACCATTCTAACACATAATCCCTGCCGTTACCCACTCTCTCCTTTACAGATGCTAAAAGAGAGAATGTGAAATAGTTTAATATTCAACCACAAAATAAAATGTCAAAAAATGCATTTATATTATAACAAAATACTGTCAAACAAATTGCCATGGGAATTAAACATTCAATATTATTATTCAAAAGGTACTTTCTTTAAAAATCATGGACTGTTTAATTTTCAAGGATTCACTTAATGTACCCTACCATTCCATAATCAGAAAATGTAGGTATTTACACTTCATATTATAATTCGCACATAAATTAGTTCAACATTATAATGATACAACATACCCAAATGGTAACTTCCTATCCTGTCATCCCTGGCAACCACTGCTTGTCCCACCCATCGAGTCTCGCATTCAATGATGTAATTCACATCATGCTCAAACTTCTCCGGAGTCAGTTTATAAATCTCTTCTCTCAGAAGTTTGTCTTCCTCGCCATCGTAGAATCGGACTTTCATTTGAAGGTTCTGGTAGACCTCCAATACAATACCTGGTGCGTAACTGAAACTATAGTGAGGATGAAGGGCCACAACTGGATCTTTGGGCTATTCAGGTAAAAAATAAAACATGCATTTTTATTTTGAACCACAGGTAAAAATTATTTCTCATTATTTTTTCACGTACCTTCACTGACATCATGTTTGTTAAATGTCTTTATATTATCCATACCTGAATGATTTGATTGGCATCATCATAATCTGTGATGATATCCTCTCTCCATATTCTTTCACACATTCTTGTACTATCTTCAATAATGTAACTGAAGTCATTGCAATCTTGTTTTACAACACCTGTAATACATATTTTAAAATAAATAAGGAGACCTATCCAGCTGAACATTCCTAAGAAAAAAAAATCTGTCTACAAACTATTTTCACCTAAAAAAAAACTATTTTCTGTGGATATTCCTGTTTCATGAGATCAGTATGTGTACATGGCATGTATTTCTGATCCACCTACCTCTAAAGTACCAGCCCTCATCAGACCATCGTGCCATCACCTCCTCTCCCTCTCTCAAACATGGCAGTGTTTTTCTTAACTTCAAGAGACCAGAAGTGACTTCAGGAGCCTGTACTGAGGATGGCGAGTCTGAAAGATGTGTTTATTGTAATATACAAAATATACAGATATCCACTACTTTCCAACTGACTGGCTTGTTATAATGAAAAATAAATTGACTATAAGGTGTGATGAATACATATTGTAAGTGCACATGACAAGAACACCAAGAGAACAATGCCAGAATAATAGGCAATGGCACACATGACTGCTAAAAATTTTAACATTTTCAATTTCAAGAATATTTTCTTCCATAATTGTTAATTATATGGCAGGAAAATTTTAATGTGCATCAAAATTAGATTTTACCAAAAGAATGTTCTTTGGAATGTACTACTATTCTTACCTGGTCTGGGATTTGCTTTGCTGTCATCCGAGTCATCAGAGTCTTCCACCTCTATAACAGCAGACTGACTACCAGATTTGACTGCCTTTTCAAACTTTTTTTTCTTCTTTAGTCTCTTCTTCAATTTCTTCAATTTCTTTGCTTGTTTATGAATTTTCTAGAGAAGAAATGAATTACAAAACCAGTTTTTATCAATAAATACATATTTGTTTAAGAATAAACTTATGAAAAGAAATCTAAAAAAAAAAAAAAAAACATGCTCCATAATTTTACATTTTAAAATCTGTATCAATATTTTTAAAGTAAACTACAATACAGACCTGTTGCTGAACTTCAAATTGGTCTTGTTGCTGTTTTAATTGCTTTTTGAGTTGCTTTAGTTTTTTGCTCCTCTTCTGTAATCTCTCTACACTCTCCGACCTCCACTTCAGATTTACAGGAGACTGTGAGGTTGAACTTTCACTACTCCTTGACCTGGATCGTGATTTGGATGACCTTGAATTTGATCTAGATCTTTTGTCCCTCTCTCCTGAATTTGAACGTGACCTTGATCTTGACCCTGACCGGCTTCTAGAATTTGATCTTGACTGTGAAGCTCTTGGTGTTGGAGTTGGTGATCTGGATTTACAAAATACATGTACCAGTATAATTCAGATAGAGGCTTGGTGTACATTGTACATATATTGGAATGAACAGCGAGTCAATAATGTATCAATGTTACATTTCAGTTGAGGTACTTGTAGCTTATGATTGTATATCTGATAGATAACTTTCATATTTGAAACTAAATGAAGGTATGAACTGCAAAGCTTCATGCTGGCATACTTCATAACATGCATAAAGCAGTACAGTTCATACCCTCATGTATTTTCAAATATGATATTTATTTTTTTAAGGATACAAAATTACAAACCTTGCACCTTCCTCCTCTGGGAGTGAGTCCATTGTTTTGCCACTTCTTGCTGTGTTAGGGGTAGGTGCTGGGGGTCGGGCACTGGCTGGCCTTTCAATAGGCAAAGAATTTCGATCAGAAAGTGGACCACTCTCAGACTGGTCAACTACAGAGATCTCCACCTCTGGTGAAGGAGAAGCTTTCCTCTCTCTAAAACAAATTACGTAATTGGCTTTGAAACAAATAATAAGACATATTTCTTAAACATGAAAAAATCTTTCATTAAACACTAAACAACCATATGCAGGGAATCTCCAATTCGTTGAAAATCATCTACCTATTTACAATTTTTAACATTATTAAAATGGTCTAAAAGAAATTTTCGTACTTTTGCATCATAAGATCTACATGCACACTGTACTATAAATTGCTACAGGGTTTATCATCATTTGACTATCTACCTACATACCTCTCCTTATATTCCTTCCTCCCTCTTCTTTCTTTATCACTAGGTCTGGCTGATCGAGGTGTTGTCACATATACATGGTCATCAAAGCTGTAATTGGTAAACATATTTCACAGATTATGCGCAAATATTGCATATCATATTTTGTATCAAAAAATATAAACAACAACATCAAAGATTTATCACTGACATAACAGTGGTACATTGTAAATGTAAATACTGATAATCAATTGTGCATATTTCCGCACTAAGAAAATGCACAGGAATGTTTTAGAATTATCACCAATAAAATAATTTTTCATGGTCCAGTAGTATCTGTAGTGTGATTTTATCTGCACCTATTTTTCATTTTCAGTAAAAGGATAAAACCACAAAAAATTTCAAAACGTATTGAATGTTTATTATGACTTACGTCCCTTGGCTCTGCATTTGAATTTCTGCAATATAACGGATTGCAAACTCAAATCTGGACTTGCTGATCTTCATTACATAGTTCCTCATGATGGTTGCCTACAGTAAATTTGTTAAGATTAAAATTTTATTTTTTTTGCTTGATAAACTCATAAAAGGTATACACTTGTATAATTACCCTGATTCTAGATCTAGAAATCACTAACCTGCTGTCCATTGTACATCATGACTGTATAGAATTTGGCCTGAGCAGTCTCATTTTGAGGAACAACCTGCACAATTCCAGGGGCATAGCACTCCAGTTTTGTGTCCGTATTCATGACTTTCACCAAAACACAATCTCCGATCTAAAATTTGAGATAAAACATTATCATGGGCACATGTACATTTTCATCAAAAGATAATATGTGCTATGATATCACAAGCTCTCGACGTTTTAAATACTGATATTAAAAAAACAGTCTTCCTGTGAATAGTTTGTTTACAAGCAGACAATTGTTTTATTATAGATATTTAAAATGTAGAGAGCCTGTGTATGATATGTTAATTTTACAACTAAAAGCATATCTGCATTTTATGCATGATTTATTTGTAATCATTATTGCATGGTTAACTTTTAATGAACTTGAAAAATAAAATGCATATACATTGTACACAGGTAGTATGATAATGGGGGTATTTATGTACAAACAAATTATCACCAAATCAATTACACACATTCTTTCTACATTGAATTTCAAACTGACAGAACTGATTAACCTGAAATATCATTACCTCTAACCCAGACAATTATACATACACTAAAACATGATTACTTGTAAACCAGATAACTACAATAATACATGATTACTTGTAAACCAGACAACTATACATACACTAAAACATGATAACTTGTAAACCAGACAACTATACATACACTAAAACATGATTACTTGTAAACCAGATAACTACACTAAAACATGATTACTTGTACACCAGACAACTATACATACACTAAAACATGATTACTTGTAAACCAGATAACTACACAAAAATATTATTACTTGTAACCCAGACAACTATACATACACTAAAACATGATTACTTGTAAACCAGATAACTACACTAAAACATGATTACTTGTACACCAGAAACTATACATACACTAAAACATGATAACTTGTAAACCAAACAACTATACATACACTAAAACATGATTACTTGTAAACCAGATAACTACACTAAAACATGATTACTTATACACCAGACAACTATACATACACTAAAACATGATTACTTGTAAACCAGACAACTTTACATACAATAATACATGATTACTTGTAAACCAGACAATTTTACATCCAATAATACATGCTTACTTATAAACCAGACAACTTTACATACAATAATACATGCTTACTTGTAAACCAGACAACTGTACATACACTAAAACATGAATACTTGTAAACCAACCAACTGTTACTATAGATTTCTAAATACATGTGATAGATTTATTATTGGGTAAATTAGCAAAAAGCACTACTTGCAAAATAAATTACAGTTGTCCCTTTTATTTTTATTTTGCTAAAATACATATAAAATCTCTTGATCAGCAATCCACTCAGGACTTCATGTTCTCATGATTTGACATATATGAGTCATTTTGAGATATTAAAATACTTACATAACATAGGGAATCTACAGTGCCTGTAAACCAGACAACTATACATACATGTACCCAGAAACATGAACCTGTAAAGCAAAGAACTATACTAACCCTGAGATGTGGTCTGGCTATGGCACCACTGGTTGCTATCATTAGCCTGGTAGGTGTAAGGACCTGTTCTTTGTCTGCAAACTCCACTAGAGCATGTCTGGGATCAGGGCATTTCATTACAGTTCCTAAGAATAATAGAATTATTGATTGATTAAATAGTTTAGTTTTGTTTTGGTTTTTTTTTTGGAGGGGGGGGGGGGGGGGGGGGGGGGGAAGGGGGGTTGTTATTTTTTTGTTGTTGTTTAAATCAAGATGCTCAATATAATGCATTGATCATGATGCATAGTTAAGAAGTAAATTTTTCAAAATACATAAGGGTATGAACTATTATTCTGTTTTATGACAGCAGTCTTCAAAATTAGCCATTGCACCATTCCAGTAAAACTGGGGTTGGACTTGTGAAAATGTTACATATACAAGACCTTCAGGCCTGTGCTTTTCATCAATATCACTGACTTTCTGTTAAAATTATGGCCATGCATTTAAAGGCAATGATGATTAAACTCAGAATCAATAGTAAATACAGTGTTTCTATCACACTTCAACTAATTTTAAGTAAACCTATAGTAATAGTAATGAACTCTTACTTCAAAGTTCTTTTCAAAACTGAAAAAAGTAATATTTTGTGAATGATTTGAAAATACACGAGGGTTATGACCTGTAACACTTCATGCCAGCATGTCACTTATCATAGAATATGATGATCCCACATGAAGCATCACAATTCATACCTCATGTATTTTCAAAAAATGACATTAATTTCTAAATATAGAAATTTCCATAGAAGATAAGTAATGCAACACTCATCCAATGAACAAATAACCTATGAATCTATGTCTCACTCTGGGAGATCAACTCAACATTAATGATATCTGATTTTAACAAATAAAAGACTCAAACTGACTGGACTTGGTACTCACCAGGATAATAGAGTCCATCCGAGTCCCTCCTGGCAACCACATTCTGTCCTTTCAGTGTATCCAGAACTCGTCGTATGATGTTTTGTGGTAAATCTTTTTCTTGCTCCATCAGAAGTTGATTTCTGAGTTTGACTGGCTTCCTGTCAAGGCAGTTGTGACTTCGGTGGCCCTGTTCAAAATCAATATTGTCAACATAAAACTAATGGTATTCACACACCAGGGTTTCAGATTACTTTAAATAATTCATACAAAATAATAAAATGTTTTAGTGCACAGTTATGCAAGCGATGTAATTTGACAGTTGACCATAAATTTCATTTCCGTGAACTTTGGTGTTTATTGAATTAAGCTTTAATTGCAAGTAGTATTAGTTATTACAATTATGATAAACTCTAATGCAAGCTCTTCATAAACATAATTCAAATATTAATTTCTATGAAAACATCTTTATCAATTAGACTAGATTTATAAATATACTAGTACCATTATAACTACAACAATATAGTTGCAATCTGTGTCATTATATATCACGTAAATTTATCAGTGATTTATCATCACTACATCACACTTTTCCTATCTCCATTTTTAGAAAATAATTTATTCATACACAAAAGAAACACATCATAAACCAGTGCAATGTATTAAAGTCATACACGTTTCTCACTAATATGCAATTTTTCATGAAATTTCAGGTACAATTCACTTAAATTCTATTATGTTTCTACAAAAAGCAAAACCTTTGGGTATATTACCAAGCTCAATTATTTAGCATATTTTAATAGTTCTATTCATGCTAGTAAAAATGTAAAGTCAGCTCTTATGTATCACAGAAATTTGTATACATACTATTTGTATATATGGACATTACGTAAATTAGCCATTGTAGAAAAGAAGGCAAGAAAAATCTTTGGATCAATCAGAGAACAAACCAGGGATCCTTGCATTTCTACATGTAGTTAAAAAGTATGGCAACATTACTACAATATAAATTTTAAACCCATTATATATAAATCATATAAGAACTCTTCATACAGTAATGCATCTACATTGTAAGAGATGAAAAAAAAATTTATTTTTTTTAAAAATTCAGAAACGTTGAATGTGATCTAATAAGCGTCATTTATTTATCTTGTTTGTTAAATGCTTAACATGCATTTATAAAATTAATATCCTTAATAATGTATTCATGCACATATACTCCATTGTAAAATATTGTTAAAGCTGTCAATCCTACAAAATTCACTACATATAGAATATATATATCTATATAATGTGTACATAGTACTGAAGCCACAAGGAAACTCCATGAATTTCAATGCATTGAACAATTTCATCAAGGAGATTACAGCAAAGAAATAATATCAACAATATTAATTAATTGAATTTGAATACCTTCATCGGGACTATAAATCACAAAATCTATTCATGCTAGAGTTTCATATCGGAAGTTTCCATGTTTCCTCAGTAACAAGAAAAGAGTAGAAAGCTAGAATAGACCCATATACATCAAAGTTTTAAGAAATGGAAATGTGAATGTTCAGTGAAACTACAATTTGTATGCATGTAGACAGTTGTTAAGCTTTTGTTTTAAATATACCACACCTAAATTTTCTAAAGAGAAAAAAACTTACTCTTAAAGAGCATGTGAATATAATTATGGTTGCATTTTATATATGAAAATGCTTTTGGTTAAAGCATTGCACCCATCATGTCTATTATATGTCTCACATTCATTATAAAACTGCCTACAAAATGGACATTTCAGACAATGTTTAAGGCATTATTGTACGTCAGCATTATATGGTATTGTGACAGTATGTCAATTTCAAAATGGAAATCACTACATTTCACAAATATTATATGATAGGGTTATCAGGAATTATGGCTATATATATATATCCAAAGTTTTATATGTACTTATAGTCCTTTCAACATTTTCAAAATGCAAATTAAATATGCCTAAGCGGTCTCATTACAAATTATTCTCATTCAAGTTGAGTGCTGTACAAATGCTAATTTAGATGTAATGACATTTCTTTATGCTGCACTGATTCAACAGTCAACATCATATTGCTCTGGTCATCATCTATTGTTCAACTAAGATCAAAAACTTTTGTCAACAATATCATGCCCATAGGTCACAACATTTAAATAAGTCAACCTGGTCCGGCTGTAAATTTGCAAATATTCAATTTTTTTTTTCTCTTCATTCCCCCACCTAAGCCAAGCAGGGTCATGATTTAATCCAACTTGAGACAGTTGAACATTAACATTTAGGATTCCCTATATTTCCACCATATTCATATATCAAGCAAATTTTGTCTCCAATTTTAACCCCATCTTACCCCCCCCCCCCCCCACCCTTTCAGACCAGTAGACCAGTATTTGAATAAATTTTGAATCTGGACAACTACCTGAAGATGCTTGCATACTAATGTCACTAATCATGGCTGCTAACATGACTAATCATGTAAATTAGCTGTTTATAAGAAGATTTTTAAGGACCTTTTTATCATATATTCCCATGTAAACCTTTGATCTCTTAATGACCTCATCCAACCTCTGGGAGTCACAAATTGAAAAAAACAAATTTGACTTTGCACTACCTTAGGATACTTGCATATCAAATATGACTTAAGTCATGACCCTGATGCTCTTGAGAAAAACATTTTAAAAATTGGTCTCTATTATATTCCAATATATAATTTTTATCCCATATTGTTGCCCCCATCATATCCACCAGTCATGATTTGAACAATCTTGAATTTGCACTACCTGATAATGCTAATGCATATAAAAATATGACTTATCAAGGCCCTGTTGTCCTTCAAAAGAAGATTGTAATATTTTTTCCCCTATATCTCCATTTAAAACTTTGATCCCCTATTTTTACGCCATCTTTGAGGCTCATGATTTCAGCACTTTTGAATTTCCACTCATTAAAGAAGCTTTCACATATTAGTTTTGGTTTCCTGGTCAAGTGGTTCTTGAGGAAAAGATTTTTAAAAGATGACACCATATTTTCTCTATTTCTTAATTATCTCCACTTTGACCAATGGTGCTTTATGGTAAGTTTGGTTGAAATTAGCCTAGTAGTTCTGAAGAAAAAATAATAGATGTGTAAAGTTTACAGTCAGATCGATGTATGCACTGATTGACATTTTTAAGAATAACAAACATGTATATAATGCATTTGGTACAGTTTAATTACTCAAATCATGCAATAATGCAGCACACCTTAAAAATTTAACTCAAAAAATTAAATAATTGATTAATTATTTCCACAGTTTGGTTATTTAACTTTTAAGTCTTGCCATGCATCTATAAAATTCTTCTCAGTAAGTGCAGTCTAGTATGATTGAGATCCATAAACCAAACACCAAGTGATTTAAATTAGTTTCCAGTTTAAATTGTATACATTGTCATTTTATGTGTCTATATGTTTTTCAGTCACTGCAGCATTAAAGAGGTATAATATTTACTGAGGCTATATCTATGTATTCTGACCACAATCCAGATCACTTACCGAAAGCTCCTACTAGTGATATGAAATAAGAAAGCATAGACAATTTTAGAATTTTGCATTAAGAATCTATTATCATGATCAAGAGTTTCAATGAAGCAAAAATGTCCATTACTTCACACACAGGAATCTAGGAAATATATATTTTGAGTTTTACAACTGTACTCTATCATTTGATACCAGCACACATAGTTGTAGTATAAGATTATTCTTAACATGATATCAAAATGTACCATACCATGTTCCAATCTACCAGGTATCTCTAAAAGGGCTGGAAAAGCACAAAATATTTGTTTGGGAACAACAACTCAATACAAATGTAATGACATTTCAAATTTGAACTTCACTACTGTATTGATTTATTTAAAGCGTGCTATCCACAGGGTTTAACATAATCTGAGCAAACTCAGGTATATACATGTATCACATGTACAGTAGAATATATAACAATTTGCTCAGATTGTGTCAAAACCCTGTGATACCATCTGCTTACTTACAGACAAGTAATAAATATACTTAATTGTTTATTATTATATTACAGTGCGTTACTATCTTCATCACCACTTATGAACAAAGCACTGAGTGCAGGTAGCACTATATTTCATAATCAGTCAGTTCTGTGAATTTATCATGCATTCGCAGATAAAATATTCATGCTACGAGAATACTTCAATGGACCTTCTGCAGTAATACAATGATTAGGTGTGATTTATTGCCAAGAACATGTAAACAGAGAAAATTATGGCTTTGTACCTTTTAAACTAAATAAGTTATCAGGTCATCTGGTTTATATTAGCTAATTATAAAATAAATATAGGCTAAGCAATGACATATTGCCCTGTGCCATGCCAGGCGTGGTATATCCAAAACATCCCAAGTCCTTAATCTAAATCATTTGTACTGTGTAGAACTATAATCCACTTACTATGGTAGAGTATTCAGTAGATGGCACAATTGAAGAAATGTCCAACTAATAGTATATCAATATAGTGAGTCCTACCACAATACATAGAATCTCTATCTATCATAGTCATTGCAGCTACATCTTTAAATCATTATAGTCAGTGTTACAGATTATGTAGAAATCTCCAGCTACCACAACATGTAGGAATCTCCACAAATATACATGTAGACAGTGCTACCACAACATGTAGGAATCTCTACCTATATAATCATTGGTACCACAATCAGAAATCTCCATCAATGTAGTTAGTGCTACCACAACATGTTGAGTCTCTACCTATTTAATCACTGCTACCACAACACAGAAATCTACACCTATGCAGACAGTGCTACCACAACATGTAGAAATATCCACCTATATAGCCAGTGCTACCACAACATCTAGAAATCTCCACCTATACAGACAGTGCTACCAAACACATATGAATTTCCACCTTAAAATCACTATACCACATGTAGAAATCTCCACCTATATAGACAGTGCTACCATAACATGTAGAAATCTCCACCTATATAGACAATGCTACCACAACATGTAGAAATCATCCACCTATATAGACAGTGCTACCACAACATTAAGAAATTTCCACCTATATATATTCAGTGCTACCACAACATGTAGAAATCTTCACAAATATCGACAGTTCTACCACCTCATGAAGAAATCTCTACCTACAAAGACAACACATGCTACATGTACCACAATATGTAGGGATATCCACCTTATATACTTAACTAGCCTTATTTTCTTGTATTTTCCTTTTTGCTAAACCTATGGGAACCTAGACCTTTTAAAATTGGTGTACGATAGCATCTTTTCAGTGCACTTGAAATCAAATACAAACTACACAACAAAAAGTAGTTTAAACTAGGAAACTACCTTCCACTGACCTTAACCTTCTAAATTCCTTCTTAAAAATAATTAAGAGGCCAGATCTTTATGCAAAATTTCATATTCCTTCAAGTCTGATAAAAATTGAATAATGAGAAATGGATAAATCTTGTACACAAAGATCGAAAATTTCCTTTTAGTGACCTTGACCATTTACATATAACCTTTACAATCAATAGGAACTGTATGCAAAACACCATTCCTGAAAGTCTGATAAAATTTAAATGAATAAAGTACATGTCGCTAAAATTTTGTAATGCACAAATTTTTTGAAATATTATGCAAGAACGGAAAGGTGGCATGGTATAAACCTCCGCAACTTTGCATTATTACATGATAGCTTTTACAGACTATGAAAACCAAAATAAAAACCATGAATTTTTCTACGGAGTGAAAATGTGAAATTAAACAGAAGCATATTGTATCTGTACTTATTTCAGCTGGATTCAGATTTTAGTACTTTGGCAATGAGAATGAATTCATGGCTGTGCTCAAATATGAAAATCTCTTTTCATCCACATATATATAAACATGATAAACAGCACTAAATCACAAATAAATCAAACACTACATCAATTCCAGTTGCACCAAATTTTTAATTATATGCTAAAATATTCAATTCATACACAGTATTCAAATCTGTGCATAGTATTCTTAAAGTGGATGAAAGCAAAGAAGCATACTTGAATAATTCATGTAAGTTACAGCTATATTATCAGTATAATTAGAGTGTTAATTTTTTTTTTCTGTGTAACATAAAGAAGACTGACAGTCAATGACATATCACTGTACCTGCCTACAGTACTGATTAGCATTGTATAAGCAAGAAATATTTTAGTAATTCATAAACGACTTCACATTTTGTTCACATGGCTTCAAATGTTAACAGTATGATTAGATCAAAATACCAATTTCCTGGACACAAAATGAAGAATAATGGGGGGAAAAACACACAAAATGACATTATCAGTACTGCAAACATCAAAACAGTTTTAATGTACTGGTTTTATGAGTGATGAATATAAAAGTTTACATAAATATAGCTTAAAGTACTTTTTAAAAGCATTGACTACTGAAAGGTAGAAAGTCAAGTGTCCTTTAAATTTGGAATGAATAATCACCTACCAACATGTCATCAACCATTGTTGACAGTTCATGAACAAATGCCTCATGCTTTCTAATATACACCTTGTCTCCATTATTCCTTTCATAAAATGAATACACATTTTTCTCAGGAACAAATCGAACAGCCATCGCCAGAGTGTACTTCACAGATCACCAAGAACAAATCAACTCAAACCAAACTGGAAACGTAACTATTTTCTTTGTTGACAGTGAGGCATTTGGGCATGGCAACTTGAAAACTTCAGGCTTTAATATGTACTAGCATAGCAAGGAAAATCACTGGAGCAATTTCAAAACACTCTATTAATAAAGCTATTAGCAGTTCCTGTTTTGGACACACTAAACAACTGCTATATTCCAATTCAAACTGTTCAATAAATTTTGATTGGCAATCAATACAATCTTTTAAGTATCCAAATAATGAATACTCCAGTAAAACTTTAGATCTATTCTCTGTTCCATTTACTATTGAACTGTTTGCACAGAGACTTCCAAGGAGTAGCTTTTCTAGTAAGACCCCAACTCATTTAATCTCCCTCACACTTTTCATCCATGCCAAATTTTACAGACACATTGTAAGCATTAAGTCACTGGATTCAAAACTTTTACAATAAGTTTTTTGTTGTTATCATGAATATATCATTATGGCCTGAAGATTAAAATGTAGATTCCCTGGACTTTAATGGCCCCCAAAGCCCTGGTCGTTTAGATCAGGTTTTTTCAGGTGGAACAGCAAATTGTGCAATTTTTTTTTCAATGGAAATGTCTTTGAGAATTTAATATCATGACTGTGATCTTCTACAATGAAGATTATCATTTAAAATCTGAAAATGGGTTACCTTTAAAATTTGCTATTGAGGCAGAATTCAACACAGTCTAAAATATTTTTTTTTAAGAGAAACGTCGAATTTCTGGTCAAGTTTCGACACGAGCACTATAAAACCGCTAAGGATAATTAAATGTCAACAGAGAAGTGAAGCATAAAAAAAGAAAGAAAAAAATTAAACGACCCCATTGAACAAAACACAGACTGAAAACATGCCAGGCGAAAGTGAATCCAAGACAGAGTGAATTCGATCTAAATCTTACCTTTGTCATGCTCAGGTTCTCGAGCTCAAGAACGAGGTTTTTAGACAGAAAATCTCGCTTTGGATTTTTGCTCTCAACTACTTGATACATAATAGCGAGAGTTGTCAATCAATACACGAATAATCGCTGGTGATTGCGATAAAACCTTTGTATTGGACAAACGGAAGCGCACCTGGTCGTTTACGTTGTTGTTATGGCGACATTTGCGAATGCATCGAGTTATCTCCCGTAACGTAGACTTCGAGCAGAGAGAGAGAGTGAGAGAGAGAGAGAGAATTATATTATCCAGGGATGAATTGAATTTGGAAATAATAGGCTATTGACATTGGAAGTTTCAAAAATCCTTTTATAGGCCCTGTAATAATTTACTACACTGTTGTACACAAATGTACATAAAACGGAATAGCGGAAAATTGAGAATTGAAAATAGAATCTGAAATACGGTGTTTTATTCAATTTGGAAATATTGGTGTCGATTTTTTTACAATGAAACCGAAAAATTGCGACACTGAATATCTTTCATATACATGCTGTTATATATATATATATATATATATATAACACTAAGAAACAAGTTTTGTCGGATTGATTGTACAATTTTTACGTCTCGCTTGAGAATTTTTCACTCATATAGAGATGTCACCTTTGCCGGTGAAGGGCTGCAAAATTTAGGCCTATGCTGGGCGCTTAGGGCCTTTGAGTAGGGAGGGATCTTGCAACACCTGCTGCAACACAGGGTCTCGGTATTTGCGATCTCACCCGAAAGACCACCCAATTTAGTCGCCTCTTACGATAAGCAAGAGGTACTACGGACCTATTTTAACCCGTATCCCCACGGGGCAAAGGCAATGTCGAACAACATGCCATTGACTAACTTTGAAGAGAGGTTTTAACCATGCATAGTTATCATTTCTGTTATAAAATGTGATAGAAACAGAAGGTTCCCACTCACTCTGGGGGAGAAATATATTTTGAAGAATTTTTCCGCACGTGCATGCATCATCATTTTTTTTTTTTTTTAAAAAGGGGGGGGGGGGGAGAAGTAAAATAAAAAGTTATTTTCTCCAGTCTTCCAAAATCAAATTTTACCCATACTTCGTTTTCTTAACAGTAGTTAGGGGATTTGGAGTCTTTAATGATTATACTAATTTGCTAAATAGTTTTTTCATAATTCATTTTTAATCTTACATTCTTCTCATAGTGGAGAGAGAGAGAGAGAGAGAGAGAGAGAGGGGGGGGGGGAGTCGGCCATTACATCTTTTAGTTGCATTACCAAACAACAAATGATGGTCATTGTTTTTAATAGGGGACAGCTCCTCTCTCCTCTCAGCCCCTTAATTCTACAAACCTGAATAATTATTGCATGTAGTGGATAGGGCTGTGACGCTTTGGACTTTGTGTTGTCAAGTAAAAAAAAATCTTGTTAAAAAGTTGAACCTATGCTGAATCATTATAACACAAAATGACTTACATGATTGTATAGAGTATTTTATGCTAAGGGGCAAAATAACATCAAATCTACAATGCATGATGTACCAGGTATACATATAAGCTTATATTAAGACTCGCTTCGGATGTTGTTTTTGGAAGAGTGCCAAACTATAATCTTCTAACCTAGCATTGTGTACCCTTGGGTGTCTGTATCATACATCTAATTAATATGGCAATGCAAGATCGTTAATCTGTCGGTCTGTCTAGTGATCATTCAATCAATATTTGGATATACATGTATTTTACCAGCTTTGATACAAGTGATTCAATATGTGGTATTGTATTAAAGAGGGGGGGGGGGGGGGGGTGCCCTTCTCCCACCTCCAAACACGCTTATGTACAATAATGACTTTTAGCAAGAAAACGGGAAAAACCGAAACTGATGTATACAGAAAATACCCGAACTTTTATATATACTGACGGACTTTAAAAACGCAACACACTTTTTTCTTTTTTTTAATTCATTCATTGAAAACATTACATATAATACTTTATTGCAAAATTTACCCACCAAACATCGTACTGATTTTTAAAACCCATCTCTCGATTTACCTGTGTTCTTCTTCTTCTTCTTATCGGTAGAGGCACCCAGTCAAAATCGACTATTATGTGCCTTGTTCATTGTTTGCGCGTTGTGAGTAGTATCGCGCGAAATTTTCAGAGCTTTTTTTCGAAAACGTGGAAAGGTAATGGAGGAGTTTTTCGCGATAAAACAACTTTATTGGTGAAAGCATAGACATCACTAACAGAAAAAATTCAAAATCAAGACTATGCCGCGCTTAAGCAATGAAATGCGCAATCAGGCACTTGGTATGCTGCAAGCAGGCGTTAGTCAGCGTGAGGTTGCAAGGCGTTTTAATGTCCATCCTTGTACAGTTAGCCGGTTGTTGTCACAATTCCATCAGACAGGATCCCTAAGTAATCGCCCGAGACCTGGTCAACCGTTTGTGACAACGCCACGGCAACAAGCGTTCATACGACAACGTCATCTGCACAATAGGTTTACGGCCGCTGCGACCACGGCGAGAGAAATCATTTAACGTCGTGGAAGGCCTATTCATCCTAGAACCGTTTCTAGGATTTTGAAGCGCCACGAGATCCGCTGCAAAAGACCATATAAGGGGCTACAGCTTAAACCTCATCACCGACGGTACAGATTGCAATGGCCAAAACAGCATCTGACTCAACGTCAAAATTGGTCACATGCTGTTTTCTCAGACGAGTTCAGATTTAACGTAAGCAACGCAGACGGCAGATATCGAATTTACCGTCGTTTACATGAACATGTTGCAGACAATTATGTCCTCAAGCGCGACAGGTTTGGAGGGGGAGGTGTCATTGTCTGGGGTGCGATTAACCACAATTTTCAGACACAACTGATCATTTTAAATGAAACTCTCAATGCTAGAAGGTATGTGGACGACATTCTGCAGCCTGTTTTAGCATCATTAATGCAGCAGCATAGACAAGGAATGGGCTAATTTTCCAACAGGACAATGCGCGCGCACATACGGCAAGATTGACACAAAACTTTTTTCAAATGAACGCCATTGACGTCTTTAATCGGCCCGCTATGTCCCAAGACTTGAATCCAAGCGAGCATTTGTGGGACGAGCCGGGGGAGACGTGTGCGCAGCCGCCAGCCTCAGAATCCGCAAGAATTAGGGAGAGTCTTGTTGGAGGAATGGCAGAATATTCCTCCGAGGACCATCTGAAATGTTTGTCAATCAATGTTACGTCGGCTTTGCGCCGTCATCACTGCAAATGGAGGTCATACCCGATGCTAGTGAACAAAACCAAATTTTTGACGTACCCCTCATTGACATTCATTTCAACTGCAGCCTCTTTGTGAATAAAATGATGTTCAAAATCAAAGAATAGTGTTCAGTTAACATGGTTTATAATATACCACTATGAATTTGTTTATTAGATATATGAACAAATTTATAATATATAAATTTATCAAGTGTGCGTTTTAAAGTTTGTCAGTATAGAACATCGGCAAGTAATTCGGGCCAATTAAATTAACGATCCGGGTCAATTTAGGAGTACGATTAATTTTCAATGTTGCATATATATAATGAGTTAATGACCACTCGATCGAATGCAAAGGAGACCTTTGCATTGCATACATGTACACTATTTCGACCCAAATTTCGTTGATGCTGAAGCTAACCAAACTCGAATCTGACGTATGGTGTCTCTAACCTACGGACAGTTAAAGTGAGTCCTTCACTTCCTGTAGTGAAAACAATTACGGTAATAGTGCTTCACTTTCTGTGGAGAAAACGATTACGGTAAAAATTCTACCTTGCGCAAAAAATGCATACATGTAATTTAGTCAATCAACAAATCATAATTTTCATAATTATGTCCATTTGATATATCCTGATGAACTCGAAATAAAGAACACTACAGAATCTGCTTCATATTTGGATATTTTACTTAATATTGACTCTAATGGCAGACTGACGACTACATTATTTGACAAGCCTGGTGACTTCAACTTTGCAATCATGAACTTTCCCTATCTATGTAGTAATATACCACTTTCGCCTGCTTATGGTATGTATATCTCAGAGTTGATTTGATACGTGAGAACATGCCATGCGTATGAGAATTTTTAAAAAATTTTTAAAGCTAGGTCAATTACTGACAAAAAAGTTGATGTTGCAAGGTTATAACCAATCTCGTTTGAAGTCATCATTTCGCAAATTTTACAGTCGCTATAATGACCTTGTTTGCGATTACAAAGTGTCTCTGGGACATATGTTGAATGATTTGTTTCATACCCTTTGTTAGACTGTCATTTTTCATACTAACTTTGACTACGGGTTCTCCCGTATACCTAATTTCGTCAAAGGGCTCATGGCGGGTGTGACCGGTCAGCAGAGGATGTTTCCTCCTCCATGGCACCTGATCCTACCTTCGCTTCGTCGGAGGTCCGTATTGCCCTACACTCGAACTTGTATATGTCTTTGGGATTTATGATTACGATTAACACAGTGTTAATTTCACCATTCAATATTTAGATAAATTTCCCAACTAAACAGAATAAAAATTAAAGATTCAACCTCTTTTTTTTTTAGTACATGTTAATAACTACATGTATCTATCACCAGACCATAATGTTAGAATAGACTAATTCTAAAGTGATATCGGATGACTTCAGATCACATTTGGAGCACCAGGTATACGTATGAAAATCATGAACCCACCGTACCAAATATAGCCAGGTCATTTTGTTCATTTAACATTGTGCTGTTCTGCATATTAAGCTAAAATGTGTCAGAGAAAGATTTCTGCTGCAAATGGCATTTGACGCTATAAACAAGATGTGTTTGTGAAACACTGATGCCTCGTAGGACAGCAAAGTAATTTTGATATCCAACAAAAGGTCATGTCACAAGAAATGCACAAGTGAAATATTAAAGCCCTATCACTAACCATTCAAAAGTTACGACCTAAGTTGGTGTTTTTCAAAAGTAGGTTAAAATCCAAGGTGAAGGTCACAAGGTAAAAAATGTTGGTACCAAACAAAAGAATATATATGTGAGATATGAAAGCCTTATCACCATCCAATCAATTGTTATGGGTCTAAAGTTAATTTTTTTTGCAGACAATCAGATATACAGACAGACCAAAAACTATATGGCCCCTAAATCTCTGTGTAGCATTGCATTGCAGGTCATACCTGTATGTATTTTCAAACCGGAAATTTATTTCTTAAATACAGCTTTTCATAGCATATCTTGAAAATATTTTCACTAAAATTAAAACACTCCTTGTTAATAAGAGTTATACACTTAGATACTAGGAAATGGATTGTCATGATTTTTATTCCACCACTGTGCAAATAGAAACATCTACATCAGCATGTATTTTATCATATAGTCAACAACAATGAAAGCTAACATTAAAAAACGATCAAAAAAATGTACACTACCAGCATGTAAATATTTCTCACAACGCTCTCATTTCTATGTATAAAATAAAAATCTATTAATTTAAAATAGGAAAGTCTGGGAAATCTAAGCTATCAAAAATATACAGAAACTATAATAGGAAGTCTATAGATGTATATTGTATGTTCATATAAGTAAACGGCAGAAAAATTGTTATCAAAAAATAGTAACAACATTTATCACAGTCAACATGTGCAAAGTCTGCAAATTTTCAATTTGCAAACACATAAAATTTGCATGAATTACCAGAACATTGCTTGCAAAGATACATGACATTATGCATAAAATATACATGTATATAGATATCTAGTGGAAATCATTCCACAGCAGTGAGCTCTTGGGTAAACATAATACTGTTCAAGTAGTGAAAGCGACTAGTGCATTCTGTTCTACTAATCATGCTCCACATATGCATGTTCTGATATAAGTTCATATAGATACTAATACATACATATGTTATAGGGAATAATCTATAGCAGTAAAACCTCTACAATTCTATTCATATATGATCTGCATAATAATAAATTCAAACCTATTACTTAATATTTAATTCATTTCACATTTAAACTACAAGTCAAAAATAATTCTAAAAAAGCTTCAAAAAGAATTTCTACCATTAGTGGACATGAAAGATGTATCAATACATTATATTCTATATTAGAAAACTTTCAAAATATTGTTTTTGATTTGAATTTCAAAAGAAACTGGTAAATCAATGACTGCTTAGGTCAATATGAATTATCTTTTGATCATATCTGCAAGGATTCCTAAAGGATCACTCACTTATGGATGTTGATTGATATTAAAATGGCATCATTAATTATTCAGTCAAAGTGTATAGGAACAATGAATATCATCCTGTGAAAATTGTTTCTGACACCCTGAAAATGCATTTAGAAACACAAAGAAAAATGAAACATTAGAAATTTATGAAATGAGCAACCAAAGATATATTTGATAATGCACATCACTTGAGCAAATTGAGCTTTGATACATTTGTGTAATCTGTAATACATTAAAGATTTCTCCTTCTATACCTTGAATCAAAGGCATCATTACAACAATTGATTATAAAACTACAATACAGTAACAATTCAGCTGCTAATTATACATATCATAGCAGAAGCCCATGCTATTAAACATACATATATTTATTGTAATGGTATATATGTATTCCATGCACATAATATGAATAAAGTCACTAATGGATGCATACTACATTATTTAGGACTGACCTCTTCATCACGGTTAGAATTGGCAGTCAAACTGGACACAATGCTAGCTTTGTCATCATAAACATTAAGGTAATCCTCATCCTTATTACTCCTAGATGGACTAGGACTTCTACTTGGAGTCCTGCTCCTCGGACTTCTGGGACTGTCACTGCGGGAGCGTCTGCTTCTGCTGCTGTGTCTGCTGCTGTATCTGCTGCTTCTACTGCTCCTGGATGAAGAACTCCTGCTGCTCAGTGGACTACGATTCCTCACCAAGTCATCAAAACTCTCCTGTCTGTTTGGATCAGAGGCTCGTCGCAAGTCCTCTGCCTGTTCCTTGTATTTCTCCCCTCTTTCTATTTCCTTTTCAAGTAGTAATATGTCTTGTTCTCTAATTGGCCAGCCTGCGTTATCTAAAGCTCTCATTAATTTTAGTCTGTTGTCTTCAAATGAAACAGGCTCCATCGAATCAAATCTGAAACAGTTATTTGTTGGTAAAGACTGCTTTACTACCTCTAATAATTATTACTCTAGGATGCTGTTTGAACGAAATAACATCATGAATGAGTTAACAGTCACTTGACACAAAGATATATTAAGTTTCCTTACTCAGTTTTTGCTGATTCTGGGAGTGCATTCCACACAATTCGATTTAATCTCCTGTTAAATGAAAACAAGATACTACTAAAAAAGAGCAATAGTAACTGAATATAATTTGTGATAAAAACTTAAAACATTTTTAAAATTAATATGGCTTCATTAAGAAATGGTTCTAGACACTATGCACTTACGCTTTGTACTGATCAATACATTTCTGTACTTTTTGTTTGTAGCCTATCAGATCCACTGCTACAGGGTTGACCAGGGTTATCTGGTGTTTGGCCTTGCTGGACACATGGGCAACAGGCAAAATCTACAAAAAGACATATAAAGGAAACTGAGTATGTCATTATTTCTCAAACAAATGTTAGTCATATATTCTGATGAAATAAAAATGGCCACATTAATGAGGCTGAACTTTATACCACTTCTACTTTGAAGTGCACAAAGAAAACAATAACAAATATGCATTTTTTGCACAATTGGTAATGAATAATGATATCAACGTACTTCATCAAACACTTTGGCCACTACATGTTTATCCAGTATAGGAACATATTTGGTTTTGTGGGGGATCATGGTAGGGGAAAGGGCATCAAGAATGGTCATCTTCTTAGCCACAAGTCCATATTTACTGAGCCACATTTTGGATGACATTTCCTTGGACCTGCATTATCAAATTACATATTTACAATACATGTATGTCCTGAGACTGTCTTTGTTTTAGAAAGAAGTACAGTACTGTAGGTGTTATTTGACATGGTCTACAGCTAGTACCAATATAGTGTTGGTATCAATGCCTTAAATTATTTTCATAAATTCAAGAGCAGCAATTTATCGAATAATAAAGAATACGTGTATCTTTGTGTACCTTAAAACTTTCTTCTTCTTTAATTTCCTACCCTCATTTCCCTCTGCCTCTGAAAAATAAAGGTAGTCAATTTATATACTGAAAAACACAAAATATATATGTGTAAATACAAAATAATAAATGATGAGATCTACATAACGTTTAAACAACAGTTACAACAATCTAATATGTCATAATTCTTAAATTTGAACTGAAAATTAGACCAATTCTAATTTAAAAAAATATATTGAAATACTCTTTTTATAAAAATTACAGTATACAGATAATGAGCAATTTAAATGCTGTAGGATTGCTGGGGGTACAAAATAGCTAGCAGTTGTTTAATGTAATAGTACATACATGTACATTTCAAAACGTGCATTCTGTCACTGATTTCTAGCTGTTCTAGATTTTTTTAAACAGCTAGTGCACATATTTACAGAACACATAACATATACTAGTTTACAAAAAACATAAAATATACATGTCATGAATTGTAACAGGTCCTTAAAAAATGTTCATCTTTGTGGGAAATTTTATTATTAAGGAAGTTTAATAATGTTAGTTTTTTTTATTCAGCTGATGAACATGGATCCCCACAGCCACAGATGTTGAACATTAAAATGTATGATACAAAGTCAGACTGGTTTACTTGTAAAGTTATAATTATTTCTATTTTGGAATGGACCTTTGAAAAATAGAATATTGCCATTTCAAAACATCAAATGTGATTTATTCTATGCTTTATTTGTTCGGTAAAATGAACTATTTTGAACTGAATCAGATGTAAATTACTGCAGGAGATTCTCAATGATTGCAATTTATCACCATCAGTTATCACTTTGAATTGCTTGACAAAATAAAAAACTTATTTTTTAACTGGTAATCTGAGAGGTGACATGTTTACAGTTCCCCTCAACTCAAACTATGGCCTTCTGCTTTGTATATAGGGTCAAAGTTTTCATCTCTGGGAACCATAAATTTGTTATCACTGTACCTTCATAGCCAGTTAACTAGTACTGTTAGCAGAGTTAAGTCACTCACCACAGAAATTAATCTACTTCACAATCGAGTTAATGAAATCAAAGGATGATTCTCACATCATATGTTACATTCATGCACTTGTTAGGAAACATGACGACAAACACTAAGGAATAACGATGATTGCAAATTCAACTTTTCAATTAATATTATAAACTTTCTTAATTTTTGCCCCCCCCCCCCCCCCCCCCCCCCCCCCCCCAAAATTTGAAATGGCTAATTTCATAAATTGATCAAGTTTACAGTATTTTGTATACATTGTCAGCAAAGCTTTGGGTGCTTGCTAAAATGCTTTGGTATGATATATATCATTTGAAATAATATGAGCAGCACAATAGCTATGCATTTGTTATAAATGCATGGAATTGGATGGATTATATACAATTGTGAAAAGCCATTTGAAACCTGTGTCAATGCATAATAGTTTCCCTTACTCAGGTTCCTTAACATTTGAGTTTTCCAAACAACATAGGTATAATGTTTGTAAAATTGTATGGTTTCTTAATGGCTAGTTGTTAAAGCAGATAACAAACTGAATGGAATTGTATACCATTAGGATCCACCACATAAGGGGACATATTGAATCTCTGTAAAACTAAAGCAAAATATCCATATTGTAAATAAAAGCAAAATGTGTTTTATATATATATATCATATACTAGTACAATATACTGTATATAAACAACAGATATTTTCCGACTATTCTGCACCACAAGCTTCTTATAGTTGATAGTACATCTATAATATATCATTGTTGTGTTGTGGAGTATAAAAGGGAATATTAAGTTCAATTTCAGCAGAACTGAAAGCAAGACAAACAATGCATCAAGCAGAAAAAGACAGAAAGAAAAGAAAAAAAAGAGAATAACTGTAAATCTATAGGTGTGATTCCAAGATGCAATTTTTCTTATGATTTTCCTTTTGCCTTTTTCCTCTGATTTGTTTTCAACTAAAATTGTATCGTTTGTCCAACCAACTTGAAAAGCCAATTGAGAATCAGATGGTGTTCAAATGTTAATCGACTCTTTTGATAAAAATTATGATGCCACAGTTGCTTCTCCCATGAATGTGGACTACTCCTGTGAATTTTTTTCTAATCTACAGAAAACGTACATCGTGTGACCACACCTTAAGATCTTGTAGGAAAAAAAATGAAAGCAGTTTCAATTTTATGCTTTTGTGTAAATGTTACATTAAATTCCATGCAATATCTAACAAGAATTTTCGGATATCTTTGAACACTGGTGTCAATAAAACTGTACATAGTACAGTACTGCAACTGTACACATATAGGTATGAATAATATGTACTGATACATTAAAACTGAAATGGACAGATAAATGAAACTGAAGAACCAAGGATTCCCATGTTTTGAAGAAAAAAATATGATCCCCACGATGTCAGATTAATTCACATGACCTAGAAAATCATTTTAACTAAATGCTCTGCAATAGATATGTAAGACATAGCAGTTACCTTTAAATGAGGTTCTTACTGCAGAAGTTCCTAAACCCCTGACATTGTGAGGATTGTCATAAACTGTTAAACAAGATTTGAAATAATTCACACAGCTTTATATAAGACATACCTATAGCCAATTGTTTCTGTCTTTCAGCTTGTTTTTCAAATAATGCTCTGGTTTCTGGCAAAAGCCATTCATTGGGTGAAAAACGGCCACTGCTGTTCAAAGTGCGTAGCATGCTGGTTTTAGTGTGACCTAAATATTTTTCAAATGAATGAAATTAACATAAAGTGTTTTAGCAAAAGAAACAAAATAGAAAAATGAATGTACATATACATTTGTCACATAAAAATCAGAAATTTTATACTGATTGTCATAAAATGGACATGCTTAAACCTTTATCCATGAGAATATGATACATGCAACTTGTGTAGCAGGAACTATATTAACCATTATTAGAACATGCACTATAGAATATGGAAACCTTAGAAATGAAGAAATACTTTCCTACATTTTGCTACTTCAGTATATCTGTTTACAACATAATATGTATAGAACATATTTACATATGCAAATTTCACCACTGCATTTTAAAAATGGATATATTGTTCTCTCTTTTCAAAATTCTGATGCATTAATTACAATAAGTTTTAGTAAAATTTCACTTCCTAAAACATTCCAAACCTTTTCACTCAGTTAAGTTTGTAAACACTTCACCCAAAAAGATTAATTAACACAAGTACAACAAGATTTCACAGAGGTATATTTACTGCCATTTTCTAACAATGGTATGCATATACATACATGTATATAGTACCATATACTGGGATATTTTTGTTTCATGCTATCTTTTCTTTTTGCCCTGATGCATTTTGATATACAATATTACAGTCAATTCTAAGTTTGACATTTTTAAGTAAATGCCTGTTCAGAGTTAAATGCCTTTTTAATACAGTGAAACCTGCTAGTCTGAAATCTGTGCAATTTGTTTCAATGGGCATTCTAATTGGGTAACCCATACTTTCATTCTTAATTTCATTGTTTTTACACCATTTATTCCAACACACTGTGTATTCGGACAAAAAATTGTCTCCTAATGCATGTCGGATTAGACAGGTTTCACTGTATATGCCTCAATATATATACTGACGGACTTTAAAAACGCAACACGTTTTTTTTTTATTTATTCATTGAAAACATTACATATAAAATTTTTATTGCAAAAATTATCCAACGTAAATCGTATTGATTTTTAAAACCCATCTCTCAATTTACCTGTGTTCATTGTTTGCGCGTTGTGAGTAGCATCACACGAAATTTTTCAGGGCTTTTTTTCAAACACGTGAAAAGGTAATAGAGGAGTTTTTCGCAATAAAACAACTTTGTTGGTGAAAGCATAGACACCACTAAGTTAGCCAGTTGTTTTCACGATTCTATCAGACAGGATCCCTAAATGACTGCCCAAGACCCGGTCAACCATTTGTAACAATGTCACGGCAACAAGCGTTCATATAGCAATGTCATCTGCACAATAGGTTTACAACCACAGTGACCACTGCAAGAGAAATCATTGGATATCATGGAAGGCCTATTCATCCTAGAACCATTTCCAGAATTTTGAAACGCCATGGGATCCGCTGCAGAAGACCTTATAAGGGACCACAACTGAAACCGTATCACTGACAATACAGATTGCAATGGGCAAGGCAGCATCTGACTCAACTTCAAAATTGGTCACATGTTGTGTTCTCAGATGAGTCCAGATTTAAAGTTAGCAATGTATACAGCTGATGTTGAGTTTACCGTCGTTTATATGAACGTTTTGTAGACAACTGTGTCCTCAAGCGTGATAGGTTTGGAGGGGGAGGCGTCATTGTCTGGGGTGCGATTAACCACAATTTTCAGTCACAACTGGTCATCTTAAATGGAACTCTCAATATTACGAGGTATGTGGACGAAATTCTGCAGCCTGTTTTAGCACCATTAATGCAGCAGCATAGACAAGGAAATGGGCTAATTTTCCAACAGGACAATGCGCGTGCACATACGGCAAGATTGACACAAAACTTTTTTCAACTGAACGCCATTGACATCCTTGATTGACCCGCTATATCCCCAGACTTGAATCCAATCGAGGATTTATGGGACAAGCTGGGGAGACATGTGCGCAACCACCAGACTCAGCATCAGAATCCACAAGAATTAGGTAGAGCCTTGTTGGAGGAATGGCAGAATATTCCTCAGAGGACCAACAGAAATGTTTGTCAATCAGTGTCACGTTGCCTTCGCACTGTCATCACTGCCAATTGAGGTCATACCTGGTACTAGTGAACAAAACCACATTTTTGATGCACCCCTCATTGACATTCATTTCAACTGTAGCCTCTAGTGAATAAAATGATGTTCAAAATCAAAGAATAGTGTTCAGATAACATGGTTTATAATATACCACTACGAATTTGTTTATTAGATGTATGAACAAATTTATAATATATAAAATTATCAAGTGTTGCGTTTTTAAAGTCTGTCAGTATATAACTAAATCAATGATAAAATTAAAGGCAAAGATGGCAAAAACATCCCATTATACAGTAATAAATAAAAGCTGTATCATAGGACTGCCTGGGGGATTGTATTATATTCACATACATATCATATATAAATTGGTTACAAAGTGCTGGACATACCAATATGTCGGGACATTTTTCTCTTATAAACTGTGAATTTGAAAATGAAACTTGTTGAAGGACTATATGTATGGAAATAAAGTGTTGATAAAAATATCAGGAATGTTAAATAGAGTTTATTCAATGTTCTGAGACACTGATAATAAATTAATAATACTTGAAATATCTTTTAAAATAAAAGAAAGTTGTAACTGGTAGTAATTAAGAAACTCATCGAGTTCCATTCCAATTTGAAGCAGATAACAGAAATTAAAACAGTACAAGCATTAACAGCTGATACCTGATCTGAGATGTTTTAAAGACAGTTGATTTTCATCTGCACAAAACCGGAACTCACAAAATTATTTTGTTGGAAAACAGTGGCATAAAATTCATTTTATGTATACATATAAATCCTTTATTTAATTTACATAAAAATGCCTATATTTTAGTTCATACATAAGTATACATTGTAGTTTTAGAAAGAAAAAATTATGATTGGAGTTCTTTACAGTTTTCTTGTTGAATATTCTGAATCAGCAATTATTTATGAGGATGACTGTAAACTCGTTTTTGAATTACATGTACACATTCATATAAAAATACTGTCTCAAAGAGTGCAGTCATTCAGGCAGTGAATGCAATAGTTCTGTACAGTGTCCTGATACTTACTGGCACTAAGAGCTGTTTTGAAGGATGCTGACTTAGAGCTGCGTGGTCTTGAGGACTGCGGTCTGGATGATTGTGGTCTCCCTGAGGAGGGAGTAGGACGGAAATCTGAAGAAATTGAAGGTCTGGCAGATTTAGGGGGAGTTGGGGTGTATCTGGGTGACTGGACGGGAGGTGCACTCTTTGGTCTGGGAGGTGGAGATGGGGTGGATCTGTAGAGATCTTTGGTATCCAATGGAGGGACTGCTGATGTTCTGTCAGTGTTGGATATCACATGATCCCTGGCAAAGTTGAAGTAAAATTTAAATATTTTGCCAAAGCCAGTACAAAGTTTTATATGATACTATAATAGAAATTCCAAAATGAAAAATTCATGGTGATTCTGATAATATTTCTGTTGCTAATCAAAATTCTTGGATTTCAATTGATTTTTATGCTAAAATTGCACATTCCTTTTCATAATGACAGTACCTGCTGCATTTCTTTAAATCTGACACTTCCTTTTTGTAGGACAGATTGGAGCATTCATCTCTCAGTTCCTCCACCTTGTCCAAAGCCTCTAATCCTTTCTGAATCTCTTCCTTGATCAGACGAATGTCTTCACTCTGGAAGATTACCAAACTGATTTGTACATAACTATTGCAAGTAACAAATTGTCATCATATAAATCTCTACCATTTCAGTAGCATAAAGTCAGCTAATGCATTAATTGTTTACAGAATATATTGTACAAAACTGTATTTACATCAATAACTATATCATTAAATAACTATTGTGTCTGCTGTCTGTGTGTTGCAAACACATTTCAACTGCAATATATTACATTGTGCATTTCAAGGGAAATAACTCTGATGACTGAATTCAAACAAAAAACTGAAATCCAGTGATCAATACTGCAGAGAGAAAGATGATGATATAATGATTACCTCCCATGATTCTGGTTGATCTAGGTCCTTGCCTTTCTCAGAGAAATAATGATACCTTCCTCCAGTGGCCTTTGCAAGGTCAAACAGGAATTCATTGGCTTCTTTGTCATTACAGTTAAATGAAATTGCATGAACAGGAACAGTGTGTTGCATCTGGACTTGAGCAATGATAGATTTAGGTGGCTGTAATAAAGATAAAGCAGTTATACGCATACAAAAGATTAAACTGACTCCACATGCACTTAAAACATTCAATTAATGTAGTAGTATATACACCATACATCTTGTGATTTTTAAGGAGATAAATTTTCCACCATTTTGAATGTCTGTTGAACTTACAAATTATTTTCTTAAGTTACATTCTCAGAAAAATACACAGATATATATCTATAGCATTTTTCAGGGTAGCATAATATCATAAAGTGTTCTGTAAAATACTAATCCTTTCTAAAGTGAATAAAACCATATTTCTATTCATTGTTGAGCTACCTGATCTGGTCTTCCATCAGTGAGCAGGTAGATAGCCTGAGTCCCTGCGTCAGACAAAGCATGCTGAAGGGCAGAATAAGTGTTAGTGGAGCCCCAGCATGACAAACCCTGAATCCATTTCCATGCTCCCTTCAGACTCAGTTCCGAGATCTCAACCAGTCGGTTCTGCCATGCAGTGGCTTTGGAGTTGAAGGAAATTAGATTAAACTTCTTCTTGTGTCTTATTTGCTCCTGTAGGGTGGAAAAACAAATGAATACTTAAAATATTTCTGAAATTGAGTTTATGTTCATATTTTATAGAACTACTTGTATTCCTTCACAAAATAAATTATGATGGAGTAGTTCAGTGACTGTGTGTGCATGTTTGTACAGTGTGTGAAACACATGTAATACTCTTCTCAATACATTTTTCTCTGTACTATGATTCTGCCATATTTTAAAATTATGTACACTTAACGTATCTGGTATTTCTTACTTGCATAAGTAAAAAGAGTTTATCCTTTAGGTACTGAATACTAGGTAGCATAGACGCTGATGTGTCTATAAGGATGTAAATTTGATCTTCAATGACAGTACCAAACAGGGCTCTGCTTCCCTTGTTCAACCAATCAATTCTACAAAAAATACATAAATATATGCACCATAAATAATCATCATCACACAAAATGTACAAAGCAGAAGATACAGTATTTACTCTGTGTTCAGTATGTATATAATGTACCTCTGATGGAAAGAATTGATAGCCACTGTCATTCTGCGTTCATACTCTCTATGAAGTTCAGGTGTAACTTGAACATGAACCACACGACCGTCCTTCCATTTCACAATAGGAAATCTATCACAGTATCTAGCATTCACAAGTTTGGTATGTTTTATCTGTAACAAAGAAAAGTATCCATGCATATAATATCTTTCATAAATAAATTACATAATGTACACATCACACACACACACACACACACACACACACACACACACACACACACACACACACACACACACATATATATATATATATATATATATATATATATATATATATATATATATATAAGCATGCCATCACAGTATCAAAATGATACCACACTACACAATAGCTATGACATCACAATGTCCACCAATCACCAATTTCATTGATTTAGAAGAAAGCCACCATGACTATTCAATGGTTGTGAAGACTTGTAGACTTATATACAAGAAGGTTTATCACATTTCTAGAAAATGGAGTATTTATTGCAAAAATAATTTTCTTTTACAAAATCAAACATAAATATAAGTACTATATGTTTAATTTCTTGACATCTTTTCCACAAATATATTAAACACCATAATCTGCACTACATATGTCAGAAAGCATTCAATACCTCAAAATATATCTAGGAAATATTAAATTTCTGTTCTGAAAATACATGAGGGTATGAACTGATACTTTTCATGAAGAGCATACTTAGATGAAGTTTATTTCATATACATGTATTCACATTCTACTTTCATTTCTGTTGGAATTCCCAGCTGTTAGAAGTACTATATTTATCTATTCATACATGCATTATCAACGACTGCAACACATACATGATGAAATTACTTTGTATAGACATCAAAGGCAGATTGATTCAAAATGTAAATATATACAAGTAAATTTTACCATTACAATCATCACTAAATGTATGCAGCCAAGTAGTAATATTGGGTACAGTTTAAAGATTATACTGCAATCTCTTCATTATCCTATTAATAATCATAAATTTTATTTAAATTACGAAAAATCTGAAACAAAGATGTGATGCTGTTGAAGTAAATGTATTTATTTCTTTGGGACAAGTCACTTAGAGAGTAAAATTCTATGGTGCCTGACTTACAGCATCTGTCTGGGTATTGTCCTCGGGTTTCATGTTAATATCTATAGCACCATCCTGGTGTTTGAAAGCCACAGACGCTAGTACATCAAACAGTTCTAGTTTTCGTGCACTCAATCCATATTTCATCAGCCATTCTCTTGTTCCCATGTATTGTTCTTGAAGGTCTTCTTTGTCCCATTTACTGATTTGTGATTCTAATTAAAGCACAAAGCAAAGTCTGTTAATCTTTATAATTTAGTCTGGGAATTTTATGGACAAAAGCGCCCACATTTTAAATAATTGATAACTCAGACCTGACAAAACATGGTAGTTATTTGGTAATTTTGTCAAATTAATTCTTCTTTTATTTTGCATGTTTACTGACAAGGAAATTGATCATTTAGTATCCTTCACCAATAAATTGTCTCTTTGTATTCTGATAAACACACCAGGAGTGTAATCATGCATTGTTTTATAATGGCAACACTTAAAAATCAGAGAGATGGTTCAAAATGGCCATATCCCATAAATATATATCTAAAGCATCCAAAAAATCTGTTTATCTTTGTGAATGATACTGAAATAAATTTTGCAATTTACAATGAAATTGAAGAACTGTGTGTGCTGACATATAGACTGGTGCAATAGATTCTTGACTATCAGAAGTATCAATTGCTTTTTTTTTTATCTACTTTTTATTTATTTCTACATGTACCACTTTTGTTCATGCAAGATTTGAAGAAAAACTCAGCATGCAAACAACAGATAAGACACTTATATAGACTGTGATTTTGTCAAGTTTATATGTGAATAACCTCTTTCGCCTTTTTCTCTAGGAATAAATAACCTTGAGTTCCAAGGTCCTGTAAATGTTAAACATATAGTACATGCATTTTTCAGTTAGATTTTTAAATCATTTTGCAGCAAATACATTTAATCATGAAAATTTATGAAATGATCTAAAATATTATTTACATGTATATAAATTGAGGACTTAATGTTTAATTTAAAAATATCAAGAGAAGTTACTTTTGCTTTCTAGTTTTTCTTACTGTTCTAGTATTCAAGATTGCTGCAGTGCAATCGGGATAAATAAGCAAATTCAGTGACTATATTTGATCTGCATCTTTAAAAAGAAAAAACCTTTCCTCAATGCTTTTCTAGCTTTTTTTTTTCTGTTTGCTTTTATTGCTAATAATATAATGTTAGAAGCATCATCATTTTGTTACTCTATCTGATTTAGTGACCTTGACTTTTGATTACAAAAGTGGCGGGCATTATCTTTGTATAATATATAAAGACTCTCAATGCCATTTGAAGCAGACATATGACCTCATGATGATCTTGTATTTTTACCCTTACCTTTGACCTAAAAAATTAGACATAGAAATTATTTTTACATCATAGAGATTCTTTATGTGAAACTTCATCGCTAATTTTAAAAAGCTCAAACAGTATTTGAAGTATCATCAGGAAATCATTTATTACCATATATGACTAGAAAACCTTTGAATTTGACCTTAAAAACATCAGGGATTATCCTTAAGCATTATAATTTTTTCAAGTGAATGACATTCCTAAATTTCAAATGGTACAGAGATATCCAGAGAGTATCGACAGACAGATGTAGATTAATATTCCCCTAAAACAAAGGACAATAGACTGATTAATGCACAATTTTTTTTTGTGTGATAAAAACATTTTTTCGCAAGGTTCAATGATGTGATCAAATGTAAGAAACCTGGTCCCAGGATCATGAAACAACTTTAAAGAGCTTAAGTCAAAATCTGAATATTGTGATGAAATGATTGAGAAGTCAATCATTCTAAAATAAAATTGTTATACAAAATTATTTCATTAAATTTCTAGTGTCTGCAAATTAAGAGTTTTGGTTCAAAAGTAATGAACATCTTAGAGGTGTTTGAAATTTTGGAATAAGTCTTGAGTTTGTTACATAATTCTGGGGCCTGGAATTTCAATTACATCAAAGTACCTCTGCCAATGAGATAATGTGTGTGTTCATGCTTACTTAATGAAACAATCCAGTATTTGTAAATATCCATATGTTAAAAGTTCCATGGAAACGTCATAACTGAACCAGTAATTAGACTTATCTTCTGTTTCCCCAATTACCTAATTACCAGTACAATCAACAAACTAAAATTTTTGAAGGACATTTACCGATTTGGATCTTTGGTTCTGGAACATTTTCTGTGAGGGCTTGAATCTGTGAACGGACATTCCTGGCTTCCTCTAACTCCTCAAAAATAAGCATCACATCCTCCCTCATTCCTGCCCCAGGGGGAACCCCTCCAAAAGTCTTCTTTTTCAGTACAATGTTAGCTTTGTTTGTTTTTGGTTCCAAAGGTTGACCTTCATAAGCATCCATCTCCATAATTACTGCATATGCATGGAACCTGATAAGACATGAAATTTATGGTAAAATAGGTATTTTTGTGGTTATCTAATTCTTATGGAATTTTAAATCAGATAAAATCAGAGTGATTTAGAAGCACTGTGTCTGGCTTTCAGGTGAACTATATGTAATCATATGGTACCGATATTGGTCACCCAATACAACAAAGAGCAGATAAATTTTACACATATCTATTGTAACAGTTGCCAAATTCTACATTGACACCATTAGCATTCCATTGCCTTGCACAACAAGCAACTCATCAAATTTTTCACTTCTGGGTTAAATCAATTTGCAAAAATAAAAAAAAAAGTAGAAATTCAAATGCAGCATATCTACTATGGCTCAAATTTTAAATATTTCCAACAGCAGATAATGCCTTTTATATTACATACTTTGATCCTATTCCTTTAGCAAATTCTCGCAGAAACCTGACTGTATCGGATGAGTCACAGTTGTACGAAACCAAATGAAGGGGAATCTTCTTGGAGCAAGACTGCACCTGTTAAAGAGGAGGACAAACTCAACTCATTTAAACTGGTGTATCCACAATTGCAATACTACAAATACTAGTAGTGGTTTTTGTCATGATATAAAAGAATCATATTGCATCACTTATACTAACATATAAAAATGCTAATACAAACTGAAGAAAAATAAAAACCTGTTTACCTTCTCTTTTAATAGTCCCTTGCAAGATTCAATGGAATTACCCTCTGTGAACAAATATACTGCTTCATTCTAAAACAAAAAAAAAACCAACAATATATATATTGGGAAGAATTGTACCCAGTGCAGAGAATTGTGATTTTTAATGCTCATATTAAGATTCACTCAATAAACCTATACAAAAGAATGACAATGTAATACTGATCATGCATTGAAATGTTGAAATAGAGTCTCACATGATCATCCATCATTGCTTTGAGCACTGCTTCAGCAGTAGCTGTTTTGGACACTGATGCTAGTCTGTCCAAGTCCCACAACCAATCAACAGCTCCCTGAATTGTGTCATGGGTCACAGGAACACATTCAGGATGATACAACTGCATATCATCTGCTGATCTGAATAAGAAAAGAGAAGTAAATGTGTTTCTTTTTACATTTAAATATGCTTATACAATGTATAGTTACAACATTTTTTTCTACATAATTATCTATTTGACAAAACGGGCCAAACTGGGTATTAATCATTGTTATTGGTCTCCTGTGTTCTATAACAAAATCAAAGGCCTGAAGGGCCACAAAGGTGTCGAACGCAATATCAATAAATTTAGAGGGCAGGTAAATTAGAAGAGTAAGAGAAGAAATGTTTGAGTGTCACAGGAGACATTTCCTCATGTTTAAGTACATAAATAAAGCATTACAATCATTTGTAAAATGTCAGCAAAATGTGTTTATTTACATAAAAAGAAATAAAGAAGAGAGCTTGGGCTGAAGTTACTTATCCTAATAAGTTCATACATGTACCCTCCTCTTGCTAGATAATACCCCTCAAGACTAGTTACTTTACAAAGGCTATAGTAAATAATTTGAAATTGCAGACTAAAAATGCTGAAAAGAATATAACTGCTTCAGAGTGAGACTACTTGTTTATAGAAGTTGTATCTTCCATTCATGTACGATGTAACAATTATACAGTATTAACTCTCTCCTTTCAATGATGTCTAACAAAATATTCAAAAGTTCAACGTAATATGTAGTAAGGTTATTGAAATTCTGAACAAGATTCAATTCCCAATGAATGCTATCTAGCCTGGACACACAATGGACAGACAGAAGTACATATACAGGGTGATTCCTACATATCATAAAAGTTTGTTTTCAGGGACTACATATCTGACAAATGTTCAGGTAAAGATTTTCAAAGATGTATCAATTAGGCCAAATAGCACCCCCATTCTTAATCCATGTTTAGGAGTAACTTTAACTGGAAGAAGATTTTTAAAATATTTTAAAATGCATTTTCACTACATGACCATTATAGCTCTATCCTGGGACCTGAACCCCAAAACAGGAACCATGAATTTCACAATTAAGTAGAAGGCCTTCATGCTTATTATAACAATACACTCAATTTGTCTGTTACATGTATATATTGTTTAGAGCAAAGCAAATCTTCAAAGACTGTATATATTCTCTCACATCTCTAGGGTCTGAGTGTGGCTGTGAGCATTCACAAATTTGTTCTCCAACCCCTATTAATGCTACACAGCAACTTTAATTACAATTTGTCCTAATTTTTACTGGAAATTTGTTCAAAATGTTCAAAAGTTACAAAGCACAACAACAGATGGGTAAGAATAACAATCAGTCATGTGATGTAAAAATCTTATCTACAATGCTGTGAATGAACCTATAATACAACTACTAACAGAAAGTGCACCCACCTTATGATATTGAACTTGGAGATTTGTGTTAGTTGTTCGTAGATGACAGTTTCTAAGGCTATTCTATACTGGTCAAATTGCTGGGGTGACATGTTGCGAATGTCAAGGACAATTGTGATAGCTTTTTCCTCGACCACACCAAACAAACGTCTGCTTTCTGTTGTCAGCCATTCCAGTCTTCTGTTGAATAGGTTGATGGCTTGTGTCAGCCTTCCCTCTATCTGTTTCAACATTTCTCTTCCACATGTTATCTACAAATAACAAACTTCATGTTGGACATAAAAATGCTTTAAATCTTTTGGAATTTATCACATGCAATTTAAAGATGCTGTACTGTAAAATCAATTGATAGAACATAAACTATAATAATTTTATATTTCAAACAAATGTCAAAGTGATACATTTCCAGTATTGTTTTATTTTTAAAAATTTTTTTTGGGGGGGGTTGGTTCAGAAAATCATCATTCCGTAACATAATTCATTGTGAAAAAGAAAATCTAAAAAATACATGTACAGTGAGATATTCAACAGTTTAAGAAGTATGCATTGTTACATTGAATGTTTTTCCTTCTCCAGGGTGAAACAAAGTGCTGAATAGTCCTGTTCCATATCTTGATGAAACTGGTCTTTTAAGAGTTCTGTCAAAATCTGAAACAGTAAGACTTGTTTGTTATGTACTGAAAAAAAATATGTATTCAATTTATACAACATTTAATTGGTTGGATTGCACAAAATCCAAACAAGATGTGTGTGTGTGTGTAACTTTAAATATCTTATTTAAATTTGACACTCCAAATCATACATGATCTTTCACCCTGACCATTGGTCATGATCCTTCACAATGCCTATATATTCAACAACATGGATCAATTTCTGCAGGTACTTGATTATCACAAGGAGATCCAATAAGGAATTGGATGAATTATAAAATTCTATTCGATCATATACCAGTATCTCAATTGAATTTTTTTATATTAAAAATAAGCAGTGACTATGACAATGAACTTCCATCAGTGATTGAATATCCCAGCTAAATCTTTGGAAACCTCAATGCTGTTTTATCAAAAAAATTATATGATTTATTAGCAATGAAATATTAATAAAATATATTGTATATACTGTATCTTTGGAATTATTTCACTTCTTAAAACTCCACTTATCTAAGGGTTATGCATTTTTTCTATGAAGTATTGACCTGAATGTACATGTATACAGTTTTTGTATGATGTATTGATCTGAATGTGTGCAATATTTGTACATAGTATCTGAACAAATATTTCAGGATAAATTTGCCCTTGCTTGAAGCTTCCCAAGTGGAGTTGGAAAATAATTGTTTGACAAACATAGTAATTTGTGCAATGGAAATGGCCTGCATTTTTCATGTTTTACAAGTATTAAATGGGATTTGTGGTTCAGCTAACCCATCTGATGAACACAAACTTGAATAAATAATGATATTAAAGATTGAATTATTGAACAGTTTGCCAAATACAGCTTGTGAATTGGAAATGGCCTGCATTTGCATGCTTTACAACTATATCATATTAGAATTAAGATCGGACATTCATAGACCTGAGACTATCATGGGAATGTTAACTTTAATAAATAATTGGCATTACATAGAATGTGAATTATTGAATAGAAATACCATCACTAAGTTTGAATCCAACGACGGGTAGGATCTGGTAAAAGGTCAGACGGTTTTTCTTCAGGCCATAATTCTGTAGCCATTTTCTGGAGGAGATCAGGGCTCGGACATCCAATTCCCAGTCTTTGGCTGGGGTCTTCTTAGCACTGACCTCTGGATTATAGCCATCATCTGATTCACTGACCACAGGGTTCCGTGTGGCAGGGGCTTTGTCAAGGTGACGGATATCAAAAGTCACATCTATACACAAAATTAACAACCCTTATGAGTACCATGAAAAAGGCAGACATTGATGTCACTTCCTTTTTCACAACATGTAATTAGATTCAAGACATTTATATCAGTTTAATATGTTCAATAACAGACATTATGCACTTTTTTAATGAAACATTGTGTAATAAAAAGAAAATATATGTAGGGCTTAAAGTATGGTGACTTGTCCTTTGGATAAATATTATTTGAGTTTTCCCTTTAAATTTTCCATTTGCACAGGTAAAATAAATGAAAGGAGCTTTGGACTCCGTAAAACCCTGTCAATAAATGGCAAATACTGCATTTCACTTCAGTTATCTGAAAATCAAACACAGTTAAAGTTTTCCCAGACCATAACTGGTATACAGCTAACAGAGTTAACGTGCTGGGCTTCTCATTGCTATGATACTAGACTGGGTTGATAAAATATTTCACAAAACAATTTGTATCATATTCACCAAACAATGCACTATACATATATTGATCTATTTACTGTTTGTTCAGATGATGAATGATACTGAAACCTGTACACTGTATTCATTGTGGGAATACTATGTAAACCATTGATAAGAATCAATTTTAAAATACATTAATCAAATGCAATATATCAATAAAAACTGAAAATTTCTGAAAAATATTCAAGGATGTATAATACGTACACCACAGAAAACTGTTACAAATGTAAAGTAGGGATTATGTCAAATAATATTTTGAATTAAAACCTTTTAGAATTTACCAGTTTTAGTGAAAATTATAGTTTTAAAAGAAAATTACTGGAAAATGAATGAACACCATTTAACGACTCAAACTCATGATTTACACACAGCAAATGATCGAGTTAGAGAAGATTCATTTGGATTTTTGTAAGAAGGTTTTATCAGAATGTGTTAAGAAGAGTACTATTTCTATGATGGTGTACTATGAATTAAGATGAACATCATTATGCTTGCACAGAAAGTATAGAATTTTGAATTACATGTCCATTCAACAATCACACAGATCTTAGAAATGCATGTACAAAAACTCCTCCACTTTGGAACTAATTATCATCAAATGTTATTAATTGAAAATGTCACTGTAAATTGGGGAAATATATCTATAAGTGTTACAATACAAGTACAGATATGTTTTTGTTTTGTTCCATCCCTTTGAGAACTTTCACTCATATAATCCAGCTGAAGGTGAATTAAGTGCAAATTTAGAGCTATGCATTACACTCAGTGCTGTCTATAGCAATGAGGGTTCTTTATTATGCCAATACCTGCTGTGACATGGGACCTCAGTTTTTATAATTATTGTGCAAATATTTCAATGTATTAATTCTCTCTCACACCCTATGCATGGTATGGTGTTTGGTAAATAAATAAAGATCAGCAGTCCCCAAATGTAATCTACTGAGCTAAGTGTCTAGGCAGTATAATTCAAATGGACAAATTAAGACCATAAAGATATATATATATATATATATATATATATATATATATATGTGTGTGTGTGTGTGTGTGTGTGTGTGTGTGTGTGTGTGTGTGTGTGTGTGTGTGTGTGTGTGTGTGTGTGTGTGTGTGTGTGTTACTGATATTCAGTTTTACATTCATGTTTTGAAAGGAAGTCAGCCATTCTAATAATGTGTTATTCATCCTTAAACCAAATACACATATTTCTATAACATGCAGATCATTACAATCTTTAAACATGCAGTGTATTATCTTGAACCTGTTCCATTACCAGTATCTCTTGTATAAATAAGTTGATGATTAATGATTTAATTATGTGTACAGTCCTTGATACTTGTCAAAGAAAGTTTATCAAATTGTTAGCACAATGTTTGGTTACTAAAGAGCTCAGAGCAATGAATTTCTAATTTATTCATAAAACCATTTCTCAGTGGGAGGACACAGGAAATTTGGCTTTATGAGTTAGACACGATTATATCATCAATCAGTTATGTCAAATGCATATATATACATATAGTTACAACATGTAAATATTCACAGTACAAAAGTATGATTTTTATAGATATGGGACACTACTAAATGTCTGTTAACACTTGGAAGTTTATGAGCATTGATTTGCACATGACTTAGTCTATTATTGGAGCAAACTGTACATGCATAAGGATTATACAATGCCCTCATAGATTTGCAAACACCTGCATGAAGGTTAGTTCTTCAAAAATGTGTCAGACTGAAAGTTTTTATAAGCCAACATCCTTTCTTAGAGAATCTTAAATCTGTTAAGATAAAAACATTCACCTAAATGGTTTGATTTGTAATGCTGATCAATATTTCCAGAGAAAAGATAAACATAAAACTCTATCTCCTAGCACATAATACCAGCAGAAAAATCCTGAGGTCTTAAATGCTTTAAAACTCAGCACCTTAAAGCAAATGAATAGTCTACAGGTCTCCACAATGCAGTGCTAGTGGATTAGGATTACTTTTGATACAGTCATTGCACTTCCTAAAGATATGAATGCATTGGCATTTTTTAATTTGGTCTTTATTAATTCCAATGAATCAGTTGACTGAATGATAAGTTACATAAATAGGTAATGTAGAACAGGTACTATCTGCAGTTATCCAATTTTTGAGGAATTTTGTATATAGGAAAAATCATCAAATATAAAAAGCGCAAATTATACATGTATATATCTACATAAACATATCTACTGTTACAGTTCACGTATGTATGATATGTAACCATGCAAAGAAAATGGAAACACAGATTATAATTTGCCACCTTTTAGGAATCAAATAAATAAAATTCCAATGCAGAAAATACTCATGATACAGTGCCTTAATATTATCATATATACAGTGATGTATAATACATGTACTTTTGATCAATGTATGTTTTATCATAATTTTTCTCCTATCAAACTTATTTTTTATAAATTTTATTTATTTATTAAAACAGTATATTATGCATGTTACATTATGCATGCAATACAACATCCATTGTACATTATATACTCATGCTATATGGTATTATATATTGATATTGATTATGAATGAACATGCAAAATATATACCAATATGGTGTAACTTCCATACAATTTACACGCACCATCTTGATTGTAATTCAGTTCCAATTTAAACAAAAGCACCATTGAAGACACCTGACTATGTGTTAAATTGTTAGGATATCTCATTAACCATCAACAACCAACGGTTAAATTGCTATTCATTGTTTACAAGTAATCAGACTTGACGTGGTTTATTTTAAAAGATTGAAATTCATTTATATGAAATTAAAATCTTGTTATCAAGCAGAATCACTTTGTCTCAAATGTTGAAATATGAAATACAGTATTAGTTCTCAACATAACTACAGGCTATGTAATCATTGAATGTGCATTGTGATGTACATATCAACATGAACATACTTAAAACACAGTCAATAAAAACATTTTCAGTCGGATTAATTCACAATATATACATCATAAAGATTGATTTCATGAGAATGGAGTAAGCATGCATGGCTTACCTGACTTGCCTAATGAAACGAAATGAATTTGCAGATATTTATTTATTCAACATATGTACCTCGAAATGAATGATAAAAAGGTAAATTAAACTACATCATACAGAATTAACAGAAAATGTAAAAACAAACTCTACATATATCTTAAATATTATGCAATTACTGTAAAAGTCTTACTCTGAGAATAGGCGTTCTTTTTGTATGGATCCAGTGCCAGTAATTTCGATGGCGAGGTGTTCTTTTTACTTTCGAACACCATACTTCTACGCGTCCGTTAATAATGATACAGTAAATCGTTGGGTATTTGTTTTAAATTTTGTTTCATCTATACTCTCTCTGAAGATTGAAGACTGTCTATCCCAAATATCCGGAATCTTAGAGTGAATTTATCACACTTGCCACCTGCCAACACAGAGCAACAGTCTCCATCTTGTTTACAACAGTTGCCCGGCATTCGGAACTTCTCTGCTAATTACACGAACTTCAACCTCAATGTTGAGGCATTTGAAAATTCTTGAGAATTGCAGCAATTTGACGCAATTCAATGTTATTCATTTGCTTTTACGTGTCTTTTTTTTAAAATATGATTTTAAATTTGAAATACTACTTAATCTAGTTATGTTTAGACCTTATTTTAATTTTATTTCCGAGAACACATGATTTGATGACGTAAAGCACATTCACATCCGGAAGATTATTTATGTAAAAATGGCACCCAGAGCACTGACAGTTTGTTGTGATATTGTACGATGGTTTCCCGTTGTGTTCATTTCAGCGATAATTGTATGGTCTTACTACGCATATGTTGTTCAAATGTGTATATGTAAGTCTACAATGATTTGTATATGTGGTACATTTTTCGATGATTACTGGTTGCCAACACTTGCAAAACAGTAGATCTCCTGACAAGATTATTGATTAAGTATTTTTAGAAGTATATGTTTGAAGTAGACTTTTCAAGAAACTTAAAAGGATTTACATATTTCAAAGACCTGTATTTTTAATAAATACAGGTCCTTGAATGAATTTTCAATGTATATGTGTGTACGTATTTTCATTTTAATTGGGTGGTTCATAATGCCACCTGATACAGCATGCAAGGTGATTCATATTCATGTGAAAAGAACATCCACCAATATTTGAAGAGGTTTCATAAATGAAATAAATCCATTATGTAATACTCTTTTGTAGTGTGTACATTATTTCAAAAGAGTGCTAATCACATGGTGAACTTATGGCTTGTTAAATTGACAGATTACAGGGCTTGTTGTATTCGGTGCACCCGCACATCAATTATGGTCATTGTTCTATGTAATATTTTGCCATAATGATAAACACTCAAATGAGCTTGATTTTCTTAATGTTTTAACTTTATTACTTGTTTATTTATGGATATTGCTTATTAATTTACGGAACATTGAGTCTAATTGAAGTTTCAAGAGGTGCCTTGTCACGACATGCATGGCACGATAAAGATCCTTCCCTCCCTACTCAAAGGCAGTAAGTACAGAGCATAGGCCAGAATTTTGCAGTCCTTCACTGGCAATGGTGACATCTTATATGAGTGAAAGATTCTTGAGCAGGACATTAAGCAATATGGAACCCAGTACAGTCTAGGTCGTTAAACTTTTATCAAATATTATGCAGGGCTGTACATTAACTTTTTTTCCTACTTGTCCATTCAGACAAAGGACAAAAATATTTAATCGCCTGAACTTCAAGTTCACTTGTCCAAAAAATTTCAAAGAAGATCCAATAATATTGGCAATATTCTCAGCTTGAAAACTGTATTAATTAAAATATAGTCCATTGATAAAACAACAAACACATAAAACAAAATTTATCTAGACTTCCCGTCTTGAATCAATGACCATGTTTGCTTGATGATGATCTTGAGAATACATAGTTCGTAAGATCGATGCCTCTATACAAAATTGAAGTAGTATGCAATAAGTGAATACCGATCCCGATCGAGTGTAACTCAGTTTACATAACAATTGATATCAGGATCAAAGTTCATTTTTCATGCATTGCTTCTGACTTTGAACTACCGATAAACTTTTCACCAGTCGTTCTTTTTATTATTTGGAGACTTCTTTGTCCAAATGGACAAGTGCCCAGTAATATTCACTTGTCCAAATTTTTTTTTCCACTGTTACTGGACAAGGGTTAATGTCGAGCACTGTTATGTAGATAATTTATACTCACACACAGACACACACACATATATATCTGGGACTACTTGAAGCCAGAGCCCTACCTCCTTTCCATCACTTTCACTCCTGAACATAATTGTATCATATGTAATATTGAATCAGAACCGTGAAGGGTGTGATAAAATTTCAGATAAAATGGATAGTATCTGCACTGTATATGAGAATGGATTTAGTGTACAAAGGTGTATAGTTCATTAGAATAAATTCATATTAAACCACAGGCACTTGAGGCATGGATCATGCACTTCCCCCACCCCCCTTTATATATATTTTTTCCCCTTGAACTGGGATTGAAATTCAATTTTTTTTTTTTACTCATGTTTTATTAATATGCAGAAATATTATTTTTGTGTAGTAAAAATCTTGTTATTGGTGATTATATTTCGTCTTACAGTCACTGCTTAAAACATAATTTTCACTACATGTAGTATGTAACAGAGTCGAAACATTATATTAAATAAGTTTGTAGATCCCAAATCATGAAAATTAATAAGGTGGGGGGAGGGAAAGGGGGCATGTTGTATGATCTATACCCCAAGTGCTTGTGTTTTATTAAACTACCATGTGCGACTTCAGGTGAAATATAAAGCCAATACTTATGATTAAAAATAAGCGATAAATTTTCTATAGAAAAATTGTGATGCACAGGTGCACTGAATACACGTAGCTGATTACAGCAATGCACAGATTTACATTTTCTCAAAAATGAAGTAGATAGGGTTACATGAACCATGGATATCAGCCTGGATAGCTAAGTGGTTAGAACACCTGACTAATAATGCAGGGTCCCAGGTGTGATTTCCAGTCCTGCCCGAAATTTTTCTCCTTTCTCTTAATTTCAATACTAATTAGTATTAGTAACCTCTATGTTAATCATTGCAATGATTATACTAGACTAATCACTTTTGCATCCAAATGATTGTCTCTTTAGGGATTTATCAAAGTTAGTTTTATAGACATCTTATTCCTTTTCATACTTGCAAGGATCAATTACATTTCCTATGTATACTAAATTATGTATGGTACATGTACATTTTTATACTTGTATTTTGTATGTTGATGTTGACTGATTAAAATTTCTATTTCAGTCACTGTGCCTAACATAGCAGAGAAAGGTAAGGTTATGTATACATACCATGCACACTGTAGTATTTTGTCAAAGCCCTTTCCATTGGTAGACTAATAGGGACAGCAATAAATGCATATCATTCCAATGTAATAGCCATAATCAAATATATGCATCTTGTGTATCATATAATACCTGGCTTTAGTAATGATAACTGTTTTTATGGCCTGGAATTGAAGATCTGGGGGCAATTGGTTTTTGGTCTGTCCATCTGTCTGTATGTCCGTCTGTGGCAAAACAAACTTTAACCTTGGTCATATCTTTTAAAGCATTAGAGGTAAAGCTTTTATATATACTATGTGTGTTTCTTGTGGCAAGACTTTTTCATTGAGGCCAAATCTTTGACCAGGTGACCTGAAAATTGACCTTTTGCCTACTTCCAAAAAATTTGAATATGAACCATATTTAAAGCTTAAGAATGGACAAAAACAGCTAGTAATAGGTCACATGAGCCACTCAGGTGATCTAAAAATGTAGAAAATTATTATTTTCATTTCAGAAAATATATGGGACATTACCATAGTTGATATTTTCTTTTCAAGTAATTAAGAGTTGACTAAAATATCCTGATTTATTTCTTCTTTGAACAAGATGTGTTTGTGAAACATTGATGGAACTGTAAGACTTTAACAGAAAACTTAACATAATTACTGTCAGTGTTACAGATGCAATGCATTTATCAGAGTGTGTGTAGGATTAGATTTAGAAGACCTCAGAGTAAGTGTTCAATAACATCAAGATTGAGATTACTCTAAGCCTTTTGTGGACGTTGAAAATTATCGTTGTGGCCCACCACATCAACATTGCCTGCTGGTTGGCCAATCATTTACAAAAAGACATAAATAATTCTAATCAAAATAAAGAAATGAAATCATGTAAATTAAATCATACTGTTTTGCTGCACTAATTTTGATCCACTGCATTTGTTAGTTATATCATTAAGCTAATAGCACAATTAATTTTTTAAAATAATTCAGCATTTATTGACTTTATTTGTTATTAAGGGTAGATAGAACAGTGGCGTGGAAAAAAAAAATCATTTGCCAATGAGTTTTCCTCATGCTTGTAAAATCACAATGAAGGGAACCCCCAATACAAATTTGTTCAAAGCTTTTCATGATAGCTAGGGAATATGGGTGTGGATTCTAAAGAATTTTCTCCTTGAAAATCAGCAAAAACTGATTAACAGTACATCTTAGGCCAGTTAAATTTAATTAATTTCTGCATGAAATTCATACAGACTATGGGGAATGGATACCTTTTCAATAATTTTTCATTATCTTGTTAGTTTTTTATGGTTTAGATAAAACTATAGTCAATAGTACATGGATTTTTTTAAAATAATATATAAGTAAAATATATTTATAGACTCAATATGTCATGGAAATGTGAAAACTAGGATGACATTTTTGTTGGTTGATGTTTGTTTATTTTTCATCCCATCGAAAATTTGCGCCCAGTACATTTTATGATCATATATATTAAACAATACTCGAGTGCTAATCAATGTGTAAGAATTCAAAAGAACTGTACAAATCAAATCTATTTTTAATGTTTCATCAAATTTGAAGAGATGTGGTAGAGAAATTTAAGAAAAAATGAAAATACCCCAAAGATAACATATAAGTTTAATAGACTATAATGTCATAGCTAGTAAAGTTACAACAGCCACTGTCATGACATGGAGTCTTTGACATGATATATTTCAACCACATGGTGATGCAGTGTTCTGATTAGTAATGATAAATATCATTTGTTTTGATTAGTTCCTACCTACTTTTTCAGGTCACAAAATGGATCCTTAAATGAGTATAGAATTCTGTATTGACTGATACATGTGTAATGTTTGCAAAAATTTTTCTTTTCAGTTCTATATCTGTTGATATACCATCCCATACTTGTTCTATTTATATGGTCATATTGGAAAACTATTTTTACCCCTAGTGGAGCAGTTCCTCGACAGGTGAGATTTGAATAGAAATCATGTACTGATCAAAACTAAACTCATTTATTTTCAATATTAAGATGAAAAAGATTGATGTGACAATTTATTGTGTTAGGTACAAGTAGCCAGGTGTTTAAATATAGCAATAATGGATCATTTCAAAGAAAATGGCATATTATTCATGTGTGTGTGTGATATGCATCATTAATTCATAATATGTATAACAACAAATTCATGCAATGAGTATGGCCATTGATGTAGTAAAAGAAATTGTAGTGTAGTGCATGTATATGACAATGAGTGGTCAGTATGGAGTGAACTACACTACTCATGCACAACCTCTGCAAAGAAAACAGCTCTTGTGTAACCTCCTGTTGATGAATTTGACAGAATATTATTTCACAATGATAACATTTTCTAAAGATAGTGCATCATTTACAAGCAATATTGATAAATATGCATATTGGCAACCCTATCTGAGAATGTCAGAAAGTATCCATTTGATTTTAAAGAGACAGTTTTAATGTGTTTCAGTTCTATCTGTCAAAATCAGATGCAGATAAAATGTCTAGGGAGACAGAGGAGGGTCAGAAAGTCATTTTAATCAATGCTGCCAAAGAATTGCCAGTACTGAATAGGACACATTCAGGCAGTAAGTATTTGGACTTTTTTGTAATAGCATAATGTTTTAATAGAATTTCAGAAAGTGAAAGCCACATACAGCATGAGTTAGCAGAATTTTTATTGTGAACTGGATGTGTATGTATATCCAGTAATTTTACATATGTCATTTCAATTATTTTAGGTCCCAGGTACTGTGAAAAATGTACCTGTATAAAGCCAGACAGATGTCATCACTGCTCTGTTTGTGGCCAGTAAGTCAGTTTAATCTTAATGTCTGAATATTTCACAAGTAAGGTATTTTAATATTAGACAAGTGTAATCATTAAGATATAATGCCTAGTCAGTAAAGCATTGTGGGTTAAAACTATATTTTATTGATTAACAAAGAAAATTTACTAAATGTATAAGGCTATGAGGTTTTTATCTCATTTGATGTTTACTTGTATTATGTATATTAGTGTGTATGTCTAAAGAGAAATGTGGTATACTTGTAGTTTCAAAATTATTCTTTTCATTTTAGATGTGTGCTAAAGATGGATCATCATTGCCCATGGTAAGGAACCCTTACTCCAAATATTGGTTTATCTTAAATGCATTTGTTAGTAATTGTTAACAAATTAAACACTATACTTGGTTATGACATAAGGTAATTTAATTTTTTTTCAGTGGGGGGTATTGAAAGAGTACATGAATTTTCTTATTCCTTTTTTCATATAATTTTTGTAGATTTTATTATTTCTGTGTGTGTGTTTAAGCAGACATTTGATATTAGATGATATGATGTAATCTTGTACAATCTGTCTTTGCAGGGTCAATAACTGTGTGGGGTTCTCCAACTATAAGTTTTTTGTGTTATTTCTTGGATATGGATTGCTGTATTGTTTCTACATATCTGTAACTAGTTTACAATATTTCATATTATTCTGGAAGGTATGTACACACTGTAGTGTATTACATGTATTTACCACCTTTAGATACATGTATCTCATTTGAGTTACAGCATTTTCATATCAAATTTGAAATATGTACCAAATTTCCCTTCTGATTGTAGAGTGGAGTATCCAAAGATATGGGTCATTTCCATGTACTGTTTTTATTCTTTGTTGCTGTGATGTTTGGAATAAGTCTTATATCACTTTTTGGCTACCACTGTTATTTAACAACTAGAAATAGATCTACATTAGGTAAGACAATACATTTATTGCATGATAGTACACTAATATGCTGATGGTGCTATCATTTGAGTGAATGCAGCTACATATGTATTTTGTAATGTTTATGTTTTGATCAGCAATTTAGATAATGTCTATTTACCAATTATGGGATTAGGCAGCAGAAACAGCCTATATTACCTCTCTCCCAGGTTTTATATTAAATCATGAACAACTGAAAAATTCTGTATTGGGTTCTTGCTAGATTTAGATAACTGAAACTGGTTAATAGGTTGGAGCAGTTCTTATAATTTTACATGGGAAAAACGAATATTTTGTAAACAATTTTTGTTGTATAAAATGAACTCCTGAATTAAATCCACCACTGTCACAGTCATATTATGACTTATGTCAAAATGTAGATATGACGTCACATATTGTATTACCTTGTCTTTCAACAACATTGCACTTTGTTAAACATTAGACCTAATGGTGCACTGTATTTTGGAGATAGGAGACCACAAGATTGGGATGATAATCAATAATCCATGTAAGTTCATAATATTAGTCCAAGGTGTGACTTCTTGATATCTCCATTATTGACAAGGGACTTGTGGGATTGGCAACAACAAAAATGTTCTTGTCAAAGGTTCAGATTTGGCTCAGGATACTTCGCACACTTTAGTCATTGGAGCTTGCAGTATGAGCCAATGCTCTGCACTGGCTTGCTGCACTCACTATCATATATTTGGTGTTGTCTGCTCATTTATCACTATGATGTTAGCAACTTTAATCATACCACATGAGAATAATTACATGTAGATACATATACATGTCTGTTTAAAGTTTGTATTAAAATGGTTCCATATTTGCATCAAGTCATTAGTCATTATGTTCATTGTATTGCTTTATTGCAGAATCTTTCAGAGCTCCCATATTTCAGAGTGGTCCAGACAAAAATGGATTTAGTCTAGGAAAGTTTAATAACTTCACAGAGGTGTTTGGGGTGGATAAAAAATTATGGTTTATACCAGTATTTACAAGGTATTTCTTCTTTTTTTAGAAACTTAATGATGGCATGCATTTTAGAATTCATTAGTTGACCAAGAAAAGGGAATCTGCAACTTCTGTTTCAATTCATGAACAAAATTCTAACCCAAGAGTTGTTTCCTTTCAATTTTCTACAAATAATGTCTGATAGAAAATAATTCTAAAACATTCTGATTATAATTGCAATTTAACAAGATTTATTCAGTAATGTATTCACAATAATGTATTCATCAATGCATAAACTCTTGGGTGCTGGAACTTTAAATTGAACTCTTAAGAATTAGATCTCCTGAATTTTTATTTTACGTACAAGTTCTTTTTTTATTTTATCTTGTGGATAGAATTTTTCCTTGATATCAATACAAAGTTGCACACTGTTTTTAACGTAATTGTTTTACAATTGTAATGGAATGAAATTTGAATATTCTGCTATATCTGTCTTTACTATTACTTCAGTGAAAGTGATGGGGTGTCCTTTCCCACTCGAAACAATCTCCAGGCTAACAGTAACAATTCATACCAAACTATGGGGGAAACGCCCACTCCCAGGTTAGATGTCTTGCATGCTTACAGTGTTGGGTATTGTGATGTATATAAAGTAACAGATTAATTAATCCAGAAGTTTATTATTGCTTTCTTTCACATTATCTTATTATATAAAGAAAATTATTTTGATGTAGGTTCTTCACTACTTTTCCTACAGTATGTATTATTCAGAATGGGCAATTTTATTTTCATCTGATTTTCTTATAAGGCTTTACTATTCGGCATGCTTTCAGTTTTAATGTCGTACTTTTGGAAATATTCATGTTCATATAATGATAGTTAGATTATGTATTGTTTGATGAGAAAAAAAGGTCTTTTAATAACTGTAATATTTTGGGATTTTAAATAATTTTTGTTTAATTATATATCTTGTAGCTGAATCATAAAGATTCAGAAGTTCAGTGCATTCTTTTTATATTCTTCCAAGAAATTTGTCATTTAATGATATAGAATTTAACTTTTTCATACTGTAAATTTAAATTTGCAGGTACTAGGTATTTTATATAGGTGATTTTCTTAGCTATTGATACAGTTGTTATAGCAGTATCAATGCTTAGTGTAACAGCATACCTCTTCTCTAATCAAGCGATTATTTCATGGTGTGCGCAAAATGTACATAACAGATGAAAAATTACTCTAGTAATATTAACCTTGGGACAAAATTATGTTGGATACTACGTGCAAATACTTATTAGAGTACATATACAAAATGTACTAAAGTAGGGTTATACAGCTGATTTAGCAATTTTTCATTTAACCCTTTCATGGTGGTTTTTTTTTTTCTAATTTTGTATCATGTAACCCTGGTATATGTAGTGTAGCAAGTATGTTCAAGTGTGGAATGGACACCTCATACTTGAACAAAGGTATATTGACAAAGTTAGTACTTGTAATCAAACATTCAACAGTAATATTTCATACTTTATTCTAGAATCTAGATGTTTTGTCATCATTCACATTCAAACATTGTTTGTTATAGTGAAAGTGTATATATTTAATAGTGTGAAGCATGCCACTGGCAAAACATCATGCTTTACATTTATAGAAAGTCTACTTCTTTATAGTGCCGGTGATGGCATATCATATCCCACCAGGACAATAGATCTCGACTCTGATGGTCTTTTGGCTGACCGACAACGGTGGATGGAGGAAGGAGAATCAGATGGGGGAGGTAAATATAATGGCTTGAAAATGAACAAATTGAGTGAAGCTAAAACATTAGCACATGCAAAGTATAGATAACATATCTAACACTCTACATGATGTCTCTTCAAAGACAGCTGGACTGGTCCAGTACTGGGTATATTTTCGAAGGTTCTCATTCCTACAATTATATGTCAGTAGCTTTTACATGTAAAAGGTGATACCCAGAATTTGAATACTGCACATCAAGTTGATAAATTTAAATATGTTTTAGAAAGTGATGAACTAGATCCAGTGGCAAAATTTGTTTTCAGGAAGTACATGCAAAGGGGTGGATCCAGGATTTTTTGCAAGGGTGTTAGTTCCAACCAACATTTTACCCCACAAGCAAAACAAAACACAAAAAGAAAAGAAAAAAGAAAAACCTTGACACACAAGCTCCTACAATAGGTCTTACATACTTGCTGTGTTTAATTGTGTAATTTCCTTTATTCCTCAGTGTATGCTATTGGTAGGAGTGAAAGGGGGTAGTCACCCCTTAGTAATACTAGTGTGCATTGATGTTAAAATTTTACTAGTTCTCACCCCTCAGTGCATTGATGTGTAATGTTAATAGCTGTCAGCCCTCAGTGATACTAGTGTGCATTGATATGTAAATGTTACTAGTTTTCAGCCCTCAGTATTATTGGTGTACATTGATGTGTTAATATTACTAGTTGTCACTCCACAGTGATACTGGTGTACATTGGTGTGTTAATGTTACTAGTTCTCAGGATATTGCCATATTTCTGTTAAATAGGGAATTTTGAAGAATCATTTTATCCTATTGTGCAATTTCAATACATTACAGATTTTTTTCTAGCTTTCTTTTTAACTATTTTAATTCCTTTTCATTGGTAGAAGCTATGACAGGTATGCATATAGAGGAGAGGGGTGAACAGAGGGTCTGAACCCACTAATACCTTCAACTTGGAAGAAACTAAATATATTTGCCTATTTTTTGCACTTCCTGTTGTAAAATATTAAATGTTTGTCCCTGATTTCAATTGAACCATTTGAAAAAAATTGCATAGGGTGGAACCCACTCCCCAAGGAAAAATTTCTGGATCTGTGCCTGTATAAATAGCTGTTGCTTTAATGGTAGCATTGTCAACATATTACTAATCATTATACATCTATAAGGTATCTTGAATGATATATGGTTATATAAATAATATTCCACATTTATGTTGAAAAATATTATTATATTACAAATTCCAAATAGTGCACCCTCTCTCCACAGAGTCCCAAGGAGTGCACCCCTATCCACTGGATCTGCCTATTATACATTGTGTTGCCATAAGTTTAATTAAATCACATTTTTATGTTATTTGATGTAACAATACAAAACAAGGCTTTACATGTAAAATTTCATTAAACCCACTTTCTGCAGTTATTTTGGCATAATGTATGTGAAAGCCAGCTGAGTAAGTGTTTGTTTAACTTGGTTTTGGTAGAACAATGTACCTGATAAGCTAATCTGGTTTTAGGTGCTCTGTTTTCTGGGTCAAGTCAGCAACAGTTAATCAATGTCCAAGAATGACAGTAAACATGGAGAGTAGGTTGCTTTTGTACTCTTTTCGCATGCATTATATAGTCCTGACTTGTATTGTATTTATACATGTGCAATATAATATTTTATAATAATTAATCTCTTTGTACTGTATAATGCTTGTGCAATGTGCAAATGGCATGCTATTAACTAGCAGAATTAGATTTTGTGTTGTAACTCTGCAATATCTATTATGCTTTCTGCACATGTATTAGATTATGCAAGAAATGAAATCTTAAGCCAAGAATTGATATAACTGATATCCCCTCACATCAAAGTTACAAGGAATATTGTAACTTGCCTGTACAAGTGTATGTGCATCTAGAAAAATGTTGAGGACACCATATAAAGAGTATTGTTTCAACTATTGGTCTCTTATTTGCTACCTTGTTGAAAGGTAGGAATCACTAACTGCATAATGATTCTTGGTCAAAAGGTCGTAAGTGAATGTGATTTTAATTTATAATGTCATTGACACAATATATAGAATACTTCTATACTCTGTACTCTTATACTTGCTATATTAATAATGAGTCAGAAGAGGAAGATTTCAAGGTCACAGTCAGTGATTGAATGTAACAATTTGGTGGACACCAAAGCAGGTAGGTAGAGAGATCCATCAAAACTTCTGAATGAAAAGATCATAAATTAAGGTCACAGTCAGTGATCAAATATAACAATGTTGTGTACGCCAAAGAGTATGTGTGTACTTCTCTTTGGTCTCATACTTGTTAAAAAGATAGCAGATCTGTCTATTGATTTAAAACATGATCGAATGTTATAATGTTGAAACCATATAAAGGGAACCATTGTAGGTTTATATAGAGAGGATAGGAGGGAAGGGAAAGTAGGCAATGTTTCTAGGTCAGAAAGCCATAGGTCAAGGTTACAATCAGTAACAAAATATAGCAAATGTTGCAAATGCAGTATGAAGAATACTTTTCAATACAGTTGGAACTGTTAATGTCTAGGACAAAGGTCAAAAAAATGTATTATGTGTAGCAATGTATTATGCAAGAAATACTGGTACATGTACCTTTGGTATAAAGTTGATTTTGATTTTTGCATGGTTGTTGATGGTTAACTTATTTCAAAATCTGTTAGAGCAGAAGTATTCAATTACAAATCAAATACATATGTATTTATTAAAAAAAAGAAACCTCATTGGTGTATGCATGTATTTTTGAGTACATCTCAATATTTCAATTAAAATTTAATTTTTTCTTGAACATTTTATTGAAGAGGTTAATGAGTTGCTTGTATTCATGGTGTATAATAGAAAAGAAAACTTACTTAAAACCTATTTATGGCACTGGAAGCTTTAATAGAAGAAATAGATGAATGTGTAGCATTATGAAGGCTTTTTTCCCCCAATTCCATTACAACAATACAGTGCGATAACAATTTAATGTCCAGTGATAATACAATAATCCTGGAGATTTACTTAGTAAGCTAATCATCCCAGTTTACAGAAATAACTAGTGGTAGAAAAAATTCTTTCTTCAACATACTTAATTAGTTAATTTTACAATGTTATTGGACATACTGTTTTAAGGTACAGTTTAGATATGCTGAACCCAATACATGTATATGTATATGTATATGATTTTGCAATAATTCATCAGTTTCTGATGTATTGTTATAGATCATATTTAGTTTTACAAATATTTGAATTGATTGAAGGCAATTTTCCTTCTTTTTTTTCATCCCCCCCCCCCCCCCATTTTTTCCTGCAACATTTAATGTATAATTTGAATCAGTTAAAATGATTTACCAAAATATAAATTGCTAAATTTAAGTTCGTCAGTATACATTTACATTGTATGAATAAGTAGAAATTATTCACCAAAATTTTACCCACCAAAATCAATGTTATACATGTACCTTGTAGACCCAAATCTTCCAAATTTGTGTCCAGCCAAAAAGAAAAAAAATGGCTATACATGTACATTACGACTAAATTTGATCTTTTTTTATGTCCCTAAATTTCATGTCCAGATAAACAGAGAGAAAAAAGTTTTAAAGAAATAGAATTTACTTTTCATGACTTCATGGTGCAATTATTGACAACTTCTCATGGTTCAATATTCAGTAATTATTCATGATAAGAATTTTTCATGTAGTTAAACATTTTTTTTTCTTGTAGAGTTACATACAAATGTAATTCATTTGAAAAGATTTTCCTTTCCTTTAGAGAGACCAAAGGTTTATGGTTCACATGAAAATGGTGGATTTAACATTGCCTAAACAAACTGATGCATCAACAAGCATAATGAAGAAGTCTGCAGTATTTTGAGGAAGAAAATTATAGCATATCCTGTATCTCTGGACTCCTAAATAAGAAACAAAGGGTCACCACTTAATCTAGCAATAAGTATTTTACTTTTCAGATTTATGTACATTACGTCATTAGATTCTCTCTACCCAGTCTGGTTCAGTAATTATAGATTTTCCATTTATCACAGAATTGAATTTCTGTAGAACAAGGGTATCTGCTTAATAAATACTTTTGTTTGAAACAGTGTTTTTATATAAGGAATAAGTATCTATGTTGTTTGTGTCATTCAAGTATATGAACAATATTATTTGTATAATTGGCAGATTTTTGCAAATGACATCACCATACCATTGATTTTATATCCCTCATAAGACAAACAATGTAGATATCTTTATAACTGTGTTATAATAAAACTTTTATGCCAGACTGTGAAGTCAGTGCTTTTATTGAGAAATAAATGCAGTATACAGATATAGCATGTCTGTGAAACATTTGTAAATGTAAATATCTTAACTTTCTTATAATTTTCAACAGTTATTTTTTACAAGATAGTGGTCGTATTTATGTTATAAATTAATGTGCATTTGTTTTTATTTATTTATATGTGGTTGACAAAAAACACAAGTTATATATGAATGTAAATATCATTGATAAATTTTTACCACACTCAAATTACTAATACATTGCATCTACTTAATTGACTACAAAATGACACGTACTGTAGAAAATTATTTGACAAACTATGTGTATTACATACATAACGCATGTTTTTCTCTAATATTCTGTTTCATATACAGTGTATGGTACATGCAGGAAGTATGATTTTGTGCATATTGTATAATGTGTATTTAATGCTCAGGAGTCTGTTTGATTGTGCTGTTTCAATCAATGTGTACTTTCTTTTGAGGAACTGCTGTGGTTAACTTGAGTTTTATATGTCCCTAATTTATGTGAAAAGATTTCTTATACAACTGAGGCTGCATTTTGTTGTTGTGAACAAGATTTAAATGAGATTGTTCCCTATTACTGTAATTTAGATTTGTTTAAATTCAATTAATTATCAAAGAAGTGATATACTGTGGGCTTTTGTAAGGTTTTGGTTTTTTTTGATGAATTCAACAAAAAAGTAACACATGGACCAAAGTACTGTGGAATCATTATTGTTCGTGGATGCCTTTCCCTAGTGAATTTACGTCCCATGAACCAGTTATTCTTTGCAAGAGTATCTGTAGTGTAATGCTGTATATTTTCAAAATTATGTTAACCCTCGAAATTACATCCCCACAAATAAATAAATATTTGGCTACCCACGAACATTAATGTTTCCACAGTAACCAAGGGCACCAATCTGTTTAGTAGGTTATAACTTTCTTTTAAAGGTGTGTACAAATATTTCAATTTTCAAAACATTTACATTTGTAATTAACTGTACAAACATGTTTATATTTAATGTTTATCAAGAAAATATGCACAATTTTTCTCTTTTTACTGAATAGTTCCCATTTATATATTGAAGTTAAACCGTCTCTGGAGTTGTATACAATTAAGTGCTCCCAATTTGTATCTGGAAAAAAAAACACAACAGGGTTTGCTGATTCTTATCATGCTGTAACAACCGTTTCCAACAGAATTTGTTTATTGACAATATTTGGTTCGACCAATAAAAGTTTTAACAACCGATTTTGCTCATTATGCATTGTAGTCTGGTCTGATTTCAGCTAAAAAGAACTTCTAACGGCAAATTATTATTATTTGGTTCAACATAACTTTTTAACCTTATTTGAGTATGCTGAATCTGAAAAAGTATGTTGAACTTCATGAAAATGGCGTTAAATAGGTCAAAATGGCGATTCAAAATGGCGGACAGTAATTTTTTTCAAATCGTTTTGAAACGCGCATGTAGAAAAAAAAATGTAAAAACTATGATTACAAAATACAATAGCATCGAGAAAAAGATAGAAATAAGTATGCGATCCTAAAAAAGCCATTGCACGAAAGAAAACCCGAATTTTCTCTGTTTTTCCTCAAAATTCAACGTATACTGTTCCTACATTGTTCTTTGCTTGTGACTTTGCACTTACAAAGGTCCATGCACAGCAAATTGTTACGCTTGCACCCACACCTCAATGTTTTACAACCTGTTGTGCAACTACATGCAATCAAGTCTAAACAAGATTCTGGAATTGGGTCTAAAGTCATCAGAATAGGCACTAGAATACCTTCATTCAACTTCCATCCCATCTCAGTTGGAGATGGTAATGTGGGGTTACTTATATTTGCTTGTCTCCATACCAGCGCTTGATAATGTGCACGTTTAATGTGCAGATGCAAGGCATCGCTAGTGGGGGGCATGTTTTCGGGGCTCTTGGATTTTCCGAATAAAATGTTCCTAACCGAGTCAGTTGACGACACTGTGCCCTGGTTATACAGCTTGCATACGAACTTTTCACAGTCGACTATTTTCTGTTCAGTTAAATTGCCCTCTCCAAAACCCCCAAGAAGCCCAACATTGTCTTTGTAAACCTTAAATCCAGTTTTTTTGGATATCCCAAAGAAAAAAGAAGTTGTGTCACATCCAGTCAGAGCATGGAATGCTAACAGATTCGTGCACATTTCTGGAGAGGTAAAGGTTTTCTCTACAACAGCATGAATAGGAATGTTCTTGGGCTTTGCAGATGTTCCAGCAACCATCCACAACTGTATATTTATTTTTGAAAAGAAAGATACAAGTAGCAGTAAAATATCAGTATCAGATGCTAGTACAACAACTGAACTGCAAGTGGATTCTTTCGCACAATGTATGGCATGAAGAACTATTCTAGTATCTGCCTCTTCATGTGACGCATGTAGGGCAGATATATCGAGGAATTCGTCATTGCATTTAACGCTATTCTCATCGAGAAACCCACCAGCAGTAACAACAGTTTTCTCTGTGGGTGCATGAAGAATTATCTGCTCAGATAAAAAGGCAGCTAGGTCTTTCTTGTTGTCATTCAAAGACAAAAAAGCTGAAAAGTTATTCGGGAGTGGCACATCCTTATTTTCAATAACCCTTCTAACTGGCTGCTGCCCTTTTGCCCTACGAGAACGAGTGTCCGATTTTATAGATTGTTCCCTGTAACGGTCGAACAGAACATCAACTCTTGAATACATGGCCCCTTTTCTCACCACAGTGGAAACAAACTCATCTGCAAAGTCTCCAAATGTTTTCATGCCATGTGTTTTCATGCTCTGAACTAAAGCCTGGCCATCTATGATCAAAGCTGGTGATTCGCCTACATTTTCGACTCGCGCCCTTACATCAACATCTTGAAGTATGTCTTCTAAAACAACAGATTTGTTTCCAGACTTTAGTGCACCGCTGGTATCCGCTATAGATATCGGCACAGGAAGGAGCTCGTGTTTCAAAATCTGCTCTAAATCAACCTCTCGTCCGGCCTTATATGCAATGACAAGTCTCTGCAGTATGTTCCGATCTGCCTTTAGAATTTTTTTCTTTTCCACAGCTTTTGGTACAACTTGTACCTTGTATAAGGAGTCAAATGTTAATGAGCAGCTTTTTTTCAGAACACTTCTCAAAGGAACTTGTAAACTACTTGTTTCTATGTTTGGTATCAGACGATCTTTTACGAAATTCTCTAATGATATCTGTCCCAAATTGCTGCAGAAAGTAAGGACTCCTTGATCATATCTGTAGCTTTGTCTTTTGTAACTATATTGATCAGTTGATCTCTTTCGTACAAAAGGTCAAATACTCTAAACCTTTTCATTGCATCAACGAGCGAATCCTCATACACTGCATCAGTAACTTGTCGACTCTTTGATGCGTCCTTGTGTGTGAGAATGTCATCTGGATTCACATCGTACATCACCTTTGTAAGAAGACTTATATGAGATCTCAGATTGTAGGAAAGGGACCACCTACTGAGAGCAGATGGAGTCCTAGTAATTCCTACAATTCCACCACCTTTCTTACCCGTGGCGTTTAGCCATTCTTGACTTTGGTCTGGGTCAACTTGATTGAAAGTTCCAGCACTTCTCTTGACGACAAAATTTCCATCCTGAAACTCTGATAGTACTTCAATAGGCAATTGGTGGCAATCAGCAAGATACACACTACCCCACCTAGCATAATTTGTATGGTCATATCGGAAGAACCATGGGAGCATTGAACGGAAAGACTTCAAATATAAATCCCAAAGCCCATCTCTTTCTGACTTTGTAAACATTAAAAGGATAGAAACCATGTCCAAATATGACCACCAAAACAGGACATTTGGGTTGTCAATTTCCTGTCTGAAACTTGAAAAATACTCTTTGAAAACAGGATTTTGCAGTTGGTCAATGCTAGAAAGTATGTCTTGCTGTTCAGTCATGATGCCATTCAATGTTTGCGAATGATCAACATTTTTGGTAGATAAAAATAACACAAAGTCTGGCAGTAAAATCTTCCAGATTGCTTGAGCAGTAATTTTATGGGCTCTCATGCCACGACTGTAGTGCTTTCCACCTAATACATTTTCAGCAGCCACAGGTCCTAATAACTCGCATTCCATCCACAGTTCATGCAAACCAGAACCTCTCATATGATCTCCTATACATTTCATGAAATTCATAGCTATATGTAAGCCACCCATTCTTGGAACAAGCCTGTCTCTATACTCAGGAACTGACCATTTTAAATCCATCAACTTAAAGTACAAAGCTTGATCAACTGTGATAACTGTATGACGTTGACCAAGATGCTCAGATATGTGCATGCATTTCTGGACAACTGTGTTAAGTGTATCCATTTCATGAGCAGGTGCTTGTACAATAGGCATGTAACCAACAAGTGTGAGATCCGGGTTTTTACTACTGACAGACTGATTATGTCCTGACCAACTAGCTGGGACTTTCTGCTTATGTCTGTGCAAATGAAACGCCAATTCATTAGCAAACTCTTGAGAGGACAATTGATTCTCTGAGTCAGAAGGTTGGAAGATATCTAACGTAACTGGTCTGGGATAGTGAGGTTGTGATTTTCCTTCTACTATTGGGGAAATGACAATACTGTCCATCTGAGGAGGTACCTTCAATGTCTCATTTGAAGATGGACTTATGTGCTGAAGGTTAATGTCATTTCCCGACCCTCGTTGCCAACATGCTATCTGCGTTGCATGGAATGTTTCCTTGCCATCCAGTGTTGAATCACTAATATCAATATTGTCAGCTGTAAAGTGTGTGAAAACGCTTGGCTTTAAATTCGAGGGAAGGAAATGTCCAGTCCTTTCGTCCATAGACTGAAGGCTTTCCTCTGCAAGCCCAGTGTCAACACGCAGAACATCTTTATAACTCAGGGTGTGACCAGCACTATTAAACAAGTTTAACAGCTGTTTTGACCTTGTCATTTGATGCAAGGTGCATGCAAGGCCAATATGCTTTGGAGTCCACTTTTTTCCATTACTTACCCCATACACAATATCCTGAGCTACGCTCACTATTTTCTTCTGTCTGCTGCAATCTGGATTGTCATTGCCATCAGTACAATCAAAGACCTCTTGTCCGCCATAAAGAAGATTCAGAAACATGAGGATACTATCTGGGACACAACTTACGGCATCAGCCTCACAAACATTCAAACCCATGTGACCAGGTCTATCTTGCAGGTCTGATCTTAATCTTAGTGCAACATGTACCAGTTCATGAAATGAGTTGTGTGGAGGTTTATAACATGGCATAGTGAGTAATTCGTCATCCATGGTATCTTGGTCATCATGAAACATATCTCCAAAATGAGATTTAGAAAGAATATGGGGCACTAAAAGAGTTTCGCGTTCAGATACTGCTCTATCGAGGGGACGAAGAAACTGGAAGATATTCTGCACCTTGGCTTGCAGATTTTCTTTAAACGTTGATCTACGAGTGATAAAAGACTGTGGCATTTCAGATCCTACCTCTTCTACCAACTTGGAGTACCTGTTCCATGTATCAGAGAGCTGTAAGATTTGGCACTTGCTGGCTGCGTACTCCAGTTCTCGAACAAGAAATATCATGGCCAGATCTTCACATTTTGACTCCTTTTCTGTTTTTTGTGTATCATACTTAAAAGCATTCATGCATTTTAGATGGTACTTACCCTCTGCAGCTATCAAATCGCTAACGTTTCCTAACTTAACACGAAGTATGTTGTCATACTTTGCATTTTTAAGAACCATGTCGCTAACAGAAAATGTTGTAATGTTGAATAGCTTCTGTTTAATTTGTTGTTGACAAAATATGCATAACTCCCAATCTATTGGTGTAGATGCATTTCGCAAAGTTCGGGATGCTGCTGCAGAAGGGTGTGAGCAAGATGACGTAGACGGTACATCATCCTCTGTATCGACGTTGATTGTATCAGATGTGTTTGTAAGCAAACATGCTTTTCTTTCCATTAACTGAATTGGTCTGGGGTGAGTAAATGCACTATAGCATTTCCTATGACATAGAACTCTATCATTCGGACTTAATTTTTCTATTCTGTCAATGGCATCATAGTTCCTGGCATCTTTAACTTTCTTACGACGAGATGCCCTCTCGGTCAACGTTTCGATAGACTTTTTGCTTTTTAATTCTAACGTGTCTGTCTTTTTTTCCTGACATATAACACACAAATCTGTATCTATTTGATAACTTCGCTTAAGTGATCGTTCAGTCATGATTTCTAATCAATGAGTGGTGAGATATGACAAGCCTATAACCTCGGCCATCAGTTTTATACCTTATGTCAGAATCATTTGTTAATTCGATCCTCGATTGTGTCGGTCGCGCTATTGTGAAAACCATTGAACACTGTGTTGAATTTCAAGTGCATTTATATCATAAAGTATGCAATACGTTAACTGAATAATTTGCACAATTAGAAGGAAATAAGCATTAAATATCATATCAAAATGCATATATATACTGTGCGTCAATATGCGGTTGCGAAAAAATGAGTTAATTGGGATCTAATCGTTTTTTTCACAATTTTAATTGTTTAACGAACATTGAACAATTTATTCTATTTTTCAGACACATATAAGTTTAGTACAAGCCTTTAAATTGCTTTAATTTGCAATAAACTTTTTTAAAATAAAGCCATATAGATAATTTTGCAAATTTCACCACCGCCATTTTGAATCGCCATTTTGACCTATTTAACGCCATTTTCATGAAGTTCAACATATTTTTTCGGATTCAGCATACGCAAATTAGGTTAAAAAGTTATGTTGGACCAAATAATAATAATTTGCCGTTAGAACCCATTTCTAGCCTCTTTTTTCAAAATCTGGACCAGACTATTGGAAAGTGAAAAAGATTTGTTGTTACATTCAATGCACATGTAGTTGTAAACTTTTTGTCAACTTCTTCAGAACCTCATGGCCAATTTCAATTAATCTAGCCACAAAGTATCCTGGGGTTTCAGGTTTTGTTTATATAGAGAGTCATTACTGATTCCAATGAGGTCATAATCTGAACAAACTGTATGGAATCCACAGTACACAAGGCCTGCTGTGAATAAATTGAGACATGTAATTCTTGGAGAAAAACTTTGGACACTCACAGTCAAAATGTATGATCCTCTCCCAGCTTATTTGGAAAAGGTTGATTTCATCTCCACAAAATGCTCCTTGTCAAGTGTGGCTGAAATTTGAAAATGCAAAAAAAAAAAAAAAAAAAAATGGTACACAGGCAGATAAATCACACACAAAGCTGACTTAGCTAATCAAGATTCATCAGAAGAGTCCATGCACTAGCATGACGGCCAAATCAGTACAAAAGATAGAATTTCTTAACAGGATGTAGATGTTCCTGTTCTCAAATCATGTGATGCTGTTTGAATTCCTGTATCAAAAAGGCCTCGTTTAAATGGATGGGGAGTAACAGTTGTAATATAACGGAAAATATATCGCTGATTTTTGATGCAGGTAGTAATCTTTTTGTTTTTCTTACAAATTATGCTCTTCGGCCATAAAAAAGAAATGGATTAAACAGACATCTACATTTACTACATTGTCGCAAGCCATGGCTGAAATATACGCGAGAAGCATACATCACAGCCGTGGCTTGCAATGATGATTGATGAAAAGGGAGAGGGTCATATATTTCAGCCGTAGTTTCGACAATGGATTTACTACAAATGTACATAAACCAGGTCCAGAGTACCTCAAAATGACACATCTTTCTCCATATTTATTTTCAAATGTATTAACATTAAACATTATTTAAACACTTAACATAAAATACATTTATATGCTAACAAATGTAAAACACTGTTAAAACTTTCACATATAAAAATAATTAGTGTTAATTTTTAAAAAATCAACACATTCAAATTGAAATGTATATGAGGATATAAATGTATGCCTGTATAGAGGGGGAAATGTTTTGAGTGTTTTTTGATGTGCTGATAAAAAAAATTAAAAATTTAAATGAAAGCAATGTAATACACTTGCTCTATGCAATTTCCAAATCCTTGTTTCTTGCAGTTTTTCCCATGCTTTACAAAGATTAGTGTATGCTTCAAATACAGGTTTCCATGCAAGTAAGATACTAAAAATGCACACTTAACATTTGTATGGTTTATACATATTACCCTATATATTGGATGTTTGTGATACGTACTACATTTTGACTATGACATCACAGATTACTTACTACAAAGGAAAATTAATCATACCTACAAAACAGCTTTAGCACAAGATCATATACTAAAAATTGGGCACAATACATTGAATAATTCAAAAACAAAATTATTATGGGAAGAAACAGAATTATCTCCCCAATTGTTACATTATTTTAGCTGTACAAATCTCACCAGTCTGGTGTATACAAGTGATGATTCAAAGATTTCACATATAAATTAATGCATGAGGAAATGCACAGCCATGGATCACTTACTTAAAATGACTATAAAAAAGGCGACTGTAATTGAAATGCTATTCCATTTCACTGATATTTAACTTGTTGAACAATTTCCATTGCCTGCTCTTGCACCAGATGAACTTGGTATCTGTCATTCATGTATGTCAAGAGATGTTCTAAACAAAAATCATTAAATCTTTTCACAAACCATGTAAAATTGATTAAACAAAATAAGTAGTTCTACAGTGAAAAGTTACCAATGATTAGACTATGCTGTCAGAAGTAGAAAGTAGACAAGAGACCATAATATGATATCTGAAACTGCTGACCCTTGGAGTGGCAGTTTCTATCTGCAACATGTTATTGTGAGAGGCACACTAAATGTAGATCACGCAATGAAGTGCACAGCCACAACATGGCCATCAAATGTTTATTAACCATAATCAGATAAATGTGCATGGAATAAAATCATGTTAGCCTTGGACAACATTTGATTTAACAATATTTATCTTCCATTGTTAAAATAACTACATTTAGAAACACGTTTCATTTTATTAAATGTTTTTAGGTTTTTTTCACATGATATAATCACTAAAACTTTTGGGCAGTATAATGAAATGCCCCATAACTAAAGGGGTGACAAATTATTTTCACAGCCTTTGTACATTATACTTATTAATTAATCTTTAACTGAACAAATGCAATTTGGCCCTTGTCAAAATGATTTTTGCATGTCCAACTGAACTCCGACACACCATGGCTTAGATAATTACTGCCAAGGAACAAATGGAACCTTAGTTGGACAGAATTTGGCTGTAATCAAACTCTCTGAAACACCATGGCTTGGATCATTATTCCCATGAGACAGTTCCTCTATCTGCTTTGTCATGTGCATGTCAAGTCTTTGCAAATTTTAGTAAATATTGCATATGTTTATAAGATTAAAAACTTAAAAACTAAATAATTATTCATATTAAGTTTTATGTAGCTACATCTTATGAAAAATGTGTATTTTTTGATGTAATAATTATTGAAAAGGGTTGATGCTCATGTGAGGATTACCTCCCTTGAAACAGGTTTTTTTTTTGGTTGTTGCTGTTGTTGGGTTATTTTTTACACTTGCCATTATAATATATTTAATAACCTGATTTTAATCTGCAATTTACATTCCTCAATAGATGCACAAATTGACAAAGATTTTTGTTGATTCTTAGACTCAAATCTACAATAAACCAAAAAAGGGTTATGCCATTTATGGCCATATCATCTTAATTATAGGTCATAGTGGCCATGATTTTAAAGTGTAACACACCTTCTACTAAAGATGCATTAACGGATAAAGTTTGATGACTCTAGACCAAATAATTGTCCAATTAAGAGTCAGACAGATTTTGCCATATTTGGTAATATCATCTTAATCAAAGGTCACAGTGACCTAATTTTGAAATGTAACCCACTCTTTAACCAAGATTTATTAGTAGTCAAAGCCATCAAAGATGATTCTGTATCTCATGGAATTTAAGTTATAAGTCAGAAACAAAGTGGGACGGATGGATGGATATGATCGTCATACTATGATATGCCCCATCTTAAATGTACAGTGAGAATCTGAACCCACAGTTTAAAACATATATCAGTACATGTATTATTTCAGCAATTTCAACATTAACATAGTGCTTCCAAAGTAACAAAACAAAAGTATATTTTATAAAAAATAAAAAAGTACATATCATAACATGTCTCTATTTCAAAACAAAAAAAACCGAATCTGTGCATTTTAACACAGTTTCATAAACATTTGCAAATGGATATTGAAATTCCCAATATATTCACCAGTATCAAATACACTCAGCTGCAATTTCATTAAATAACAGATATGTTGGGTGAACCTGATGTCAGAAGTAAAGTGTTGGACAATATCACAGTTAGAATCCACTGACATGGCACAGTTAGTCGTCTTAAAAATTGACTCGTAGATATTCTCTAGAATTCAGGTCTGCCTACAATGATATAAAACAAAACGTTAAATATCTTTTCTTAATTTACAGTTATACTGTGATGTGCAAGTGTGTCTCTTGTGGAAAGAAGAAAAGTGTATGTGTAATGTACTAATGCAACTAACAAATACACTATCTGCTATAACACTATTTAAAATATTGCCAATAATAGTGCCAGTATTGCTTATTATTATAAGACCACCAAACATTAAGTGGCAAAAAATGAAATATACAGCATTTGTAATTTTCATCTGTTACAAACACACAGTGTAACAAAAACAAACTATTTGTATGCTGTGAGGGTAACATTGAAAATTTTCACCCCATGAAAACCATTGTCAAATAATGTGCAGTCAAGGTTAAAATTGGTTTCTACTGGGTAACAATTTTCAATGTTACCCTCAACTACAAGCACTATAAATAATATAAATTTTTTGTTCAACGATGTTTTGTCAGATATAGAAATAAATCTTCGCTATTTCATTATATTGTATTTCTCAATATAGAAACTGTGATGTGACCTACCAAATTGACAAAAAAGTCTTCAATTATTTATATAACCCATAACAAAAACAAACTATAAATTTATTCCTTTTGATATACCTAGACCTGCCCGTAATTAATGTAAAATTCAATTACCTTTCTGATTGGCTCTGGAACCCTGAATTTACTGCACCTGTATACAAGCAATGCTGCCGAGTCAATACTGATTTTATGTCCTGGGGACACATATACAGGTTTCGTGGCTCCCTCACAACTTTTCAGTGCCTAACAAAAAAATCATGAATTGTGTATTATCCATTTCACTAAGCAATCTCACTTGTCAAGACAACATTCACCTGGTTATGGAAACATGCAACCATAAAAGAAGATATTTTATTTAATTGTACATGTATGAAATATCTCATTTGATGAAATTTTTCACAGTTTACACAACACTGACTCGATGCTTTCAGAACATGTTGTCAATTTAAAAAAAAAGACTCACATGTTCACTGTATCAAAGAGATACAGAAACTGACCAATACTTGATGCTCACCAGATTCTGAACTCTCCAAATTATTTCCTGTTACTTGAAGTATGTTTATTTATAAAATATCAATTGAATGTGAATTTTGTTTTTCTCCTATTTAGATTTATGGCAAAAGAGTTAATATAAAGCTTCTGGATCTGAAGTACAGTCATCTGTGCCTGTATTCTACAACAGTTTATAAGAATGATATCAAACTGTATGAATGGATTGTACAAACTCTCAAATAGCACATGTTAGGTAGACACCATACAATTTGTGTATTTGTACAAATAATGCACATACCTTTCCATAGCACTTTCCAGATACTCCAACCAAAGGAAAATCATCCCCACTTTTCTGGAGTCTTGCAATCTATAATGAAAAAAAAAATCATGCAAACATTTCATATTTCTATTAGAAATTAATTAATGTGAATAAAAATAGACTGGGTAAACACATGATTTTCACCAGTATACAGTACCAGTGTAAACATAACATACTTCATAACTGAGTGCATTTTTTATCTCAAACAGGTTACTTGGACTTCTGAGGTCAAGATAGCAGTTAGTGTATGTATTTTCCAGTAAGAAGTTGGGATGTAAGTTGGAATGTTCAATTTTACTTGTTAAGAAATAATTACCTGTTCAGCATGCTCTTTATTTTTCTCAATCCCATCTACTTGGAGGAGATTCTTGGCTACCCCTAGACAAGGCACATCTAACAGAATTCCTAAGTGACTGGCTGCCCCAACTCCTACATAAAATAATAGGACCAAAGATATACAAATATAGACATTTTTGAGGTCAATACCATCCTTAACTACCTGAGAAGTATAATTTTCAACAATCCAAGAGGGTGAGCTGAATATTGAAGATTGAGAGCAGCTAAAACATCATACTGACTGAGAAAAAAAAAATCAATAATAGTTTTATTATATGATTAAATAATTTAAAACATCAAAGCCTACTATCAGAGCCTTGAAACAATACCTAGTTGGCAATACATATTTACAGTCAGAGTGCAAGCCCAAGTCAAAAGTGATGAGAGATACAAGTGTTTGTTTACAACATGATTGAATAATTCAAAACATGGAAATTGGCTACTAGAGTTTGCTATACAAGACTTGAATGGCCATCTTCATTTACGCCTACAGTTCAAGAACTCTTCAAAAGTGATTGGATAACTAGTTTTCATTAGACAACCAACAAATAATAACCACTCATGTTGATTTGGAAATTTCCAGTCTATTTTTGGTCTGATACTAGAAAAATTAAATATTATATTCACTTTGAAGGCACATGGAGGTGAATGTAACAGTCTTTTTTTTTCTTGTTTGTTGGATCTCAGCCAATCAGTAAACTAAGAATTATTGGGTCATTTAATAAACAGAATTATTATATAAATGATTGAATGTTCATCTCCAACAAGTATTCTTTAATAACAGGACTGAAAGTTTGGTATTACAAATATACAAAGTAGTTTGGATTGCACAACAGCTGAATTAGAAATTTTTTTACTGTGGTGGATAGCAAAAGTTGCATACCTCTATGGTGCATTATTCCATTCCCATCTACCATAATCACCTGCAGAACAAAATATCAAAATATCATGATCTATTTGTATATATTAAAAGTCTTCCTTGTTGGACAACTCTACTGCAAAACACACCTATACAGAAGTATGTGTTCAATTCCAATGTGGTCTCAGTTCTACTACATGGCAGAGAAGCATGGAAAATAACAAAGGGTGACAAAAAGTCCTGGATACCTTCTTACACAAGAGCCTAGGGAAGATACTGCAGATATATTGATCTCAAACGGTATGGAATGAGACAGTGAGAGAAAGAATAGAAATGGAGACCATTAGTAGCATTGTAAGAAAAAGGAGATGGAAATGGATAGGTCATGTATTGAAAATGGAAAAACCAAGCACACCAGAATAGCACTTACATGGACTCCTGAAGGAAAGCACAATAGAAGCAGACCTATAGAAACATGGAGGAGAACCAGAGAGAGAGAGAAAAATGAAACTGGATTTAAGACCTGGACAGAAGCAAGCTGGGTAGCAGAAGGAAGGACGGAATGGAGAGGAATTGTTCATGGCCCTCAATCTGATTACTGTAAAATCAGATCTATAATGATCTGCTCACAGAGATCACTACACAAGGATCTGACAATTGATTTTAATCAGATTGCAAAGCCTTATTCTCCACAGGGAGAGAAGGAAATAAGTCAAGTAAGTCATAAAAAAATACTAAAGACAAACAGTTTTCTACACATTATAAGCATAATTCTTTAATAATATTAAACAAGTTCATTACATTGTATTTTTTCAAACTACAAGGCTTAGCAATGAAAATCACTTTGCTATAAGCATAACTTCATTGTTTATAAGCATGTTTACGATAACTATGTTTTACTGTATTATGAAGTGAGCTTGACACTAAAAGTGTCATGAATTTAATGTAATACCTTTGGTCTTTTGCCTGAATCACTTTGTTCTGCTACACATATACATAGTAAAGTTCACTGTGTGACCACCATGATTTTAGACTATGATTCATGTACTATGCAAGTATCAAAATGATGATACACCATATGAAGATTTGTTGAAAAGAATTTTAAAGAATAAAGAGAGTAGGCTTTTTAAAATTTTTAGTGAAAGAAAAATGAAGTGGGTTAAATCTTTACCTGTGGAATATACTGAGGTTTCGTTTTCTTTACTGTGTCATATAATTGGACCATAAACTCCACCTCCCTGAAGGCCAGAAATCCAGCAATATATGGTTGTGTAAGCTTCACCATTTGGTAGTCCTCATAAACCACCTGTTAAAAGAGGCACCAAATATACATAAACACCACATATGGTTTCATAATCAGTCAATTATACTAAATTTAGTGGAGGAAAATTTAATATCATTGCATGAAATAGATAAACTGTAAATCAATCACTTGTATTACATGTATTGTAATAGACAATTCTGAGACTAGAATTAGAAGTTTTGTGCATAATTATATATATAAACATATGTGTGTCATCATGTGTGCTACATCATTTTATAAAGCATATAACTTTTATGTGCTTGCAATAGCTCTCTGGGAAATATTTAGATACATGTATGTTCCTGTCTCCCAGGTTATTTTACTTTCAAAATTCCTGTATTTGTGGAACATGTGGTGAAACAATGGTGAGCATTAATAAACTCCATACACTTCTTTATAATTATATTCCTGTGGTCACTACTGAGATTGTGAAAAAGTACAAGTCTCCTACATCTATTACCACTTTATCATTTCATTATTTGTTTTCTTTTACATACCTCCAAATCAGGAAAGGAACACACAACCAGTGCTGCACAAGCATTGACATCATCTCCCTTGATAAAGGAAATGTCCATTCCTCCAATGAAGAAAGTCTTTTTACACGTTTTGGACAGCATCTTCGTTACAATTTTATCATCATCTAAGCTGATCCTTTTTTTTAGCTCCAGTTGTTCCCTGAAACAAATTCTCAGTAATTAACATGATCTGGGAATATTATGTCTGGTTTTAATTCTCAATTCAAAATAAACAAGCATTCTGAGTGTATTGTATTAATACAAAGGCCCCTACCACTATGATAATTCAGTCTATATTGGGTCAAACATAACAAAATTCAAACTTATCCACTACAAAGCCACAAATTAAATTTCAAGTGAATTTCTTCATCCAATGCAGAGAAAAGTTTGGAAAGCTGATTCTTGCAATTTATCAAGGGGCATAATTCAGTCAAAAATAGGTCAAGCATAACAAAACTCAAATTTGATCTGTAACTATCCAAGACAAAGCTATTATAAAATTTCACTTAAATATCTTTCTTCTTCTTACCGGTAGAGGCACCCAGTCAAAATTGACTATTATATGCCTCCAGTGAAGAGGAAAGTTCAGAAAACCTCAAACATTCATCAAGGGGCATAATTCAGTCAAAAGTAGATCAAGCGTAATGATACTAAAAATTGATCTGTAACTACTCAAGACAAAGTCACATATAAAAATTCAGTGGAAAATTTTCATCCAATGCAGAGAAAATTCATTCTGAATGACAGACAGATAGACCAAGGGCAAAATAATAGTACCCCTTCAGCAAAGCCAACATCAGACTAATTAAGAATTCATGCTCATTTAGAATACTGAAAATTTTATGCAGACTTGCTATTACAAATCACTACTCATCAGTAATAATACATCTCTCTTTTTCTTTCTCACAACATGACAAATTTGGGATAATGTACATCTGCGATTACAATGTAGCCTAATTACATAGCGCAATAAGTGCACACTTATCATCGGAGGTTTCATTTGATAAAAAGTATAGAATTTCATAAATGAATTGAATTTGCAAGTACAAAATTGAAGTGTATAGAAAATAAAAGTTCATTAAAACTTTTAAATAAATGTTATAAATATGTAGCTTTTCTGCTTTCACTTCAGGAAAAAACATGGATTCATACATAAAATGTGCAAAACACTGACTGAGAATTAATTATGAATTAAACTCTGAACAAGTTGTTTCACTTTCTGCTAGACCTATTGTTCTTTGAGAAGTGGACAGGCATAGCCCATCCACTTCCCGAACAAGAATACACTTCGTGCTTTCATGGAGACAAGAGATATTGTGTACCCACTACCAACTGGCTATGGCAAAAGTATCATTTTTCAGCTGATGCCACTTCTTTCTCACGAACCAACTGCAATCTTTATGATATTCCTATTTTTTTGTTTGTTGATATTCCTATTTCACTGTGGAGGAGTTTCAATGGTTTGTGTACAAATGAACTCCGACAGAACTTTGCTCTCTCTCTCTCTATCATTCATATTAATGAATGAAAATACATACTTTTCCCACTTTAATTTGATAGCTTCTAGAGCTGGATCCAGTGGTGCATTGTGGTCTGGATTATCATCCTTATGCATCTGATCACTGTCCATTCTGGCAGATTTATGATAATCTTCATAATACAAAGGTCTAAGGACTTCAATTTCAGTGTTCCTTAGATTCCACAGGCTCATCCTGCATATAGAACAGTATTTTGAATAATACAGTGTATTAAAACTAGCATCTGATCTGCTCGTTTCCAATTCTATATAAACAGTTATCTTTTTAACAATAATGATAAAATAACTAGGCCTAAGTAAACACATAAGAACTATATTGCCCTTCAATGATGAATGCAACATGCATTTCTTTTTATATTAATTGTGAGTTAAATTATAGAAATCGTCCGGAAATAATTGTTTACCTGCATTTGCAATACACCTTTTGTAGTTGTATCCGATTATATATCTCCTTGTACATGCGACACAAGTGTGATTAAATAAATTAATATGTAACTGCAGTAATTGAAAACTCTGGAAAATATGATGAAATCCGTACCAATCTCCTACTTAGCCAATAGAAAAAGGACACATCTGACATGCATTATTGAATATATCATTATATGCATTACAGAAGACTCTAGATTCAAGATTGCAACTGATTTCAAAACAGGCTATCCAGTCAACTCGTACTCTGACCGACTCGTACCTCAGGTCTAATTCGTCTTCATTTTTTGCTTTTCATTAAGTTATATGCTTGTCGCCATGATTTTGAGTCAATTGTTATACATAAACACAATATGTAAGGGATATTAGAAAGCTACATAAATAAGGGAAATTAACTATGGTGAATTAAGCAGAAATTATCCCGTTGTCATAAGTTGGGTTGTTAGTTGTCGTTAATATCTATGGTTAATATAAAAGAGATATGGAAGAATGTGTGTTATCTTTTATTTCGCGTTTACTGGAATATATCAAATCGATATATGAATGTAACTGAGTACTGTTAATCCATAAAACCTAAATGTTAAGTTGAAGAATTTTTTTTCTCGAGTTAAAACTTAAATCAGATAAATTCTGCCTCATAAGAATACAAAAACAGAAGCAGCAGTCTCTGATACGCTGGTAATAGTGACGTCTTGATATGGGTGAGAAATTCTTGAGTGGGACGTTAAACGATATACAACCAACCAAAGAATACGTACTTATTGTCAAGGAGGAACTCCAGCATCTTTTTAATATCAAATTCAGAGTACTTCTTCGTAGAATCAGAGTGGTGTTTAATAATGTAATTATTTGGGTGACTGATCACAAAATATGAATACATTTTTACTGATTGATTGTATGTTGTTTAACGTCCCTCTCGAGAATATTTCACTGACCCCCGTGGGGATCCGGGTTAGGTAGAATAGGTCTTCGATAGTAGCCTTTGCTTGTCGTAAGAGGCGACTAAATGGGACGGTCTTTTGTATGAGACCGTATAAATAAAGGCCCCATGTCACAGTAGGTGTGGCACGATAAAGATCCTTCCCAGCTCAAAGTCCGTATGCACCGAGCGAAGACCTAAATTTTTGCAGCCCTTCACAGGCAATGGTGACGTCTCCATATCAGTGAAAAATTCTGGAGAGGGACGTTAAACAATATACAGTCAATCAACAATCAAACTCATAACTCCAATAAAGAATAAAAATTAAGAGTAGGGCGAACATGGACCATTGGATATACCAAATATAGGATCAGGTGCCTAGGAGGAATAAGCATCCCCTGTCAATCGGTCACACCCGCTGTGCGCCCAATATCTTGATCAGATAAACGAAGTAATTCTTAGTCAAAATCAGTGTGTAGAGAGCGACCTAACATTTGGTATGAAACACGTCAAATAATATTCGACCCAATGACAGGTTGTATTGGGAAATTAGATCTTTATAAAGACATAGAATTTGCGAGATGCTCACTTTAAGCGAGGCTGTTGAAACCCCCGTAACCTCAATTTATTCGTTTGTAGCCTGCCTTGATTTAAAAAATGATCATAAGCAGAACAATGTCCTGCATATTGAATCAGTTGAGAGACATAAACAGCATATGCACATGATAATGGAATATTGCTACATAAAAATGGGAAGTTGACGATGGAGAAGCTGAAGTCATCCCGTTTGTCATAAAGTTCAGTTCAACTTGTTAGTTTGCCGCTGACACCTCTGTTCTATGAAATTCCTAATAGTGAAACAGATGTGGATGACTAGCGTCTTCTATTTCCTATTTCGAGTGCACTGTGGTATATCGAAGGTGTCATTTGAAGGAATCTTTGGGGGGGGGGGGATATAATGGTGGTCATTTGCATCAAAAATAATTAACTTGATTTATTTTTGGATTTACACTATGTAAAGACACGATATACAAGTGTCATAATGATAGGGAGTTAATTTGATGTATAAGGCCAAAAAAAAAAAATCTTATTGGTGATATGCCTCGACTACCAAAGCATATACTCACTTGGCTTTTTTAAAAGCAAACATTATGAAAACGTGAAGCGGGGGAGATCACTCGAAATGGAAAAAAAAAAAACCAAAAAAAAAAACTCAACTCATCTGTGTGTTGTGTGTATCGAGAAGTCTTTACTTGATACATGCGAAGCTCAGGTGAACGTTGTTTTTGTTTTAAAAAATAAAACATCTTTTGAATTTGTATCAAATGATAAGGAATGAAAAGGTAAAGATAATGAATAGTGATCAATCTCACAGCTCTAATAAAGAATTCAAAGCAAATCTTATTCCAGCTATAGCATAGAATCGTGCTGGAAAACAATACTCACAGCCCTATAATCTAATTAATTCCTGAAGAATTGGAAAACGAAAAGGAAAACATTTCCAGAGTCAACAAATCGGCGACTGCACCTTTCTTAACATTGCGAAATAGGAAGGGAGAAAATGTGACGCACCAAACCGGTATTTGAACCCAGGCCTCCTGAATCTGAATTTTCCAACCATCAACCCAGAATCTGTATCACTGGCAGGCGTTTTCACCTGTAGGTCTAAATGTAACAGAAAGGGAGGGGGGAAATGCAACGGATCAGACTTGGATTCCAACCCGGGCCCCTGAACTTCTAGTCGGGTGCTCCACCAACAGAGCTACATGTATCTGGCCTCGGCGATCGAACCGGTCTGACCGCCACATTACTTCCTCCTTCAATGTCTTCATAGGAGCGTATTTTGAAAAGACATCTGCCGAGGATCTGCATTCCTTAGCAAGCATTTTCACCTGTCATTTCCAGGAGCTGATCCGTACACGTTACAGGGAGAAAATACAACGGAACAGACCGGTGTTTGAACCCAGGCCCCTGAATCTCTAGACTGTGCTCTACAAACTGAGCTATCTGGCCACCGGTGATTGAATCTGTCTTACCGCCACATTTTCTACAGGTCGCTAGGGTACCCCCTACTTGTTTTCCTAAAAATTTCCAGACTGGATCGAAGCAGCTTTGACTTGCTTCGACAGGACCATTAGATCTTTACAAAAATTTGCTACATTGCCCAATTTATGACAATTCAACTCTACCGTTTTTCATGACTGACGTCTACTGACAATATGTTAATGCCATTTTCTGAAGACTCCAATGTACTTAACAATTCATAAGGGAATTTCACTTTATACAGTACAACATGAAAACTAGGCGTAATGATAGAACCTTGTGACCCTTTGACTGCTTCGAATTCTATGGCTGAAAAAATAGCACTCATATGTCAATTTGAAATTTTACCTGGTGTCAGTATTCCAAATGTGAGCAAGTTTGCCAGTTTACTTTCGGAAGGTCGATGGTCTCTTCCCTGATACATTGTATCTGGGTTCTCTCCTCCACCTACAAAACTGGACGCCACCAGATAACTGAAAAATTGTTAAGTGTGGCGGAAAACAAACAAACAAACAAGTATTCCCAATGCCATTGATAAGTTGTTATACAATGCCTATTTCCCTATCTATGTAACACAAGTTTGGAAATGCTAAATTGGCCAGTATCTCAAGAGTATATCCAAGATCGGAGGGAGTTTCAGTTCAACAAGTTAAGGGTAATGCAAATTATGATGCAAAAAACCAAATCTTGCAACTACAGTGTTGTATCAACAAACTTCATGAACTAAAGATTAGAGGTACTGGGAGGAGAGGTAGGAAGGCTGTTACCAGAAACACAAAGTGTCTTATTAAAGCACTATGCCACACTACTATCCAGTGAATAAATATTTGTCCTAGTAGATAGCGTACAATGTAGACGTAAAGAAATATTTTGTTTGTTTGTTTGTTTGTTTATAGCCGCCTGAGCAATTTTTCAGCTATCCGGCGGCTGTCACCATTACCGGTGACAGGGCTGCAAATTTAGGCCTATGCTCGGCACTCAGGGCCTATGAGCAGGGAGGGATCTTTATCGTGCCACACCTACTGCGACACGGGACCTCGGTTTATACGGTCTCATCCGAAAGACCGGCACCCACGTCCCACAGTGGGATTCGAACCCCCGACTCAAGGATCATCAACCACTGCGCCACGCGGGCGGCCGTAAAGAAATAAGATACAGTTGAATTCCAACAGGTAGTATAGACAACTGCTTCAAACCAGTTGTCCCTTACAAGGCTCATTAAAGACAAAACATTTTGATATCATAGACTCTTGCCTCTTCAGCAAAAATAGAAAAATGAAATATGGAAAGGTGCAGATAATGAACAGCTATCCATCTCATACCTCATATAAGGAATACAAAACTAAGGAGTTGTGCACAAACGGACCAGTGAATATTCCAGAGGTGGTATCAGGTGCCTGGGAGGAGTAAGCATCCCCTGTCGACCGGTCACACTGTGAGCCATATATCTTGATCAGATATGGAGATTAATCTGTAGTCAGAATCAGTGTGTCAAGAAGGACCCAGCAATTGGTATGAAACACGTCAGACAGCAATGACTGTATTGACAAACTAGATCGTTATAACGACCATAGATCTAACTTGGATACGCTTAGAGAATTGACATGGCCCAAGAAACACCAGCATTACATAATTTGTATTTAAAACAGTTCTTTATATGTTCCACAAGCAGTTTATATCTTCTGATTATAGGTGCTGGACAAATTGTATTCTTAATAGAATTATGACACTGATGATTGTTTATCTTTATTTTTTTCATTGAAAAATATAAAACCCCCATTAAAATATTCCTTTATTAAACTTACTGCAATGCCATACAGTCACTTGATTCATAAAGATGGTATAAAAAGATTCTGACATAAACAATAAACGTACATTTGCAATTAGTATACATTCGATACGTATATGCACTTATGTTAGATTTTAATATAGATATCAATACTACGATTGTGAATAAAGGCAAACAAGAAAAATAAAAAAAAATAAAAATAAAAGAAAGAAAGAAAAAAAAACCCTATTAAATGTGCATACAGGAACTACGGTTGTAGAGATATATAGATGAATGTAGTTTCAAATTTACAGCTTCTCGAGAAGTGGTGACCACGTGACTATCGTTTATGTATTTGCATACTATCCCCCCCATACTATTGCCTCCCCCCATTTATAGCATTGTTTCGACACCTATCTTTCCGGTCAATTTTAAAAGTTCCGTTGTCATTTTTAAGTAAATGATTTTTTTATGTTGGTATAGATATTTATATGAATTTTCAAAAAAAATTCTTTATTTGAAAAACAAAAAGAGATAACTCAATAATTTAGGTTAAAATTACGTATTTCAATCAATGGAAAACAAGAAATATGTTTACAACCCCCCCCCCCCCCCCCCCCCCCCCATGAAACACAAATTATTAATTAATCTGGTATTAAAGTCAATTACTAAAGAATTCTACTTTGCATCAAAAAAATCTCATTAGCAAAATTGTAAAGCTTTTTAAAAGAGTCAAGCGACAAGCCAGAGTTACTGTGCGTAGCTCTTTAAATTACGAACGATGCAAACAACCTATGCGGCGTGAAAATTGGTAAAACACAACATTGCAAGTCTTGAATGTCAAAATAGTATCAAGATTTGATTTGATAAACATGCGCAGACAGACAAAATTGTACAAGTTACATAACTACAAAAAAAAAAAAAACAAAAAAAAAAAGACATCCCGGGTTGTGTGGCACCACACTTACAATGTCTCATCTTTCTTTAAATCAAGAACTGCAAACACATACAAACAGTACCACTATTAAGTAAAATACTTAAATCGGCAAATGAACCTTTGAAGCCAGTTAAGTATTGTTTAAGCTGGTCAACTAATAAAGCTCACGTTTCTGTTAACGTGATTATTGCATTATAATGAATGTTAATATTAATTTATTTTTTTCTCTCAAAAAATTTGCAAAAGCTAGGAAAAATTTCTTTGATCATTTTTTAAGACTTTTTTTAAAATTCATACTGTTGGCACCCATATGTTCTTATGGCACAATGGTTTGCATAGTGTTGCAATATATATATATATATATATATATATATATATATATATATATATATTACTTCTCAACGATGTATTAGAAAATCTGGTAGATTCATCTAAGCTTTAAATTGAAAATGCTCTCAAACAAACAATATTACATGTATTATGCATAATGTTCTAAAAGAAGTGTGACTCATAATGTGTGTCATAGATGTAATCTGTGTAGGGACAGGACAAGATAAGTTTTCAGAACGAGTGTCCAATGTCACTGTATACCATTGATACTAAAATATATGTTACAATCAAATAATCTATTTGCCTACATGAATGTAAATTACATATTTTGTATTGATTACTGAATTAATTGAGCACATATAAATTGTTTCCTACCGGCATCTTTTACCTACATATTTATATATCTGTATGTACATTTATACACCTTACTGTATAAGTGTTAGAAATCTTAATTTTCAATATGCAGTATTCCTTGTTTTAAAATTGTGAAAATAAACTATATAGCTATAAAATCTACATCCTTAGTAATGAACACTCAATGTAACTGCGTGAATATGTAAATGTCCTACTCGAAGTTTATGATCAATTCATATTTTGCGCGATTTATTATTTCCCCCACACATTATTTTTAACAATGCACTTCGATCTTCTTCTTTTTTTTGACAAAGCTGGACCGTATTCCTCGTGAGCACCTTGTGTATTTCGCTCAATTTTTCCCATGAATAAGAAAAAACCCTGCAATTAACATGGAGCTAACAATAAATATATACACAAAAGGATTAAGAAGGACGGTATACACAGTCATGCTACCTTATCACACCTAACAACACAAGCAGTATACACTACCGTATGTTTTCTGTTGTCTCATTTCATTTCAGTTTTGTTAAACCCAGTTAATGTTATTAACGACATGATATAAAAAAGTGCTTAATATTCTTTTCCCAATTAACTTTTATATATATTTTAAAAAAAAATCATATCTGAATCATTGTGTATTATTAACTTAAAAAACTCCGAACGTGAGTTAACTTTCAGCACTGCAGAAATCAATAGGAATCACAGTCTATAGTTTCCGCTGACTGAAACTTGACGGAAACTATATAATCGTTTAGCACTGCGGAAACAATACAGGAAACCTCAACGTCAGGTTTCCACAGGGTTTCCATATGATTTCAGTTTTGCGGAAACTAGCGTTTTCATCCAGTGAGAATTTGCGAAATTCTCACCTTAAATGAGACTGTTGAAACCCCTGTAACATGACTTGTTTGTCAGTAGCCTGCCTCGATTTAAAAACTGATCATAAGCAGAACAAGCTCTTGTGTATCGAATCGGTTGAAAATAATTAATGTTTATAGATAAATCTAAATGTCGAATTGAAGACCACAACAAGAGATTTCATTCTTCTCATGTAAAAGCTACCGGTCGGGGTAGCTCAGTGGTTAGAGCATTCACTCGTAACCGGGATTTCGTGAGTTCGAGACCCACTCGTGCCATGGCCGCGTCAAACCTAAGACATTACGATAGGTATTGACTTCTCCTTCATCAAACGTTCAGCATTTGAAGTGAGAATCACGGGTCTCTCAGATATGGCCTTGCAAAAATACGGAGGTCCCGTGTCGCAGCAGGTGTCGGCACGTAAAAGAATCATGCTAAAAGTCGTAAGCCCTAAGCATAGGTCTAAATGTTTGGTGCTTCACCTACAACTGTTGACGTCTCAAATGAGTGAAAAAATATCTCAACGGGACGCAAAGCAAACAAGCAATCGACAGTCACTCATGTAGAAGCTTTTGAATAACTCTGCCTCATAAGAATGTAAAACAGGTCAGCTAACGCAGTGGCACAATTCGTACCCATGGGAATTGCAAGAGATTGTTGGAAGACCTGATCACCAAAGACCACGAAGATATTTTCAATGGGGAGCTCCAGCACTTTTTTATATCAACTTCAGAGTAAATGTACGTGGAATCAGAGTGGTGTTTAAGAAAGTAATTTATGGTGTATAAGGCCAAGAAAGCAATGACAAATCAACAAGAGGTCTATAGACCACCTCGCTCACCTGAATCACTTTAGTCTTCCTGTTCTTTAGAGGGAGATTTTTAAAAGTCCCATGCTTACCAACCCAGTCGCATGGGGTTGTGAGTTAACTGAGCTTAATTCCAAACAACATACGGATGCCTCAAAATCAATATGACTAGCATAACCTCTGTGGATGAGATTTTCTAAAAAAGATTTTGTTCTTTACATACTACATGTAAAATTTGGTCCCTGATTTTAGTCCCACTTTAACCCAAGAGCCCATGAAAAAAACCCCACATGAATTCAGAAAAATCGCATATTGATATTATTTAGTGTGACCCTAATAAAGTTTGAAACCCTATTGTGGACCCACCCTACCACTGGACCATGATTTGTATCAACTCAGATTTGCACTATTTGCAGATTGATATGACTAATCATAGCCCTCCTGGTACTGAGATTTTAAAAGACTTTCCCTTATAAATTTCCATGCAAACTTTTGTTCCCCTATTGTGTCCCTCCGCTTCGGTCACGAGTTTTAAAAACAAACTTGAACCTTCACGACTGCTGGATACGTGCATATTGATATGACTAATCAAGACCTTGCTGTTCTTGCGAAGACTTTGAAATATTTTCCTCGAGCACTAAACATGAGTGTTGTACTAAACCTATAACCGGTGACGTCCCCATATGAGTGAAAACTCATTGAAAGTAAAACAAACAAGAGACGCATGGGTCACATCGCTCACCTGCGTCACATTGATCATGCCGTTGTTCAGCTGTCGTGATTTTTAAAAGAATGTTTATTAATTTTATTCTCATTGAATATTTTGACTTCATATTGTGAACTAAGCGTAGCCCCAAAGGGTCACAACGTAACTGAACATGAATTCACATAATATTGAGATGTCTCAGCACTAATATTACTAACATAATGTTGATGTTCTGGGTAAGAACATAATCATAGATCATGGTACACTGTATTATATGAAAGCTCTGTCTTAACTAGTTCTAGAGATAATGAAAGCAAGATTTTTATTAGGACCAAGGTCCCAAGGTCATAGATCATGGTATGAAATGCATAACCATGCCATAAGAAATATATAAACAAAATATGAAAGCTCTATCTTAGATAGTTCAGATAATATTGAACAGGTCAAAGTTTATTAAAAGTAGGCCAAACATTCAGGTCAAGGTCAAACACCAAAGCTTAATAAGACTCTAAGGATGCAATAAAAACATATATGTGAAATCTCTACCTAAAATAGTTCAGGAGATATTAAAAAGGTCAGAGATTTAAAAATTAGGTCCAACTCCAAGGTCACACTTCATGAAATATCAAGGTCTTGACATAAAGAATCTATATGAAAGTCTTAATTTGAATAGTTCAGGAGATATTAAATGTCAGGGGTGTTTCAAAAAGCATGTCAAATTCTAAAGTCAAAAGATCGAGCACTACTGTGTACAAGTAAGAATCTATATACAAAATATTAAAGCCCTTTCTTTGATAGGTCAGGATATATTTAATAGATTATGTCTTTAGAAATTAGTAGGTCAACCTTTGAATTCAAGGTCACAAGGTTGAAATATGAAATGTCATGAGAAATACTTATACAATGTATGAAAGATCTACATTATATAGTTCAGGACATATTGAATAGGTCAGAAGTTATTAAAAGTAGGTCAAACTTCCAAGTCAAGGTCACAAGATCACACACCGTGGCATCACATGAAACGTCTTTCCGTAAGGAATGCATATACAAAATATGAAAACCCTAGCTTAAACAGTTGAAGAGATATTTTTAAAACTTTTGCCTATTTATTAACTATATACATATATATATATATATATATATATTCTTTTTATACTGATTTTGACTACGGATTACTCTTTTATTATTCAAAGGTGATTCTAATACATATTTGCTGTTTCATTAAATCATATTATTATAGATATATTGTATACTCTCTGCCATCTGATAGGCTCAAATCACTTAATACATAGGCAGATGACTCGAACATCTGTCAAATAATGTTTATCTAAATTTGTCGTTTATTAATTAATCACTTTTTAAAAAAATTATTGAGTATACGACAATTCTATATAAAAACAGTGAAATATAATTCTGCATTGAAAAACATCAGTTTTATCAAAAAACTATATTTAAAGATTTGCAAATTATATTCTTCTGAAACTATGTACAATAAACTGCGTTAATTATTGTTTATAATGAGAACTGTTCATTCATATTGAGACATCACCTGAAGTACGTGAAGTGCCACAAATTTATATCCATGCATGACGCCTAAGGCTGTAGCAGTGGAGACTCTTAAACATTTTAGGCCATAGGCGACCTCAGTTTTTAAGGTTTCATCTGAAAGTCACGCTACGGATATATTATTACTTGTTGATTAAGTATAATTACTATTTGTTTCAAATTATATTCTTAAGCTGTTGAGCATAGATTTTTAATCACTTTAGAGTATATTTTACAACGTTTTACAATTGATAAACTAAGATGATAAAATGCAAAACTGAATTTGACTCACAACTTTAACTCATATATGCCATATGCATATTGATTTGACAAATTCAAATTAGAAATTCTTGTATCGTAGAGATCATGTTTTGAGCAAACTCTAGACCTACTGTGGTTACGGATTTGAGCAAATTTGATTTAAGACACAAGTCCTTAGCTCAGTATTCTGAAATAAATGCAGAACAACCGCGTTTTGTCATTCATTTACATGTATTTATTAAAGACGTGAAACGTAAACCAAATTTCTAAATAAATATATATATAGTAACTTTTGATACAAGCTGCAACCAATTCCTTTCAAAAGCACACTGACGATCCAACACGTGTATGTGGCATCACAATGTGGACCATGGTATAAAACAAAATGAAAAGATTCAAAGCTAAAATATTTCACTAATTCCCTTCAAATCATAAATCACTGCTTCCTTTCTTAGGGTCGTCTTTGGATAATGTTTTAGGTTTTCCTATCTTTTCCGAGCCTTTCCATTGTAACTTCTCCGTTTCTAGTGGATCAAAGTAAGAAAATGTGTCATCATATTCAATGTAATCGTCATATTCCATTTCTAAATTTTCAGATGGAGAAGTAGCACTACGCGCTGGGGATAAGGTAAGCTTACTCCTAGAACTATTAACACTTGAGCCCTGAACACTTTTTGGCGAAGAAGTTTTGGAATTTTCCTGTCGTGGACTTTTAGGACTTTGCCCATCTGGCTTTGGCAAGGCTTTCTGTCTATCTACATTAACTATATCTTCAGAGCTGTTCATGACCCTATCAATGGACGGCAGTGAAACAGATTTTTTATAACTTTCAGTCAAAGACGTAGGTCTTCGCAGTTTGATTAATTCTATACTCGGTGATTGAACAAAGGAAGTTGTCTGCTGCATGAACATTTCACTTTTTTCTGGCGTGCAAGAATCATCTGAAGTTCCAGATCCTGGCTTTCTAGTTTCAATATCCTCTTTTGCCATATCCTTAAGCTCAATGACTTCCTTCGAATCCTTTTCCTCGGAGACATTGTCCTTGGAATCATTTTCTTCATCTACCTGTGCATCCACAGGAGGAATTGAATTAAGAACTGTTGGTGTTGGGGTAAGGGATCCTGCAGAATCAGGTGTAGCTAGACATTTCACACTCTCTTTAACTTTCTGACTATAGTCAGAATTTCCTTTCTTTTTCTCCACCTTTTCCTTAGCACTTCGATCCTTTCGTTTACGAATAAGAAGTTCATGTTTACTTTTAACTGGAGACCCTCCATTAGATAGTCTTTTGAATCTTGGCGAAGGATGAATCTTTGGCGAACGAGTTTTTCTATTCGATAGAGGACTTGCATTGAATAAACTAACTTTACTATCCTCTTCCTGTATGAGATCATTATGAATTAAAGGACTAGGTAAAGGCGTGTAATGTCTAGAGGGGGGTTTGGGACTCCCTCCTGGTTCTATGTCCGCTTTTATTTTAATTTTGTTTTTACTACGACCACTTCTGTTACTAGAAATTGAAGAGCCACGTGATACGTGAGCGTCACTATCCTTCCTGTATTTCTTTCGAGCACTTTTTCCGGTCAAAGGTTTTTCCATATCAATATCTATTTCAATCCCCTGACTGATAGCACTATGACGACTTGGTGTACTATGCATACTTGTACTTTTAGGGAAATGTTCTGGAGTATCCTCTTGTTTCGTCATGGCATACTTGTGAGTCCTTTTGCGAAACACTTTATGGTATATTGATATAATAATCACTACTACAATTATAACGGCACAGAGAGATATTCCAACGATTGTCACCGTGCTCTGCCAAATGCCCTCTTTGGATGGAGGTTCTGTAACTGTCACAGCCGCAATGTATCTAGATTCATTTTTCACTGGAAAATATAAAGTATTATAAAACATTGCATAAACTGTTGTTCATAGCATAATAGTAAAGTAAGATCGATAGAGAAATTGAGATTCAGTAAATCGTGTATATATATATATATATATATATATATATATATATATATGGAACGAATGTTGTTCATTAATCTTTTAGAACTGTGTTTTTTTTTATTAATCTAGAATTATGTAATACTACATCATGACATAACGTTGACAGTTTGATCGAGAATTATGAAGAGGGATTTACAACTTTAAGACCAAAGTCCGTACTTATGCATTCCATATATGTAACAATCCTATACTTCCAAACATCCCATATTTACCTTGTATGTAGAAGGATGCTATAAATCCATGGACATGTATGAGTTCTGAAGGATATGACAGAAACCAAGGAGAATCAGACGAGGCATTGACAGAAGAGAAATTGGCAGACGACTCCGCCAACGTCATAAATTCTATCAGCATCGTTCCAGTTGTGGAAATGACCGTCTTCAGATCTATTTCGCCTTCACTTTTCGCTATAAGGTTAGCATTTGACGTCCCTCCATTGCGAATTTTTACCCATTGCTTTCGCTTGAACAAATTAAAGTATGTGAAAGACAGGAAAACTTGATGATTGCTTGTTGCAGATATAAGCCACATAGAAAGACCAGAACAACGTCCCGTGGCGATAATCTCTCCCTGTTTTGAATTGATCTCACAACCACAGATGCATGATTTGTTGAGTGAAAGAGTATGAAGAGGCGTTTTCGGTATAAGCTCTGCAAGATAATATAAATTTTAACCATGAAAAAGAACAGAAAATTGCACATAACTAGGTTGAAAATCTGTTTAATAACAGTTCTGATAATTATGCAAGTCTATGAGTAAGTTTAAAAATACACAACTTTTTATCCTCAACATATCAAAGCGCAAGATTAAAACTCATCGTATAGAAATGCAAAAGTCCATATTTGTATATTAAAATGGTTAAATATAACTTACCTGGACATGTTTTAAAGCAGGGTTTCCATTCAATTGGCTCCCCTTCACAAAAAAGCCCCCCATGCATGGGAGAGGGATTGTTGCAGATTCTGGACCGACTAACCTTCCCTGACCCACAGGTCACACTGCAAGAACCCCATGAGGACCAAGGACCCCATCTACCGTCTATTGGTACAGCTGGAATATAAAGACGGAAACCGTGTTGATTTACTGCATTGTTGAGGAAAAGCGAAAGAACAAACGACATCTGAAAGTCAAATTCTGCTCATCTACGTATTTGGAAATGATTGTAAAATTTAGAAAATTAATTTCCGTGAGGTCAATACTATCTCTTTAATACACATATGTGTAATACTTTCATGCGGAAAAAAAAACAAAAAAAGAAGATGAATAATTTTGCATTAAACGATAATATTGGAGTGCATATTGGAAGAACAACATCAACATTCAGGGCACATAAAGAATAAAATCATCCTATAACAACATGAAAGAATGTGCATTCACTTACTCATTGCCAATGTAATTGTGAAAAAGAAAAGAAACGCAGTGTTATTTAATGTTTTCTAAGTAACGTACAAGATAAATACAGAGCTATAGGCGGTAAAATTAATGTTTATAGAAGATCATAAAACTATGAAGCAAAATATTTTCTTTGTAAAATTGTTCGTGCCGTGTCTCAATTTAACATTGGAAAACTACTTTAAAAGTGTAAAGAAATACTTAATTCTTCACAATTCTAAAGTCATTATCACAGTAAAGTAAACAGGCTCGCACAAGATACAGTTTTTGAATGTTTGTAAAGAGAACTTCATAGTCCTTATCACACAGCCAGGTACATAACTGCGAGTGTAGTTTTATTTTAAAACAACACCTCTCTCAAGCTACAACAGAACCAAACTCAGGATATGTACACCTGTGTTACAACTTAATTACAATTGCAGGAACCGTAAATCAGCCATTCCAACAGTTACATCAACATCGGCTGATTTTACATAATAATATCCGCAATCAATTCAATAAATGTATCAACATTTTGATTGCCTGTCAGTTCTATGGCCGTAATTGCAACAAAGTCAACATTTAGACGCAACACAAACACTTCCGTACACAGTTTACAGTAAACTGATACCAAAAGTTGTATGTCGATATTTGACTTTCAGAGTCAATCATCATTATGTTGTGTACCAAACTCTTAAAACAGCTCTTAGCGAACTCATTGATTTCAGGTTGAAAACGCAGATGAACAAAGCCATCAGACCACGAGCTCAGAGGAAATACTGTTCTCTCAGATCCTGCTTTTCCAAATACACATTAATCAATAAAACAAAGCCCCATGGTAATTAACTCTAACTGCAGTACACCCCCTTTTTTTCTGTAGCCTTGCATGATCACTTTTAGCATTTCTAGCGTTTGCATACAGAATACTGGTTGCAAAATAATTCTTTCCTGTTTGTTAGCAAAATCAATCTGCTACAGGAATGTGTGGTCAACATTTGTATAAATTATTCAGCATTGTAGATATTACTGAATGTTGATTATGATTGTTTCATTTCCCATTAAGGATTACTTAGGAATATTGCTTCTAGATTCACGATGAATATAGAGCAGTGACTGACACTATAAAACGGTATACGAGCTTACAAGGTACGACTTCTTCAACAATATACGACTACATATAATAGTGTATTCTTTGAAATTATTTTCTCCTTTTGACTATAGTTCATGGCTACATACATGACAAAATAGCACATAAACTTGTGTTTGTGGCCCATAAAACCTGTTACATAATATCATATTATTATCCACTTGTTACTGATTTAAAATACTCTTGAGAAAGTTTTTGGCGCCTACCGAATGCGTACATTCTTATGGTAGACTACTTGTGTCCAATCCAATTTACCATTCCTACATACGAAATAGTCTACTTAACAACTGTGAAGGAGGCATTATTTTATTTTTTTGTACTGTATATCACGCGTTTCATCATATTTGTAGAAATAAAAATAAACGGCATGATATTCATACCAAAACTGACTGACTTTCATAAATTTTGAGATATAGGTTTTTTAAAAATGAAACAGAATTCTTATGAAAGCATGAATAAGGCCCGAAGACTAGAAGTTGATTAATACGAATTCTGCTACAACGAGTCGAGATGATTCTGCCTTCAAGCAATAACGGTAATGGAATTACACAAAAAAAAACTCAACGTGAGGATGATTACGAGTGGAAACAATTCAATTCTGCAAGTGTTCAAATTACCTTCTGCAGTTAGGATGCCTTCTTCTGTTTAAAGTGCGATGTATCATTAAAACAGATTAAAGAGCACAGTTTATGACAGATGTAATCGAGAGTATTTACAACATTTTGACGCATGCTTAAGAATACATTGATTTTCAAAGTACTCTGGTGATCGATGTTTTTCCAGTGGTTATATGAAATGCTCTGTTTTCGCGGTGTCAAAATTTCATGCTTTGAGAAAATTAAGCACGTTTGTATGGAAATGATTTAGTGGTTGAAAACTCGAGTTATTCTCTATTGCATTTTTTTGGTTCATGAAGAAATTTGAATATTTGTGGAACTTCTATAAAACGAAAACAAGGAAAATTCAACCCCTTCGAAAATTAAGGACTTACAGTAAATTTTGATAAGATATATTAAACTCATCTATATAAACTATACAACGAAATACATTGTCAAATATTGGACCATTGATTGTCTATGCAAGGTCAACATATTCTTCACAATCGTGCCTCTTTCTTGTTTGATTTTTGTATGGAAATTTTAGCAAAACAAAACGGAAACAGCTCTTTAAACTACATGCGTATTTTCAGACATGAAAAGAAATCGCTTATTGACTTGTTCCTTTTCCTACATAAACATTGTATCCTTGTAATGTTTCACACATTTACAAGATTAAATTTCTAAAGTCGCTTAGTTATATGATGATCTGTCTTCTAACAAGATCGTGCAGTCTTCAAAAATTGATCGTTCTCTTCTGAAGAGAACACGGTAATTTCACCTACATATGTCCTTATTCTACAGAAAAATGACAATCATTGTTATTTTGCGAATATGATTAATATATTGAGTAATCTGATTATGTATATATTTTCTTACACAATTTCTATCTCCGTGTTGTAGCACTGGTACCATATTGTTATGTTTTCGTCTCCAATGAACCATTATTGTAGATATTTCAAATATCGTAAAAAGGTTTTACAGAACCTATCCAAATAACACTGATACTACTACAATATATTAGAAAAATTTGTTTCATAAATTATACTGTGTCTAGATTCTAGACATATAGATGTATGTCTGTCATTTTCGCACACAAGTGCACTGCCATTCTTACCGGAATCAGGGTGTGTTGATATGCAGAGAGACTTCTGAACCGTTAACATTTCCATGGCTGAAATACTGACATATTCAAAACAATATGCTGAAGAGATACTCTGAAACAAGGCGCAATCAAAGAAGATGTTGGTTTTGTCCGGGTCAACTTTCTTCTCTGAAACGTATTTTCGTTGGTAGGGTGCTGCAATAGAACCACTTTCCCTGTTCAGCATGTACAAACGAATTCTATCCTTTGTTCCAATGCACTCGGGATATGTATAGACTAAGTTAATATGTCCTACGCAAGGAAATATGGAAGATGAATAAATGTCTACACTATATGCTTTGCTCCACGTTACTGTCATAACTCCACTTTGTGAAACAATATTGCTGGCATTTACACTATTTCTGAGTATTGCTTTATAATTTCCAACGGTATCAAAAATATTGCAAGGATAACGTATATCTTGACGACGTGAAACGATGTTTGATATGGGAGTTACGTGAAAGACAGTATTCTGATCACTTAGGCTTTCATTTTTGTCTTTGACTAGGTCTATATGAAATGAATAACGCTTTAACAGCGGATTGCATTTTGCAGTTGACTGGAATACAAGATTAACAGCTTGAGTTTGCGCTACGTGATCTGGGGGCAATTTTAATGTGAATGAGGGCCACTCTACAAGGAAAGTAGAAGTGGTTAAGATAGGTCCACCGGCGTAAGAATGAAGTTCTACGACATGAGATGCTGAAAACTCCAAAATTCCACATCGTACGCTGACGCTGCCATGCGATTGGCCGAAGGGAAGGCCAAGTGTCGTAATTTCCTTTCGAATGCGATTTTCCATAACTGCCAAAATTCTCAGGAAGGCATTTGGATGAGAAACATTAGATGGAGTGGTATAATTAAGGGTCAGGTCACCGGAGAATGCCACATAAACCACAGGCACGTGAAGAGCATAGCTGCCATCTAAAACAAAAGACAAATAGTATATGAACACTTTAATCTTCTTTTTCCGCGGGCCCTTTTCTTTCTCTTCAGTTTTCATAAACTATATAAATCTTTTGATTTCCTTTCACATCATCTTACAATATTATGCGCAGTATTGTAATACGTGCAATTTATCCAAAAGAGCATGTTTTACATTATTACTGTGAAGATCTATACTTTTACATGCATGCAGTGTTTAATCTAAAAGGTTTTTCCTAGGACAACAAAACCTAAAATAAAAATAAAAAACCACCAAACCCAAATTCTATATCATTTTGTCATTATGTGTTTAAACACACAGCGCAACGGAGTGGCAGCAGTCTTTGTGAAGTTTGTTCCAAATGACCTCTGACAATTTGCTCAACGGAAACAAGAAGCCTTGTTATAATGAAGACTTATTGAAGATTTGCTCTGATTATGAGGGCTGGTCGATAACTCCAATAATGAAACCGAGCAACTTAACATTATGGAAGACACTAAGATAAGTGTCTGATGTTCATTTGACCGTTTCCAGATTTTGTGCTCAAATTGCATGTATTAGAAAATTACCTTTCTAAACCAGCTCGGGGGGAGATATCACTATGCTTTTAACGATTGATAATTGATTTGTTATGTTTTGAATTTAATATCATATCGTGGATATCTAACCTTCTTCATACAAATAAAAAATAAATCATGTACTTCACTTGTTAATTATTAAATAATCGCCATACTTGCAAAATGGTATTTTAGAATTATAGTACAAAGAAATGCAATATAGTGCAACCGTACACCTGCAATTATCCTCTAAATATTCCATGCACCCAGCCGAAATTTAATACCATAACAAGCTCCGAAGAGAGTGTAGTGACTGATTGTCTAACCTTCTGTGTATTTAAGTGAACAAATGGGACTTTTCCATGTTGTTTAATTCTGCTGAACAAACTCTGACTTAATGACACATGAAGGAATCTATCTAAATTTCGAGTTATTTCTTAACCCTTCCAAAGATGTGAAGTGTAGATTAAATGCAAACCATTACATTTATAAATACTAAGGATTCATGTGATAAAATTTAAACTTTTAAAAATAATTTTAAAAATACCCGAATTTAAGACACCTTACTAATGTGTTTAGAATTAATACTGAATGTAATGAGCACCATAATCAAGATCCTGGACCACACACGAAACAAACAAAAGTTATATTAAAAGTATAAGTAATGGAATTTTCATCAATGATCAAACGTTTCCATTTCCTTAACGGATCCTTTTAAATATTCTATTTCATGGGAAAGTTAACAAAGCAATGACAGGATGTGAGATCCTGGATCGTGTCTGTAATCTGCACGAAGCAAATTACAAGGGAAATTCGTCCTGATCCATACACTATCGAATGTGTCAGACAATATCACCATCGGTCAATCAAACCAAGACAGAGCGACACAAGAAATTAGAAACACGTTACAACAGAAATCCCAATGCACTTCTTAAGGAAGCACCAACCAAGGAAGTTGGTACCCAGAGAAGGATTTTAATGAATGATGTCCATTTGACCGATGGACATAACACCCTTGACTAAAACATTCTGTTCTTTCAAATACCATACAGATTAATCTGATCCCAGTCTGACCCCAGTGGGAGGTGTCTCATAATCTAACACCTATTTGCTTTTGAAAGATTATTCATTTAGAATTAATCCGAAACGCTGTAGTAGCTAACGAAGAAAAGGCGTCAAGCGTTTTATCATCTTTCCTCATACATTGGCATTTATGCTGAAAGAAAATACTGCGGATTGCATATCGTCTTTTATATGGTAGATATATCCCTCCTGATGACTGTGAGTCAGTTGTTTAATTTGACATGCATCACTGCAAAGGGTGTAATTACATAAGGACATCTATTGAGGAAACAGATAGAAGACCGAGCAGACTTACATGTAAATAAAGGGGTCAAATGCGGTTGGAAAGTTTCAGATTGACTGTCATTTTAAGCGTGTATTCTTATTTATAACAGAACTATGTCACAATTAATTATTTGATTTACATTTTTTTTTTTTTAAATATCTATACATACAAATAGGAGATTTTAAAATTCATGTTTACAGATAATGAGTACCGTACTGTTACCATTTGATTTATAAATTAACAATTGACATATTGAAATTGTCTGTCAGTTCATGACCTCTCTGTCAATGTAATCTGACTAAAGTCTTATTAGTTTGATAATCTTTTAGTTTTCTCGACAAAAGGAAAAAGGCAATAATCCTTCTAGATGAGAATAAAAGGCAAATTAGTGGACTTCTGCGTTTCTGGTGAAAGCATTTCTTCCCTGAATCCTGACTGATTATTGCTATGAAGACCCGAACACGACACTCCACGTGATAATACTGTGGCTATCAAATTAATTAATGTGACGTATGTGCATTCTTGAAGTCGCATATCGAGTCTATGAATGCGGGTATTAATGGTCTATAGACTAGTGATACTGTTGGCTCAGATCCGTAATATAAATGAGCTTTATCACTGCACGTTTGCAGTATTTGTCAGCAAACAGACATGAACTTTCGTGACAGTTTACGGATTTAGACCCATTTCTTCTATAATTTTTCATTTTATCTCTACACCACCTCTGAAATCCACGTCCACCTTAGCAGGGCACGGCAAAGAAGGGCGATATGATTAAAAGCTGCGCTATTGTGCAGCATAAACACACGATATTCCCCTTGTGATTTATGAAAATTCAATACAGTGCGTTACATGAGCGGACTGGGGTATAGGTAATTTCCCGTAGCAAGACCACGCGGCATTGCATTTCAATGGGTTTGATGGATAATGAAAAGACTATTTCCAATGCTTTAATTAAAATCGATGGGTAAGCTTGCTACTTGGATGCTATTAAAAATATATCCACCTTCTGTTAATGCAACGCACATTTTCATTAATGCTGAGTAAATATGTTTGAGCATCTGTTATTTACAAAAACTTGAAAATGTCAACCCAGTGTGTAGTGAAGAGGATACATCAGTTGCAGAGCTCGTAATTATTTCTCATCAAAATTCTTCAAATTTCATTGCAGCTTTTTAAAAATATCTTATTCCATACGTTGAGAGGAATCACGTGTAAGAATCCCAACATCGTTTGTGTTCTGAAATTATTTTTTGTCGTTTGTCGCATTTAGCGATGATAAATATTCTTTCACATTTCCAAAATGTCACAAGGTTGTACAGTTACTGCGTCAATGTGCGCCTCCAAAAATGACAAATGCGGACGTCTACTTAGAAGGTAATGCTAATTATAGAGTACATGACAGAGGTCCCTGCAACAAAGGAGTCTTGTTCTCTTTTTGCAAACATGTGACTCCCAGACACAAGAACAACTAAGTATTGTAAGTCTTAATTCTAAAAATCCTTGGAAATTTAGACTCTTATTTTTTCTTTTCATATTTTTATCTTGAAGTTGTAAAACATGTTTTCTCTTCTCCATCGCTCCTCTCCAAAATCGAAAACATGGTATAACTTTATAATTTCTTCAAAGGTCTGACAAAAACGTACTTGAAAACCTACAGCACGATCATAAATACCTTTTGATAAATGAAATGTATATGCAAAACATATACCGTGCATAATAATATTTCCTCGCCAAAATGGATTTTTAATGACCATACAATTATAATCTTTTGCTAACACTGACATACCTGGATGATATCTTGCAGGGTGTCAAATATCCCAAACGGAATTAGATAAATTAACTAAGATTTTTAATCAAATTAAATCACAGCATGTATTTACTGTTTATTTACATACATAATATTTTTTTTAAAAATAATTACAAAAATAAAGCATCCTTGACTGCACCTTCTGTCCATATCGCCGTAAGATATTAATGGAAGTATGTGAATTATTAAGAAATGAATACCTACCTGTAAGTTTTGTCAACTCAGGTGTGGAAATAAATATCCAGACAACAATGAAAATTATGTAGGAAGGTGTCGGCGTTTTCATTTCTTACTACACACAGCGTCCATCATGTCTTCGTTTTATTCCTCTTACTCCACATTCTCTTTGGCTAAAATATATTCCATTTTGAACTGTAAGACAGGAACTACAATATTGAACAAAGAACGCTTTCAAGTGTATGTCATGCTATAATAGACAGGTGAAAGAAAATAGTGCGTACTTTCTGTTTGGCGTTATCGCGCTCGCTGAACCGTTCCTCGTATTGCCTCCAATCTGTGCGGAGTTATACAATTCTAATAGCGGCAGATGTATTCCTTGTGGCCGATCTTTGTGAAAATTTTAGTAAAATATAAACAAAAACTCCACTTCCTTTATGAAAGAGACACTCTTTGAACTTCAGTAAAGATGTTTTATAAATAATCCTTGAACATATTTATGGGCAATCGGTGAGGTAGATGAAAATTTTACAGCAAGTTCTAAATTACGTCATTCCTTATCCACCCTTCCTCGTGTATACTTGTACTCAAAGTCAAATTTTACAAAATTTATGGATCCTGTTTAATTTATCTTGACCCCGTTTTTACATGTCTGACAGCATTCGCTTTTCGCCAAGTTCAGGAGGCCTGCGATCTACCTGGGAAGGAACGGACAAAAATGTTATCGATTTATCGACTCGTTGGGGGACACCTACCGCTCTCTCACAATTTAATGCACAGCGGCGAAAGGAAATGTCGTTTTCTTGTTCCCTCTTTTGTATAATCATTTCAACTATTTAATTCATCATATCCATGGTAACATTCCTCAAATTAAAAATTAAAATGAATAATCCTATTAATCAAATTTAAAGTTATTGAAATCATATCAATGAGTCCATTTATATTTCACTAAATAAAGAGTAATGTTCCCACCTTAAAAATGAAATGCCAATTTAACAATGTCGCGGGTTGTAAAGGCTTGAAGACACTTTAACACCATTTAACGAATGACTGGCAGTCAGACAAAAGAAGTGGAATCTTGTGTCTATTTGCCATTTTAACTCGCACAAAGATTAATTCATTGAAAAACTCACAAATGCGTAAAACTTGGTATTTTGAATATATTAATAGCGTCGCACAGGTCGTTCATGTCCACTAGCAGTGCTGAAGATTCTAAGAATCTGCCAAACATAATTATATAATATAGTGTCAAACATGCTATTTACAATCCAAAATAAGCATTATTTTCTGAAATCACTGTTAATGAGAAATCAATAAAGACAGATGAGGCATTGCAAGTGCCATCTGTAGATATGAAATATTTACCATTTACCGTCTGATTGAATCACCTGTCGCCATCTAACCAAAAACAGACCATAGGGGCAAAAGAGATCTGCCTATCACAAAGGCAAATCCTTAAAGTGAGCAAACGACAACTGATGATAAATGACAATACCCGGGCAGTTATATGTTTTACATTGTCAAAGACATGAGAGGTGTCGTTCGAGAAACAAGGGTATCCTGGGGATGTTTGTGTTTCTCCGTTGTTATCTAGTCGTTTTGATTGAACAAGAGAAACATCTCATTCAGAGTGGAAATCCATTTTTGTTTGTCAACCTAATCAAACCAAATCCCACTTGTTGCGGGGGTAGATCTCCTAAATCCCAGTTGATACCGCCGTACTGAAAGTTCCAAATCCTGAAATCATCGTCGGATCAACAGAGTCGCGATAAAATTGACTTTTTTAAGTATTAAACGTAATATTTGTACTGTAAATAATTCGGCGGTTATTGAAATAAGCGTTATGCTCTATAGCTAAGAGAATATCCCCTACTCATTATTGTTGAGAGAGTGTTACGATTTGTGAAATACATTTGCATGTTTTAAAATAGGATTATGATTAATTAAGTTTCATGTAAATGGGAGGATATTCTTCCTTTCATAGTTATGGTGTTTCAGATGTTCAGTAATCTTGCTGTATAAAAATCGTGTGATGTTTACTTCCAAATTCTTGAGACTGATTATGAAGTACATGTTTGATTTACATTCAACAATTTTCTGATTTATATTCCAAAATTTGGAGTGTATTATTTGTGCGCCTACAAAGCTATGATGTACGGCGTATATAATTGTAATCTATTTTCAAAAACTCTATAATAAAATTATTTTTTTCATGATTTATGATTTATATTTTACAATATTGTTATTGACATTTGCAAATGCACATTCCATAAAGTAAACTCGGAGAAATGTCACCACAATCTTGTATTGAGTGTTTGTTTTGTTTTATAAGACGACTTATTGTATTATTAGTAATACATAATTTATTCATAAGCAGCCGTATTGTACGTGTGAGACAGCGTTAGGGTGTACACCAGAAGGAAAAGGGAACGAGAGAGACTGGAAACAACCTGGGGAAAGACAATGCAGGATGGAGAAGCTGGGATGAGGTCAAGATGGCAGTAAGAGACAGTAGCGCGCGCGCGCGCGTGTGTGTGTCGCAGCCTGAAGTGCCTCCCAGCGTGGAGAGATGGGCTGTATTCTAAACTAACCTACAGTTCAATTAAATTATGGTACATCTTACAATTAATCTATTTTTTCTTCACAATTTCTGTTAGCTTTTACCTTTCTTTAGCTGTAGGTTCAGCCTAATGACCAATCTTTATTCAGCTTACTGACTAATCCATATTAATAACATACATGTACTGTTTAAAGCAAATTAATGTTAATTGCTATACATAGTATTGGCACAAAAGGAGATGACTTCGGCGTGTTTGCAGTCTTGTTATACGTCTCACAGTAATAACATGTAATAAAATGAAATATGGTCAAGTCAAACGTACAGTGTGATGTTTTATACAAACTACCTGTTGTATTCTTAGTTGGTCACTGTTTGCAATGCGAAAAATATCAACGATTATTAAAAACTTTTAATATCGAGTATGAAATTTTAAATTCACTCCCAGTGGGATTCAAAGACGACCACAAAAGGTGAAAACGCTATCAACACATCAAAGACGTTGATCTAATCTAAACACGGAGTATGTATGCTGACGTACTTTCATTTTTAGTCAGTAAATTAAAACGCGCTGATCCGGAGGACATATCATGTTACTTTTTATCAAACATTCAATGTATACATACCCTACAGCGATGTTACAAGAATATGACATACGCAGTCATACCACACTAAAATCACGACCGGTCTTCTCTAACACGGGTGTATTATAACCGTGCTTCGAAGTCAAATGTTACAAAAGACAGGGATGCCGGTGCAAATCGATTTCACCATAAAATAGACAAGACATCCGATGTTGATGACACTCGATCATATCCTAGTTTCCACGCACAAATGTATTTATTCGGCGACAGTTACCAGACCCATATTGCGCAACTGAATGCAGCACAGAATATTGATACGCATACCTGTTACTTCCACCTTCTCCCTTATTTCACAAACTCGTTTATTGACAGAGCATGCTTTGGAATTAATATTTCTGCTTCAATCAAAACTAAAACAAACTCTCTCTCTCTCTCTCTCTCTCTCTCTCTCTCTCTCTCTCTCAAAACTAATACTTACAATGGTACGAGAGAAGGATTGTAATTCTCGAATTGGTGCGATAAACTGACGATAAATCAATGAAGATGCTGACAATTGATTTCGACACATCCTAGTTAGATGTATAATACACACAGAGATCAATTCTATAGACAGCAAATAAGTACTTCCAAAACCCAGACATTCCCTTAATTAGAGAAACCAAAACTGATAGCTGCTTTAAATATTTTTTCTGATATATTTATCGATAGCTGAATCTCATTACCACAAATATCCCTACAAATCATAAATATTAAGAATAAATATATAATAAGATATTTACACACACACACACACACACACAGACACACACACACACACACACAAGAAAGCACAATATACAATTATATATGTATATTGCACAATTCATTAAAAACCCTGGATTTTCAAACTAATAGTTACTGATCTGTAAGGTGTACGTTTTTTTTCTTCCAATTTGTAATATTATATATATATATATATATATATATATATATATATATATATATATATATATATACTTATTCAAATAGTGTTAAGAAAAAAATAGACATTTTTTTGTTATCTCTTGTAGTTAATTTTGATGAAATACTAAACAGTTGTTTATAATTAATCTTTATGGAATGAAAGACTAAGATTTTTTCCCCCAGTGAAATATTAGATTAGAATTATCTTGAGATTATACAAAATAAAGATTCTGTTGTAGTTAATTTCAATGAAATACTAAAATATTCGTTTATACTTAATTTTAATGGAATGAAATGCCAAGATTTTTTTTTCAATGGAATATTAAGAATAATCTTGAGATTATACAAAATAAAGTTGCTTTATATTGATACAGCGACACATACAGTGTAAACTTAAAAGGTCGGATATAGAGTTTCCGTATTAAATCTCAGCTTCATTATTTTTTTCTAATTACTTCTGATGATATGTCCAGTAAAGAATGACTCACCTTCATCAAAGTCCGAAGCACTGAAATTTATTGTTGGCGGATGACCAGACAATGAATGATGGAGTGATGGAATCACGGTGACACACTACAGGTACCACGTGGTTCCACGCTTTACTACCAAAGGATGCATTATCTAAAGCTACCAATAACGAGATTGAAAGTTACTCTCAGTACTCACTATTGCAAAATGAGAAAAAAATCTATGTGAATGACAAAACAGAACTTATCCGTTTGTTCATCGAAAGATTCCAATCTAAAACAATGGCTTACAATGAATATCACCGCGCGCCAACCCGTCGATCGTCTGCTTCTCCTCTTACCTTTATGGTCGTGCTGATTGAATTCTGATCACTGGAATTTCCATATAGAATAAATCAATAGGTATCCCTATACAAATCAATCAGAAATATGCTTTATTAATATGATACTTCAACGAGATCAAAAGGTCCCGACAGTTACATCGTCTAACTGTACCAGTAAGGACAGAAGGGTCGTCTCTTGATACGAAAAAATAAATGTGGGCCAATAGCATATTATCTCATAAAGGGCGTTTGAGAAAATCACCAGAGGAAATTTGATGCGCTTGTTAATTTGGTTACTGTTTTTGTGAAATCATTTGAATAGAAGTACTGCGTAACAGGATCTGTTGACATGACACAGGCACTATTTCCAGCCATAGGGTATGTGGATAGAGGACTCAACTGCACATCAATGCAAGGGGCAAAGAGTCGATACGGAATGACTCCCAGAGTAATAAGATACTGCCTTTTGATGCCCTTTCATCTTGCAGATAATATATCATTTCATAATTGGGTATGATATAATTAACTCAGATACAACAGGTCTTTCATCGTTTGGGTATAGATTATAAAAGTATGCATGGTGATTCACATAACGAATCCGCAATATAATAGTGTTGTTAATTAGGTTGTTTGGCGTTTTTGCTGCTTGTTTTGTGTGTGTTTTTCAAAACAATAAACTGAAATAAAATATCGTCATCAAATATTTCTAATCGACCTATTACATAACGATATTATCCACTAAATCCACCACACGCACTATCACGACAGCAAATAATGAATGAAAATCTGTTCAATTTAATTTTATTGTCAATAAGGGCATTTTTTTTCCTCCATATTCAAGTTTACACATGCTTTGTGGTAAATTTACTCGAGATAGATAAGGTAAATTAAATATCGTTTGAAACACAGGGTACGCTCATAATGGTCTATTCTCTTTACATGTACAATTCTCTAAATAAAGTGTGCAGATCAAAACCAATGTCACAAATTAATCAAACATTGCACAGAGGGAAATGCTTACACAGCCAATTGTGCTTAACGTTAAATTCATTTAACGTTAAATTAACGTTAGGCACAGCTGTGTAGTCCCAAGGATTGTATTTCCACTCAATATAAGAGTATGATATGTATTTTGCCACATATGGACTGGGCAAGAGTTACATATGTACTCTAATCTTCAGTTCCAGGCACAAAAATGCCCTCAGTCGATCTCCTCTCCCTCTACAAAAAAATCAAGTCATCATTATGGACCAGTGAATCTAGCGATTGGCTACCGAAGCTAAAATAAAAGTTACTATACAAAACACTACTCCTCAGATAAGGTGGTAAATTGTGTGGAAAAAATTCATTAGAAAAGGAAAACAGAGACTATAAATCAGACCATATTGGACAGAAGTCTTTTAATGATACGTTATCATGCATTCATATTGGAAAATCAATCACAATAAATGAAACAACGACAAATATTTGGTACTTAGCCTAGCACTTTGACACACTCTGTATTTCAAGCACATTTACGAACGTGGTCTTTGACAGAACCAACCGTATTACTATGTATTTTGTTGGTCTGTCAAATTATAAGTTTGTAATAGTCAGGTTATCAAATAATTAAAATCATATTGAATTTTTGTGCTTTCATTTTGCCAATATAAATACAAAATTTTTATTCAAATTTTCTACGATGGGTGCTTGCAGTTATCAGCATAAAAAAAAATCATGTGTAGTCCAAAGGGACGTATTAATTTGATACGGCATTATTTTACAGCAATTTTGTATTTTTTAAAAATTATACCAAAAAGCGACACTAAAAGCAGGCTATATAAGATTACCGGCTCTCGATTTCGGGAGAAATGAGTCAGAAAATTCAACAAGATATTAAATTCAGCTTGTATTTTGTCTTTCCTCTTTAATCTGACAAGTCAAAGTGTTTCTACAAAAGGTGTCCTCGTAAATCAGCTCAGGTCAAGTATTGAATATCTCCAATGAGCATGTAGTGTGCAGAATTTAAAACACCCGCGACTGATACAATCATCTATGGAGATGTGGAGATTTGTAGTTAAGAATATCCTGACCATTTGTTAGGTGTGACTGTTAAATCATCCCTTCTTCCTCCTTTGTCAAAAACAATTTTGACTGATTCCTGCGTCACTTCAAAGGCCCAGCAATTAGTTTCCGATTAAAGAGATACAGGAATTACTGCTATTGACAATAAATAAGACACTGGCAAATATTTCAAGACCTCACAGAAATTGTCCTTTAGTCCAAGAGTAATCTCTGGTAATACACATCTTGTCTTGGTGGGTCAAAACTGGTCTTGTGTTTCGACAATATTTAAGCCAGGTAATCAAAATGATAAAATATTTTCTAATTAATGGAAAGAAAAAGACGTAAAATTATCCCAAAATAATTTTTTTCTTGTGAATTAGAATCTTGCGATAATCAGCTACCTTCATCGTTTTAACTATATCAATCATGGCCGCATGTCTTAAAAGGTTACCGTAGTTTTCTCCGCCAGAGAAGTGGCACCGACACGCTATTAAAGAATGTTTTCTCCTGCAACAGGATGACTAGAATAATTAATAAGGCAGACAGAAGTGATGGATACTTCACACGCATCCACTATATAGACAAGGCTCTCTACATAGGAGAGTCGGAGGGCTGGCCAACGGATCGGTCACGTGACTGAAGACTTAACCATACGCTTTAAAACGTTAACCATAATGCATCGTCTTAATTCCCTCATACATTAATATCATATTTCATACTTTTTTCAAATTTACTGTCTAAGTAAGTCCCAGTGGAACAGTATTAATATCATTCACAAGATATACAAGGGACAAAGACTTTAATAATGAAAGCTTGTCATTGTAAATCTCAGGCAGATTTCGACTGACAGTGATTTTTACTTCTTTGTCGACTGCAATAATCCCCAACCTTCTGAAAAGTGGCTGATGAATATAATATACCTATATTTCAAAAATTCGTATTTTTATGTTATATAATGCTTCTTTTCGACTATCTTAATCAAACATTGGATGATTCCATCCGTTTCAAATGTTCTCATGTGAACAGCAATTGAACAACAAAACATCAATCACCACAGTTTGCATATACATATGTAATAGATTATACATGTAAAATCAATTAAGATTAATATTACCATTGTACAAGCTATAAATATTATTCTAACAAAATGTTACATGTAGGCTTTTATTGTAATGTCTTCTGTTGATTTCCACGTATGTGTATATTACACCGAGATGCTTTACAAGTTCACAACCATTTCAGATAACGTGAACATTGCATAAACGTTCTGCTAAAGGTGCTAGCTGAGTGACTATGCATGTGGTTATCTGTGCTGCTTTGGGTTGAAGTGGATATTTTACATAACCAGTTGTTCTATAACACCGTCTCTTGCTACCCTCTACATCAGATTACAATCTTAACAAGTTTTTGCGAATAAAGCTGATTAGCATCGTCTCTTAACAGTTATTTTTGATATGTTGTTTTTTGTTTTGCTAAGATTGTTTATGTTACTTTTTGTAGAAGTGGATATTTCACTACTGAAACAATTTGGTCTTATAGCACTCTCTTGCTCCCTTTTGTATCACAATATAACTAGCAAAGAAAATACTGTGTTACACACATTTCCATTTCAGCTGAGTCTGCTGCCAGTATATGACACCCCCGTATGTCCACAGCATATATGAACATTCTATTTGTATACTGGATCTCAGTCCTGTATTGTATTCGAATCATATATGTTCAGTGTTATGCCCGTTTGGGCCCTAATTTTGAAAAATAAAATAAAATCATATCATATATTGTGCATTGCTCTCTCGTAGTAATAAGATATATGGAAAGATTCTGTAATAGTTAGCACTAAAACGCATTATATTATTGTCATTCTTCTTTACCACGGACCCCCTAGTCTTCATCAGAGTTCAACGCACACATCGTAACGTCAAGAAGCCACAAGTTCACCTTTGTTATATTTTGCATTAAATATGTTAATTTACGTTGCACAACTCAAAAATATCACTAAGGGATTCAAAGAAGATACATTCATTTTACGATGTGCAAAATAAAAAAGTCTGAAGATCGACAGTCAAATGGTACATGCATACATGTGCAATGACTGGAATTCCACGCCAGTCTAATTTTTGCACTTCGTTTGATAACGTGATACTCTGATACATATATATACCGATAAATATTCACCACCTTAAGATTTTTATAATCTTCAAGTTTATTCAAATTTCCGTTCTATGCCAAAAACCATAAAATCTGGATCTCGATCTTCATCAAACCTTAAAGATGTAGTTCACTACTGCAATCGAATAACGAACAGCTAGACTTTGTACTATGAAGGACGTGTAATTGTTTGGAGTTTTCTTTGAGGCTGCTCTAATACAGTAATTAATGTTAACACTGCACTAGGTAATTTCCCGAAAGCATCGATTGTGCAACTGCAGGAGATAATGAAACGGGGTGACGTATTGTTCAGCTGTCCCATTACATGCAACTTTCCGGTAAGCTGCGGACACGTCACCAGAGGAAATGGTAGCTCAGTAAATATTGTGGGATCTATTGACTTGATGTATTAAAATCATCTCAGAGACAAAATTTAATACGTAACAATCTGGGAGAGTTTTCACAGTATTTGTATTACAACTTAAACAGTGTAAAATGATGCACGCATATTGACTGGTGTCTGACATACCATTTCCTAATAAAGATACCTGAACATTTTGTTTCATTATAAAAATCTACCTATTTCATAGGTACGTTTACCTGGAAACACAACATTGTTATCTCATCTATTTCACATAAGATAACTTATAAATTGTTTCAACAACATTTATTATTTATCACAAATTCACAAGGTAGGCCTACACAACAAGTATATGATTGCACTTCTCTTATGGAATGTTTCTCTTTTCAACACTACCGTTCTTAATGAGTAAATCTTATGGGATATTACATAAGTACATCAGTATCCATCAACAGCCTCTCGCATGAATCCTCATCTTCTTCCACATCTCGCATTGATTTCCAAATGCAAAAATCATGGAATACAAAGTTAATGCACATTATATTACACCGTTTGAATAAAAAGGTTTAACACTACCATATATGAGAATAAAAAAGTTTAACACTACAATATATGAGAATAAAAAAGTTTAACACCATGATATATGAAGAGAGTATGCCCCTCTCTCTCTCTCTCTCTGCATGTTTGGTATAAAAGTTCTTTCCAGTGAACAAGAGAACGATGGAGGGAGAGAGAGAAATGAGGAGGTCTTTGATTTGTCTCAATGCAATGTGAATACAAAAGATTGGGATCAAGGTCAAAAACTGCCATAACTCTCTTGCCAATTTCTGTGTCATCTGCAAAGCATAGTGACCCTTAGGAATAACTTTATCTACTGTATGTCTCCCATCTGTCTGTTTGTAATGCCTTCCTAATTTTAAGTTAGAAGAACTTTCATATTTAGCATATGTATATGTGTATTCCTTGGGTGAGGGTTATTTCACATAATAATAACATGATTAATGATGTCATCGCAGACAAACAGGTATTCCTTAGAACACCAAGTTCAGCAGTTTGTGCAATTCTGGTAATCCACATATATAAATGAATAAAATAGATATATAGATAATAAATACCAGTGTCAGATTGCCAAAAGCATGTAATCCAAATTAATTTTTTGTAAGCCAACAATGGACTCATATTCAAATAACTTTCCGATCCAAATATATTTCTACTTACACCTTGGCAATACAAAGTAGCATTGAAATGCTAACATGCAAAAACTAAAAAATGATGAAAAATATAAAAAGCTAATATAAAAGTTATGATAATTATATACATATCCGAGACATTTCAAATATGTTAAATGTTGTCTCTGATATATGTTGAAGATCATATTTCGACCAAACTTTCCACTGGAAACAATTTTGATATTTTGTTTCATAAATGTTACTCTGATGCATTTTATGTACACAAAATCACAGCCCTTTGTCATTTGGAAGGATCTCACTCATATTCACAGGAACATATTACACACACTTATATCACAGTCTTGTTACAATTTTAAATCTTCAGACTTTCACACCATCTCTTGCACTCTACTGTTAACTTACTTCTGAACTGGAACTTGTTACAACTAGATGTATGTACAAAAGCATGTTCCACATTGATATCTCATCTATCTCTTGTGTATTTCAGGCTGTAGCATTGTGGATTCAAATAGACATTCTTTTATCCCTACACTCGAAATAAATCCTCATTAAAAATTGATATCATGCTTGTTTAGTGTCCATGGCAACACAGGTAAATCTGCACCTCCCATATGGAAGAGTCAGAATGGGCAAATCTGACCACCTGCTAGTGTCTGTGTCATACACCTCAATGCTGGAGAAAAATGAATTCTCCCCATCATGTCCACTCAACACGTAGATCTTGCTTCCCATTGTAGTAACACCTACACACATACAAATGTAATGGTAATGTGAAATTCTAACTGACAATATTTCCTGATTTCTTCAGCTTATGATTTTTATCAGTAATAATAGTATTGTGAAAACATAGGGGTTTCAAAAAATATCCATTATTCTCTATGACGTTCGAGTTGACCTTCATTTATGTTACATGAAGTACAATGTACTGCAATGATGCAGCTCCAATATGGTGTACCTGTTAACCTGACTTTAATTAAATAAACTGGTTCATGATCAAAGTACTACTGCATTGGGTCCTGGCAACAACATACAAATATGTACTAAGTATGGCAACATTCTACACAAGAATTACTTACTTGCAGATTAAACAGTGATTCAATATTTCATTAATCTGTCATCTTGAATATCGTGACATGGCCTTCATATTCAAGGTCATGACACAACAATAAAAAAGAGCAAATACACCACTCCAGTACCCTATGATCTTTACCTTAGTTGCAGTAATAATATTGATTCATTTTACCATATGCAACATCTTAGTAGGTTTGCTGTCATTCACAGCATGGATAGATACAAAGTTACAGCAAAGATAGTTTCTGTGACACTTCTTAGTAACTTTGACCTTGGTGACAAGATGTCGATTCAAGACCATAACAAGTCTTTTGTAATTGTGTCACATAAATAAAGACTACAGTGTATATCATACTTACCAGGATCATATCTGATTTCTTTCATCTGTGGAAGCAAGGTCCATGTGTCTCGCTCCATGTCATACGACATTAGTTCTCTGGAAGCATAGGAGTTCTCCAGTATTCCTCCCACTGCATACAGCACCCCCTTGACCGACACCAGACCACTCAGTGCTCTGGGGGTAGGCATGTGAGCCAGCTGTCAAAGAGATGGAAACCTCAAGATATTTTTGAGCAAACTGATGCTTTCCTAAGAGACTTTATGAGAAATGGACTCTATTTGCAAACCAAAATTGACAGCTGTACTTTAGCTTCAAAATAAAGTGCATTTTGTGCAAGTCAATTGGATCAAAATGTCCTACATTTGGAATTACAAGTACAACATCATTAAGATTAAGTTTTTCTGCCATTTTAACACAAAATAGGTATATTATTATGCAGCTTTTCTTCCAGAAAACAGTCAGTGCAGGCTTGGATGAACTTTATATCATAGATTTATCTTTCCATTGTATCTAAATATAAAAACAAAATGTATATCTTAAGCAGTATAGTATGTTTTCTGAAAGAGAAACATTTAGAAAAATTAGTTATTTACCCAACTTTGGGGGATAGAATTAAAATTAATTAAAATTATCACTTCTGATGTCATGTACTCCTGTATAGTACCTTCTTTAACATTATTTTTACACTGAAAACAACTGCAGTACATGTATTTTTTTTTTAAATGAATTTTCAAATTTCCTGCCACTAAGAAGGCTGACATTGTACTCCTAGACGACTTTACAGGACTTTAAGTCATCAATGCCAGTCACACAAATGGGGTCAATTTATTTAGAAATGGCTGTTATAACTCTGATCTATGAGGCGTGTTCATGACAGATGCAGTCCATCCTTCGAATTATGAAATGAAGAGTAATATGCAAGTAACCATATGCTAAGTTTCCCAGACATAGCTTATTCATTCTTTGTTGATATATGCTTGGAACTAATGTGAAAACATTTCGAGAAACTTCACAATATCATAGGTTGAATCTGGTAGTATATATATGTAGTATGTTGATGTAATTTACTTGGGATTTTAATTGCAACTTTGAGAAATTTATCCTTGACATACATTATTCAATATTGACATACCCCATTGTTCTAGCAGGAATAAATCTAATCTGCTGCAATGCATTTTATTTGTCGATAAAAGCAGTGACCTTTCAACGTGACATAAAAACCCATAAAGGACAAAAATATATACATAATGAAAAGCTTGCATTATGGGGGATGTATACATGTAAACAATGGAAACCTAATATGATTTCTGCAAAATCAACCTTGATTATTATACAAATTACCCCATACTCCCATTGTTTATATACCCCCATGACATAACAACCTAGATATGGATTTCGTGACACTATCAATAAAGTTGTACACTACTATTGATGGTTCTTCTTCAAAAGTATAGTGTAGTAGGTGTTTAATGTTTTTCAGTACAAAGGAATGCAACAAAAATACCACTTCCCAATATCTGGTTTATTTCCATGTTCAAACAAATTTAGAAAAGTTATCATAAACAGTATTGACCAACATGTAGAAACATAAGGTAAAACACAATACACTAAGCACATGTAATTTTTTCAATGTGACTCTACAATCAACATGGGAAATTTTCCTTTCCCTGTAAGATATGTCATGCATTGTACATGTAAAGTTAATAAATGTCACTGTTTTAGTTCTGAATTTATAATATTTTTAATTTCTTGTAACTTTGATGAATTGAACTCGCACTATCACAATAAGCAGTGCAAAATTTCTGTTTCTTACCTGTTCCCAAAAATCATCAATGGGGTTGTACCTTTGAAAAGTATTCATGCAATGATCAGAGGGGTCAGCTACTCCACCTACAAATTCAATAGATACACATAATTCATATAGCTTCTCAGAATTAGAAAAATGTGTTCAGAAAGCAAATAATGCTATTAGGACACAAGGCTCTGATACCTGAGTCACACTGCTCTCAACAAGAAAATTAGAATAATTTTAAGCCTCTTTTTATAGCCCAAGCCAAGAACACTCTTTTCTCAACAATGAAATCTGAATTCATAATGCATGAACATATTCATACTTTAAGATGATTAAAGCCATGCACTTTCTTAGTGAGAAGATGACTAAAGTCCACTTATCTTACATGGTAATGCTTGCAAATTATATTCAATTTAAAAAAATGTAGCTATATGGTTCTGAAGAATACGCTCAGTGATTTTTTTTGTGTATTCCAGTGTAAAAGTTTAATTACATCCTGGTTTCAACAAACTTACATCTGATATAACAAATTGTAGCCTTGCTCATTTAGAGAAATTTTTTCCTGTATATTTGTAATCCTTTGCAAAATGCTGGACTGTCAGCACAGTTCATGAAACAAGCTCTACTACCACAAGCAAACATTGAGCAAACATGGAATGAAACCGAGTGAACAGTAACAAGCATGAAACCAAATTTGAATGTAGAGAGCAAACACAATCAAGTGGGAGTGAAAACCCAATGCAGAATCAATAATAAGCAAATGGCAATTAATTGCTAATCAATTTTTATTTATACAATTTTCAACTGATCTTATTATCATATAAACAGGTTGGAATTCAAATACCCTGTGTGGTGAACACGTTTGAAAATAAGTGAGCATCAAGTGAGAAATAAGAGTTAGTGGACTTTAGCCTGAAAGTTTACCTCCAATTTCATAAGGAGGAGTTTTCAAAAATATTTCTTCCTTTCTGACCTCATGATATATTTTCACCATAATTTGAAGGAGTGTGATTCTTCATTTCAAGAAGTGTAAATCTAATTTTACCCAAGAATACTTTGTGCCAACGCACTATATCCATTAAGGACTCTATTTGCCTACCAAATTCAACATTTGTGCTTTTGTTTCAAAATTAAGCTTATTTTGTGCAAGAATCCCCGTGCAACTCAGTTTTTAATCTCAATTTGATCAAAATAACAAAAAAAAACTGGAATTATGACATCTCAAACATTACTTTTTGACACTACATTGTATTTTCAATATTTTGACTTAAAATAGCTATTTTTCACACAGTTTTTTCTTCTAGGAGACATCAAAGACCAGGCTTGGACAAACACATTCACACCTACAATTCATCTTTTCAGTACACATATATATGACAGAAACATTTTGTTTGTCCAAAGTTATCCTCTTACATTTTCAGAAAGAAAAAACTTTTTTTCAAAATGACCATTTACATTAAATATGATTAAAATTAAGGAATGGCATAACTTTAGATATTTTCAAACTCTAAATGACTGTAAATATTAAAGACAAATTATGTGAAACTGCATTGGGCATGATTTCCTGTGAGAAATAGAACAAGAATTACTAGTTTTCTTTCTTTAACACTTCCAAATTTTGAGCTTAATAATGGTTGCTATCATGCAGAGTCCTTTGATTAAATATAGTCCATTTTCTCTGGAATAAACTGAAATGGGAGAAAGTTAACAAATCTCCAAACATAAAGACAGACTCTAGCCTGATCAGAAAAGCCCACATGACCCTTTAGCAACAAGTGGGTAAAATTACTCAGTCATTTTTTGGCCTTGTTATTTTCTTGTTAAAAAGCTTGATTTTGGTGAGTGAGCACTTATAATCAACGAGCACATACCAGCGGCATACAGATACCCATTGAGAGATGTAGCCACGATTCTTGCCACTGGTTGTGATAGTTGTGAGACATACGTCCATCTGTTGGTCTGTGGGCAGTATTTCTCAACAGAACACAAATTGGAGGTCCCATCATATCCTCCAATGGCATAAATGTATCCGTCTAAGGTGGCCATTCCTAGCTTTGCTCTTGGTGTGTTCATGGAGGCTACCTTGATCCATTTATCCAGGTATCTCTCGTACCTCATCACATTGTTCACCACCACGTTTTCTTTGTTGTACCCTCCTACAACATTTACACAAGTATAAAATGTGTTTGTGTGTGTGTGTGTGCATGCACGGAAAAACCAACAGCAACTTTAGAGGTAAAAAAAACCCCCATTATTAGGGCACCATACTCAAGATGTAGGAGCCCCACAGAAATCACAGAGTCTGACTGTTGATCATTACATTTCTGTAACACAATATTTCCATTATGTTTTGACCTGGAATCTGTAGATTTTGAGGTAAGGTCAAAAGCCAAGGTTAAAATGAAATATTTACATTGGGAATGTGTTCATTTGTGGATTTTTCAACAGACTTTATAAATACTGCATAGGTGGTCAAAGGTCAGATATAGAAATCTAGAGATTTTGAAATCAAATGGTTACAAGTTTATGAATGATGATGAGAAGGACTCATTAACTTTTGTACTTCTTGGTGAGCAGGTTCTTATATTCAGCATATAATTGGACTATGTTCTGTGAAAGACACATATAGATTTTTGGGTCATGTCAAATATGGAAGCACACATATTTTTAATCCAATGAAGAAAGACACTTACAGATTTTAGGACACTAGGTCAAGTTCAGGGTCTCTATGCACTTCATATTTCTATTAGCTCATGCCTTTGAAAACTGTCAGGTTAACAGTCTTTTTTAAGTACTTTCATTTCCTTGTTGATTTGGATTCTTTGTATTAGTTTCCAATTTGTAAATGCTAATATCAGGTTTTCTTGCATCATTTTTTTCATAAGGCAACTGCTGAATGTTTAAATTGCAATTTATAACATTCCTGAATATTTCTACTTTAGATTAAGTAACCAACCAGCAATATACATGTGCATATCCTCTGAAACTACAGCACAGTGATGACAACGAGAAAATGGCAAATCCTTCAATTTGACCCAGGTGCCCCCCTCCAGATTGTATCCTTCCACACAGTTCAGATAGTTCTTGTTGTAGATTTCACCCCCTGTAATGTACACCACTGTCTCAACAGCCATACATTGTCTGGGTATCATTCTTGGTGACAGCATTTCCATTCTTCTGTCCTATAAAATAAATTAGTGTATAAGTGCATACATTAGGCCAACTTTTCACATACACCAACCCACACATATATATTTATTATATATCCATCAATAATCAGGGTTTAGATACTGATAAATTCAGAGTGTGATCCGACCAATGTGGTAATCTGATTCCAGATCATTTCTTTCTGAAACTGATGACATCACAATTAATACATCAACACTGTCACATTTTTGTGGAAAATGATCAACCATGTTAGAACTGTGTACACAAAAAATGTCTTTGCTCATTAGGAATATATTCATCATCATATAAATGTGTATTCAAAAATTCAGTAGTGTACTAGTATGTAACAAATTTATCATTACTGCAGTAACTTAATCCAAAGAATTGGATCATGTCTCACGGACAAGTGCAGATAATCACATCAAACAAATGGAAAGAGTCAGATCAAGTCGAATTGAGAGGCATGGATCATCAAATCAAACAAGATGCTAGTTTGACCTGATCTGCACTGTCAACTTCATATGATCTGAATCTCTGGAACAAGTTACTGTAGTAAAGATATATATATATATATATATATAAAAGAATAATCTGTATATATATATATATATATATATATATATATATGTGTGTGTGTGTGTGTGTGTGTGTGTGTGTGTGTGTATTCCAGGTGTAATACTGGTATATAACTTTTGGTGATTGTGATATAGGTAAGGAGAAAATCTGTGGCTGGACCAGGAATCAAACCTGGAATCCGTGCATTATTAGTCAGGTGCTCTAACCACTGAACTATCCAGACTCATATCCATAGTTCACAAAGCCCTAACTACTACAGTGACAAACATGATTTACTGTATAGTGTATACAGTGCAAATCTACATTTCAGACATTGAGTTTTCTCAATTTCTTTCTTTTTAAACTTTAATATTATCTTTTATCATATAGACTGTATATTACACAATCTCTATTTCAACAAAAGAATTCTTTATAACTTTTATGCTCCCAACATATTTTGAATATGACTCCTGCTTTCTAAATTAAAATTCTGCTTAATGTAATATTACTTTCAGGCACCACATGAAAAACTTTGATTAATACCCATAGGACAGTAATGATGTTTATCAGAGCACATGCAGGTTTGTGCAGCTGACATTTAAGGGACCAAAGATCAAAATCTGGACATGGCTGTCAGGCTGTGGAGAAACTGCAGTCATAGTGGAGCCCTTTTCTCATCTCTCTAATGATTACATCATTTTTCATCATCATGGATGAACGTGAAGTAATTCATGTTTTTTTTTTCAGAATAATTTGAAATTTGCATGGGCAGTCAAGACTTAAAAATAATGCATTTGAATTCATAATTCAGACAGATTTGAATAAACTGATCAATGTAAGTGATACTATCAAAGTAAATCTGAAATTCTTTAACTCACTTAATTAATAGTATGTAATACTCATAATATAGAGGCTATTTTGAAATGAACTAAGAAAAACATGTTATTGAACCTTAAGGATATGATATTTCATGGCTTCATCCAGGAAAGGTCTGCAGCCTGGTGCTGTCATCAGAAGATGCTCAGAGTCCACTTTGTCAAAGAGATAGTAAGGACTGACAAGTGGCAGGCGGACATACTGTAAGACGTCTGCTAACTGTGGAATCCTGTGTTTGGGGTCATGCTTCACCCATCTCAGAATAGCATCAAACACCACTTCCTCTGAACCAACATTCAGGTCATTCTGGCTGATGAATTCAATGAGTTTTTCTTTCGGAAGCAGCAAAATCTCTTCTTGTCTGGCCACTTGAGTAAAATGTTGGATGACATACTGTCTAGCTTTCTCACTCAGTTCATCACAGACGTGTGCCTCAGCAAAGCAGTGGATCCCTAAACAGTTGCTGGGGTCCATCTCTCCTTCCAGAAAGTTACAACAAGCTTGTATGATGGTGTGGATTTGTACGAGATTGGCAGCAGACAGTAGTTGTTGGGCATTTTCCTGTGTAATTGAGATATCTGCTGTATAGGCAAAGTCCACTAGCTGTTTCATAATGTCTGGAGACATGCCATCAATTTTTATCTCTTTCTCTCTGCTCTCCTTCATTTCCCCTGTAAAAACAAAGATAATGATTTTTTTTTCAATATCACATTATCAACACAAGAATTTACTTAATTACCAACTGCATTTCAGATGAATTGAATCAAATTGTAATATACAAGATATCTGTATACATGTAATATGATGTATTGTGTATGCATGCATGGCAAGATAAAATATTTCCAGTAATGGCCAGCACACCTGAATTATTCTGAAATATCTAATGACAATACCATACTAATTACTGAATTCTTTATACACTTAAGCTTTAAACCCATTTGAAGCTGTATTGCATGTTCAAGCACTCAAAAATTTATTTGTGTAAATTCATGGTTTTGATCATGCTCAACATACTCTGACAATGCCATGACCTGTGGGGAAGACACTCTATTCTAGATGACCTCTATTTGTTACTGCATTACACTTGATCTTATAAAAGTGTATGTATCATGCTCTGTCTCATAGATAAATTAACCATGCAGTTTCCTCCCCAAGGCCCAGACAAAGAAAGTTAACTCTATCAGGAAAAACTATCTTTGGGATATAGGAATTGTGCATCATACATTTCATGCATTAAGAGAAAAAAAACAAAACAATTCTTTGTGAACATTCTCTCACATGAAATATTTCACTGCATTTGTCACACCCTTTTTACGCTAATTCATCACCTGTAAACATAGCCAAAAAATATGGACTGCAAGCAGCCAGAATGTTCCTGTGGCAGGCAAATTTTTCTCCCTCCACACAGATTATGACATCACAAAGCGTATTTGATTTCCTCTGTTCATTGAGGCCATGTAACACAGTCAGAGCATGTGATTGTTCTCGAAAAACATACTCACTCAAAAATTTCCCATCTGTTCTCCGAAACAAGCCTGCAAATAAGAAAATATACACTATATATTTTTGCTTGAGTATATATTTTCTACATTCTGGTACTATTAACATGATATGAAATTCTATGGTCTTAAAGAATTTGCAGACTATAGTACTAGCACATATAAGATTCATCAACATAATTCCTATTTCTGTACCAGGAAAGGGTTGAATAAATTAATAATCATAGTACATTTATTTATATCGTTTTTTACACACCTCTGTTGTATACTGAGCAAATGAATTGAGCATTACTTGATAGTCATAAATATGTTTTTTTTCTCTTGCAACAATCATAAGGGACTCATGCAAATGTCACTGGAACATCATATATTTTGACTTTCACAGTCTTGGTGTATTCATGCAAGTTTCCTGGGTTTAATGTCAGTCCTACAATTCTGAGTACCTCTGATGTCCAAGATATAGTATTTTTGTATGTCTTTTATAGCACAGTCAAAGGGCATAGCACAATGGATCTACACAAAAGAGCTGAGATGGAGAATTATGTCCCATGGTTAAATTTTTTGAAAACATGTTTGAAAGTCAATATCAATGGCTATGACAACACTTTTCACTGCAGTACAACACATTGAACTTTGTACAACTATCAAGTTCAAAATTCTCCCAACTTCTTGTTCCAGATGTGTTATATACACATTATTAGCTGTAGTTTGTCATGCATCATGAGAAGTCAGAGAGGATGGTATGATGGGAAGAGTATTTCAAGGGAATGCTCAACAGGGAAGAGCCAGGGCACCAAGCAGCTGGCTAGGGTGACAAACAGAGAAGTGGCAGACACGAACGTAATAAGTGATGAGCCGAGTAGATGACGAAGGAACAGGATAGAACACTTGCTCCAGAGGGAAAGTGACAACAGTTGTGAGATGGCGTTAGGGTGGACACCAGAAGGAAAAAGGGTACAAAGGAGACCAAAAGCAACCTGGAGAAGGACAGTGGGAGCAAAGTGAAGAAGTGCAGGACAGAGAAACTGGAACAGGGTCAAGGTGGTAGGAAAAGACAGAGTGGTTTGGAGAGAGAATGATGTTGTGGCCTTATGCGCCTCCTCACATGGAGAGAACTAAGTGCTAAGTAAGTCATGCATCACTGGATGTGACTACACAACTTTCAAATTCAGCTACTCAAACCTACATCAGTCCCTTCTGTCATTGGCAAGCTAAAAATCATACAACAAAAGAAATCACAGAAAGGGATGCAAAGTTACAGTCTCAGCACAATTTCATCATCATATAGTTCTGTGACCTTGGCCATGATTACATGACCTTGACTGAATATCATACTTCCACAGTTGTATTCATTACAATCCATAAGAAAGTTATTAAAAATCATGAACAAACAAGACTACTGTGTTCTGACGTACATATTACCTCAGCCCACAAATGCTTTATAGTAAGTTGAGCAATATCACCCAGACAGACAGACATTGGACAAACAAACTCCTTGTCTCCTCCTTGCTCTTCAGGCAACATAATAAAAATCATTTAAAATTATTAAATTGTGTATGTATCTGCATATCTACTTCACTGGTTTACCTGGAAGACTTTCCAGCAAAGCCAAAGCATCTTCTGAGAGGCTGCATGACTTTGTGTGCACCAGTGACACTCCACCCCCATTACTCATCTCTTAAAATAGACCTGTCTGGGAGAAAAAGAGAACATCAGTACTTTATCTGTATATTCACAATACGGCAATCTGAGATACATGAAACATTGAATTACTGACATTCACACTATGAAGGATGCAAGATAAAGCATTTGCTAACTGGCCACCACTGTAAAGTGGTACACACCAAGTAAGTTTTATCAGTTTCTTGTTATAATTTGTTCAACTGCTCAACAAAGAGAGTGGGTTCTTGACTGAAAAAAAACCCCTCTGATTACATGTTCAAGGTTGTACATCAACATAATAAAAGAAATAGACCAACACAAAGAAATTTCATTATAATCTTAAATTAACCACACAATATATACACCAAAAATGCTAAATAAAAAACATAACACTTCTATTTGAACAATGATCTAAAATTAGACTCATAAAAGATGTTTTAAATTTATTTTATTTCAAGTGTGTACTTGTTAGATAAAACATGCAGCAAGCTTCCAGAAGTTTTCCAAGAACAATCAGTTTAGTTTATATGCTAAAAGAAATGTTTTTTTAAATCATGTTTTGAATTTAGTCATGCACATTTACAACAGATAATTTAATTTTCACTAGTGATCCAATAAATTTAGGATGAGCTTTAGGTATGTTTTTGAGTTCAAACATCTTTGTTTGGGTTTTATTTTTAGACAATCTCTTCCCATGCTGACATTTGTTTATAAACTTTGAGAAGATACAGCTCTACACCAGTCTGAAATTTTAGCCACTTCTGTAGAATCTTAAAAACATTTTGTGGTGGTATTTGCTCTTTGTTTATTAGCAATTAGTGATATTGCTGTTTGCAGAGAAACGGAGGAAAAACTTTTGAAACATCGCAGTTTACTACTGCCAAGAAATTTTTTCACCATGGAAACTTAAGAGAAATTATCAATTATAAAAATAATTAAGCAGATTTGAGATCAAAGAGGATTTTTTTCCCCATAGCATCACACAAAATGTCTGAAAATTACTTGTGCTCTTGATCAGCAATATCCAGATATCAGTAAAATGGATCAATCCAGTTAACGTCAACACCAATATAAATGGCTCTATATGACTTGATCAATATCAAACACTCCCAAAATGAAGCTAAAACAAAAAAGCTAACATATGTATATTCTCATACCCATATCCTACTTACACTGATTAAAAAAAAATCAAACATGCATTTACGTTTTGAGCTAGCTGAGTAAATAAATTTTTCTTATCTTGAATTTGATTCACAACGCTCATTGAATTCTCTTATATAAACACAAGAAACACTGATATATCTAACAGTCTTTGGGGGCTATTCAAACTTATATGTTGTAATTTTGGTTTTAGCAGTGAGTTATAGAGATGGGAATAGAGAAGGTGAACTCCAAACTAAATACCCATGTTAAATATGTAAGTAGAACTTTCATGTCTAAACTTCAAATTATATACAAAGTTGTCCAGTTTAAATTGGTGCACTGACTGTCAAAAACATTTAATATAACATGACTGATTTCACAAAGTGTAGAGAAATATCTTAATTGCTGGCTGACATTCCTTATTACATTGAATAATGCTGGCTGCCATTCCTAATTACATTGAATATTGCTAGCAGACATTTCTTATCACATTCAATATTGCTAGCTGACATTCCTTATTACATTGAATATTGCTAGCTGATATTGTTAATCACATTGAATATTGTTCTGATATTCCTAATCACATTGAATATTGCTAACTGATATTTCTATTTACAATGAATATTTCTAGCTAATACTGTAGATTCCTTATTTTATGGGAGTACTTATCACAAAATATACATCCAATCTCGAGCAATTCGCGAGTGCTCTGTTAATTAAGACTTTTTACCTTATATTAGCAATATATAAATAAAAGCGAGTAATTTCATTTTGCGAGTGACGCTTCTCATGAAATTACACAATACTTAATTCCACGAGTATATTTAGGAATTAACAGTATTTCTTATTACATTGAATATTTCTAGCTGATCATTGAATATTGTAAGCTGATATTCCTAAATGTGTGAAATATCTTGCTAGCTGAAATTCCTAATAACAATGAATATTTCTAGCTGATACTCATAATTACACTGAATATTGCTAGAACTTTATCATTCCTAATTACATTGAATATTGCTAGTTGTCATTTTTCATTACAAAGGATATTACTAAGTGATATTCATAATTATGTTGTATATTTAACAGCTAGCTGACATTCCCAATTGCAATGAATATTCAACAGTTTAATCAGAGATTTTTCATATTATACTGAAAACTCAGAAGTTAGCCAATATTCCTGATTATATTGAATATTCACAGCAAGCTGTCATTCCTAATTATGCTGAATATCCACGGCTAGCTGTCATTTCTAATTATGCTGAATATTCAACAGCTAGGTGATGTTCCCATGATAAATATTGTCATATATAATATGAAGCTAACATCCCATATCTTGACTTTAATACAGTTCTTGTACATTTACTATTGTATCGGTAAACCTCTCCAGAGCTGACAAAAACTCCTCAATGTGTTACCGAGCTGTGAGAAAAGTGCATTACAAATTAATTAAAAACATGAAGAGAATGAAAACAGTACCATGTACTTATCAAAACACAACTGAGTATACATGACTATGTTTTAAAGCAGTATTATACTGCTAAGTATATACCCTGGCAGTATTACAGTCCTGATTATATACTCTGGCAGTATTACAGTCCTGATTATATACTCTAGCAGTATTACATTGCTGAGTATATACCCTGTCAGCATTACAATGCTGTGTATATACTCTGGCAGTATTACAATGCTGAGTATATACTCTAGCAGTACTACAGTCTGATTATATACTCTGGCAGTATTACAGTCCTGATTATATACTCTGGCAGTATTATAGTCCTGATTATATAATCTTGCAGTATTACAGTCTGAGTATATACTCTGGCAGTATTACAGTGTTGAGTATATACCCTGGCAGTATTACAGTGCCGAGTATATACCCTGGCAGTATTAGTGACAAGTACCCTGGCAGTTTTACAGTGCTGAGTATATATCTGGCAGTATTACAGTGCTGAGTATATATCTGGCAGTATTACAGTGCTAGGTATATATCTGGCAGTATTACAGTGCTGAGGATATATTCTGGCAGTATTATAGTGCTGAGTATATATCTGGCAGTATTACAGTGCTGAGTATATTCTCTAGCAGTATTATAGTGCTGAGTATATATCTGGCAGTATTATAGTGCTGAGTATATATTCTGGCAGTATTACAGTGCTGAGTATATATCTGGCAGTATTATAGTGCTGAGTATATATCTGGCGGTATTACAGTGCTGAGTATATATCTGGCAGTATTATAGTGCTGAGTATATATCTGGCAGTATTACAGTGCTGAGTATATACTCTGGCAGTATTACAGTGCTGAGTATATATCTGGCAGTATTATAGTGCTGAGTATATATCTGGCAGTATTACAGTGCTGAGTATATACTCTGGCAGTATTATAGTGCTGAGTATATATCTGGCAGTATTATAGTGCTGAATATACTCTGGCTATGTTTTAAAGCAAAGTCCACTGTGAACCATTATGAAGAATTTACAAACTATGGCCAGATTCAAGGTTTTTAATCATAACAGTGTTACTGTTAAAAACTGCAGATCTAGTAACATTAGATCAGAAGTTACTGGCTCAAAGATTTGATGTAAATGTTAAGTAAGAGTGTATTTTACAACTGTCATCAACACTGAGGTTAAAGTTTGAATATTTTCCAAATTATTTTGCTTGAAATTTTTAATGATAGGCATTCAAGAGCTACCTTTGAAATTACATGTTACTGACTAGAGGTATAATGTACGGTTATTCTTCTGGGATGTTTTTGGAGAAGAGGTGTCTTTGATTTTGTATAAAGCGTTATTGTGGACAAAAGCCTCTCTTTAAAAAGGGGTCTGTATCAAAATCAAGCACTAAAAAGGTTTTATGCCAAGATTTAAGGAATGTTGTTATTTAGCTTCTAATAAAAGAAATGCAGCAAAGATAAATTTGTTTATTATCAGAATAAATACCTGTGACTGATAACTCTTGTAACTTTCCTACTCATGTCATTACAAAGGTTGCTATGGTACAATGCAAATCAACATAACAGTCCATAATAATGATATTATATACCAGAGTATATAGGATCATTTAGGAAAATCTATGTAATCATAAAATGATCATAGATGCTGTTTTAAGCATGGGTAACTGTATGAAACAAATTAATAAGGTAAGAACTCTTCCACTTAACTCTGTTTTTGCACAAGAACATATCTTGCATACCATAATAAAGCAAGCAAGTTAACATATATGTACTTTTAGTTGTCTGGATGTTTACCAGTAATGTATATTACCAAGCAACATTTCTTTTGTAATTTGCATGAAAATTTGTAATAATTACAACTACTGAATATTCATATAAATGTGCAACTTATACTATATAGACATCACTCTGATTTCATAAATATCTTTGCAAAAAGATCATGATAAAGTTTAAATTTTATTTAATTTTTGAAGAAGGGGGTGTAGAATGGAAAGGAAGATTTTCCAATTCTCTTAATATGTTTTGCATTGTTAAATTTCCCAACTACAATAGTTTGAGTGTAGAAGAATTTATATTTCCAAAAAAAATTGTATCTTTTCCATTGACAAAAGATCAAACCAAATGAAAAATGTTCTAATTAACATATCATCTCAAATCACAAGAACTATTTTCAAATTTGTGATAGAGGCATCTCATCAATCATGCACAAATATCTCATCATTGACAAGAAAAGTCATGCAGGGTCGCATATGCTCATGTCAATCAAATGCTTCTTTGACTTTGACCTCTGGTCTCACTTTTCAGAATCTACAACTTTCTGGTTTACTTCTTCCTACTTTGCACCTGCACCAAACACAGGTCTATGGATTAAACAAATTTTGAGCTTAAACATAATACAATTCCAAAGTCATTTTGTCTTTATAACCTTGACCTTCTCACCTCTGATTCGGTAGGTACTTTTTTCTACAAGAACTAATTAAAATATGACTTTTTTTTTTGATGGAAAAATACTAAAGATATTTTAATAAACATGGGTTATTTCATTATGACTTTGACCCTTTGAATTTGATATGTAATTGTTTTTCTCTGACCATTTCTCACCTAAAATACAGAATATTAAATTTCTTCCTTGCAAAATACTAATTCTAAACTGAATGCACCACACACTCCTACATGCCTATAATTATGACCTTGACTTCCTGACTTCAAAATGTAAAAGTGTCTTCCTCTGACCAGAATAACTTAAAGCATTGATCAAGTCCTGAGGTTGAATTGAAGGATCCATGTACACATAAAATACACTGCTTGCATATGCTCTCTTTATTGTAAGAGCTAGATTATACTAAAGGAAGGCAAGGTTAATTAATAATGCAGAAAAAAGCAGTTCTGACTAAATTAAACATAAAAATATTTAAGAGTATTAATTAAAATTTCAAAAACTGTTTGTAGGTGAACATTTACACTAGCTATTAAGACATGGAAGTGCATTCTTACAGTAAATATTGCATAATCTGAAAACTTGGCAAACAAAACAAAATCCAAAAGACAAACAAGTCTCACACACCTTACTTCCAACATACTCAATCCCCTCTACATAAATGAGTCTAGTTAAACTTTGAACATGCATATATGTTTATATCCACGTCCATATTATACACAAGAGTTTAATGTAGCATGTGTTTATGTTTCAAGGAGATGCAAATTATTTGCATTTTCCCTACAGATGTGTATATGAATCACCATGTTATATACAGTGAGAATTTTTTAAATTGTCTCCAATCTGATACCCAATGCGATACTTCATATTCATAGTAATATCTGTAAAGTTAAAAAAGTCTCTGTTTTCACATTTGTCTTTCAACACTTAATTTTGGTCTGAGATTAAAATCTGCATGAAGCATCACAATTAAATCTAATTGAAATTACATGTTGGATTCCCCCCCCCCCCCCACCCCACACATATGTGTGTGTGTGTGTCTATACTTGCTTTATTTCCATTCAAACTACACCAGTACCTTTATCGATCCATAACTGTACTGCTGTTTATACTTGCATGGACCAAAAGACCAAAGAAAATATCATGAGGTGGTCATCTCCTGGTACGCCTTGGTCTGCTTATAGGAAATCAAAGGATGTAATCTAATTAGACTGGGCATGACAAATCCAGTTTTTATCCAGAAACTCAATATCTCATATTTACCATGGTCAAGAAACCTTGAATTAAATCTTTGAAATTGAATAGTATTGGGGTATTTCTCCTAACCTTGAGTGAAATCATTAATGATACTGATATTTATTTCTCTTCCTTATGACTGCACGTAAATGAGAGTAATTACAGTTCCAATACCAATATAAGCATGTTGACTGTATAAAATTGCATAGCATATGTAAACAAACTTCGGCCTTGCATGACACCAGAACTCTCATAAGTTCAAGTAAAAGTCATGCTCGGATCATCAAACTTGGAACAGTTCATTTAAGACATTATATGCTGTGTAGACAAGTGTGTAAACAATATGGCACCTGAGCACAGCCATGAATGTTAGTTTAACACAGTGACCAGTCTGTACCGGTCAGTCACTCTTGGTAGCAATACTGGGAAACACACCTACCAGTATATGATAATGAGAAACATGCACCTCAGATTTGCAGTTGTTATTTATCTGGTAAGTTCTGACTTTATATACAAAATCTTCAAAGATGAAATTCATCAATTGTCTGTTGAATATTAGAAAATTTTAGCTATGCATGAAAACAAATATGCCTCATGAGTTACACAGGTATGTTAATGCTGCATGTCTTTCACCTTGAGGTAGACTTGAAAATTACTAGTAAAGTACATGTACATATATTTTTCTCTGAAGAATTAAATCATGAGAAATAATTTGTGTACATGTATTTACTTATTCTACAATAACTATGTGCATCATACCTGATGGAGTGCTATCTAATAGAGAAGAGATACAAAGGACAGCATCATTTGTGATACAAAAACATCCCTGGGTTAAAATGGTCCCAAGAAATGATGATAGTTCATACCTATGAACTTTTTTTTTAGCATTTCCATTTTTTTTTTTTTTTTTTTTTTACACTTGATTTACACCGACTAAGTAACTTTCATGTTTTCATTTAATATTTAAGAATATATAGCTTCAGCAATTCTTTTTCTACAACATGTGATGTATGTGGTGTTAAGTGTTAAACCTCAGTCTGCATCCTGACCCACAGCTTTACTCAAATTATCACAGCTTTACACATACTATCACACTGATAGTATAAATTCACATAGTTTAGGCTTCAAATCCAGCATTTTTTTTAAAAACACTTTTTCAATCATCAGTATTAAATTGAACTTAACACCCCCCACCCCCGAAAAAGCATGAAGTGATCATAATACTTCCTTTATTTCACTCAGTGCATGGTATTGTCAATCAACCTACAAAAAGTAGATTTGATACATCTGATTTTCATACATTCTTAACTTCTAACAAAATTTTTATTACTTCATTTGTGATGCCATGACATGACATTGTATAGTTTCAAGGAATTTTTCATTATCTCAAGCTTTTTAAGTGCAGCCTTAACTATACCCATAAAATTCTGACTTGTACCAAGAAAACTTCTTTTTCAACATTCAATGTAAATTCAAAGACATCAGATTTCTCTATAAATCTCTGTACCTTGATATACATGCTGAGTAATGTAACTATGTATCATTGGCAGATATCTCAGACCACCTGTTTTCTAGTTTGGCCATTTGAAGGGTCCTTTCTCACCCCTTCAGTACAACCAAAGGTACTTGTAACCAGATAATTCAATATAACAATGTATGCACAGAGGCACATGTTTTTTCACAGTAGATACTATGCAACACCTATCAAATGGTTTTTGCACAACACATTATTAGTCCATTTCACATCAGTTGTACAATACAGATTTTCAATAATCTTTTGTAGCTGCACTATGAAAAACTGCATGGCACTGTAGTTCTAGTCTACAAAATAATTTCGTCATAGGAAAACTAGCCAAAAACTTGTTTGTAAGGACTGAAGAAAAAAAAAATGAAAACTAGTGCATACCAGTTGTCTTTCTTCTCTCATAAATATTGGTTATCACAGTAAACCACTGTGGTTTCTACATTACTCCTTCAAGAGTATCAGTTGACATCCATTCATCATTTATATACCTCAGTTACATAGTGTTAAAAATAATAATAAAATGATGAAAGAAGATAAAAATAGAATATGATGAAAATAAAAGCAAAAACATACATATATATATAATAAATATATATATAGTACACGACAGCATTGCTGGACTTCTCACAGGGTGGAATATCTCTTCCCATGCATAGCCATTCAGTGCTTGCTATCTTAATATCATAAACTTTTATGTGTTTCACAACATTCCTTCGTAATGATGTTTTTGATAACCTTGCACAAGGTAATAGATGATCTGGCAGTAGCAAACCAATACACACAGCACTAAATAGACTACTGAATTTAGAGTCAGTGCCCAAAATTGACTTTGTTATAGAGGGAAACCACTTGGATGCTTTAACTTTTGACTCAACCTGTTGCAATGATTCAAAATCTGTTATCTTGGACTTCTTCTCTTTCTCTCTCTATATATATCTACAGATATACAAAGTGATTCATCTTATGTCGAATTACATCTCTCTGACTGATTTTATTTAAATCAAGTCTGTAATGTCAAGTTTTATGAGAAACAGAAGTATTCTATCTTTGAAGATGTCTTCATATTGGCTTATCAAATATGATCTCATTGTTACTATATGAATGTATTCTTATATGCAATACTTTGACAAAAGATGTCAGCATATTACAAAGATTACTAAATATCATATAAAGAAATATTCCAATAATTAAAAATATTTTTATATTCATAGTTACTAATACTTTACTTGTAATACAATAAAAATCTTGAATTTATCAGATCAAGAAATCTGCAGTTAATAATATCACTGTAAATGAAAACTGCATTATATTATCTTTCACTTTCCATTCCAAAAACTGATATAAGGGGAAAAAAGTTATTTTGAATTTAACTCCAGTACATATATTCCATTTCTTTGCCATAGAATGTTCTTTGTCTCAAAACATAGGGGCTCAAAATATTTAACACTGCTTTAAAACTATGAAAAAATTTACTTTAAAAGAATAAAAGGGTTAAACTTGCTGATCCTATTTTCCCATCAAATAAGATTGAATAATTTACCTTTGTGTAAGACTGGATTTTTCCAACACTCTGACTTCCTTCAAGAACAAAGAAACCTATGAAATATTTGTAGCACGCAGAAAAAGTCACATGGTAAATGTAAACAAGCTAATCCTCACTGTTTTGAAATATGATACCTGTTTTCATCCAATCAGAAGGCAGACAGAAGATGCTGGTCTTTGAGTCATCCTGGTGCACATGTAGCTAAGAGGGACTCTATCAAAACCTGAAAAATAATCCCACAAAGTTTAACATACAGGAAATTAATAGACTAAAACATACATCTAGTGATTGTGTAGGATTCAGTATTGGCTAAACTTTTTAATCCGATACATCATGTTTATACGATATATCAGATTTCCATAACAAAACAATTCTCAGGCAGAGTTATATCAAAACTCAGTGGACTCACATGTTTTTATTAAACAATATTCTTCCTTTTATTTTATTAGCAGCTGTTTAAGTTTAATCAATAAGAATATCTATAATATTTTAAAATCTAAATTAATATTGCCAACTAACAGTAGAATTGTTGTTTTCGTTATTCTTGACATTTTTTCAACTTACTATTATGAAGCTGAAGCACCCTATATTTGCCTCCAATACTAGCTAAATGTAAAACACCATTACCATTTGTTTTTGTCTGTTGTTAGTGGTGATGGTTTAATACTATTGAATGAAAATTTTGTTGTTCTGCCAGAATTTGCAACGACCACTAAGCAGAGCATACAAATAGCATTTTTACTATTTCAAAATTTAATTGTCAGTCAAAAATGTTTTGCTATTCCTATCAAACATGATCATACAAGATCGATCATTTATACACAATAAATAAGTGCATTTAATGTGTTCTGTTTGTTTCTTGTTTTAATATTGAAACACAACAGCTGTATTGGAATTGCCACAAATTTAGACCTTTCTAAGGATCTGGCAACTGTTGCAAAAACAGTTCTTTATAGTGCCATGTGACCTCAAGTTTTAAGGTCTGAGATTTAGCAAAGGAGCAGTAACTACCCCTATTTTTCTAAAATATGATATGGCCAAGGTATGAGTGAGGCTTAAATCCATCCCCCCCTCCTCCACTAAGCCACTGTCACTAGCACAGTTAATGTACCATATATCGATCCCAGTTTCATTTTCATATTTCAAACTCCAATCTATATCCTCTTTATCTGGTTATCAGAGATCACCAGACAGCTTAGCCATACCAGTATGTATTGACATCTTTTTAACTCTCTGCTATCCTACATTTACAGTAAATTATTCTTATAGTATATAGTAAGTGGGTATGAGTGAAAGAGGAAGAGGTTGTGTTGAATTCAATGCATAGGTACACTTTCTGACCAAATATATGGTGAAAATAATAAAATGTACATTCTTACCTACACACATTTTTGGGGATTAATTTAGGTTTGGAAGAATTACTTTTCCTGGAATGGTACATAGAATAAAACAAGAGGCCCAAAGGCCTTAATGGTCACCTGAATACCACAGCCCATACATAGACCTGCCAGAAGGGAGTCTCATATTTGTATTTAAGCCTCATTCTGGAGTTTTTTCTGCACAGCTTTATGATCTTTCTAAATATTCATACAATTCCCATTTACAATTACAAGAAAGAAAGATGAAGTTTGAAGCATTTAAATCAGCCCCAATTCATTTTCCCCCCATCTCCCAATGATGAATTATATCTGTAATTTTGGTAGACAACTGTATATTCTCCTCTAAATGTGTATTCATTTTTCATTTAACATCAGAATAACAAGACTTCTTTGGCATTTAAGCATTATACTCTATAACCATTTTGGCTTCCCCTTCCCCATGGAATTCAGTATCCCTGCCCCAGAGGTCATAAATTTTCCAAATTAGTAAACAGCTTTATCATCTTTCTAAATATTGCTACAATCCTATAATGCACAGTAAATTTAAGTTGATTTCTAAAATAGAACACATATTTACTATAATATGACCAAGTTAGCCCCCCCCCCTCCCTTCCCCCAAAGTCTCAACTGACCTGACCATTAAGGCCATGGACACTGTTTAATCATTATGCATTTTTTAAAAAAAAGTAATTGTCACAATACAGGAGATTTTTGCTGCAGAAGTACACAGATATAATACAATTTCACTATATACCATACTGGCCCTACTCTATAGCAGACCTGACCAGGAGCAATGCATTTCACAATTTAACTACATGTAAATTAAGGCTTTATGAACATCATAACCATGCATTCAGTTTATCTTCTACCACTGTGGAAGTAAAGAAAATTATTTTAAAAAAAAAAGATTTAATGCAGTTTAACTATATATGGCCATAATGGCCACACCCTAGGCCCTAAACCTTTAACCCAGTTGCCATGATTTTCACAACTTAAGTAGAGGCCCTCATGAACATCATAATTAGTATGCATTTAATTTTCCTCATACATATTTTGGGAGGAGAGAAATTTTATAGGATTTTAGACATCTCACTACATGGCCATATTGGCCCCACCCCTAGGGTGTGAATCCCTGACCTAGAGGTTGTGAATTTCACAATTTATGTAGAAAGCTTCATGGACACCGTAGACATGCATTTAGCTTTCTCACACATGTCTGAAAGTAGAAAAGATCTTTCTAAGATTTAATACATTTCACTAAAGAGTCATATTGGCCCCAGCCAAGGACCTAAATCCCTAACCCACCAAGGGTCATGGTTTTCATAATTTAGGATTCAATTTCATGGAAATCATAACCATGGATTAAGTTTTTCTCATACATGTCTAAGATTTTCTGAGATTTAATATATCTTTACTATATGGCCATATTGGCCCTACCTTAGAGACTGAACCCCTGACCACAGGGCCATGAATTTCAGTTTGGGGGCTTCATAGAGATCATAACCATGCATTTGGTTTTTCTCCTACATGTATGGGGGTAGAGAAAATTACTTTTAAAAACTTGGCATTTTTTCTAGTTTAATCCCCACACCTGACACCCTAAGGTAGCTAAGATCATAAATTTCACAATTTACATTCCTCTTATCCTAAAGAAGCTTTACACCAAAAAATGGTTTCAATTGGCCTTGTAGTTTTCAAGAAGTTAAGAATGTAAAATTGTTAACGGACGATGCACAATGACAGATGAAGACCAATGGCAATATGTCACATGAGTGACTCAGATAACCTATAAAGCTAGAAAAAGGATCTGTAGGGTAGCCAGTCTTTGACAGGTGCATGGCAGCAGTCTAGGGTGGCAAAAGTCAAATCTGTATCTGCATGCTGAGTCTGGTCTAAAACAGATTCACAAGTAGACAAAAAGTGACCCAAATTTTGATGCAGATTCGGGGTCTGCTTTCTGCATCTGGTAAGTTGTTGGTTACATTTTGTTGACATTGTATATACAGTCAAACCTCATCATCTCAAACTTGATGGGATCAAGAAAAAACATCTAGTTATCCGATTGATTGATTAAATATTGTTTAATGTCCCGCTGGAGAATCTTTCACTCATATAGAGACCATTGCCGGTGAAGGGCTGCAAATTTAGGCCTATGCTCGGTGCTTATAGCCTTTGAGCAGGGAGGGATCTTTTACGTGCCACACCTGCTGTGACACGCGACCTTGGTTTTCGCGGTCTCATCCGAAGGACCGCCCCATGTAGTTGCCTCTTATGACAAGCAAGGGGTACTGAGGATCTATTCTAACAACCCGGATCCCCACGGGGTTCGAGTTATGTGAGGATTCGAGATTTTAAGGGTAAAATAATAAAAGAATAGGTGGTTGGGACTTCCAAATCACTTCGACATATCCATGATATTTGAGATATCAGTGTATGAGATACCGAAGTTCACCTGTATTTAAATGCATGTGTAAAGGTATGAGAAAATGGTGTCACTTGCACAAAGGTTCACAGGAACTCCATGAACTGTACATAATTCAGTGCAGCACATGAATAGGACTTGGATTTCATACACTGCAGCAATCAGATCAACCTAGTCTTTTTCTGTAACTGGAATGAAGACTCGGATGTGGATCAGTAAAACAACTGCATCAAATTGATGCATTCATTCACCAGAAAGCACGCTTGTGGATGAGGCTAAAAAACTAGAACCAAATCCTTGTATAATGTGTTATTTACAAGTAAGATTAATTTTCACCACAGATTCAGTTACAATTTGGTATCACTAACGTCTTAATCATTCTAATACATAAACGTATAAGTGGAAATTAATAGTAGCAGAGTCCCTTAAATATGTATGATATTTCTGAAGCATTTGTGTAGGCCCCAGAGTTAGTGTTCAGATTGTAATATATATACCTGTGATGTCACCATACATTGGTGTACACATAGCAACAGACTCTGATGGCATTGATCTATATTTTACATATGAGGTTTACTTATCAGTGTGCAGTATTCTTCCATTCCTCCTGTCTTCTGAAAATATACAATATGATATACATGCACATTATGCTAGATTACATGTAAAAGATTTTCAGGATACACTGCTGAGACATGTTCATTTGAATAGCTTTATAATCAATTTTTTTTTTACAAACAAAGTAAATACATGTAAAATCTATCGTACAATGTAAATGGAAAAAATAATTACTATAAAATGCAATGCATACTTCACCCCAGAGTTATTTGATAGATTAGGCCTACAGATTCTAAACTGTGCAAGGACTATCATTTACTGTAAAGCTCTTACCATTTTATGGTTCCTTTCTTGACTTTTCCAGAAACACTTCTCTATGAAACTAATTGAAATATTGTAAAATAGAAATATTTCATATGGGGGAAATAAACAGGGTAAAAAGGAGAGAGATGAGGGAGATAATACATAATTTAGAAAAGAAGAATGAGTAGAAAGACAAGCCAGGGAAGGAGAGGGAGAAGGAAGAAAAGAGAGAAGGATGGGTGGCATTGAGAGGGAAAGGTGGATCTCTGTCCATCAAACCATTCACACACCCTTACATATGCCCTGGAATTTCATTTTACCAAAATTATGGAATTTGGTGACCTTGAAAAATATGACAAAAAGCAGAAGTTCAGTTGGTAGAGCACCTGACTAGAAATTCAGGGGGCATGGGTTCAAATCCCAGGCCACCTGAATTCTCTAGTCAGGTGCTCTTAACAACTGAGCTATCTGGGCCATCAGCAATCCAACCCATCATATTCCTCCCTCCTTTTAGATGTCAATTACCTATCAGTTCCAGGGGCCAGTCTACGAAATCAAATGTAACAGGAAGGGAGAAAATGTGGCAGGCAAATGGGTTCAATAGCTAGTGGCCAGATTACTCACTTGGTAGAGCACTTAACTAGAGATTCAGGAGACCCGAGTTCAAATTCTAGTCTGGTCCATTCCATTTTATCAGTTCTTGTTACATCTGTGCCATAGACCAGCCGCTGGAACTGACGGGTAAAAACACCTGTTACGAGTTAAAGATTCTGGATTGAAGTCTTCAGGGTGTGAAGACGATTAAAGAGGGAGGAATGTGCTGGTCAGGTGGGTTCAAACACCTGTGGCCAGATAACTCAGAGCACCTGACTAGAGATTCAGGGGGTTCAGGTTCCAATAATGGTTTGGTCTAGCATTTTCTCCCTTCTTTTTACAGTTGGTGCCATAGACCAGTTCCCCTGGACCTGACAGGTGAAAACCCCTTCAAGGGATAAAAATCCTGGGTTGATGTCTTCAAGGTGTGAAGACATTTAAGGAGGGAGGAATGCAGTGGTCTGTCAGGTTCAATCGCAGGTGGCAAGATAGCTCAGTTGGTACAGCACCTGACTAGAGATTTTGAAGGTTCCGGTTCAAATTCGGGCCTGGTCTGTTGCATTTTCACCCTTCCTGTTACATTGTTGCCATAAACGTCCACTGGAACTAACAGGTGAAAACACCCGGCAAGGGATAAGGACCCTGGATTGATGTCTAATGTGAACTTCAAGGTGTGAAGACGAATAAAGAGGGAGAAAAGTGGCAGTAACACCGGTTCGATCGTCGGTAGCCAGATTGCTCGGTTGGTAGAGCACCTGACTAGAGATTCAGGGACCCAGGTTCGAACACACGCACTTATTTCTATAAATAAGTTATGACGACTGTATACTGATAATAAAAGACGTCATACCTTGTGTACAGAAACAAGTGTCTGTGGCTTCGAATCCGGTCTTGCCCGTTGCATTTTCTCCCTTCCTTTACAAAGCAAATGTACAAATTAATTCTTTTATAGGGACAGGGTCAAGAATAGACATAATTTTACCTAAAAGTAAAATATCCAAACTCGGACCAGACCAGATCAGAGTGACTGTCACCAGTTGATTTCCAATCTCGCGGGATATTTCCATTCGGAACTTCTTGGGAAATATACTTCCGAATGAATGCCACAGACCGACTTTCTGTTTTGTCGGGGCATGTGAAAAACTGCACACATTCCAGGAGCCTTGACGTAATTATTCTTAATTTCTATGACAAGTCATGGTATCAAATATGAGTAATTTTAGTTTGCAGTTTGCCTTGATATGTACTTATGCTTAGCTGAACAGCCTCGAGTGGGCTGTAAACAGACAAATTTCGAATTTCCTCGAAGCTAATCATGATGCAGGCACAAGAACAATTTATTCAGCTTTGTTGTTAAATATTTAGCCCCAGTGCATATATAAAACTTACCTATTGCTTCATAACAGTATACCTTTGTAGAGAGTTTCTCTGAGAGATGACATTCCCTGAGAGATAGACACAATCTAGGGCATTGATATATATTCAATAATAATAATAATAATAAAATAGAAATCAGCTTGATTTAGGCCTAGGTATTTATTATTTAAAAATATGAAAGGGAAAAAAGTCGTATCTCAAAAATAGACTTAATATCTGCCATCACTTCAATTTCAAGATTGAAATATTGTGTGTATATGAAATTTTGTGTAAATTCTGTTTTTAAAGACAGGATTGTTCAGATGCACTCCACAGAGTTAGTCAATCAAGCAGAAGACAATTGTGCCCAGTTCAATTGATATATTATCAGCCAGTTGTGCTATTACATGTTTTGTCGAATTATGTATTGCTAGCTCTGTCCCTGGGGACTAGTTGTATAAAAAGACTATAATCATTAGTTGTTACACACACAGTATTAACTTATGTCCATAAAACAGTATGTTTAAAACTTTTTCAGATAACCATGAGTGGAGGTAATGTAGTGCCACCACTCACCACTCATGTCCTGGATACAGCGAGGGGAATCCCAGGTGGTGGCATTGGCATGGTATTGATGATTCAGACTGGTAATGGAGAATTTCGAGAATTAGAGAGAGGGTAAGTTTTTACCCCAGACCCCAAGATAATGAAGTCAAAATTTCAGTTACATGTAAAATGCTTATTAATTGCAAAATTGTTTCATGGATCTGATATGTATTGACAGTTAAATCATTATATTTCATTGGGACACACTTTTGTGAATTAAATCTCTAGTGAAAGCAGAATCTAATGTATGGAAATCAGTTTTCTTAAATTACATCATAGCAAAACTGTGCATTCTATGAATCCATCAATTTTTTTACCTCAGAAATTTAAAGATTCCACAGTACATGTACTTGATAATGAAGTTTGAAATTCATTGATACTTTGCTTTTCAATTAAGGGCAGAAAACTCATGATTTTCTTTTATATAAAGGGAAAATAAAAATTTCATCAATTTTATCATGTTTGTGTAACAAAGATATTGAGTAGATGATTCTAGTAGCATAGTACATGTTAACAATTATTTTAATTTGTAAATGTTTTATTTCCCAAATTTATAAAATAAAGAAATGTTTAAAAATTTGTGTATGTTGAAGTCAGCATGATGATTTGACATGCAGGTATAATCATCTTTGTTTTTCCAGCCATCCAAAGTCTTACTTTTATGCTGTGCACTCTTTTCTCTCTCTGTGAATTGAACTAAATTGCAAATGTGTTGGTCCTGCTTAGAAACTACCTGATAATGTGGTCCTTCACATACAATACAGAACATTTTCCCCCATGCACAGCCAGACATGAAATGTGTACAGTCTGTATTGGCGACCAGATGTGTTTTTATCTTAACCTGTTTTGTGACTGTTTCACAGTACACCCCTTCATCTAGCTTGGTTTTAGTTCTTAGATTGATATTTTCCTCAGTTAATCAAGTAACCAGGGCTTGAAAACCCCAGTTGCTTCTTAAACCAAATGTCATTTAACAAAGTTCACTCATAAATGACAAAAACTATGGTATATTTGGATGTTTTTATTCTATGAAAATGTAAATCAGATTGCACACATTTGTTAATAACTTGCTACTGTGAGTACATGTCACCAGATTCTATCACTTTACTACCATCTTCATATATCAGAGTCTCAACACACTGGCATTATATTCCACATGCCCCAAGTCTGAGTTCTGCTTAAGAATATTTTGCCACCTATACAGATAAGTACTTGTATATTAGAAGATTTGTAATAATATTGTGTTTTGTTCTTTATTTTCTCTGCACAACAGAACAACAAACAATGATGGCCGAGGTGGATTTCTCAGCAGTTCTTCTTTCCAGGCAGGAGCAGTGTATAAACTGTTCTTCGACACAGACTGCTACTTCAAAAGCCTTGGAATCAAGGGATTTTATCCATATGTAGAGGTAATTTGATTCAGTGTTTAACAAAAGAGTTGGTCGAGATTCTATTTATCACAATTAAGCTTTTGGAAATTTTTCTAGGCTTTTCATGATACATTATAGAACTTTATTACATGTCTTGGTAAATTTGAAAACTGAGAGATTTCTTTGGGGTGGCTTTTGTGGATTGATGGTTTTATTTGGATGTGATTTTGTGGCTACGACTTCTGTACATTGAAATGAAATATCAACTGTTTTATTTTGTTGGAATTTTAAATTCATGGTATAGACCTGTGCATTTTAAACTTCTACTTGATAATTACCATTTCAGTTCTTTTCAAATATGGAATGAAGCATCTTTGGGATAAGATGGATTCAAATTGTAAAACCAGGACCCCTGAACCCTCAAGACCTTAAGGGGGGGACTGTCAAAAATTCTAATTTTTAAAAATCTTCTCTACAAACTTACATCTGTAAGAAACACTAAATACATTGTCACATAAAACAGAAAGGCCTCTAACAAAATTGTAAATTTCGTGATCCCTGGGGGTAGAGGTTATGTCTCCAGGGTGGGACCAAACATAATGCAGTGTTTATGTGTAAAAAAAAAAAAATTAAATAACATTTTTTTTAATGCTCTTGATATTAAATAGAAACTAAATAAATGTTTTGAAGGAGCAGATATATTGTCATATATAGTGAATATTTAGGAGGAGTAGGTTTTTGTTTACCAAAAGTGTAAATTTTATTATCCCAGGGATAGGGGTTTTAGTTCCGTCGTGGGGCCAAAATTATGAAATCTTTATCAATTGAAACATTTTCTAATTTTGCTGATACTATATAAAAACAAAATGCATATTTAGGAAAAACAGAAAGGAATATACCAAAGTCATGCTTTCCACAACCCTAGGGTTCTGACTTTAGGGCAGGTCCAAAATAGTCATATAGTGTTAATATAACATATATTATCTAAAGTCTTTCATCAGTATGGATACTTAGGGGTATTTGTGTTTTAAGAACTCTTGTTTACTGCTGAATGTTAGAACTTAACTTAGCTAAATTATTACGGTTTCATAGCCCATGGTATTAGTGATACTTTTAAATAATACTCAGGTGACTGATAAGGCCTTGGGGCGTCTTGTTAGCGAAATTGCAACAAGAATTGCCTTTTTGAAATTGAGATAATTAAGGGCAGGATGGGGCCAAATAACAGGATCAAAGTTTTATATGGGAATACATAGGAAAAATCTTCACAAATCATCGTAACAACAGCAAGGCCATGATTACTCATATTAATATGCAAGCATCCCCATGTAGTGAAGGTTGAAGTTTCTTCAAACCACAACCCCTGGGGATAGGGTAGGACCACAAAAAATCAAAGTTTTATATGGAAATATACAGGGGAAAATCTTTTCAAGAAGAGCAGGGCTATGATAAATCATATTGGTATACTAACATCTTCAGTTAGTGCCAATTCAGTGGCCCCAGGGGTAGGGTGGGGTCACAATATGAGAGTCTTTGGAATTTATGATTGATTAAAACAAATTATTTTCTTTAAAGAGTAGCAAGGCCATATTAAATCATATCAAAATGCAAATCTTCCTAGGTGTAGTGATTCAAGTTTGTTTTTTGTGCCCTTGCAATTAGAGTTGTGGGAGGGCATATTGTTTTTGTCCTGTATGTCCTAAACTTTAACCTTGCTCATAGATTTTGAATGGTGAGGGATAGTGCTCTCATTTTTCATTTGTGCATTCCTTGTGACAAAACCTTTCTTTTGGTACTAAAGTTTTTAACCTTGTGTCCTTGACCTTTTTAGTTTGATCTACTTTTTTGATAAGTACTTTCTGAACTCTTTAAGGTAGGACTTGCAAATTTATATTCCATGTATGCATTTCTTGTGACAAGACCTTTCTTTTCAATCTTTTAGTGCCCGAGATTTTGACCTTGTGACCTTGATCTTGACCTACTTTAAGAAAAAAAATAACCTAGGCAATATATCATGAACTCTGTTAAGTAGGAATTTCATATTTTGTATATACATCCCATAGGTTCCTTATGGCAAGACCTTACATTTCATTCCATGACTTTTGACCTTGTATCCTGGTTGCATGTATGTCATGACCCTTTTGGACTTGTTTGGAGCCACAATATAGGGTCAATTTAGGTTCAAAATTTTTCAGAGGAATGAAAATTGAGAAAAAATCTTTTTTAAATCACAAAAGCCAAACAACATTAGGGCCAAAGTGACTCAAGTGAATGATGTAGCCCTGGGCCTCATGTTTTTGTTTGGGTCATAGCTTTTAAATGGAGAAACTCACATACGGTGCAAAGGTAGCTTTTGGTCAGATGGTGTACATGTCTTGACTCTGGCCCATGGTCATTTGACCAAAGTAAGGTTTACTGGTTGTAGATAAGTTTTAAAATCTTTTTCTGGATCATAATTTCATAGTAGGACCACACTAGAAGCACATGTGTGGCACAAAGCTTGCTATTGACAGGATGGCATGTCATGACCCTGACCCAAGGTTATTATATTTCTTCCATTCATAACTGAATAATTGAAAATTTTCATGTAGTTTCCATGATTCCCTTTCCATCAAGTTGATTTCTTGTACAATTCAGCTTTTGCACCAATGGTGCATGTACTGTGGTATTTTAATTATTTCATATTCTGAAATAATTAAAATACGTTATGTCCATGCTCCACATGTAATTCTGGTATCATAGTTGCATTATACACTTCATGAAATGAAAGATGTTTTTTTAAAGATAATCATTTTCTTTAGGTGGTGTTTCGTATTGATGACCCTTCCCAGCACTACCACGTGCCCCTCCTGCTTAGTCCCTATGGGTACTCCACCTACAGAGGAAGCTGACTAGACACACCTCACACTAATCACTGTGATTCTGTGAACTCAGATTTATATCATTTGATTCTTATCTTAGTTCTATCATTGCATTATAGCAGTTGTTAATTGTCTTACTGCTATATAATCATTGATGTATTATACAAATATATATATGTATTCAGAAATATTTTGTCTACGTTTGAGAATTTTTAAATATTTGGAGTAAATTGTTATAAAAATGATTGAATCATTAGTTAGGAGTTGATAACCCATCCAAAACCAGAAATAGGAACTGAAATATGATTGATTGATTCTTTGCTGTTTTCTGCCACTTTTTTCCAGTTTTCTGGTGGTGTCCAGTTTTTTTATTGGTGGAAGAGAGAACCCAGATACAGTGTACCAGGAAAAGACCACTGACCTTCCGAAAGTAAACCGACAAACTTTCTCATATGTTGTCGCAAGCATGAATCGAACCTGCAAAGACTAGAGGTGAGAGGCCTTGTGATTTTGAGCACAATGCGCAAACTGTTCAGCCACAGAGGCCCCGGAACTGACTTAAAAATTGTATCAATAAAGAAATGTCAAAATGAGATCAGCTTCTATGATTGCAGAATTTTGATTTTGAGATGCAATGTACATGTACAGTATAAATTAAAAAACCTAAAACAGGTTTGTCAGTCATACTGGTAATTACACACACTGGTTATCACTTATGGTACTTGTTTCTGTACCTCAAACAGAATATGAATATGTAAAGTGTATGCCAGTTTATGAAAACTTGGCTCATATTTTACAATATTTTCATTTTCAATGGGTTTTTTTCCTTTGATAACTTTACAAATTTTAATGATAGTAATTTCGTCATGAATGTGTTGCAGTTGTGAAAAATGTACATAGGAATCTTAATAAGTGTAGTACATCTATTTTAACACCTGGGAATTCCGACTGAAATGAATGTAGAATGTAAATGCATGAGAATAAGAACCACCTGTAATGCTTCACACCAACATACTTTTCATGAAGTACATTAACAGTCATCAAGTATGCCATCATGAAACATTGCAGTTCATACCCTCATGTGTTTTCAGATATGAAATCTATTTCTCAATTCAACAGTAGCTATTGAGAGTTTAGAAATGACGTACATTAGTAAATGTGCTACATTTGTTTTTATACAGTATGTCTGTCTTTAGACAGGATGTAATATGGTACAGTGATGTCTGTACCTAAGTTTGTAAGGGTTTTTTGTATCTATTTTCATTTTGTGTCACATATCAAACTGAAACTTGCTATGTAGCTTCTTTGTGAATCACTCTAGATCATGTTGCAATTTTGATCCATTTTTATTTCTCTTGCAGGAGTTTTGCCCCTTTCTTTGAAAGGTAATGTTATATAGAAGGTACAGAATTTGTCTGGCAAACTCCTCCCACAATTTTCAATTGAGGGTCTGGTTTTACAGTGTTTGTAGGGGTATTGAAGATGTACCTGTGGCAAGGATCTTGATTTTCCACACCACCTTCATTTAAATCTCAGGTCCAACATTGCAGCCAGCTTGCATGATTCATTAGAGATTAATTTGCCCAGTCTTTAATTTACAAAATCAGCGAGAGTAGATACCAGATACTATTACAGTTATGAGCTATTACAAAGTTATTAGCTAGCTGACAATGCAAGCCAAGGTCAACTGGAAGAAAAACAGATTCATTTCAAAAATTTCCTTTTATATGTGCTGAGTTTACTTTTGCAACCAATTTCATTTGATATCCAGAATATTCAGCACCAAACATAACATGGGCAATTTAGAGTTCTATTTGGGGGCATGAACCTTTTGGAGGTGGTTGAATCCCTCAAGTAATTCACTAGCATTGACAATTTCTATTTTATTATTACTTGCATATGGTGTTTATGTCTCTCAACTAATTTGATACACATAAGCTTGTTCTGCGTATGATCACTTTTTAAAAGCGAGACAAGCTGCTGACAAACAAGTTGATGTTAAAGGGGTTTCAACTCTCTTGTTATAGGTCAACATTTTACAAATTTTATGGTCATTATAACTATCTAGTTTGTCAATGCAACCTGTCATTGGATCAAATACTGTCTGACGTGTTTTATACCATTCTTTATTCACTGAATTTGACAACAGATTACTCCGTTTATCTGTTCAAGATATATAAGGGCTCATGTTGGGTGTGATTGGTCAATAGGGGATGCTTACTCCTCCTAGGCACCTGATCCCACCTCTGGTATATCCAGGGGTCTGTGTTTCCATTATTATACAACTTTTGATTTTGTATCCTTATGGAGTTATGAGATTGATCACTGTTCATCATCTTTACCTTTCCATATGACGACCAAAGAGTGACGTTGCCACCTAGAACTGTGTCACTCAAAACACCTAAAGCCTTTGGGGAGCTTTCCAACTCAAATTCTGAGGACTTAAAAAAGATTTTTTTTTCATGCACTCTCTACATGTGTAAGAATAAGTAATCACTTTGCTTCAAAACTTTCAGCTTCCACAATCTTCAGGGATTTCAAAATATCGAAACACACCAGTACTAGTGGTGGATATTTTGCTAGCAATTACCTTTTGGCTCCAAGATCTATACAGGTAGATTGAAATCACCTATCTAGGTAGACACTGATTTACTAGCCTGAGAGAGAACGTGAGCAAGCAGTCACAAGACGCACAACTATATTCTGTATAATAATATACATGTATCAAATAAATTGGAGTGATATAATTTTTCTTTTAAATTTATATATGCTATAACATATACATGTATCATGAAATGTCATTGAAAGCAATTGAAATTATAAGGAATTTTCATTGAGTAATTAAATTACAATTACCTGTAATTAAAAAATCTTCATTTAAGATATTGTCTAAATCAAATATATAGATGATGAGCTTGAGTTTACACCGCAATACACATTTCTCAGAGAGAGAGAGAAATCACTCAGTGCGCATGAATATTCATCAGCAAAATTGTCTCTTCTGTATTCACTTCACTTCCATGTTCATCATCACTTGTTGAACATCTGCCAAAAAAGACAACATGCTGTATATGTATGATATATTTTATAGGAATAAATCTCCCTCAACGAGTTACTTTTCACAAGTTAACTAGCCACATGCATTAAAGGGGCATGGATACGATTTGGGCGTGAGAATTTCAAATTTTTATTTCTCCATTTTTAATGTTTACAATGCTTAACTAAGATATTTCTGATGGTCAGCAAAAAATTGTGAATGTCAGTTGTTGAGTTACAAGTGAGACACGGCACGCACAATTCTTTGTTATGTAAACAAGGCTCGTGTCATGTTTTTGTTTACAGATTACTTAACAGAAAATTTGTTTAAAACAAAATGAGATGTGACAAACACTGGAAACTTTTTGTCTGTGTTTAGAATTATCTTGTAAATTGGAAAATCTGATTTAAACAAAGCATTTACTAGTATTTTTAACCTATGTAAACAAAAATGTACGAGCCTTTTTCACATTATAACAAAGAATTACGAGCTCTGTATTTTTCATGTTACTCGACAACTGACATTCAATTTTTTTGCTGACCATTAGAAATATCTTTGTTAAACAATGTAAACATTAAAATTGGAAAAATATATTTTAAAAATTTGAAGCTCAAATTATGTCCATGTCCTTTTAGTAAATCTCCTGTGTAGTATAATGAATTCTAATAGTAACTGTTTCTTGTTATGACTGTCTGCATACATACACCTGCAATAACTGTTCTATATCCTTGAATGAAGGCCTCTCTTCTGCGCAGTCCAACCAACACTTTTGTATGATACACCATCTAGAATCAGAAGAAAAAAAACCGGATTTCTTTTGAAGAGTTGTCGTTCTTCGAACATGTACGAAAGGGTCCGTATCCAATATTTGACATGTACTTGGCGCAGACTACCTTTCAATTTCACATAATAAAATACATAATACAGTGGTGTAAGTCTTACATCTCAGAAGGACAATTCGTCGGCTTGTCAAGTTTTCCACCTTCAATAATATAATTCATCACAGCTTCCACTGTTAAATCATCATAAGGCAACCGAGCTCCAGTGTAGATTTCCCACATCAGCACGCCAAAAGCCCTGTGGGTGTTTTTATGCATTTGTAATCAATGTCAATACAAATTACGAAAAGAAGAAATAAAATATACAGTAGGATTATTATTTATAAAGATCTTATTAAGATCCATGAATCTCGAGGGTGAGATATAAAACCCCCAAATTCACTATGCTGACTAATTATACGTGCATCTGGCAGCAACTGAATCATATTTACAGGTCCGAATTATTATATCTGGCAACAGTTCATTGTTTGATTGTTTGTTTGTTTTACGTCCCGTCGAGAATTTTTCACTCATATTGAGACATCACCAGCTGTATGTTAAGTACCACAAATTTGGACCTATGTTCAGCGCTCAGTTTAGCCGTAGCAGTGAGGGTTCTTTAACGTGCCAACGCCTGCTGCGACACGGGGACCTTTTTAAGGTCATATCCGAAAGATCCGTAATTCTCACTTCTGAATGGCGAAGGAGCAATCACTACGTATGTTTACGTCTTAGGTTTGACGCAGTCATGGCACGAGCGAGGCTCGAACTCACGACCTCCCGGTTACGAAGCGAACGCTCTAACCACTGAGCTACCGCGATCGGTAACAGTTCAAGGCTAATTACAGCTAAGAATGATTATATCTAGCAACACTTACAGCCCGAAGAATTAAATTAAGTAACAGCTATTTCAGCCTATCTACAACTAAGCATGATTACAGCCAGCAACAGATAAGTCTATTTCACAGCCCCGAGCAATTTTATCTATCAAACGTTGAAGCCTATTTCCATACTCGACTTATCAGACCTAGCGACGGTTGAAGCCTATTTGACTACGCCAAGCAACAGAAGCCGTTTTACAAATCTGACTAATTATATCTAACAGTATTTGACTTGAACCCTGAGTAGAGTTTGCTTACAGTCCCACTAATCGTATAAGACTCTTAAAAATGCAATTATAGTTACCACACATCTGTTTTCGAACTAAATCGTCCAGTTAACATCGCCTCCGGTGACATCCAGCGAACAGGTACTTTGCAGCTCCCCTCTTTGATATAGTACTGAGTCCTGTTTTTCAAAACTTCTCAAATGTTTAATTGCAATAAATGTAAATCGATCGAGTAAAAAAAAAATGACGTTGGGACAGCTTTTACATACCTCATATATGAAGCTGTATCCACACTTACGGTATGTGGTTAGAGTATATGCGACACAAATATAGAAATAAAAATTACTTTCATAAGATTTATATTTAGCAAAATTGAAACATAACACTTATTATGCCCCTTTCAAAGAAAACATGGCATATTGCTTTACACCTGTCAGTTGGTCTGTCTATCAATAGACCACATGTCTGCTTAATATCTTGAGAACCATTCACTTGATCTTAATGATATTTTATATATGGGATGGTTATGAACAGAAAAGGACCCCTATTGAGTTTGAGGTCACATGGTCAAGGGTCAATCCACTTTTGAGATGGGAAGATTGTTCGCTCAATATCTTTAGAATTCTTTCCTTATTATAAACATCAAACATTATGCACTGGTACATTGACAGAAGTATATGACCCTTATTCATTTTAAGGTCACATTAGGGTCATACTGAACATATAATATACTGTCCACTCAATATCTTAATTAAGAACCCTTTGTTTGACAAACATCAAATTTGGCACTCTGGTTTATCCTAAGGGGTAGATGACATCTGTCGATTTTGAGGTCACATGATCAAAGATCAAACTGGACATAGGATGATACTGTCCACTCAATATCTTGAGAACCCTTTACATGACAGTCTCCAAACTTGATACATTGGTACATCCTACGAAGTAGATGACCCTTATTAATTTTGAGGTCACATGGTCAAGGGTCAACCCACTCTTGAGACAGTTATATATTGTCAATATTTTGAGAACCCTTTGCTTCATAGACACCCAACTTGGTGTATTGGTACATCCCAAGAAGTAGATGACCCTGGTGATTTTAAGGTCACGTGATCAAAGGTCAAGAATAAATCCACTCTGGACATAGGAAAATAATGTCTGCTCAATATCTTGAGAACCCTTTGCTTGACAGACATCAAACTTGGTACACTGGTACATCACTATGCGTAGATCACACCTATTAATTTTGGGCTCATATAGTCAAGGGCCAAACTCGACATAGTAAATAAATATATTGTATCCTATATTTAGGAATCATTTGCTTGATTGACACCAAACTTGGTACACTGGTACATCCTAAGGAGTGGATAATCCCTATTGATTATTAGTTAAATGGTCAAAAGTCAATCCAATCTGGTCATAGGAAGATATTGTTCGCTCATTACCTTGAATTGTTTTGGCACTACAATAAATTAAATGATGCGTGTTTATGTTTATAACCCTTTTCAATTTTGCACCACGGTGGTGGTGTGTAAGGGTGCATACATATTTCTGAAACATTTCTTGTTAATCTCGGGTGCACAGAGTTAACAGACAGAGAGGTGAAACCTCAACTCAGGCACATACCAACATCCAACATTGACTTTAGTTCCTAACCGAACGTTTGTCCAATGCCGACTTGTGTAGACCTGTCAAGTGATGGAACATGTCGACCAATCAACCAGTTAGCTAAATAATGGTTCAAAACTATCAGACCGTTTGACTTCTTGCTTTGTTGTAGGAACTATTCATTGTCTATAATTATAGATATTTGGTGCCTTAACGTAGCAGCTGGTAGATAATATATATATATATATATATATATATATATATATATATATATATATATAAAAGAATAATGTCGCACAGTAATTTTCAGTTATAGATCTTCAAGATGATTTCATTCTGGGTTAATTGTAACTACATGTAATTGTAATCAAAAATGTAATTCTCTCATACAGAAACTTCCTAGAATTCGAGATCCGTAAACCGCTTGCTGATACGATGAGAAAAATTGAAACTGGGCATGTTCGGAGAGACAGGAATAAGTCACTCAAATAGTAAAAAATGGAGGGGTTTGGCGGTGCGTTTTAATTGTTTATTTTTTTTCTCAAATATATAAAGAAAAAAAAATTGGAATATTTTTCCAAATGAATTTGAATATCACAATAAGAACGCCCCAGTACGGCCACACAGTGTAAAATATTCACCGACAGCAATTCTATTTATTGTGCTCATAGTATTTATTTCATAGTGGGATGTTTTTAGTATTTTCCAGGGCAGATTTTTATTATCATCACACTTTGTTCATTTACAGACGTTGAACTAAAAAACTCGTGGGGGACCCTTGACCTGTTTTTCAAAATGCATTAGTTTATGACAATTATGTGAATTGACATTGGCGTCGTCAGCCTTGAAGTGAAGTGTACGCGCAGGGCAAATCCAGACTAGGCTGGTGGTCAGGTGGGGGGGGGGGGTATTAACGCCCCCATTGGGTCCAGGGAACAACCATGATGGGGGCCCAGGAGGCTTACACCCCGGAAACTCATGGATTTTGAGGCTTTTTAGGTTACATTTATGGGTTGTTCTAGCTATAAAATCAGGCATAATAAAATGAAAATTAACAATCATTTTTTGTTGTCGTCAAATTGATGTGTACGCCCGGGCGTTTTGGCGAAAATGGCAGCTACGCCACTGATTGAAAGTTCAAAAGAATCCCCATTCTATCACAAGCTTCGAAAGTTACGTACATAGTGACGTCCCTTGCCATTCCGAAGTCGGCTATTTTAACGACCACAATCTCCCCAGTCTGTGAAACCAGGCAGTTTCGGGCGGCAATATCCCTTCAACAGCAAAAGAAAATGTAAAAGTAGTTTAATCGACATGCTAACAGAAAATTAAACAATCAGATACATTGTCATTACCTGTGGATAAATTTAACATGCTCAAGGTACACACAAGCACGACAAACATCAATAGCGAGCATCAAAGAATGTGTATGTGAAAATGTGGTTGACATCGGTACCTACAATAATATTCCATAATTTAAAGATAGTTTTTAATACTATTACTACATAGTACTTATCCAAAGGTTTGGTATATTTGGTAATTACGTTTAAGTTCCTATTCCTGCGAAGGTAATTCTTTAAATCCCCATCCATTAGCTCCAAGAGAATATAGATATGCTGCTGGCTGGTTGATATACCGAAACATTCGACGATGTTTGGGTGTTTAAGTTTACTGTCAAAAAATTCAATCATCTATAAAAGTCAAGGGTGAATACAGAGAGGTTACGTATAGATATTTAGACAAACCATGACATATACATCTACGGATTCTGAATCCTTAAATCTGCTATATACATGTACATGGATACACATGGGAGGTGAAGATCTCCACAAGAAATAACAGCACGAAAATCATGCACATTTGATTTGGAGGGATGGAGACATGCATTATGACTGAAGGATTCCTGAAATATATCAAGTGGACTTTTTAGGCATCCTTATAGATTGCATGTATCTACTCTTGTTCGTCCACAAAATCATTTGCATATATGTAAATTGCAGTCAAAGAATGTCATTCCGTATACATGTATCTAAAGTTTCCACAAGTTCTATGAATTAAGTTGCGCCAGTATTATGAACAGATTATGATTCAGTTTCTTTGTACATGTTCAAAAGTGCAGTTTTAATCAATGAGCCTTTCCTCGTGTTATTGCATACATGGCGATGGGTTGTTTCCCCACTGATATATTTAAAATAATGCAGAAAAGATGTTTGAAAAATCATATATTCTATAAAAATATTTCACGATATCTGGGTTGTTGCTAATAACCGGAAGTGGGTTTTTTCCCCACTGCAACAATTACGCGACTTTGTCCCTGGCAACGAAAGCGTATCTGGGCAAATTAAGGGATGTTCAAAACAAAGAAAAAAGTCGTGCTAATGCAGGTGCACTTAAAATTGAATGGAAAATACACAATAAAATCTACATATATAGTTTACATGGAAATCAAATATATCCCTTCCAGTGGCTTTGACATCTCCTTTTATTCTTGAAAACCATTTAGGGACTCCATATCCTATGCACAGTTTTATTCCTGAAAGCTTGATAAAAATATTAATAAAACTCTTGCACTCAAAGAAATCTGGTACTTTACTCCTACTGCCAGTCACCATTATCATCACGACCTTTCACATTGAAAACAATGGAAACCACTTTGACATTTTGGTTAACACCTGCTGGAACCACTGGAATCAACTATTTCACTGACAGTGGCGTATATTCCATATAGGCTAAAAGGCTGAAGCCTACACATCATTTTTTCTAAGTGTAAAATTAATTTATAAACAGAGCTGCCTGCAAAGGAAAAAAAAAAAGATTATTATAAATCTTGTCAATCATTTCTGTTAAACTTGTCTTCGAATGTCTTAGCAATCCGTGGCCGAGTGGTTAGAGCATTGCGCTCAAAATCACATGGCCTCTCACCTCTAGTCAGTGCTGGTTCGATTCTCGCTCACGCCGACATACGTGAGAAAGTTTGCCAGATTACTTTCGGAAGGTCGGTGGTCTCTTCCCGGATACATTGTATCTGGGTCTCTCCTCCACCAATAAATAAAAAAACCCAAAAAAAAACAACAACAAAAAAAAAAAAAAAAAAAACATAACTGAAAAATTGTAGAGTGTGGCGGAAAACAAATAAAAAATCAATCAATCTTAGCAATCCGTAATTTAATTATCCAACCTTTTTTATTCGGATATACTGGTTAATATTCAAACAACATTTGATATGAAATATAATTGTTGTCTGAAAATCAAATGTTTTAAGTAAAAATGAAGTCGATAGCTGACTATTTCAAAGCAGCATCTGCTGCGACAGTAACACCTAAAACCCCACTATAAAGTGAAAGAGAAAACAATAAATTATATCATAAATTTATGACCTGTATTACGGGTTCATGAAGTCCGCATTGTATTTTAATTAAAATTATTTCCCAATCGTCTTGTTCGAATACATCTAAATATTAAAATTTTGACCGACACCATATGTGCTATCCAGAATCAAAAGCCAGTAGCCCAATTGAAACCTGCAAGCAATTTGTACCTTCATATTTCGACCCATTTTTGGATGGAAGCCCACATATTGAGCAATGGACAAATACTCAGAAGTTTTTGAAGAACAGTGGGATGCAGAATCTATACAAAACTTCAAATTTCTTTTCAGGTAATTGCATAATTAATTTATTTGCAAAACCCCAAAATGTATGAGATATTTGCACGGCATCACCATATCAATTGATTAAAAAAAAAGATTACATGAGTCTTGGAGTTCCCTTCCATGATTTCTATGATTAAAATTGCCCCTGAAAAGAAAAGGGGAAAAAAAAACCCAACCAAACAAACAAACAAACAAAACAAAAAACCAAAAAAAAAAAAAAAACCAAAAAAAAAAACCCAACAACAATACACTTTATGTAAAATGTAGAACGGAATACAATTAATACATTAATGAATCATTATTATAGTTTTTTCAGAAAAAAAATCATAATTATGTAATGGTTATTGTTTTTGTTTGCTTTACGTCCCGTTCAATAATATACAACCCCCCGTGCTTGTTATCGCGAGATCTCATGGGTGTATTTCATCTAAATATGATTGATTGTTTGTTTGTTTTACGTCCCGTCGAGAATTTTTCACTCATATTGAGACGTCACCAGCTGTAGGTGAAGTACCACAAATTTAGACCTATGCTTAGCGCTCAGGGCCGTAGCAGTGAGGGTTCTTTAACGTGCCAACGCCTACCGTGACACGGGGCCTCCATTTTTAAGGTCATATCCGAAAGACCCGTGATTCTCACTTCTAAATGCCGAGCATTTGGCGAAGGAGCAGTCACTACCTATTTTTCGTCTTAGGTTTGACGCGGCCAGGCACGAGCGGGACTCGAACTCACGACCTCCCGGTTACGATTGATTGATTGTTGTTTTCTGCCACATTCAACAATTTTTCAGTTATCTGGTGGCGTCCAATTTTTATTGGTGGAGGAGAGAACCCAGATACAATGTACCCGGGAAGAGACCACCGACCTTCAGAAAGTAAACTGGCAAACTTTCTCACATATATCGGCGTGAGCGAGATTCGAACCCGCGCCGACTAGAGGTGAGAGGCCCTATGATTTTGAGGCCCCTTCTCGGTTACCAAGCGAACGCTCTAACTACGGAGCTACCGCGGCTGGCATTAATTATGTAATAGTTAATTTGAATTTTATACTTTATTTTAAAGACTCTCTGGTAACCAGCAAAGGCGATTCAATAGCGACTTGTTGCTGGAGTACAAATGGCTTTGTTACTCCTTGTCCAAAGATGCTGTGTATTGTGCTCCATGCATGTTATTTGGCCAAACCAACTCAAAGGAGAAGTCGCTTTTAGCAAAGCCAACAAATGATTGGAAAAATATTGGAGCCTTAATTGGAAGACACCCAAGAGATGATTCTCCACATCATGGCAATGTAGAAGCATCGGGAAGATTCATATCTATCATCACAAGTAAGGAAAAGAACATTTGTTAGCAAATTAGTAAGGCCCACGGTGAGCAGGTTCAGATCAATAGAAAAATAGTGTGCATCCTTTTTGAAACTATAGCTTTATATGCAAATCAGAATATACCACTGAGGGGTCACTTTGAATTGAAAAGCAATTACTTTGCCATTTTGGAATGACCCGGATCTTGCTACCCATTTAGCCAATGGTCCTGCGAAAGGAAAATATCTCTCTCCTATCATACAGAATGAGATGATTAACATATTAGGGGAGCAGATTACGCGTTCCATAGTTTGTCAATGTAACGAAGCAGGAGCATTTGCTTTGCTTGCAGAAGAGTGTTCGGTTTGTTTGTTTGTTGTTTTTTGTTTTGTTTTTTTTTGGGGGGGGGGTTGTGTTGTTGTTTTTTTTGACAATTTGTACACAATAAAGGAAGAATTCCTGGCATTTGTAAGTACAAAGTCCACAACAGGGGAAATATTAGCAGAAATTTTCACTCGTAACTTAAAATGAAATTGGAATCTACTTAAACAAAATAGTTGGCCAAGGCTACGATGGAGCGTCCAATATGAAAGGAAATCGTCAGGGGGTTCAAAAACGAATTCGAGATTTGTATCCGAACGCAACGTTTGTCCACTGTCATGCGCATTGTTTGAATTTATCAATTGTCCGTGCATCATCAGAACAAACAATCAGAAATATGACGACAGTGGTACAAGATATTGCATTTTCGTTTTCTTACTCGGCCAAAAAATGTGCAATTTTCAGGAAAGTCTAGTTATTACCCAACATGAGCTTGGAAAAAGGAAAAAAAACCTCAGAGAACTTTGCGAAACAAGATGGTCCGCCCTAGCAGATGATCTTTTTACATTCCTCAATGCCTTTGATGTCATCGTCGATGTTTTGGGAGATCTTCATGATGATGGGGATGACAAGGTCAATGGTAGACTGAGAAGCATTCTTCACTTTAACTTTATTATAAGTCTCGTTGTCGGAGAACACGTTCTTCAGAACACGGTAGCTCTCTCCGCTTTACTACAGGCAAAAAGCGATGGACCTTGTAGAAGCAGTGTGTGAAACAACAGTTGTTAAAAAACTTCTCCCAGATGAACGTAATGATGAAGCAGTCTGGGATACTATATGATCGCGCTTGTGATATTGCAAATAAACATGACTTCGCTATCGAGAAGCCAAGAGTTGTTGGAAGGCACAACAATCGACTAAATATTCCAGCCAGCACTGTATCAGAGTATTACAAGAAATTTACTTTCCATTTATTTGTACTACCTGCTGGTAGAACTTGATGATCATCTTGTTCCTAAGGGACGTTTTGCTGGTCAGTCACTGATTCCGTCTCGCTTACAAGAATTAACCATGGAAAGGCAAGGAGAAATTCTAGATTAATGCCAGAGCTACAATTCTTTACTGAAGTACGTCGTTGGCAAACGAAGTGGGAAATTGAATCAGATGTCAACAAGCCAAAAGACTTGCAGACTACGCTACAGGTTACTAACCGTCAGTTGTATCCGAACATATGTCAGGTTTGTTTGGTGCTTATAACGGTGCCAGTTACGACAGCATTAGCAGAGAGGTCCTTTTCGGCAATGAAAAGGGTGAAAAATTACCTTGCTGCGACTATGGGACAAGAGCGAATAAGTAACCTCGCTCTCATTCACGTGCACAAAGATTACAAATTTGATTTAAATCAAGTCGTGACCGAGATTATCTCTAAAAGGAAAGGGCCTCTGGTTCTTGAATAAAATCATTAGCTGAAAAGAAATATGCTTGGTTATTATTTGAATTCGGAAATATTATTAAAGATGATGTAAAATGGTTTAAATAATCGTACGGCGGCCGGTAAAAAATTCTAATTTCGTTTAGTAATCGGTCACGCCATCCGATTTTCTGTTTAGGATACATGTAATTTTTTTTGTGTTGTATGATTAAATTAACTTGTCATTGACAATCATTGATGTACATGCTTGGCTTCATGTTTACTGACAATGTCTCTATGTATTATTTCTCAAAGTAAAATGTATCTTTAGATAATGTAATTTTTGCCATTCAAAATCTCTAGAATTCAGGAGCCCCCTGAAGCTTCGCCCCCTGGACCCCACCAGGGCTTCGCCCTGAACCCACTGGGGGCCTTAAGGCGACCCCCAGACCCCCTGCCTGCAGTTAACCTACACATCAAGAGATAAGAATATACGCCACTGACTGAGTGCTCTTTTTTTTTTTTCTAATCTATATTTAATAAATAATATGTAATGCTGCTACTCTCTCTCTTTCTCTCTCGCATAATAATGTATGCATATACCATCAGTAGTTTGTTACAAATAATTTGTGTGGGCTTTTTTGCAGCAGAATGTATACTAAAAAAACCTGACATTTTTATACAAGATAAGGCTGAGAAATGTTAAGGCGTAGACTGAATTGAGCCTTTTAAAAAAAGATATACGACCCCCCCCCCTCTCTCTCTCTCTCTCTCTCTATATATATATATATATATATGTGTGTGTGTGTGTGTGTGTGATAAAAATATCACAAATCTGATTGAGTATATATTCGACTAGTTTCTTCAATTCTTCAGGAGTATACTGAATATTGCTTAGATACACTTTGCAATCCCTGTGTACATGTGTTACTAAGCAATATTCAGAATACTCCTGAAGAATTGAATAAACTAGTCGAGTATATACTCAATCGGCTTTGTGATATTTTTATTATACTACTACTTGTGTAGGTTTTTATACTTATTTCTGGATTATATATATATATATATATATATATATATATATATATATATATATAGAGAGAGAGAGAGAGAGAGAGAGAGAGAGAGAGGTTGCTATTGATCACCAAATTGCATTTTCTTTAACATTGTCGCATCGTTGAAGAATAATAATTGCGAGAAAAGTTATAAAACAGCTATTTAACTCAAATGTTACACGATAGCAACTTTTCTACCTCCATGAAGAAAATTCAGAAATCTCAGAAATGGGATATATGCCTTGTGTTGCTACATTTGGTCTAATGCCTTGTGTTGCTATATTTGGTATAATGCCTTGTGTAGCTGTATTTGGTTTAATGCCTTGTTTTGCTATATTTGGTCTAATGCCTTGTGTTGCTATATTTGGTCTAATGCCTTGTGTTGCTATATTTGGTCTAATGCCTTGTGTTGCTATATTTGGTCTAATGCCTTGTGTTGCTATATTTGGTCTAATAAGGTATTTTCTCACCATAATGTTATAGCTTCTAAAAGAAAATCCATTTTCTCCGCAACTGTTGAATAAGGTTTCAATTCCTGTTTGGGTAAAAAGGACACTGTTTTACGACCAGAAATTTCGAATACAACTAATCATCTAACACAATTATCATTGGCATCTATGTTTACCTTTAGAGCAACCGGGGCAGATGATGATATAAGTTTACCCTTCTTAACGCAGCCAAAATGTCCAATGCCGATATCCCTGTATATAAAAGAACATTAAATCAAATATATGCTGGTTCTGTATTGATCTGTACACTTCCTAGGTACTAAATGATTGTACACTCCATTGATAAAGGTTCATAAATGAAATTTACTCACTCAAGTATTTTAATATCTCGGTTATGATAATTATTTACTTACTCAAATATCATAATATCCCGGTTATGATAATTATTTACTTACTCAAATATCATAATATCCCGGTTATGATAATTATTTACTTACTCAAATATCTTAATATCCCGGTTATGATAATTATTTACTTACTCAAATATCTTAATATCCCGGTTATGATAATTATTTATACGTCCTGTAAGCCAAGATGACCGGTACCATGAATAGTTGGGGTTAGAATTACATAGGGTATCCTCTACAAAGCAGGCCCCGGATATGACATCACTCAAAGTATGCATTTTTACCGCAGTTCTATTTCTAAGCTTTCCTGAAAATTTGATACCTATTCCTAAAAATAAAAAGAATTATCAATGATTAATGAAAATCAAATTTTATCAGTTAAGAATCACACCAACAGGAAACAATATTGTATTCTTATAGGAAAATTCTATATACTACCCTAGGACATGATGAAAATCTCTGATTTTAAACTTCATGAAATGACTAGTCTAAAGTATGTATACATACCAAGTAATGATACCAACGCCAACACACCCAATACAACAATCGGTGCAATGTAGAGGTGATATGTTCTTCCTTCGTTTGAAACGGATGCAGTGACGTCATCATTCGGCCTTCCTATAAGATTTTTATATGGTTTTATATAAATGTTGCTATTCCCACGTGGTATGTATTCTTTCATATATGATAATATATATTGTTGTGCACCTACATCCGCATAAACTGTGGAATTTGGCAGCGATCCAGTTTGTTAATTTTGCGACCCAAAAATTAAAGTGTATAAATATGTACGTCACAAACACAAATATCATTGAAATATGAACTTCTGAAAATGACTATCTATACAATATCTCGTGTTTAAATGAACATGAATTAATATTCTGACTCGAATAAATTTATACATGCAAACTTTAACCTTGCTCATAATTATAGATTGGTGAGTGATAGGGCTCTCACATTTTATATGGGCATTTCAGTGAGAAAACAATTTTTGGTACTTACGTTTTATTAACCTTGTGATTTTGACCTTGGTGTTTGGCCTACTTTAAAAATATCTTAACTTTTAAACTATCTAATGTTACTGAACATTGATTCATTATGACCAAACATTTATTTTGCTGTCACGATGTTTGATTTTGTTACCTTGACCTTTGATCTTGAATAAAAAGTTTCAAAAATTTAAGTTTTGTTTGTTTGTTTGTTTGTTTTACGTTTCATTGAGAATTTTTCACTCATAGAGAGATGTCACCAGCTGTAGGTGTAGTACCACAAATTTAAACCTATGCTTAGCGCTCAGGGCCATAGCAGTGAGGGTTCTTTAATATGCCAACGCCTACCGTGATATGGGGCCTCTATTTTTAAGGTTATATCCGAAAGACCCGTGATTCTCACTTCTAGATGGCGAGCGTTTGGCGAAGGAGCAATCACTACCTATTTTTACGTCTTCGGTTTGATGGGCCATGGCACGAGCGGGGCTCAAACTCACTACCTACCAGTTACAAGCGAACGTTCTAACCAATGAGCTACCGCGCCTTGCTCATAACGTTTGAATTGTGAATGATACATCTTTCAAATTTCATATAATGTGATGCATTCGCTATGGCAAGATCTCTCTTTTAGTACCAAAGTTTTCGAGATTGTAATCTTTAACCTGGGTTTTGACCTACTTTTAAAAGAACGTTAACCTGGACAATATCTCCAGAACTATTTAAGATATGGCTTTGTATTTACATTGTTCTTATTATTTTACGCAATTCCTAAACTGTATGAAGTCTCCCCAACCACCTTGTTTATCATGGACTACAGATGCTTAGACCTACATAGGCAATGAGATTGCTGCCTAATCTTATTCTTTGTTTGATGTACTATTTTGGAATTGAAATTACGACTACATATGTGATTTTTTCCCACCCTTTTCTCAATGATACTGGATACTGTTGTTACGGAGGATTATTAGTGAGAGTTTATTTGGTATAAAGTTTACTAACATCAACAGAAAACTGGTGAATACCACAATGGTAGAAAACGGTAATAGACAAGATTTCCCATGTTTTTGTAATCGGATATGACTTTTATGTGCGATATTTATCCCCTCGCCAATGTCCGACGATAGAAAACACGCAATTAACTCGTTTAATGGAAATGATCTAAAATTATAGGAGGTATTTTATTGCATGGATCCTTTGAAAAGGCGAAGATAACGAAGTGATCAATCTTATAAATCCTAATAGATATTGAATACAGATTAGAGATTTGGGCAAACACGGACATCTAGATATACCAGAGGTGGGTATCGGTGCCAAGGAGGAGTAAGCATCCCGTCGACCTGTCACACCCGCCGTGAGCCCTGTATCTTATCAGGTAAATGGAGTAATCCGTTGTAGGAATCAGTGTGCTAATTTCATATTACTAAAGACCCCATGTCACAGTAAATGTAGCACGATAAAGATATATCCCTTCTCAAAGGCGGTAACCATCGAGCATAGACCTAAATTTTGCAGCCCTTCACCGGCGATGGTGACGTCTCTATATGAATGAAAGATTCTTGAGCAGGACGTTGAACAATAAACAATCAACCAACCAAAATACTGCACAGTCAGTAATTTAATTTTTACTCTTTTTGTGAAATTTTAACTCCTTCTCTATGCATAAAGGAGCTAAGTAAAAGGAGACAAGTAAACGGAAAAGATTTTGCAAACAAAAATATTTTCTGTCGGCTCGAGATCAAATGTACAAATATTGTAAAGAAAGTGTTGAAAAAAGAAGTGTGGAGGGGTGGACAATACATAGTAACTCAATATAGTCATAAATGTGTGAAAGTAGCACATTTCAGTTTTCTTGAAAATCTTGGGATTGCCTATACATCCCCTACACATTTGAAAAATACTTTTGGTGAGTAGGTGTAACTGAGACTGACCATGAATTACCACGATTTCATTCATTGTGATGCCGTGAAAACTCGTTATTGTAAAGAAATTACCCCTGAAACAGCCTGGTGACATCGAGGCACCACGAATGTGAATTTTGTTGAGAGAGTTCATCTCTATATCCACTTCCACAGTAACCTTCAAGGAATATCTACAATTGAGAAACCATTTCTGCATATGTAATCGTATAAGATAAGAAAATATGGATTCAGACCTTCTAATATATGGAACTGGATATACATTCACATTGTCACAAAATCTAAAAGATATATACCTTGTTGTATCATTATCGAAGAGAAAGGAGAATCTAACAGTATGCTGTACAATGACAGGTAGATGACTGTAATCCTCTTGTATTCTGTGATTGTTTCCTCCAATCATCTCCGCTGTAACAGTTATATAATTTCGGTGGGCTAGTGCGGTAATATTGAATTCCACCTGGAAAAAAAAGATAACATGTACTGTTATTGAATTAAACATATTTTCGTGGAAATAGAAAAATAATTCCAAATACATTTATAATTGAAATATGAGGCGTATATTGATTAGATAAGATAAATTTATTTGTATAAGATACACACATTGCAGATGTTGTCATTTGACTTGAATGGCAGTCTTTGAAATTCAATAGTCGTGAAGTGTGGATTTTTGCAAGTTTGGGTTTGTTCTTTTCCATAGAGACTGAGACCTGTAAAAATATGTTCGTGATACACCATGCTTCGACCCTGCCTACATTTAAATGTTGCAAATTTAACCTTAACCTTCATGAATGACATTGAATATAAATAAAACGAACATTACCGAGATGGAAAGCTTTCGATTGTAACGTCACAATAGAATGACACAAAAACATAACGTTAAGCGTATATCGTAACGTATTTAATAAAACAAAAAATCAAAACTCAGCAAAGAAATAGGATGTAAACATTGAGCGAAGTTCCATTAGAAAGGGAATATCTATCTTCTCATTTGTCATTTGCGAGCATTAATGTTGATTTGACGGTTGCAAACATCCGTTTAACCGTCTTTGCTATTCAAAATTCTACTGTGAACCATACGCGCACAATCTGTGCGCATGTGATGATATTTAAAATATCGCCCACTGTCAAGTATTGTTTCCCCGTTTCTAGCTATAGATATTAACACCTCAAAGGGCGTGGTTTCTGTTCTCAGCGTGTAACGTTTTGTTAAATGCTTTTTAACCAAATAGATTTGACAATGAAAGTATAATTATTATAACTTTTATCAGTCAATTAGCTTTAACCTTGACCTTTCAGTTCAGGATGTACGAGGACTATATCTTGTGTAGTTCAAAAGATATGACCAAAGTTAAGGTTACGGGCAGACTGATGGTCAGACAGACAAAAATATCATTAATTTATTAATCTCGGGGTATGATTAGTTTACTTTGATTCGTGGCTTTCCGTCAATAGTAATAAATTATAGATTGATACATTCTTATAATTCAATTATGGTTCACTGCTTTTGTTTGTGTATTTTTGGATTATTTTTTAAATTCTGGTTGTCTAGGGGTGTAATTTTCATATCTATTGAAAGGAGAACTACTGTAACTAAGAACATGAAGTGAAAGCGACCAGATCAGATTAAAGCTTTAGTGAAACAAAGATGGACGAAAATATATGGAGAGGATTTAATGTTCCCGCACCAAAACTGAAGACAAACAAAAGTTGTCAGAGGACAACTTTGCTCGTCGAGAAGTGTCTTCTTTAGTTCAAAATGTTGAAGATTTTGACAAGTTGGTCAAAGTCCAAGGTCACTAGATAAAATTTTTGACACCATATGAAAGGCCTAGGCCTGGTAATGAGGCATCTAAATATGAAATATCAAATCCCTATCCGCATGTTCAAAAGATATAGCCAAGGTAAGAGTTTATGAAAAGTAGTCCAAAGTCCAAGGTCAACAGTTCTGGTACCAAACGAAATTCCTTGTAATGATGTATCCATATGTGAAAAGTATGTCAAAGTTCAAGTCTAAGGCCATTAAGTAAAACGTTTCCGTACAAAAAAAAGAAAGAAAGAAAGAAAGAAACAAGAAGAAAAAAACCATTTACACAAAAACACCAAGGTCTCTTCATAAAATAAAATTCTCAAGCGGGACGTTAAACAATATGTAATCAATCAATCTTCATAAAGCATCTATACGTAAAATATCAAAACCCTACTCCTTTGGTTCAAAAGATATAGCCCAGGTTAAAAGTTTTTAATAAGTAGGTCAAGGTCACTAGGACAAAGGTCTTGATACCAAATAAATGGTCTGGTCCTGAAGCAGCTCTATGTGAAATATCAAAGCCCAATTAGCCTTGGTAATAAAGATGTAGCCCAGATTAAAGGTTTTGAAGAGTAGGTCAACGTCAAAGTTCATAGCAGGTCATTAGGTCAAACGTCTTGGTACAAAATGAAAGGTCTAGTCCTGAGACATCTATATGTGCAATATCAAAGACTAATTCTCCTTGGTTCAAAAGATATACCCAAGGTCAAGAGGTCAAATCTCTTGGTATCAAAGGAAAGTTCCCTTCATGAGCCATATATAAGTGAAATATCAAATTTCTATCACCCTTGATTCCAAAGACATGCCCCATGTTATTGTTTTAAAAAAGTAGGTCAAAGTCCACAGTAGTGGGCACTACGTCAAACGTCTTGGTACCAATAGAAATGTCTTTATCTATATGTGAAATATCAAAGCCCTATCCCCTTTGCTTCAACAGATATAGCTCAGGTTGAAGATGTTGATTGATTAATTTTATATTGTTTAACGTCCCACTTATGAATTTTTCACTCATACGGAGACGTCATCATTGCCGGTGAAGGGCTGTAAAATTTAGACCTATGCTCGGCGCTCAGGGCCTTTGAGAAGGGATCTTTATCGTGTCACACCTGCTGTGACACGGGGACTCGGATTTTACGGTTTCATTCGACGGACCGCCCCATTTAGTCACCTCTTAGACAAGCAAGGGGGTACTGAGGATCCCAACGAGGTTTAAAGTTTTGAAAAGTAGTTCAAAGGTCAAGGTCAAAAGTCTTGACACCAACTGAAAAGTCTGGTCCTGAGGTATATATTCGTGAAATATCAAAGCCTTATCCCGTTTGGTTCAAAAGATAGCCCAGGTTATTTTTTTTTTTAAAAAGGATCAAAGTCCAGGGTCACAAGGTCAAAAGTCTTGGTAGGGAATAAAGGGTTTTTCATGAGACATACGAAATATCAAAATCCTATTACCTTTGATTCAAAAGATATAGCCCAAGTTAAAAGTTTTAATAAGTAGGCCAATGTCCAAAGTCAGGGTCAAAAGTCTCTGTCAGGTCCTGGGGTATCTATCTGTAAAATAGCAAAACCCTCTACCCCGAAATAGCCCAAGTTAAAGTTTTTTCCTCAATATGTGAAATCGGCACCGTGGTCAATAGCTCTCCGTACAGTCGTCTCGGCCAGCTTAAAATATGCATCTACTGATATAACATGAGTGCTTAAATTGAGATCGGTCGAGCTCAGTTGATAGTGTTCATTTCGTGACAGGGAGGTATTGGGTTCACGTCCCGCTCGTACCTTGGCTGCGTCACACTTACGATATGAAAAAATACTTACGTAACTGTTTCTTCGCCAGACGCTCGACAAAGTTGCGAATCTTTGTCAGTTGTCGCGACCGGCATTATCGAGAACTCTCAAGGCCCTAGGCACCAAGTATGCATGCAGGTCTAGATATATAACAGCACTTTACTTACAGCTGGTGACGTTACAATGACGTAAACAACAAATAAACAAAGAGTGCTAACAAACAAACAAACAAAGAGTGCATAAACTATATAATCATGTTATATTACTCTATTTGAATGTACATTGGTTTTTTTTTGTATAGATTAATGTTACATGTACCAAACTCGTCTTTTAAAAAATGACAGCTTTCCATATTTGCAATCAACCCTGTACAGGCATTGCCATCCGTGACGAAATCACACAAGAATCCGTGATCGGCAAAACCTATTGGACAACAAGGTAAATTAATGCATTAAATTAGGAAACAATATTCTATAAGAGGACACATCATTTTGCAATTGAGATTATGATCTTTAGGAAACAATTGGGAACATCCTTCTTACTCTGAAATCTGACCAATAAATGTCCTGCACTTTCCTGTTTACAGTTGACGTCAAGCGTAAGCAACTCTTTTCCAAAAAGGATGATATCCTTTCGCAGAATTTTCACGCATTTTCTTGCTGACAAACTGTCTTGGCACCTGATGAATATATTTGAAATACCATCAATAAAAATTCATTCTTATTCAATGAAAACGACCTGTTATGTAACCAGCAGTTGTAAGCATAATTAATTATTTGGTTGTTGATTTTAGGCTTAGTGTAAAATGGTGACTCTGGACCCTCCACTTTTCCTGTATCAAAGTAGACTGGTTTACAGAGAGCAGTATAAAGCCATTCCAATGTATTAAACCCCAGGCGATGACTGAAAGGTCAAAATTCACTAATTGACGTATGTTCAATAACAGAGTGTATCAAGGATTTTCCGTATCATTAATTTAGCTGAAACTTAAAATCTTGTACATGCATAATACAAACCAAAGTTCAACATGTAATCCATATTATATACACAATTCTACGTGCAAAACATGAGAATCGACAAACGAAAAATGGCCTTATATTTATGACATGCAAACTGAAGAAGTCTTGACAGATGTATATTTTTTTTTTACTAAACCAGCCAGAAATGTTAAATGAAAGGGTTGCTCTAACTGAAATACATGTTTTTGTGGTTGAACATAATTCACTACTATTGTTTTTTTCATTTTCTTAGAGAGATCCGCTTTGGTTGTTGACCACGATTCTTTAGCATTCAAGTCAGGGCAATTGCTGTAAGATTTCTTCTTTCTTTGGAATTGTTAAACTTGACTTTATATTAGTGTGCGTATTCTCCAGATATATCACAATGGACAGCAGTAGCAACTGTATGCTCACAAACTTTGTGGCAGTTTTACCGGTGGCATTTGTTTTCACAAGTCGATAAGTTGCGCGTTTAATTTTGTACACTTTAAAGGGATCACATGGTTGGTTCTTACTCATCATAAAACATGAGGATTTGTCATCACATCCAGGCATATGAACAATTCCATTTGATGACTCAGAATTAATTTTGGCATCTTGGAAAAATGCTCTGCAGTATTTCGTATGGAATGCTGGTTATTTCTGCATCATCAGCAGAAGGGTATGAAGATAGAAGACGGGCATTATCTTTCTTCTAAAACCCTTTCGTCGCCCATTGTTTCCACCCCATGTGACAGCAAAGGTCCTCTTAGCACTTTATCGATGACAAAATTATCATATTAAAGATAGTATATATACATGTAAATGATTACTTGCATTTTATTTGATTATGTACACTGTCTAAGTATATATCTCAAATTGCATCTCAAATATGGCCTCTCTTTGGGTGACAGTCTTGCGCCAGTAAATTTCTCGATGTTGGTATTCCCATTTTAGCCTGTATTCTCCTTTTCCTATTAAAGCTAACTTCACTTCCGTTTCTTGTCTTTTCACAATTTTTTCCAAAGCAAGGACAAACTCGTTCTCATTCATCTTCAATTTTCATTGATCATTCTTTCTGAGGTCACCTTTGATAAACGCATTCATACACTCATTTGGTTGTAGGGTTTAGGTGTTTGCACAGCTTCTTTTGTTTCTATACCCTTTGGTGATCTTTTATAAATTGGCATTGAGGGGATTATTTTGATAATAAATGTCCTCCCTGTCATTTGAAAATGGACGTGCATCTAAGGGCGATGATGGTGATGATAGTTGTGGTGAAGAGGGCGGAGTTGTAACTTCAAACATTGGCGAATCAATGCTAGGAAGTGAGGTTGACTCATTTCCAGACTCGGAGGAAATGCATACAGATTTCTGGAATGGAGATATTCTGTCATCTCTACGAAGCTGGCGTAGAGCCTTTTTCAGGGTTAAGGATGGGGTACTGGGTGTATTTAGTTTGAAAAGCGACTTGTCTGGCGATGATAAAATTCTATTATCTCATCAATATTTTCTTCAATAGCTCTGGGTATCTTTCGCTTCAATGCCAGCTTCTTCTTTCATTTAATTGTTGGTAGTTTCTCTGAACTGTCATCAGAATCTGTCTTCCAGGAATAAGTGAATCCCATCCAAGTGGGTTTTATTATGCTCTCTCCTGGGTTATAGTGCTCTACAGATTCCACAGTATCATAAAAGGTCAGATCGTCTTCCAAGTTTTCACCAATTCCTATAATTAAATTATATAAAATATCTAATTCATCTCATTAATAAAACCATTATTAATGTATGTGTATTTCCATTCTTGAATATATAAAATAACAAATAATTTCTGTAACTCATTAATAAAATCATTATTAATGTATGTGTATTTCCGTTCTTGAATATATCAAATAACGAATGATTTCTGTAACTCATACTTACCTTTAACTGCATCTGTGTAGGATTTCTTCAAGAAAATCTTCTTTGACATGGTTGTAATTAAAAACTCGCTAACTTGTATATTGCATTCAACAGAAATATTTTTACCAAATGGAATTGTACATTTTCATACTGGAAAACGGAAATGGCAAAATAACAAATCAATTACCCATATATATCATCAGAGGGATATTATTTAAGAAAACACTATGGTAGAGTTTTAAAAAAAACAGCATATGGTGTCAGATAAAGTGCAACATCCTGACAAATTTATAATCATGTACAAAAAAATCTCAAAGCAAACTGTTAGAGGACAGGCAAATAATTTATCTCTCTCACACAAAGAGAGAAAGAAAGATAGATATGATTTCTGATTAACCCTACACATCAGTTACAATGTTCGCCATATTGTGATGGGGTTTATGGGTCATGAATCTGTTTAGTGTATATGCACTCAATCTGTTGCAAGAAACCTATATACAGAGCTTCAAATGGTTTTTTTAAAGATAACTTTTAAATTCAGCCAGAATTCATTTCAGACAACCAGCCTGTCGGAAAGTGAGATGACAGATTAGGCTATACAATTAGAGGTTCCACTCTCTGTCCAGTATTGGAGGGTTCAGAGCCAGCATTTTGCACTAAGCTGCTCCTGTATGCGATCATTCGACTTCTTAGAAATAGTTAGTGAAACGTTCACATATTGCACGTTTAAATGCGCAATTTCTGACACCGTCGGTCAGTTGAATATGTAAATTGAAAAACAACCAAACTATCACGAGAAATACAATCTAATGTCAAAAGCGATATTTCAAACAATTCTGTTCAAACATTTCTACACGCAGACAGGTTCATTTAAGGTCACACAAAGCACCACCGATCATAATACATGTCAAAAATAAGGGGCATCGCAGACTGAAAGTGCACTCTTTAACATGGATCTAAAAAAAAAAAAAAGAAAAAAAGAAAGCCGGCGCTTTTGAAGCTGTGTTCTTCAATCTGAGAGTGTTTGGTGTGTTTCATGGTGTCACACGGAGTACTGGCATCAAGTAGATATAATGTTTGGAGTACATTTTCTTGCAAAATACGATTAAGACATTGAGTATTTAAACTATAAAGATCTATCTTAAATGAGCATCTGAATGAGGTGATTTCAAAAGTTTTTTTTAAAACTATTGATTTTGTAATTTTCCAGTCGTCCGCAATTTGTGGAGTAAGTCTTGATGATATTATTGCAATTTCGGCCTTGTTATGATTTGTTCATTTGTTTTGATTGTTTGATGATTTAATTAAACAAACCATTGAGGGGTATCAATAACGAAATTTCAAAACACGCTTCGGCTCCATGTCTGTTTGGCATGTTTAATAATAATTATCCGTTTCCCCTCGAGAATTTCGATGTTTGATACTGTACACATTACGCACATATTCTCCTCCAGAACGAAATAAAGAAACGACGATCATGTAAATTGTACAGCAGATGCGTGGACCTGTTCACATCCAAAGATATATATATATATATATATATATATATATATATATATATATATACATATATATATATATATATATATATATTCACAATCGGGAAATCAATCGATCGGCGATAATAATAGAATCAACTGATTTTTGTTAGCGTCAAATTGAAGCGAACCGAAAATATCGAGCATCGCCACATTCAAAGAATCTAGAGTGGGTGAATTCATTGTCCACTTTAATGATAAAACGAAGAAATGTGTTTCTGAGCTCAACAGTGAATTCACTTTATTTTAGTGTGGAAACAACCAATCAAGTCAATACCTTTTCAAACTTATAGTTGTTAATTTAAAATTAAATACCGATTTTAAGAAAAAGAAGTATTTTTCGTGTGCGTGTTTTAGGGACGTGAAACATATAAACAGAATCTGATAATAAAAAAGAAAAAAATACCTTGTTTGCTGCTTAAAAGTGGTTGCATTTGTAGGATACATCTCATCACAGTTCTGGTCTGTGATGCTATTCGACATTGTTTTTTCATAATTCAGTTTCATTATGCATCCATCTGTGTTATTACCGATAAAAGCAATCTCCTGTACAACTCCATTCTGAAAGCACTGTGACAAGATAAAGCTATGATTTTGTCCTTCGATGAATTCTATAATCACCAATGTAACTATTAGAATGCCAGTATTCATTGCCTGTTCACATTTCAATCCACAGCGTTCGATTGGAACTCAAAATCTCCAAACAAGCCATGGTTAATGCATTATTGAATAGCCTGCAGATCGCCTACACATGTTTATCATATTGATAGTCGAACACATTAGGAAGTTTTATGTGAATTTCATGTGCTTTTTATATATGAGAGTCTTCCCACACGTTGTATTGTGGTATTTTCCCTGTCCGTCTGTCCATTTGTTACAATCCGGAGGGGATGCGGATTAGAATACCTTGTAAGAGGTGACTAATGCGGCGGTCCCTTCGGATGAGACAGCAAAACCTGAGGCCTCGTTCACAACAGATGTGGCACAATAAAGAAACCTCCCTGCTCAAACGTCGTAAGTGCCGAGCATAGGAAGAGGCCTAAATTTTACAGTCCTTCACCAGCAATGATGAAATCTCCATTCTCGAGTGGGACGTTAAACAATATACAACCAACCATTTCTTAGATGTTTCGTACCTGGGCCACTATCAACGTGACCAGGGTTAATGTCTGCATGTTGCGACCCCAAAATAAAATAGATCAACATGACCATCTCTGGAATTATATGGCTATATATACTCAAGTGGTGTCTGCGTCTTGCATTTATATTTCGCGTAAGGCCATGAAACGTAATCACCTGATATATTTTTAGGAAAGGTATTTTGCAAATCAAAACTAAGTCATTGAGACCTCATTTTAGGATTTTATGGCTATATATACAAATTGTGTCCGAATCATACCTTGCGTCTATTAGTATTAGCATCATTAAACTTGTTTGTTTGTTGGTTTGTTTAAGTCCCGTTGAGAATTTTTCACTCCATTATATTGAGTAGTCATCGGTTGTAGGTGAAGTATCCATAGTTAGACCTATGTTTAGTGCTTACGACTGTATAGCAGTGAGGGTTCTTTAACGTGCCAACGCTATTGCGACACGGGACGTCCGTTTTTAAGGTCATATCCAAAATACCCATGATTCTCACTTTTGAATGCCGAACGTTTGGCGAAGAAGCAATCACTACCTATGTGTACGTCTTACCTTATGAAGGTCTCAGGCGACCATGGCATGAGCGAGGCTCGAACTCACGACCTTCAAGTTACGAAGCAAAAGCTCTACCACGGAGCGACCGCGACCGGTCAAACTTGTACATGTGCAAGTTGATGCATCTTAAGGGGAAGGTGTGTTGAACGAGACCCAAAAATAGGTCACTATTGTCTCCTGAAATTTTACATGTGGCTATACTAATTCAAATCATGTATCTTTCACACTGTGAGGTCAAGGACTATCAAACCTGGTCAATTGCTGAGATGGGGGGATTGTCTCATTATCCAAATATAGGTCCCTGTGGTATGAAAAAGTGAAGACAACAAATAGTGATCAATCTCACAACTCCTATAAAGAATGTAAAATTCAGAGATGGGCAAACACGGACAACTGTACATATCAGAGGTGGGATTAGGTGCCTAGCAGGAGTACGCAACCCCTGTCGACCGGTCATAGCCGCCGTGAGACCTATATTTTGATCAAGTATGTGGAAAAATCAGTTTGCAAAGAATGGCCTCAGTTGGAATGAAACATGTCAAACAGCATTTTACCCAATGATAGGCTGTATTGCTAAATTAGATTGGATTGGCTGCGAAATTTTGGTTTACTCGTCGCTTACTGACTTTGAGCAGGGAGGGATTTTTATCGTACCACACCTGCTATTACTCGTGATCCTGGATTTTGCGGTCTCATCCAAAGGACCGCCCCATTTAGTCGCCATGTATGACAAGCAAGGGGTACTGATGACTTATATATATTCTAACCCAAATCCCCACGGGATGTCAATCGACAGAAACTTACTGAAATTTCTACTTTATGTATATGTGAAATACATTAACAAATGTACTGCTTCGTACTGACGTGTGTATGTATGCGCATGCACTGATTTCCTTTCAATTTTTAGCACTTAAATGACCATAACCCACTAATAATGGGTTCACATTAAATGTTTTATTGACTGTAGGTGTGTGGTATAAATGCTTTTTAGTAAGGGATGTTGTAAACTAAAAACTAAAATTGCTTAATGAAATTCGCGCGTGCGTGAACACATGTGCAGTGTAATTTTTTATGTCTAAAATGAAATATTGATACTTAATGCTTATCATATTATTGAATTTTGGTTTTCGCATTATATTGTAGTGGTGGTTTGTTGTTTTTGTTGTTGTTGTTGTTTTGTTTTTTTGTTTTGTTTTGTTTTGTTGTTTTTTATTTTTGTTTTTTGGGTTTTTTTTGGTTTTTTTGTTTTTGTTTTTTGGTTTTTTTTTTGTAAACGGCCCAAGGGCGGGGATGCTCCTTGAAAATCCTATTTTAAATTATTTCTTAAATCAATACCTATGAAAATACCATAGTTTTTATTGGGAACAGGCATGCTCTGAAGGACTTCATGCAAAAATAGGCGTTTTTACTGAGAAAATGCTGTTTTAGCCAACTTTGAAGGTGAATTCAAAAATTGCTAATACGAAATTTTAGGTTATAAATGCAAATTTAAAAAATTTACAAATATATACGGTAAAAAATAACAAATGAACATTGATTTTCAAAAGTGAATTTTTCCGAAAAATCGTTCTCTCCTATTGGTCAATTCCTTTGATATTCCGAATACATCCTTTGTAATGGAATACACGTGTCTATCGAGCGTTTAAATTGGACTCACTCACTCAATTAAAGAAAGTACCATTTGGGAGATGGGGACGTTTGGGGAAACATCTGTAATGATCCCCGATACAATTAGCACTAATTAATAATGCATCATTCTGCATTACAACGAAATACTATTTCCAGGAATTTTGTTACGTTTTATCTGCAGTTTAATAATTTAGCATGAATGTCAAGTCAGGAAATCCAATAGAGGAAAACATCCTCATATAACATTTACATTTCTTGCTTATATTTCAATTTTTTTATAGAGATATTTGAAGGCAAAGCATGTAATTAATTATTGAATATGTAAAATCAAATATGAAAAGTGAAAGCACATTTCCTCAGCTTAAACTTAATTAAGTAAGACAGATTTGAGGTTTCAGTCCTTGATTTACCTATGCGTACATTATACCTGACAGTCTTGTATTTGTCTTTATAACATCTTTACGATCTCAGATTGATAGTCAGAATATCGCCCGACTCTTCTGTTACATGACATCTTCTTTGTTATCATTGAAATTGGTGCGACCTGTGATCTTTGCCAGTCTACATGGCTATGAATTACCTTCTGGGCAAGCGAGGTCTAAATGTGTCGAAAACGGACCAACAAAAAGACATGGTTATTCAGACATGTATATATGCTAATATCAGTGAGTTTTGCGTGAGGCACTGAAACCTTTACACTAGACACTAGGGCAAGCTTCTGACAAATTGATTGACATCACACCCGCCGTGAGTCTTATATCTTGACGTAGAGAAACCCGTTATCAAAATCGGTGTATATATATATATATATATATATATATATATATATGGTCTAACAATTGGTATGATTGATTGATTGTTTGTTATTTTCCGCCACAGTCAACAATTTTTCAGTTATTTGGTGGCGTCCAATTTTTCATTGGTAGAGGACAGAACCCAGATAATGTACCCGGGAAGACCTCCTGAAAGTAAACTGTCAAACTTTTCACATATATCGGCGCCAGCGAGAATCAAACCCGCGCCGAATGGAGGTGATGGACCTTGTGATTTTGATCGCGATGCTCTCACCACTTGGCCATGGAGGCCCATTCATTTGGTATGAAACACATCAGACAGCATTTGATTTAATGATAGGCATCGTCGCAAGCCACGGCTGAAATGTACGCTCCTCTCCCTAATTTTCTCGTTTATTATAAAAATGCATAATACAAATTCGGCCAATGGCTGAGCACAGGTTAGTTGTAGATTCAAACTGTTTATAGACGGAGAGCATATTAGTTTTGACCTCTCGGAACTATTGTTTTTCCACTTCGTCTGTAAACTAACCAAAACAGAACCCGTATGCATATAGATATTGACAGTTAACAAATGAAAAAAACAGACGTGTTGGGGTATATGATTTCTTGTTAAAGATTGTTTCGTTGTATAAAGCACAAGTTTCCATGGCCACAGCCGTGTTAAACGCGACTGCGCTAAACTAGATCTTCAATTTTCAGCAAAGCTGATTTGTTAGTTTGCCGTTAACTTTCTATATTCAGTAAAATGTCCAGATGTGGAAGACCGTGGTGTCTATATTTGGAGTTCACTAAGATATATTTCATGAGTAGCAAAGATAAGGGCTTGTTAGAACATGTACTGGATCCAGCAATGCATCTTTATATCGTAAGGGTTTATGAATACATTGAATCGACATATGAATCGCGCTGATATATGTGAGAATGTTTGCCAGTTTACTTTCGGAAGTTCGGTGGTCTCTTCCCGGGTACATTGTATCTGGGTTCTTTCCTCCACCAATAAAAAAAAAACTGGACGCCACCACATAACTGAAAAATTGTTGCGTGTGGTGGAAAACAACACACAACAAATCAAAACAAACATATGAATGAAAGTATACGTTGTCAGTAGATAAAACTTATTTGTTCTAATTTGATCTAATGTTGGAAGTTGAAGACCAAAGAGTCATAAACTTTATGCATCATATGAACAATTGAAGTCCAAGACTATTTGAGGCTATAGTCCAAATTTTAGTTTACTATTCCTCTGTCTAAAACATTGGGTTGTTTTTTTCTGAATGCCTGTCCAACCAAGTAATGTAGAATTCAAACCCCTAGTCTAAGGGAAGAGTACTTATATACTTATATATTTAGCAGTTTTCTTGTCTTTTTACCAAATTTCAATTTGACCACATTGTATACGAAAAGTCTTGAGAGAAACAATTGATCTTTTGTAGGTTTTTATTTTGAAAATGATCATACAAGCATGCAGGCACACTTGTTGAAGCACATTTATGTTTCTTTTGAGATCTTATAAATCTCCTGGTGTTTCCTAGTTGTTTTATGCGATGTGATCCACGGAACGTTATATTGCATGTTCCTGACTTTTATTCAAGATTTTTATTTAGACTTGCTGTGATGATGAGATTTAATTGTCTTGTAAATTTGTACTTTACCTTCCTTAACATTTGTAATATTTGTTGCCGGGTAATCAAAATAATAGATATTGAATAAGAATAGACTGTGCTTAAAGTCATTAAGATTACCATTAACATGTGACACTACTTCGTCATTCTAGTGCGTTTCGAGCTCCCAGGAATAGTAGTGAATCCTTAGCTAAATTAGGTAATAGTTTTAATGATTAAAAGTACCGAGATCCCCTAGGATCATCAAAACCAAACAGCATGTCGTAAACTTAAACGAAGAAAAATAATTATTTGTTTATTCCCAATGAAGTGTAAATAACATACTGTTACGAACATATAAATAATACATATATATTTCTGTACATCAATGTACAATATAACATTTTACAAACTGTACTTTTAAGATTTGAATGGTTACCGTATCCTTATATTACAATAGTTTAAAGACGCAAACGAAAAATCATTTGCATTTTAATGAACCTTTCAAAAAGCAAAAAGTCAAATGTAAATAACATTTAAGCTTTGTGTTGACCACATAATTGTTCTCTCTCTTGCTTGTATTGGTTTCCGATGATATTGAAACCAATGTCTTCTGTACTCGAGGAATTGTCGCCTGCTTCTCTCTGAAACAAAATATAAGGCGATGCGTTTTCACATGACTTCAATGAATCGGATGTAAAACGTTGCCTATTAAACATTAAGATGCGATCAATGTAATATTGTTCAAATCGATGAGTAAACATGGACACAACCAAATATAGATATTGACATAAACAAGTTAAGTGATAAACATCCGCATCCAACAAACCAATGTCACTGAGATTAATTTGACGTCTTATATTATCATTATTGCAAATTTCACATTTGTTTTTTACCCGAATGTTTGGACTTTTTGATTTTAATTCGAATGACTCAAAGTTCTCATTAGACTAAAAAGTACAATTTTTTTGAATGCCGTAATATACATTGTTTGAAATTATTTTCTTAAACAATTTCTTAATTGTTCTGGTGTAGATCTGAGTAGAATTTGAAAAGTGTCACGTAAACGTTAATTTTCCGGCTTACCGATGCAAACAGTAATTTTCTGGGTTATCGAGGCAAACGAGAAGCTCGAGTGGTTACACTTAAAACATGGATAAAGCACGAGTCGAACGTCTTTCCACGTGACCTTTCAAATAGCAAATGTTGGTCAAAGAAGCATTATATGATAATATACAAATATTCAGTCTATTTTGTAATAAAAGAAAGAAAATAGTTTGGTATATTATTCATCGACGGTGACGTTTCCCTGCATGATACCTGTTTCAGGAAGGCCTCAATCTCAATAAATGACGGTCTTTCCTCTGATCCGTAACTCCAACACCTCTTTACAACTTCCCAACTGCATTATGCAAAGAAAGCATAAAACTAATGGATATGTAATTATACAAAAAAATATCATTTTATTTATAACTCTAAGTTAGCCTCATTTTAGCTTCCTATCACATGAGCTGAAATTTGTGTCTGCAGACACCATTTTTTACATAACTCTAGTATTAATAAGTTAAATATAAAAATATAGTAGGGTGATTTCAAACCACAATATCACAATATACAAGTTGTAGTGTATCACAAGTTATAACCCGTAAATGTGTTTTATATTATAAGAGAGAGAGAGAGAGAGAGAGAGAGAGAGAGAGTTCGAGTTCAGGTTCTGGTAAACTGTAGGAACATATTGGGTAATGGAATATATATATATATATATATATATATATATGTATATATATATATATATATATATATATATATATATATATATGGAATGTATATAATCAGACAAAAGATGAAATGAGTATGAATACGCATAACTTTACAGCGATAACAGAAATAAACTGGAGTTGTCCTAACGGAACTAAAACCTCCTTGTGGCAAACCCAAAACTGGATATTTTTGAAAAACTGTTATATCTAATGAACAAATAAAGATAACAAACAGCGACCATTTTCATAAATCCTATAATGAATACAGAATTAAGAGAAGGGGAAACACGGACCCCTGGCCATACCAGAGCCTAAGAGGAATAAATATCTCCTGTTGTCCGGTCACACGCACCGTGAACCCTATACCTTGATGAAGTAACGAAGAAATATGTAGTCGAAATCAGCATATAAAAACGGCCTAATAATAATATTAGTATGAGACACGTAAGACCACATTCGTACTAGTGGTAGCTTGTACATGTATTCATTTTACAAATTAGATAATTGTAACCACCATAGAATTTACAAAATGCTGACATTAAAAGAGGTTGGTGACACCCTTTTAACATCAACTTATTTATCAGTAGCCTGGCTCAGTTTAAAAACTGATCATCTGGTGTATCGAATCAATTCAGAAACGCCATATGCAGGGGATAATGCAAATATTGGAAGTTTGCGGTGGAGACGATGAAGTCATCTCGTTTGTCATAAAATTGTGTTGTAAATCCGTTGACATCAATGTTCAATAAAATATTCAAATTGAAATATGAAGCAGTTGTAGAAGGGAGAAGGCTCACATAGGTTTATTCTGCTGCTCAATCTCATTCAGAAATGAATAAAATATTGTTTAAATTAGATATGGAAGATTCTTTGGTGGTGGGTTTTTTTTTCTTTGTTTTGTTTTGTTTTTTTTTTTTTTTTTTTTTTTTCGTTTTATTATTTCGAGTTCACTGGAATATAAAGAATCAATATATGAATGAAAATAAACATCAATAGAAACACGTGGTCGATATATCTAAATGTAGAGTTGAAGGCCATATCAAGATATATTTTCTTCATATGCAGACAATCTTGAATAAATTCTGCCCGATAAGAATATAAAAAACAGGTCAGTTTATGGTCAGACACAATTTGTACTCGTGGGAATTCTAACTGGTTTATTAACGAAACAATTTTATGTGTTGTCAAAAATCCAAGATACACACTTGCAAAATTATAGCTCAAAACAAAAATTTATAATATCAATTCTCATGTCCTTTAAGTATTCTAAATTGCTTGAAACATCTTCTAATCAAAAGTATTTTGTGTCGATCTTACCGGTCGTGGTAGCTCAGAGGCAGAGCGTTTGCTTCGTAACCGAGAGGTCGTGAGTTTGAGCCTCGTTTCAAACCTAAGATGTAACATAGGTTGCTCCTTCACCAAACACTACGTATTCACGGGTATTTCGAATATGACCTTTAAAACGGAGGTTCCGTGTCGCTGCAGGCGTTGGCACGTTAAAGAACCCTCACTGCTAGCGCTCAGAACCGTAGCAGTGAGGGTTCTTTAACGTACCAACTCCTGTCGTGACACGTGACCTCCGTTTTTAAGGTCATACCCGAAAGACCATTGGTTTTCACTTCTAAATGCTGAGCGTTTGGCGAAGGAGCAATCACTACCTATGTTTACGTCTTAGGTTTGACGCGGCCATGGCACGAGCGGAGTTCGAACTTACGAACTCCCGGTTACGAAGTGAACGCTTTACCTCCGAGCTACTGCGACCGGTCAGACGCTCTGAATGAAATAGAATTCTTACATTATTGTCTTCCCGTACCTACCTTGATTTCTATATATTGCTACATGTATGTATTCAACAGAACAGAAATATTTATTTTGATAAAATCTTAAACTTAGTTTTAATTTCATTAATGAGTATGGTTGAAGTTACATACAAGACTATCATAATAGCAATTTTTTTACAACAAAAATATTACAGTCAAACCTCGTTATCTCGAACTCGATAAGACCGTGAAAAAATTTCCATACATCCTAGGATTCGCGATATCGCAGGTAAAATACCTAGAGAATAATTGGTTGGGACTTTCCAATCACTTCGATATATCCATGATATTCAAGATATTGGTGTTCGAGATACCGAAGTTCAATTTATTTGTAGCATTTTCAGATTTAGAGCCAATTATGCTTTAATTTACACCAATGGTACATGTATATACATGATCCAAGGATAATATCAAATAATTTTAGGGAGAAAAGGTCAAAGGTCAAGCGAAATGGACACTGAAATAAGAAAACCTTTTCTGGACTTTAAGTGATTTTTTTTCTTTGGAAATGCATCCTATACTCCACAAAGCCTTGTCTTGGGATAACAATTATCCTTATATATTTTAAAGATTTTCAAATATACCAAATTGCAGATGTATTCTTCCAATTAGGACAGTTCTGCTGAAAATTATTTACACATTATCTGGACAATTTGTTGGTTTGCAGGCTTGCATGCTTCCTCCTTGTAGAATAACTTCAGACACTTCATTGTTGGACATCCCTGAATATGGTAGTTGGGCACCAGTAAATATTTCCCATATCAAAACTCCAAATGCCCTGTATCACAAAATTAAGAATTAAACCTAGTCCAGATTAGGTGTCTTTTTGATATCGCTAATAATTTATAATAATCACACACAAACACATTGATTGATTTTTTTTTAATTTTCCGTCACACTCAACGATTCTTCAGTGATCTGGTGGCGTCCAGATTTTATTGGTAGAAGAGAGAACCCAGATACAATGTACCTGGGAAGAGTCCACCGACCTTCTGAAAGTAAACTGTCAAACTTTCTCATATATAGCGGCGCGAGTGAGAATCGAACCCGCGTCAACCAGAGGATGAGAGGCCTTGTAATTTTGAGCGCGATGCTCTAACCTCTCTCTCTCTCTCTCTCTCTCTCTCTCACACACACACACACACACACACACACACACACACACACACACACACACACACAGATATATTGTGAATTCATACCAGTTACTATCATACATTGTGAACATGTACATCCTAAATATACCAGTAGGCAATGAGACCACGGGTATGTTAATACTCTATCATAGGATATGATTTGGTTTTATAAAATAATGATACGTACAATATCACGAAGGCTAAATTAAAACTGCTGTTTCGCATTTGAACAAAAAGTTGCTACATGCACATTCTTCACATTGAATACTCACCACACGTCGGATTTGGAGTCGAACGACCCACAAACTAGAGTTTCTGGGGAAAGCCATCGTAAAGGTAGTTTTGCAAGTCCTTTTTTACAATACGCTGACCTTTATAAAATGAAGACAGAAAATGTATTTCCGTACTTAAAAATGATAAGAATGACTATACTAATGGATTGAAGAATTTAGGAAATATTACATACACTGCCGTTCTTCTTGCCATTCCAAAGTCCCCTAGTTTTACAACAATCTTTGCTTCAGAAGCTGTTGATTTTACAAGACAATTTCTTGCAGCTATGTCCCTTTAATGATTAAATTAATACGATGTGCAAAAACAATTATAATGTATATGAATACAGTATACACATTAGTAACAAAAAAAAGTTATATATTTCATTCACTTCTTAGTCTCAATGCACTTTTTACACATACATCATCATTTTACTAGTAGCTTTATAGAATATCTAATATACTATTCATATAAATATATGGTCACTGTATTGAAATATAAGTAATATTTTGGCGACGCTAAGAAATAGTTCAATCCAAGTCCAGGTATCACAGACAAGTAGACAATCTAATTTATACTGCAACATGTCAAGTCAAATAAAAGTTCACCTACTGAAAGGTGTTCAATGTCATTTTACTATAATAGAAAACAACAGAGAAGCAACCTTTTCGTCTATCACTTTGGTCTGTTTATTTACTTTTATCGTGTCAGTGAAAAAGGTACTTGCAAGAGTATAACAGTCCAGACACAAAAGCTGAATATATTGCTTAATGTCAAACAGTCAATAGTTACGTTCACACAGTCAAAAGGCACCGTAAGTTCATTAACCCCTTCTCTACCGTACTGGTCAATTTGACCGGTGGCGCGTAAAAACAGGACAACGCAAAAGGGGCGCCTTTAAATCTTTGAAACCACGGCCATAAGACATATGAGTTATATATCATATTTTACAGAATCTCTTGTAGTTTTTAAAAATTGCACTTAGATGACCTTTGACCCCGTTGACCTCTTTGAGGGCACAAAGTATTCAAACAAATTTTGTTGCAGATTGTTCCCTATCAAATCCTGAACAAAATTATATGTCATATGCTACCCCCAAGTCAGGATAGATATTCTTTAAATTGATCTAGAAGATGCTGTCATTTTGCCTTTAAAAATCTCTCAAAAGTGCCGGTAGAGAAAGGGTTAATGAATAAGCACTGTGTAAATCATACCTCAATCCTGATAGAGGTATATCTATCCCGAATTATATATGATAATGGATTTTACCTATGAACAAATTTGTTGTTTTCTAGGAAAACACATGCGGAACATACATCTGTTGCTAGATTAAGACTTGCATCCACAGAGAGCACTGTTGAATTCGTACTCTGCAATTAAACCAATGTTAAATGGAAGGGAAATTCAGCTGTTTGAAATAACGTAATTCGATCGTTTAATTCAAATCAAAGCAAAGCATAATTTGAAAGACATTAAACTTTCATATCTTTCACACTTACATGTATATCTCTTAATTTCTCAAGATAGGATTTCAAATCGGTATCCATAAGCTCTAATATAATTCCCATTTTCTGCGGATGTACAGCTATGCCGTAGCACTGGATTATGTTGGGATGACGTAACTTGCTTTGAAAGGAAATCAAACATATGAGATTTAAAAATCTGATTATTGCCAAAATGTTCTGCAATTATTCAGAGATAGTATGTCGGATATAATAGAGATGCTAAATCTGTGTATATGACATTATAGTAATTAGTGTATTTTAATCCCCTTTATTTCATGTACTTTTAACGAACAAAATTACAGTTTTGAAAATTGAAGAATTTTACTTACGAATAAACATAATTTAAAGAAATCCATTAATAGATGTAATGGGCGCATGTATATTACCGTTGTTAGTTTGTTGTATATTGTTTAATGTCCCACTCGAGAATTTTTCGCTCATATGGAGACATGTATCTGGCGTATGTATAATGTGTCTGGAAATGATCTATAAAGTAACTGTTAATACAGTCTGTTGGAATTTCCGATGGGCATGAATTGTGCTCCTTAATTACCTGTTTATTGCATTCTTATGAGGTAAATTTATTCAAAAACTTTTACATGAGAAGACAATATCTCTTGCTGTTGCCTTCAACTCAACATATAGACGCATCGAGAACGCTTATCTATTTACAATTCTCATTTTTAATTCATATGGCGATTCGATATATCCCAGTGAACGCGGAATAAAAGATACCACAGAGTCTTCCACATCTGCTTCAGACTAGGATATTTCACTGAACATCGATGTTAATGTTAAACTAACAACTAAACTTTATGACAAACGGGGTGACTTCAGCTTCTCCATCATCAACGCAGCAATATTCATTATCATCAGTATACGGTGGCTATGTCCTTCGTATGATAAGTGTTGAATTTGAGACAGGCTACTGACAAACAAGTTGATGTTAAGAGGTTTCAACAGTCTCGTTTAAAATCAGAATTTTACGAATTTTGTTATCGTTATAACATTATAAACACAATCTGTCATTTGGTCGAATGCTGTTTAGCGTGTTTCGTACCAATTGTTAGGTCGTTCTTTCTATACTGACTAAGGATTACTCCGTCTACTTGATAAAGATATGAGGCTGGTGTGCGTCACTGGTCACCAGATCACACCTCTGGTATGTCCATGAGACCGTGTTTGCCTTAATAAAAGTTTCTCTTTTGTATTCTTTATATGAATTATTAGACTGGCCGCTATTCGTTATTTTCACTTTGGGTTTACATGGAAAAGTAAATCTTCTGTCTAATCTCTGATGAGAAATTGTGTTCTAATTACATGTGTGCACACAGTATTTAATGGGTTGTGTACCTAACAAATTTATTATCAAATCTACATCCCTTACCATAACGTGGAAGCTTCGAGAAAAAAGCTTGTTTTGAAATCCTGTCCGTTTTCTAATTTCAGTTCCTAAAAAATGTATACTGTAATTAAAAATCTACCAACACTTACATTGTAAATTAGGTTTGATCGTAGACAAATACAAAAATATGCAAGACCAAAAAATGAAATAAAAGGTAGCAAGAGGATATTATTGTTGAAAATCCTCAGTTACACAGGACCGAGAGTAACAGACCTTTACTGCCACATCTACTTGATGCTTGGGTTTACGACTAAGAGTCAGCACACCTTTGCACACAACCCCAAATTCACCACGGCCGATAGGTCTACATGTATATAAATCAAATTTGCCAATCAATCTCTGTGAAAACCGTTTGGATATGATAAAACAATATAATGTAGTAGATAAAACGAAATGAAAATAAAATTTTCATTTTTGGCTTAGATGTTTTATTCAATCATATATATATATATATATATATATATATATATATATATATATATATATATATATATATCGTTCATTTATTCAGTCGTATTACTGTTTTTCTGTTTAATGATTTGTAAAAACGTGTTACAATAATAATTATACAATATACAAATTCATTTTGAAACCATTTAACTCTCTGGCAAAAATATAAATCCAAAAATGAAACGATTATTAATATTTATTTTATGATAAAAATAAACGATGGCACTAGTTAATCCTTTTTGTGAATGAGAATATTGAACCGTCTGCAAATTGGAAATAAATAATGTTAGTTTTTAATGATTATCTGGGTTAATCACACCCCTACAAAATTAGTTATTATCTAGAGTATCATATTAAGAACTTCAATGTGATGACTAGGAAAGAAATAAAAATTAATGACCTTCGTTCAATATTACAATGCTAACAATGATTTTACCTTATAATTTGTACATCGGTCCACGGAAATTCTGTTATTGTGCTTTCCAAACATGTCAAATACCAACCATAGTTTGGATTTACGTCGGTTGATAAAAAATCTTGAAGTCTGCAATTGTTTTCGCGGAAGATATCAACAATTATATTTTTCTTTCGTTTTCTGCCTGGGAATATTATCTTCATCTTTTTTTTAATTAAAACACCTAAAATTAGAATAGGAAAATATATACAGTAAAACACATAACGAACACGCTTATAAAGAATTCATTCTTACTGCGAATGAGAGGAAAACAACGAAGATTCTATTGGATATAAAGAAGTTTAGTAATAACGAGTTCTTTTTCACTGACCCTGGAGGTTCGCTATAACCGTGTAACTGAAATAGTGCGTTTAGATGAGAGTAACATTGGAAATTATTACCCTGATGAAACCATTGTTGACCGATGTTCAGCTGAGGTGGAAATTTGTCAGTGTTATATTCAACTGCACTATTGATATTTTCTTTATACTGAATGTCATACATTTATTAAATGTATATAACAAAACACAAAAATCTACCTGAATTTCTTGTGGGTTAGATTTTGTCGTAAACAGATAACAAGAAAATTTCAACATAGTGAAATTGTTTCAAAATTAACATCGCTGTAACTCACTGCAGACCGCGCCAATAAGCTTTATCATTAGTTAAAAATATCACTAGTATCAAGGGCTATGAAATCATGTTGTGCATATACCTAAGCTAAATTCTAACACTCAACAACAGTATAAATCAAGGTGTGTTCTTAAAACTTAAATGCCCCGGAAAGTCCCTATACTGATGAAAGACTTTACATAGTATATGTAACATGAACATGATATGACTAAATTAGACCCTTTCAAGAGTCAAAACCCTGCGCTTGCAAAATTCACAGTTTTGATTCAATGTATCTCCTTTTCTGTTTTTCCTAAATATGCATTTCGGTTTACCGTAACGGCAAAATTAGAGAAATCTTTCAAATGAAAAAAACCAAACACCCCCCCCCCCCAAAAAAAAAACAACCCAATAATCATTATAATAATTTTGGCCCCCTGGAACCAAACCCTAACTCCCTAGGATCATAAAATTCACAATTTTGGTAAAGGACTACCTACTCATTCTGAATATCTATAAAGTTTCAATGTAGTATCAATAGCTTTAAAGACGTTTTTAAATGATTTACACACTATGTACACTAAGTTTGACCCCGACTTGGAGTCCGAACCTCAAGCCCTAAGATAACGAGATTTACAACTTTGGTAAATGACTACCTATTTTTCCCCTAAATATCCATTTAGTTTCAATTTAGTATCAGCAGCAGTAAAGATGGTTTGGTTGTATATTGGTTAATGTTCCCGCTCAAGAATTTTTCACTCATAGGAAGACGTCACCATTTGACGATAAAGGTCTGCAAAATTTGGAACTATGCTCGTCAATTACGGCCTTTGGGCAGTGAGGGATCTTTTCGTGCCACATCTGCTATGATACGGGGCCTGGGTAAATTGTACTGTAAATCTATAGCTGAGACTTTTCACAAATACGTATGATCATGATTATCGATCAGCATGCGCATGTCCATTGGATTTATTTTGGTTGGATAATGCTTTACCTTGTATAATTGTTTTACATATGGAAGAAATTCCTCCTGTTTGTAATGTTATATATGTGTTGATTGAATTATTCCTTTGGACTTGCTCAAAAAAGTACCACTTGGGAGAATGGAGGGGCGTGTGGGGAATATCTGTAATATCACCCGTTGTCAAATAATGATATCAATTCCAGTTGTTCGATGTTTTTACTCTGGAGCGTGTAGCTTTTACTCCCCCATTTTTTTTCAAATGTCTGTCGGTCAATGACATTGGAGTACATGACAGTATAATAATATCATTAATCACAGTAATGGGGGTTAATTATATCTAGTTATCAATCAATTTGAACCATTCTGTCCGCCTACAACATAATTAATATCACTGTCTAATTTTCCCTACACTGACGAATTCTAGCCCGGGACACAACTTCTTCACTCTGAACCTATGGCTATTTTCGATAAGATAAATTCATTTTGGGGGTATAACGGCAGACATAAATTCATATCTGGGGTATACCGGCAGTTGTTGGTCGGAGTTGTAACAGACCTGCAGTCCCTTAGAACAAGTCGTTAAATACTTTATTGTTACTTGTTTCCGTTCCTGTTCGATATCATAATCATCATCTTGTACTTTGCAATTAAAGAGTAAACTTTGAATCCGCCACATCTTATTTCTGGCCTAGCTTCATAGCTAAGATGTAAAGACAATATCGTATTTATCAATGGAATAAAGTCTCTTATCATTATTAGTAGGTGACACGCTTGTCTGCCTCTGGTATATATGCGTCATAAGTCGGGAAAAACATTTAGATGTTGTAATCTGACAGAATTAAATTAATTGCGCATGTGTGTAGCATTGAAGACATGCTAGACAGAATACGACAAATACAAACAATAACCAAATGATATTATAGTGTTTCCCAATGGCAGATCCAGGTTTTCCGAAAATAGGAGGGGGGGGGGGGGGGGGGGGGGGCACATATGTGAAAGTCCAGTATTAGCCAAACAACTCATACATTTTAGGTGCCAAATCTGGAGGGTTGTTTTTACTCACATCATTTTGTAAATTTGTGGGAGAGAGAGAGAAGGGGGGGGGGGAGGGCCTCCTTTAAATCCCCCGCTGTTTCCATTAGAAATACTACTTACCTAAGATTATGCCCATGACCGTTAAAACACCGAATGACAACACGATAATTAAGGTATTGTTTGTACTGATAATGTCATTCGCTTCCATATCTAAAACTGAAACAGAAATAAGAGCATAGTCAGACAATAAACTTAAAATATTGATATTAAAGTACTTCTTACCAGAATATTACAAGTGAATCAAAGTATATAAAATCATAAACGGCTTTCCTCATATGCTTGTAGTATGTTAAAGTAATTTTTTATATTACTTACACAGAGTATTATTTTTGCGCATCAATATCGGCATTGGAACATTTCACTGATATTGAAATGAAATCATTAAAAACCTTTACCTTTAGATTTAGATAAGACATCGAATTTTTTCACGACAGGTTGAATTTCGTCACTTATTGTAGTATTTTCATCTGCAATACAAAATATGCAAGACATCTTTGTGAAACAAATTTGGTGGCTTTTGTTTGTTTGTTTACATAGTATGGATACGAGAAAATAAATTTCAATAAGAAGTGATAAACTTACGCTCTTAGATAACATTTCAATAGCAAACTTGCTATATTTTCTCAAACCATTGAAATTTGACACCGCGAAAATAAATGTCGCTACAGTTGGTGAGTGATTACTTTGATACATTGCTTGTCATAAAAAAGAAGATAACAAATACAACGCATTAGTTTTAATATTTCAATTATTTCAAGATAGGGGAGTTCAAATGTATGACCTTGGAAAAAAATAAGTCAACCTTAAGTCATGGACACCCTTTAAGGCAAAGCCCAAATTGTATCTTCAATATTATCTAGAGACCATGTCTTAGAATGCGCAACCTTTGCCTTTTGACCTAAAACAATACAAGTCGCCCTAGCGTCATAGACTTTTCATGTGAAATTTCATTGCTAACGATCAAACGGTATATTAGATATTAACCGGAAACCATAACTTTTAGAATGTGACCTTGACCTTTGTCTTTCTGATATATAAAAACAGCATGGTCATCATGTGAAGTATCATTTCTCAAATTCAAGAAAATCAAATCAACTGGGGGATTTATACCAAATATGATGGTTCGCAATGCAGTCACAGTCATCCTGGTAAAATTGTGATTTCGTCTTATGACATGGTTGTCATACTGGAATTTGCATCGCTCCAATATGTAACAACACTTCCTCGGGACCACAAGATGAGCATATACATTACTCAGACATTGTGGAGATTAGGGGAGAAATTAAAATATAATGTTACTGTTTACAGACGCTTAGATTGATTGATTGATTGTTGTTTTCCGCCACACTCAACACTTTTTCAGTTATCAGGTGGCGTCCAGTTTTTAAGGGTAGAAGAGAGAACCCAGATTCAATGTACCCGGGAGGAGACCATCAACCTTCCGAGAGTGAACTAAACTTTACCACATATATTGGCGCGAACGAGAATCAACCCACGCGGACTGGAGGTGAGAGGCCTTGTGATTTTGAGCGCGATGCTTAGAGATAAACAAAGGATGCCAAATAATGGCAACAACTCACACTAATGGTTATTTCGGTTTCTTATCAAATGCTACACAAGTACTACATGTAATATAATCAATGCAGTTTGTTCCGACAGTCTCCGTGGCCGAGTGGTTAGAGCATCGCGCTCAAAATCACAAGGCCTCTCACCTCTAGTCGGCGCGGGTTCGAATCTCGCTCGCACCGATATATGTGAGAAAGTTTGCCAGTTTACTTACAGAAGGTCGGTGGTCTCTTCCCAGGTACATTCTATCTGGGTTCTCTCCTCCACCAATAAATCCTCGTGGGGATGTGGGTTGTTAGAATAGATCTTCAGTACCCTTTGCTTGTCGTAAGAGGCGACTAAATGGGAGGTCTTTCGGATGAGACCGCATAAAACGAGGTCCCGTGTCACAGCAGGTATGGCACGTAAAAGATCCCTCCCTGTTCAAAGGCCATAGGCGCCGAGCATAGGTTTAAATTTGCAGCCCTTCACCAGCAATGGTGACGTCTCCATATGAAAGATTCTTGAGCGGGACGTTAAACAATAATCAATCAATCAATTTACCAATAAAAACTGTACGCCATCAGATAACTGAAAAATTGTTGAGTGTGGCGGAAAACTACAAACATCAATCAATCCAACAGTCTGTTGGAATTCCCATGGGTATGAATTGTACTCCTTTGTTAGTTAACCTGTTTTATATTCTTATGAAGCAGAATTCATTCAAAAGCTTCTACATGAGAGAGAAAAAAAATCTCTTGCTGTGGCCTTCAATTCGACATTTAGATATATCGACGACGTTTTATTTATTAACAATGATTATTTTCATTCATTTGTCAATTCGATATATCCCATTGAACTTGAAATAAAAAATACCACAGAGTCTTCCACATCTACTTGGTACTTAGATATTTCACTGACACTGATTCTTGGCACACTGATTGTGACTACGGACTATGATTGGGATGCAGGGCTCACGGCGGGTGTGACCGGTCGACAGAGGATGTTTACTCCTCCTAGACACTTGATCCCAACTCTGGTATGACCAGGAGTTCGTGTTTGCGCATCTCTCTGATTTGTATTTTCTACAGGAATTACGAGATAAAATACTGTTAGTTATCTTAGCCTTTTCCTCAGTGCCAAAGAATATTAATATGAAAAACAAAGAAAATATTATTAATACTCGTATGAAATTGTTAGATACATTTTGAATTGTATACTGTAATATAATTACCTCTAAGGAAACATCCGGACGATAAGGACATTGAATAGATATGGGAATTCGGTACGATTGACTTAAAACGCAGGTGGGCGTAAAACCTGGAACCGATGATTGTATTTTTTAAGATTTAGACACTACAATATAAAAGCGATATGGCCGGCCGAAGTTCGAAGTCGGGTGAATAAGTTTGTCAACATATTTGCATTATTATATACCGAATTCTGATATATTTTGAATTCTCTAGAGAGTATCCAGACTTTTACTGACCCCCCCCCCCCCCCCAAAAAAATAAAACAAGAAAAAAAAAAAACATATTACAATACCCCGGCGAATATTTTAAATGAACTGTGACGTCACATTTTTTTCATAATAATTATAAAGGTTTAACTCAGAATAAGAAATGCAAAATGAAAAAAAAAAAAGTGTAAAAGATAAGTTATTGACTGAATATCGGGAAATATGCCAACCCTAAGTCTCAGAAGCTTGGTCCGCTTTACCGCGCAAAGACCTCGGACAGACATTTTTCTCCATACATTTCTGTGAAGTTATTCCATTGTTTGTTCAGTCTAAGAATTTACCTTTGGGAATTCGATATTAGTGAGCAATCTGTAAATGTACTATATCAGACTGTCTCAGAACTGATATCCTTCAAAATTGAACTGTCTCGTAAAAGGCGACTAAATGGGACAATCCTTCAGATGAGACCTCAAAAACCGAGGCTCCATGTCACAGCAGTTGTGACACGATAAAGATCTCTCCTTGCTCAGAGGCCATAAGCACGGAGGCCTAAATTTGCAGCCCTTCACCAGCAATGGTGACGTCTCTATATGAGTGAAAGATTATCAAGTGGGATGCTATTGATATACAACCTATAACATTTAGGACTTCAAACCGCCAGGTATTTTTTTTATATACAGAACTGTATTCGGCATAAATCCAATACATAATGTATGATTCTACAGTTTTCGAATGACTGCAAGAGTAATTACTATTTTGACAAACTCGAGACGAGAGCTATTTTGTATGTTCTTCGTCGATGTTTGTTTCCATTTATGAATCTGTTTCAAACAAAGTGCTTTTATTTTCAATTTTACGTTTTTATACTCATGACTAGGCAGGGGAATAATGTGCAGTTAAAGTATATTGTTGAAAGAGTTATCAGAATTTCAGTTCACTGAGAGCAGGACTAGTCTAGGTGAAACATCTCGCTAACTTCCTTGAGTAATATACTTGTACTTCAAACTGTTTTATCATACGCACGATTTTTTTCCGGAACTGGGGTCCTTTTGAAATCTTAATTCGTGAAAAATCAGCAAAGGTATCATAATCAAAATTAATGTAATGTAATAATGGCAGATTGTCAATCATTAGTGTTTTATACAACATCAGACGCCTATAACTACTTGTGTCATTACACAATTTACATACTGTCAATTATATATATATATATATATATATATATATATGCCGGATTTATATTGTTGGATACCATAGGATTGTAGATTTCATTTTTGTTCACAATTGAAAAGGAATATTTGATCGAGATAGTAATTCGCCGGCCATGTCGCTTCGACTCAAATAACAGCTTCTCATGAATATCAATTTAAAGACGTATTATGGGGTACAAAACTTATCGTATACCTTTTAGTGTCAGAATGGAAGTGACCAACCTCCATCTTTAAAACTCCCCTTAAATCATTGACAAAAAATGTCTTCTGGTTAATTGGAATTTTGTTCACAGTGTCAAAGAATTTCACTTCTACTTTGAACTTTTGTATGGGATATGGAAACTCTGCGTCTAACTCAAACTGAAATTAAACTACATGCTATTATGAATGCAAATTAATGTATTTTATTCAACCATATTAAAAAAGATACACTTTTAATTTCAATTTTACAGTAAATAACGATGTAGACAATATTTATGGATTATAATACGAGTAAAATGAAACATAATACTCAGACTTATAAAACATTTTCGATATATAGTTATAATGATAAAAAAATCAACAATTTCCCGAATCTCTGTATCTTTCCTACTGGAAAGAAACCATTTGTATTAGACAAATGTTTAGGGTCCTCGATTTACAACCGTAAGATCCAAGGTTCGATTCGTCATCACTACCAAACTTAACACGTTGAATATTCTTTGCCAGGTGCCCAGTATTTGAGTTGAAAGTTACGGGTCTTTCGGATATGACTGTAAACATGTAAAAACGAAGGTTGCTTGTTACAGTAGACGTTGACATTACCCTGAATACTATAGTTGTACATGTACAGATGTACGTCCTTGAGCACCGTGCATACATAAGTCGACAGTGGAACACCACCTTTCACCTGATGACGCTCCAATATGAGTGCGACGCTCCAGTATGAGTAAAAGCGCGGATCTAGAAGGGGGGGGGGTCGGTCTGGTTTCTACATTACCGTATTACCGTACCGAAATTTTGGGTGCAGATTTCGCAGTTTACTATCTGTAAAACCGTGGAAATTCCGGAGGCTTCGCCCTGGAACCAGGTCCAAGATCCACGGCCTTTTGGACCGATGAAAAAGCTGGATCCGCGCCTGGAGTGAATGCAGTCTTGCAACATTTTCCCCGTCATGCTATTATTAACTTGCGGCGCAAATTTCATTATCCATCTGATACCTACCACAGCTACATTTTTTTTGTAATCCTTGCAAAAAAAAAATCCACTCACTTTACAACCTGGTGACTTTGTTTTCAATGGTTCAGTGTTGAATATTCTTGTTTTGAATTCTGGCCAATAGCAATCCGTACCGAATAACTCCAAACAATTGTCTAAATACAATATTAGAACAATATTTAAATGCAAGGAACCCTATATTTACAATCTAAAGAATGAAATTAATATAATCAGTGGCGGATCAATGATTTTACAAAAAGGGGTCCCGGGTACATTTACTTTGAAGCTAAAAATACATCGATGACTGGAAATTGGAAAATTAACGAATTCATTTTGGAATTACTATATGAAGGGTGGGGCAGGGTGAAGTCCAAATGGATTTTATGAGATTTATTACTCTAGAATTATGGAAAGATCAGGTAAATCCAGCTAAATATGTTTAGCAAACCATGTCCAGGTGTAGTAATTGGCAAGATCACGCAGTACCTGGAAGTAATAATGCTGTTACCTGCAAACCTTGCTATTGATGAATGATTACATTTCATTTGTAACATCAAATTTGATTGGCATTCTTTAAAATAAGGAATATAACGTTTATGGTTTGGAGTAAACCGGATGGTAATTGATTGAAACACATGGTACATAAAAATTCGCATAAACGCAACTTGTTCGATTCGATTGGTTTTCTTTTCCTAGAAATGACGTAACTACTCTATATAGTGCTTCACCACATTTGATGCTTTGATCAGATATTCAAATATTATGAAAGAGTTGCTCGTTTTGTTTTACGTCCCGTCGAGAATTTTGTCCACTCATGTTGCGGTTGATTGTAGAAATCAATAGAGGATCAAAATTTTACAAACAAATATACACGAAAAAATCATATAAAGAACAAGAAGGTCATGACTAGTCGTATAAATATTCAAGCATCCCTAGGTAGTTCAAATCCAAGTGTGTTCCAATTACGACACTCGGGACTAGGTTGAGGCCACAATTAGGCATTAAAGTTTTACATACGAATATATGGGGAAACTTTTTTGAAAATCTTCTCAATAATAGCAGAACTATGATCAGTCACACCTTGATTCTTGATTGATAAAGTTGACAGCTTTCTGACATAATTCAGATTCACGTTTGTTTAAATCATGACCATCAGGGGTAGGGTTAAAAATTAATTAAGACAAATTCTTAGGGTCACACTAAACCATATCAAAGTGTAAATGCAAGTATTTAAAATTCAAATTATTAACTCCGGGTTATATAATCATACATATCTACAGGGGGGAAATCTTTCCAAGACTTCTTCTCTAGAACAGCAAGGTAATGTTAGTTACATTTGTATTGAGGCATCCTCATGTGGTGTGAATTCAATTTCGGTTTTGCCATGACCCTTTGGGGATAGGTTGGAACCACGTTGTGGGGTCAAAATTTTCCATGGGAATAAAGATTAAAAACAGCTTTTAAAAATCACAACAGCAGAAGCAAGGTGAATCTAGCTGAGCGATTTGGCCCATGGTCCTCTTGTTCAGCCAATGGGCTTTATATTTGTAAGTAGCTGTAGTTCTCAGGGAAGATACTGCTGCAGACCATAGAGCTATAGATCCACCCCTTAGAAAAACTTTTTTTTCCGCGCACGGCTGTGGTCTTATATCGCTGTATTTTTGCATCGTCTTCTCAAAAATTTAACATCCAAAATTTCCTAAGACAGTTTCCAACTACAACCGTGGCCAAACATACCTTCAAACTTTTATCAAAGCCCAATGCGAACTGAAAACTCACGACTATAAATCATTCTCTATGTTGACGTAGCCATGGACGGTACTGTAGAAAGTCCATTTAAATCGACTCTGGTTCATTTCAGTAGCTACACCCTTATTGACAACAATGATGTCTATGTGGACTAATATCTCCACAAATCGTTTACGTTAAATATTTTGGATGAAATCATCCCTATTCGTTAAAAAAAATATTGTTTTTGTAGGTTTGACTGCTGAATTAAATCCAGGACTTTCATCAGTATGGTCATAGCTGCAATAATGTAGCCCTCTCCGATTTTTTTCTTTTATTCTGACGTTTTCAGGATTATTGATTGATTATATATTGTTTAACGTCTCATCGGGCTCAAAATCACAAAGCCTCTCACCTCTGTCGGCGCGTGTTCAAATCTCGGCCGCGGCGTTATATGAGGAAGTTTGCCAGTTTACTTGCGGAAGGTCGGTGGTCTCTTCCCAGGTACATTGTATCTGGGTTCTCACCTCCACCAACAAAAACTGGACGCCACCAGATAACTGAAAAATTGTTGAGTGTGGCGGAAAGCAATAAATAATCAATCAATAATAATCAATCTCGCTCGAGAAATTTTTCACTCATATGGAGACGTCACTATTGCCGGTGAAGGCTGCAAAATTTAGGCCTATGCTCGGCGCTTATGGCCTTTGAGCAGAGAGGAATCTTTAACGTGCCACACCTGCTGTGACACGGGGCCTCTCTTTTTGCGGTCTCATCCGAAGGACCGCCCCTTTTAGTCGCCTCTTACGACAAGCAAGGGGTACTGAGGATCTATTCTAACAACCCGGATCCCCGCGGGGCGCGTTTTCAGGAAAGGGCTACAATTCCATAGGATCATCGCAATGGTGCAAAATATGTTTTTATGAATAGCCTATAATAAGCTCCGTGTATTTGTCGCTAATGTTGTTTACACTAAAAAGAGTACCAACTTTGCGCTAGGGGTGTCTATTATAAGTGGTTTCATTAAATATCAAGTGTAACATACAAAATGTTTCGTCTGCCCCCTATGCTTGTAGGTGGATCTAATAGAAAACCTAAACACCGACAATAAACGCGAAAATGTACTTGTTCATCACGGACTCGCGCCATTCCCACAGAGAAAGGAAAATCATACGGTGGCAGAAAACTTTGCTGTTCTTTTTTTTAACTTGATATCAAATATAACTTTTCAATACCGACGAAATCGCTTTCTCCTCCGCACTCGTACATTGATGTAAGTATTACCATATATGGGTATATGCAAATAACTTGATAACCGAGAGTCCAGTTTCAGTACATCAAACACAGGGTACAATAGAATCAAGAAATTGGAATATGTCGAAATTGTTAAATACCGTAGAATAAAGTCTCAATTATCATGAGTTGCAGGTTGTAAATTTAAATGTTGAGTAAGAAGCATATAAATTTTGTTTACATAAAGAAAACCATCAAATATCTAGAATGATCGAAAATCTTGCGGGTATGAATCACTCTCATATTTGCACCATTACGGAGATCCCAAGGAGTTGTAGCCCACACCCCCTAAAAATGTCGGAGAGGGTTACATTATTGCAGCTAGTATGGTGTCTAGTATAGGTACCGTACATGTAAAGATCAAGCTTACAAGCTAAATGTATTATATAGTTCTCAACGTTACACATACAATGTATATGTACATATGATATCTCTCTCTCTCTCTCTCTCTCTCTCTCTCTCTCTCTCTCTCTCTCTCTCTTATTTGTACAAACCGGATTTAGCACAATTCTGTTTTTCTCTCAAAATACAATTTTTCTGAGTTGCAATAAACAAATTTCGACAGATGACGTCGTCAGCATTTTGTTGAGTCATGTAGTTACATGGCAAGCCGTATGTTGAAAAATCTATAAAAATAATAACATATAAAAACATTTTGTTCAACATTCACTTACAAATCAAGGCTGGTACTTGCTGGATGTAAACGTATCAATACACAGTGGATGTAGATTCCTAAATATACGAGGAATAAATAATCGCGTAATTTCGCGAGAAGCACCTCACGCGAAATAAAATAACTTGCTTTAATGTTTCTTTTTATTGCTGAAATACTTGTCAAGTCTTGATCAATAGACCGCTCGTGTATTTATGATCACGTGATATGACGTCCACGAAGAATTACGAGATATTAATACTCGCGTAAGATAAGGAATCTACAGTATATATAATTATATTTTGCAGTATAATTATAATAAAAACCTTCAACATGTTCAAACGAAAATTATAAGTCTGATTATCATCTCACTTTTCTCATATGTCTTAAAAATGACTGAGTGGTGAACGATTTGCATATTGATTGATCATTTCCGAGATTTTCTTTAACTTACGAGGATCAATTATTATATTATGAGCCTCATATGTAAGAGTTTGCATTTTGGAGGACACGTTGCTTTATTTTTTAACATAATTCTGTTCAGTATCTACACACTTTTGTCAGCAATGTTTAAGGACCTCAATGTCACTTTTAAAGAAGTCCTTTTCTTGACCGTTCAGAAAGTCCTCCACTACAGGTATGACGCCATTATCTGACTGCAAGTGGGTACAGGGAATGGCCATATTCAGTTTTGAAAATAGATGAAAATCTAATGGAGAGAAATCAGGAGAATAAGGCGGATGCTCAATCAATGTCCCTCTTGAGAATCTTTGACTCATATAGAAAGACGTCACCATTGCCGGTGAAGGACTGCAGAATTTAGGTCTATGCTTGGCGCTTACGGCCTTTGAGCAGGGAGGGATCTTTAATTTGCCACACCTGCTGTGTCACGGGACCTCATTTTTTGCGGTCTCATCCGAAGGACAGCCCCATTTAGTCGCCTCTTAAGGCAAGCAAGGGGTACTGAGGATATTTTCTATCCCGGATTCCCAAGGGACTGATCAATCGATTTAAAGCCACAATCATTAATGGCAGCCATGACATTGACAGACAGGGCATTGACCATTTCTGGAGTTGAAACAGTGACAGGCCTTCCAGGACGGGGGTCATCCTCAAGGCTCTGCCAGTCGCGTTTAAATTTCGCTATCCACCTTTTTACTGTAGCATATGAAAGGGCATCTTTTCCTAGTGTTTCTACCATATCAGTACGGATATCCTTAAGTGCTAAACCTTTCTTACGCAAATATTGGGTCACTTCTCTTTCACCGATTTTGGCCATTTTGCAAAAAGTAACTTGCCTTTTTAAACTTTTAGAGTGTTACCTCGTCGATAAAACTGACCAAATGACACCAGTATTCAGTATTCAGCTCGGCAGAAAACAAACAACGGAGACAGATTTGTGAACTTTCATTATCATAAGTTAGTATTTTTTCATTGATATAGTTTTCTATAAATAGTTGTAAAAATACTATTATATTTTTGAATTGTGTATAATTAATTTTTCCTGCAAATGAGTAATTCTGACCCAATACACTGTACATTTGCTATTATTCACTAACTTCTGACGACATCAACATTAAAATTTTCAGAGGGAGATAGAGAAAAGAGAGAGAGAGAGAGAGATCTAACCTTGGAGATGGAAGGTAATTGCTGGAGGTCTTTTACATTCTGTCAATTTCAGTTGTAGTATATCTGGCTGACAAATGTACATGTTTTCCAAATCTGTGTTGTTTGCAACGTATGTGTTTTGCAATTTGACACTACAATAAAGAAAAATTAAAAACATCACTTTGAACACATTTTATCAATCTTCACATCCCACTGTATTTTTCTCATTAGACTATATTGCAAACTTTAAGCAACAACTAATAATTCATTAACGAATGCATTTGTGTTTGCTACTGAAAAAATTAAATCATTTATGATGCACCACCACAGAATTCTTTCCCTTGCCTCCTGCCAAAATAATAATAATAATTTGCACTTTAAAGTAAAAAGGTGAAGATAACGAATAGTGATCAATCTCGCAACTCTCACACAGAGTACAAAACTAGGAATAGGGCAAACACGGGCCCTTGGGCACAAATGAAATGTTTTTATCGGCACAGACCATTACCCCAGTTTGGTAAAATCAGAACGTTTTATTATGCATGCGCACTACGAAAGTCACATGGGCGACAACATTGAAACTGATCTAATAGATTACATTTTTTGTTTAGGGCTTGGCGCCCCATGTCGTGCCCGTACTTAACCAATACAGTTGATGGACAGGCGTACTCAAACTATATAAAGATGCTTAGCAAACATAATTATGTTTTTAGAAACTGTAGTCTGTCTGTTGCAGTATGCATTAAAATGATTCCCATTTGGTCCAGGGACTAAATTTTTCGAAATCCTCTCTACCTGACAATGAATGCATATCATTTTGAGGAGAGTTACAATACATGGCAGGAGGGCACGTTTCAAAAGAATTGAAAATTAACAATTGCATATTCATTTGAATGCGAAGTTTGAAACGCTTGGTCCAATCTCTGAAATCGTCATTTGTTATTTGTAATAGCTATTTTAAAAGGGTATGATCACGATTTGAGCTGAAAATTTTGAAATTTTATTTTCTATTCTTAATGTTTACAATGCTTAACTAAGGTATTTTGTAATAGTCAGCAAAAATATGAACATCAATTGTCGAGTTACAAGAGAGATACAGAGCTCACAATTGTTTATTATGTAAACAAGGCTTGTTCCATGTTTTGTACATAAGTTTAATATACTAGTAAAAGTTTCTTTAAAGCTCTTTTCAATTTACAAGTTAATTCTGAACACATTAAAATAGTTTCTAGTGTATATCACATCTCATTTTGTTTTAAACACGATAGTTTCCGTAGCAGAGTGGTTTGCGCTCAAAAAATCAATAGGCATCTCACCTCTAGTCGGCGCGGGTTCGATTCGTCCTAGCGCAGATATATGTGAGAAAGTTTGCCAGTTTACTTTTGGAAGGTCGGTGGTTTCTTCCCGGGTACATTGTATCTGGGTTCTAACTGGACGCCACCAGATAACTGAAAAATTGTTGAGTGTGGCAGAAAACAAAAATCAATCAATCTATTTAGCAATCTATATGTATACAAACAGTTAATTCCAGTACGGGGTACACATCAAAGCCAGTCTATGGCAAACTAAAGAAAACTCGAATTTCCTTTTGTGTCAATACTTGTATTTCATATTGGTGTACCTAATAAAATAAGACCCTAAATTAAATGCAATCCATACATACTGATGCTGGTGCACAAAACAAGCTCTGAGGAGGTGCCTCTTTCTCGCTTTGATTTTCTCTCATTTGGGCTAAAGCTGCACCGCACCAAAGTACTATGCAAGGAGATTTAAACAATACACAATCAAGAACTCTGTCTGCCCATCTTAAAAATCTACATTCATATGGAGTCATCCACCTTCCCTCTCAGCTACAGACCTTTTGCTGGACAATGTAGAGTTTGATTTGAATTTCCTCAGCAACTGGACCACGTGTCTTAGTGTCGTATTTGCATCATCTATATGCTAGGAATCATGGTGATACCTACTTGTTGCACATCGGGGTTTTTTTCATTAAGCATTCTGTTACATCTGGCATTTATCCAAAGATTATTTTACACATTTTAACACATGTAATATAACTTCAAATATGGGGTCGAAACTATGCCCTGCTATCCAAGTTTTACGTACGAGATACTAAGTCGTACATACGACATACTAAATCGTATGCATAAGATATCAATCATGCATAGGAGATAAACAAATCGTAAGACGAGATAAATAAATCGTATGTACGAGAAACTAAATCGTACGTATAACAGAACTAAGTTGTACGCACATGTTAGCACAGTCAAACAGCCTTTCAATATTCCCATAATAAATATTGATGTACATAATTCGTTGAAAATTTTAAGTTTTAATGAGAGCTTTATTTTATATAAACAGTGGCCATAGAGGGTGATGAATGTTTTCATCTGTGCAATGCTCCCTACATTCTACGTTGTACTTTTATGATGTGAAGAAAACGAATTTCAGATTGCTCGTTTATGCTCCTTCAATTCTCCCAGTTTCTGAGAATTTAGGTCTAAATCTGTGTTCAATAGGCCAACACTCGCTGATAGTCCAGTTACTTCCCGGATGTAGTTTACTCCGCTCTTCGTGTTTTCGATATTAAGTTCACTTGATTCTCTAAATTACCATTATTTTACACCCGTTTCATCTTTCTTATTCCTTCTAAATTACATATTTATATTTTATATTCTCTTAGATATTGTTCATAACTAGTTATCATAAAAATCTAACGAATTATATTTTGTTCTGTCCGTTGTTATTTCGGTAGTTTGCGACTTAAGTATGGAAGCTCGATAAGGACACAAAACAAAAATATAAATATATATAAGAAATAAAATATAATTTTTTTAGTGTCATTGCAATATGACAATTAGGTCCACATCACATTCGCACAAAACTTTACTCTGTTCCATTTATAGTTTTCAATACGTTATTTGAAGAAACCAAAAATAGTCCATACGTGGATTTTTCCACATCAGAATATATTGATTGATTGATTAAATATTGTTTAACGTCTCGCTCGAGAATCTTTCACTCATATGGAAACGTCACCATTGCCGGTGAAGGGCTGCGAATTTAGGCCTATGCTCGGCGCTTATGGCCTTTGAGCAGGGAGGGATCTTTATCGTGCCACACCTGCTGTGACACGGGACATCGGTTTTTGCGGTCTCATCCGAAGGACCGCCCAATTTAGTCGCCTCTTACGACAAGCAAGGGATACTGAGGATCTATTCTAAAATCCCAGATCCCCACGGGGTCACCAGAATATAGATTGAATTCTGTGATTATGGATGAAAAGTCTAAGACAACTGTCTATGATGTCAATTTTTATGAAGCTGAATTCATTCAAAAGCTTCTACCCGAGAACAAGCAATTTCTTGCTGTGGCATTCAATTCGACATTTAGATATATTGACGACGTTTATTTATTAACAATGATTATTTTCATTCATTTTGTCAATTCAATATATCCCAGTGACCTTAAAATAAAAGACACCACAGAGTCTTCCACATCTGCTACGTATATCGATATTTTATTGAAAATAGATGCCGGTGACAAACTAACAACTCAACTTATGACAAACGGGATGATTTCATTTTCTCCATCGTCAACTTCCTTTCTCCATGGAATATCCCTTATCTATGTGGCAGTATTCCATCATTACCTGCATATGGTGTTTATATCTTCCAACAGATACGACTCCGTGGAGATCAGGGTTGTTAGAATAGATCGTCAGTACCCCTTGCTTGTCTAAGAGGCGACTAAATGGGGCGGTCCTTCGGACGAGACCGCAAAAACCGAGTTCCCGTGTCACAGCAGATGTGGCACGATAGAGATCCCTCCCTGCTCAAAGACCATAAGCGCCGAGCATAGACCTAGATTTTTCAGCCCTTCACCAGCAATGGCGACGTCTCCGTATGAGTGAAAAATTCTCGAGCAGGACTTTAAACAGCATATAATCAATCAATCAATCCAACTGATTCGATATGCAAGAGCTTGCTTACTCCTCCTAGACACCTGATCCCACCTCTGGTATGTCCAGGAGTCCGTGTTTGCCCATTTCACTGATTTGTATTTTCTACAGGAATTGCGAGATTGAATACTGTTCGTTATCTTAGCCCTTTCAGTAAGTTGTTACGTAATAAAATCTTTTATAATGCCCACTGGACGTTATAGGATTTGATCACGTGACCAACTTCATGTCACATCCCAGTGATACTCAAAAACATATCTTATTTCTTAAATTCTTTGTTTTCTATTGATAATGCATGATAATGTGTAAACAAATGATACGCACGCTAATCAGATAATTTTCCGCAGTTATTTGCATGCGGTCATTTTAGTCAAATCATTTGACCGGAATATCAAAACAAAACCATACCAGGCTTCTGTCACTATTCATTCAGCACAAGTTAAATCTTGAAGTACCACGCAAAAGTGAACACCAACAATTAATGGGTATTGATAAAATCTGTTATTCAAACCTCCCATATTTAATGTGGAAAACAAGGATTGTCGATTAAAAACGACAAATTCTCCAACGCAACAACGATCTCCAAATGTCGGAAGCCTCGTTAGACATTCTTTATGAGAGCACGTGAAAGGATTTAAAAAATGAGATATAGAGAATTTTTCATACCAGGACTTAACTGACACTTATTTAGCAAATGATATCATTAATTCACTGAAATTAGCCATGTTATTCATTGGGGGCCCAAGAAATTTCTGAAGACAGAGTAAAAGGCTGGGGCTGCCTTGAGGCTCTCAGTCGAGCTAGGCTAAAGGCGTAGCCTCCTGTAACTGATAAGTATGACTAATACGTATATATTTTAGTATTTCTTGGACGTATTTCAATAAAAATGATAATATTTGTGATCATATAGAGTACTGCAGTTGTTGTTTTTTTTTAAAGGTACGTTACAGTATTTCTCTGCATGTAGAATAATACAGATATACGTCAGACGTCAATATAAAATGTCTACATTTACTTGATTGAGATTAGCTGCAGAACTGTAGCAATATGGTTTTATATTTTAGTCTCTGACCATAGCCCGTAATGCATATATGGTGCAATTTACGACGCAAGACTTTCTGCGCATAGTTGAGAATGTATTTCTCCACTTTCCAGCATTAGTCAATCAAATACCTTTCATTCCCTAATTCGACACATATTATGTTACCAACCTGTGTATTTTATCCACTTCCTTAACCTTTATAGCCATCTCTATCGACCAATAAACTCGCTTGTTTTGAATTTTCTGCCATCCGACAGCCATGTTGACATACTGACGAGATTTCGCTAAAACATCACGTGATATATGGAAGTGTTGACTAACTACCCAAGCCTCTGTTTTATTTCTAGCATTCAAATCTAGTATTCACATTTTTCTGTAAAACTCGCATTCTTGTAAATATTGTATAATAATATGATTGTCAATATATATATATATATATATATATATATATATATATATATATATATAAAGTTACATTTGTTCAAGAGTTCGCTGCAGTCTTTGTGCTTTATATAAAATATTTCAAATGCAGCATACAATTAAATTTACGTCAAATAACCATGTAGTGAGTGATAGCATGGCAAGAATTTCATCATCACTGAAAACATTTTTTAATGACTCGCCTAAAAGTCGAGCGGTATAGTGCACATGTGCACGCTTCTAAGAGATTTGGTTCTGTGTTCAATCTCAGGTAGGGGCAGCAATGGGTATCCAAATATAGTTAATGTTTTTGTGCTTTATATTGAATATTTCTCCACTTAGGGCAGTTATGTATGTAAAGGAATTCATATTGCAGTCATTGTGCTTTGTAGAAGTGGAAACAGGCTAATTCCAAAATGCATTCTATAAGAAGTTTATACACTTTCGATGATCAATCATGGCCAAAAAAAAAAAAATCGATCATCGAAATCGGTGGCTTTTTTTCGTCAACAATCTCGGTTTCCTGATTATCGGTACAACACTATTTCTTACTCACCTCCTACAAGATGAATTATTCCCCCTTGTTGTAAGGCGATGGAATACGGGAATACATTCTGTTTTATTACTGTTGCATCCTCCAGAAGTTACATCAAAGCAATGACTCGTTGTGTCCCCAGTACATGTATCCGTCAATGACACGCTGTCAAGCTTACCCGATGAAACACATCTGTCGATGTTATATTGAAAAAAATCGTCTCGTCCATAACAACCCATTATAAGAAAAAACGCTGGGATAAACCTTATTGCATCCATGAGGATCTGAATATAGTTTGAACTTAAAATGTCATATCAACTGAACTTTATAGTGCAATCTGTGGTATTTCTATCCAATCGTAGCTGACGTCACTTATTGCACACACGATGCAATTTAAACATTAAGCCCCCGACATAAAACAAAATGCAAAATAATAGTTAATCATACAGGGAGTAATTTGAAAATAATTATATATATAACAATGCTACCAAAGAGAACAAAATTTATTGTTACTAATACCCGTACTATCGGCTATAGAGACAGAAATAATTAAACTGTCATTTAACACTTGTAAGCGTAACCTAATTATACTCAAAATGTATTATAATAAATAAGTTGGAAAGTAACACAAATTTCTTGCATTATTTTTCTAATCGGAATTTGAATATTTGCTGTTTGTATCTTTACTCTTTAAAGCCGCCCGCGTGGCGCAGTGGTTAGAGCGTCGGGCTCAAAAAAGAGAGAGAAAAAAAAAAAGAGCGTCGGGCTCAAAGATCTGATGATCCTTGAGTCGGGGGTTCGAATCCCACTGTAGGACGTGGGTGCCGGTCTTTCGGATGAGACCGTATAAACCGAGGTCCCGTGTCGCAGTAGGTGTGGCACGATAAAGATCCCTCCCTTCTCAAAGGCCCTGAGTGCCGAGCATAGGCCTAAATTTGCAGCCCTGTCACCGGTAATGGTGACAGCCGCCGGATAGCTGAAAAATTGCTCAGGCGGCTATAAACAAACGAACAAAACAAACAAATCTTTACTCTTTGTCATTTATTGATTGATTGATTATTTATTGCTTTCCGCCACACTCAACAATTTTTCAGTTATCTGGTGGCGTCCAGGAGAGAACCCAGATACAATGTACCTGGGAAGAAACCACCGACCTTCCGCAAGTAAACTGGCAAACTTGCTCACATAACGCCGCGGCCGAGATTCGAACACGCGCCGACAGAGGTGAGAGGCTTTGTGATTTTGAGCCCAAAGCTCTAACCACTCGGCCACGGAGGCCCCTGTCATTGATTGGAACTGGACTACACTGCAACTTCATACTTGGTAAAATTTTATCAACGGGATTAGGTATACAGAATCACCTTCATTGTTAAAGTCACGTTTTGGGGTACAGCGTTTCACAAAGACTTTCTGTTTAGATTTATTGTTTATTGATAATGAAACATTTTCCCGACATTAGCAAACCAGTTTTGTATTTTTATGAGGCAGAATTTATTCAAAAAGCTTCTACACGAGAAGAACAAATCTCTAACTGTGGACTTCAACTCGAAATTTAGATATATCGAGACGTATTATGCATCAATACTCATTTTCATGCATATGTCGATTCGGTATATCCTAGTGAATTTAAATTAAAATACACCACCGAGTCTTCCATATCTGTTTCATATTGGGATATTTTATTGAACATTGATGTCAACAGCAAACACACAACACAACTTTATGACAAACGGTGGTGACCTCGGCTTCTCCAAATCGTCAACTTCCCATCTTTCTGTAGCAATTTCCATTATCACCTGCATATGGTGTTTATGTCTCTCAACTGATTCGATAAACGATAGCATATTCTGCGTAAGATGAATTATTAAATCAAGATAGGCTACTAACAAATAAGTTGATGTTAAAGGGGTTTCAACAGTCTTGCATAAAATCCGCATTTCACAAATTCTATGGACGTTATACAGACCTAATTTGCAAATACAAGCTATCATTTCGGTCGCGATAGCTCAATGGTAGAGCGCTCACTTCGTAATCGGGAGATGAGTTCGAGCGCCGCTCGGTATTTAAAAGTTAGGATTGTGATTCTTTTGGATATGACCTTAATAACGGAGGTCCCTTGTCGCTGCAAGCGTGTTAAAACAAAACCCATCACTGCTGCGTCCCTGAGCGCGAAGGATTTACCTACAGCTGGTGACGTCTCAATATGAGTGAAAATTTCTCAGTGGGACGTAAAACAAATAATAGTAAGTTATCGCTAGGTCTAATACTGTCTGACGTGTTTCATACTAATTGCTAGACCATTCTTTGCATACTGGTTTTGAATGTGGGTTACTCTGTATACGTGACCCCGTTGATAAAATGTTCCACGTATTTGATATTACTTGGGAGTAATATTAAATACATTGGACACTTTATCCTACCAACGTACTCTATAGAAGATTTCTTCCAAGCATACATTATATACGATTATTTATCCTATTGAAAATTATGGGAATATTAGGATTTTTATCCCATAGGATTATGATAGAATTTTTGTGGGATATAAAATCCTGCCATTCTCTTATTGGATTTTTAGTCTTTGGAGGCTGATAGCTTTTATTCTACAAGAATGCATGAGACCAGCCTTGAACTACATGTATGACATACTGCGAAAGAATCCCACAACATGCACTTTGATTTTTCACAAAATCTTTATCATAAAGGGTAGCAAAAAGTGTCGATTTTGTCGTGTCTGGAGTTAAATGTCGTACTGTATATATATATATATATATATATATATATATATATATATATATATAAGTAAACATTTCTAACGGAATAGAGTGTATGAAAACTATTGACATCCACTGCGTTTTTACAATTTTTGAAATAAAATTTTCTAAAATTAACCTTATATGTTGGAAAACTTTCAAATTCATATGCCCAGAGATTGTATTTTATCTCAAGAGAATTTTATTCGCGCTATAATTAAATCGCCTTTTAGAAATTCAGTTGATTTTTTTTAATCCCTAAAGAATGTAAAAATTCTCTAGGGCATATTTTTTCGCACATGAACTTTTCTTCATTTTTCAAACCAATTTCTGACTGTCGGGGGGGGGGGGGGGGGGGGGGGGTCACCAGTGATGAATTTACTTTTGAATTCTATCGATGGTGACAATAACCTACATATATTAAATGGTACCTTTAAGAATACCGAGAAATAAAGGAATGAGTAATTAAATTTTGGTACTATTCTTGTCCGTGGACCTGTCACTTACAACAATTACACATCTAAGAATATAAAAGATTTATTTCATCAACATACCGAAAAATACATATCACAAACATTCTGTGCACCAGCACGTTTGCTCTAATCAAAACTTGTTACGATGACAAACACTTACGGATCTTTGACTCAAAATCAGTCATTCATCTAATTTAAGGAGACTTTATACACGTCACATTGTGGAGTTCCCAATTATTTTTTTTATTATGAGCTAATCGAAAGAATACTTCAGTTTCACCAAAATATATTGATCATGCAAGCCATTGAAAGATGAACGTTTATTTTTGTTCAACTGAAAAACACAGGGGAGCAATAAGCTTGAAATTGCCATCAATATTTTAAAAAAACCCAGACATAAATGCATAAAGCATTTTATGTGCCAGGGGAGACCTATTCTTGGATAGAACTATAAATTTGCTTTTCAAGTTTGTATGGAGTATTTGCCATTTCAATGGTATCTTTTAATTTAATATAGCAGAGTAAATGAAGTTACATAATTATCTGGTTTCTAGAAGTATTACACATTTTCTGCAAAAATAGTTTGAGTATTTTGAAATTCAAATGTTAAGGAAAGATGATACCTTATAATCAAAATACTATGGATGACATGGTGCACTGTAGTGGGTTTCCAAAATACATTTCTGTTGGGTATATTTTTAAAAAAATAAATTACACTTGTGGATATGAACTGCGAGCTTTACATCGGTATACTTCATGAAGCACATGTTTTATTGGGTGGATTATTTTATGTCATGTGACTAGTCACCCAGTTTTTAACTATATAATCAATCTGTAGTTATTATTCGATTTTCTAATGTAAGCCCAGCCAATTAATTGTTATGTAAGATTATGTAATATGTAGTCTTAATTTCTAGTTATTTGTTATTTTTAATAAGTGACAAATTCACCCGATATTTATCGTTATCCTCTCACTTGTAATGTACAGCAAAAGCAAGCTGAAAATTACCAGAATTGATTTTCCTGCATTTTGGGGGCAAAATTGTGGATATAAAGCACGTTTGCGCTTCATGAAAAGTATACCGACGAAACGTTGCAGTTTGTATCCTCATGTATTTTCAAAACTGCAATTGTTTACATTCTACTTTCAATTCTGTCGGAATTCCCAGCTGTTAAAATAAACATACTTTATTTATCAAGATTCATACGCGCATTGTACACAACTGCAACACATTTATAAGGAAATGGCCATTATTACATTTTGACAAGTAAAAATGTAAAGTCACATCCCTCCTCTACAGATTTCATCTATTAACATTAATGGTGAACTTTCCTCCTCATTAAAAACTTTGGAACAGTAGCGTGGTGACGACTTGTCCTCATTACATTTACCTTCCGTCACGGACTCCTCATTTTGAAATTTCTGTAAACAAACAATATGAAAACAATTATTATAATTTTAACGAAAGGAAAATAAGCCCCAATTTATTTGTGTGAGTAAACTATAGTCGAAATAATATTAAATTCAAAGGATCAAAATATTTTTATTAAAATGACTATAAAAGATTATAAGGATTTGGTGTACAGCTGAGAAATTTGAAATATGTGTTTGGTTGTCTATTTGTGATAAAAATATGATAATACTTTTCAACTGTTTTGTATAATTTCATTGTTTGTCGGCATTTGTTTGTTTGTTTGTTTTTTTGTTGTTGTTTTTTTTGGTTTTTTGGTTGTTTTTTGGGTTTGTTTTTTTTTGAGTTCGAAGAATTTATTTAATATCATGTGGCCTTCAAATTTCTAAAACAATATACCTCCTTTCTACCAAAGGTCTATAATTAGAAGATATATAACGTTGTCGCTCTAAAATTATCCTTTTCTTGAAAATATGTATGTCAATCCATAACATATGCATGAAAGTTATGCATATACGCTCTTTATCGAGGTAGAGCTAATTTTACTTACAAAAGTGAAGTCATTTTAGGAAACCATATTACACACCTACCAAATAACTGAATCACAACTTCGAGTAAGCATTACCTTATGAGTCATGATTAAGAATCTGTATACAGTTTGAAATGATGGCCTTTCAATCGGGTCACTTTGCCAACAACAACACATTAGATCATATCTGTAAAGATTAGTTTTCTTTATCAGAATGTTATATAAGAGTTTGTGATCCAGACAAATGCAGAGTTTATCAGATGTGTAAACAAATAAGGTCATTACATAATTCTTCAGAAATAAAAATTATGTATTACTTACATTGATTGAGTACAAAGCGCAGGCATTTCTAAGCGTCCTCCTTTATTAACAAATGTCATAACAGCATTGTTTTGAAGGCCCGGATAAGGAACAAACCCAGATGTGAATATTTCCCACATCAAAACACCGAAAGCCCTAAATTAAAGGCAAAAATATTTCCTAAAATTCATTTATACATATTTTGAAAAATTTAGTCAAAAATTGCAGTAACTTGAATAACAATTGTTGTAACACAGATATATAGTGAACCTTTCCTGTATTCACATTTAACTGACATGATGGTTTTGAAATACAACTGAAAGTCCAAAAAGTCCTGTAACAGACAAGTGCTATATGATATGAAATTACACCATGATAATCAAACACACCGGTCTAGGTGCTTTGTCGTTAAGTTAAACCTCTGTCTCGAGAGATAGGGGGTTTAAGCCTTGCTTGTACCTTAGCCACATCACATCTAAAATCAAAAATAGGTAGTGACTGCTTCGCCAAACTCTGAGGATTAGGAAATGAAAGCAATGGACCTTTTGGATGAGACCTTAAAAAGCAAGGTCCTGTTCACGGCAGATGACGCTACGATATGGAGCTTTCGAAGTTACGGGTTTGGGTGTCAAGCTTAACTGTAAATATGTAGAACTTCATTTACAGGCCCCGTGGGGATCCAGGTTGTTAGAATAGATCCTCAGTACCCCTTGCTTGTCGTAAGAGGCGACTAAATGGGGCGGTCCTTCGGATGAGACCGCAAAAACCGAGGTCCCGTGTCACAGCAGGTGTGGTACGATAAAGATTCCCCCTTGCTCAAAGGCCATGAGCACCGAGCATAGGCCTAAATTTTGCAGCCCTTCACCGGCAATGATGACGTCTCCATATAAGTGAAAAATTCTCCAATGGGACGTTAAACAATATATAATCAATCAATCATCTTCAGTTGCTGACGTCCTAGTGAGTGAAAAATATTCGAATAATCGTGAAAATGACAAACAAACATAATTACCAAACATCCGATTTACAGGAAAAATACCCCTCCAAGAACGCTTCTGGTGGCATCCATCGTATTGGAAGCAAAGCTGTCCCTTCCTTTCTATAATAGTCATTCCTATACACAAGGATCAATAGAATTCTACATTATGTCGTATAGCATTAAGAAAACTGAAGCAAACAAGATAATACTTAGAAAATCCCACTTACATTAAAATATCTTTGGCCATACCAAAATCGCCCAATTTAGCAATTCTGTTTGGTCCCAAATTTGTTAACAGACAATTACGTGCAGCAACATCTCTGTCAAACGAAAATAATGTACATATATATAACCATCTTCCAGTAATTTTCTTAATTAGGTACCACTGCTATATAAGTTGCATATTCAAACATATTTTTTTTTACCTGTGAACGAAATGTAGCGATTCCAAATAGTTTAACCCACATGCAACATCACTTGCGAGACGCAGAAGCTCTGATATCTTCAAGGTCGATTTTTGTGTCTAAAAATAAAATGCAAAACTTATTGAAAAGGCGTATGTCACATGTGTCATCATACTTTGAATGCTATTTGGATAAATAACATGTCAAATTAAACAAAGATAATATGCTTGTGTGGAGCAACAATTTTACAATTTTTGGCATGTTTCCCGTTGGTGGAATATTTCGCGTCAAACGAGCGTTATGGGCAATAATAGCAAACATTGCAACCAGCGATTTACAATGGTAGACTGGCATATTGACATAACTTATGATAATTGACTAAAATCTTCCATGGGGATTCGGGTTGTTAGAAAAGATCCCTTGCTTGTCTTAAAAAGCGACTAAATGGGGCGGTCTTTCGGATGAGACCGCAAAACCGAGGTCCCGTTCACAGCAGGTGTGGTACGATAAAGATCCCTCCCTGCTCAAAGACCATAATCAACAAGCAAAAGCCTAAATTTTGCAGTCCTTCACCGGCAATGGTGACGCTTCCATTTAATAATATACAACCAACCAACCCCTTTTATTAGGATATCATACAAGCATGAGTGGCATACAATTTTGGAAATAGTGATTTGTTTGTGGGGATGTTCTAGAATTCCCACTTCATTATAATCCAGCTTACATTAAAGCAATATAAGCTGCCAAAATTGCAATTTTTTATAGTGGCATTAAAAGAGGTTAAATGAACGTTGATATGATTGAAAAAAAAGAACTGCATCAAATTTCCTCTCTTATGCATCGTTTACACACCTTTACGTGATGAAAAATATATTCCTCGACATTCCGTTTGAACCTAACAATGGCAGCTGATTAATCGTCGGCGACAATCCCGAAGATAACCGATGTTGACACGAATGATTCTGATGCTGATCGGGGTGGATCGGGTTGTATCCGGGTCATTAAAATATGGACGGCGAGGTGAGATAAAATTCTAGTTACCATCATTATTTTGGCATTGTTAACGATGTTATATGTTTTCAAGTTATGATAGTACGTTTTTTAGCTATGATAGTTTTAAGGGATCGCTCGAAACATTACGCAAAATTCCAAAGTCGGCTTTCTCCCTCGCTTCGAACCTTTCGTGTCAGACATCTTTCGTGCTTACCGGAAATATTGCGCTTGCGCATTTGATTTTGCCGAATGAGTTCAACTTTAGGTCATTGCATACGGAAATAATGTCGGGAAAATTAAGGTACGGGGAGACTTAATTTCAACTGTCGAACATTTTTGCATTTAATGCAAAAAATACAACATTTCAAAAGTTTAATCGATAAAATCAGGTATTAGAAGGTAGATGTTTACAAAATTTTCGATTAAATTTTAGGACCCCAAAATAACAATTTTGACAGCTTATATTGCTTTAATGAACTCATGAAAAATTTATTGTGTTTTACGTTCCACTCGAAATTGTGCAGCCATATAGACACTGTGCATGACTCTTATAAAGGACCTCCTCCTTGAAGGCCAAAGCCAAAAGACGTGTGACTCATAGCTTGGCAAAGGTACAGTCATGTCCTATATTAAACATCTGAAGTTTGACGCGGCGCCGGAATCCAGAATCGAACCCGGGTTTCCCGGTCGGTAAGAGAGTGTCCCTACCACTTGGCCACCACGGTTTGAATGACACAATACGAAGGTTACACTACCTGCTTATCCTTTGTGTTTCTTAGAAATGTTTTAAGATCTCCACCCAACATCAACTCTAGCAGTATCATATAAACTCCGTTTGATGATGATATTCCAAGACATTTCACAATGTTTTTGTGTTGGAATTTGCTACAACAAAAATAGCAATATCACCAATGAATAATGTTTTACAATTTCATAAACAAATTAAACTTGCTGCGATTGGTTTACCTTAATTTGCTGATTCAATGCAATTCTTAGCAAATACAATATCATGATATTTTTGTTTGTTTTATCTATACGCCCCGTCACGAATTATTCACTCAATTTGAGACGTCACCACTTACAATAATATCAACGCTTCCAGTAAAAAGTCGTCTTGAGATTGTTGATCCGCACTTTTTGATAATCTCTACAAACGAAAATTGAAAAGTACTCAATTTCTTGTCAACTATTACATGTAGTTTTTGCTCCCGCCTTAACGGTTTTGTAAAAAAAAAAAGAAGGGGGGGGGGGCTGTGATGAAAAGTCATTATATACGTTTTAATGTTACATAGGACTTTTGGTGAATGTTTTCAAGTAGGCAATTCGTTGTGCATATATGGATAAAGCATGTATTTTGGACAGATAATACGTAAGTTTTACAAAAAGTATATGTTAACTCTCCCTTTATCTCTTTTTACGAAAAGGGGTCTCCGTGGTCGAGTGGTTAGAGCATTGCGCTCAAGATCATAAGGTCTCTCACCTCTAGTCGGCGCGGGTTGGATTCTCGTTCGCGCCGATATATGTGAGAAAGTTTGCCAATTTACTTTCAGAAGGTCGGTGGTCTCTTCCCGGGTACATTGTATCTGGGTTCTCTTCTCCACCTACAAAAACTGGACGCCACCAGATGACTGAAAAAATGTTTAGTGTGGCAAAAAACAACAATCAATCAGTCTTTTTACAAAAAAAAAATATCTGAAATTGAGATACCAAGTCAAGGTTATTAGGTGTATAGAATGGATAAATCATTTTTATAGGATTACAGAAATTATTTCATTGGGTATGAATTGTTTCTTTGTTTTGAGTTGCGTTACGCCGATTTTGCGATATACTTATATATGTTAAATCCCATACTTCTTATATCTGGCAATACATTTCTTGTTTCGTGTTCTAGTAAACACAAAATGCAACAAAGGCAATGAAAAAGTGAATATAAAGAACAGTGATCAATTACATGAATCCTATTAAAATAAACTATACAAATCTTATACAAAGTCGAATTAGGACAATGCGAGCCACTGAACACACCATATGTGGGATCAGGTGCCTAGAACGTGCAAGCATCCTACGTTGACCAGTTACATCCTTTGTCAGCCCTATATTTTGATTAGGTACACACAGTAAACCGTATATAATATCTCTATGTAAAGAATGGCATAATAATTGCTCTGAAACATCAGGCAGCTTTCCACCTGATGACAGTGTATCAAATTTTGCAATTAGACGTCGAATTTTCGAAATGCTTACTTTTAACGAGGCTTTTCTCTGCCAAATAAATATATCTGTCAGTAGAAACTGTAGTCCCTTCGTTTGTCATAAACATCTATGTTCGATGAAATAATCAAATATAAAACAGATATGAATGGTCATGTGGTATCCTTTATACCGAGTTCAGTGGGATACATAGGATCGATATATGAATGAAAGTGAGAATTGTTAATACATAAAACTTTCTCGATATATATTTATCTAAAGGCCGGCTTGATGGTCACATCAAGATATTTTTTCTTCTTATGTAGAAGCTTTTGAATAAATTATGCCTCATAAAATGCAAACACTCATCACCTAATAAAGGAGCATGATTCGTGCCTGTTGGAAGACCTGACCATAAAAGAGTACCTACAGTGCATGTACCGTTGATAAGGAACCTCCGGCATATCGTTTTCATATCAACATCAGAATAATTGTTCGTAGAGTCAGAGTAGTGTTAAAAATATTTCCAAGTTGAATTGTCGAGTATCAATAGGTTTGCATTTGTCTTTCAAAATCCCACATTTATATCTTCCATGAAAAACTTTAAAATCGGTGACATTGGAGTCTTTTTTTCTCGTTTCGTCATACTAACATGGTGCCACTAAACCTGGTCCAAATGAGACTGTTTTATCAAAGTCTACATAACATTCACACACACACACACACACACACACACATATATATATATATATATATATGGAGGTAAATTTCAGCTGTCACGGTACTCGGTTGAACAAATTACAGCAACTATTTTGCAGAGAGACAACAGAAGTTATGTATATGACACAACGGCCGAATCATATACATGTACTGTATTGTGTTTATGTTATGAGGTTCATTACACACTACAAAACTGTAAACTGAATGTGATTAAAAACATCTTCTGATTTATTGTCGGGAACAATGCACAAATGTGTACTCATCATTGTACTCGTTGGGATCATCACACTCTGTGTGCTTTCCCCTCGCATTTACTATCTGCATGCTATGCACGAAGAACGAACATCGGTGCACATGATCTTCCAAAAAAAGAGTGAGAAAAGCAGGGTTAACAACATTTAATATTCTAACCTTTATGGCTATATCAGTGTTTTTCCCATTTCTTTCTCTACCCAATAAAATTCCTCTGAATACCTCTCCAAATGCCCCTCTTCCTAACAAGCTAAAGAAATAGAAGAAGAGCATGATTAGTCAAATTTTGTTTTTCTGACTATCGTAACTGAATTTCCATTTTATGGAAAACACTTACGTATGTATTTGAATTTGAGACTTGTCTATATCAACAATAGTTCCTTTCAATAATCTGTGGCAATACCAACGATAATTCGGATTCCCTTCAGTTAGTATGTTCTCCAGCGTTTTTTCAACTGTCTTTGTGGCTAAAAAATCATGAATCGACACTTTTCTGTCATTAGCGTCAGTTGACTTATAATTTAGACAAAACCGTCGTCTTTTCCGGACAATTCCTACAATATAGTATGATGAAACTATGGATCTTGATCAATGAACCGTTTTATGTAAAGGATGTTCTATATTGTAAAATAAAATAATTTGTCCAATTGTCACGTTCTTTTAATTGAGTATAATTCACACACATACACACACACACACACACACACACACACACACACACACACACACACACACACACATATATATATATATATATATATATATAATCCAGAAAGAAAGAGTTGATGCCACAGCCAAAATATTTGAAATAAAAAAGGAGAATATTCAGTTCCAAAGTATACTCAAATCACAAGCGGTTTCTGGATTTTAAGGAGGAATGCTACACTGGGGAAATTTATACACACACACACACACACACACACACACACACAGAGAGAGAGAGAGAGAGAGAGAGAGAGAGAGAGAGAGAGAGAGAGAGAGAGAGAGAGAGAGAGTGTATGTACAACAATATTTTGAAATTGGGGAAATTTCACATTCACTTCACTTAAACGAAAAAAATGCAGTTTAAGTACAAAGTAATCTAGGGGGAAAATCAAAAACCTTGCTGGACTCGAACCCGAGTACAATTCAGCAGTCGACATGTATACTAATGACCTACTCAGCTAGGCAAGGCTTTATAGGAAGTCGGCTATTATGACGGCGTAGAGTACTTCATTAACATTGTACTAAATATTCAATTTTTATTCACCTGAGGATGGGTGTATATATATATATATATATATATATATATATATATATATATATATAGAGAGAGAGAGAGAGAGAGAGAGAGAGAGAGTTTGAGAGTTTGTGTGTTTGTGTTTGTTTGACGTCCCGTTGAGAAATTTTCACTCGTATAGAGACATCACCAGTTGTAGGTGAAGTACCACAGATTTAGACCTATGCGTGCCAACGCCTGTCGTGACATAGGACCCCTGTGTTTAAGGTTAAATATGAAAGACCTGTGATTCTCACATCTAAATGCTCAACGATTGGCGAAGGAGCATATGTTACCTATGTTAACGTCTTAGGTTTGACGCGGCCATGGCACGAGCGGGGCTTAAACTTACGACCTCCCGGTTACGAAATGAATGCGTTAACCAATGAGCTACCGCAACCAGGGATAGATAGATAGATATTTGGCATACTTAATGATTACAATGGGATATACAAACTTAATCCAAACCACTTACCTACTGAAATAATGAATAAAATTAAGAGACAGAGAAGAAGGATTGCGACGACCATGAAGACGCTTGGTGAAACATGTGTATTATATTCCGGCGTGGAATCTAGCGGTAAAATTGCATTTGATGATGAATCTGAAAAATATGCAATGTATATAAACAGCTGCATTATAAAAATATTCAAATTATTCTGTAAAAATAGCATTCTTGTAAAATTTGTGTAATACATATTATTATTGATATTTGTAAGTTCTTGCATTGATGGCACATTTTTAAAAAGTCTATTCCAATTGGAGAAAAATCAATACATTCTTAAAGAATGTGATGTATAGTTAATGGTCAGTCATAAGATATTCATTCAGGCTGAAGTTCTCTGTTTAATAAATAAGAATGGGTCAATTTTGAATGGCCAATACGTATTCTTGTAATAGTAACTTCGTCCTGACGTTTCAGTACGACGTTACACGGTTTGTTTACTTCTGAATAGAATGAATTTTTCTTGTATCACAGAAATCCCAAAAGATTTGCCAAAGAGAATTGACATAAATTTTTATGAAATATTTTAAATCAGTGTAGAGAACTTTAAAGTCTACAATATAAAATTGAAGTGCTTGATTTTGCTGTTGGTCAGCTTTGGTGTTGGCATGAATACAAATATGTACCTTGTTTAGTTAGAAACTAGTGCTGGTTTGAAATGTGTAAAAGGTATGAATGATCAATATTCATGTTGATAATCAACTGTAGACAAGATATGGAGTCTAAGAAAATAGTACAATGTCGTTAGAAATTTTAATATACTCAGAAGCAAGTTACCGGTAATGAATGTTCTTAATAAATAATAATTAGTCTCTAAATACTGAGTTGAAGAGATTTCTTGTCATGTAGAAATTAATAAATTCTGTCTCATAAGAATACAAAAACTGGTCAGGTAACAAAGGGTTTGTTGTATATTATTTAACGTCTCGCTCGAGATTTTTTTACTCATATGAAGACGTCAGCATTGCCAGTGAAAGGCTGCAAAATTTAGGCCTAAGCTCGGCGCTTACGGCCTTTGAGCAGAAAGCGGTGTTTTTCTTGTACCACACCTGCTGTAACACGGGACCTCAGTTTCTGTGGTGTCATCCGAAGGACCACTCCATTTAGTCGCCTCATACGACAAGCAAAAGGTACCGAGGACTTATTCTAGCCCGGATGCAAACAAAAATACTGTGTTTCCTATTGACTCACTTCTTTGTGTTGAAGGGGGAATAAATCAACCTAATTCAGTTTTCATTTGTAGTTCTAGTTAAGAAATAAAGTTATTTGGTGGTGGTTGCAGGATAACCTCCAAGGTCAAGAAGTGTTACACCGGGGAGCTAGCCAAGACTTTTACATTTCAAACACTATTTCTAGACCAAGGAATTATCCTGAATCATCCACGAAAACGTGAATTTTTTTTCTATTCTACTACGGCTCAGAAATTTACAGCCGATCGTTTTCCTATACAGCCATATATGTACCACTTAGGCCACTACGTGACGTCATGGCAACTTCCAAAACGGACTAGACCTACATGTTTATTTGCTGACGGAAAAAGTGTGATGGTAGGGTACACTTGATATATTTTGAAAAAAAAATATTTCAAGTATTTAGTTTGATTTTGAAGAAAAATTCACATACGTGGGAGGGTAAATTTTTATGTGCAGGTCCATATTTGTTTACATGTGTATCGATTTCGGAATGCAGACGATTGATTTATATTGAATGACAAACATTTTTCAGTCATTTATAAATTTGTTTTGCAACATATATTGATTAAATATTATTATTGTAAATTTGATTTATCAATAATTGTATTCACTGTTGTATTAGTAAAACACGAAGTTTAAGTTAGATGTGTATCAAATTTGTCATGATCAGTGTTTTTACGTATGAATGTATATCGCAGAATAATGACTGCACCATTCTTTTGATCTTTGCAATAACCGTGGTAAATTGTTCATAAGAAATTATAATTCCGCTGTACTTACTATGAAAACAACTTTCTGAGAAGGCTAATTTTATGATTCCAAGGAATGTTTTACTATCCAGATGAACAGTGCTGAATTCAAGTTTATACCTGAAAGAAAATCAAACAATTTTCCGTTTAAAAAACTAAACTGAGCACATTTCATAGCGAAAGCGGAATATAAACCAAGTTGTCAGATCTTTGCAATTTTTTGTTTCCTCAAAGCATGCAAATGTAGTCTAAAAACTGAAGCAATTTCTTAAGCAGGAATGCTACACCACAGAAATTTGATGTGGATGAATGTGAACAACAATATTTTGAAATTGAAAAGTTTCAAATTTTCTTTATTTAGTCAAAAAATGCAGTTTTACTAGAAAAGAATTTGAAGAAAATCTACAATCTCTGCTAGACTCGAACCTGCCTTCTATAGTTTAGCAGTCGACGTGCTAACCTACTGAGCTACTCTACCAGGCAACGATACATACATGTACACATATGTTTATTACCGTTACCTTTGAGAAATATTTGTGATGGGGAATGTGTAACTTTGTAGCGAGGGTGTAGTAATAATCTTTAATTCTTTTATATCTGGACTTGTTGTGATACTGCATATGTTGTTGAGAGAGCAGATTCTCCAGTACCACCGTAAATTCCCATACGTTTTCAACACTACCTGAAAATAAGTGACATGAAGTTCAGTATTGATGTAAACGATAAACAAGTCCCACAAATACGAACATGCACACAATGAAAAATAGTGCTGAGTCTCGTAACCAACAAATACCAACCACCATAACAATTAATTTGCTAAGAACTTCCCACCAGAAGAGAAAATATCGTGGGCCTACGGAATGAAATATTATAATGCTAAATAACCCCGAGCGACTGGTATACACACGTACACTGTATCTGTAATTTTCATAACACTTCCCCTAAAGCTAGTGACGTCTATTTATAAATTCCAAACAACTATACGAATATAGCAATATTAAGAAATGTTCGAACATTTCAAGAAATCTTAATTACAGGTAGTACCACGAACAAGGAACACCAAAACACCAATGTCGTAAAAATTTGTTAGGTATATGAATATGCATGCATGCACTAATTACAAATATGAATAGACATGTAGTATATGGTTACAAATTATTACAGTAGGTAAACTTAAGACCAGAACTTAAGACCAGTACAATTTTTTTATGCGTTGGTACCTTGAGTTGTCCTTCCTGAGCTTAGCAAATGGTTGAAAACTGATAAATACCGATGCAACGGTGTAATAGGTAAGATTATTTCATACTGACACCTATAAAGTTTTAAGTATTAAAAGAGCACCACATTCTACAACTGTACTTCCAATATCATAGGGGCCTCCGTGGCCAAGTGGTTAGAGCATCGGGCTCAAAATCACAAAGCCTCCCACCTCTGTCGGCGCGTGTTCGAATCTCGGCCGCGGCGTTATGTGAGCAAGTTTGCCAGTTTACTTGCGGAAGGTCGGTGGTCTCTTCCCAGGTACATTGTGTCTGGGTTTTCTCCTCCACCAACAAAAAACTGGACGCCACCAGATAACTGAAAAATTGTTGAGTGTGGCGGAAAGCAATAAATAATCAATCAATCAATCCAATATAATATGTTTTCATAACTACAACTACCTATATGTACTATGATCATACCTTCATACAGTTCAGATCACTGCGAGAATGAATGGATGAAGGATTTCAGATAATATGAAGCAAACAAAGAAAAACAAAAGAAAAAATTCCAAATAACTGCTGCATTTACTTCAAATAAGAACAGTAAATGAACTGCAAAATCCTTCATGATTATATCAAGAATAATGTATGCTTCATTTTCTACATTGTTTGTTTGTTTTACGTCCCGTCGAGAAATTTCGACTAATATTGATACGTCATAAATTTATTCTATTCAAAATAAAGTAAACAAACCGTGTAACATCGTAATGACACGCCAGGACAAAATTACGAGTATTATGTCAAAAATACGCATCGGGATTCAGAATTGACACATTCTTATTTACTAATCAGAAAACATCAACCTGAATGTATATTTTGTGATTGTCTTTAACTATATATCATATTCTTTTAGAATGTAGTGATTTTACGCCCATACGATTGATTGATTGATTATTTATTGCTTTCCGCCACACTCAAAAATTTTTCAGTTATCTGGTGGCGTCCAGTTTTTGTTGGTGGAGGAGAGAACCCAGATACAATGTACCTGGGAAGAGACCACCGTCCTTCCGCAAGTAAACTGGCAAACTTGCTCACATAACGCCGCGGCCGAGATTCGAACACGCGCCGACAGAGGTGATAGGCTTTGTGATTTTTCGGCCACGGAGGCCCCTCTACGCCCATACGAAATATACTCTTTAATAACGTGCAATCAGTGCAAGAACATTTTAGAAATATTGACTATCATATTATCATAAGAATGCGATTTTTACAGAAAGCTTTGAACATTTTATAATATACAACCGTTTATATACACAATATTCATTATTTGTACTTGTGTATGTATTTTTAACTTTAGGTGCCCTGTGTCAAGGATCACAACCCCCTTGGCACGCAAAAGATCGTTTACTTGATTTTCAAAATAGAGTAGACTCACTGGGGACCGTCAAGGAAACTAATATTTACAACCAAATATATCTCAGTTAAACAACGTAAAATGGCTGGAATATTGCCAAATCTGCGTAAAATCCAAAACAATCAATCACAAATTTAGACCTATTCTTAGCGCTCAGGGCCGTTAACAGTGAGGGTTCTTTAACATGACAACGTTTTATTGAATTTTCATATTTCGAACATGTCAGGCCTGAAATCTGAATCCCACATCATGTATATGTTAGTTCCATTTGATTCAAAAAGGTGTGATTTCTTATCCATATTTATAACAACATTGTGAGAAAATTAATATATTGGTCTGCTTTGAACATAACATTTAATTCCCTAATTTGCACATGCCCGTGTATAGTTTTTTCTTTCTTTCTTATGACGTAAACATTTTATTGTTAAGTAATATCGATTTTCTTCTGTATTCGAGATCCCGTTTTTCCTATTAAAGATACATGTATTACTTTTTGGAAATATATTTCCGAGCTATATAAAAGCCTGATGATTACAATAGCATGCATCGATGCTGATGAACAAGTGTGAAATATTGGTCTTTGACTATTTGTTTTTAATCATTTAGAGCCCGATAAAAACGTATCGATAACTTAGGCTTGGAGCATTTCTTTCTCTCTTTTTTTTTCTGTCAGACTGAATAAAAAAATGTCTCACAGGCCTTAACGGTCACCTGAGTATCATACCCCTTACATAGACCTAATAATAAGGCACATAATAGTCAAAGGCACACAATAGTCAATTTTGACTGGGTGTCTCTACCGATAAGAAGAAGACCTGTCGGGGAGTCTCATATTTGCATTTAAGCCTTATTCTGTTCACAGCTTTATGATTTTTCCAAATATGCATAAAAGTCCTATTTAATTACAATACAAGGGAAGATGAAGTTTGAAGCATTTACATCAGCCAATATTTCGCTGAACAAGGTGCAATGAATTTCATAATTTTGGTAAAGGGCTTCCTTGGACACAATAACCATGCATTTGAGCTTTCTCCCACATGTGTAGGAGTAGATCAGATTTTAAAAATTTCGCTGATTTTTTCCAGTTTTTGCTTCAACCATGAGGTCCTTGGGGAGCTATGATCATAAATTTGATAACATACATTCTTTTTATCGTAAGAGATCTTGCCCCGCCCCTAGGGTACCAGGGGAGCAGCAGCCATGAAATTTGAAATTTATGTCCCCCTTGTCCCAAAGATGCTTCATACAAAATTTTGGAGGAACTGGTATTGTAATTATCTAGAAGTTAAAAATATTCAATACGGGATCTCGGAACTACTATTTCGTCTCCGATTCCGTCGTGGTTTTAATGTTTAGTATGATCAACGAGATCTCGTTTTCTGTGTTAAATTGGGTAACCTTTTCAGTAAATCAGCACACTACATGTATAAGATATAACGAGTTCAGGCACTAAGCGTTGTTTTTGGTTGTGGGGAGGTCGAGGGGACAAATGGAGATTAAAATTGTCATTATATTTGTCTGAAAAGTCTTAGTTTGCAAGAAAAGTAGTTCTGCTCAACCCCCAAAATCATGTAAAGGGGGGGGGGGGGGGGTCCTTCAATACACGGGTTCAATTCATTGTTTCAGCCTTGTATTTACACAGCCATTTATCACAACTATAAAAAGAGACCACAGTTGATAAAATCAAAATGATGTCTGAATTTAAAAATGACGAACTTTGTATGTGACGAACGGAAAAATATGTTGCATGTGAAGCAAAATGGCTGGGGTAGGGGGGTAGGGTTACCCCCACCCCCCGTTGCTACTTACATGGAGATCGATGTATAAAATGTGATTATTTACGATATCATTGCGTAGCAATTGGTTATTGTACGCATTGACTCCAGAAAACTAATCAAATTGCATTGAGGATATATCTACATACCATACCGTAGAAGAAATGCACGATGTTGTGAGTTATTTTTTAGCCTTCCGCTACTTAACTTCAGAAATTTAATCTAATATCTTAAGTTTTGGTAATAGGATATTCGCTTGCAACATTCTGAAAACTAATCTTCAATCGGACAGATATTTTGTAATCAGAAATGGATCGTCTTTAGCCATCACTAATTTGTATACTATAATTGCCCAAGTGAAGCTTTTTTGTTGTAACTTCTTTTTCTGTAGAGTTCCAACTTTTTGTAGTTCCGATACCCCGTATTGTTAGCACATTTAGTCACTGATCATTATGGCCCCACCCTTATACCAAAACCCCTATCCCTGGGATCACGAAATTTACACATAAATACCATATACGAAATTTGACCCCACACTGGGGTCAAAACCTCTACCCCGAGACTTATGAAATTTACAAGTTTGGTGGGGGCCTTCCTGTAGTACCATGCATTTAGCTTTCCTTACAAATGTGCAGTTCTAGAGAAGAAGAGTTTTGAAAATTGGTTACTTTTGTCAGCAGTTTTGGCCCCACTCTAAGGCCCCAAGGAGGGGGGGGGGGGGGAGGAGTCTTGAATTTACAATTTATGTCTTTATGTCTGGTTTGTTCCAAAGATGATTCAAAGTAAACCTGAAAAGAACTGGAATGGTAGTTATCACGAAGTTAAACTGTTCAGTTCTTACACAATATTTAATCAATGATCATTTTGGCCCCACCCTCATACCAAACCCCTACTCCCAGGATCATGAAATTTACCACTTTGGTAGAGGGCCACCTGCTATATTTAAATATACATTTAGTGTCAGTCTGGTATCAATAGTATTAAAGAGGATGTTTTTTTTAATGTTTGACACATAAATACCCTATACCTGTCGCGATAGCTCAGTGGTTAGAGCGTTCGCTTCGTATCCGGGAGGTCGTGAGTTCGAGCCCCGCCATGGCCGCGTCAAACCTTAGACTAAATAAGGTAGTGATTGCTCCTTCGCCAAATGTTCGGCATTTAGAAGTGAGAATCACGGGTCTTTCGGATATGACCTTAAAAATGGAGGTCCCGCGTCACGGTAGACGTTGGCACATTAAAGAACCCTCACTGCTACGGCCCTGAGCGCCAAGCGTAGGTCTAAATTTGTGGTACTTCACCTACAACTGGTGACGTCTCGATATGAGTGAAAAATTCTCGACGGGACGTAAAACAAACAAGCAAACAAAAAACCAAGTTTGTTCCCACCCTGGGGCACAGAAGGTGTTATCCGGGAATCATGAAATTTACAGTTTTGGTAGGGACCTTCCTGCTCTACATTACCATGCATTCACTTTTTTTTTATATAAATATAATCTAGAAAAGAAGAGTTTTCATAGTTGGTAACTTTTTAGCTGTTTTGACCCCGCTCCAAAGGCCACAGGCGGGCAGAAGTCCTGAAATTTATGACTTATGTCCTCCTTGTCCCAAAGATAATTCATGTGAAGTTATAGAAAAGAAGATTTTTCATAGTTGGTAACTTTTTAGCTGTTTTGATTGATTGATTGATTAAATATTGTTTAACGTCCCGCTCGAGAATCTTTCACTCATAGCTGTTTTGACCCCGCCCCAAAGACCCCAGGGGGGCAGGAGTCCTGAAATTTATAATTTATGTCCTCCTTGTCCCATAGATACTTCATATCAAATTTGAAAAGAATTAGAAGGGTAGTTATCAAGAAAAAATTAAAAATGTTCAATTGTTAACGGACGACACACGACGACGGACGAAGAACAATTGCAATAGGTCACCTGAGTTTACTCAGGTGACCTAAAAATCAGTGACGTTAGACTTGTCACATCAAGAGCAAGTGCAAGTTTTCTACGAGCTATGTCCTTCATCACGGTAAATATTACATATAAGCATGCTTACTTCTCAGTATCAACATAATATAACCTTACTTGGCATGTATTACTTCCCAGTACTGGTGGTAAGCTTACAGTCGAAAACGCTGATGTAAACTTGTTACCGTCTTTGCAATAATCTTTCCGTGTTAACAACATCCAATCTGAAAAAGAGGAATAGATAAGTTTCAAAAACTTTACTGAATGTTAATGTAATGTAATGTATTGGAATGTCGTAATCACGTATGACATTTAATTGTTTACTACTTCGATTTAAAATAAAAATGAATCCCACCCAAAGATACTCCAACAAAAATGAAGTTTTCTAATCATACAGTCTACATAATCAAGGTTTTTGTCAACGGATTACTGGTTAAAGAAAATAGTAAAAATCCATTATACCCTCGTAGTAGTAGAATTGACATCGACCATTTGGGTGAAAGGATAAGATATTGATTTAATTTCTTTAACCGGGGCCTCCGTGGCTCAAAACCACAAGGCCTCTCACCTCTAGTCGGCGCGGGTTCGAATCTCGATCGCGCCGGTATATGTGAGAAAGTTTCCAGTTAACTATCAGAAGGTCGGTGGTCTCTTCCTAGGTACATTGTATTTGGGTTCTCTCCTCACTGAAAAAATTGTTGAGTGTGGCGGAAAACAACAATCAATCAATCTTTAACCGTGTTTCTTATGTGATTGATTGATTGTATATTGTATACCGTCCCACTCGAGAATCTTTCCCCTCGGGTATATCTCGTATCTGGATAATTCAATTATCTACATATTCGTTCAATGCATGATACATATGCAACATACATATGCATGAACAAAACTGACAAAAATTAGAACTTAACTCTTTAGATTTTACCAGTAACACTTTTTGTCAATTTTGCTTTCTATAACAGTCGATTCCATATAAATGTAATTTTAGTCATCGCAAAAGGTCAAATGAAACAAAATTTTGATAAGTCGAACCGTCTTTTCATATTGAATAAATAAGGTTAAATTGATGAGGTTAACTTAGTTTAATAATAATAATAATAATAATAATATATATATATATATATATATATATATATATATATGGCCTTTAGGCATTAACCAGACTGAATGTACTTGAACCAATAATCTCAAAGCTTGAATCATGCGAGACTGTTGACGGTTCAATTTTGCTTAACAAATTAAGCAAATTGCATTAGATTACACTATAGTGACTTCGCAATAGACAGTCTAATGGTGTTTTGTGCGATTGGGTTGCAAACGTATTTGTCAAATTTTTCAATCACGTTCAAATTAGGAGAACCAATGCATTCTCCAGAGATCTCTAAACTTTAGCAGTCGAAAACTGAAATCCGGACAGTCTTTATACAGAGTTTAATGTGATAGCGAAACGGGAAAGACTGGTTGGTTGTTTGGTTATATTGCTTAACGTCCCTCTCGAGAATTTTTCATTCATATGGAGACGTCACCATTGCCGGTGACCTTTGAGGTTGGAGGGATCTTTATCGTGCCGCACCTGCTGTGACACGGGGATTTCGTTTTTGCGGTCTCATCCGCTGGACTGCCTCATTAAATTACCCCTTACGACAAACAAGGGGTACTGAGGACCTATTCTAACCCGGATCCCTACGGGATTTACAGGAAAAAACAGCAGTCCAATAGTTATGTTTATGTGATGAAGAGCTGTAATGACGAGTCTAGAATTTGTTTTACTTTCCTTTGAGAATATTTCACTCATATTGAGACGTCACCAGCTGTAAATGAACTACAAGTTTAGCGCACAAAGCCGAGAGGGTTCTTAAAATGGGCATGGACACGATTTGAACTGAAAAATTTTCTACTTTATTGTTTTCATTTTTAATGTTTTTAATTGTTAACTAAGGTGTTTTTAGTAGTCAGCAAATTTGAATGTCAGTTGTCGAGTTACAAGAGGGATACAGAGCTCACGATTCTACAGAAAACGTTATCCCAGATTGTAACTGAGAGACATGGAGAAAGATTACATCTTGTTATCTTGTTTCTTTTGTATGTTGCTTTCGTTCTTATTCGAGAATCTGTAGTGTTCTACGTACCATTGTTTTCTCTGTGAGGATCTCCTTTTGTACGGCGAAGGTTACATCCATGATAAGACTCGATGAGTGGGCAAGACGAAGTCTTTTGAAAAGTACAGTTTCTAAGCAACTCTAAAAATACACAAAAATGAATCACAGAGATTTAAACTATTCAATAACATGAGCACTATATGAATAACTCCGTCTCAGCCTGGAGTTGAATTCATGACCTTTATAACCAAACCGATCACCGTCACTTGATACTATAACAGTGAGAACTGTTGTTTGTATATTTTTTGATGCCTCTCACGATAATATTTCACTCATATGGAGACGTCACGTCACCATTGCCGGCGAAGGGCTGCAAAATTTAGGCCTATGCTCAGCGCTTGTGGCCTTTGACCAGGGAGGCATCTTTATCGTGCCACACCTGTTGTAACCTCGGATTTTGCGGTCTCATCCGAAGGACCTCCCCCATTTGTTCGCCTCGCTCTTACGACAAGCAAGGGGAACTAAGGACGTATTCTTACCTGGATCTCCACGGGAAAGGAAACGAGACATATGTACTATTACTGCGATGATATATGCATGTACAGTGTAAAACTGTTTCAAATTATAGGAATGGCAATGGGTCAAAATTTTATAACCGATTAGTCGAACTTTTGTCGAACGATTATTCGGTTAATCGAACAGGAAAAATCTCTTTTTTTGTAATTTTATTGAAAATTATTCAAGTCATATTCATACGAACTAAATTGCAAAAAAAATAAAAATTTGATTATGATAATCAGAATTCTATATTTTTAATCAATTGAAACATAACGTTTAATTCACTAGGTATTGTAGTCAGATTTGAACAAAACTGATATCACTTTGCACTCTTAGGCTTTTGTTTTGTTTTTTATTTAATTTTATTTTTCATATATGATTTCACCAATCACTGATGATAACAAGCGACTACTTAGTATAAATACAAGAACAACGCAGCAGTAAAATAAATATCCTCTCCGACGGCGCAGATTTCCAGGGGTTGCTAAATATTTTATCGGTAAAACAGAAAGTTGCGGGAATATTGCGCTATTATTACGCTACCACTGAAGGGTGTCCGTTGCAAATATATATTCTGGTCTTGTAATGTACATTTCAGTTATTTATTCCTCCAAAATATCGAAATGTACATATTTTGCAAAATTTTATGGTTAACCGATTGTAACATTTATAACCGATTATCATTTTTCCGACCGATTAGTTAACCGATGCCATCCCTATTTAATTACTGTTTAACTCTTTTAAAAGTCTGTATTTGAACAATGTGCCGAGAAACTACACTTGTACGTAACCGTGCTCTCACCTATGTCTACGCGTGAAAGGGAAAAAATTCACAAATTGTAATAATAAGAAGAACTAAACATACCTGCTGCACAAGTGCTGAAAGCTATGTTTGATATCTTGATGAAATTGTTGATGTGTCCATGCAACCTTAGGTGTACAGCAAAAGGCATGCGAATCTCACCCAGTTTCCAGGTATACTCCTTACTGGTGTGGAAAATATAACATTAAAGCTGCGATTTCATACGATTGAGACATAATACACCACAATATAAAATACATTAAAACTCTATGATGTTTCGTATTGAAAACGGGACGGAAAGGAAAAATATATTTTCGCACCATTAAGTCCTGTAACTTATTCGCAAATCGATACCTATCAGCATACAAGTAGTGCATCCGCAATTTTATTCACATTAGCGAATTTTGCAAATATATATGTCCTTGCAGAAAATTAGTCAACACTAGAGCTGACTGATTTTTGTTGAGAAATTTACTGAAACCGGGCGTGCTTAAAGACACATACAAGGATTTCCATGGGAAATAAAATCGGTGGATGTTCGACCAACTACTGGAAGTGAAGACCTTGCAAAAGAAAACACTTGGATCAGTTAAGAAACTCATCTTTAATTTTACATATTGTGAAGGGGTAAAATTCACAGTGAATAATTTTCTGTGTTATTTATTAATTCAATAAACAAATATCCGTGATAAGTTGCCTATAGTCCTTGATAATAAAAGTCTATATTGATTGTCAACGTCTTTGTTAAACAATGCATTTTGTGGTCCCGAATAACTGGTATGACCACCATTAGCGTTGATAACTGCGCGGAGGTGACGTGTCATCGAGTGACAGACATTCCGATTGGTCCTTTAGTGAATGACGTGTCACTTCTCTAAAAATATACCCTTCCTAGTTCTTGCGGATTCTAAGGCTGAAGGCTGTGCGCACGTCTACCCAGCTTGTCCTAAGTATTCAATTGGGTTTAAATCCTGGCACATAGCGAGTCAATCAAGAACGTTGATGCCATTTGAATGTTTGAGTATAAAACATACACGGTACAAATTTTGATGCACCAGATCGCATTTCGACAAATAATGTCGCTTCAGTGATGCTCAAGTCAAAATGTTGGAAATCCGAAATAAGAACAAACTTGGAAGAGCTGAATGAACCAAAAATACCAAATAGTAGAGCCAAATCCGGCAAACGATCAGAGCTATGCATGAGGGAGATAATCCTTAATTTTGAAATGAATTTCGTAATTTTATCACAGCAAATTCATGCTAGTACCCAATCTTGCTGCTTGTGCGCACATTATCCTGCTGGGAAAATCAATCCATTGCCATGCCTATGCTGCTGCATTAATGATTCTAACACAGGTTGCATAATTTCTTCTACACCCCGTCTGGCAGTGAAGGTTCCATTCACAGTGACCAACTGTGAGTGATAGTTGTGTTAATCACATCTCAGATCATGACGTCACCTCTGCCGGATCTGTCACGTTTGAGACCTAGTTGTCTACATAACGTTCATGTAAACGACAGTAATAAGCTCTGCTAACAGAGAACGATCCGTGTTCATTTAAGGCGTTGATTCAATCTCTACTATGTACAGGGATAAACATAAAAACGTCTTGCTACCTCTCACTGACTAACGCCTGCTTGCAGCACATCAACGGCTTGACAAAAATGCTAAGATACTTAACAGTATTCAATCTCGTAATTGCTATAAAAATACAAATCAGAGAGATGGACAAACACGGACCCCAGGGCATACCAGAGGTGGGATCAGGTGAATAGGAGGAGTAAACATCCCTGTCGAACGGTCACACCCGCCGTGAGCCCTACATCCCGAACAGGTAAACGGAGCAATCCATAGTCAGAATCAGTGTGTCAAGAATAGCCTAACAATTGGCATGAAACACGTCAGACAGCATTTGACCTTATGGAAAGTTGTATTGGTAAACTAGATCGTTATAACGACCTTAAAAATTGCGAAATGCTGACTTTAGATGAGACTGTAAAAACTAAATTCGTTTTTCATTGCTTAAACGCGGCATAGTCATTGTTTTTACCTCTACTGTCGAATTTGCAACTGCAATCACCAGCAGAAATGTGGTTTAACTACAAAACTCATTTTTACCTTTTCACTAGCGCTCAGTGAATTTCGTCCAACGTTATTTGTATCGGGTGAATAATGAACGCGGCTACAATAGGCAACGAAATATGAGAACCAGCACGATGCATGGTGAGTGAAATTTGCAAATATAAAATTTAATGTTATCCAAAGAATATTTGGAAAAAGATGAGTTGCGTTTTTAATTCTGCCAATATATATCTAATGGCTGCTTTTCTAATTTTGTTTTTCAAAAGCTAAAATTGTGGACCGCAAGGGCCGGAAAACAGCGTGTTATGTTAAAACGAAGAACCCTATTCTTTCTCGATAGTTTAATTAGGTTAAAACTTGAACTCGATAATGATTCATATTGAATTTCTGAACAGTTTTACAAAACAAAATACATCAGATCATTTTCTTGAAATGAGTTTTAGGCTGATAAAAACAACAGCCCTTGCCAATATCATCAGATATGTTGTAGATGAACGGGTCGACCTTTAAAACAAAGTATAATCATTTTTTTCGTAAACAACAGTCTGAAGAGTAAAGGACATGAACTAGAAGAAAAATTGTTGACGTCAGTTGAAGAAATGAATTGGTCACATAAACCCAATTCCTGTTTACGCAATTTTTATTCTCATTACTCTAGAAACTAAAAGCTCTATGTCACTATGAAACAAGCCTGAAAAGTTACATTAATGATGACAAAAAGCCAATCAGTTCGTGTTCGTTATCTACAAAAGTGTTGTTCGAATATTTCATCCGAAATATTCAAATGATGAATACTAAATATCCATATCTGTTTTCTATAATGTTGGATAACCGGGGCTGTAAATTAAATCACTTTAATTTTGGTGAAAGGAGATGAAGATAAATACTTGCAGTGTGGTATCTTGTACAAAATATGTTTTCATGGCAAAGGAGCTCTCAGAATCACTGGTGTTGACAAATATAGATACGTTCCCCAACCCTCCCATTTTCCATTTCAAACATGCACCTCCAGTTGAACCAAGTATCCAAGGAGAGTTTATAAAACCAAGCTCGGTTATTGATCCAGTATAAATAATTTCTACAAATAATGTGAAACACCAGAAAATAAAATCTACAAATGACAATAATCATTTAGTGCAATACATTAGTGTACAATTGAAATGCATATATAGCTAAATAACTTTCTACATGTAGAGAAATCGTCAAGCTAGAAAATTTGTAATTGATTTCATTTTCCATGAAGAAAATATTGATTGATTGTTTGTTTGTTTTACATCCCGTCGAGAATGTTTCACTCATATTGAGACTTCACCAGCTGTAGGTGAAGTACCACAAATTTAGACCTATGCTTAGCGCTCAGGGCCGTAGCAGTGAGGGTTCTTTAACGTGTCAATGTCTACCGTGACGCGGGACCTCCATTTTAAGGTCTTATCCGAAAGACCCGTGATTCTCACTTCTAAATGCCGAGCGTTTGGCGAAGGAGCAATCACTACCTATTTTTCGTCTTAGGTTTGACTTGGCCATGGCACGAGCGGGGCTCGAACTCACGATCTCCCGGTTACGAAGCGAATGCTCTAACCACTGAGCTACCGCGACCGGTAAAATTTTACTATCATCTTACGCAGCCTTTTACATATACAAAATAAAGACGAAGCTAATGTTTGAAAATAAAGAAGAAAAAAGTAATGGCATTTTATATTTTGTAAAGGCAAACCTAATGTACCAATATAAAAATTATAAAAACACTGAATTCCAGCTTTAATAATAAATGGTTTTCTGATATTTCTATGACTCTTTAATGGTTATGAATATGGTTATGAATGAAAATAGTCAGACTATCTGAAGGGGTCTTTCCTTTAGTATTGCTGCATGAAGGGGAACATATGAACACTGTGAGTTTTAAGACTGTTCCCCACCGGCTAGACTGTACTTCTAAAAGTATTTGTATTTTTGATATATATTATCATCCATATCGTATTATATATATATATATATATATATATATATATATATATATATATATATATGTCTTCTAAATTGAAATACTTCCAATCCAATGGGCCCCTGACGTGAGGATTATGCGACAGTATCCTAGGATACTTTATCCCAACTACCATTGTATGCATTAAAAAAAAAGAAATGGAATATAAAAAAATTGATTTCATTTTGAATTATCAAATTGTTTTCATTACGAACTATATCTTCAAACTGATTATCAAGGGTTTAGGGTATTCTACTCCTGAAATACCTCTGTTATTGAATGTGTAAATCGCACGAGCAACATGCATAAGTTCAGGGCGGATTGATTGTCAGATTGTGCTATTCTCCAAAAAATGGACGCGCAAAAGATTGCTAATCATCTTCTCTCCATTCTTAAATAGATTGCCTCTCTTTAATTTTGTTTAGATACAATCATTTGAGCTACGTATTGATCAAAGTTGAAGAAAACAATCGGTTAAATGTTTTTTGTAGTAAGATAAAAATATCGCATATTCAATAGGCATCTTATATCAGTTACTGCAATAAAAAGGCTGTGTGGTGGGATTACTTTACTCCGCATGTTGCAGTGTTGATTACATGATCAATTTCGTATCTTAATGGTCTGTTTCCTTCTGGACATAATAGAGATAAGTATAACAGCAAACACGTATCTTCGGCGTTAATTTTGGTCAATCACTACCAGTGAACCCTGATACGATACATGTAATTGTGGTACAGAATAGGGCTTGCCTTGTTTTACCACTATTTTGTTTAATATCAAGTACAAGTAAAGTGAACTCTTCCAGCTAAGAATCCAATACCTCCGTTATCACGATCCAACATGGCATATAATGCAGTGAATACTTTTAAGTATAAACCTTTTTTTTCTTTTTCTTTTTTGTTTTATTTTGGGGGTGGGGTGGGTGGTGTTTTGTGTGTGTGTGTGTGTGTGTGTGTGTGTGTGTGTGTGTGTGTTTTGTTTGGGTTGTTTTTTGTTTTGTTGTTGTTGTTGTTTAGGTTTTTGCATCTCGAATGTAACAAAATTTCAATGCAAACATACTAAAGCTGGTAACGGTTAAACAAGTTTGCTAGGAAATGAAACCAATGTTCTGTACGCATTATGACTTTAGCCTCACCTTGATTAGTATTCCATTGCATGTGGTGAACTGACCACGCACAATTAATCTTTGATCTACAATCTGCGTCTGAAATAATAAAGTAAAAGAATATGGCGTTGACACCAATAATCAATATACTTGCTTACATAATTCGAAAGGAAATTTCAATGACAAAAATAATAATGCTTTAGTTTATTCAAAATATGTAGATACAGTTAGATATACCTGCGACAGTTGCTTCCAGGAAGATGTCGAAGATTTTGTAGACATTCTTTGTCCTTTCTATAAAATATTGACTCCTATTTAGCGCTAATGTTAAGGACAACACACCTGTGCGATTTCCGTGAAACATAGACGATGTGTTGATATCATATCTGATATCATGGCACTCATGGTGCACATTAACACAAAATGTGCTTTTAGATATCATCATACTTCGTGTCCTGAAACAGAAATATCAACTATATTTAATGGATTATCCTTTCGTTCTTTGTACTTTTCAAGCATATTTCTGTATATTTTGCTAGTTATCTATGTGTACATTACACCGTTTAATGCAGATTCTAGATTTGGTCTTTTAAAAACCATGGTATTAAAGACATCACGGCCTTTAATCAGCCATGCATTAACCAGGTCGTGTTTCTTTCAATTCTTGCATTTGTATTTTTTGTATTCATTTTACTAACAAAACTAATTTTAAACTATAATTAACCACAGTGTACCATAATAAAATATCATATCACAGATTTTGTCTGTAGTAAATCATAGAAGCTAAGTTTTTTGTATAGTCAACGATAGTGTCAGTATTTATTTATGCACTCTGGAATTTTAAGGTTTTTCATAGTTAAATCAGTTTTCAGTGTCTATTTTGTCGGAATAAACACACTACTAAAATCAATAGTAAAAATATGACCAAACGTATTCAAGCTGTTAAAGATTATTTTCCACAAATGTAAAGAGAAAAACGTTTTTTTAAAAAGTCCATAGACAGCTGTATCGTCAATCAAAGTACCAACAATTTTGCAATAGTTACGACTAAAGCATCTTTTAAAACATTGACAACGGTCATAATGTTATAACTATGCAATGTTAGTCATATAAGTTTTCTTGGGTATAACGACCTTATAAATTAATGTCAATTGTAGAGATAATTTAAAAAATGATAGGAAAATATATGTATTCACATTCAGAGTTCTCTTTAACGAGAATCGCACGCTACGCACTATATGAACAAGGTCATTGTTGATCATAGAGGTTGAATATTAAGTAACATGCCTGAGTCTTTGCTTATTATAAATAAATGAACCAATATCAGCAATCTTTATATATATATATATATATATATATATATATATATAGTCATTTTTTTCCTCAATGTTTGAAAAATTTTCTAATACCAGGAATACATTCGTACTTTGATTTATACAGACGTACTTGATAATAAATGTAACCACAAACCAATATATTTTGTGGTATCAAGATCAGAGGTCTAGGTTACAGTAGACCTTCCATCCAAGTTTAAAATAATTTCAATGACACAATATCTAGACAGTTTTCAACATACAGCTTTCATATTTGACGGATAATTGTTTGTTTACTAAAGGAAGACGCCTAAAGATTATGGGTGTCTGATGTTCTGCTTGTCCGTCATCAATTTCGTTGTGGCTCGGTATTTTGAAAAAAAAAATTGTCATAGGGCAAAGGCTAGAGTTGGGAAAACAAAGCACCCATTACAAACACGAATTCTGCGTAGTTAGTAGGAAACACAATATATAAATGAAGTTCTCTGTGAGGTCATTCCTGACTGAGTCAGTTTTCTAGTTAATATCTATAATTATTTTACCAACTAGATGTAAATTCAGCAGTACTTTATCGTATTCTTTTTACACAATGTATTATGCTTGCATATGTATATTAAAACAAAGATCAAAATTATAGAAATAATGTATTAAGGCTATTGACCTTCCTTGAAACAATCAATGCATGGACTTTTTACGAATTTTGATCTCATAATTCCTATAAGGAATACAAAATTAAGAACAGGCAAACACGGGCCGCTGGGCATACCAGAGTTGGAGGATCAGGTACCTAGGAGGAGTAAGTATCCCGTGTCGACCGGTCACACCCGTTGTGAGCCCTATATCTTGATCAGGTAAACGGAGTAATCCTTAGTAAAAAGAACGGCCTGGCTTGGCATGAAACACGCCTGACGGCATTTGACCTAATGACATGTTGTATTGGTACAGGCAAATTAGATCATTATAACAACTATAGACTATTATACAATTTTATACAAGAATATCATTACTTTTACATTACAAATGCTTGTATGATTGAAATGTATCTATTTACATATTTTTATGTTTTACGTCAGTCGAAGGGACGTTAAAGGATGTCCTACTTGGCACGAAAAAGATTTCGAAAAAGAGTAGGATCACTGGGACGCCAGGGAAACTTCACACTTTTCAAAACCGATCATATATCATTTAATTACTGTCGTAAAATCGTTGAATATAACCAGAATGGCGTTAAACGCCAAAGAATCAATCGATCTTGTTTGAAGCATTACACGGAAGTTTTAAACAAAAAAAAAGACGAAACGTCAGTATCACAGTGTATAATTGACTGCTTGCTACTGGTCAAGAAACCTCATATTGTAGATTTATTAAAATAATGAAATTGCAGTAATACATAACCAGTGACAGCCATAATGAGGACAAGGAAGTATGACGTATTAACAAATTCTGATTGTTGTAGTAAATTGTGACGGCATAGTTATTGGACAATACAGGGCAAAATGTGTTGAACACGCATTCCTTTCACTAGAATACCGGATCTACTAGACATGAAACTTACAGGTCATTTTTTGCGACGTTTTAAATGACTCGACTATTATAACGACCTCTCAACACGATTATAGTGTTGGTTTACAAGTACATGTACACGAAATAGGTTAATTCATTGTCATATAATCTGAAGAGAACCAGGAGATGTCTCTATAAATGATATAGATTTAATTAAATGTGTAATATAGGAAGCAGTATTTATCATCCAAGTTTTATACCGGTCGTCTTACATCTAATGCATGGAAAAGCGCAAGTGTTATGTGTTCAACCAAGGATTCTAATACAATGTATATATTGATCATGAAAAATACAACATGGTGCGTGGTACTGGTTTCATATTAAGAGGTAAAAAACGCAATGGAACTATTTGTTTTCAATTCCTTAGATATTTCCACACCAATTACTGTAAAATCACCACTGTGATATTGTGGGCTTTCAGTTTCGTAGTATGGGAAATATAAGTTGCCCAACTTTTGTTCGTTAGATTTATAAATTCACAAAGGACACAGGGCTTGTCGATTGGTTTTCGTAAATTAAAAATAAAATGACGAAGAAGAGCTTCATTGGGAGGAAAATCCGGTACTAACTAACAATTGTTTTCCATATCTGTTTCCTTCGTCACATTCTATTAACGATTGATCAGATGACATAAGCGAGGGTTGAAAGGTCCGAGAAAAAAACACTATAATATTACCAGTGAGATAATCGTATATTCTAGGAACCCCTAAACGCCATGAATTTACAGTTAACTTAGTAATCTTTGACAATTATGTGTTTTGTTACAAATGTCTCATATAAAAGCGGATTATAATGTCATATTATTAAAGCATTTCTGCTTTGTTCTTCTCTTTGTTTTACCTTTCATTCAGATTCAGACGTCAGCAGCTGTAGTTGAAGTACCACAAATTTAGACTTATGCATGGCGCTTTGGGCCGTAACAAAATGATTGTTCTTTGTAGTGTCGATAACTGTCACGACAAGGGACCGCCGGTTTTTAAATAGCGACTTGCGAGCGTTTGGAGAAGGCGTTATCACCACCTATATTTACGTCTTAGGTATCTCACTAAATTCAGATTTATTGAAATGTACCATTTTACGAGCTTCTGATTCAACAGACTTATGTTCTTTTGAAAACAAAGCTATATGTGGGGTATCAAATCAGTCAGGCAGACTGCTGCATCTAGAGTGTGTACAGCTTCTCCCAGTGACCTTGACCCCCCAAAAATCAATAGGGTGGGGTTTTTGTCGTCTCTTGATAACAAAGCTGTATGTCATGTATCAAATGGTTCGGGCAAAAAAATGTGGCATAGAGAGTATTTAAAGGCCTGTGTGTCCAATGTGACCTTGACCTCTTCGCCCCAAAATCAACAGGGTTCCTAGATGTGAAGTAGCAAATTCGTGGAGCACAGATGCGGCCTCTAAACACATACATACTCACCCAAACACGAACGGTCCCCTCTCGCAGTGAACGGTAATTGGATAATTATTGGCGTTTATCAAATTAACGCAAGAAAATGTGTAATTTGCATAATGCATGTCGATGAAATGTACTTAAGCTTTAAAATTATACACCAGTAGGGTACAATCATAAGCTAGATAAATTTCAAATACCAGCTTTAGGAATGAGAAAATGACATCTACAATACTATTCTAATAACATAGAAGACACATATACCATAGTCTTACTTCGTCGCATGGATATTTTTATCTATACAAAGTTTTATGATACAACCCTGATGCGTGTTACCCAGTGTTGAAGTCAGCTGATGTGAATATAAATGAAATATTTCATCAGGAGGGATACAGCGGCCTGGAAATCGAACTGAGGTTTACTTGCATTATTTCGTTTGCACAGTATTATTTGCACAAGGACTGGAATTAATATTGTCAGACAAGAGAAACTGCATATTCATTATTTTTTGCCATTTACTAAAAAGGACGTTTCATCTTTACATGTGTAAACCCATAATTCATATGAATCCTTTAAATGTTTATAGCACACACCTAAAACAAAGCCATAACACCCGTTATTTACAATGTGTTGACTACGTGAGTATATTAATGGACATGCTCGTATTAATTAATCGATATCCGGATGTTTATCAATTCCATATGCATAAAATGACATCCGTGATTTATAGGTAAATGTCATAAAGGCATTTGACTTTCAGTAACTATAATATAGCCCATGTTTGTTTTACTTCACCTACAGCTGGTGACGTCTTAATATGGGTGAAAAATTCTCGACGGGAAGTAAAACAAACAAACAAACAATCAATCAATCAATCAAACTGACTGATGGTTTTAACAGATATAGATTAGTTTATTTCCAGGAAATCAAGGATACATAAAGCTGTAAATGACACCAATTGAATTCGTGGAGGTAGTTGTTTCGATGATATTTTCATTTGGGCAAAATATACTTTATTTCTAACATTTGTTTTATTGTTAATAACATCTTTTGAAGCAGGTCAGTGTTATTTCAAGGTAACGGGTTAAGAAACTCGTTTTCCACGATAAAGGTTAAAAGAGGGTGAAAAGGTAAATGTTAAAATACTTAGTGCAAGACTGTCTGTTTTCCTGGCACAGGTGTAAAGCAGTAGTGTATCTGCAATCTGATTGGTGTATTTATAGCTAGGATTATTAACGCTCTGTTTATCCTTGCCACAAGGTACTGATTGATGAATAGGCACCCTGCATACTTTTAAATATTCCTTATACGATTAAATGATTATTAGAACAATTTCTGATTATTTTTGTTCCTTTAAAACCACCTACGTAAGTCTGACCTTGAAAAACAATAGGCAACTTCAACATCGTCATGCAGGGGGTGGATCCAGAAAATTTTCAAGGGGGTTACTACCCATTTTTGTACCGAAAAGAGAGAATACGTATTCAATCAGTGGGTAGATGGTGTTATAGCCCTGTTACGCTCTCTAGATCCATCTGTAGTTATGTAGTGTTATATATTGCATATAAAATTAACCCTTACAGAATATTGTTATACTCGAAACCTGTATATGTTCAATTAAGATTTATCCGAGTAAGTATATTTAGAATTATTTAACTTTATATAAATGCATTATCTTCACAGTAATCAATAGTATGACGATTCGCACTTACCAGCAGCAATCTTGGCATTTAATGTAGATGATCGCTTTTTGATAATATTCACTGTTTACATTATGAACAACGATAATGCATTATCAAGGCCATTAAGAGTTTCGATCCGTTTCAGGGACCTTTGTCTTGGGCAGAAGAGATAATCCGCTTTTAAGGATGTTTCTCACGTTGCTGGAAATAGGCAGTGGCAATCAGTGATCTTGAGACAAAATCCGCAGGGGTTTAATGCAACGTTTTATAGGTTCTATGAATAATTCTTTGGTTAAGTTCAACCAAATTGTTTTGTGTCAACTTTCAGTCATACATTTGGATATTGCTAGAGAAAGCAGTTCTGTCAATGTACTGTGCACGGCCTTTTCAAGTCCATTACAAAACCAGGATATTGTATTTCCACTGCTTACAGTATTGTAATTGGTGGTACAAGAGTGAAATGCAGTTATAAGAGGTGAAAAGAAAAGGGTCAAGATCACGAACAGTGATCAAATTCACGATTCTTTAAAGAATACAAAATTGAGAACAGGGCAAACCCTTTCTCATTTTCTTGATATCATCTTCTGAAAGACGCTGAACTAGGTCACGCAGATGACCCCCTTTTGCAAATATTCCTATCCTTATCTTCCCTTTTGCTCTCAAGGCGTGTGGTGCTCTTTGGATTTTGATACTTGACCAGGTGGAAGCTTTTGATACTTAATCGTTTGATTAAGCATCAGCTATGTCCCCAATATTACTGAAGCTACTTTCCACATGAAAGCAACAGAAACAATTTAACAATGCTTTTGAATTAGCCAGTTTACAAAGCATTAGATATCGTCCCGTATTATTTACTGTAGCCAAGTAATGGGCACATATTACATAACGTCAATGAACTTGGGGTAACATTCCATCACCCCTTTTGGGATCCGGGTTAGAATGAATCCTCAGTACCTCTTTGCTTGTCGTAAGAGGCGACTAAATGGGGTGGTCCTTCGAGTGAGACCGCAAAAACAGAGGCCCCGTGTCACAGCAGGTGTGGCACGTAAAAGATCCTCCCTGCTCAAAGGCCCTGAGCGCCGAGCATAGGCTTAAATTTTGCAGCCCTTCACCGGCAATGGTGACGTCTCCATATGAGTGAAAGATTCTCGAGCGGGACGTTAAACATTATAATCAATCAACATTCCATCAACCTAATGGTGACTTTATGTTGGCAAGTATCCAATTCCTCTTCTTTTAGTACCGTAGCCAAAAGGTCAGGTTAACGTAGTTTCTTCATTATTTTAACAAAGTTTTGTCTTGCAAATCGATCAATGGATATCATAGGTTTGAGAAATGGACTGTTCAGAGGTAGGCATATTCTTCACAAAAACGTGAAGATAATGACCAGTGATCAATCTCATAACTCCTTTAAGTAACACAAAATTAAGAGTAGTGCAAACACGATCCCTGGGCATATCAAAAGTGGGATCAGGTGCCCAGGTGTGGTAAGCATCCCCTGTCAACCGGTCACACACGCCTTGAGCCCTACATATCCACTTGGTAAACGTAGTAATCCGTAGTCAAAATCAGTGTGCAAAGAAAGGCCTCAATTGGTATGAAACATGTCAGACAGCATTTGACCCTATGTCAGGTTTTACTGGTAAATTAGATCATTATACGACAAAGCCCTGAAACATTAACATATTTGTAAGTAGCCTGTCGCGTTTTAAAAACTGACCATACGCAGATCAAGTTTTTGCGTATCGATTCATGATCAGTTGAGAAACAAACACAATATGGAGGTGATCATGTAATATACATAAATATGGGAAGTTCATAACGGAGATGCTGATTTCATCCATCTTTTCTTTGTCGTCAGGAGAAAGTCTTTCACGATGGGATCCTCTCCTTTAGACGCATTAAATGTTCTTTACAGCAACCTCATAAACAATTCCGTTTTCTTTGCATGGTGCTTGCTCACATCTGAATTCCTTAATTCCTTTTCGATCAAATTTGTCAGTTGATTGAATATTTGTTTGTTTGTTTGTTTTCCGCCATACTCAACAATTTTTCAGTAATCTGGTGGCGTCCAGTTATTATTGGTGGAAGAGAGAACTCATATTCAATGTGCCCAGGAAGAGACCACCGACCCTCCGCAAGTAAATTGGCTAACTTTCTCGTCGTCCGTTAACAATCTATCGTTATTAACTACTTCTTGATAACTACTCTTCCAATTATGTTCACATCTTTGGGACATGGGGACATGAATTGTAAATTCCAGGACGCCTGCAATCCGGGCCCTTAGAAGCGGGACAAAACCTGCCAAACATTGGTCACTTTTCAGAAATCTCCAACAACCGCAAATGTGTAAGAAAACATATGCATAGTGATTTAGAGCAGCAAGGCCTCTACTTAAATAGTAAATTTCATGACTCCCGATATGAGGTTCTGACTCCAGGGCGGGGCCAAATTTAGTATATATATATATATATGTTAAACATTTAAAAACATCTTATTTAATGCTATCGATACTAAACCGAAACTAAATGAATATTTAGAAGGAGGGGGAGCCCTTTATCAAAATTGTAAATTTTATGATCCCAGAGGTAGGGGTTTTATTATCAGAGTGGAGCCAAAAAGGTCAGTGATTAAATGTGTTAACAACTGAACATTTTTTTTACTTCTTTATAACTGCTTTCCAATTCTTTCAGATTTATAAATATGAAGCATCATGTCAACTAATGTGACATAAACTGTAAATTGCAGGACTCTTGCACAACTGGGGCCTTAACCGTGAGGCAAAAACTACCAAAATTGACCCTTGTAAACAAACAAACATCTTTCCTACAACCGCACATATGTAAGAAAAACTAAATGCATCGTGATGTAGAGCAAAACATTGTGATTGTTTTCTTTGTCATTTGAAAGACTTCTTTAAGTTTGCTGATGCAGTATAAAACTAAACGCATAATTAGGAAAAGCAGAAAAGGATGTACCAAAATTGTGAATTTCACAAACCCACATTTTTAGTCTAGGGACAGGTCCAAATTATTTATGTTGTTAATGTCGCATATATCGTGTAAAACCCTTCATCATATAGGCACTTTTCAATGGCATTTAAGTTTTAAGAACGAACCTTGTTTTATATTGTTGCTGAATATTAGAAATTTAGCTTAGATATTCTGAACAGGGAATTTTTTCTAGATGTCATAACCTTTAGGACTGGTGATACTTTTAACTAATACTCAGGTGACCGATAAGGCCTGAGGGCCTCTTGTCAAAACAAATATCTGCTTCATTTCTCCGTTTGCCTTTGGGAGTCGCGTTTCTCTGACAATAATCTATTAATATATGTATGTTCTCCTTTGTCTGGGTGTAAGATTTGAAATCATTGTAGACACTAGTAGAAATTTATCAAAATGATGGTTAAAGTGTTTGTAAACATATTTAGATGCACTCTGGACATGAAAACATCAGTTTACATCCATAACCTGTTCTATCAACTCATATTCTTATTTTCAATCCAGTTAGGGAACCCCTCCTTACGTCATAAGAATCCACTGAAATGGAAACTTAATTTCTCCGTGTAATCTGGATATCAATAAAGAATCTGCCTCGCTATTATGCTGAGAAAAGATTGATTGATTGATTATATATTGTTTAACGTCTCGTTCGAGAATCTTTCACTCATATGGAGACGTCACCATTACCGGTGAAGGGCTACAAAATTTACACCTATGCTCGGCGCTCAGGGCCTTTGAGCAGGAAGGGTTCTTTATCGTGCCACACATGCTGTGACACGGGACCTCGTTTTATGCGGTCTCATCCGAAGGACCACCCCATTTAGTCGCCTTTTACGACAAGCAAGGAGTACTGAGGATCTATTCTAACAACCCGGATCCCCACGGGTACTAAGAGAAGATGTCCCACTAAAACATCACTTTCATCAAAGTAGCTGACCTAAACAGGTAGTACCCACTGCAAGTTTCAACTTGTTCATTTCACCTAATAATATATTGAACAAGAAATTCTTTGATTTCATTTTGTAAATTGTGTTTCACATAAGTAGACGTCAAGCGCAAATGCCCTTTAAAGTTTATACTGATATATTCACGCTAATATTCTCTTTTCCACTGCACTAAGGGGCCTCCGTGGCCGAGTGGTTAGAGCATCGGGCTCAAAATCACAAAGCCTCTAACCTCTGTCGGCGCGTGTTCGAATCTCGGCTGCGGCGTTATGTGAGCAAGTTTGCCAGTTTACTTGCGGAAGGTCGGTGGTCTCTTCCCAGGTACATAGTATCTGGGTTCTCTCCTCCACCAACAAAAACTGGACGCCACCAGATAACTGAAAAATTGTTGAGTGTGGCGGAAAGCAATAAATAATCAATCAATCAATCAATCAATCCAATGCACTACCCACTCTATGTTCCTATTCATATAAGAATAATTTCTTCTGGGATAACCATATCATTAGTGGGAGAGGAAGCAAACTATATTATTTATATATATGGAAACAGTATAATTACGGTGACTTATCCAACCTCTTTTTTGTTCATATAATACCGTGTACATGTGGAATGTTATGGATTTAGCTAATTAAATATTAGATGAAAGCCGTATATCAGGTATTTTCTGCGGTTGTCCATTTTTAACGGATAGGAAAAATCCGCAAAAATTGTAATCGCAACACACACACACACACACCCACACACACACACACACACACACACACACACACACACACATATATATATATATATATATATATATGTATATATATATATAATTAGAAACACAGAATATAATTTGCTACCATTTACGTATTAAATCGTAAAAATTTCTAACTACTCGTTATACAGTAATTGCAAGCATAAACAAAACTTACAGCGAACGTTAAACTGAGTAAAAATAACGTTTGTAGAATAACTCGATCCTTATTGAATACAATAACGTAAAATTTTCATTATCGATAATAATATTTCTATTTTATTATTCCCACATACTAATGTAACAACATTTTACAGTACTAATTTAACATCTTCTCATTTGGAGCTCAGCATGCCGTCGTAAGAAAACTGTAACATAGTAAGAACATAGAAAAAATATCTCCTAATCCTGGGGATCCGAGTTCGAATAGGTCTCCCCTTGCTTGTCGTAAAAGGCGACTAAATGGGGGCGGTCCTTCGGATGAGACCTTAAAAACCGAGCGTGTGTCCCACGATAAAGATCCCTCCCTGCTCAAAGGCCGTAAGCGCCGAGCATAGGCCTAAATTTTGCAGTCTTCACAGGTTATGGTGACGTCTCCATACAAGTGAAAATTTCTCAAGAGGGGCAATAAACAACATACAATCAGTCAATTCCCATCTCTATTGTGTTTTACACAAAAACTATTATAAATAAAGTGATCGTTTAATGCCCTTTTAGTTGGATGTTACAAGAGTAGTTAAATAACAAAATGGTTAATTTAACAGAAATCTTGGAATGATTATTATATCACTTGTAACTTTATTTTAAAGCTAGTAATTTTGGCATTGCTATTCACGAGGTCTCCATCAAACGTTGGCTTCTCTCAGTATTGCTGAATACTGATTATGGGATTGGAGGATATAAATGAGGTTTTGTTTGAATGGGCAATGGAATATGAAGGTTACTAGAATGCTCTTTAATGTTTGATTGTGAAATCAATAAAGAATCAAAGAGATATTTCAGACAGATTAATTTATTGTCGTGTTTTTGTTCATTTCGTTTCCTCGAAATGTGTAATCATAATTGTATTTATAAATGAGTTGTCTTTGAATTGCTTGCAACGCGAACTACTTTCAATTTATAAGAAAAGACATCTGTTTTATATTGAAGTTAATTTATTCATACACGAAATGCTAGAGTACGTCAAGCAAACCAATTTACAATACGACTATTAACCATGGGACATTTCTTCCTGTCTCGAATTCAATCCACTTATAAGATGAATAATATAATTTGGAAAAACAAGACCATAGTTAAATCATGAGACGAGTACAGATTTTTTTTATGTTCCAACACACCCAGGACTTAATCAAATACGAAATAGTTACGAACGTTACCAAGAGATTAAATCTTAACTGTAATCATATCTACTTCAATACTTCAAATACTATTTATAATGCATTTCCACACAGCCAATCTGATACTTGCATATATATATATATATATATATATATATATATATATATGTGTGTGTGTGTGTGTGTGTGTGTGTGTGTGTGATAAAACACGCTTAAATATGTTGTAAACTATCTGACCATTATTCGCCCCACCATTATTGAAAATGGTATTTTCATTACTTTGATAAAGTTTAAAACTGTAATATATGTACATAAAAACAACAACTTAACAGTAAAATATTGATAACCGTCGTACCGGAGTTGACACTTTTAGAATATGTTATCGCATATTTCATTAGGTTATGTAATGTAACAAAAATTATATTTATAGACACTATACAAAAAGGCATATTAATTTGCGGAAATTCATGAATTCGACGTCATCAATCGCAATTAAATAATGTTACATGTACACGCACTTTCCGTTAGGTATTGTCAAAATGGCGACGAAAGATATTTTGACGCAGTGTATCATCATTCACCAGGTTGAGTGAAGTGTGATTCATGTACATACATATGTACAAAAAAAATATGGAAACGTTGATATAATATTACTCATTAATAATATTAAACACTACGACTTTATGTTTATGTTCGCAATGTAAGCGAAAACAAAAGACTATGTATACACGTGATTAGGATCGCATAGCAGGAAGTTTTAAATGAAAAAAAATGAAGATTATGAACAATGATCATTCGTAACGTTTACAAGTTGCCGTCTTTTAAAAAAGGACTGTAATACGTGGATCATAGACACGTATTTCTCACAGAAATATTGAAATGAAAAATGTGTTTCTAAAATATATTTTTTGAAATCTTTTCATGAAAGATGCGAATATTTCATCATTAATAATCATTTTACTAGTGATGTTATAATATAAAGGGCAAATGGCTATGAAATATTTGTAGCTTTGACTTTTAACCTCAGAATTTGTATTTGACCTGTACCTTAAAAGACAAAGTTAAGATACAATCTGGTCTAAATAATAACGTTTGAATTTCATACTCAGTGCAACTTCACAAACGATGTCCATTTTCATATATGAACTGCAATATATTACCTCTTATATTAATGTGATTGATTGATTATATATTGTTTAACGTCCCGCTTGAGAATCTTTCACTCATATGGAGACGTCACCATTTCCGGTGAGGGGCTGCAAAATTTAGGCCTATGCTCGGCGCTAAGGGCCTTTGAGCAGGAAGGGTTCTTTATTTCTTTATCGTGCCCCGCCTGCTGTGACACGGGACCTCGTTTTATGCGGTGTCATCCCAAGGACCGCCCCATTTAGTCGCCTCTTACTATAAGCTAGGGGTGCTGAAGATTTATTCTAACAACCCGTATCCCCACGGGGCTATATTAAGGTGAATATGTTGTCATGTACGTGTAACTATGTATAAATGTATAGATTAAACCCCATACCATTAATCTCCATTTTTTATAAAAAGCATAAATATCTCTTTTCACAAACCATATAGACTTTTTTTTTTTTTTCAAAATTCCATTGGCAATTGTTGCTATGAAACATGTGCTTGTGCATGTATGGTCACGTGCTACCCATGTTAGGTTTCAATCTATAAAAGTCGCGACTTTAAGCTCCGATAAAATCTTATAACTATGCATGCTCAAAATGGGATGCTTTTTCCACAGCATCACTGTTTATGTTTTCTCTGTGGACTTCAAGGTCCAGGCAATGTAGAATAGAAAACTTGAGAAGAGAGCAAGCACCCACTCCTAAATTTCGAAATACTACAGGTAAGATCAGAAGCCTTGAAGTAATAAGCGTTTCGTTTACAGTTAACACCTGCCGTGAGTCCTCTGTCTTGACCAGGTAAACAGTATATTACGTAGTCAAAATCAAATTATAAAGAACAATTACTATGCAACATCAGGCGCGTCGGCATGTTTTTGATATTGGGGCGGCGAACTGGATTTTTAAAAAAAAGGGGGGGGGGCGTATTTTAGCTAATATGTACATATAGTCACCAACACCCCCATATTTTCCTTATATATATATATATATATATATATATATATATATATATATATATTTCCATCTATTGAAAAAATGCAATTATATATTTTACTTCAACTCAAATATTTAATAACATAAGTGATATCAAAGTTGTATGCAAGTCAAACACATTAAACTCATTTCTATCAAAAAACATATATGTGCACTGAGTCATTGAACAATTCAGAAACGTCCAAAAATAAGCCCCCGTCCATCCCGCGCTGAGACAAACTCGTCAGCGACTTCTGACATGTCCATTTTATCCGTAGCTTCCCTGTGGGTGTGTAGAATCATCAAATGATTCAGCCTCTCTTGTGTCATAGTCGCACGAAGATAGGTCTTCACTCGGCGCAGTGCAGAAAATGTGCGCTCACTTGTGGCATTAGTGGATGGCATCACTAAAATGAGTCTTAAGAGAGTTACAATCTCCGAGAATAGACATCTGGTAGTTGAAGGCATTTCGGACACTAACTTTACCAAATAGGAAATAGACACAGCAACAGTTGATGGATCTTTCAAGTTGATTCTCGCGAACGACGTGAATGTTTCCAGCTGCGAAGATAGAGATGTTTGGTCCAAATCATCACAGTAAAACTTTGTCACGAAGACCAGATCTTCTGTGTATGTCTTATCACCACGCACAGACTTCAAAAGAACGTCCTCTAGATGACGGTACACTTGGTAGCCCGGCTGGTCAAAACGATCCTTCACACAGTTGACTACTAAATCTAAAGCCTCAAAATACTGCTGTCTATAGAGGTCTTTTTCTGATGCTGCAAACTCTTGAGGGGCGTTTCCTGTTTCAAACCGCTTCGGCATTTTTCTTCGCCTTGGCAAAGTTGGCTCATTGACATCTAGATCATCAAGTTTGTTGTTGAGAGAGTCCCAGAAAGTATTAAAGGACTCTTCTTTTCGCATTTCACTGAGAGAAGACAACGAAAGTTCGGCTATGTGTTGGCCCTCAGCAGCTGATAACTCCTTCGTCTGTAGCGTCCGACTTAAATTGTCTGTGTGACGAAGTACGTCATATCCCAGGGACACTCCAAAGAGGAAGTCAAAACTTTGCATCTGGGATTTCACACCAATGATCCTTGAACGGGTTTCGGCATCCTTTGTGCATTCGTAGCAGGTTTCCCATAAAGACTGAAGGACGGAGTAGTTTTTCAAGACACTATTTAGGCTAGCAGCTCTAACAGTCCATCGAGTGGGGCATAGTACACGGAATCCTGGTGTATCTGGTGCCATCTCGCGCTTCAGCTGCTCGAGTATGGTGTAGAATTGTTAACAGCTGCTGTCTGTTGTGTGTTTTCTCCTCTGAATGGGCGGCGGAGAGTACTTCACCAATGTCTTTCGTTTCTCTGGGAAGATTCACTTTTCTTTCCACAGACTCTTTGTGGCAGTCGGAATCTTGATGTTTCCTGAATTTTGACGTGGCATACTTCCAGTTACTGAAGCCTGCCGGATAGCTGAAAAATTGCTCAGGCGACTATAAATAAAAACAAACAAACAAATACTGAAGCCTGTAGATATAAAACTGCTCTCTGTCTTGGAATTCGAATTTTTGCCTTCCTTTGCGGCGCCCATGCAAGTGAAACAGAAAGCCAAATCTTTTGCCTGAAAATATGTTAAATACATGTATAAATAAACAGTATTATCAACATTAGTGTAAATACTGTAAATGAACTAATGATTAGTTCATTGAATTAACCCGTAGAATATAATGCAATAAATTAATATATATAAAATAATCTCATACACTTACCTCGTCATAATGTAACCATGGATATGGTTTGAGCCAGGAAGAGTTGAACGAACGTAGTTCTGGATTCTTTTTGCCGAAAGACCGCGTTGGAAATTTGAAATTAGTTGGTTGATTAATACATGTTAATCCGTCCATTTTGAAATGAAAATGCAGGGATATATGTGGGGAAAAAAACAAAACAAAAAATCTCAAAAAGTTGTTTAGACAGTAATTTTGATTCATCTTCGGCATTTTCCTTTAGTTCACATGCTCATTCAGCTCATATGCTCAATTACAGTAACAGTTATATCATTGATAATTGTTTCATGACTTAACGACTTGCGGTAGTGTACAATGTTACGTCCAACCATCGATTGATCAATTAATGCAGCATACTTAATACCCTATGTTTGATTACTGTGTACACACGTCGGGTCCAGGTACCTACTTCACCTGTAATCGATGGCTTGCCTTGCCGCCCCAATGACCACAGGTCGCCGTTATACTCGCCGCTCCAATGAAGAGTCAATTTTACCGTTGCTTTCTGTTTACTTTTTTTTTTTATTTAAAACAAATAATGTTTGTATTTTTTTTTTGCCGACGCCCCTGAACATATCGGACAACTTTCGACCTAATATGTCAAGATGTATTTGCAAATAAGGTCATCAGAACGACCATAGGATATGCGAAATGCAGATACAAAGGAGACTACTGAAAACATCCTATAACATCAACTTGTTTGTCAGTAGCCTGTATAAGATTAGAAATTAATCATACGCAAAACATACTCTCACGTATGGATCTCGGGTATCAAACCAGGGAATAGTTTTGTATGAATATGGGAAGTTGACGACGAAGAATCTGAATTAATACAGTTTGTCATAATTTGAGCTGTTATTTTTTTTTTTTTTTTTTTAGATTTAACAATATTTTATTATGTGAACAAATAAATGGATTGAGCAACAGGCATTGCCTATATAAGCCCTCTCCATAAAAAGTACAGTCAAGGTCATACAGTTAAATAAATATTGGATAACATGTTTACAAGTATAGTGAAAATGAAACCACTTGGTAACCGTGGTACAGCTGTTATTTTGTCCATAACGTCTATGTTCCGTAAAACATCCTAACATGAAACACATGTGGAAGACTCCTTGGTCCTTTTATTTCAATTCATTAGGATATATCGACATACATATGAAAATGAATATTATTAATAGGTAAAACGTCGATATATGTAAACGTCGAGTTGAATGTCATAGCAAGGATTTTGATTTACTCTTTTCATGTGTTGAATTAGAACAAATCAGCTAGTAAAGGAACGCAGTCCGTCTCCATGGAAATTCTAATAGCCTCCTGATTTTTCATATCAACTCCAGTGTAGTTGTGCGTAGAATGAGAATGGTGTTTTTATGACTGATATCACTGGGCCTTCCAAACCGTTCATCTCCTCCCTATTGTCGTCTGTGATACACTGTGCCTTTACTGTTAAACCATAATAAATTGTGAATACGGATTTTGCATTAAAATGTTTATTGCAAATTGATTTAGTAGTCATAAATTGTACAATCAATGTTTATTTCCAATCATCTGTTCCTTTTGCAAAGTGCACAACTGTAAACCTTGAGTCGCAAACATTAGACTTTAACACATATCGTGCTTAACTAAAAAGAAAACCAATGCCTTTAATCGATAAAGACATTTTTCTCTTGATGATACTAGTAATGTTAATTCATAAAAAAAGGCCGATAAAGTATATTTACAGCATATTCTGCAACAAAGCTGTACTGTGGTGCACGCAATGCTGTTAGAAGTCACTACTAATACATTTTATCTGTTCATTTTATATGCGCCGTACATGCCTTGTATTTGATTATCAAATCGGAGTCAATTCTAAACAAAACATGTGTTTAACACGATTCCTTTTTTAAGTCATAGTTCGTGCAGTACATTTTTCATGAATACATGAAAAATCAAAGACAACGAACAGTGATCAATCTCACAAATTCCACAAAAAATACAAAATAGAAGGACAAACATGAATTCTAAGACACACAACAGGTGGAACCAGGTGCCCAGGGAATCGTCTTATGAGGATAGTGTAATCATAAGATGATAGAATATCAGATAGCAATTTTCAGAATTGACTGACACTTAATATGCATATATATGTATATTAATACGAACATCAACTAACTTTATCAATGATATTTTTCTAATAAGAAAGAGAGAAGACTACAAAGAGTGAACAATGTCATCAATTCTTTAAAAATTACAACACTTTGAATAGGGCAGACGCACGTCTGGAAACATCAGAGGTCGGGCCAGGTGTGTAGGAAGAGTAAGCATCCCCTGTTGACCGACCACATCCACTATGAGCCCTATATCTTCATCATGTAAACAGAGGAGACCGTAGTCAAAATCAGTATGTTAAGAGCGACCTAACAATTGGTATGAAATAAGTCCGACCACACTAATGACTTGAACAACCACAATTTATTGCGGACGCCCTTGAAATTATTGAGATGAAATTGCTTTCTGCAAAACGAATATCAATTGACCAGATAAACTCAATATGTCTACATTGTAATTAAGTGTTGAATATGTATATTCCCTTTAGTCATCCACAGTTGCATTATTTTTTCTTCAAAATTCTAACAACTTCCCTACATTACATAATTATAGCGAGCTCTGAAGATTATGGCAGGAGACGTGTCATTGGTTGAATGTAGAGAAGAAAATTATCCCTAGACCGACCGACGCCGGTGAAAACTTTATCTCAGAAATTCGGCTCAGATGAGCTAAAATGCTAGACTAGTTATTATATAAAGAATTTTCCCATATTGTTATGTGAATTAACTAAACTACAATGATCTGCATGAAATGGATTAATATTTTTCATTAACTTTTAGTATGGACCCTTTGCTGCATACCCAGTGGCAAATAATTGTATTAAATCATTCAGATCCTATTTGTATTCGATTATTGAATATGTAACCTGCAAATTATACTTATGAAACGTGGTGATTAAAAGAGAAGACAGAAATCTACAATGTATAGAACCGAGTCCAGTAATGTTGAACAAGGGGCACAGTATATAAAGAACAGAAAACTCTCCCGCTACTGGTGTACCGAAAGGCAATTTTGAAAATCCATCGTTTGTCATTTGAACTTTTGTCAGTGTCCTTTTCTTTCTTTGTTACAAAATTAACACGAAAACTAGATGTGTCTAAATATCCCCGCCGGTTTCAAAAACGCATGCTATCCAGTCACGAACAATATTCAAACACCTTTAAAATAAAGAAAAATTGCTACAGTATGATAAAAATATCAGATGCACATCTTTACATGGCGAATAAAGAATGTACAAATTTCAAGACAATCCGTGCATTAGTCTCTATGCAAAGCTATGATTCCATTATACCCACGCACTCTCTTAAACTTATTCAGTAGTCTTTGCGAGAGACGTGTCGCTACAAAAACTATAAATTACTAAATAAAAAGACTAGGATAACGAACAGTACTCATCCTCGTAATTCCTATAGAAAATACATAGTCTATACAGTTGAAAATACACATGTAAATGAAGAAAAATTGCCCAGTCGTGATGAAATTATCAAAGGTACATCTTTATATGGTGAAATAAGAGTGAACAAATTTTCAGTAAAAGTCTTTCATTTGTCCCGGACAAAATGACGTCTAAAGGCAGACAGGTGAACGGAGATACTGATTCCAATATAAACCCACCTAAACTGCCTTTGTGTAAGTTACAAAACATGCTTGAAAGTTACTCTAAAGAAAATTACTAAATTTCTATTTTACTGAAGAATTACTAAAGAAAATCTTCGAATGGCGTGTCGACCCATTCTATACAAATATTTTACACACAAAATGCAGGCATTTGAGGTATTTACATGCACTCCCGTAACTGACATTTCTGATTTATGTAGTATTTTAGGTGGATATTTACATTTTTCAGTACATAAAAGTGAAAAAAGTTTGAATCTCGCTCGATTCATTTTCCCTTTGTTTTCACTGATAGTATCCTTTACCCTTTAATATCAGATATCGACCAACGACATTCTTCCAATGAAAAAAAAAGCCAATCTAAAAAAAAATCATTAATTATTATATTACCCTGGACTGCGTACTATTGCTTGGAAAATACTCACTAGTTCTTTGCAATTTTGTGCATAGTCCGTGGTTAGAAACGTCTAGATCTACCTTTAAGGTTGCACATCTGTAATTACCTCTGAGTTCACGTCAAAAGATGGGCGAACAAATATGATCCCTGATCTTCTCCTTCCGATTCGGAAGTTTCGAGATAAACAGGGGCTGATATTTTTCAGAGATAAATAACTGTGTCAGCTAGTTATTATACCAGGGGTTTAAAAACAAGACATGTGATAAATTTTGTTGCGCTGTACATAGGGTTTGGTTATCCCGGAAGTGGAGTTTCAAGCACCTGTTTATACTCAAAGTAAACGAATTTGTGTGCCTTGCTAAATGGTTATGTTTTTGCTAGATCATAAATAATGAGGATAAATTGTTTCACTATATAAATAACAATATTTCCAGACTTTTGTTTAGAAGGAGTACCATGAACTTAAAAGCTGCACAATTGTAGTAAGAATGGATGCGTCATTCTTCTACTTTTAAATACTCGATAATCAGACTGGAAATATGATATACATGAACGCAAATTTTTACCTTGAGTGCCCGTGTTCGTTTAGCACTCACACGTCTACTTACTAAGCGATTGCTCTGACTGAACCACGAACATAGTGGTGTCATGGATTTGATTTCTGTCTTACATAATACTGAGGCAAATCAGTGGTTCTGCTTCGCTGCATGGCGGGAGTTGTGGGATCGGCATCCTTTTCCCGTCAGGTCTACGACTTGAGGTAGTGACTGTTCCTAACGTCAAATGATAGAAGTGAGAGTAGCGTTTCAGTCAGCAGATACCCCAAGACTGATCTACCGTGTCACGGCACTAAATAGATATCCCACAGTGCGTGTCAATTCGAACCCAGGTTTATTTCCATACTTATACAATTTGCGCCAATGTGAACTAATATCTCCACACATATTTTAAATAATAAATTATCTTAATTCATTTAGATGATAGTTATTCAGATAGGTTTGAATATTGAACTTAACTCTGGTTATTACTAGTCTCGTCCCAATCCTCGCCACAGGAGTGCTAGGGATCAGACTAGTTTTTGTGGCATTTGTCAACATTCAAGAGTTTAACTTACTTGCAGAAAAAAAAATATTTTTAAAATTTCTATTATAATTACTTGTGTTTATTATAATTGAAGATCGAGTACATAACTTGTATCTTCTATTATGAATATATACAAAAACAACAGGGTTGAATTGACAAGTTACCTAATATGGCTACGTCAACAACCGAAGTCATATGAAGCTGTGGATTTTCGGGTTGTATGGGGCTTTAATGAATATTTGAAGGTAAGTTTTGAGACAAATAAAGTGGGAATATATGGAAGGAATTTTTAGATATTAAATTTATAAGACAGCAATGCAATAATACAGGAATATAAGGCCTCAGCCGAGCGCACGAAAACGTGCCATAAGTCGAAGGCTTTTCAAGGGGTAGATCTGTAGCTCTCTGATCTGTCCCAATATTTTATCAGTGAGCTACAGCTCTGCAGCTATAGTTCAAAGTGATAAGAAACGCGAGATTTTGTTTATCATGATTAAAATATCGAAACCGCTTGCGGGAGGGTACCACCCGGTAAGTGATCAGCAATCTTTCTTTACATTGTATACCAAAAACGCGATTTTTCATTGAACAAACAATAATATAAACCAGCTGTATAAATTTAGAAATTCTCTATTTATTTTTGGTCCCATGTTGGAGAAAACAAATTTTCTTGTAGAAAGCAAAGTAAGGTGGACATAGTAGCAATCGGTGTTTTCTTCTTTGATTGATTGATTGTTGCTTTCCGCCACACTCAACAATTTTTCAGTTATCTGGTGGCGTCCAGTTTTTATTGGTGGAGGAGAGAACCCAGATACAATGTACTCGGGAAGAGACAACCGAACTTCCGAAAGTAAACTGGCAATTTTTTTCACATATATCGGCGCGAGCGAGATTCGAACCCGCGCCGACTAGAGGTGAGAGGCCTTGTGATTTTGAGCGCGATACTCTAACCACTCGGCCACGGAGGCACCTTTTCTTCTTTGACCTCAATCAATCTGAAAGCTTAGAATTATTCAACATTATAATTCATGATAATTATACAGGAACATATGTGATTGCTTCCAATAGAAAACCCATACAATATTTTGCAAAAGAACACCTGCAGTGGTACGGGTATTAAATTTTAAAAATAATAAATCAAATTAAGGAAGTTGTTATTAAGGTAATTTTTAACTTTTACAATTAATAACAATAATATAGCTACATATATTTCCCATAAAACTACCTTCTTTTTTTTTTTTTTTTTTTTTTTTTTAGAAAAAGTTAAAACTGTTGAACAAAATGTTTCTGCTATTGTAAGGACAGGACCAGCAGATGGTTACTGTTATATTTGTATCCATAGGTTGGATAAAATATGGTAATTAACAAACAGAATTATCTATTTTTATGGAAAGGGATGCTATCAATTACTCTTTTAGTTAGAACTTTTAAGTATTCGTACTTGTTAACATTCTACGATGATTAAAGCTTCTCAGAAAAACTTTGACTATTGTACAACAACAATTAAAAACGTTGATAGCTTACTGGTACAACAATGATATTTGTACCCAATATTTTATCTTACCGATTTCTATGATTGAATTTAATCTTAGTTTTAAATACTTATTAAGATGCTGAATACTATATCAGTATACTGATTTGTTTGTGTAAACAATTTCCAAAAGCTGCGACGTACAACAAACGTGATTTATGTTACACGTACTACGGTTGGTCATTACTTGAGAACTCCGCCTCTTCAAATTATTCCCTCTCTCTTAATTAATATCTCCTTTGGATAATGAGAATGCGGACTGTGTTTACATGTACATAAGGTAGTACATGCATGTATCTTCCCCATCAACACACATGTAAACTATGTATAGTTCTAACAACTTGTCGTAAATAACCATGTATTCATAGATACCAGAGTCTGTAAAACTGGCAGTGAAAGCATTGAAATAGTCTGTATATACATATACAATGCAATATCAATCCCAAATTAAATTTCCAAATCTTCCCGATAGAAATAAAGCGTATTGAAATTAATCCATGTTGGGGTGGGGATTGCTCAGAAAAGTTTAAGTCCGCATAGATTTTATTTCAAAATTGGAAAATTGGATGCAAAAAACCAATTTCAAATGCGAAGCTATTACAGTATGTTCGGTTTACAAGCACCTATCGGTATATTAATGTCTTGTTCAATATTTTGTTTACAGTATTATTTTAAATCTTTTTTTTTCTAACTAGCAACTTTATGAAACGTGGGTAAAAACTCATATCTATACAAAAATGGTATTATAATGTCATTCAACAATTTTTATGTCAACTCTGCAGTTCTTTTCTGCTAATCCTCTTAGTGTGCTGTCTTTTCATATTTTTATTATCACGATCACAGAGGTAAAACTTTGCTCGGATTCAACTATTACATCATCATAGATGATTATCACCAACATCACATAGGTCTGCGACAAATCAAACATTTTTTAATGCAACGCAATACAAGATTCGGCAGCTTACTAACAAAATCACAAGGGTCTTTACTTTTAACCAATTACGAAGTCTCAGTGGTTAGAGCGATCGAACGGTAGAGCCCCACGCGTGCCTTAGGTCATCAAACCTAAGCCTAAGACTGAAAATAGGTAATGATTGCTCCTTCGCCAAACAAACAGCATTTTAAAATGAGAGTCGCTGGTCTTTCAAATGAGACTTTAAAAAGCGGCGTCACTAGTCGCGACAGGTGTCACAATAATGAACCCACACTACTAAGGGGCTTCACCTAAAGCTGGTAACGTCTCAGTATGAGTGAAAAACTTTCGAAGGGAATGAAAAGAAACGAATCCCTTTAATTTTCAGAAAGGGTATTGATCATAAATAAGCTTGGAATAGTCAGAAGTCGGGGTGTTCCAGAATATCAAAGGAAGCACATGCAAGTTTTAAAACCAGTTTATTTAAGAATTTTCTTAAATGAGATAGTACTCCTTTAATTCTTTTACAAATTAATTTTGTAAATATGTTATCAACACGATGTCTGAGTTTCTGTTCATATCAAAACAATTTTCATTTATTTTCAGTTTAATTTAAGTAATTTTTAAGAACTGCACATACGATAACGTAGTAAAATAGTAACAAGTTGTTTAAAAAAAGGAATACACGTGCTTACGTGGATAAAAAAGGAAATCCACGACTTTGCACGCTTAAGAAAACGGTTGTCCTGTTGTCATAGAAACTTGATTCATATCACAGTTCATGAAAAAAAATCTGAAGAATATATACTCTCAGAAAAACTTCTTTAAAACTTGTGACAGCTAATTTTCACTCAACTTCGCTAACCAAGGGTAACGTTTCATAGTGTTTTTCCTTGGCTATTGAAGATGATTTCCACGTTAGGTCAATTTGATGCTGATGAAGAATGACTACTAAGGATGGATTCTTCTCATATATTCAAATAGATTGGATGAGATACACCATACGCACAAGTATTTTATAAAACATGTAGGTCATGGTGCTTCAGTCACCTCCGTTGCTTATAGCAGTAACAAAGCGAACATAAGGTATGGAGAACTTGAATGGTAGAAAATTACATTTTCCTCGTAGTCAAAGGCATAACATAACATAATTGAAAATATGAAAGCAATGACTTATGTGTATAATAGAATATAATTACACCATAGATTGTCAAAATCATGGGATTATCATAAATTTTCGCTGACATAATAACACAGTTGTTAATTCTGTATGACATTCTTAATTTACCAGCCCTTTTCAGATACTCTATCCATCGGTCGTGGTACATGTAAGTTAGTGAGAGCGCTGGCTTCGCAACCGGAAGGCCCAGTTCAATTTTCAATCCTGGTGCTCTCTCAAACTTACAACATTTAAAATTATACTATGTGCCGTATTAATTGAAAATTATGAAACTAAAGAAAAAATTATCAATCAATATACGTCACATACTCTATGAGAATTATACAATTTAACTATACCGGATTAAAAAAAACAAATTCATTTCTTGTTAAGTTGTTTATCTCCAGGCAGGGTAAGAAACACACAATCACAGACACTTCGGATATGAATTTAAAAACGGAAGTTCCGTGTCACGGTAGTCGTGAGATAACGAACAGTGATCAATCTCATCCTATAAAGATTAATTGATTGATCCGCCACACAATTTCTGTTATCTGGTGGCATCCAGTTTTCATTGGTGGAGAAGACGTTTCCACATGAGTGAAAGATTCTCGAGCGGGACGTTAAACAATATATAATCAATCAATCAATCATTGGTGAAGGAGAGAACCCAGATACAATGTATTTGGGAGGAGACCACCGACCTTCCGAAAATAAACTGGCAAACTTTCTCACACACATCGGGCGAGTGAGAATCGAACCCGGGCCGACTAGAGTTGAGATGCCTTGTGATTTTGAGCGCGATGCTCTAACCACTCGGCCACGGAGGCTCCTCATCCTGTAAAGAATACAAAATGGAAAACAGGGCAAACACAGACCCACGGAAAAACCCGAGGTGGGATCAGGTGCATAGGATGAGTAAGCATCCCCTGTGGACCGGTCACCGGATCCCCTTCTTTTAATCAGGTAAACGGGGTATTACGTTGTCAAAACCGGTACCAATAGAATGACCTGTCTATTAGTATGGAACACAATAAAACAATGACAGGTTGTATTTACAAATACGATCCTAATAGAGAGCACATAACTGCGAAATACTGGCTTTAAACGAGACCATTGAAAACCCTTTAACATCAACTTACTTGCCAGTAGCCTGTCTCAGTTCTGAAATTGATCGTACGCAGAACATGCTCTCCCCTATCGAAAAAAATGATAGACATAAACGTGGTATGCAGTTGATAATGAAATATTGAATATAAAAAGTTGATGATGAAGAAGCTGAAGTCTTGTTTGTCACAAAGTCTTTATTGCCAATAAAAACATGCAACACATTGTCAATGTATCTAAAGATCGCCGTGAAGGACATTACAAGATATTTCATTCAGACGTTTTGAATAAAACCAGCTTCATAAGAATAGTGAAACTGATCAGCTAATAACAAGCACAATTTGTGGTCATACTTATTTAAACAGACTGTCGAAAAACTTGATCTCAAAAGACTATTTAGACTTTGTTAATAAAGAAGTCTAGGATTTTAATCACTGGAATCAGAAGTAATCGTTGGATAAATGATCACAAAATATATATAAAAAAATCCGTGTTACATTTCCGAAATCTATCGTGGGGAATGGTGGAAAATGTTCAAATGATAATAAAAATATATACATATAAATGATCACTACGGCGATTTTAGTCCCACCCTATTGCTAAAACTCCTGATCCTGGGATCATGAAATACATATATACAAATTTTGGTAAAGGACTACCTGCTCCTTTTAAAATATCCATTCACTTTCAATTTAGTATCCATACTGTTAAAGAAGTTATTTAAATGTTTTATACATAAACACTGTATGCCGAGTTTGTCGCCGCCCTGTAGTCAAAACCGGTATCCCAGGGATCAAGAAATTTACTATTTTGGTAGAGGCCGTCCTGCTCCATATGATAATACATTTACGTTTTCGTATAGATGTGCGGTTGTAGAGAAGAAAAGTTTTGAAAATCCGTCAATGTTTGGAAATGTTCAACCAGCCTTGAGAGCCGGGGTTGTAGGAGTAATGAAATTTACAATTTATTTAACTCTCATTATTAAGGGAGTCTTTGTGGGGTTATAAACGAAATAAAAAGTTTTAATAGGAGTATATAAAAATTCTAATTTTGTCAAATCATTATGCAACTATCTTCGTATAGTGTAATTAGTTCAAAATTATTCCGAACATGACCCCTGAAATGTTGACAGGGTCAGAATAGTAGTTTAAGTTTTAATGAAAACATGTACGTATTAACAGGATATTTTTTTGTCATATGTTTACAATTGTGGATATGCTTCTCTATAACGTCATCTTGCATATAAGTTTTAGTTTTAGTTCATTCACATATTTTTACATTTACTGGTACATGTTTGGATTATTACACTGTATAATTAGAATTATGATTCGACATCAATTCCTTGTCATCCTTGTAGTTTTACCTCGAGTGCATAATGTAAAAAGTTATGTTTTCCCTCTCAAATATTTTTATTGAACCGGTTTTTGTTTGTGGCATCATATTCTCCCTTCTCTATATATTATGTTTGTTTATTGTCATTTATTGAATAAATAATATTATTATTCCATCATGGTGGTTGCTATTGTTATGAAAAAAAAATTAATAATACATTTTAACGCTTTGATTCGTTTCGTTTGTTTACGCTCTTTCGAGAATTTCACTCGTATCGTGAGACACCAAGAGCTGTACAGATGGTACGTGAAGTACACGTATCACAAATTTTGACCTTATGATTGGTGCTCAGGGCCCTAACAGAGGTGGTCTTTTGCGTCCTAACCCCCATCGCAAAACAGAAACTCAGTTTTAAAGGTCATACATGTATCCAAAAGACCCACAATTTTCACTTCTGCATGTCGAGCTTTTGACAAAAGGACAACTGGTACCTATTTATTAGGGCTGTGCGGTGAACCGAAAATTTTGGTCTACCGCGATTCGTACCATTTGATTCGATGCAACTATTACAAATTCCGGATTTCGTTTCGGTTCAAATTTTACATACACCAAAACAACAAATATGGCGTCAAAGGTAGGTGCAGACCATGTGGATATTTATGCAACAAAGAATAAAATCGTAACTGTTTTGAAATTTAGCATTTTCACCACTCTGATACCAATAAAATATGGTCCGCCATATCATGGCATTTAGCATTTCGATCAGTACTGGAATGAAATCAATATTGTAAATAATGACATAGATTGAATGTTTTGACAGTTGATATGAGAGAGACGTACATCAATAAAAGAGAAGTTTTCAAAGACTCTCAAACGATAGGATTGTTGAATTTTGACATATAACAATAATTTTGAAAACAATATCGTACATTTTTTACTCTGATAATAGATTTGTTAGTAATCCAACATTATGCTGCACATTAATCATTTTTCTATCAAATATGCAATTATAAATAGATGTGATGTTCATAAGTGATGACATGTATTTATATGAAACTTAATAATATTAGATTGAGTATGTTTCTCATTTTGAATGCTTAATTTTTGTACTGTTATTAGATAAATTGGCCCTAACATGAACCGAATCGGGGGACAAAACGAATTGTGCTGTTCTGAATCGGAACCGAATCGAGCTAACCCCGAATCGCCCCATTCCTACTATTTTGTTTTAAGTTTGGCATGAGCGGGGCTCTAACTCTAACTCTCCCAGTTATAAAGCGAACGTTCTAACCAACGAGCTACCGCGACTGGTTAGTTTACTTGATAACCTTCCCAAGATTGATCCGCATGTACCTATATGTCTGTGTACCCCTTATGTTTCAAATGAGAAATATCACGACAAATACTTCAATTTGAAGAGTTAACAGTGGAGAGGGACAGAAATAGTCATTATCACACATAATTCTTTTCATAATGTTGACGTTTTGTCATTTTATACATCTTTCAGTATCTTTGCATTCACGTTTTTTTTATATATATACTTACATTTGGCAAGAAATATCAGTAGAATCCATTGCAACGTCTTCCCTTTTGTACGGCTTCAAAACACAAGAGTTATTGCCCCTTCGAATAACATTTCTTGTAGTGTTTCTACATTTCAAGTGTAGGATGAAGTTTTTGACAGCTCTTCCAATTAAACATTTCTCTTCATGAATATTAAAGTCCATCTGTATAGCTGCCATAAGAGCTCCAAAGCGTAAAACAAGTAAGAATGTACAGCAATGACTGAGGCTTAACATAATTTAAAAATTTGCGTTGTTTCTGTGAAAGTGGAATCAATTGAAATGGAGCAGTGAAATGCCGCTCTATTTATACACTAAAACTGAAAAATCGCTTGCTAGTTGCAGGAGTAATTCTATCCCACCACGCAGATAAATCTACAGGTGGTGTGATTCTGTACCACGCAATGTCTCCTACTGGAAATATCGATACAGATCTGGAGGGTTTTATATACCCCAGAAACAAAAGACTATACAATGCAAAGCAAATCCCAAAAGATCAGAAAAACCTCCAAGTGAGTATTGAGCCATTTGATAAACAACAGGTTGCAATTTAACCTTGAAATTGATTGTTTTAATATATTCCCGCTCTGCTCCTTCGAATTGTGTTTAAGTGGGAGGTATACACGTCAGGTTTATTTTTTCTATATACTTTCTATCTCTCTTTTCATTATTTCAAAGTATGTAGAATGAATGTTATATAAAGACAGTTACTAACACGAAGTATGCTGAATTTTGTTCCAAAGCCAGTTTCGTGTATTAATAGTATTAATAGCTCAGAGTTCCAAAATCAATAACAGTAAAATTTCCCAAATGACGAATATCCTGTCGTAAACAAAGCAAGATTGGCATATCATTGGAAAGGTTACGATGTCATTACGTTGGACAACGTCAACAAAATTAAATCTTAATTTATCTTTACAAGAATTAATGCTGGTCAATGGATGATCTAGATGATTTAGACAATCTATTTTAAAACGTATGTCTTTGTTTGTAACTAGTTACACGCGCAAGTAAAGAATACAACGATACGCGGATCAGACCTTGCATGAGCGTGCATATTCACACTCTAGTTACATGTGTATATTTTATTGTAACTGAATGCCAAATTAAAAAATACTAGACGGTGAATAGAGAAGACGAGCGCAACATTGGAAACATTACTGTATGCTAATATAGCTTATAGTAATATTTATAATTACATATCCGGGTCTTTCTTTAATAAACAAAATCTTTACAAATCTAAAGAAGGCACGGCATAAATAGTACAGTTTGGTAAACGTTAATGCACTTTTATTTCGGTACACCTTGCTTAATATGGACGAAGGGCAGTGATCAGTGCGCAGCACGATTCTCCACTATCGTCGTCCAAATCAATGACGATATAAACATTCATTAACTTACTCGCATTTTACACTTTTGCATCATGACCAATTAAAAAATATATTTTTATCATGGGACTAGTGAAAAATCGGATCTCTGCCAGGTAACCACATTCCCGTTTTCGTTTCCCGACACATTAGAGAATCTGCAAGAAAATGTGTGATCCCGACTTCCCACAATGAATGTGAAGATTGACGTGATATAGACTTTTTATAAACCGCGAAGGATTTAATAGTGTCGCAAATGTCTGATGAAATTCAAATCAACTACAGCTTTCATGAAATTGATTTCAATGATATTCCGGACATGTTATATATTTATGCGTCCTCTTTCCAAATTTGTAAACCTTAGTACACATTAACTCAACAATTAATATGTGTTGAATAATATATTGTTTCAGCTTGACAAATTCAAGTTGTTTATATAATATCAACATGTGAAAATCAAACCCACCGATTGAGACCAAGCCCAAATTTATGTATATAATTGACAAAATGTACAATAGTAAAGTTTACTACATGTACAAAGATAACTTAACTAGGTAACTTAACTTAAATTTATTTTCAAAGAAATGAATTTATAAAAGAATGTGCATTAAACAAGTGAATCCTCAAAATTATACAAACTACAATAAACAAAATTTACAGCTGCATGAAAAAAAAAATCCTGATTGCAGTTAGATTGAGAGTGGCAAAAGGTGAGGTCCAAAGGCTCGAAACTGACAATGAGGTATGTCTAAAAGAGTGAGGTGGGTAAGGATAAAAATTATTTTCTGTAAGACGACACGTCTTCGTTCTGTTTCCAAACATTTGAAAGTGACGTTAACTTGTAACGTCAACAAGCGTTACGGACGGCCCCGCATAGACAACAATTGAGAGCGCCAAAATAAGCATATTAAATAAACATATCTCATGCTACGACATCAAATATTACCGTAACTAACTACGCCTTTACAACTAATGATTAATCATTCGTTTGTATAAAAAACATTTACTGTTATAAATATTATTAAACTTTAATATGAACGTACCAAATTTGTTTTTTAAAAAACGATTCTAGAGCCTTCCATTTTAAGACACGGATTAACAGGTATTACATCATAATCTTCATACTGAACTCTGACAAATATCGTTCTAAAAATAGAACGTCTAGAATTTAGTCGAGGTCACAAGTGTCAATCAAGTTCAATGTGTACATACTCATGTCTTCCAACAATTTAGATATAAACTTTAATGCTAATAAATTGGAAACAAATAATAGCCTTTTTGCCATGGAAAACTACGGGAAAATATCATCATATAGAATTTGAACATTCAAAAGAATATTTTCTGAGTAATGTCAGTTTTTTAAAATTGCATAAATGGTAAAAAATTTAAGAAGGAATTTAAAAAAGTGGGAGTATTATAAAAAAAACGTTTTAGGACTTTTGGCCAAAATGCTAATTCGAACTAATTTTCGTGTAAACTGTTATCAGTGTATTTAGGATTCGTTGTTCAATTTGAAAAAATATATCAACCAAAGTAATGAAATTTATAACATTTGAAATAGTTCCAAATCTCTACTACTTTTATCACTAATAAACAACATTGAAATATTCGATTTGGGGATTAAATATTGACAATATATAGCCGTAGCATTCAGATATATCGCAGTTTTTATCTATTAACGGTACTCATTTTATTCATATATCGATTTGATACATCACAGTTAAACTCAAAATAAAAGACACCACATAGTCTTCAACATCTGCTTCGCACTTAGTTATTTTATTGAACATAGATTTTAACGGCAAACTAACAACTCAAATTATGACAAACGGGGTGACCTCAGCGTCGCCATAGTCAACTTCCCATATTCCTTTATTATCTGCATATGGTGATGATGTCTCTCATCTGATGAGATACGCAAAAGCTTATTCTGCGTATGATCATTTTCAAATCGAGTCAATATTGTAGGACTTTCAACAATCTCCTTTAGAGTTAGATTCACAAATTCTATGGTCGTGATAACGATCTAGTTTGTGAATACAGCTTGTCATTGGGTCAAATGCTGTCTGTCGTATTTTATACCAAATGTTAGTCCATTCTTTACTCACTGATTTTGACTACGGGGTACTTCGTTTATCTGATCAAGATATACAAGAGCTTACGGCGGGTGTGACCGGTTGACAAGGGATGTTTACTCCTTGGAACTTGGTCCCACTTATCCAGGGGTCCGTGTTTGCCTAACCATTATTGTGGTATTCTATGTAGGAGTTATACGATTGATCGCCAAGCCTCGGGAAATATTTAATCTGGAACTCATTTCAGAAATTTCATATGCCATAAACACTCGTTCATGATTCTCCATTTTTTAAAATCAACAGAACTCAGATGACAGGTGACCTTTTGCTGTTGGTCTCCATCTTCGTCGTCATGCGTCAACAATTTTACATTTATAACTTCTTGAAGACTACAAGGCCAATTGTTACTATTTTGGTGTGAAGCTTAGGATAAGAGCAGTGTAAATTATCAAATTTATCATCATACCCCCCCCCCCCCCCATTCCCCCGAAATTTTTTTACCAATTTTCAAAAATCTTCCTAACTTCCACACATGTGGGAGAAAAATTAAATGCATGTTTAAGACATCCATGAAGCCCTTGGTCAGGAGTACACCAGTCGCGGTAGCTAAGTGGTACAGCATTCGTTTCGTATCCGGGGGTTGTGAGTTCAAGCCCCGCTCGGGCCAAACCTAAGACTTTAACATAGGTAGTGATTCATACTCGCCAAACACTCAGCATTTAATTTAATCATATTTTACTGATAAATTCAAAAGAATCGGGCAACAGGCAGAGCCTACATAGACTCTCTCCCAAAATGTATTTAGAAGTGAGAATCGCGAGTCTTTCGGATATAATTTTAAAAACGGAGGCCCCGTGTCGTGGCAGGCGTTGGTACTTATCTCCTACCGTCCTTAGCGCTAAGCATGTCTACATTTGTGGTACTTCATCTACAGCTGGTGGTCTCAATATGCCCGAATCAATTGGTCAGGGGTTCAGTCTCTAGGGTGGGGCCAATGGGGGCATTTAGTGAGATGTAATAAACATATGATAAAATATTCTCTCCTCCAACATATGTATAATTGATTGTCTAATTCAAGAAAATGAAACGGAAATGCAGGAGGGCAATGGGAAAACCAATTACAGCAGATTGTTTGTTTTACATCCCGTCGAGAAGTTTTCACTCATATTGATACGTCACCATCTGTAAGTGAAGTACCAAATTTATTCCTATGTTTAGCGTTCAGGGCCGTACCAGTGAGGGGACCTCCGTTTTTAAGGTCATATACGAAAGACCTGTGATTCTCACCCCTAAATACCGAGCGTGTGGTGAAGGAACAATTACTACCTATGTTCACATCTTAGGTTTGTAACCGGGAGGTCGTGAGTTCGAGTCCCGCTAGTGCCATGGCTGCGTCAACCAAAGACGCAAAAATAGGTTGTGATTGCTCCTTCGCCAAACGCTCGGCATTTAGAAGCTTTCGGATATGACTTTAAAAACGGAGGTTAAGTGTCACGGTAGGCGTTGGAATGTTAAAGAACCCTCACTACTACGGCCCTGAGCGCTAGGCATAGGTCTAAATTTGTGGTACTTCACCTACAGCTGGTGACGTCTCAATATGAGTCAAAAATTCTCGACGGGACGTAAAACAAACAAATAATCAATCAATCATTAATCTTAGATTTGCCGTAGCCATAGCACGAGCGGGGCTTGAACTCACGACCTCCCGGTTACGAAGTGAATGCTCAAACCACTGAGCAACCGTGACCGGTGATTACAGCAGATATTTTTGAAAATAGTACAACTCTTCGGAAGAGACCGCAAAAACCGAGGCCCCGTGTCACAGCAAATGTAGCACGATGAAGACCCTCCACTGTTCAAAGGCAGTAAATAGGCTTAATTTTTGCAACCCTCTACCGGCAACAGTGATGTCTCCATACGAGTGAAAAATTTTTGAGTGGAATTGAAAGATTGATTGATTGGGGTTTTACGCCTGATTGCCTATATTTCAGCCATTTTGCGGCGATTAATTAACAAAATATGTTTGATTGTTAATGTTGAAGCTTCACGGACGGCCCCAAGTGAGACAACTTTTCTTCGAAAATCAGGGAAACGATCTTTTGCGTGCCAAGGGGATTGTAATCCTTGACATGGGGCACTTTTTAACGTTGTATCCAACGGATTGATTGTATATTGATTGTTGAGAATCTTTTACTCACATGGAGACGCCACCACTGCCGATGAAGGGCTGCAAAATTTAGACCTCTGCTCGGCGCTTATGGCCTTTGAACAGGGAGGGATCTTTAACGTACCACACCTACTGTGACACGGGACCTCGGGTTTTAGGGTTCGATCCATTTAGTCGCTTCTTCCGAGAAGCAAGGTGCACTGAGGATCTATTATAACAGCCCAGATCCGACGGACAAAAATACATACAATTTTGTGTATGCAAACTGTTGTATATATACTGAACCGCAAAAGAAACGTCGCATTTTTTTAAAGAAATATTTGATAATATGAAATATTGTTTGTAAATATTATAATCTGTGCTAAATATGCATGAACACGAAACATGAACTCTACAATCATCTGAAGGTAAATTACGCTTCACTGATTTTAGCGACACGTTCAATTGTCATTGAATCTCTTGCCTCTCTCGGTACACACTTTCCAGCATTAAATTGAAAAATGTTAATGCTCATGCTTTTCACGCTTCATTATGGGTATAAATACCGCGAACATTTAAATGATTATCAGTATAAGTTTTGAAAGCAGAGCTATGCCACGTTTGAATCGACAACAGAGGGACCAAGCCATAGGAAGATTGCATGCTGGGCAAGCTGCCAGGGTGATAGCAAACAACTTCAACTGCAGTATACGCAGAAGTGAACGTTTACGCCAACGTTTCAATGCAACTAACAGCACAGACGATCGCCCACGTAGCGGTAGACCACAAGTTACAACGCAAAGACAGAACAGGTTCATACTGCGCCAGCATTTGAATGACCGATTCACAAGGGCATCAGAAACAGCACGCAATACCATCGGAACACATCAGCGACCCATAAGTGACGACACAGTACGTCGTCGGTTAGCAGCAAATAACATCAGATGTCGCCGTCCATACTGAGGTCCTGTCCTTACACAAAGACACCGTCGGGCACGTCTTCAGTGGGCTTTACAGCGGCAAAACTGGCGTAATCGACAATGGACATCTTCTCCGATGAAAGCCGACATTGCATTTCCACACACGATGGTCGAGCAAGAGTTTGGCGAAGGAAGGGTTAGCGTTACAATGACAACTGTGTTATGGAAACTGATCCATGGGGCGGACCGAGCATCATGGTGTGGGGTGGTATTAGCCTGAATTCGAAACTTGGCCCCGTTGTCTTCCAGAATCTTGGTCCAGGCGGAGGAAATGGTGTAACAGCTGCCCACTACATTGATCAAGTCCCGAGGCCTCATGTTGTACAGCATTTCAACCAACATCCACACAAGACGTTCCAGCAAGATAACGCACGTGCACATACAGCCAGAATAACTAGGGACTACCTGTAGCAGAACAACATCGCAGTTATTGACTGGCCAGCTCTTAGTCCCGATCTAAACCCCATTGAACATTTATGGGATCACACCCAGTTGAAGCGAAACCAACAACAACCAAGACCGACAACTGCTGCTGAACTTTCTATGACGTATCAGCGTGTGTGGGCGATTATTCCTATGACCTTCATCAATCGACTCATCAACTCTATGTATCGAAGATGCATGGCTGTAATTAATGCCAGTGGTGGCCATACACGTTACTAACGGAAGTGCACTCAGGACAATAGCAATCTGTGATATTGACATTATTTGACATTAAATTGAATGTGTATAACTCTAAGACAAATGTTAGATAATTAAAAACACATTGCATCAATTAGATATTCGTTATTTTTTATTTCAAAATAAGTGCATTACTTTTTCAAAATTTAATGAGTTTCTTTTGCGGTTCAGTATATAATATGTTCACCGCATTCTTGTATATATTTCATGATAATATGATAGTATTTGTAAAAAGTTCTTGCATTGATTGAACGTCATTAAAAAGTCCATTTCGTATGGGCGTAAAATCCCTACATTCTAAATGAATATGATATGTAGTTAATGGACAGTCACAAGATATACATTCGGGCTGCATTTCTCTGTTTAGTAGGTAGGAATGTGTCAATTTTGAATGTCCAATGCGTATTCGTGAAATAATAACTTCCGTCTTCACGTTTCAGTATGACTTTATACGGTTTATTTACTTAGTTTTGAATAGAATAAGGTTTACTTGCATCACAGGCGTCCCGATAGATTTGGCACAGACATTTACAAATAGTTTTATGAAATATTTGAAATCAGTGAAGGGAATTTGAAAGTGTACAATATCATTTTTAAGTGCATCTTTTGCCGCTTTGCTGTTGCCATGTATGACTTGAAATCCAGGAGAACGTAACTAATTTACCTTGTTTAGTTAGGAGATAGTGCTGGTTTAAAATGTCTAAAATGTATGGATGATCACTATTCATATTGTTAATTAACTGTAGACAAGACGATGAGTCTGAGAATATTGTAAAATGTTAGTCATTAGAATTTTTAATGTACTCAAATGCAAGCTGACTATCCCATACAACCAACTAACAGACCTGCTTTGATGTTCAAATGTACCATCAGTTTGCATCTCCATTTATTAAAGATAATTGGAACAGTCTTGATTCTTCATAGAAAAAAGTGCAAAATATTAATGCAAGTAGTTTTCTCATATGAACAAAGTAGAATGAGGAAAAACACATTTATTCATAATATCACGATAGAGGTAAGTTTCAAGAGATTAACAGATATCGCTAGATTCAATGTACAGATCTATAAAGAACAACCAAACCATTTTCTAGATAGGCTTGGACACCGGTACTTGGTATCAATACCGTACCCAGGACTTTTTCACAAAATGCCGTTAACTTTTATTTTATACCGGCATCGCCTTTAAAATATCAATCTATAATTACCCTTCGAATTTTTAATCCATTCGTTGCATTTCTATTGATTCAATGAAAAATTACAAACGTGTTTTTAAGTTTATGCTTGTCGATGAACTGCAGCAAACGATACTTATGCTTGAAATTTCAATTATTCAATAAATAGTTAAAAATACTATTTTCATTAAAGTGTATGTCTATTGTTAAAATATTTAGCTTACAACATTTATTTTAGATACTGGAATGCTAAAACGGAATTGATAACACATGAGGTTCCCGTATCTTCGTCTATTAGTGTCACCGTAATTTTACTGTAAAACAAAACCCGTGTGAAACGTAAAGGTGAAAAGTGATCTTGATAAAGAAACACGAAAACTTTAAGTAAATAGTTCATTACTGATTCTTTAAGACATTTATTATGAATTATTGAATATCCTCTGATTTAGGATTAAGGAATCAGGATAGGTAAACATGAATTTTATGTCCGACACTTAAGTTTTGGGGAGGGGATGAAACATGTTTCTAAAATGTTTTTGGGAGGGTGAAAAATGACATGTAATACCCACCTGATCATACAGTTTCAAAATACAGACTTGACATGTGATGTTATGCCATTTATGCTATATGTACAGCAAATGCAATTTGATGAATTTAAAAACAAGAGAAGTATTGTCTCGCAATCAATTCAAACATTTCACTTGAAAATTTCGAAACTCTCTCAGTATTCTCCAGCTAATAGAGATGTAATAAATAACATCCATACAAAATTACGAATATTGTTATATTTAATTTATTACCGGATCCTAACTATGCATTATTTGTTTCTAAATCTTTGTTTCTTATTTAAAAGGGTTAAAAGACCCGAACTTGTAAAGTCATATATTCACAACATACTGTATGTATCAGTTATTTCTTGATTATATATCAAAGTATCGATAAAAAGAACCGTATAGTTTCAAAAAGTATCGGTATGGTATCGTACCATTTCGTCCTTAAAGGTATCCAAAACTATCTGTGCATGCACAATTCAAGATGCATACATTTGGCAAACAAAATATGGAAACTGGATTCCGAAGTGACATGCACTCTGGCATGTAGATCACGAAGATCGGATTTGGGGCACATATGACGAATGAAAATTCCTCCCAATGATTAACATCAATCCGAATGATATTAGATATATTCAACTTTAAACGTCTTAAGCAAACAACGTGTCACCGATATAATGACCTTTTGCGAGCTTAAAGGAAAGTGAATTCACAGACAGGTCATTGACGGCAATCATCCGCAGACTTGGAGGTTTCCGTCTGGAAATGAGTTTCTTTGGTTGCATCTGTAAATTGATGTCTGGATCTGGACTTTCAGAATTACCGGAAATGGTGTATGCACAAAATACAGTGACTTGCATGCTTACAGGAAATGCCATCTCTTGAGCAACAAGAGGGCATTTCCTAATAGATATATCTATTCCAGAATGACTCCAACATGATACTTTGACAGTTGATGTGTTAAAGTTCCTATCGTCTTCAGTATGTAAATGATGGCGACTCGCATTCAACTCGCATATACAGTAGACAAATTGACAGCCTCTTGGACGTACTTGAGTTTATTTTAAAGAAACGCCATTAATGTATTTGACGGTTATATTGTTTGGTTGTATAGCAATTGATGTCTTACTCGAGAATCCTTGAAAAAGGAAATAATCAGTTATCCAAAGAATTACTTTCTTAACCACCACTCTGATTCAACGCACAAGTATCTGAAGCTGAAACTAAAACGTTGCTGGAGTTTGTCATTGAAATATCTTTTTTTATCGGGTCTTCCAACAGTCTTTTGGAATTCCCATGGGTATGAATTCTCGCTCGCGCCGATATATGTGAGAAAGTTTGCCAGTTTACTTTCGAAAGGTCGGTGGTTTCTCTCTTCCACCAATGAAAAACTGGACGCCACCAGATAACTGAAAAATTGTTGAGTGTGGCAGAAAACAACAATCAATCAATTCTTCAGATAAAATGATTTTTTTTATTCATGATGAACAAACTAACCCTTTATAAATCAACACCAGATAAAATACACGAGCATGTTTACCAGTCGTCTTTTGCAGCAGCCATAACAGGTCTCGTGAGATTTTAAGGGACTTACGCTTGGATTGTAGATTGACTTGATAAAGTAAATATCAGTGTAGATAAGCGGACTTACCAAATTCTGTAACTAAAACATCATTACAGAAAATCGTCAACGATGGAAATGTCATATTTAATGCATTATTATGTTTAATCCTATATTTACCTCAAGATCCGTTCCTGAATTCTCATTGCCTGTCCCAAAATAAATCAATCAAGGTAAGTAAACATGGCGGACAAATTCAAGTTGTGATGACTACTTTTGCGTATGGCATGTAACTAACCATGCATTAATACATGATAGATATTGTAATATCCTGATGTTTGCTGACTGTATTGCTATTTCTTGTAAAATATAGTGATGTTTACATACACAGATCAGTTACACAGACAATCACAGCTCTAGACATTGAAGTGAAAAATAACATCAATCACAGTCTATGCATTCAAACTGGGATAGAAAACATTACGTCATTCCTCATTGACACCTATTGCTTGTGTAGATGAAATGAAGAAGAACAAAGCAATCATCACCATCACATGCTCTCTGCTAGGAGAAAAACAAAAAGTTTCATTTCAAATTGAAATGACTATAAATCATTCAGTTTAGTGATGCAACTTCAAGATTTCTTCCCAGTGTGCCAAAGAAGATTTAGAATGCTTTTAATGTTGTTGAAGAGACGATTGCGTGACTTTGTATACGCTTTATTTGAATCCGGACAGCATTGTGACGTTCTAACAATTATCATATTTAGATGTACAGAAGAGAGCATGTCACGTGTAAGCTTGGGCCACGTGTTTCCAGCATGTACAGGATGATTGCAGAAGCGTAGAAAAGCTGGAGGATCTTTCTTTGAAAATAACATATAGATCCAAAACAGCAAATTGCATTTTATATTAGTCATTCAACAACTTTCTGATGATCCCTAGCATAAATTCTTTTTGTAATAAGTAAAGACGGGGGGCTTCTGAAATTTGTATAAAAGATTTCTTCCGTCAAAGAATCGATAATGGTGTTGCCATTGCGTTTTTGTGAGAGAAAAAAATTACTTAAAATTGCAAGACATTGTATGCGCACCTCACTGGGTTTATGAACCAAGAACAAAATTTCCATTTAAGTCGCATCCAAATTATGATAGATATGATCATATCTCTATTGCTAAAATATACATTATATATCGTTTGATTTTCCAATATAAATCAACGCGTTTTAGTCTTATTCCCTACAGTATTGTCGATAAGGCTTGAAGTTTAGTACGGATATTCACATTAACTGATATCGCATAGTAGCGTGGGTTTCGTGCAGGGGAACATTACATAACGAAAGCGGACCACGTTCATTAGGCACACAATAGTTCGACCAAGTAAACCTTCTAGCACTCTATGTGTGGAAGAAATGACAATCAGAATGATTTGATACAAACTAATACAGCGCCATCCCATTTCGTATGTTCATTCTTATCAATAATTACAAACCATTAAAGTGACAGATATGAATTCCCTTGTGTTTTAAAACAGAACAGACAGTATATAGTAAACTATATAAGAGCAGCGGCAACTAAGGGGAGGGGTAAACAAAGATTAGGCACAATTGAAAGGGATGGTTTTATGAGAACTAGGTGTTCCAATATTCGTGCGACCAGGGGATTGATTTTTCAAGTATAGAGCACAGTAAATTCGAGGAAAAGAAAAGAGTAAGGTTTACATAGAAGTATGGGTTATCTGTTAAGATTTCATATATACCTTTGCGTCGTAGTTTACACGATAATACACAATCCAAATTAGCTTTTAAAAGCGCTAGAGTCATTCAGTGGCTTTTAGTTCATGGTACATTTATGTACGTTTTTATGTATACATTTATGTATCTTTTTCTTCACTTAAAGTAGTTGATTTAGCATCCATGCATCGACTTAGTTTTCCTCCAGATATCCTGTTTGTATTTTTGAGGCATGCTCCATTTCAGTAAATATTCAGAATCTGAAGGACGACTAATAATGATCCCGCTTGCTTAGCTAATGGCGCTATAAACAGAATGCAAAAACAGGATATGCTACTTCTAATGAGATTTTGAGGAGAAGATTTCTTGCTCCAGATGCTTCGTAATTTTAGAATTATAAGAAACTATGGTGTCCTACTCAAATCGCTCGCTCTAAAGTTCCTTCGTTCCTAGCGCCCAAGCGCGTTGGCGAGGAAGCCAAACAAAAATTGTAAGAAGGCATAAAAACTCGAAGGCAACAGAGCGGAATTATAACAACGTCTCATTTTCAGACTCTAACATAGCTCTGACTTTTGCTTCTTTGCATGAGGGAATTTCGATATACGCATGCACAAACTCGATGACTTGATTACCAAGTTCTTTCATCTGCTCTACACTAATGCTGAGGTATGATTATTACTATCCACATACCATTTTTGAATTCATAAAGTGCAAATTTCTTTGCGAAAAGAATATATGTTCATGTCCACATACATTTTCATCGTATGTACATTTATACATGTGTATATGGGAACTTACTAATCCTATATACACGACAGCTTAATATTCCTAAAGGAAGTTCATTTAAAAATTGAGTTTTGCAGGTCCGTGTACGGATACGTTTGAATACGTACAGTTGTGGTACAAAATTAACTTCATCACTATCGGCATCATTGCTATCTGTTTTCTCTACTCTCACGCATGTGAACTGACTCCAATGGTAAAGCGATGGCGAGAATATTTCCAGCGAATGAGCAATCTTTAATTATTGACAACTTCAAAATTGACAAATCTTCAAAACATTGCTGCCAGGCTAGTGACACGTTCAAGGAAATATGAGCATATCACACCAATTCTTACTGGTTTCCTGTGGCATATCCCCGTGGGGATGCGGGTTAAAATAGATGTTCAGTACCCCTTGCTTGTCATAAGATGCGACTAAATGGGGCGGTCCTTCGGATGAGACCGCAACAGGTGTGAAACGATAAAGACCCCTCCCTGCTCAAAGGCCCAAAACGCCGAGCATATGCCTAAATTTTGCAGCCCTTCACCGGCAATGGTGACGTCTTCATATGAGTGAAAAAATCTCCAGCGAGATGTTAAACAATAAACAACCAAGCAACCAACCTGTAGCATATCGAACGAATTATAAAACCCTGCTGTATACTTTTAAGTCTTTACATAAATTAGCTCTAGCATACATCCTGGTTCAGGTCTACTGCCCAGAGTTCGGTCTGCGGATTTGTTTTACCTTCTAAAGCCACGCACTCATACTAAACTGTATATAGACCATTCGATGTGTCCTCACCTATACCCTGTGGAACTGCCTCCCGTGGTATCTTTGGTTCGGAAGCTATTTGAAACAGAATCTTAAAACATATGTTTTTAAACTTGCATTTAAATTGCAGTTTTGTATTTATGTAAATAGTTGGGTTGTTTTAACAAAAGAACTCTTTACTCTTAGTTACTATGTTAACCTCAGTTTAGTATTAGTCAGATCCGTTTTAGCTAACTGACAAATTTTGAAAATCTACTCCAGAATCTCAGAGCCAATTTCTATCAAACTTAGATACTGTACAAATCATCCTTGGTGAAGGGGATTCAAGTTTGTGCACATGAAGGTCAATTTACATTGAATGTTACCGACATAGTACAGATTCAAGTTTGTTAAAATCATGGTCAGCTGAAGGCTAAAGTGAGCTCGTTTGATCAAAACTTCGTTGTCCGTTGTTGGCGTAACCTTTCTCACATTTTCATCTTATTCTCCAGAACCACTGGATCAGTTTCAATGAAACTTAGCAAAAAGCATCCTGGGTAAAAGGGATTCAAGTTTGTTCAAATGAAGGACAAGGCCCTTGTCCAAGTGGAGATAATGGCAAAATAGTGAAGAAGAAAAAACCACTGACAAATTTTGAAAATCTACTCCACTCCATAATCTCAGAGCCAATTTCTATCAAACTTAAATACTGTACAAATCATCCTTGGTGAAGGGGATTCAAGTTTGTTCAGATGAAGGTTCATGCCCCCTTCAAAGAGGAGATAATCACAAATATGCAAAATTAGGATGGGGCATTTGAAAATCTTTCAAAGAGTCACTGGGCCAGAAAAGTTTCAATTTACATTGAATGTTACTGACATAGTACATATTCAAGTTTGTTAAAATCATGCCCCCTGGGTGTAGGTGAAGCCACAATCATGGATCAAAGTTTTATATATGAAAATATAGGAACACAACTTTAAAAATCTTCTCAAGAACCACTAAACCAGAGAAAAGTTCAAATTTACATGACAGCTTTTAGTTTGTTAAAATCCAAGCACCTTAGGGTAGGGTGGGGCCACAAAATTGGCTCAAAGTTTTAAGTGCAAATATATAGGGAAAATCTTTAATATGGCGAAGGTGACTCAGATGATCGATGTGACCTATGGACCGCTTGTTATATATTTATTTTCTTTGTTTTAGTTTACTTTACATGTGAAGCGCTTTAAGATAATTATATCATTACATAAGGCGCTATATAAATGTAGTATAATAATATTAATTAGCTCTATATCTAAAAAAATTATTTTGATGTAAAATGTACCATTATGATAACGTTTTGTGTAACCTTTTCTTCAATTCCTTCATTCGGAGCCTCAGAATTGATTTTCTAACAGAAATATCAGTAGCAAAAGTTTATAAACCTTATTTTTCCTGACATCAACAAAGTAAATCACAATTTTTAAACAAGAATTTCCGACACCAAAATGACAGCTAATATTACTTTAAATGTAAATACCTTTTAAAAGTTCTGAGATGTTAATTACAAATTACATCAGCACAGATGTTAACCCCATTTAGTAACCATGTTTGTTAGAACCAAATTCGTACTTGTGACGTCACACTTTCCATTACCTCTCGGCGGTTACAGGGACCTCATCGGAGTATATTGAAATTATACTGAATTAATGATGGGTTTCGAACACTGCTATATATAAGGCGTATATGTTTACCAGATTTCAGGTTACTGTATTTAAAAATCGAATTGAAAGCCACAGCAAGATATTTCTTTCTCCTCGTACAGAACATTTTGAATAAATTTTGTCTTATAAATATAATATAAATCATGTCAGCTAAAAAGGAATACAATTCGTGCTCATGAGAACCCCCCAAAAAATAAAAAAAGATATCCTCACGAAGATTGGTTGTTTATTTGTTTGACCACTTTAGATCTATGCTTAACACTAACGACAGTAGCATTGAGGGTTCTTAAACGTGTCAAAACCTGCCGCGACATGGGACCTCCGTTTGTAAATTCATATCGGAAAGACCTGTGATTCTCACTTCTAAATGACGAGCGTTTGGTCAAGGAGCAACCACTACCCATGTTTACGTCATAGTTGGACGCGGCCATGGCACAAGCGGGAAGCGAATGTTCTGTTACTGAGCTAACGCGACTGGTCAGTTATCATATGTAATAATTTAGTAAAACGATTCACTTTTATTATTATCACAGTATTATGAAAAAAAACCCACAATCAATCAAGAACTTGTGATTCCTCCGGGCTATAATCTGTGTATTTGTTGTGATTGTATTTTAATTAATGAGTATTGTAAGGAATAAATGTCTTTATTCATCAGAAGTATATACAAGGGTCAGACAGATTGTTTTAAAAACTTCCTCATGGAAACTGTTTAAAATATCACCTACAGCTTTGAACAGTGTCTTGGTGCCAGCGATCTCCCCGACACAACCTGCAAAAGTCCAGAAGGATACTGATATACTATCATGGTGAATAACAAAACAGTGACCAATCTTATTCGGAGAGATGTACTTGCTCCGTTGACAAGGAAATTCCGTTACCCGATGATAAAAAACTTTACGTCACTATGAAGATCCGTACATCACACCCAAGCGTTCGTATGAAACTTAATAAACAGAAAAAAATTGAAAGTTAAAATCCTTTGTTGCTGTATTTCATCTTATTGTGGCTGTCGATTTCTCACCAATGTTTCACCGCCTCACATTTCACAAATTTCTAATACTCAACTGTCAATTTGTTTTGTTTAGTAACACTGCAGTGCCAGCAACTACCAACAAAGATTAATGGCTTTATTTTTTATATACGTGACATTCTGTTTCACTGTATAATGCGAATTCTTATCACATATGGCATCCTGTAACTTTAACAAACAAAATCTTACAAAACTCCATCTTGTAAAATTGGCTTTATTTCGACATTTTGGAGGTAATGATACTGCTTCACTCGTGGATAATACAACAATTCAACATTATTAAAAATCTATAATCCTGAAATGCATATGATTTTGCCAAATTATTAAAAAAAAATATATATTTACATATGGTAAGTTTAAACACCAAAGACAGATATAATTTATTCTAATTTGGCTGAAACATGGACAGATGGCACTGTAATCTAGCTGGACAACTATGAATGACCGCATGATTTAGTATCACTGTATATCTGTATTATACCGTAAGGCTCATGTGGTTATTTCATAAATTTAAAACTGTAGCAAATGCATTGCTACGGACAATCACAGATCAATATTGGCGGTTCACACTTTTCTTTATACATATTCAACGACTACAAGAACGAGTTCAGTGGGTGTCATTTCACAGTTGATTTTATTTCCCTTCAGCATGGTTGGAATGTATTGGGTCTTCTGAGAAAACTGTATATCAGACACAATATTAAAACAGCCATTAATGATATCTCTGTAATGGTTTCCTAACCTTACAGGGGAAATTTTTATCTTTGGGAGTAAGTTAACGTCCACCGTTTTTCAGGTGCCAGGATTGATTTCATTATCATATTATCAAGCTTATAAAATGGGGGAAATTTTGAAAAATCCATATCCTGCATACGTTGTTCTCAACAAAATATTTTTATCCCATCAACGCGAAAAATGAACGTATTGATGTGAAGGCATGAAATGATATCCAACAATTATATATCAATATCGTGAAATAAATTCGCACGTGGCTGAATTGAGATCGTAATAATTGTGTATTATTAATTTTGATGTTTACTTCACATACGTTTTACTTTTGCTTTGTTAAGGAGTGGTTACCGATACCATACTAATTCATTACTTGAGTAAATACACATTATACATTTTATACATATAAGCATATATGGTGCATTATAATTCTATGATTATTCTTTAGAGTACCTAGATTATACTAATTACAGAAGTTAATATATACTGATGTAACGAGTAGTTCGACTTTGGTGTTATCGCCCGAATTATATTCTGACATTAATTACACCCTAGTTGGCGTAGATGTCAAATTTCTGTCACTGTGACCGTAAATTGCCTTATTGTGCAACATCGGTTAATCGCGATTAAAAAAAACAAAACAATGCCATACGGTTCAGTTTGCATTTTCCTGATTTCATTCGGTTTTGTTTACGTTATACAACATCCCATTTTATTTGCTACACGCGGTATGATTGGTTCTATATTTTAAACGTGCATAATCAAACCAATGAAATTCCACGTAACGCCGTTAATAGTAAACGAAACAGTTTTCCAGGAAAGGGAGAGTCAGAAGTTGCAAACAAATCAATCATAGTCTGCAAAATATGCAGTAGGATGATTACAATAAATTTATTACGATTGTATTGAACAGAATTCATCAGACAGTTATGTTTGCATTTGTGTTAAAGTTACATAGAAAAATAATTACTTTTAATCAGTTTACTTATTAGTCTTTACTTCATTAAGTTATTATCCCCTCACAATGCAGTGCGGTGCCGTGGAGATCCGGGTTAGAATAGATCCTCAGTATCCCTTGCTTATCATACGAGGCGACTAAATGGGTCGGTAAAGATTCCTCCCTGATCAAAGGCCTATGCTTGTCCCTTAGGGCCTTGAGCAGGGAGGAATCTTTATCTTGCCACACCTGTTATGACACAGGGCCTGAGATTTTGCGGTTTCGTCCGAAGGATCGTTCCATTTAGTGCCCCCTTGCAAAACGGAAGGGGTACTAAGGACCCTTTCTAATCGGATCTCCACGGGATTGTGTGAGTGACTATGTGTGTAACAATGACCTTGTAAAATCTGTAGAGGGCACATTTTATGCGCTACTGGGTAGCGTGTATAAGAATGTCGTCTACCAGCCTAGCGCAGCGTTAGCATAGTATCGAGTGTACAATGCCACAGTATTGTTACGTGCCAGGATACAAAGGATTTAGAGGACACAAATTTCCAAAGACCAAAAATGTGGAGGATCGCCATCAATCGAACTGATTAAAAACAAAATTACTTTGGAAATCCAGACCTACTGATGCTACACGCAAAGGACAATTTATTATTATTTCCTTTGACTACCAGTACATTATTTTGTTACTTTTATATCTAACATAACACAATGAACTATTCGTCTGTTTAAAGTTCAATGCAAGTACATATTTAATCCGATATTCCCAAGAGAAATAATTACGTGATGATGAATAAATGATAATGAATCTCTCTCTCTCTCCACACACACACACACACACACACACACACACACACACACACAACTATATATATATATATATATATATATATATATATATATATATAATTTACAAGTAATACATAATAGTCATAACGTCTCCATATGAGTGAAAGATTCTCGAGCGGGACGTAAAACCATATATATAATCATAATAGTCATACATATCGGCCCCGTGGGGATTTGAGTTGTTAGAATAGGTCCTCAGTACCCCTTTCTTGTCGTAAGAGGCGACTAAATGGGGCGGTCCTTCGGATGAAACCGCAAAAACCGAGGCCCCTTGTCATAGCAGGTGGGGCACGTTAAAGATCCCTCCCGGCTCAAGCTCAAAGGCCATTAGCGCCGTGCATAGGCCTAAATTTGCAGCTATTCACCGGCAATGGTGACGTTTCCATATGAGTGAAGAATTCTCGAGCGGGACGTTGGTATATGATATATAATCAATCAATCATACATATAGGGATTACAACTGCTCCACTCTCCTATTCAAAAGCTTCTACAATTTCCTAGCGTTTATGGAATCAGATTAACTGTACATGGTATCAGCAATTATGTTTTTCTTTTTAAAAACTTTTTGTTAATAGTATATTAAGTTATTACTATTTAATTATTATGTTTAAGAACATGATGCTCTGTGATAGGGCGTTATTTATTCACTTGTGTTCCGTATAGGACAAATACAAACAGGAATGTCTTACATTTGGTACCAGGCTACAGTTTCAAGCACTTTTATTAGGAGAATGGACAGAACGTAAAGCGGATTTTGTGTCATCTGTTTTCCCATTTACTTCTACGTATTCGACTTCGAAGGGGAGACAAAACATGTCTCAAGGATAAGTGCTCAGTCTATCAGTATGTTCAGCATGAAATCACGGTTGAATCTTCATATAATATACACCGGTCGCGGTAGCTCAGTGGTTAGAGCGTTCGCGTCGTAACCGGGAGGTCGTGATTTCGAGCCCCGCTCGTGCCATGGCCGCGTCAAACCCAAGACAAAAAATAGGTAGTGCCAAATGCTCGGCATTTAGAAGCAAGAATCACGGGTCTTTCGGATATAACCTTAAAAACGGAGGTCCCGTGTCACGATAGGCGTTGGCACGTTAATGAACCCTCACTGCTACGGCCCTGAGCGCTAAGCATAGGTCTAAATTTGTGGTACTTCACCTACAGCTGGTGACGTTTCAATATGAGTGAAAAATTCTCGACGGGACACAAACAAAAAAAACCAAATCATATAATAAACAACGGGCCAGTGCCACTCTACCTTCCCCGACAAGATTATTGTTCATCCTGTAATATTTTGAAAATGTTGGAAAACTAAACATAAATCTTATTCGACATATTTATGGGGGGGGGGGGGGGGTTCCAAGACTGAGAACAAAATATGAACTTGGTTCGAACCGTCAAGCATACCGCATTGCATAAAATAGATGACTCATTTCTAATAGTGAATAAAACTGTATGCAGAGAAAACGTTGTTGTGAAATTTGCATAAACATGAGAGTCGAGGCACTTTGGACAACAGTAATGTTGCTCATGAGAGTGTTCATTGTTCTGTTTTTTTTGACGATTTTGTATTGAAAACTGTTCAAAATCTTAAAATGATCAATTATTACAAAGTGATCAATTATTACATAAAATTTTCAGACTTTGAATATTTATTGCAGATTCCGATCTCACATGAAGCAGGTGTTTTTTGACATTTATTAAACTGCGCTAAACCAATTTGAAAGAAGATTTGAAATCAATGAAACAGTGTTATGAAATGGAGTTATTGTCACGTGGATATTGTTTCAATACTCTTAAGTTTATGGATCTTGACATTTGGCCATCCCGATTTTTTTAAGAACATACCTGAAGATTTTGTTTCCGACTACGAGAGTTATTCTTGAAGCGACCGAGATTCCGATTTCTAAATCTCCAGACGTTAATCCCCAATAAATCATTCGGTCAGGTTATAAGCACCGTGATACATTGAAAACAATGATTAGTTGTACCCCTAGAGGCGCAGCTTCTTTTATTAGTATTTATTATGGTAAGTCAGCATCAAATCGACAGATTATCGAGTCATTTATATAATGAAACCAGAATAGAAAGTGTTTCCCAAAGAATAATGGCAGACCGAGAAATGAAAAGGCTAAGATAACGAACTGTATTTAATCTGGTAATTCCTATAGAAAATACAAATCAGAGAGATGGGCAAACACGGACCTCAGGACATATCAGAAGTGAGATCAAGTGCCTACGAGGAGTTATGATGCAAGATTTATTTGTACCCTATGAATTTGTAAATATTCCTACCATGCTCAAAGGTAAGTCACATCTTGAGCTGAAAGATGCTGTTTGATTGATTGTTTGTTTTACGTCTCGTTGAGAATTTTTCACCCATATTGAGACGTCACCAACTGTAAGTGAAGTACCACGAATTTTGACTTATTCTTAACGCTCATGGCCGTAGCAGTGATGATGATGGTTCTTAAAAGTGCCAACACTTTCCGCGATACGGGACCTCCGTTTTTAAGACCTGTTATTCTCGCTTCTAAATGCAGAGCGTTTGGCGAAGGAGCAATCACTACGTATGCTTACGACTTAGGTTTGACACGGCCATGACACAAACGGGGCTCGAACTCACGACCTCCCAGGTACAAAGCAAACGCTCTACCACTGAGCCTCCACGACCGGTGATGCTATTCGAGACAGAAGAATTGCATACCAAAAAATTCATGAAAAGAGTAATTATTCTTTCTAAGACATTCAATATACTCAGTTACCCACTACCATCCAGCATATGTGTTTTTGGATCAAGAATAGCGTTTGTTTGCTTTTATTTGTCAAACTTAAGAAAACGCATTATAATGACTATGCTTCATTCTAAATGCTCGGCATTTAGAAGTGAGAATAGCGGGTCTTTCGGATATGACCTTAAAAACGGAGGTCCCATGTCACAATAGGCGTTGGCACGTTAATGAACCCTCACTGCTACGGCCCTGAGCGCTAAGCATAGGTCTAAATTTGTGGTACTTCACCTACAGCTGGTGACGTCTCAATATGAGTGAAAAATTCTCGACGGGACGTAAAACAAACAAGAAATGAAGAATTTTCCCAGGTTTAACAGTAACATATCTACCGCCATATGGACATTTCACTTCAATTACAGCATCATTCTCAACCAAACTATCAGGTGCAACGCCAATAAAAGAAACTTACAGATACAGGTAAGTTGTAATCCCATATTTCTTGACATTGAAATGAGTTAACTTAATACCTTAAACTTGAAAATTGCTTTGTTCTCGCACTGCCTACCATGAATTATGGGATATGTAGCGATTGCCTCTTGACACATCGATTCTAAAAGGGTTGCTTCGTTTACCTTATCAAGATATAGGGCTCATTGCGGCTGTGACCGATCGACAGGGGATGCTTACTCCTCCAAGACACTTGATCCCACCTCGAGTATAATTTCATCCAGGGGTCCGTGTTTGCCCAACTCTCTATTTTGTATTCTTTGTTGGGGTTATGAAACTGATCACCTTTAGATATTGCCCCGTGTGGATCCGGGTTGTTAAAATAGATGTTCAGTACCCCTTGTTTTTCGTGAGAGGCGAATAAATGGGGCGGTCCTTCGGATGAGACCACAAAGAGGTCCCTTGTCACAGCAGGTGTGGCACGATAAATATCCCTCCCTGCTCAAAGGCCCTAAGCGCCGAGCATAGGCCTAAATTTTGCAGCCCTTCATCGGCAATGGTGACGTCTCCATACGAGTGAAAGTTTCACAAGATGGGCATTAAACAATATGTAATCAATCAATAATTACCTTTAGATAAATGCTAGAACAAAGGTTTTTACTTTTTTGAGGCAAAGCATTTTCGATATGTCGCCAAAGTATGAAGCAGTTATTCTCCATTTTCGTTGCTCGAACCAAGTTTTCCTCTTTGCGAGTGACTGTTGCTATTGGTCTGTCAGCAATTTGTAGTCAAAATCAGTGTGTAAAGAGCTTGTATGAAACACGTCAGACAGCAGTGATAGCTTGCATTTGCAAATTAGATCATATGATCTATCTTTGGTACTCCCAAATAAAAAACGCCTAGAGAATATACCAATTATATTCAGCCACTTTCGTTTTCAGCTACTGGCATTCAAGATACTGTTTCATTCGTTCCTAGTCTGCGTGTTTGGTGCAATAAAAGACATTGTAATGTATGCATCCCGGTTTGATTTACTGGCTTAAAGTTGTTCTGTTAGAGGGGGTTTTAAAAAAAGATCGCAGAGGGTTTCTCTCGAGGAAAGAGATAGATAGGCTGAATACTACGGTATTGAAATATCAGAGACTGCTAGAATAGTTTACGGTTGGGCTGCTTCTTTGACTAACTAAATGAGAAGTCCCTAAATGAGTCAATACGGTGCAGAAGTCAGCCCTTGCTCCATGCAAAATAATCCTCAAACTTTGTGAACATCAACTTAACCCGTTAACTGTGTTATCAAAATACTATTTTAATTTTATATTTTACTTGGAATCAGAATTCCTAGAATGTGTTAATCAGAGGTTGGCATCTGTTAACAATCGACTGTGTGTCACAAAAAAAGAGAAAAGTTCATTTCGTATCAAACCCATGACGGATTACTTGTGACAAGTGGAATAGAGTCATGTCATTAGATTTTATGGTTTACATTTATTTTTCACATCAAATCTTCAATTCAATTCTGGATCCCCGTCAGAAAATGTGTAAAGCATTTCAAATATATTATTAAATTGTCAGATTACTGAAAAAATTGTTACGCTTGCAATTGTGATCTAATAATTTGGACGATTAAAAGGAACCCAACAAATTAAAATGCAAGTTTGCTGGAGGACTCTCATTTGTGAAACAGTTGTTGCATCCATAACAGAGACACTGTTTTACACTGGTGATCAGTTAAATTTTAAATCAATTATAAATACTTGTACACATGATAGTCCTTGAAGACATGTTTGCATTTATGAACTGGTTTTTTTTTTCTCCATTCTATAATTTCATAGAGACCACCACTTATCTTCTGGGACAGAAACTGCCCTATGTCCATACTCACAACGTTCCCCAAGACTCTCTAAAAGAACATTTTGGGCGTTATCGATTGCAAGGGTCTGCGCATGACCATCGGGCTATTAAGCAGTTTAACTACATATGTTACAATTGATGCATTTAATGCCCGCTTCTAATAAATTTGTAGATAACAGCTTTTAATGTATATTCCTGTCATAACTGTAAACTTAAAAAAAAATCACAGAAAGACATTTGGTAGAAATGGGGAAAGGGACCCTAACCCGCAGGGTTTTCAAAATGAATTGAAACATTGTATTCAGTACTTTCAGTCAATTAATATATACAGTGTACTTAGCATTTGATTTTTATATTTTTGTCCATTTACAAGATACTGCTGGTGATTATGAATCCAGTCTCATACATGTATCACCTGATTTGAAAACCCTGTTTTATACTTGTTGAATTTCAACATGAAATCATGCAATGTGTATATCTATACAGAGTGAACAATTACTTATCAATGAATTTTCTTCGTGATTTTTGTTTATTTGAAAATTTCGTTTTGCAATGTATCTTTTCCAAGGTGTGTCTATATTCAGTCAGATACTGAAGCCAATGAAACGAGATACTGACACCAACACAATATTCTCTTATAATGCCATGACTGTCAATGTGTCGTCGGTTATGTTTGTTTGTTCTAACTAATCACGGGATCTTTCCACAATAATAAAACACTAGACGCCACCAGATAACTGAAAAATTGTTAAGTGTGGCGGAAAACACCAACAAACAACATGATACGGGTATTTGTGGTAATCTATAAATGGATTACAGTAACCTCACCCTAATGTGACTGACGTCTTGCTATGTTTTTGCAAAATCTTTAAATACAAAATAATAACTGTAACGTGATACTGTTAGGAAAGTCTTCTAAAAGAACACCAACTGAGCCTGAATCTATATTTAAAAAGAAAATTGTGTAAATTAACGGCATATTGTGTTTAGGCTTACACTCCCCCTTGCAAAACCCTGAATGCTAATTCCCTGATATCGCTTAAAAGAAAGGAAAGGCTTTCAGCACAGATATAATATGAGTGATCAGGCATACCAACAATTAAGTTTGTTCAACACCATTCTGAATCTAGGTAAAATTACTCTGGAAAAGAAGATGTTTAAAACATGCTGGAGGTCGTCATTGACATCTACATAATATGTGGAGATTCCCATTGGCACAACTGTGCTCCTTTGTTAGTTAAGCTATTTTTGTATTCTTATGCGGTAGAATTTATCACAAGCTTCTAGAATAAAAACTGTTGTAACTTTCAACTCGACATTTAGATTGATTGATTGTTTGTTTGTTTTACGTCCCGTCGAGAATTTGTCACTCATATTGAGACGTCACCAGCTGTAAGGTGAAATACCACAAATTTAGACCTATACTTAGCGCTCAGGGCCGTAGCAGTGAGGGTTCATTAACGTGCCAACTCCTACCGTGACATGGGACATCCGTTTTTAAGGTCATATCCGAAAGGCCCGTGATTCTCACTTCTAAATGCCGAGCGTTTGGCGACGGAGCAGTCACTACCTATTTTTCGTCTTAGGTTTGACGCGGCCATGGCACGAGCAGGGCTCAAACTCACGACCTCCCGATTACGAAGCGAACGCTCTAACAACTGAGCTACTGCGGCCGGTACTCGACATTTAGATACATGCACTACGTTTTATCTAAAGGGTGTTAAGAAAGTTCGTTCCATGATTTCAGCATGCCTAAAATTATTTATAAACAACTCATATACAAGTTTATATGTTTTTAATAACCAGACAGTCCACCTTTGTTTTTCAATACATTTTTAATTCTATTTGGCATTGAATGAATCAAAGAAATCAAATGTTTCTGAGGTATCTCCCTCCATGCACGGTGAAGTCGGCGTCGTAATTGGCACATTGTCGTTGGGCGCGGATCCTCGTAGGCCTCGCTGTCCAGAATACTCCATAGATTTTCGATGCAATTTAGGTCTGGGGAATTGCCTGGCCATTCTTCTTTGGTAATAAAGTTTGGTAGATTATTTTCACACCAATTCTGTGTTAGCAGGGCAGTGTGAGGGGTCGCTCCATCTTGAACAAATGTGGCGTGTCCTGGATATTGAAGTAACTTTCGTTCGTCGATCCTACCACTATTTTTCTGTCGATTTAGAGCAGATTTTAGTTCTTTTTGAAGGATATTGTTCACAAAATAATCAGCATTAATAGTTTTGCCGGCTGGAACAATGTGAAGTTTGGATAATCCCTGTACTCCCATCGCACCCCATACCATGACTTTAGCGCTCGACTTGACGCAGCTTACATCTGGAACCTCATCTGACTGGGACCCCCATACAACATCGTCCTGTCGGTTCGGAACATGAAACAAATATTTCGTAGATTCATCACTAAAGATGTAGTTTTCCCAGTCTTCAGCCGTCAAATGCTTGTGATCACGAGCAAATTTCAATATCTTTTGCCTCTGTGTTTTCGTGAATAGTTGATTTCTCGGTCTTTTAAATGCCTTCCATTTTTGAACTTTTCGCAAATAATTAAAAACAGTTACATGACTCACATTAAAGCCTGAGTTCTTAAGTTCCTTGCTGCATTTCCTTGTTGATTTTCCTCGTTTGTATTTTATGTTTTCCACTTTTCTCTTCACTACCCCCACTATCTTCGAAGGCCGGCCGGATCTCGGTTGATCGGATAGTTGTTTATTCTGCTCTCGCCTTCGCCTCCACTTTGTTACCCATCGCTCACTTTTACATAGCTGCTTAGCTACATCCTTCACACTTAATCCTGCATCTAATAAAGCCAAAGCTTGAGCTCGTTCATTAATTGTATCAACACTTGTACAGGACGTCTGCTTTTTCACTGAACTCTGCATATTTATTTCATGACGTAATAGACATTTTGTTTACATCACACTATAGTAACACAAGAGAGTGCACATAGGGAAGGATAACTGCTGATATAATGAAAAAATGTCTATAGAGTTACCAGTAAAAATTTGAAACAAAAACATGTTTTTCTATTTAATTTTTCAAATTTACAAACGGAACGAACTTTCTTAACACCCTTTATTTAATAAAATACAATAGAAATGTAATCAGGATTTATGAACAGCCGCCATTTTGATGACAAACATATGACGAAATAAATCTGCTTGTCAAATTGCTATTTTTCATTTTCTTTGATAAAGGTATTATATCAATTTTCAATTCTTAATATACCTGTCGCGGTAGCTCAGTGGTAGAGTGTTCGCTTCGTAACCGGGAAGTTGCTAGTCCGAGCCCCGCTCGCGCCATGGCCGCGTCAAATTTAAGACCTAAACATAAGCAGTGATTGCTCCTTCGTCAAAACGCTCAACATTTAGAAGTGAGAATCACGGGTCTTTCGGATATGGTCTTAAAATCGAAAGTCCCGTGTCCTGGCTGGCGTTGGCACGTTAAGAAACCTCACTGTTACGGCCATAAGCGCTAAACATAGGTCTAAATTTGTGGAACTTCATCTACAACTGGTGACGTCCCAGTACGAGTAAAATAAAACAAACCAATTTTCACTATATAATATGCTCTATGGTAGTTTTGACATTATAATGTCACGTTGAAATCGCCGCTAATGTGCGTAGGAAGTCAATGCATTTTCAATGTAAAATTTTAATTTCCTGTTGAATTTAAAAAATACTAGAAGTGTGGAACCATAACATATTAATATTTGTGTCACACATTGGACATCGGGGGCATCGAATTATATCTGCAGGTCTCTATATTTCAACGTCAGTGTTTTCTAAATCTGATTACGTTGGTACTTTATTCCTGTCTGTCGCGGGGGTATCATTATCTACTACAACAACTGGAAAATTATTAGGTGTTGTTTACTTAGCACAACTCGCTGTATTGGAACAGTCATAACGTATACCGGTTCGTTAAGTGGTAGTTTGTCTTACGCAATCTTTCATTTCTCAACGGGCCCTATGTCTCGTACATCTTATGTTCCACAATCGATGACTATGCGTATTTTATTACAATATCCTGCGTTTCAGAAAATAAAAGCCGGTGTTGCCTGCTCATAGGGTCCTTTATTTATTCTTTTCTGCAAATACTGGTACATGTGGAAATACTACAAATACAAATACTACAAATACGCATGTGCAAAGCACATATTTAGTCTTTGGGTAACATTCAGCGACTTCAATTTATTACAACTTACAGTGTATCTGTGCAGTGCGTTTTTAATGAACTTATTAAAAATATTTTCATCTCCTTTAAATCTGACGGTTTTTGTTTTTTTGTTGTTTATTTTTTTTTTGTTTTTTTTTTTTGTTGCTTTTTGTTTTTTTGTTTTTTGTTTTGTTTTGGTTTTGGTTTTTACTACAGTAGGAGAGTAGTATCTTTAAGGATCATGAATTGTATAGTCACAGAACTTAAAACTGTGGCTTAAACATAAAATGATACAATTTCTACATTGTAAAATCTCCATCATGCAGAAAAAATCAGTGGAGGATGTAGAGCGCCCCCCCCCCCCCCCCAAAGAAAATAATTCGTTCAGAAAATAATCCAGATTCGGCACTAAAAATGGCCGAGTATTTTGGCCAATACTGCCTTTCACTTGTGGGATCCCCTCAGCCCCTTTTCGGAAATCCTGGATCTGCCACTGAAAATACCGAGTGTAGAGATATCATAATTATATTATTATATCATATCCAATACTGTGTATGTCATGTAACAAGAGTACCGAAAACGGTACATAATACCCCCATAAAAAGCCCATGTGAAGCATTTTTTCTTAATTTGTAGAACTGAAGGTAGTATCGGCCAACATTAAGCTGCCATATCCTTTAATTTGCACTGTAATGACCTTCAAATTGTTTACAAACTTGAAAAGTCCGAGAGGAGTTAAATCGACAAACCATATATTCAGTACGCAAAATTTCCTCAAAACTTACCAAGTTCAACAACATAGAATTTTCTCAGAAATTGAAAATTTAGCCATATGCACATACACCCATACAAAATAAGACTCGGGTTAGAATAGGTCCTCAGTACCCCTTGCTTGTCGTAAAAGGCGACTAAATGGGGCGGTCGTCTGGGTGAGACCGCAGAAACCGAGGCCCGCGTCACATTAAGTGTGGTTCGATAAAGCCCTCTCCCTGCTCAAAGGCCCTAAGCGCCGACCATAGGCCTAAATTTTGCAGCCCTTCACCGGCAATGAGTGAAAAATTTTCAAGCGGGATGTAAAACAATATACAGTCAATCATTAAAATAAGACGGTTCTCACTTAAAAACTAGGAGGAGCGTAGACTGACAAACTGTGTTTACTAATTTTCTTAAAACCAAGTCCAACCTCTAAAATTAAAGAAAATCAAAATCCGTTTTGTGTGTACATCTACAATACCCATTCAAACACTGTATTGATTGATTGACTGAAAAAAAATATTCGGGTTTTACGCCGTGTTGGCAATATTTCAGCCATTTTACGGCAATTAAACAACTGAAATATGGTTGGTTATTAAAGCTGAAGTTTCCCTGACGGCCCCCAGTGAGCCTACTCTTTTTCGAAAATCAAGGAAACGATCTTTTACGTGCCAAGGGGGTTGTAATCCTTACACGGGGCACCCTTTAACGTCCCATCCGACGGACTTAAAAGTTAAAAATATGTAAACAAGTAAAAATACATATCATTTTGTGTATATGAATAGGTTATATTATAAAGGATCAAATTTTTCTGTAAAAGTTGCATTCTTGTAAATATTTTATGATAAGATGATAGTCAATATTTGTAAAAAGTTGATACATTGATTGCACATTATTGAAAAGTCTATTTCGTGTGGGTGTCACAAATCACTACATTTCAAAAGAATATGTTGTATAGTTAATGCACAGTCACAAGATATACATTCAGGTTGAAGTTCTCTGTTTAATAAATAAGAGTTGTCAATATTGAATGTCCGATGCGTCGTGCTGAGAAGACGTTGTTATTGATGATTGCAGCAGCAGCGACTTTATTTTGGTCTTTCGAACCATCTGTATAAATATCAGTTGTAGAATATTTAGATTGTTTTAGTTCAAATAACTTTTGTTTGAAAATAGCGGAATTTGTTTCAGATTTTTTATATTCAGAAAGTGAAGTGTCAACTTTGGGTTTTAGTAATTTCCATGGTGGTATTTCTGAACATGATGAGGGTTTTATGATGTCCATAGGTAAGTCAGAATCATGTACATGTTTTTTGACTCGGAGACCAATTGGTTTTCTACACGTCTTATTTTTTTCATACAAATCTTCGAACTGTGGGTGGAAACGCAGTTAAATGCAGGATTTTCAGTGTTAGCTTTTAATTTAACAACGTATTGTAAGATAAGTGTTATTCTACGTACATTTAGAGGTGGTTCGTTTGCATCAACATACAAACTATCTACAGGAGAGGTTCGAAAAGCTCATGTGCATAGTCGAAGTCCTTGATGGTGGATTGCGTCAAGGGCTTTAATGTAGGGTGTTCTTGCCGCAGTCGTAGTCTAGCTTAGACCGGATGAGAGAGCGATTCAGATGTAGAAGTTAGATGGATATGTACAATCCATGCAATGTTCAACTTCAAATACGGGACAAAGATCCTGCAAGGGAGATCTAAATCGATCAAAATTGCAACATGATCCAAAGTTACCCACATAGTGATTACATAGAAAGTTCTAAAGCAAGCGCGGATCTAGACCCCCTGGAATAAGATGTGAAAATTACCGTACCGCAATTTTGGGTGCAGATTTCGCGTAGTCTACTATCTAAAAACGTGGGAATTTCGGAGGCTTCGCCATGGAACCAGGTCCCAGATCCCCGGACTTTGGACCCCCCCCCCCCCCATGAAAAAAAAAACTGGATATGCGCCTGCAAGGTTAGGTATATATTGTTTAACGTTCCGCACGAAAATTTTAACGTATGGTTGACTGGTTGTTTAGTGTCCCGCTGGAGAATTTTTCACTGTTTGGAGCCGTCGTCATTGCCGGTGAAAGTCTGCAAAATTTAAGTTGATGCTCAAAATACAGATATTATGTAGAAACTGAAGACCCCTAATGGACGGGCGTATGACACCGCAATGCCATAATACATGGGCGTTTAAAAATGTTTTATTTCTCAGGCAAGTGAAGGGGTAGCCGGAACAGATTTTTTGTTTGTTTTACGCCCCGTCGAGAATTTTTCACTCATATTAAGACGTCACCAGCTGTAGGTGACGTACCACAAATTCAGAGCTATGCTTAGCGCTCAGGGCCGTAGCAGTGAGGGTTCTTTCACGTGCCGTTTTTAAGGTCATATCCGAAAGATCAGTGATTCTCACTTCTAAATGCCGAGCGTCTTAGGTTTGACGCGGCCATGGCACGAGCGAGGTTCGAACTCACGAACTCCAGGTTACGAACCGAACGCTCTAACCACGGAGCTATCGCGACCGGTCTAGCCGGAACAGAATTGGACTTTACAAAATTTAATGTATACTTCACTACAAGGGTTCAATTTATCAATACAAACTTATTTTGTTCATTCTTACTAATTCATACTATATATTTTAAAAAGTGGGTGTGGGTGTGATCAGACAATATTTCTTTGTCTTTGAAAATAACTAACTTTAAATTGCCTATACAATTAACGGAGAATGAACGTTGTCAGATAAAGATGAGTAAACCTGAACCACGCCTTTTCGATTCTATTGTCCTGGTTATGATAAGCAAGGATGCCTTTACTAAAACTGTAAAACTTGTGACCCCAAGAATATGTCCCAAGGAAACGCAAGACGTCTCATACACTGAAAATACACGACTTTCAATATATTTCAATCGGATAAACTGCATGGGTTCATAAATAGAAGCCTTGGGAACAAAGATTGGACGACGTACATGAATCAATGCAATATCTGTTCATATCCCATTTTGTAGCTGCACACTGCGCAATAAATTCCAGTAGGGGAAAAACATGACCATACTTTTTTCGCACAGGTTGATTACCATTTGTCTAAACAATACTATATCAAAGTCATAATGTCACTATCATTTGTATTGACGTATAGACGCCTCCTTTGTGTGCCACATGCCGAATTCAAGTTGGAATCCTGGTTAGCGTGGGAATGAGCTTGTTTATCAATTACCGTTACGAGCTTTCAGACTCATTCATGGTACTTCCGCGTGAGAATAATGATTCCTTGTAAATATGTCTGCCCTTTTCATACGTATGAGTGACTGTGCTCATTATTTTTGAACAGTTTTGGTTAATTCTGTCCGTCATTTGAACTACTCACTACTTGGGAGTTTCGTCGTCTGTCATTGGAAGACTTTCCCTTCTCATATTCCAATAATGACCAATTCAAATGAACAGTTTCTGTAAACAACACTAATGGATTTGAAATCAGAATATGGAAGGTCGCGGGGTCACACATGGTAAGAAGACAACTCAAATATTATTTGAGCCATAACAAGGAAAGTTTATACGCATAAATTTCTGAATGTCGACTTAATACAACTTCAAGTAGAATCCCGCCATATTTGTATTCGATTGCATTGATCAGCTGTTTTGTTTATTTCTTAATTCCCGTGCTTTCTTTATCTAACCCAAATATGTTATACTTCATGATATATTCTTTTTACCGTAAATGTTTTACCACAACCAACCTGTCCAGTGATGATCAGAAAGCACATTTTCGAATATCATGTTCCTTTTGACGAAAAACTGATTTAATTAGGTTGTGCGAGCTTACGGTGGAACTGGAATTTCTGACTACGGATCTTTTTTTTGTGTCGGAAAGGGGTAGAATGTAATGTTTTCCATATAACCATATTTTCCTTGTGTCTGCAGTACAGCCAACCTCGTGGGGATCCGGGTTGTTAGAATAGATCTTCAGTACATCTTGCTTGTCGTAAGAGGCGACTAAATGGGACGGTCTTTCGGATGAGACCGCAAAACCCGAGGTCCCGTGGCACGTAAAAGATCCCTCCCTGCCCAAAGGCGATAAGCGCCGAGCATAGGCCTAAATTTTCAGCCCTTCACCGGCAATGGTGACGTCTTCATATGAGTGAAAGATTCTTCGTTAAACAATATTTAATCAATCAACAGCCATCCGCTGAGCAATAGTATATCACTTTTGATTCCCCCATTTCGTAATAGTATATCACTTTTGATTCCCCCATTTCGTAATAGTATATCACTTTTGATTCCCCCATTTCGTAACACTTTTATTAACAGACGCTAATTTACCGGAAGTATCGAATGCTAACCAAATTTTGAAAGCACATAATATAAATCTAGAATAAACACGTATTCCGGCAGCAACTTGCAAATGTCCCCTTGTGGGCTTTTACAGCCACTTTTAGAGGAGTACTTTGGTCTGCGTCCAGCATCTTTACAACAGCATCTTTTCCATCCTACATTAAAACCCTTGATGCAATCCACCATCAAGGCCTTCGACTATGCACATGAGCTTTTCGAACATCTCTTGTAGATAGTTTGTATGTTGAGGCAAACGAACCACCTCTAGATCTACGTAGAATAACACTTATCTTACAATACATTGTTAAATTAAAAGCTAATACTGACAATCCTGCATTTAACTGCGTTTTCCATCCACAGTTAGAAGATTTGTATGGAAAAAAAAATAAGACGTGTATAAAATCAATTGGTCTCCGAGTCAAAAACATTTACATGATTCTGACTTACTTTTGAACATCATAAAACCCTCATCGCGTTCAGAATTACCACCATGAAAATTACTAAAACCCAAAGTTGACACTTCACTTTCTGAATATAAAAAGTCTGAAACAAATTCCGCTATCTTCATACAAACGTTATCTGAAATAAAGCAATCTAAACATTCTACAACTGATATTTATACAGATGGTTCAAAAGACCAACATAAAGTCGCTGCTGCTGCAGTAATCAATAACAACGTCTTCTCGGCACGACTCCCAAATCAAGCAACAATTTATATCGCTGAAGCAAAGGCTATTCAACCTGCGTTAGAGTACATAAACATTTCTAATGACAAATACTTCACTATATTCTGTGACTCCCTATCTTGTCTACAGTCTATAAGTAATATGAATATCGATCATCCATATATTTTAGACATTTTAAACCAGCACTATCTTGTAACTAAACAAAATAAAATAGTTGAGTTCTGCTGGATTCCTAGACATATTGGTGTCCATGGTAACAACACAGCAGACGAAGAGGCAAAGAATGCACTACAAAATGATATTGTACATTTTAAAATTATTTACACACATTTAAAATAAATCATCAAAGTATATGTAAATGATCTGTGGCAAATATATTGGGATTTCTGTGACAGAAGTAAACTTTATTCTATTCAAAACAAAGTAAACAAATCGTGTAACATCGTAATGAAACGCTAGGACGAAGTTATCATTTCAAGAATACGCATCGGACATTCAAAATTGACACACTCTTATTTATTAAACAGAGAACTTCAACCTGAATGTATATCTTGTGACTGTCCATTAACTATAAAACACATTCTATTGGAATGCAGTGATTTGTGACACCCACACGAAATAGACATTTTAATAATGTGGAATCAATGCATAACCTTTTTACAAATATTGACTATCATCTTATTATAAAATATTTACAAGAATGCGACTTTTACAGAAAAATTTGATACTTTACAATATAACCTATTCATATACACAAAATGATATGTATTTTTACCTGTTTACGTATTTTTAACTTTTATGTCCGTTGGATGGGACGTTAAAGGGTGCTCCGTGTCAAGGATTACAACCCCTTGGCACGTAAAGGATCGTTTCCTTGATTTTCGACAAAGAGTAGGCTCACTGGGGGCCGTCAGGGAAACTTCAGCTATCAAAACCAACCATATTTCAGTTGCTTAACCGCCGTAAAATGGCTGAAATATTGCAAAGTCGGCTTAAAACCCTAATCAGTCAAACAATCCAGCATCTTTACTATCGTCATTCTCTAGTTTTTTCATAATACGTTTGGAAGTTTTCTTCGGGTTTCTGACTTTCTAAATATAAATATCGATTTGGCGACTATTTTTCTAGCATGACAACTTCCGGCCATCAAAGTTGAAAATCTACGACTACTTGTAAAGAAACGATGGAATTGCCCGATGGGATTATGAACTGTGCATTTAAATACTGGACACTTTATGAAGGAACGGCGACCGTTACGTTTTGGGGAAAGTGTATTTTGAACGATTCTGGGCAAGGTTTTCCCAGCGGGTTTGACATTTTTGCAGACGTCATAATGCAGGGTTTAGAATCGAACCTTGTTCTGTTATAATATCCAGTCAGGGTAACTTTTTAAAAGGGCTTATTTTGAGTTATTTTGAACTTTTGGGGCATGCTAGACTTCGAGGAGAGATTTTCAATAAAATATAAATAAATCAACTCGTACAGGTTATACGGAAGGGAAAGGGGGAAGGGGGTCCTGAACCCAGTTACCTGGATTGACAGGACAGGCTCAACAGCTCAAACAAAGCAGCGTGTTATACCTTTATGATATTTCAAATAGCATCTGTGTAAGCAGAAAAAACAATACATTGTGCCTTCTCATCTGCAGCCTTTTAATAAATTGTGTAATTGTTTTTTTAACCAAGAGGTCCATGGACGAGTCACCTTGCAAATAGATACATGAACTCATAATTTGAGATACAAAATGTAATGCTGTAGATGTACTTTAATACTTGCATATTAATTTAAATTAAAAAAAAGTATTTTAATTTGTTTTCTATATATTCTTTGGTAAAACTTAAATACTTTCCTGATTTCGGAATCTACATTACACTGCATGTTTATATTGTAATTAAATGGGCAGAGAAGACGAACCACATGCCTATTTACTTCCACGTCGATGTACATGTACCTGTGTGCTCTAATTTGAAAAATAAAACAAAACAGAAACAAAAAATAATAATAAATAAATAAAGATGAAAGATTCTGAATCAGCTTTGTGATCTTTTTATTATACTGCCATTTGTGTTGTTCTCTCTATACCTATTTCTGGATTACACAATCACTGATAAATCCCATAAAGTATACAAATGAAGATAGAAGAGTTAATACGGACCCGTGGACACATCGTAGGTGGGAACGGGTGCGTAGGCGTAAGCATCCTCTGTCGATCGCTCACACTCACCTAACTCGAACACTCGCTTGACTCGATAAGATACACGTAATTAGTACATTAAATTATATATGGCACTGAAAGAGTTGACCAAACAGAGACTTAAATGAATGACCGTTTAGAAGACATGATTACGTAGTTGATTGGTTATATATTGTTTAATGTCCCTTTCGAGAATCTTTCACTGATATGAGATGTCATCATTGCTGCAAACTTTAGGCCTATGATCGTCGCTTACGACCTTTGGGCAGGGAGGGAGGGATCGTCATCGTACTAACCTGCTGCGACACAGAGTCTCGGTTTTTCCGGTCTCATCCGAAAGACCGCTCCATTTAGTCACATATTACGGCAAGCAAGGGGTACTCGGAACACCACGGGGTCATACTATTGCTTAAAAGAATCCGAAACAATAAAATGGTGGTATGAATAGAAAATTCAAGGCCAAAACAAAGCTAGGCGAGTCGTACGCTTTTTTTTTTAGTACTCAACAAATTGAATAAAGGCGAGTTAATCAATAAAATGCTCACATTCAAGACATAAACAATAAAGAAATAGGATGGAAATAGTGAAACAAACAGGAAAATGGGAATACAGGTGGATCCGTGTGATGTACTGTATTATACTGATAAATGTAGCACTAGATTCCTACACCCGATACCTAAAAGTGTCGAATCCACTAAATGGATACAATGTCAAATACAGATATGTACATATAAATTGGGCGTAATTTGAAAAAAATGGAAATTTCAGTTCAATTGATATAAACTGAGGGATCGATCTACGATACACTCATGATAACTGCTATTTAACCTTAATATCGGATCAAAATTGCGTAAATTTGGGTATTATACAGCCCGTACTGGACGAGACGAAGAATTGTTCTCGGAAAGTTATGTAATATAAGGGCACTGAATGAATGGTTCATTCAGTTCAAAAATTTTAAATATTTCAGAGTCTAAAATAAAATGTCGGGTATGCCAGTCCACAATATTAAATTAGGAGAATGGATTTTTGGTGTCAACAATCCTCAGAAATTACTAAGTATAAAAATTTATTTCAGGATGTTTTATTTAGACCTGCATCTCATGAACATCAAATCCCTTTGCCATTTTTATTCTAATCATGTTCCTTTCTGTAAAAGAAAAAACAAAGGATGAAAACGGACGTGCTTTTATTTTCCATCAGGATATTTTCACATTAAATGGTAAATTCTTAGAATGATCATCAGTCTTGTACCGCGAGAATATGTATTTGGCCATTTAAAATAAATACACAAGGAAGGTTCTCTTCAACAGAACCACAACAAAAATAGTGGGTTAAGATCGCACATGAAGATTTTTCTAGACTGATTTTCGAAAACTTATTAAAATTACATTTAAATTCCTTCGACCATATGGAAGAAATTTTGAGACAGTAATATGTCATTAATATCGTTTTACTGTTTAATTCGTCTACTATAGTCAGCATTTCGTTGTTCAGATGGTTCTTACATAAGTTTTTGTCATTAATGAACAATACTTGTCTGGCAGTCAAATAGATTTTTTCAAAAGGTTGGAAATGTTTTCTCACAAATCCAATTTCTCTTCACATTTAAGATATTTTTGTAAGAACTTAAGTTCTTTCATTTTTCCCATCTTCATGAAATAAACATTTGAAGTATAGTATCTTATTTCATACCCAATTACGAAAGCAAAGCGTCTTATTACTATTTCATGGTATAAGAACGTTAACAGAAATATATTAGATCTAAATCTGAAAATTTTATTTTGTTGTAAAAACGTGTCATTATGATAGTTTTGTATGTAAATTAAAGAACAGTCATCAATAAAACCAAGTTTAATATTTTATCAGTTTTCTGTGCTATTGAATATATAGCATTATATAGAAATCAATTTTTGTACCGGGAGATAATATTGTAACTTTGGTTCATTCAGAGCCCCAGAATAGTTTTCTTAATAAATATCTATAAACTGTGTTTTTTTCTGTCATTAAAGCAGTAAATTATAATTTTACAACAAAAATGTCCGACATAAAAATGACAGCTATTATTGCCTTAATCATGATATTGGTCGAAATGGAAATTCATCTGATGATGCAAGATTAAACGAGATATTCTTGAGAGCTTTACATTTGTTGAAGTGTGGAGATACTTCATCATGTGCTTCACAGTAGAATAAAGGAACATTTCTTAAGAACCCTTGTATTACTTTTGTATTTTGTGAGGTGATTGGTAGAAGATAGATAAACTGGAGGTATGTTAATTTTTTTAATGTATCGCGATGTGAAACGTTTCAAATTTATTACGAGCGCGCGCACAGATATATATATATATATATATATATATATACTCTGCAAAAAAAGAAACGCATAATGGATTTTTAAGATTTTAGTAGATGTATTTTGGATTATGATTTTACAATAAAAAATGTAGATATTCACTAGAATTGTTTCAATTGAAAAAAATTACAGTCCAAACCTTAGATATTGGTGAAAAAAAAGTCAGATCATCACAGTTAAGAACACTTCCTGTCACGTTTAAGTTAGTACCGTGTATGACCTCCTCGAGCTGCCAACACAGTTCTGCATCTCCTTGGCATAGAGTCAATCAATGTTCTTACGTTATTGCGTGGAATTGTTCGCCATTCCTGTTGTAACATTTGACGGAGCTGATCGAGGGTCTGAGGCGGAGGTTGGCGCAGGCGCACACGTTTATCCAGTTGGTCCCATAAGTGTTCAATCGGATTCAAATCCGGTGATTTGGAAGGCCATGGTAGCACATTAATGTTGTTCTGCTGAAGGTAGTCAATTGTTAAGCGGGCTGTGTGAGGCCTAGCATTGTCATGTTGGAATAACTCCCTCTGTCGGTCAAATACGCGCATAAGGTGAGGTTGGAGAATTTCGTCTCTGTACCTTTGAGCCGTTAAATTGCCCGGGACATGTACCAGTTCTGTTTTACGGTCATTAGAGATCGCCGCCCACATCATGACGCTACCTCCACCGAAGCTATCCACTTCTTGGACAAACGAGGAAGAGAAACGTTCATTCCTGCGCCGGTATACACGGATTCTTCCATCACGTTTCTGTAGCAGAAAACGGGACTCATCGCTGAACCAGATTCTACGCCAGTTGCGGAATGTCCAGCCCCTCAATCTGTTGCACCATCGGACTCTTTCTCGTCTGTGTAACGGTGTCAAAACTGCTCCAAAATACGGTCTTCTGGGTCTAATGCCATATTGTCGAAGTCGGTTGCGGACTGTCTGCGAGCTGATTCTTCTCAATCCAGGTATTCCGACTGCAGTAGCTGTTGCAGCAACGGTTCGATTCCGTAGATGAAAGACCCGGATGTAGCGATCTTGTCCAGGAGTCGTAATGCGAGGTCGCCCACTCCTCGGTCGGTCATTAGTAGAGCCAGTCTGCTGGAATCTGTTCCACAGCCGAGAAATTGTGCTCTGATTTACGTTTTCAGTTCGTGCAATCTCACTTTGGGATACTCCGGCCTGGAGACGGCCAATGACGATATTTCGAGTAGCAGGGTCCAACCTTGGCATGGCAGCATTTTAACGTTATGATGAATTCAAGCTTCAAACTTCGTCCTTTTATACGCTTTAATGTAGTGGTTGAATTAAGCACAAAGTTCTCGTGAAAAACGTAAGCCAAATTCCATGGCGATAGAGGTGATGTGCAATTTTAGAGAGTCGCCGAGCTAATTTGGCAGAGAGCCAAATCAAATGAACAGACCTTTAGAGTTTCATACTTACCTGTAAAAAATCAATTACTCAATTAACCATTTCAGTTTACCTTGTAAAATACATAATTTGCATTTTTAAAATTTCAAAAGGGCTATGCGTTTCTTTTTTTGCAGAGTATATATATATATATATCAACATTTTACGCACAAGTATACTCATATCTCAGATATATTCCACTATCTTCCATTTTCCCCATTAAACTTGTTTTTTTTTTCTGTTGGTACATTCAGTTGATTTCCACAAAAGCTTTATTTCACTAATTGTGGATTTAATGAGGTTCTTTAAAATATTTACACTATACAATAATTTTGAAACTGCAAATGTATTTATGATGGTACATGTACCAAATGTATCTGCCTTTCTTGATTTCCATAAAGTTAAAAGTGCTAAATATTCTTCTATTTTTATATTTATTTATAACAGGTTTCTGCATCACGTCCTATACGCACTTGCTTTTTTTTATATCGTACAGAGATTGATATTTATGTTTCAACGATCAATAGTTAAATGCATCTGAAATTATTTAAGAAATACAATACACTTTCGGGCGTTTTAGGATTTGATCGCGTGACCAACTTCATGTCATATCCCAATAACACTCAAAAATGTATCTTATTTCTTAAATTTATATTTCTGTTTCGATTTGTGTTGTTATCATCAAGCTTCCATACTTGTGTAGGCAATACAACACAAGATATAGTTCGTTAAAGTTTGATCAAATAGATAATTGTGAACAATATCTAGGAGAATATAAATATTTATGTTAGAAGGATTTAAAAAAGACGAAATAAGTGTAAAAAAAAAAAAGATAATTAAGAGCGTCAAGTTAACAAGAAGCGCGGAGTAACTACATCCGGTCAATCAGTGATGGAGAAACGGTGGCGGCCCTACCTTATTTAAATTTGTAAACGCAATTGCTGAACGTAGATTTCGACAGAAATTCAGAGCATCTAAGAGAGATGACGAAGGATAATTAGTTGATGTTAAGTTCTACGTCAGGTTTTTGGAAGGGAACAACGGTATGTTCATCGTTAGTACTCGTGGTTGAAGCTTTCATACCGACAGATTTAGACGAAGTACAGGTACGTTGTATTTTTTTTTTTTTTTATACTTCCAGTGTGTGCAAGAAGAGATAAACACAAACTGAAAGAGACTTTTCGTTCGATCGAGAAATTTCTGTTTTAAGATTTGAATAAATACTCGCAGCGGTGCCCTGACTTGAACAATGTGTTTCGAGCTCGAAACCAGGCTCGGTCATGGCGGTGATGGCTATTGTCCGGATACAACAGGTTACCATCATCATAAAGTGAATCAAATATTAAATTGCCATAATATAAATATCAAAGACAACGTATGAATTCGCCATACTTCAGAAGTTTCAGTTTAAGTTGCAGACGGTACTTTTAAAAGATAGAACAGCTGAATGGTATGGCGAATGTGTCTGTTTTATTCATTAATGAAATCCATGTCTGTTTGAATATCAGTTTTGTTAGTAGTGTCATATAAGGCAAAACATTGGCAAATGTAAATATTAATTTTTAAATGATTTTATCTCCAAGAAGTATTGTCTTATTTCCATGTGGTGTCGTATGCCTTTTCTAAATCCACAAATATAGAAACGACATGCTCTTTGTTGACGAAGGCATCTCGAATATAGGTTTCAAGTTTTATTAACTGGTCCACTGTGCTTCGGTTTTCCCATAAACCACATTCCATATCAGTTAAAATGTTATTAGTCTCAAAAAACCATACCAAGAGTTCATTGATCATCCGCTCCATGGTTTCAAATACGCAGCTTGTTAAGGCTATTAGTTGATAATTATTAGGATCTGAGTGATCCTTTCCATGTTTTGGAATAGGATCAATTGTTGTCTGTGACCAGGAAGATTGGAAGTTACCACTTTCAGGGATCATGTTAAAGATTTGCAGAAGACATTCTTTGGTAGGTTTAGGAAGGTATTTTATGATTTGCTAATGGATCTGGTCCGGACCTACAGTTGTATCATGATACTTTTCTAGAGATTTTAGCAATACACTATAAGTAAATGGTTAGTTATAACATTCATTGTTTTCAGATGCTAAATCTAAAGTTTTCCGTTCTTCTGTTTTCTTGTTGAGATAACATTTGGGCTCATGTTGTCTTTTGATGAGTTATTAGAAATTGAACTTAGCCCCAATAGTTCAGTCTTTTTCATGCCTATAAGGTTTTCCTACAAACTGATACTACGACCTTGACCTTTGACATTGAAAATCAGGATATATCCATTTGGAATGAGGATTACAAATATTTGTACTGTTTGACGATCCTTGCCTCAATGGTCAAGGTAGCTCAGTGGTTAGTGCGTTCGCTTCGTAACCGGGAGGTCGTGAGTTCGAGCCCCGTCAAACCTACGACGAAAAAATAGGTAGTGATTGATCCTTCGCCAAACGCTTGGCATTTAGAATCACGGGCCTTTCGGATATGACCTTAAAAATGGAAGGCGTTGGCACGTTAAAGAACCCTCACTGCTACGGCCCTGAGCGCTAAGCATAGGTGCCATGGCCGTGTCAAACCTAAGACGAAAAATAGGTAGTGATTGCTCCTTCGTCAAACGCTCGGAATTTAGAAGTGAGAATCACGGATTTTTCGGATATGACCTTAAAAACGGAGGTCCCGTATCACTGTAGGCGTTGGCACGTTAAAGAACCCGTACTGCTACGGCCCTGAGCGCTAAGCATAGGTCTAAATTTGTGGTACTTCACCTACAGCTGGTGACATCTCAATATGAGTGAAAAATTCTCAAGGGGACGTAAACCAAGCAAACAACCCAACAGTTCGGTCTTTATTCTGCCAACGTTTCCTATAACTGATACTACAACCTTGACCTTGAAAACAATAGGCATCTTCCACCTGATATGAAGAGTATGTATTCCAAGTTTGAAAGCCGTAGCCCCAATACTTCAGTCAGTAACCTGCCTACAAGGTTTCCCTATTAAGTGATACAACGACCATGACCTTTGGCCTTAAAAAAACAAGAGACATCGCCTTGGTATGAAGAGCATGTATACCACGTTTGACGGTCTTAGCCCTAATAGTTCGGTCTATTTCCTGTTTTCCTTTTACCTGATACTGCGATCTTCACCTTTACCCTCTGACCTTGAAAAACAATCCATTGGGCATCTTTCACTCATCATGGTGATCAAATCATAAGTTGAAATATCCTGGAGCTTACGGTTCATGTTGTATTTTGCCTACAAGATTCGGACAGACAGACGGACTACGCCATACCATAATACGTCCCGTCTTTGACGGACGTATAAAAACTAAATGCATAGTGGAGAGATCTGTACAGAAATGTAAATGTCATGATCCCTGTGGTGGAGATTCTGACTCCAGGGTCTATGTATGCGTAAACATTTCAATAATATATTCTTTAATGCTATTGATACCAAATTGAAGCTAAACAGATATTTAGGAGTAGGTAGATGTAGCCCTTTGATAAAATTGTAAATTTCATTATCCAAGTTGGTAAGGGTTTACTTCCTGGGTGGAATCAAAATTATTATATTGATTATTATCTGTATATCATTTGAAAGACCTTCTTTAAGTTTGCTGATACAGTATAAAAACTGAATGCATATTTAGGAAAAGCAGAAAATGATGAACCAAAATTGCAAATTTCGCAACCCAAGGGGTTTGACTTTAGGATGGGTCCAAATTGGACATATTGTGTTAATGGTACATATATTATGTAAAGCTTTTCATCATAGAAATGATATTTTCCCCGTACGTTTGCCGGATAACAGTTCAATTTTTACAGCTGAAGCAAAAGCTATTCAATTAGCAATTAATTTTATAGAACAGTCAGAAAATTTATAGTGCTTCAAAACAAGTATTACAATTACCAATTACTGATTTTAAAATTCCTTACACAGACCTTAAAACTTTAATTAGAGAATATGTAAAACATTTGTGGCAGTCTGATTGGGATGATAAGGTAAATAACAAGCTACACGATATTAATCCTGTAGTTAGTAAAACACAACATAGTGTTCTTAAACGTCGAGATGAAGTAGTTATTACTAAATGTAGAATAGGACACTCGCGGATGACACCTGAGTGTGTCTTCTGCCGATGTCCTCAAACAATTAAACATATTTTATTAGAATGTGGAGATACAGCTCTGATAAGAAATAATTATTTTGATAAGCAGTCTATGAAAGATTTTTTTTAAAATGTTGATTTAAATAAAATTTTAGGATTTCTACATGAAACTGGTTTTTATCAAAAGTTGTGAAGAAAAAAATGATTGTACAAAATCATAACTAGATGATGATGGTCTTTATACACAGTGATACCTAGACATTTTTAGTACCATATTTTAACATGTTATCAAATAGCATTTCTTTTTAAATAAATACTGCTTTTATAACATGCCTTTTCATTTATATAGAATCAGCCGCAGGATAGCTGAAAGATTGCTCAAGCGGCTATAAGCAAGAAACAATCAATCAATCAATCATCAGTATAGGCATTGTAGAGGATTTAAATTTTAAGAACACATCTTGTTTCATACTTTTGCTGAATATTCAGATTTAGCTTAATATTCAGAACAAGAATATTTTTTTTCTACATTCCATAGCCCTTAGGATAGTGATACTTGATAGTGATACTTGATACTCTGGTGACCGATTAGGCTTTAAGGTCTCTTGTATAAAAGTCGACTAGAATTCACTCGCATCCTTGTGATTTATTATTCTTCATTAGTTTTACTGCTTAGGCACATTTCGCTATTGTTGGAAAAGAAATGTGTGTCTTTCTTTTTCTTCCTCATTTAGCAAGGGAACATTTGACCATTAAGATATTGCTCGATACCGTTCTCATTATCAGTTTTATATAAATCCTTGTAAAAAGTTGTCACGCATTTCAAAATATCATCAATATCAGGGAATATTTTCCCATTTTAGTACGCAATTAATAACATTTGAAATATGAGGTTTCCTTTCTAATCCAAGACAAATGCATTTTTCTCACTTTTTTCAATCCACTTTGCCTTCAATCCGATTTAAGCCACTTTTGTATTGTTTTTGTAAATCGTATCCTGGTTATTTTTTCATTATTATTTTTATGTCCATGACCGTATTTGTCCATTTTTTCTACATATTTTTAAAATCTTTTATTCTTGTTTTTTTTTAATATCCTTTTTTAATTCTCTTTGGGAAAAACTATTTATGATAGTTTTTAATTATTAGGACCCCACATGAAATGCAGGCGATCAATAGTAATCACGTTGTCAGTCTGTCTGTCCGTCAACATTTTGTTGTAACGCGAGAACTCAAGAGTGCTGAAAGAACTCAAACCGTACAGTTTTCAAATTATGCACAGAAATGCTCTATAATAAAAGGAAGAGACATATAAATTCTGGGTTCTCATCACTTTTTCTATCTGTATGTGTTTTAATATCTGTTGTATTTTGTATTTATTGAACTTTGTCATAATTCAATTTGAATTTTAGAACTGCAATGATAATGATACAGTTTATTGGAAAAAAAATTATCACCTTACAATACTGAGTTTATTTCCGTTTAAAACAGAAATGCATGCATGTGGGTTTGGTTCGTGAAAATTTAAGACCATTTACATCAGCCCAATTTTGGATTTTGTTTAAACATAACTAGTTTCACTCAATAGAATTCATATGTATTTATAACAAAGAATAGAATCATCGACATACAGACTTCCATGGAAATCGTTTTAAGTATTTCAGCTAGACTGTTTATTTTTGTAGTATATAATGTAACCGATAAAACACCAATTTCTTGTTCATCTGAAAATGTACATCCTATGGGAACACTGAAAGATACATTACTTTAAAAACATTCTTGAAGTTTGGCTAATATCCGACGAATATTATAAATATCTTTTAAGATACCGTGTTTCCATGTGGTATCGTATAATATTTTTCAAAATAAAAAAAATATATAGAGATGATATGCTCTTTGTTAAGAAAAAGCTTCTAGAATATAGGCTTCAAATCGTACTGATTGATCGATTGTGCTTCAAGGTTTCCTACCAACCACTTTGTATATATGTTTAAAATGTTATTAGTTTCAAGAAACAAGCTTTCATTAATCATCTGTTCCATGGTTTTACATAATAAAGCTACTGGTCAATAATTACTAGGATTTGAGTAATCCTTTCCATATTTTGGTAGATGAATAATTGTAGGCTACGATCAGGAAGATGGGAAATTACCACTTTCCAAGATCATGTTAAAGACTTGTAGAAAACATTATTTGTTATATACAGGAAGGAGTTTTATCATTTGTTAATGGATCTGGTCCGGACAGCTGCATCATATGAGAAGAGATTTTAGCAACCCATCATAAGTAAATGGGTTGTTAGAACATTAAATTGTTTTCAGTTGCAAAATCCAATGTTTGCGTTCCTGTGTATTTTTGTTTTAGATAACATCTGAACTCATGCTGTCTTTTGATTTACTAGCTATGGTAATTTTTGGGATGACCAATCACTAAATACGAATATTTTCTTTTACCATTTTTGTTCACGAAGCAACTGTCTACAATGTCAAAAAGTCTAGTCTTTAACTTATCGTGAGGTATGGTCGTGTAAAGTGTTGCCAAATCATACGTTTTAATGCTGTGAATTTGAGAAAAGTTTTGTGATTTCAAATTAACGAAAAGTTCCTTAGAATTTTTAAGAATCCATATTTGATTTACACCACTTTTGGCATATGTGTGACACAGTACATTTGATTGATTGTTTGTTTGTTTTCCGCCAGACTCAACAATGTTTCAGTTATCTGGTGGCGTCCAGTTTTTGTAGGTGGAGGCGAGAACCCAGATACAATGTATCCAGGAAGAGACCACCGACCCTCCGAAAGTAAACTGGCAAACATTCTCACATATATAGTACGTTTGAAGTTTCTGTCAACTATAGTTTTTGATTTTAGTAGAATTTGTAAAAGTTTTAGGTATGTATATATTTGATGTAAGAAATAAAATTTCAATAATTTTTGAATGTCTGGTTTTTTTTCTGGAGGATTATTTATTTAAACAATAATAAGGAAATGATCACTTCCGCATTCAGTTTATATCCAAAATTATAGAGGAATCCATTATACTAACATCAACTGAGGAATGTGAACCATTGTCTGGGTGAAGATAAGTGTTTGATTAAATATTGTTTAACGTCCCGCTCGAGGATCTTTCAATCATATGGAGACGTCACCATTGCCGGTGAAGGGCTGCAAAGTTAGGCCTATGTTCGGCGCTTATGGCCTTTGAGCAGGGAGGGATCTTTTACGTGCCACACCTGCTGTGAGAAGGGGCCTCGGTCTCATCCGAAGGACCGACCCAGTTAGTCACCTCTTACGACAAGCAAGGGGTACTGAGGATCTATTCTAACAACCCGGATCAAGTGTTTTGAACCGTCGTTTAAAATACAGAGATTGTTGTGAGGTATTGTGTTGTTGATTGTTTTATTGTTTTTTTTGTTTATAGTCGCCTGAGCAATCTTTCAGCTATCCGGCGACTATCACCATTACCGGTGACGGGGCTGCAAATTTAGACCTATGCTTAGCACTTACGGCTTTTAGCAGTGAGGGTTCTTTAACGTGCCACACCTACTGCGACACGGGACCTCCGTTTTTAAGGTCATATCCGAAAGACCCGTGATTCTCACTTCTAAATGCCGAGCTCTTGGCGAAGGAGCAATCACTACCTATTTTAACGTCTTAGGTTTGACGCGGCCGGGAGTCGAACTCACGACCTTCCGTTCACGAGGCGAGAGCTCTACCACTGAGGTTTGTGTACCTTTACCTGTCATTTTGTCACTACCCACAGCGGGATATAAGCATTGAAATCACCCTTTAAGCAGGAAAAGGAACTGGAAATTGTTGTATTAAATTTCCAAGTTCTCGAGACTGTAGTTGGAGTTTGGGGAATATATACTGGACAAAAAAAGTTAAGGATCATGATTTTGACCTCAAAAATTTTTATTAACCAAATAATTATTTTGACAAATTTTAACATGTATAGTTTCTCTAATGTGCCCTTAACACAATAGATTTACCTGGTTTCATTTTGACGTCATAAGTGCACGGTTTTTTCGCCCAAACACAAGCAAGGAGTCAAAATCAAAGTGTGCCAACGTGTATATTGAAATTGAAAAATTGTGATTTTCATTTTGTTGTGGGTATTTATTGCTCTAATTGACTCTTAGGTGAACAATTATTGACATTAAAAGCCATGAAGCGCCATTTAACTGCTCTGGAAGCTGGTCAGGCAGTAGGTATGCTTCAAGCTGGCCAAGTCCAGAGAACTGTCTCTAGACATTTTAATGTGTCCCAAAGTGTGATTTCAAGGTTGTGGAATCGTTTTAGGCAGACAGGTAATGTTTCTAAGAGACCGAGATCAGGTCGTCCAAGGTCCACAACCGCTCGCCAGGATCGCTTATATGTCACGTATGGCTCGTAGACACAGGTTTCAGAGTGCTGTCCAACTCAATACTGACTTTCATGCAGCAAGTGGGGTGCGCGTAACACCACAAACTCTAAGACAGAGACTTCATGCTGCTAACCTTTGGGCTCATCGACCTGCTGTTCGTCCCATTTTGAGGAGAAGACATCGTGTAGCACGACTCAATTGGGCTCAAAATCACATAAACTGGCAACTGCGTCATTGGACGCCTGTTCTTTTCACAGACGAGTCACGGTTCTGCGTGGACTTTCATGACGGTCGTAAGCGTGTATGGCGCATGCGTGGAGAGCGGTACGCTGATTGCTGTGTAACAGAGCATGATCGTTTTGGAGGTGGCTCTGTGATGATTTGGGTCGGAATCAGTATTGGTGGATGTACTGACTTGCACGTGATTAATGGCAATCTTACCGGTGCAATTTACAGGGACGTGATACTGCATCCAATTGTGAGACCTTATGCGGGAGCTATAGGCAACGACTTTGTGTTAATGGATGATAATGCTCGTCCCCACAGAGCACGTATAGTGACAGACTACCTTGCTACAGAGACAATTGAACGTATGGAGTGGCCGAGTTGTTCTCCGGATTTAAATCCAATAGAACATGCCTGGGACATGTTGCAGCAAGCTGTTTCCAGACGCCCTGTACTTCCGACAAACCGCCAGGAGCTTATGTTAGCTTTACAGCAGGAATGGGCAAGGTTGCCACAAATTGCATTCCGCAGGCTCATCAGAAGTATGCAGAGGCGTTGTCGTGCCGTTATACAGGCTCAGGGTGGACATACACCCTATTGATATTGCCTTTATAAAGATTCAATCATTTGTAATGAAATTTGTTATTGTTGCTCATACCTATTTTCAAACTGTTTTGGGGGGTTACCTGACAATGGTTGCTCTGGCTGCTTAACGTATTGATGAATTTGTAAAAACAGGTTTAAAATGTATTGTTCGATTGTCGTATAACATTTTAGGTATATATTTAACATAATTTATTTGGTTTTGTTATGAATAAAATAATTCTGAAATCATGATTCTTAACTTTTTTTGTCCAGTATATATTATACAGAACAGGTGAAGATAACGAGGCATGATTTATCTCATAACTTCTCCAAGAATACGAACCCCAGAATATACTAGAGGTGGGATCAGCTGCCTAGGAGTAACCATCCCCTGTCGACCGGTCAAACCCGCCGTGGGGTCTATTTTTGATCAAATAAATAGTAATTGTTTTAACAAGGGTAAACGTATTGTCATTGCCTGAAGAGTTGTTTTCATTTTAATTGTCTATATGAATGTAGTTGTTTTAAACTGCTATTAAAGAACCACCAAAGGTTCTGTCTGTTTGAGCATAACGGTTATACAAAGTACAGTTTGTGGTATTTATCTTATCTGTTTCTTTCAGATTTTTCACTCTTATGGAGACGTCTAAATGGATCACAAGTGCAATATGATCTAGAGTGACCCATAAAAAAAGCTAAACAGATTGATCGATTGTTTGTTCTTTTCAGCCACATTCAACAATTTTTCAGTTATCTGGTGGCGTCCAGTTTTTATTAAGGAGAGAACCCAGATACATGTACCCGGGACGAGACCCACGACCTTCCGAAAATAAACTGGCAAACGTTCTTGCATATATCGGCGCGAGCGATAATCGAAACCGCGCCGACCAGAGACTAGATTGATTTGATTTTTTGTTTGTTTTACGCCCCGTCGAGAACTCTTCACTCATATTGAGACGTCACCAGCTGTAGGTGAAGTACCACAAATGTAGACCTATGCTTAGCGCTCAGGGCCGTAGCAGTGAGGGTTCTTTAACGTGCCAACGCCTACAGTGATACGGAACCTCCGTTTTTAAGGTCATATCCGAAAGACCCGTGATTCTCACTTCTAAAGGAGTAATCACTACCTTTTTTTCGTCTTAGGTTTGACGCGGCCATGGCACGAGCGAGGCTCGAACCAGTGACCTCCCGGTTAGGACACGGACGCTCTAACCACTGAGCTACCGCGAATAGAGGTGAGATGCTTTGTGATAATGTGCGCGATGCTCCAACCACTCGGCCATGGAGGCCCCTTAAACAGATTAATCGATTGATTGTATATTCTTTAACGTCCCGCTCGAGAATCTTTCAGTCATATGGAGACATTACCAGTAACGGTGAAGGGCTGCAAAATGTAGGCCTATGCTAAGCGCTTACGACCTTTGAGCAGGGGGATCTTTATCTTGCCACACCTGCTGTGACACGGGACGTCTGTTTTTCCGGTCTCAACAGAAGGACCACCCCATTTAGTCGCCTCTTACGAAAAGCAAGGGGGTACTGAAGATCTTTTCTAAAAACCCGGATCCACACGGGGCTCCCTAAAGAGAAAGTTTCTGCTTGATATGTGACAGACAAATGAAAATACTAACAGAAAAACTCAAATGGAAGAACGGACGGATGTACAGACATCGCTACACCATAGTGCGTCCCGTCTAAGGACGGGTGTATAAAAATCAAAGTATGAAAGATCAATTTGATTGATTATGGGTCTAGAATATTTTTGACAGTATTCCAGCCATTGTTAAATATAAAGTGTTAGAGTTTTCCAGTGAGCCTACTCTTTTGTGGATTTTTGTTTGGACATATTTTATAGCGGATATAATGTACAATAGGTTTGAACACAAGTTCTAACAACTTACGAGGTTTTCACTTAAAGTTTGAAATGAATAATTACCATTTGGGGGGGGGGGGGGGGGGGGTTACAGCTCAAACGACCATTGTAGTCGTTAGATAAACAAGTATGGTATTTTAATATCTTATATAAAATCAAGTTAATATGAACTCCAGGAGTTGTTTACTTCTTCCACAACGAAAACCTCGATAAATCTTCCTGTGTCACTGCTCTGATTTAACAAATCGTTCTTCTGCACGTAAAGTGGCTAGTTATAACCCTTTAGACTGACGGCAGAATTGATTCGTCTCGTAACGATTCTTCTTATATCATAATAAATCAAGAGGGCATTATATATTTTTATGCCGTTCGATTTTTAATTACTGATGATCTCGAAATGCATCAATAAATCATTGGTAAATCATTCTTATTCGGAAGTTTCATTGCGTTATATTCACATAGAAGATGCATCTCTCTGTAAACATTATCAGACCTTGTCACTCTAAAAGAAAAATTAACATCATGTTAGATTGTGTAATAGTTTTGAAAAATACAATGAAAGCCCTGCGTCTCTTATTTCTACTGATCGCTATTAATCTAATATTGTCACCAAGGCTGGTCACTGCCACATTAAGGAAAATGAAAAGTTTGTTTAAAGATATATCTATGTAACACATCATGCTAGTGCCATTGAACAGTTTCTTGCAACAGTTATGCTTATCAATTTCATCTTTGTAGAGTGTATATTGAATTGTGTTCATCCCAAGGTGATTTGTTTTCCAGTAAAACACCTATTAGGTCTATCGCAATAGCACATCGTTATATGACTATTCCTATACATTTAATCAAACCAAGTTTTGTTTCTATTAATATGTAGGACTAGGAATTTAGTTAAGATACGTAAAATACGTCTTGGAATGCATCCTTACAAGTATCATGAATTCAAGTTAGTAGGAATTGAATATAATCACCAAAAAAAACTTCATTTCACATTTAGCAAATATAGGAAAATTGCAGTATCTTAAGCAAATTTGATAATTTAGATCTTTAAAGGTTTAATGCGTTGATATGCCATGATTCTAGAATGTTTTAGAGCATCTTAGGTTAATTACAGCATATTAAACTGTATTACACATTCTACAAGCTAAACATTCATTCTATCACTAAATTAGAATCTTATACTCTTCAGTGTAGGACTTTGGGTCATAAAAATGAGCAAGTCATTTGCCAAGATCCCGAATGATGGCATTTTGTTAAAAAAATGTTACTAAGAATGATAGAGGCGCAAACGTTGAGATGACCAGGGAGGTGGCAAAAGAAGAATTGGATTCGATGTTATGTTGCGACAGCTGTAATTGTTGAATCCGTCCTTTCATGACATCTCTATTGCATTTACTAAATAAATGAAGGATCACATTGAATGTTGGTAAGTACGTCAGGAAAAATCATACCGAGGATTATTGCTCGTCATATGTGTATTCTAATCAATATAAGAGACGCATGCATCAGTATGTCATGTCATATAATTTGAATCTAGAAAAAAACAAATGGGGAAAACAGTTTAACACTGTCTACTGGATTATTTTCCCAGCAGTAGTTTTCTAGCTTCTTCCCATAGATGGGTACGTGAGGCAATATTGTTGTTTTAATTGAAAAGTTACTTTTATGATTATTTACGGGAGAAATACTATTTTTGTAAAATATATATCTAAGATTTATCTCCCTTAACTGATTAAACGTATCGTGATGGAAATCAGTAAGATAATATCATTTAGCAAAGAGTTTGATTGTCATTTTACCGTTGTTTTATTATATTTCAGGGATCTTGAGATTGAGAAAAAAATAAATACATAAATAGTGTCTTTGGAGTCCATCATTGTATCCAGTATTGAGACCTGAACCCTACAAGTTTTTCGCTATATATTATATATTCTTAAGGAAAGAAACCTTGTTACATAAAGCACAACCATGGACCAAGTTCATCATGACATCAATTTTAGAACATCATCATGAAGATTAAATTTTGAAAATATCTTACTGGTCCTCCTTACCTGTGCTAATGTTTAAAAAGAAACATTTGTTAATTATCAGAATGCTACCAATTTTCAACATATTTTATATATAAACAGGAATATGACTGTAATATCACACAAAACGAAACAAAATATTTTCAATTTTTATATCTGAGGTATTAAAACTTTATTTTATCGGTGCATGTTCGAGATTAAATTATTTTCAATAAGGAAACATCGTTTACACGAAGTTTACTGTAATTTGTTGAACCCGTCGCAAATAAACAGGCGACAAAATTTGTGACCGTCACAAAAATTGACGTATGAGCGATCTATTGGAGAGAAGAATGCAAATCTGGAAACAAAAGCCGTTAACATGACGTAAAGATATTTTATATCAAACAATACATAAATATAATACAGATCTTCGTTGTAAAAAAAATACTGAACAGGCCTAGTCAATCACGGAATTCATCAAATGATAGTTGGTTTCACCACTTTTAAGCTGCGATTTGGATATAAAATGTTCACTATGACTTGAAGCAGCAATATTGAAATGCATCTTTACCATCCAGCAAGAATTATCAACATTTAAAAAATTGTAATTCTTATCAACTGAGTATTTAGCGATCAGAAGATCCCAAAGACTACAGCTAAGGTCTAATTACCGCTATGATCTTGTCATTTACAATGCAGGTGCTTGAGAATTGTGGTTAGTATTCTTCATATAATTTTTACTAAGTATACATATTAACATTTATTGCATGTAAAGTAAATGTACTGTCACAGTAAAATTTAAAAATGACAAACGATTTCTCTAAATACCAGAAATGGGTCTTTGTAAAAAGAGTTCCTGGTATCTACAGGTACCTGAAATATGGATAGCATATATAGATCTTATGTACATACACGTATTTGAAGCCTTTTTTTAATATTATTCTTAGGAATCACTAAGTCAAAAATCATAATTTATATCAAAATCATCCTAATCAAAAGCACTAGGTTTAATTTTATTCAAGAAGTCATTCCTTCCCAGAGTTTGGCTTTGGCAACAATGAAGTTTATAAAGAATGTTATTGTAATATTTATTGAAAAAGTTCATTCCTTCAAATGGTTGCCCCAAGAATCAGTATGGGAATTCATACCAACTGGTTTCGAAATTGAATGACATACACATATATTTTTCCATCACTAGTATATAGTTTTTATTTTTTTTCCAGAATGTCACTTTCTCAAGTTCTCTAGCTTCAATCATCAGGTATCAGAGGTGAAGGTCGTAGTATCACTTAGTAGGGAAACCTTGTAGACAGATACGGACCGAACCGCTGGAGCTAGAACCTTCAAATTCGGTACACATACACCTTTTACAAAGCGGAGGATGACTATCGTTTCTCATGGTCAAAGTCGTAGTGCTACTGAGTAGAAAAACATTGTTTTCTTTACGGATATCCCGTGGGGATCCGGTTTAGAATAGGTTCTCAGTACCCCCTTGCTTGTAAGAGGCGATTACACTGTAGATGGGGCGGTCCTTCGGATGAGACCGTAGCTCAGTGGTAACAGCGTTCGCTTCGTAACCGGGAGATTGTAAGTTCGAGCCCCGCTCGTGTCATGGCCGCGTCAAACCTAAGACGAAAAATAGGTAGTGATTGCTCTTTCGCCAAATGCTCGGCATTTAGAAGTGAGAATCACGGGTCTTTCGGATATGACCTTAAAAACGGAGGTCCCGTGTCACGGTAGGAGTTGGCTCGTTAAAGAACCCTCACTGCTACATCTTAGGTTAGACGTGGACAGGGCACAGGTGGGATTTGAACTCACGACCTCCTGGTTACGAAGCAAACACTCTAATCACTGAGCTGTCGTGACCGGTTGAAATAAGAAGGAATAACAAAAGTAGCGTACTTATTCTTTATATGAATCAAGGACTGAAGGAAACATTTCTAAAGAGTAAACATACCACTACAAGCAACCAACAAATACGGCAATTTTGCATGTAAATGTAATAATAAGTGATCTGACAACAGAGAGGCCCCGTGGGGATCCAGGTTAGATTGATGATAAGATATTGTTTAACGTTATTTAGGCCTATGCTCAGCAGTTATGGCCTTTGACCAGGGAGGAATCTTTTACTTGCCACACCTGCTGTGACACGGGACCTCGGTTTTTGCGGTTTCATCCGAAGGACCGCCCCCATTTAGTCGCCTCTGACAAGCAAGGGGTACTGAGGATCTATTCTAACAAACCGGATCCCCACAGGGTGATCCGGGTTAGAATAGATCCTCAGTACATCTTGCTTGTCGTAAAAGGTGACTAAATGGGGCAGTCCTTCGGATGAGACCACAAAAACTGAGGCCCCTTGTCGCAGAAGTTGTGGCACGATAAATATCCCTCTCTGCTCAAAGGCCATAAGCGCTGAGCATAGGTCTAAATCTTTTACAGTCCTTCACGGGCAATGGTGATGTCTCCATATGAGTGAAAGATTCTCGGGAGGGACGTTAAACAATATACAATGAATGAATGACAACAGAGAGGGCAGTCAAAGAAATTCAACATTCCTGTGAGGATGGTCGGTTGGATCTGCATTGTTTAACATCCCGCTCGTGAATTCTTTACTCACATGAAAACGTCATCATTGCCGACGAAGGACTGAAAAATTTGGCCTATGCTCGGCGATTACAGCCTTTGAACAGGAAGAGATCGTTACTGTGCCACATATGTTGTGATACGGGGCTTCGGGTTTTGCGGTTTCAGCCGAAGGACCACCCCATTTAGTCGCCTCTTACGACAAGGCTCTATCCTAATACGGAATTCCTGTGAGAAAGATTCTGCAGAGGAAGAAAGTAATCTGGGAATACTTATTATGAAGAGGGAACATTCCATCAAAGGAGAAAACATATCAACACAATGTAAAATGTATTCACTTTTATTCGAATGAACAATTGATGTGTTGAAAGGAATAACAAAACACAAACCTGTTCCAGAGATATTTTAGCATAATTTAATTTTACTTGTAACACCAATTTGATTGGCTGAGTACTCTGACAAAATGTAGTTTATATTGTGTAATGTAACTTGGTATGGGGAGACGCCCCCTTGACAATGAAGACGGCACTACTTTTTAAAATTATAGCTCTGTAAAGTTGTAAGGCTTCTATGAATTGAAAATCATGCACAATAAAATGCATTTTGTTTTCATGATTTTAAATAAGACGTATATTTTCTTACAAGTAACAATACACTACAAATCCTATACAAATTCTGACGCAACGATATCATATGCGAAATAATAGTAATCAAGTATTTGCAAAGTTTGCAGTTTCATTATGAAGATATTTGAAGAGAGAGAGAGAGAGAGAGAGAGAGAGAGAGAGAGAGAGAGAGAGAGAGATATTCATCTGCCTATATAAGTACAACAATATGTCGTGTCCTACAAAATGTGTATTACATGACGTCACGTCCCATCGATTAACATAGAGCCGTGAATTGTTTACATATTGTACTGTGTTAGATTTTATTGCATGTTATGGTGAGTTATAAATCGTAAATTCAATTGCACTTTCTGGTTTCCTACGTGATGTATTTTGTGTGATGCCAGATCTAAACTTTCGCTTTCAGTCAGAGTGACTCCAAAGTCTATCTTGGGCTGCGAAGAAAACATCAGGCCTAAATATGTAGCCACACATATTTCCTGTTATCAAGATTCGTCGCAAACTCCACCTTACGATTTCAATATTTCATGAACAAAGTACACGTTCCAGTTATGCGAAGAACCAAGATGGCTCCTTTCACGTTCGACACTTTGTCAGTATGTTGCTAAGCGAATCATTGCGCTTTGCAAGCATTTTTTATTTTATATTTAAATCATAAATTAAGACTTGTACAATGTAGTTTAATCTTCTTAAATCAAATTATAAGGAATGAAGTTAATTCATAAACTGCAACAAGTTACATTATATCGTATAGCATAGGTCAAAATTAGCTTTATTCCTTAAATATATTTGATAAGGAAGAAAGGGGCTATTCATTTATATTTTATTTTGCGATAAATTTTAAAACAAATCCTCTCCATTCCCTGTTGTTGAATAACTTCTTGAAATACAAAAGCAGAAAATCACACATACTTCACAAAACATAAACTAAATTAACATACAATGATTGTTAGCGCATTCGAAAGGAAATTTAAAGCAATGTGTTACTTTTAATATCTACAATGAATAAAAGAAATATTAGTAATACGAAAACCAAATCGTAGGCTTCTGTTATAAAAATCATCACAATAAACAAGAGCAGTAGTATGGTAAGAATCGCATAAACAGAGCAATGTGGAAAGAGTATATGATACATAAGGTTTCTGAAACATTCAAACAACCTGCCACTGGGTCAAATGCTGTCGGATGTGTTTCATGGCAATAGTTAGACCGTTCTTTATATACTGACTTTAACAACCTATTACTCCGTTTGCCTGATCAAAATGTGGGGCTCACTTCGACAGGGGATGCTTACTCGTCTTAGGTACCCGACACCTCTGATTTATCGAGGGGTCCGTGTTCGAAAATTTCCTTATAGGAGTTATACGATTGATCACTGTTTGGTTTTTTCCCCACCTTTTCCTCTAATACTGTAAAATTTATAGTTCAGTTGTTAGGGGTCATAATGATGGGACAGAGTTGTATATATTTAAAATGCATCAGTTCATTAAAGTTCAGGATACCAAACAAATAAAGAGAGCAGGGACGCCTTTATCAAAATCGTGAAAGTTTTGACTACTAGGACAGGGTTGAGGTCTTGGAGGAGTAGATGGTGTTGTCAAAAAGCCAGGAATTGTCCTTCACACTCTACAACATCTAACTTAGAGATGCAGGCCTTTACCAAAGTTATGAAACCCATGTCCTGGGGTGCATGTAGTATTTGAAGGCCCCTGGAATTGAGCTACATTGATCATGTAGTGAAAATGTATAATGTTCTTCATAACGTCAACATCCAGCAAATAAATTAAGAGCAGGGCACCATCCTGTGCCAAGCTAAGTTGATAAATGTGTGCGCATGAAGAAATATGAAACTTTCAGAAATAAACTTAATGTAGAATTCTGTCCATTGAATAAAATCGTTAAACCAAGAACCTGTTTCAAGTTACCAAAATGTAGGTGATCTATATCTTTAATCTTAGAACAGAACCAAATACTGCTATAGCATGAGCAAGATATTCTTGAAGTTAGCACAAGTGACTATGTACATCAGTAATCAATGGAATGGAAATACAATGTAGTATCTATAGTTTCTGAAATAGACTAGGCTATTATAACAAGTGTTCAAATTTATCACAAATATTGATGTATACCATGCATATACCATTGTTATACTTTCATTACCGTGATAATGCACGTGTACTATGTCCTTTTTTGTTTAACTTGGTCGAAACTTTCCCGTTGTCTACAGTCTTTCACTCAGTTGCTCTGTAACAAGAGAAAAACAACGTTGAAATAGCAGCTGTATAAAACTATGTTAAAATGAATGTATCTTTAATTCAACCTTACATGTATATTACTTAACACGTAGCTTTAAAATAGTGATTGAAATTTTATTTCTACACTACCTGCAATGTAGTGCAAATTGCAGTCCTCCAGGACTTTTTTCAGTGATGAAACCACTATACCACGCGGGAACAATCTATACCACTCTGTCATAATATAAAGACATTTTTCTTGAGCACTGATCGGAATATCAATGACTCGGCTAAGGATGAAGTTTCTCTCTTCAGCAGTTTGGTCTTCGCCACTCGGAACACGAGTAACAACTTCGTAGCTATCCGTCTGACTTGCAGCAAAGCTAGGAGGTATCGCTATATCCAGGTTTTTAGCGATATTTTTCCATTTGATAGCTACAGGGTTATAGCGTGATACCATATTGATTGCCTTTACTAACTTTGTATCTGCAAAAATCACATTAAACGGAGAAATTGTATTCGAAAACACAAGTGCATCTTATAAAGTTTATGTTTCAAGAGAGTTGATCTTAATCGCACTTCAACAAATTTGGGGGAGGGCTTACGGTATATTCTCTAGTCACTAAGCTATGGCTTACTTCGTTCTACAAGCACCAAATACAGCAGTGGTTTTAAAAAAAAAAAATGGCACTCGAAAATACAAATTTCTAGTGATTGGAAAACAAGGTACATATTTTGTTAGACACCACTCCGATAGCCCGCACAAGTATTCTGAAGCAGACATTAAGAGTATGCTTGGCTTTCTTGTAGATAACATTTACGTAGTGTTTGGAAACCAAGTCTTCCAACAATACATTGGCATTTCCATGGGCACTAATTGTGCTCCCTTATTGGCAGACTAATTTTTATATTCTTATGAAGCGGAATTTGTTCAGAAACTATTATAGGATAAAAACAAAAAACTTGCCGTGTTCTCCAACCATAGATGTAGATATATCGATGACGTCTTATCAATCAACAATCATATTTTTCATAATTATGTCCATTTGATATACCCCGATGAACTCGAAATAAAGGATACTACAGAATCTGACGTGTCTGCTTCATATTTGGATATTTTACTTAATATTGACTCTAATGACAGACTGACAACTACATTATAAGACAAGCGTGATGACTTCAACTTTGCAATCATCAACTTTCCATATCTATGTAGTGATATACCACTTTCGCCTGCTTATGATGTGTATATCTCCCAGTTGATTCGATACGCGAGAGCATGCCATGCGTATGAGAATTTTTTAAAGCGAGGATAACTACTGACAAAAAATTGACGTTGAAGGGTTATAACGAATCTCGTTTAAAGTCATAATTTCGTAAATTTTCCGGTCGCTACAATGACCTTGTTTGCGATTACAAAGTGTCTCTGGGACATATGTTGAATGATTTGTTTCATACCCTTTGTTAGACTGTCATTTTTCATACTAACTTTGACTACGGATAATTCCATTTACCTAATTTCGACTATGGGCTCACGGCGGGTGTGACCAGTCAAAAGAGGATGCTTACTCCTCCATGGCACCTGATCCTACCTTCGCTTTGTCGGAGGTCCGTGCTGCCCTACACTCGAACTTGTATATGTCTTTGGGATTGATGATTACGATTTACACATTGTTTACTTCGCCATTCGATATTCTATTAAATATTCTATTATATCTCCTATATATCTCATACAAGACGTCCACCGACTTCAGAGATTATCAGGGCCCCGCATTCAAAATGTTAAAGCCGTACAGGAATCGGATTCTCCGCCTGTCCATCAATAGTTCTGTTTTGAGGCGATAACTCATAACAAATCTTCACCGTTTGATAATCATAACAATCTACACTGTTTTATTATCCCCGTGGAGATCCGGGTTAGAATAGGACCTCAATACACCCTGCTTGTCGTACGAGGCGACTAAATGGGGCGGTCCTTTGGATGAGATCGCAAAAACCGAGGACCCGGTGTGACAGGATAAAGATCCCTCCCTGCTCAAAGGCCCTGAGCGCCGAGCATAGGCCTAAAATTTGCAGCCCTTCACCAGCAATGATGACGTCTATATAAGAGTGAAAAATTCTCAAGCGGGGCGTAAAACAGTATACAATCAACCAATCACTGTTTGATTGATTGTTCCCGTCAAGAATATATCACTTAAAATCACAAAGCTTCTCACCACTAGTTGGCGCGGGTTCGATTCTCACATATCGGCGCGAGCGAGAATCGAACCCGTGTCGACTAGAGGTGAGAGACCTTGTGATTTTTAGCGCGTTGCTGTAACCACTCGGCCATGGAGGTCCCCGATATATGTAAGAAAGTTTGCCAGTTTACTTTCAGAAGATCGGTGGACTCTTCCCAGGTACATTGTATCTCGGCTCTCTCCAATAAAAACTGGATTATCCCAGCGTTGATGGTGACGACACCATTGGAGTCAGGGCCCTAATGTGACGATCCCTCAAACAGGGAATGACACGAGAACGTTGCGCGTGTAAGTGAAATCTGTGCAGTCGATTCCTGATGGTCTGACCAAGCCAGTATCCCTTTGAAGTTGAGACCTCTGATTTGCTGTTACCAGACGAGTTCTCAAGGCAATAGTGTGGATGAATCTATCCTGAGCCTGAGTTGTTGTCCTTGGTCGACCGGATCGTGGTCTATCCTGAAAAGACCCTGTAGCATGATGTTTGGCCTTAATTGCTGATAACAGACTAGGAAACATTCATTGTCCTTGCCAAAGCGACATGTCTTGTGCTAACTTGTAGCATGCCATGGACACGTAACCTCTCATCCTGTGTTAGAGGACGCATGGTCTCTGTTTAATTAACGACTTCAACAACTGATAATGTGATTTTTTCTCTTCAAAATCTTCCTTTTGAGTGGCTCTAACCTACCAATTCAGAGGCATATCAATTTGTGGCACAACATCCTTGATCATCAGTAGCAGATCGTGAGAGTGTGACTGATGTGTTTGGGTGATGAATTTCTTTAGAATTGCTTCCTCGTGAAGGAACTATACAACATGGTTTTATCCCTCTGTATATGTGAACATTTTGATAAAAAAATCCAATATCCCCTACTTTGTTTTAATAGTATAGTATGCAGATGAGAAAAAGCTCATCAGATTACAAATTCATAATTTGGTTAGAATATGAAAAAAAACCCGACACTGCTTTCACAGACAACCTTTAAATGCTTGTAAAACAAGATTAAGTTGTCACAATAACGCTTATGACTGAGAATGAACGAAAATAACTTTTAATTTGACCGGCTAGTTGCATTCAGCGTGACCGCGTGTCAAGCACAGTTAACGTTCTAGAGTAAAATTTTGTTGTGATGATAAACACTCAAATGAACTTGATTCTCTCAACTTTTTAACTTCGTGGCTTGTTTACTTATGGATATTGCTTAAGTGAATATCGAGTACAATCATTTTATGGAGGTTCTTTGTGACAGTTTCGTGGTTTGACCGCTAGCTTCGTAACAGGGAGGTCGCGAGTTCGAGCCCCGGTCGTCCCATGGCCGCGTCACACCTTAGACGTTAAATTAGGTAGTGATTGCTCCTTCGCCAAACGATCGACATTTAGGTGCTAGTGAGAATCACGGATCTTTCGTGTATGACCTTAGAAATGGAGATCCCGTGTTGGCACGCTAAAGAACCCCCACTGCTACGGCCATGAGCGCTAAGCATAGGTCTACATTTATTGTACTTCACCTACAGCTGGCGACGTCTCAATATGAGTGAAAAATTCTCAACGGGACGTAAAACAAACAATCAAACTTGTCACAGCATACGTGGTACAATAAAGATCCTTCCCTTCTCAAAACCTATAAGCGCCGGGCACAGGCTTGAATTTTGTAGTTCGTCACTGGCAATGGCGACGTCTCGTATGAGACACTTTGTTGTGGCCTTCAGTTCGACATTTACATATATCAATGGCCTTTTATCCATTGACAATGATCATTTTCATTCATGTGTCAATTCGGTATATCCCAGTGAACTTAAAATAAAAGACACCAGAGTCTTTCACATCTTCATACTTCGATATTTTATTTAAAATAGATGCTTGCGGCAAAATAACGATTCAACTTTATGACAAACGGGATTTCAATTATCTCCATCGCCAACCTGCCTTCTTTGTGGCAATATTCTATCACCACCTGCATATTGTGTTTCTATCTTCCAACTGATTCGATGTTCTGCATATGATCTGTTTTTAAATCTAGACAGGCTACTGACAAAGGTTAATTGATTGATTAAATATTGTTTAACATCCCGCTCGAGAATCTTTCACTCATATGAAGACGTCACCATTGCTGGTGAAGGGCTGCAAATTTAGGTCTATGCTCGGCGCTTATGGCCTTTGAGCAGGGAGGGATCTTTTACGTGTCACACCTGCTGGGACACGGGACCTCGGTTTTTGCGGTCTCATCCGAAGAACCGCCCCATTTAGTTGCCTTTTACGACAAGCAAGGGGTACTGAGGATCTATTCTAACAACCCGGATCCCCACGGGATTACTGACAAAGAAGTTGATGGCACAAGGGTTTCGTACCGTCTCGTCTAAAGTCAGCATTTCGCAAATTTTATGGCCGTTTTAACGATCTATTTTGCCAATACAATTTTCCATTAGGTAAAATGCCGTCTGACGTGTTTCATACTAATTGTTAGGCCGTTCTTAGCACACTGATTCGGACTGCTGAGTGTTCCGTTTACGTGATCGGGATGTAGGACTCACGGCGAGTGTGATTGGTCGACAGGGGGTGCATACGCCTCTTAAGCACCTTATCCACCTCTGATTTGTATTTTTTATAGGAATTACGAGATTGAATACTGTTCGCTATCTTAGCCTCTTCATAAGTGAAAGATTTTTAAGCGGAACATTAAACAATATACTACCCAGTGTCAGCCATAAAGCTTTATTTTATCAATTATCAACATCATTTATACTCAAAATCTGACATTGGACTAGCTGTAAAAACCCCTCGCTTGGCCTACTGGAAGCCTGAGAGACGAGACATTATATTGAGTAAGTATGAAAATCTCGGATCAGAAATATAATAAGGGGGTGGGAGATGTGTTACATGATCCTGTGACATGAAAATACGACACTTAAAATATGTACACATTAAATTATTTTGAAACAGAAGATTAAAATTCGTACTGCACCTCGTATGCCACCATTCAATGCCATGTCCTATGCCGAAGTAAACGAAGATAGGTTGGACAATGATTCGCCACTAAAAAGTTAGTTTTCTGTATTTAATGTTTATTAAGGTTTTTAATAAAATGCTAAAGGGAGATTTTGAAACAACTGTTCTTGCGTAAAAGAAACAATCAGACGGGACGGCGACCACCACATGTTTTACGATGTTATTGTTATGTATACTGCGCTTGTACCTTGATTTTGGCAGATACCCCCAAAGGTTAAAGAAATACCCTAGAGTATTTTTTGTCTCGCACATTTTTAATAAGTGAAAAAGTAATCGTGCAGAATGTCTTGGAAATAAATTGACATGCTGTCCGATTTTCACGTTCCGGTATTTATATTTTTTCTCTCGAAATAACTGATACCATGGTACACGTTACCCAGAATGTCAGACACTTCCGCCCAACTTTTCGAGGCACTTCGGTCCAAAGACATTTCGGCCCAACGTTTATTTTGTTCGAGACACTTCGGCCCATTTTTTTTAATGTTTTGTTTTTCTTCTCAGACCATCATAGTACATTTGACACTTCGACCCATTTTTTTTTTTATTAATATATCACGCATATTTTGTTTCAGTAATATATGGTACATTACACTTCGGCCCAAATCCCCAACTTATATATTACGGGGACCTTTTGCCAATAGTATATAGTACATTAACACTTCGGTCCGATGGCCGAGACATTTCGACCCAATCCCCCTCCCCTTCCCCTTATAAATCACGCGTATTTTTTCCAGTACACATGTATAGTACATTGAGACTTCGGCTTATTTCCCCCCTTATATATCGCGCGTATTTCGATTTCGGCCAAGATTCTCTTATATATATTAGTATTATTTTCCCCCAATAATATATGCAGTACATTGACACTTCGAGCAGAACACTCAATATTTATAGCACCAATTCATGGCTTTGATCGCATTCATTTTTATAATTAACGAGAGGGTAGATAAATCGCACCTGTGTACATCACATGTGGTACGTGTGTTGATTGGATAAATCAAACACTAGTTTAATATTTTGATTTTATTATAAAGTCGACCAATTTTATTAATTGATTTTAATTAAATTTCAATAGAGGAAATATTGAGTCTGTTAAAACATTAACGCTACAAAATCTAGTACTTTGCTGAAACTGATACGATATGATTAGCCATGCATTTCCCCCAAAAGCATGCCATGAAGATTACCGTAGATGACTATAATAAGAGATTGCAAATTCTTGTTCTTTGTTTAGAATGCATTATTTCCGCAAATTATTCAGTTAAACGTACCGAAGTTTACCGCGTTGTCAATATTTTGCTGCGTATTGCACACAATTTTAAGACCAAAAATAGGGGAAGGGGAGGGGGTAGCATATTATACTTAAGTGCGCATTATATTCGGCAAAATATAGTGTTAGATGTTAGGTCATTTTTGGAATGAAGTAAAATGAGATATAATAATAATTCTTATAAAAATATTGAAGATGAAAAGAATATTTGATAAAGATAAACCAAAATATGTTTGCATTTATCGGACTTGCACCTTCTGTAAGTTTGTAGGGGTGTGGCTAGAACGGTTTTACCACGCGAAACGTTTGCACGGAACGAAACGATTCTTGCACTTGACGGTGAACGGTCTGCACAAAATGCTGGGGGGGGGGGGGGGGGGGGGGGGTTGTTAAGACTCTTCCAGGTTTGTATGATTAAAAATAAGCGATAAAATTTCCTCAGAAACGGACGCGCGGTATACAACTAGTAACTTTGAAACCTATAGATTATTTCGTGAGGTCAAGGTTACCGCGGAACTTCTCATTTACTACTCTTCGAGTTTTTAGATTGGTACAAACGTAGCTGATCCTTCAGTTGAACACAGAAATGCAAATCTGGCAAAATAGTAATCATTGCTCTCTGTCATTTCATGCATTAGTAAATTCAGTTGTCATTATCACATGTAATACATGAATTAAATTCTTGGCAGATACATATGTGATTGTTTATAAAATTAACTGCAATTAAGAATTTCAGAAATTTGTAAGAGAGATGAGTACTCACGTGCATGATGTCATGTTTTTGTGTTCTGGGATGAATGATTACTTTAAGTAAAGGAGTATATTTTAAAGGGGCATGCACATGATTTGCAGTGCAAATTTACAAATTTTATTCTTCCATTTTAATGTTTACAATGCTTAACTAAGGTATTTTGAATGGTCAACCAAAACTTGAATGTTAGCTGTGTGTTACGAGTGAGATACAACACTCTCAATTCTTTGTCGGTGCGGCTTTAAGTATATTCATCTGATTTCGTAGAATGTTCACAAATATTTATTAAGTGGACAAAATATGAAAATGTTAATGCCTTACCGAAGCGATGAAGTGGGTTTTTAACCTGAAAAGAGAATAGCATTTTAAATCATTTCAGAAAAGATGAACGTATAACAGCATTTAATTGCAGCAATAATTATTATATTTTGAAAACAAATTAGTTGGTGTTTAATATACCCAGGGTAGTGCAGCCTCTTTTACTCCAAAAACTGCCGACACTCTGAAAATCCAAATTACAATTTTATTTATACATATAACTATGGAATTTGAGAAAATGCTGACAAAAATCCATTTTATATTGCCTACTTACTTTGTTGGAATAGAAATGGTTTCGAACGTAAATCCAGCAGCATCTAATTTCAGTACCGAGTTCAAAGTCATCCAGTCATTATTTCCCTCTCTAACTATAATCAGCTTCTCTACATTCTTATAACCTAATGAATGTACAGTATTACTGTAACATTTACATGTACGTTTGATCTCCTAGTTTATTAGTTACTAACATCAACAAGAGAACCATGGGCCACAATGCTCACCGGAGTCACATTGCCCTTGCTGTTCATCAGATTTTATAAAGATTATACACACTATCCCCACGAAACATTTTGACCTCATATTATGACCACAGTCTAGCCCTAATATATTTATAAAAAATATATCATTATCCTGCTGTTGTATTCAAGAGAAGATTTAAAAACAAGATTATCTATATCCATACTATGATGATGGTCGGTTTTATATTGTTTTCCGTCCCGCCCGAGAATCTTTCACTCATATGGAGACATCAACATTTTTGGTGAAGAGCTGCAAGATTTAGGACTATGCTCGGCGCATACGGCCTTTGAGCAGGGAGGGATCTTTAGCGTACCACACCAGCTGTAACACGGGGCCTAGGATTTAGCGGTCTCATCCGAAGTACCGCCGATTTAGTCACCTCTTACGACAAGTAAGGGTTCTGAAGACATATTTTAACACGGATCCCCACAGAACTCTATACTATGAAAATCTGACACCCGATCCTAGCCGCACTCTTAAACCCATGGAGTGCAATTGCAAAAAAACACAAAACTCTAGTTTACAAAGATAATTAGTATGATTTAGTGTGATTCTGAGACACCTGTCTTCAAACTTCTTATAGTTGCAACTCCGTGGGGATCCAGGTTGTTAGAATAGATCCTCAGTTCCCCTTGTTTGTCGTAAGAGGCGACTAAATGGGGTGGTCCTTCGGATGAGACCGCAAAAACTGAGGACACGTGTCACAATAGGTATGGCACGTTAAAGGCAATAAGCGCCGAACACAGGTCTAAATTTTGCAGTCCTTCACCGGCAATGGTGATGTCTTCATGCGAGTGAAAGATTCTTGAGTGGAACTTTAAACAATATATGATCAACCAATCTCAATAGTTCAGTTTCAGGGGTGACTGAAGAAAATACTTAACACTAATAATACAGTAAATCTACAAATATATTTACACTGCACATCGTCTTCATACCATGCCTGTTTTTCTTGTCTTCTTATGTAATAATTTATTATGCTGCTCTCTTGTAAACTTTCAAACAACCAACACCAATTACCCATAAACAACACTAGTCACGAACGACAATCTACTGAAATCGGTTTTGGGTATAAATATTTATAAACATTATTGAAAGCAATTACTATAATGTAATATTCCATGATTTCAGTATTTACACACACACACACACACACACGTGTTATGGTCCTGCTAAAAGTATTGTCTTTATATCCCCATTTCAAATCCCATCCTACCCCTGTATGCCAGCCATGCTTTGGACAAATGTGAAACTTCATTAATCTCTGAAGCGTCACTACAAGTTTCATCTGTTGTGACCCAGTGAGACGATCTTTAAATAGCCCACCCTAGTTTTGGCTATTTTATAAGTATATTGTATCTACCATTGGAAGGTGAGATGGTCCATCATTTGAATAAACCCGGATTCCATTCATCCCAGGATACACTGTGCCAAGTTTGTGGGAAATTGGCGCATTAGTTCTGGAGAAGATAACATTGCGAAACGTGTACAGGGCCAACAATTCGACAGACAACGGACAAACTGTGATCAGAAAAGCTCACTTGAGCCTCTGGCTCAGATGAGCGTAAAACCGAAAAATAAAATTATTGTAAATGTGCAGTATTCACTTCGTCTTTCAATTACCGTATTTGTATGGAAGGTGACTTTTATGAATTACAGGCAAACTGATTTCAACAGGTTGTCTGATGGTACCTGTGACAAAGACATGCAGGAATGGGCAAATCTGCATCTTGGGTACATCCATCTGAAATAATATGGAATAACGATAGGGTTTATGTGGTGAAATTGATTTACTATGTTTCTTTTTTACGTATATTGACATGATAACGAACGTTCAATACACAATATTACAGTTGTGTAGGATGAGATTTCTACTCACCATGACATATATATCGCAGTTATCTTCGACACATTCTGGTGGAAACGAGATACGTATTCTTCTGTCTGCATGCAAGAAAATGGAACAACCCTCTCTTCTTATCTGATGAAGCTCAATGTCTGGGAAATGGGATAAAACATCCCCTTCTAATTTTGTGTGTCCCTGCTTGCTTATTACAAAACATTGGGTTGGAAGCTTTGGGAGAACGCATGATAATTTATCATCCCTCTGAAATTGTTATGAAAATGAACAATTTTATGTACATTAACTATGTTTTAAAATTTATGGTTTAACGCCTTTTGGGCAATACTTCTGCCATTTTAAGGCGGTACAAAAATGATTTATAATATTTGTACTGCTTTCAAGAAATGTTACGAAACATTTTTATGTCACCTGAGTAAACTCATGTGACCTACTGCAATTGGTCTGCGTCCGTCGTTGTGTGTCGTCCGTCAACAATTGAACATTTGTAACTTCTTAGTAACTACCATTTCAGTTGTTTTCAAATTTGGTATGAAACATCTTTGGGGCAAGGCTGATATAAAGTATAAATTCCAGTACTCCTGCGCCCCAACGTCGGGGGCCAAAACTGCTAGAAAGTGACCAATTTTAAAATATCTTCTTTAGAACTGCACATTTGTAAGAAAAACTAAATGCATAGCAATGTTGCGCAGGAAGTCCACTACCAAAATTGTAAATTTCATGATTCCCGGGGTAGAGATTCTGACCCCAGGGCAGGGCCAAACTTGTTAATGATATTTCTGTGTAAAACTAAAAAAAAAAAAAAGCATCTTTGACGTTCCCGATACCAAATTGAAGCTAAATGGATAGTTACAATGAGCAGGTAACCCTTTACCAAAATTGTAAAATTCTTGATTCCAGGGGTAGGGGTTTTGCTTTGAGGGTGGGACCAAAATGGTCATTGATTAAAGGTGTTAACAATGAATCATTTTTAATTTATTCTTGATAACTACCACTTCATTTCTTTCAGATTTTGTATGAACCATCTTTGGGACAAAGCAGACTCAAATTTTATGTTTCAGGACTCCTGCGCCCTGGGGCCTTAAGGGTCGGGCTAAAACTGTCAGTGTCCAATTTTCAAATTCTTCTTTAGAACTGCATGTTTGTAAGAAAACCTAATGCATAGTAATGTAGAGCGGGAAGTCTACTACCAAAATTGGTCCCTAGGGTAGAGGTTCCGACACAAGTGCAGAATCAAACTTATAATTGAGTTTTCAAGTGTAAAATAAAACATTTAGAAAATATCTTCTTTGATGTTATTGATGATAAACTTAAACTATATATATATATATATATATATATATATATATATATATATGTATAATGGGCAAGTAGCCCTGTACCAAAGTTTTAAATTTCGTGATTCTAAGGGTAGAGGGTTTGGGATGAGGGTAGTGCCAAAATGATCAGTGACTAAATGTGTTGACAACTGAACATCTTTAACTCCTTGGTAACTACCATTTCAACTCCTCTAAAATATTGTATGAAGCATCATTTAGAGAAGGGAGACACAAATTGTAAATTTCAAGCATTCTGCTCCCCTAGGGGTGGGACAAAAATGTTAGGATAAGAGAAATGTAAATTATGAAAGTCAAGATTCTAGCTCCCCTAGGGCCTCATGGTTGTACCAAAACTGACAAAAAACCCACAAAACTTTAAAAGTCTTCTCTACTCCCACGTGCATGGGAGAAAAGCCAAATGCATGGTTATTATGTCCATGAGGCTCTTTACCAAAATTGAGAAATTCATTGCACCTTGGTCAGGGTAATATGGGCTAATTTAAATGCTTCAAACTTCATCTTTCTTTCTGTTTTAATTGAATTAAATTTTTAAATTGTATGCATATTTAAAATGGTCATAAAGCTGTGAATAAAAGACTGCAGAATGTAGCGCTAGCGTTAATGTGAAAAAGAGACCCCCAGACAGGTCTATGTATGGGCTATTATACTTCGTTGACCATTAAGGCCTGTTGGTCTCTTGTTATTCTTATAAATGTTCGTAACAGTAAGAACAAAAGAAATGGTATACTACAGGTAGTATACAAATTTAGGTAGAAAATAAACCTGATGCATACCGGTCTAATAGCGTATCTCACCCACGACTGCTTATCATCAAAGCTGCACATCAGATAATCTTCGTCTGTTAAAAACTCGTCTTCAAATTCAATAACCACCTTTCTCTACAACAAGAGATACAAATTCTTGTAATATCGCTAATGTGAACAAAAAACCCAGGCACCCCACATTGTTTTAAATACCAACATACCACAATCGTTTGAAAAGTTATGCCCCTTCCAAGGGGATATATAAACTGAAGTGTTAATAATGTTTTTCTTAAAGATTGAGTAAATCACAAAAGGAAATCTTGAAGTGGTAGAGATATTAAGGATTGCCTAGATGTTTCATAGGTATACACAATTATTCACATATCTTAACTTTACCGTGATAAATGAACAAACATATCAAGTCAACACGTACGTCTTGCATATAGATGAGATGGTTTTGTTTGTTTTACGCCTCTTTAAGAATATTCACCAAATTGAGATGTCACCAGCTGTGGGTGAAGTAACTCAAATTTATACCTATTCTTAGCAGTTAAGGTTCTTAAATGTGCCAACCGTATACCTGATTTCGACTAAGGGCTCACGGCGGGTGTGACCGGTCGGCAGAGGATGCTTACTCCTCCATGGCACTTGATCCTACCTTCACTTTGTCGGAGGTCCGTGTTGCCCTACACTCGAACTTCTATATGTCTTTAGGATTTATAATTACGATTAACATATTATTAACGTCACTATTCGATATTCAAAAGACTCGTGTCTCTCACTTCTAAATACCGAGCGTTTGGCGAAGTAAGAATCACTACTTAAGTTCACGTTTTACGAGAGGGTTGATGCGGCCATAGTGCGAGCGGCCCCCAAATTCCAAATTCACAACGCGAACGCTCTTTTGTATAGGTGTTAAAATAGGGCATACTATGATAAAGGAAGAACTTGTTTTCTATTACCACATAAGGTAATCCAACTCATGCTTCAAATTTTCTCTCTAAAGTCGAAATTCTTCTAAATCATATTTCAGTTTTATACACATTTTATACCCCAATCAATAGAGCGAATTAATATGAATTACGGATTCCAAAACTACACAAAAACTCGTAGAGATACATTGCAGGATTCAGTAAAGTTCTACCGAGCCCCTTTCTTCACTCCTCACGAAAACATTAACTGCTGTGAAGGAGAAACTTAAGACGTGTTGCGATTAACGTTTGTAAAAACTTTTCAAAAAATCCCAGGCTAGAAGTATTTTTAGTAAATATGAAATCATAAAACTCTTACCAAAGCAACAACACCAACATGTGCGACTTTTCAACATTCCTTGCGATATATTAAAAACCTGATTTTTTTAACGTCATCGACAGCTGTTTCGTCAATAAAAATGAAACACGCAAATATTCTATCTTGTGATCAGTCACCCAAAAATTACTATGGTAAACACCACGCACCAAATACTCTAACGTTGATATTAAAAAGATATTGGAGGTCCTCACTGACAATATTAACGTAGTCTTTAGTGATCACGTCTTCCAACAGTCTGTTGGAATTTCCGTAGGTACAATTTGTGTTCCATTACTAACAAACCTCTTTTTTCTATTCTTTTGAGGCAGAATTTAAGAATTTCTTCAAAAACTTCTACACGAGAATAAACAAACCTCTTACTATGGCCTTTGATAAGACATTTGGATTGTTTGAATGTTAAGGGTTTTATGCCGAGTTGGCAATATTTCGGCCATTTTACGGCGGAAGACATTTGGATAAGTCGACGTTTTATCTATCAATAATACTCAGTTTCATTCATTTGTCGATTTGATATATAGCAGTGAACTACATATAAAAGACACCACAGTTTTCGAAATCTGATATATTTTAACATACATGTCAACGACAAACTAACAACACAACTTTAAGACAAACGAGATTACTTCAGCTTCTATATCGTTAACTTCCTATAACTGTGTAGCTACATTCCATCATCTCCTGGATGTGGTGCTGTGTCTCTCTTCGGATTCGTTACACTACAGAATGTTTCAATTTTAAAGCGGACCATCAATCAGACTGCTGACAAATAAGTTACAGAGGTTTGCAAGGGGCATTGACACAATTTGAGCTGACAATTTTCAAATTTTATTTTTCTATTTTTAATGTCTACAGTGCTAGCTAAACTTAGATATTTCTAATGGTCAGCAAACATTTGAATGTCAGTTGTAGAGTTACAAGATATACGACACTCACAATTCTTTATTATGTAAACAAGGTCCGTGCCTTGTCTTTGTTTACATATAGGTAGCTTAATAGAAAATGCCCTGTATAAAATACAGTGATTAACTGTGCTCAAAATTGACTTGTAAAGTGGAAAAAATATCCTTTCAGCGAAACGTTTACTAGTATATTTAATATATATGAACAAAATCATAACACGAGCCTTGTTTACATAACAAAGAATTGTGAACTCTGTATCTCTCTTGTAACTCGATATCTGACATTCAGATTTGCTGACCATTAGAAATACCACAGCTAAACATTGTAAACATTAAAAATGGAAAATAAAATTGAAAATTTTCAGCTCACATAGTGTCCATGTCCCATTAACAGTCTTGTTTAAAGTCAGCGTTTCGCAAATTATTTGGCTTTATAATGATCTACTCAAGCTATCATTGAGTGGAATGCTGCCTGTCCTGTTCTGAATCAATTGCTAGGCGGTACTTTATATTCAGTAACTGATTTTGACTACGGATCACTACGATTACCTAATCAAAATGTTGTGCCCATGGTGGGTGAGACCGGTCAACGGGGAATGCTTGCCTTTCCTAGGCATCTGATCTCACCTCTGATATGTCAAGGGGTCCTTGTTTGCCTCTCTTAATTTTGTATCTTTTGTAGGATTTATGAGATTGTTCAATGTTCGTTATCTTTACTTGTTCATTACACTAAATATAGTACACAACATAAAGCTTACCGTTGTGATATCATTTACTTTCAGCTGAAATAGAAATTAAACACAATATGAAGACACATGCTACCCTAGATTCAAATACATCCATTTATAAATGATCAGTTAGCGATTCTGATATGAATTTTCAATGAACAAATCCTACACCAAGATACATTCTTTAGTCCCGGAGGGTATTTACCAGCCCATTTGCCAAGTACCTCGGTAATAGCATGAATTACGGATAAAACATTGCCGTCATAAAATTAAGAAATTCATTTCAAAATTACGCATTATCTCCCTCATGCATAACTCCACTATTAGGTATTTTTGGTTCTTTCAGCTCTTCCAAGTTTGTTCTTATTTGGTATTTCCAACATTTGTGACTTGAGCATCACTGAAGAGACATTATGTGTCGAAATGCGCATCTGGTACATTAAAATTGGTACCGTTTATGTTTTATAGTCTACAGTTCTTTACGTAATCAAACATGTGAACGTTAAACATTTCCCTGAAGGTCTTGGTCTAACCTTGGTGGGTACAGTGTATATTTATACAATATATTCTTTAAAACGTTATTTCTGTTATATTGATATGTGGTTCACATTCAACTGACGACGAAAAGAGGAAATTGCGTAATTTGGGCTGTTAATTATACATACAATGTACGTAATCCGTCGGATGGGAATGCTACATGGCATTCACGTGTTATAAGTATCAAGTCCTTGGCTTGTAATATGTGGTGTTAAAAAGTAATCTATGTTCATTGCGGGACGACACGTAGACTTTAAAAACGTGGCTACACTCGATTGGAACTCTTCTTATTCCAGAATAATTATTTCGAGCGTGGTCTATGCAGTTGCATCAGTTTGTCTCCAACGTATGATTAAATTATCGTCAAATCCGCATAAATAACATTGACATATTCGTAAAACAAGGAAAGACAATCAAGCTCAATTGGAATAAAACTTTTCATCCCCAAATAAATAATTTACTACATTTCTGTTTAGTTGTATAGCAGCTGATAAATTAAACGCTTTGATAAGATTTGTACCCACCGCTCATATTCACGATCATCTAGTACGCCTAACTGCGCGTTGGCGTTCACCATGGTGAAATGCAATGTGATGACGCAACACGGAAATTGCGGACTGACCAATACTTTCACATCATAGATAAAGCTTTCATATTAAAAAGAAACCTGAAATGGTCGATCGTCCGTTGTCTTTAATTCGTAAATCCTGGTTTTTGCTGAGTAGAAAAGTTTCCTGGCTTCCAAAGACGAATTATAATATCTATGTGCCACGCTGTGGCACTGTATTTCGGGTGCTTCCGATATTTTGGCACTGGGAAAGTACGCTGTAAGTCGGGGACTATCATAATGTGAGTCGAAAAATCTGCAATAGCAAAACGATTAATGTACAGTGTAATGAAATTATCAGAGAATTAATATCGCAACAGTATTAATGTTACCCAAACTTTGTAAAGTTAGTAAAATTGACACTTCAAAAATGCGTTCTGCTTTCACCAAAATCCATGTAGCTACATAAATATTCATTAGTTAGACGAAATTAGAAATATTTTATTGATATGGCAGAAAGGAGTCTCCCCTTTCTACTGTCACATAAGCGTATAAGTCACGTGACCCGATATTGATTCTTGCAATAAATCGCTTAGCCCCTGTTCGATTGATTTACATATCGTCGATAATTTTTTCGGTTACGAAGCGCACGATCATCCTCATTAAACATCCCATGTTGAATTGTGGAATTCGATTAATTTTTCATTGTTAAAAAAATGTCCTATTACTCTTATCATGAAACATTATTAAAGAAGATAACGCCAGTGAAGCCCTTCACGAATGTAAAATTCGAAACGGGACGTAAAATAATATATACTAGTACATGTATATACTAAAACATAGTTGTTTTGGACTATTGGTTAGGTTGCTGGTCTAGTCGTACCCTGTATATATATTCATATCGTTCAATACTCTTGCTTTATGATTATAATCCACCTTATTTTACGTCTATAGGAATTATAAATTAATAATTTGTAGTTAAATAACATGACGATCTTGGAAAAAGTGAATACAGTAATCGACGGGTCTCAAATTGACTGGCAACTTACGATTGCGAGACAATAAGTATCCACCCTAACTTTATTTCGTGTTGAGATTGACTGTATGTTGTTTAACGTCCCGCTTGAGAAACTTTCACTCGTATGGAGACGTCACCATTGCCGGTGAAGGGCTGCAAAATTTAGGCCTATGCTCGGCGATTATGGTCTTTGAGCAGGGAGGGATCTTAATCGTGCCACACCAACTCCGGTTTTGCGGCATCATCCGAAGGACCACCCCATTTAGTCGCCTCTTACGACATATAAGGGGGTACTGAGGACCAATTCTAACCCGGATCCCCACGGGATTCCGGTTGAGATCCACCTTTTTTCACCGGTCGCGGTAGCTCAGTGGTTAGAGCGTTCGCTTCGTAGCCGGAGGTCATGAGTTCGAGCCCCGCTCGTGCCATGTCCGCGTTAAACCTAAGACGAAAACTAGGTAGTGATTGCTCCTTTGCCAAACGCTCGGCATTTGGAAGTGAGAATTACGGGTCTTTCGAATGTGACCTTAAAAACGGAGGTCACGGTAGGCGTTGGCACGTTAAAGAAACCTCACTGCTTCGGCCCCGAGCGCTAAGCATAGGTCTAAATTTGTGGTATTTCACCTACAGCTGAATATGAGTGAAAAATTATCGACGGGACATAAAACAAACACAACCATCGATGTAATTGCCCTCTATTGTTATGCATTTAGACCAACGGTGTTCAAGTGCCATCAGCCAAGAACTGAAAAAGTCAGGGTCCATTTTATTGACCCACTCCTCAACTGGCATCACTTCTTCGTCAGACCGGAAATGACGTCCACGGATATCCTTTATCAAGTTTGGGAATAGGAAGAAGTCGCTAGGAGCTGGGTCCGGCGAATAAGCAGGATGTGGTATTAATTCATACCCGTTTTGCTTTACAGTATCCATTGCAACTTACAAAGTGTGGACTCTCTCGCGTTGTTCTCTTGCAACAAAACACCTTTAAAGAGTTTAATTCGGTGTTTTTTCACAGATGGCGGTTCTCAGCTGGTCTAGCAAGTTTGCATAGTACACTTCAATTATTGCACTTCCCTTGGGTAAGAATTCCAACATAATAAACTTTTTACGTCTCAAAATACTGTGGTCATCACCTTGCCAGCAGAGAGTTGTGTCGGGGATCCCGGCCCTACCCACTGACGACTGGGCTTTATTCTCTGGCTCATAATAATGAACCCAAGTCTCATCCACAGTTACCAGACCCCCCCCCCCCCCCAATAATCTTTTGACCTAATTCGCTTGACTAAGGCGCTGCATAGTGATGTTCTGGTTGCCAATTGCCCATCGCTAAGGGATTTGGGGACCCAACTGGCTGTTAGTTTCCGCATACCTAAACGATCATGCAAGATTGTTGAAATGCTACCATGTGCAATACCTAATGCCTGTGCTATTTCTTCCATCTGAATTCGCCTCGCCTATCGGAGTATACCATATCCTGAACTTTGTTACACATTTCTTCGTCGTTCGCATCTAGTGGGCGTCCAGACCCGGCGTCATCTTCTGAAGACGTTCTACCGCGTTTGAATTCTCCTACCCAGAGTTTAACCTGAGCATAAGATGGTGCGGAAGACCCATAAACATCGGCTAACTCGCCGTGTTTTTCCTTACCTGATTTACCTTTTAAATACAAGAACCAAATTACAGCACGGTACTCAACTTTAGATAAAAATCATGCCTTTGTATCTCTAGCCATGTTTGCCATTAAGTACCTTATTAAAGAATGGCTCATACGAGTGCAATATTGTACCTAGGTATATAACATGTATAGAAACAAGGCATGAGAATTGTGACCATCTCAGTCAATCGGGATCAATTAGGCTGGTTACTTACTGACTCGCCCTCGTAACATGGCTAAGTAGATAGCTAGACGAAATTGCTTAAATAGGTGTGGAATTGTATCTTGAAGGTGTTTTAATAAATGTTTGAAATTATGTCTCGGTGGAAGTATAATGAGGAAATATCTCAAGTGTTTTTTTCTTATTATTTCTAAATAATGTCAGCCATGTGAAAATAGAGCGATGCACAGAGAAAAAAAACGAGTTGAAAATCTATGGTGTTCATAACGTGGATATGCAGGTATGTGCCAGGTATGTCCTACATTATTTATCACATAATTAGTTCTACATCAACGATATCAGTGAATCTAATTATAATTCAATATTAAAAACATTCAAACTTGTATCTAAGCCCCATTGCTTTGTTGTAGTCCGCAGTGGTTTCCATTGTCATCCTCATATTCCAGCGAAGCGTTTTAGATATGTACAGGAAACAGGCAACCAAGATCACAAATTGGTACTCAGTATGGCATATCAAGTCAGTATACTGATACAGTTGGTCAAGCTGAAATACATTAATGATTGGAATAATAACATAATACACTGGTAATGACGTTAAGTAAAGGCATAGTCTACAATTTTTCTCGCCTGGGAAAATATTTTGTTAAGTATTACTGTACAAACAAATTAAAGGAACTAAGTATTCACATTGAACTGTAAAGTATGAATATGTAGCTAAATGTAGGATGTTTTTAAAACTATTTCTACGTGTTTTGTAACCAAAATTGTTGACGGATATATAGAGGCAATAACATATATTTACTTTAAGCAGCACATCGTCCGGGAATGGCTGTGGGTAAGAGTCTAAATAATGAAAAGAAAAACAAAACCGTTAGTTTTTTCCCTCCCACCAATTTTCCTTAGAAATTTCAGTTTTAAAATAGCGATAGTCTTTGAGATGTTGGAGAAAAAGAACTTCCTAAGTCAGAACAAGAAATTTTATTATACAGCAATAAAATTTGTGATTTTTAAGTTGACCTATGAATTCCTCTTGTGACTTTGAATGTACAAGTGAATGTGAAGGGGCTTTGAAATTTCACATGAGAAACTCTTTTAATTCTTTCCAAAAACGTGTATACCAATTGTGTGAATTTCCTAAGATGAGTCCTGTGGGGATCTGGGCTACAATAAGTCTTTGAGTAATACCCCGGGACCGGTCGTGGTGGCTCAGTGGTTAGAGCGTTCGCTTCGGGAGGTCGTGAGTTCGAGCCCCGCTCGTGCAATGGCCGCGTCAAACATAAGACGAAAAATAGGTAGTGATTGCCCCTTCGCCAAACGCTCGACATTAAGAAGCGAGAATCACGGGTCTTTCAGATATGACCTTAAAAACGGAGGTCCCGTCTCACGGTAGGCGTTGGCACGTTACAGAACCCTCACTGATACGTCCCTGAGCGCTAAGCATAGGTCTGAATTTGTGGTACTTCACCTACAGCTGATGACGTCTCAATATGAGTGAAAAATTCTCGACTTGCCTGTCGGAAGAGGTCCTTCGGATGAGACCGCAAAAATCGAGTACCTCTGTTACAGCTGTTTTGGCACGATAAAGATCCCTCTCTGCTCAAAGACCGTAAGCTCCGAGCATAGGCCTAATTTTTTTCAACCCTTTGCCGGAAATGTTTAGGTCTATATGAGTAAAAGATTCTCACATGGACCGTTAAACAATTTACAACCAACCAAACTAAGATGAGCGTTTCTCGACCCATCGATACGATATTCAGTATGCTGAAGATTGCGAATTCATCAAGGTGATTGCAAATGAAATTTTTGTTACCTGCTTTCTTTGGGGAAAATATATGTATGATATGATCCAGTTGATTCCAAACATGTTGATTTAATTCAGAGTCAAACGTCATGCCATTGTCGATCTTTTTTGATTTCCCATTTTCCACTTGTTTTTTCTGCATAGCTTGAACGTCGGCAAAATGACCAAAAATGATGGAGATAAAGAGGTTGATTCCAATAAGTGATATAGCGAAGAAAAATAAGCCTGTCATAGCTCTTGCCGCTGTGGAGTCCAGATTGGGATTTAAACGAAGGGAAATCATTGCAAGAAGCATTCGAAGAAGAGTAATAAATGTGGAATATAAATCTTTAAATTGGTCAACATATTTACCAACTGCAAGAAATAAGTAAGATCCGAAAGATATAATTGCCAGTATTATTAGAATTATAGACATGAATAGATCATTTCTAGCCTTTAAAAGAGATTTTTGAAGGATAAAGAAATGGTAATTCATAGTTAACGGTTGAAGAAATTGGAGAATTCCGAAAAAGAAAACTGCTCCAAGAGTCATTCTATAAATCAAATCATACAATTCAACGTATTCGAACGATATGTACGACCCTGCAAAAGAAATGAAACGCAATTTAGTAAATAATTTACATTTAGGCCGAGTTCCATCGTCAACATTAGTAACTGTAGTCAAACCAAAGAAAGGTCAAACATACAGGGTGTCACTGCACATGTTTTGTCTACCACAGATCAACCCTCGTTTATTGAAAGTTGAATGTTAGTTATCAAATATGCACAAGACCCGGAAGCAAGCCAGGCATGAGCACTGACGTTTCATAAGTCAACTTCAAACTACTATAGTCGATGATGATCAAACTAGGCCTTATGTGATATATTAATTCTTTGTTTACGTCCCGTCAAAAATTTTTCACTCATATGGAGACGTCACCAGCTGCTGGTGAAGTACTAACCTTTAAACCTATGCTGAGCGCTCAGGGCCGTAGCAGTGAGGAATATATAACGTGCAAACACATACCGTGACACGGGCCTCCATTTTTAAGGTCATATCCAAAAGACCTGTGATTCTCACTTCCAAATGCCGAGCGTTTGGCACGTTAAAGAACCCTCACTGCCCTGAGCGCTAAGCTTAGGTCTAAATTTGTGGTACTTCATCTACAGCTGGTGACGTCTCCATATTAGTGAAAAAGTTTCGACGGGACGTCAAACAATCAATCATATTCCAAATTAACAGAAACATACAGTGAAATTTTGTTTTCGTGTACACAGTGCCCCATGAGGAACCGGGTTAGATTAGATCATCAATACCCCTTGCTTGTCGTAAGAGGCGATCTTTCGGATGAGACCGCAAAAACGAAGGCCCGTGTCACACTATGTGTGGCACGATAGAGATCCCTTCCTGTTCAAAGGCCCTGCGCGCCGAGCATAGGCCTACATTTTACCTGCAATGGTGACGTCTTGATATGAGTGAAAAATTCTCGAGCGGGACGCAAAACAACATACAATCAATCAGTCGTGTACGCAGTTTTATTTTTAATGTGGTCGCTATTTTCCTCGAAAAAAAAACGTTGTATTGATGTATTGTGACGGCATCAGTTTTAGAGACACGACATGGATTCAGGAAGTCGAATTATACAATACAAGAACACGATCATTGATGGATATATAATACTATAAATATTTTAGCGAAAATCTGTAACAACTAAATACTGAAAGTGATTTTACTTACCTCGATTTTTAATTATGTCATCCACGGTTTTTACTGTTCTATCAACCCTTAGAATATAAAACACAATCGCACATATACTCATTATAATGTCCATTGCTGTTAACCATGATCCAAATGTAGCTAAACAGGTCCGCCTTGTTTTAAAAACATGTATGGCATATAAAACAACCCGTACCAGAACAACGATAATGAAGATGAACTGACAAACTAGTATAATGTAATCAGTTGATGTGACGTAGGGATATAGGTTAATAGATTGAGAGGATGTTTTCATAATGATGGATCCGTACTCAGATATTTCAAACACTATTTTCATGTGATTAAACAGTCTCGTATTTGCGTTAAATGTATTAGTCTCGAAGAAAACAGCTCGTGTGTATCTGTCTATCCAGGAATAATTACGAAGCTGAGCAATGTATTCATTCACTAGCGACTGTTTAGGTCCTAAATCAAGCCTGTACCCTCCACCACCATACATTGCGAATTTTCCAAAATGTACCATGCCATTTAATTCATCTGCACTCCGGTAAATGAAACTGTTGTCAATTGGGTCGTATTCATCATAGCATGTTTCGTTACTAGCCTTAAATGGTAACCAACCTGTGAATAAACAGAAAAAACATTTGATTTCCGGTTATTAAAATTTATGACAGGTAATTGTACTTATTTACATGTAGATACCAACCCAGAAACGTATCAGTATACGAAATAAACAGTTCCAGTCCGTACCCACACCAAACCATTCCGTTCAAACCGTTTATCATTCCAGCCCCAGGCCAAGGCGTTCAATGTGTTACTTTCTAGTTTTAAACCAAGCATTCATTCCCACAGTCATTCGGAACTCGCCTACATTTAGAAATGTAGAGCAATTGTAGAAAAACATGGCGCTCTATCGGATGGCGTAGCTTTTATGAAAAAAAGATATACCGGTAGTTGGGGATCCGCAAAAGAGTATGGAAACAAACAGGTTTGAAATTTTATGAGACTTTCAATCTTTTGTTTTATTATTATTATTTTTATTTTATTTCATTACATTTTAAAGAAGTTCGCTCCAGTGTTTTGTATTATTATTTTGTATGATTCTCATTTTTTTAAAATAAGAATTATGAAATTGCAAAGAAAAACTGATGTCATAATGCTTATTACTGAGTTACAGTGAGTTAAATTTGACCTTTATACACTCATCAGAACTAATGATTTATTCACATAAACTCCATTTGTCTTTTGGTGTCAACACAACATACATGTAGTCAACAGAGATCATTACATCAAATAAATACACACCCAGGTCTTCTAACAATATAAGAAAGTTCAATAAATGTAGATTGGAAATAATGACCTTTTTGCGTTTAATATATGGAAGATTGATTGATTGATTGATTATTTATTGCTTTCCGCCACACTCAACAATTTTTAATTTGCACATACTAGTAAATCACAAAATTTTGCTTTAAAATTTATACAGAACTTGCAGAAGTATGGGGTATGGATAAAGGTTTTGAATTATTGGCCAATATCTGAATTTTTATACAAAATTGCGGGTACACAAAATGTTTTAAGGAATCGGCGTCCTGTTGATGTTTGCATCCACATTAATGAATTTACTACAGTTGAATTGGTTCAAAATTTTCACTACTTGTATCATAAATAACAACATTGAAATACACGACTAGGGGTGCAATTATTGACGATACGTTGGATAAAACAAAAACTGTAAAGTCGTGTAATTTTAGATATTTTGATTAAAGAATCTTTCCGACACAAAATATAGTCCTTTTCAACCCCTTTCAAAATTAGAATTGACATACAAATTTACCTAATACAGATTTAAATAGTAAATATATGATAATAATATATATGGACCAATAAAATAATTGAATCATTATCTACACAGATATAAAAAGTGCGACTTTTAACGCTGGACAAAGACCAGACGTTTTGCTACCCCTTACGATGAAGATTTTGTGAACAATCAAAGTTCATGTGGTGGGGTTCTTTTAGCAGTATGTCATAGTCCAAAAATCCTACAAAATCATAGTACTGCAGGACAAAAAATCCTAATATTCTAAAGATTTTCAGAAGGATAAATAATCCTATATAAAGTATGTTTGGAAAGCATTTTCGATGTAGTACGTTAGTATAAAATGTTCCATGTATTTAATATTACATGGATTATGATAAAAGTTTTTAAGATTTAAAATCCTGCCATTCTCCTATAGAGTTTTTTTTTATTTTGGAGGCCGATATCTATTATACTAACCCCGTGGGGATCCGGATTGTTAGAATGGATCCTCAGTACCCCTTGCTTGTCGTAAGAGGCGACTAAATGGGGCGGTCCTTCGGATGAGACCTCAAAAACCGAGGTCCCGTGTCACAGCAGGTGTGGCACGTAAAAGATCCCTCCCTGCTCAAAGGCCATAAGCGCCGAGCATAGGCCTAAATTTGCAGCCCTTCACCAGCAATGGTGACGTCTCTATATGAGTGAAAGATTCTCGAGCGGGACGTTAAACAATATTTAATCATGTCAATCTATTATACTACAAGGATGTGAAAGCCCAACCTTGGACTATGACATCCTGCTAAAACGCTCACCACATGCACTTTGATTTATCACAAAATCTTTGTCATACAGGGTAACAAAATGTCTGGACTTTGTCGTTTCCAGAGTTAAATGTCGTAGTGTTGTGCTCCAAAGCTGAGGAGCTGAAAGTAACTTCCTTAATGCTTAAGCAATTCATAAGATAACTAAAATAGCTCATGAGATATACACTTCATACATTATGTCTTAGAATACATTCAGAAAGTTTTTTTTTCAATTATGCACCCAAACACCTCGTAGTGTGTTCACTTATGTACCCCAACACCTCATATTAAGTCGTACGTTGAGGACAAAACAGACATTCACTTGTGATTGAAAACGGTGAAACAATGCTTAATCTGCTCACGACCAATCTGCTCTTACAAAATGACCGCATCAAAACAACATTTCTCAAAATCTATACTGTTAGCATTCAATTTTCTCTTCAAAAATGCTTAGGGTAATATCTCGAGTATACAAAAAATAAAATAAAGCATTTTCTACCATGATTGTCCGTATATATTTTGTATGATCATGTCTTGAACTTGTATATCCTACATGGCTATATCAGCTATTTACGTCAATGAGATGACTTATTGCAATTGGTTTGCGTCCGCTTTCGTGTGTTAACAATTGACAATTTGTAACTTCTTAGTAACTGGCATTCTAATTATTTTCAAATTTGGTATGAAACATCTTTCCGACAAAGGGGGACATAGATTGTAAATGTCAGGACTCCTGGACACCCATGATCTTGAGGGCGAAGCAAAAATTCATTTCAAAATTCTGCAAGAAAAACTAAATCCGTCTTGTTCCGAAGCGGTATATTCACGACGCAAACCGTTCGTTCTGCCTCTGGGTTCGTTCTCAACGAGAACTGTTCGTTTCAAACAGTTCAACAAATTGTTCGGCGTTCGTTCACCATTTCACTCTTGTAGTATGGTAGTATATCAGTACCAAAATTATATTTTAACATTTTGTTTTAACAATTTTATTTTAGTATCTTTTTGTCTGCTTATAATTTCAATTCTATATTTTTGTTTTAACAATTTATAAGAACATTTTTGTGTTTGTATTTTAATTGAATTCTATATTTTTGTTTTTACAGTCCTATTTTAACAATTTTGTTTCTAATCATTTTTTTTCACAATTTCATTTTAACATTGTTTGGTTCTATTAACAGTTTTTATTCTTGTTTCTATTCCCATTTCTAAAGTTATTTCTAAATAGTTATTTTAAAAAAAGATATTTTGATGTAGTAACCCATATACATGCAAAATTTGGCGCTCAAATTTATTTTGACCAAGCAATATGAGTTAAGGCTGCTGAACTGCTACGACAGGACGCAGAAGCCTTAAACAAAGACACCATTTGTGGGATACGCTAGTACATTGTAGGCGTCCGGGCAACAAATTCAATATTTGTTCATACCACAGGCCAACAACGAGGAGACCCACCAGTAACGGAGACTTTAAGGAGGTTATCTGCACCCGCAGTACGATATAAAGAACTGCAAAATCATAAGAAAAATAGCACTTTTGCACACCAGAGGACCTCATATTCTAACCCCGATCCACAAAAATATGGAATAAATATCAAAATCAGACACCAAATGTAAAAATAAAATTCTTACAACAAATGTGGAGAATAAAAATAATAAACAGACTATAGAAGTTAAAATAAGATTGTTCAAGAAAGGTAATGAAATAGAATTGTAAACGAAAATATGTAAAATATATTTTTGGAACTGTTACACCTCTATATTGTATTAAAACGCTTGAGGGTTGTACAGTATTTACCCTTGCAATATTGAAATCTGTCTTCGGAATCGGTTGTGTATTCGTTGGTACATCGGGACACTGCTCTTTCCATTTCCGGAATTGTTGAACAATTATCTGTAAATATACAGTAAGTGTTATTATTTGTTCAAGTCTGAGAAAATCATTTTGATGTGAGAATACCTTGAAAATGAACAGCAATACAATTAATTAGTTGCTTCTTACTTGATCTGACCTGTCGCAATATGGAATTTGATATTCGATAACTATACTGATCAAACATGAATCGTTGCTCATACACGGACATCAGAACCGAGTCTCCATGCCATTTCGGCCACACTTTAGGTATAGCATAAGTTTGCATCCAAACATATATGTCATCAGTGGTGTTTGCCTGAAAGTATTTTCCACTAAACATTTATTACAAACCATAGTTTTTCAAACGTCTGTATCTACAAGCAGGGATGCAAAAATCAGAAATATGAAAACACAAAGGAAAACTAAATAATTTTCATCTCTCACTCACCATAAACGTATATTTGATTGATCCTTTCAGATAGTCATTTTGTTTAAATGCTTCCGTAATGATGTTATGCGCACATATCAATGCTAGAAGGAAAATGTAAAATAAAGACTTAATCCACGATTTGACAAAACCTTTCAGCTTTTCGTTTAAGTGTACGATTTTACGTTGTTTGTTCATTTTTTCGATATCAACATCTGTGTTAGGGCAAGGGAAATATATCACATCTCGTCGATTCATTGTTTCCACACGTAGTGCTAAAATAAATAGAATTTCAGTTTTAAAAGCCATGAAATGTTTTAGCTGGCGATAATATGAATCGTTTTTGTGTGTTGGAATAATTACTGTAGCACCTTTATTTATTGGAGTTTCTCTTGTACAGTCAGCCAATGTCTCTGTGGATCTTTTGCAACATAGTCCAAATATAGAAGCGACTAGAAGCACCTGCCAACAGGTTATAACATAATGTATCTGATATTATTGTGATCACTGCTTATTAAGCTAAAATTACTAGCTGACCTTCTGTTATTTGAATAAGTTAAAAGCTATAAAAATCGTATCGAATTCCAAAGCCAAATATATTTCTTCTTGTATTAATGTATTCCTTCAACTCTGTGAGAAATGCTTGAACATTTTTGTTCTTTTTAGTATTTTAGGGGAGTATTAGCTGTCGACTATTACGTAAAACGTATGTCTTGTATTCTTAACCATGATTAAAATGTTGAAATGTATTAGAAATGGCATTTAGATAAATATGAATGAAAAAAGCGACCTGCGATCACATTGAAAAATTTTATTTGAAGTCACTCCACAATCATTTACTTATTTCCATGCAATGTTTCTGCCGTTATATAATTGATTGATTATTTATTGCTTTCCGCCACACTAAACAATTTTTCAGTTATCTGGTGGCGTCCAGTTTTTGTTGGTGGAGGAGAGAACCCAGATACAATGTACCTGAGAAGAGACCACCGACCTTCCGCAAGTAAACTGGCAAACTTGTTCACTTAACGCTCCGGCCGAGATTCGAACACGCGCCGACAGAGGTGAGAGGCTTTGTGATTTTGAGCCCGATGCTCTAACCACTCCGCCACGGAGGCCCCCTGCCGTTAAATAATACTAATAATCATCATATATATATATATATATGATTGATTGATTGATTAAATATTATTTAACGTCCCGCTGGAGAATCTTTCAGCGCTTATGACCTTTGAGCAGGGAGGGATCTTTTACATGCCACACCTATTGTGACACGGGACCTCAGTTTTTGCGGTCTCATCCGAAGGACCGCCCCATTTAGTCGCCTCTTACGACAAGCAAGGGGTACTGAGGATCTGTTCTAACAACCCGGATCTCCACGGGTTTATATCTGTGTGTGTGTGTGTGTGTGTGTGTGTGTGTGTGTGTGTATTTTAATGTCGAAAATATAACAACAAATTGCAAGATGTATGATGTGGTGATTTGTATGAATTTAGTCATGTTGTTAACATTCGGGAAAGATAACTTTGTCAGATAATGCCACTTTTAATTTTGAAGAAATTGCATATAGTAAATGATAAATGTTGACCATGGGAACAAAGCGATATAAATTGTTCTATTCCATTATAAAATAATTGTATAAAGCAAATCGGCTTCATAGATAGGAAATAAACGACGTTTTAAAATAAAGCGCAAGAAATTGAAAGTGTATCATTATATATAGTCTAATTAATATAAGTGAAATAATGCCAAACCTCAAACTAATGGCAACAGAAGGTTTCCTTGCTTTAATGAGTAGTTGAAATGTATATGTAGCACATATTAAAAATCGGATAAGGAATGTTCATCGGAAATCTTTTTTTTTGGGGAGAGGGGGGGTCAAAAAGGTGGTTTATGTCTCTGAAATTCCTGAAAAACTTTACAACGTAGAAAACTGAAATATATTTCAAATTTATATTTTATTTTACTTCAAACACTTTGCAAATTTGAAGGCACCAATGCATATGATATATAGACAATGGAATATCAGTAATTGTGTAATAATTATAAAAAATAATTATATTTTATTATCACTTCAAAAACCACAACATTAACTCGAAGATGAAAAGGATGTTTTCTTAATGGAAGAGTACTAAGTCTTCAATGTCATCGATTGTCTGGGCATGTGTACAGCTGGTGCCTCTGCACTCGGGGCATGCGATGGTACACATTAGACCGTGCAGTGTACATGCACAACGCTTATTATCACAGCCTAATTTGCATCAACATCTTATAACTTTGAGTAAAGTTTCAGGAGCCGCAGGTGACTGCATTTTCACTGGATAAAGTTTGTCATCCTTAAGCATCCACCCCCAATTTATGGGATCTGTGTGCACGTTGTGGACCCATTCTCGGACTCGATGGTATGTTCGAAGCGAGTGGTACTTGGCTACTTGGCTGCATCAGAAGTTGGTGGTAGTGTGTTAACGTGCATATTTGTTAAAGTGTCTGATATTACTTTACACGCCCATTTTCTGTACCTAAAGGTATTAATTTTCTCCACCGAAGATCCACCATAAAGTGCTACCAATAGCTTCTCCTCAGATTCTATGATATGTTTTGGTTCAGCATTTTCCTCTAGGAATACTAAACATTCACCGTGGATGTTAGTATTGTTTGATGATTTCTTCATTACAGCAGATTTCCCAATACCAAAAACCCTAGTGTTTATATCACAACCTGTTAGAGCATATATCACAGACAACACTTTGAGTAGACTTTGTCCTCTGAATATCCCAGCATCTCTGAGGACACTTTGCACTCTTATCTGAACAATAGATGATGTAGGATGTCAACGGAGAATGAAATACAAGCAGGACTAATACATCAGTGTCTTCTCCACCAACAGTCACAGACTTATCTTCGGACAGATTCCGACACTTTGGATAGTTTTAATGTTCTGTTTAGCAAGCTGTTTGTTTGTTTGACGTCCCGTCGAAACTTTTTCACTCATGTGGAGACGTCACCAGCTGTAGATGAAGTGCCACAAATTTAGACCTATGCGTAGTGCTCAGGGCCGTAGCTGTGAGGGTTCTTTAACGTGCCAACGCCTACCAAATATATTCTGCAGATGATGCTTTGTCGGCTACCCGCATTTAACCTTATTGTCAAACAGAGATGATGGACTGCTTGATAATTCATATTGGAACAGATCGGCAAGATTTAGACCTTCTCCATTAGCTGCAGCCAGCAACCTTTGGTAATGAAGTTTAGAGTCCACGTACATCTCCTCACCATCAACTTTTACTTGTTTGTTGTGGATAGTGTTCCGTTTAACAGTGTAGTCAACTACACATTTTCCTGCTAGGTTGTGGGTGATTTTTCTACGTACTTCCTTTTTTTTATCTGCTATAACACTTCACCAGATACACCAGTTTTTATATTTCGCAAGGTCTTTTCGGTAGAAAAAGGACTTCTGTCGTCGAGATATGCAGCACATATCCTTGTATCCATGTCGTCCCTTTTTGCCCTAGTCGATCCAAGTTCCTTGTGCTGTTCACTTGTTTCGTACTTAAGCGATGTTGATTTCTGGATAGCATCATTAACGATTGCGCAATGTGGCATCGAAAGCAAGCACAGGACTATCTGTGTTTGTTAGATCCCTTCCTCTTGTTAGACCTCCAGTTGCTTTGAGTGATCGCATCAGCACTTGCTCTGTAACTAAGTCTGGTGAAAGACCTGCTTCGGCTAAATACATGATGTCCATTTTGAAAGAAAACCTCTACATTCGGATGTGTTTTGGATTGTTCTAGCATGTTTTGTAAATAGATATATACATACTTGGTGTATAAATTGTGTCCTGACGCTGCTAGACAGGGGTGTCTATCTTCTAAAAATGTCAATCATATTAAGATACTGGAACCAGAGGCACGCAGTCCTACTGTGTCAAAGTGAATCCTCGAATTTCTCTACTATTTGCAAACAGGATTTCAAATTCTCGTTAGTTTCAATGGATCGAAATGTTGTATCCGAACAGTTGAAAAGTACGGAAAACTCCCCCATGACTTCAATTAATAATAGTTGTTCTGATAACTGATCGGAAGCTGATATGTTGTCTTCCACCTCTTGATTTGGTAATGTCTTCCGTGTCTAGTGAGGTTTCTGTTTCGGTATATTTCTCATGCATCTGACTTCTAAATCCTGTCTTCAGAATGATCATGTACAGTGCATTGTACACGATAGAGTGACCTCGTATGGTTCGAGAGATGGCTTTTTTATACAACATGTGAGACACAGTGCTGTCAGCATATATCGTTTGGAGTGTTTCGGAGTCCAGTATCTGCCATGATATAACCCACAGCACCAAGTAAACTCGGCTCTGTATGAAAGCCTCCCACACGCAAAACTATCGACTTCAGACTGCTGTTTGAGTTTTCTGAGTGAATAATGGACATAGCTTTCCAGGACAAAGTGACAACAGGGTCAACGCCAGACGTGTTTGCTTTTCTGCAGATTAATATAAGCGTAGAGTATATACATAATATATATATGATGTATCGGAGGGGTTAATGTCGATCATTGGGAGAAACTTAAATGATGATTTTCCAGGAAAAGGTCCATCTGCAGTCATTTGACACATCGAAGACCACCCCATTTGCAGTTTAGGCCACATGATTGCACTCATCAGTGATATGTTACGAGTGAGATTCTTAGTTTCGACGGGCTTCAAATTCGTGAAGACTAGATTTTTGGACAATGGGCGAGCTTTGTAATAAAATATATCTATTTTTGCTAGATCGTTATATTCTTCAGGCGAAACGTATCTACTCTTAATAATATTTTCCCTCTTGACCTGTGGAGTAGACCCTGAAAAAAGAGCTATGCTACTGTCGTTTGCAAAATATCATTTCTGGTACAAATTAACAATTTAAGAGTTGATTGCTTGGTTTTTAAATATATCATGCTTAGACAAACAATTTATGACATTCTAACTCGTAGTGTTGAGAGATTTCTCTTCTGTGCTTACTTACCTCTTCGCAAACAGCCCCATCATTTATTAAACAAAGCAAGAAGATAATAATCAACATCTATATCACGAAAATTATACGATTTACATCACGTTTCTTGGTAAATAAAACGACGAGCATACCACTTCCGGCTAGTACGGTGTGCAATGTGGACAATACCGAATCTGCTTGTTTATAGCACATTTTGAGTTCGTATAAAAATAATTTATAATTATCCGATTTTGTCTGATTTTTTACACACCATTACTAAGATATATATCTCATGATTAGCATTTAAAAACCTTCTGTTGCAATTAGTTTGAGGTTAAACCGTACATTGTCTGGACTAATACATAAAACTTGGTTCCTGTGATTTAATATTCTATGTTCGTCACAACGATCTAATTTACCAGTACAACTTGTAACTGGTTCGTATTTCATAAAAAATGGCTTGGCCATTCTTTACATACTGATTTTAACTAGGATTACTCCGTTTACCTGATCAAGATATTAGGACTCACGGTGGGTTTGACCGCTCAACATAGGATGCTTACTCCTGCTAGGCACCTGATCCCACCTCTGGTATGTTCAGGGATCCTGTTTCCCATACTCTTAATTTTGTATTCTTTATTGGAGTTATGAGATTGATCACCTTTTTGTTATCTTCACCTTTTCAATGGTTACATTGTAGTCGATAAACGTAGTTGCTTTGAATATTTTCTAGTAATGCTTGGCCATGGGCTTGTCTGGAAAGTTTACTAAACTATCACTGATCAGTAATATATTACAATGGTTGAATACAACTATCATAACTGCTTTCAAGATACAGGGTGAAAATTCATTTATTTTAATTTAGCTACATTGTATGATGATATGACCGCAACTACCCGTCCCTTACCGGTAACGTTACACGAAGCTCAAAGCGAACGCATTCGCTTTGTGACACAGGCCGTTCGTTCGAACCCCGATTGTGTAATGAACGTGCAGAATAACTTGAAGTTGTTCAGTGTCAGGAAGATGTTGAAAATGTGAATAAAAGGTACAACGGATAAACATTTTGATCAGAAAAGTTCACTACACCTCAAACGTATATTAACACTATTCAATTTGAATGTATTGAATACCTTCAGTGGCTCCATTATTAGTGCACCTTCAAGAGATCCAAACACAAATGAAAGTAGCCAATCGTTCGTTTTCCCCGATCCGAATTGCAGGGAATAGAGGAATGTAAAAAATCCTCCGGCAGCAATTGCGGAGATGGCGAGAAAGTAAGCAAAGAATATCGCCCACCACGGTAATCTGCAAGGTGCATTATTCTTCCTATGCGATACCACACATTCTTTCTGCGTAATTTGGATTTCATCTTTGAGTTTTCTATTACGAAACAGTGATATAATCGTAAAAGAAGGTACAACTGTGATCACAGACGAGATTAGTCCCACATACATCTGCTTTAAATTAAGTTTAAATGGTCCCAGCTTGACTGACCGCTGTGTAGATCCAGTAGCTACCTGCTCCTCTTCAGAAGGTTCGGAGTTATACCACATTGCAGATGTAATCATCGACAAGAACAGCAAACTTACCAAGCACCACATTCGTTGAACTCTGGTAAATATACTATAGTTTGGTCGCTTTGATAGTGAAAACCAGAGATGATCGTCAAAGAAACCGCGCATGCTGAGCTCCGTGAAAATCATTTCACCATCAATCACTTCTGGTGTGACTGGCGTAAGTGTCCGGAATGTCTTCGCATCCTCATATTTAAGTGATAACCACTCCCCGCACAAAAACACACAACTGAAACGAAAACGAATCAAAAATTCTTCATATAAAAGATTTTTATTCACGTTTTTGCCATTTTTCTTTGTTTTTTGCCCCTTCCAAAATTTTAGCTTATATTGAGACGTCCTCAGCTGTAGGTACCATAACTTTAAAAGTGTTGGTCCTTTGAAGTCACGTGACAACGCCTTCGCGACACGGGATCTTTGTGTCTAAACGACTCGCGATTCTCAGTCGTTTGACGAAGGAGCAAACACTCTTTGATGTGGCCAAAGCACGAGTGGGCCTTGTACTCACGATCTTCCATTCAAGATGCGATCGCCCTGAACTACTGAATTGCCGTCCATTCAAGTAGATGAGTATTATGATTTACTCAATTTTGTATTTTTGATAGGATTTGAAAGATCAATCATTGTTCGTTATATTCAAACTTTTCATTTACTTACATTTCGGTAGCTTAATGATTAAGACGTTGGAGGTCCTAGTTTGATTCTCAATATCCATGCCGCGTCAGACCTAAGATAATTAATATATGTAGTACTTAGTCCTTCTTCAGTCTCCCGGGATACAAATAGAAACACGTCTCTTTCTCATATGACCTTGATTGATTGTTGTTCTTTTCCGCCACACTCAACAATTTTTCAGTTATCTGGATGCGTCCAGTTTTTATTGGTGGAGGAGAAAATCCAGATACAATGTACCTGAAAAGAGACCACCGACCTTCCGAAAGTAAACTGGCAAACTTTCTCACATATATCGGCGCGAGCGAGATTCGAGCCCACGCTGACTAGAGTTGAGAGGCCTTGTGGTTTTGAACGCGATGCTCTAACCACTCGGCCACGGAGGTCCTTGTAAATGGTGGTCCCTCGCCATTGTAGGTGTTGGCACGATAAAGACCTATCACTGCTACGGCCGTAAGCGCCATATTTGGGTCAAAATTTGTGGCTTTTCACCTAAAGCTGATAATGTCTCTACAGGAGTGAAAAATTCTCAAATGCGTAAATCAGCATACCAACGATCAAAATCCTCTTTGTTTGAATCAAAATGTAATGTGCATTACATTATCTAGTGCCCATTCGTATGTTTCTATAGGTCGCAAGTCACGCTAAAATTGCACTGGGGAAACTCGATAAAATTCTTAGCAGCAATTCTCTGTGACGACCAAAATATTCTGAATAGGGTCTGTACACGTGGTCTCGGGTTTGAATAAAACTTGCAGATTGGAGAAATCACACATATTTTGGTACTGTGGTACATGGTTGCCATGGAAACCATGACAGTGGAATTTGATAAATGAGGGTACTCCAATTCATAGCTATAATTATAAAAATAAATCCTTAACTAATATAGCAATAGTTCCTCTAATCAGTAATACATGCAGGCTGAAACTGCAGGATATTTCACGTTTTTGCCAACTTTCATTTAAAGAAATGCTAAAGCCACCGTATAGTATATGAAGTTTCTAACATATTTTGAAACATACCGTTCATCGGTGCTTAGATCAGTTACGACAACCTTTGATAATTTCCAATCAGGACTATCCCCTTTGTTGTCATGCCATATTGTTATGGATTCTATTTTCCCCAAATGCTCTTCAGTTGTCAACAGAAAATTGCAGCATGTGCCACGTTCAAAATCCTAATTAATAAAAATGTTACAGTTTATACAAGTGGTAAAGTAAATGAACTGAACGGAGAAAATTTTATACAATTATATAATTGTAATGCGTTATGTGGTGATTGTTGGCAAAGTTATTAGGTAAGTTGCGTGGTCTCGTGTTAGTTATAATATACAGTTTATATATATATATATATATATATATATATATATATACTTTTACATTTCTCTTTTGCAGGTCATAATTGTATAAAGTTACGATATATTTTAAAATTTTAAAGCAATACAAACTGAAAATTGACGGTATTTTTCAACTATCCAAGTATGCAACTATCGGTATAACTAAAATAATACCAAAGACTTGATAAATACTTAAGAAAGTAAACGAGAGAATATTGCTTGAGAGCATTCCTACAATGAGCGTCTCGTATAAACCACCATAATCTCAGATGTAATCACCGTGTACTCGGACACAGAAACGATGATTGCCGATTCGGAACATACGAGTATTTTACTATAGTGTATAAAACCACGTGTTGAAAATACCCAGCGCAGCATACTGTGATACCGTTCGAGAGAGGAATGATTACGCAAGTTCTGTGTAAAAACAATCGTGCAACTTCATAATCGCGTTAAAAAGTTATAGGCTTACTCTACGAGTTCAGGTTAATGCACACTGAGGATAGATTGGATCGATAGCTTCTGCTGATTTGACGGACTTGTTGCTTTAGATCCACTCCGATTAAATGAGAATATTTATATATATATATATATATATATATATATATATATATGAAGAAAAATCAGAACGCCGAAATTAACTCAACCGGTTTCATTTTCAAGAGTTGAAGATTGAAAATGAAACCGGTTGAGTTAATTTAATTTCGACGTTCTGATTTTTCTTTATGATACAACTACTTGTAGATATTTACTTATATCTGGATTTTATATATATATATATATATATATATATATATATATATATATATATAGTGGCCTCCGGGTATAACGAGCTCGGATATTACGAGGTACCGCTTACAACGAGATGATTTTTTGGTTCCATATTAATTCTTTAATATTTCCTACTTAAAAAATCCGGATATAGCGAGATCGCTTATAGCGAGACTCCGCATACCATATGAGGAGGTAAAAATGTGTGCCTGTTAGTAGTAAGCACTATCGGATATAACGAGGTGCTCGCGGCATGTTTGATTGCACCTGCTAGTCCCAGGTAACTAAGGTACCGTCATATAATGTTTTCAGGTAGGTATGCACATGACAATGGGTTAAATGTGTGCAGAAATAATGGCTTCAAAGAAGAGGAAAGTAATTTCTTTAGAAACGAAGGTAGAAATAATTAACGAAATTGAAAAGGGAGTTAAAACAAAGACGGAAACTGCAAAGGACTATGGATTAACTTCAAGTACATTTAGTACGATTTTGAAAAACAAAAGTGTGATTTTAGAAAATTAGGAGGGTTTTGGCCAAGCAGAAAACGATTCCGATCTGGTGAATTTACAGATGTTGAAAACGCTTTGTATACGTGGCTTGTGAAAGTAAGAAGTGAGAATATTCCGGTTTTCGGTCCGATTTTAGCTTCAAAGGCAGAAATTCTTGCAAAGAAATTAAATTATGAAAATTGCAAACGGATCTATCGAGAGATTCAAACAACGGTGAACTATTGTTTATAAAACATCTAGTGGCGAAAGTGCAAGTGTAGAATTAAATTGTGTCTTGAAATAGAAGGAAAAAATTACCAAATTTAATCAATGTTTACGAGCCACGAAACATTTTCAACGTGGGTGAAACGGGTTTGTTTTATAAGCTCTAGCCGAATAAAACTTTATCATTCAAAGGTGAAAGATGTTCAGGTGGAATAATAAAAGCAAAGATTATGTCGACATAGATTCAATGGTCATTTCGACTGAGACACTATCGGATGATGATATTATTGATAAAATTTGGTGTGAATTTGAAGATGAAGACGGCATTGAAACGGACAAAGACGTTGGCAAAGGTGGTGACAATATCGATGTGTCATAAAGTCCATAAGTTTCAACAAAAGATGAGCTAAACATTGTGGCACTATTACAAAACTGTTCATGCAAAAACAGACACTGATGACTCTACATGTAGTATTTTACAAAATCTGATTAACATTATTGAAAACTACCAAAAACGTAATGAAAATCAACTCTCTATCACATAATTTTTGCATTTGGTGAAGAAAAATTATCATGTGTTTGTGTCAAATTAATATCCAACTGTCTATGCAATGTATGACATAAAATATGCACACTAGTGCAATTGTACATTAATTTCGTTGGGTGTAAATAGGTTATTATTGAACAAAGTTGAAATAAATTCTATTTATTTCGTAATCACTTGTCTATAAATGTTATTACATATGTTTTTAAACAAACTTATCATGTGTCAACTTGGGAAATGTCGACCTCGGATATAACGAGTATCGGTTATAAAGAGAAATAAAATGATGTCCCGTGCATCTCGTCATACACGGTGGCCACTGTATATATATACTCTGCAAAAAAAGAAACGCATAATGGATTTTTTAAGATTTTAGTAGATGTATTTTGGATTATGATTTTACAATAAAAAATGTAGATATTCACTAGAATTGTTTCAATTGAAAAAAATTACAGTCCAAACCTTAGATATTGGTGAAAAAAAAGTCAGATCATCACAGTTAAGAACACTTCCTGTCACGTTTAAGTTAGTACCGTGTATGACCACCTCGAGCTGCCAACACAGTTCTGCATCTCCTTGGCATAGAGTCAATCAATGTTCTTACGTTATTGCGTGGAATTGTTCGCCATTCCTGTTGTAACATTTGACGGAGCTGATCGAGGGTCTGAGGCGGAGGTTGGCGCAGGCGCACACGTTTATCCAGTTGGTCCCATAAGTGTTCAATCGGATTCAAATCCGGTGATTTGGAAGGCCATGGTAGCACATTAATGTTGTTCTGCTGAAGGTAGTCAATTGTTAAGCGGGCTGTGCGAGGCCTAGCATTGTCATGTTGGAATAACTCCCTCTGTCGGTCAATTACGCGCATAAGGTGAGGTTGGAGAATTTCGTCTCTGTACCTTTGAGCCGTTAAATTGCCCGGGACATGTACCAGTTCTGTTTTACGGTCATTAGAGATCGCCGCCCACATCATGACGTTACCTCCACCGAAGCTATCCACTTCTTGGACACACGAGGAAGAGAAACGTTCATTCCTGCGCCGGTATACACGGATTCTTCCATCACGTTTCTGTAGCAGAAAACGGGACTCATCGCTGAACCAGATTCTACGCCAGTTGCGGAATGTCCAGCCCCTCAATCTGTTGCACCATCGGACTCTTTCTCGTCTGTGTAACGGTGTCAAAACTGCTCCAAAATACGGTCTTCTGGGTCTAATGCCATATTGTCGAAGTCGGTTGCGGACTGTCTGCGAGCTGATTCTTCTCAATCCAGGTATTCCGACTGCAGTAGCTGTTGTAGCAACGGTTCGATTCCGTAGATGAAAGACCCGGATGTAGCGATCTTGTCCAGGAGTCGTAATGCGAGGTCGCCCACTCCTCGGTCGGTCATTAGTAGAGGCAGTCTGCTGGAATCTGTTCCACAGCCGAGAAATTGTGCTCTGATTTACGTTTTCAGTTCGTGCAATCTCACTTTGGGATACTCCGGCCTGGAGACGGCCAATGACGATATTTCGAGTAGCAGGGTCCAACCTTGGCATGGCAGCATTTTAACGTTATGATGAATTCAAGCTTCAAACTTCGTCCTTTTATACGCTTTAATGTAGTGGTTGAATTAAGCACAAAGTTCTCGTGAAAAACGTAAGCCAAATTCCATGGCGATAGAGGTGATGTGCAATTTTAGAGAGTCGCCGAGCTAATTTGGCAGAGAGCCAAATCAAATGAACAGACCTTTAAAGTTTCATACTTACCTGTAAAAAATCAATTACTCAATTGACCATTTCAGTTTACCTGGTAAAATACATAATTTGCATTTTTAAAATTTCAAAAGGGCTATGCGTTTCTTTTTTTGCAGAGTATATATATATATATATATATATATATATATATATATATATATATATTCAATATCACATTTACCACCAGTTATGTGTAGCTTGTATTGCTTATTTGCGTAGAAAACTGTGTTAGCATTAATAGGAAACTGTACAGGCAATGGGTAGCTATTATCAAAGACGTATATTTCCGGTTTTGTGGGAAGTATTTTGCATGTTTTGTTTTATTTGCTTTCTGATTGCAGGGGCATTTCGATATTTTAAAAGGGGGAGGATGTTGTAGGGACACCTATTTCATCGTCTTGACTGACGTACGACTTCATAATTAAAGGGAGAGACTCAGAAAAAGACGGTGAGTACGACGCGATCAGAATTTGTAAAACAAGCTCGAAGAACCAATACCTGGTAAATTGTGACTATATTATTATGATAGGCAATCAATATTACCATAGGAGGTTAAGAAATAGCAGAACATGTCTTCTGTACACTATAACAATTATAAAAGATCAACTTGCTTAAACAGTTAAAAGTTTCAAAACTACAGTTTGAAAGAAATGGCATTACCTTCCGATAGTCCGTTTTAACTATTCTTTCATTTGTTGATCCTTTCTCCCCTTTTATTATTACGTAAACTGTAGAGGTCAGGTGCCTTGAAGATCGTAATGCAGTATATATGGACAAGTAGTAATGGAATTGATCATCAGACTGATTATCATAGACTGGCAAGTATTCCCACTGTAATAGATGAAATAAAGATCATATTGCTCACCTACAAAATTACAGTAACAATAGCCTATGGAAAAGAAAATACCAATTTATAACCCTACTCTCATGGAGTTGTCTGCCGTTCGTTCGAAATTCCTTAACCCGTTCACCCTCCTTTTACCTAGTTCAAATCAGTCATCTCAAATACACACCTCTCTCAAAAGGTGACAAAAATAACGTGTGCCTAACCACAAAATATGAATGCAACTACTTGTTATAGCTTGGTGGATAGGCGGTCCCTTCTAAACTGGCAGGCCCGGGTTTAATTTATAAATGGTATTTTAGAGCCCCTTGACATAAGGGAGACAGAACTCCCTGTCCTGAGTGTCATGGAAAACACAACTTTGGTAGAGGGTCTCTTGCTCTTTCTAACCATGCGTTCATCTGATCGTCAAGATTTGCAGAAATAGACACGGAAATTTTCTAAGATTAAGTACGTCTTCTCTATTTCACCATTTGGTCCCTCCTTTAAGATAAGACCGGAGTTCGTAAAAAACACAATGTGTATATAGGACTTTATGCTCTTCGTAACCATGCCTTCAGTTTATCATCAAGATGTACAGAAGTAGAGAAGATTACTTATGAAACTTTGGTTACTTTAGTAGTTTTTGCCCAGGCCATGGGCTCCTAGGGGGGGGGGGGGGGGGTACAATTATTACATAAATCACAATTAATATTCATCTTATAACTATAATGCTTCATATCAAAGACAATTATCCTAGCTATAAAAGAAGTTAAAATTATTAAATTGTTAAAACAAAACGGACAAAGATCAATAGCAAATCTGGTGATCTAATATGTATTGCACTAAATACTGTAAAATTTCCTAAATTCTCTTGGCAAATATATTGGGATTTCTGAAACATAAGTAAACTTTATTCTATTCAAAACAAACTTACCAAACCGTGTAAAGTTGCACTGAAACGTTAGGACAAAGTGATTATTTCAAGAATACGTATCGGTCATTCAGAATTAACACATTCTTACTTATACTCGACAGAGAACTTCAGCCTGAATGTATATTGTGTGACTCTCCGTTAACTATACACCACGTTCGTTTAGGATGTAGTTGTTGAGATTGTTTGCCCATACGAAATAAAACTTTTCAATAATGTGCAATTAACCATGCTATTGTAGTACTTTTTATAAATATTGACAATCATATTATACAGTCAGTTTTAACAAGAATACGATTTTTACAAAAAAATCTGAATACTTCTATAATACAAATGCATATATACACAAATTGATATGCAATTTTACCGGTTTACATATTTTTCAATTTTATGTCCGTCCGATGGGACGTTAAAGGATGTCCCGTGTCAAGGATCAAAACTTCCATGGCACGAAGCTCCAACACTCACAACTGAATATATTTTAGCTAGTTAACCGCCGTAAAATGGCTGAAATATTGCCAAAATGACGCAAAACTATAAACTATCAATCAATCAATATTGTACTCTTGTGATTCTTGAGAAAGGGGTTTTAAAAGGTTATATGGAGGTCAAACTGGATATCGTCCTGGTTCAGCGGTTTGACCACTAGATAACGTTGACCCGACATGATTTGCACATTTTTAAAATCATATCTGCAGGACAGCAATTTCAATTTAATCTAAAATACACTATTGTAATGTTAACGTGTGTTTCTAAGAGGATTTTCCAAGATTGCCCTCTTGTATACCAGTATTAAATTTTAAAGCTGTCTTATGGTAACACCAGTAAAAGGGTAACATGATATGAATATATATGTACGCTGCAAGATGAATTTGAGGTATTGCACCCTTATAAATATGATTTTAAAATGCATATTCCATTTTGATACTCGGCTTTGGCCCCATTCTGATCCAGGAAGTCATGTCAATAAATTTGAATATATACTACGCGGTATCATTTTAACAAATTGTAGTTCTATAGATGATTTACATATAATGTACCACACACTAATGTTCACATCCTTGCCTCTAGCGCCATGGTTTGAATAACGTGAAGTGGGACTACGTGGTTAGAGCATCGCGCTCAAAATCACAAGGCCTCTCAATTCTAGTGGGCGCGGGTTCTATTCTCGCTCGCGTCGATGTTTGTGAGAATGTTTGCCAGTTTACTTTCAAAAGGTCGGTGATCTCTTCCCGGGCACATTGTATCTGGATTCTCTCTTCCACCAATAAAAAAACTAGACGTCACCAGATAACTTAAGAATTGTTGAGCGAGGCGAAAACTACAACAACAACCAATCAATGAATATAGTAAATCTACATTTTATAAGGATGCATATTTATTTTACAAACTGCACCCTTAAGCTTGAGCAGAACGTTTTAAAACTTCGGTTACAGCCCAGCTTTACCCCGGGTTTCGTGCAAGTTTTATCTTTTAAGGTTCAGTTATTTTTAAAAGAACGTTTTCATCGTTACATGTATGTCCACTTGGAGATAAGCTTTCGTTTCATTCAACCCAATGGTACTCTGTGCCAAGCATAATTGATAACCCAGTAATAAAGTTTCCAGACTGACGCATGATACTGTGATTGAAAAGCTCATTTGAGTTTTCTGCTCTGGTGAGCTAATGCATGACACACACCTATGATTAAATAATGAAGACATATAATTGATTCAATCGACTGTCGACAAAATTTTTACCATAATCCCAAGATGTTTGTCGACATTTTCGACAATAAAATGGCTTACCAGCAGCCTGTCATTGCGATCCGCTCTACGTAAAGGTATAATGAGAAAGGCAAAGAAAACGATCACAAACACATTTGTAGCTAACACTTGTGGGGTAGCCTGTAATTTTTCCAAAAAGTTGAGGAAAATATCTTGGAAATCAATTGGCGTAGGTGGTGCTAATAAGGCATCGGTGCCAAACGTTCCAAAAAACGTGCTTTTGAAGACTGCAATTTTCCCTTCTGCCTTGTCAATCTACAATAAAATGATAATTTGTTTTGTTATTACGTTTTTCACTCACACAAAGGCAAATACTATGGAATAATAACTCGTGTCTAGGATCTCAACTTCTCTGATACGCAGAAGTGTCCGATAAGAGTAGGATTAACTTTACATGAGGGAGAGATTTTCCATTAGGATTTTTTTATTAGTTTTTTTTTTCACGCTTCTTTCTGAATTTACCATCCATATTGAAATGTCACTAGCTGTTGGTAAGGTAATTCATATTTTGAGCTATGCTTAACGCTCAGGACCGTAGCAGTGAAGCCAACACCTGCCCCGACATGGCCCATGAGACCTCAGAAGTTAAGGTCATATTTCAAATAGGCCGCAAAATAACAAAGGTAAACATGCCGATAAAATAGTCAAAGGTTAACATTTTAATTCGCGGATCTTGAAGAAATAATTAATCTTAATTATTAACAAGATAAACTTATGTTAGCCATCTCTCAAGGAATTATTAACTGATCAATGTTTATTATCTTCACATTTTCATCAATAGATAATTTTTCACTCATTGTCGGTGAAGGGCTGCACTGCAAAATTTAGGTTTATGCTCTCGCTTACGATCTTAAAGTACGGAGGGATCTTTATCGTGTCACACCTGCTGTGAAACGAGCCTTCGGTTTTGCGGTCTCATCCGAAGGACCGTCCCATTAAGTCGTCTCGTAGGACAAGCAAAGGGTACTGAAGACCTGTTTTAACTCTGATCTCTACGGGGAGATGTTTTAAGAGGTGTGTGTTTGTAAAGTAGATCTTTTAGAATTGGTTGATTTATAGCACTTTTAACTCCGCGCTTACGGTTTCTGGGGTGCAGGAGTCTTTAAATCAGAATTGATATCCCCTTGTCCCGAAAATGCTCAATACCATATTTCAAAAGAATTGGAAGGAGTTACAAGACGAAGTAAAAAATGTTCACTTAACGGATGATGACAAACGCAGAACAATTGCAAAAGGTCACCTGCATGACTCGTGACGTAATAAAGATTCGCGAAAATTATGTCTCGTAAGTTAGAACGTACACATCATTGTATTCAATTGATAATAATGTATCAGGAACTAAAAGCTATTTACACTATAAAATCTCGAGGAACAACTATATAGTTACACGTATATTATATCTCTAGTGTGGAAACGAGTTAAACGTGGACATTTTATTCTAATTTGCAAATTCGAGCTATCACCGGATCGAATGCGTCATGACGTGTTTCATACCAATTATTAGGCCGTTCTTTATATACTGATTTTGATGCGAATTACTCCATTTACCTCATCAAGATATAGGTTTCACGGCGGGTGTGGCCAGTCAACAGGGAATGCTTACGCTTCCTAAGCTCCTGATCCCACCTCTGGTATGTCCAGGGGTCATTGTGTGCTCTCTTAATGTTGTATTCTTCAAATATTGAGTACTGTTCGATATTTTCAGTTGTTCATTGACTACACTTCGGCACCGCCCTTGTCCACGCGGGGCATATCGTTTATTTAGAAGGGAGCATTTATTCTTTATACAGTATTTAATGCAACTTTAAAATTCATATTTAATGTATACCTTCGACGCCAGCGACTTCTTCCACAGTACACCGTCAAGACTAACCACGCTTAGAATCTGCACTCGATATAAATGTCCAACGAAGAAAGCTTAACACAAATTGATGGTGATGAATGCATGTTCACTAATAAGATGTTTTCATGCATTTAAACGTTGTCAATATTGATTTAGAACATTTATTTCCACCAAACATTAAGTCATTTCTATCTCTTGTGACCTTTACACTATTTAAATATACTCTGCAAAAAAAGAAACGCATAGCCCTTTTGAAATTTTAAAAATGCAAATTATGTATTTTACCAGGTAAACTGAAATGGTCAATTGAGTAATTGATTTTTTACAGGTAAGTATGAAACTTTAAAGGTCTGTTCATTTGATTTGGCTCTCTGCCAAATTAGCTCGGCGACTCTCTAAAATTGCACATCACCTCTATCGCCATGGAATTCGGCTTACGTTTTTCACGAGAACTTTGTGCTTAATTCAACCACTACATTAAAGCGCATAAAAGGACGAAGTTTGAAGCTTGAATTCATCATAACGTTAAAATGCTGCCATGCCAAGGTTGGACCCTGCTACTCGAAATATCGTCATTGGCCGTCTCCAGGCCGGAGTATCCCAAAGTGAGATTGCACGAACTGAAAACGTAAATCAGAGCACAATTTCTCGGCTGTGGAACAGATTCCAGCAGACTGGCTCTACTAATGACCGACCGAGGAGTGGGCGACTTCGCATTACGACTCCTGGACAAGATCGCTACATCCGGGTCTTTCATCTACGGAATCGAACCGTTGCTGCAACAGCTACTGCAGTCAGAATACCTGGATTGAGAAGAATCAGCTCGCAGACAGTCCGCAACCGACTTCGACAATATGGCATTAGACCCAGAAGACCGTATTTTGGAGCAGTTTTGACACCGTTACACAGACGAGAAAGAGTCCGATGGTGCAACAGATTGAGGGACTGGACATTCCGCAACTGGCGTAGAATCTGGTTCAGCGATGAGTCCCGTTTTCTGCTACAGAAACGTGATGGAAGAATCCGTGTATACCGGCGCAGGAATGAACGTTTCTCTTCCTCGTGTGTCCAAGAAGTGGATAGCTTCGGTGGAGGTAGCGTCATGATGTGGGCGGCGATCTCTAATGACCGTAAAACAGAACTGGTACATGTCCCGGGCAATTTAACGGCTGAAAGGTACAGAGACGAAATTCTCCAACCTCACCTTATGCGCGTAATTGACCGACAGAGGAAGTTATTCCAACATGACAATGCTAGGCCCCACACAGCCCGCTTAACAATTGACTACCTTCAGCAGAACAACATAAATGTGCTACCATGGCCTTCCAAATCACCGGATTTGAATCCGATTGAACACTTATGGGACCAACTGGATAAACGTGTGCGCCTGCGCCAACCTCCGCCTCAGACCCTCGATCAGCTCCGTCAAATGTTACAACAGGAATGGCGAACAATTCCACGCAATAACGCAAGAACATTAATTGACTCTATGCCAAGGAGATGCAGAACTGTGTTGGCAGCTCGAGGTGGTCATACACGGTACTAACTTAAACGTGACAGGAAGTGTTCTTAACTGTGATGATCTGACTTCTTTTCACCAATATCTAAGGTTTGGACTGTAATTTTTTTCAATTGAAACAATTCTAGTGAATATCTACATTTTTTATTGTAAAATCATAATCCAAAATACATCTACTAAAATCTTAAAAAATTCATTATGCGTTTCTTTTTCTGCAGAGTATAACATGTAAAATTCTCTACAGTGTAGGATTGCTTTGTATTTTCGTGAGAGAAAACAAGAAATCATTTACATGATTAAAATATACATTGCAAGGAAATCAATCTGATACTTCCACTGATATACCATTTTTTGTCATGGCACAACATATAGAAGACGCACAATTATCGAGACTGAAAGTGATGTAATTAAATACTTACATAAGTCCCTTCTCTTTCGCCTTGCGATATCATCTTATGTAAATAAAAAAAAATGGGGGAAATTTATATCATTTTATTATTAACAATATATGCTAACTTAAGTTTTCTGCGAGTCTATTCTGCTCTTAGATTTATAGGGGAGGGAGTAACATTAGATATTATAATAACATGAAGTGATATAATGTATATATATATATACCACATGATGAGTACATCTACATGTAACCTTTAAAATACATGTATCATATCTACCAAAATTATGTACGAGAACAGATAAAAATACATGTATCATATCTACCAAAATTATGTACGAGAACAGATAAAAATACACGTGTTATATCTGCCAAAATTATGTACGAGAACAGATAAAAATGCACGTGTTATATCTGCCAAAATTATGTACGAGAACAGATAAAAATGCACGTGTTATATCTGCCAAAATTATGTAGAATACAACTGATAGGATGAAATGCACTTGATTGGTGGTTGGGGGGGGGGGGGGGCATTACATGTAATCAAAGGTCACTTAATCATTAAAAGAATAGCATACATTCTATATATTTTCGGATTTACACTATCGTTTTTCGAGGTAAATTAACACGAGATGATTTAAATTTCTTTATATTTCTACAGATTTAATTTATTTCGGAGAATCAATACAATGTACGTTTATCAAGCCTTAATTTGAATTACCCCCCTTTGCGAGTGTCAACTAAAGGTCAGTCGGTGAATAGCCAAGTTTTCCTGATTTACCCTACCAAATTTAATTATAGCTAATTAAGTTTTCATACAAGTTTTATGGGTCGCCCCACCCTTGTAGTTGATTGTAATTGATGAAAGTATAGCAACTTTCAATGCTACAGATTCAACAAGTTACACAGGCGAACGTAGGAAAATGTTTTTTCTCACCGCAAGATGGCGAACAAGTGACGTACAGTAACTTGTGACGAAGTGTTGATACGTATATTGTAGCAATACAAAAATCTTACCCTGGCAAGTTAAGGTTAACACCAAAGGGTCCATGAAGCCGTCAGATGGGTATTTGGTATTGGCAATTGTGATTTGAAGAATGGAATCGCTGAAAAAGACGGGTAAGTCTTTGGGTACCTTCTGAAGTATTCTTTTCACACCTTTAGTTCTTACAGCCACGTCTCTCTTTAAATACGTTGGTGGTCCAGTATACCCGAATATACCATTGACTTGGCATTCCGAGACTGAATTCAATTTGAACTCCACAGAAAAAGCCTCGTTGCTAACATTAACAAATGCATTCATCAAAGATGATCCATCTTCAAGTATTTCTGGTTTCAACCACGTGTGTGTAGCAGTAAATACCTACACCAAAATATATTTTTCACGTGACAATGTATACAATATAGAAGTTTTTACTTAAAATGAAATCTTAGATCTATATAATATGTTTTGAAAATTAACATTAGTTGTTAGTGCATTGGTTTGTAATGGTCACCCGAGTATAACAAACTCAAATTCTTTATGTTTCAAATTTGGTGGATATGTAGACATCGGGTGTGTCTCAGTTTCTCCCTAGAAAGATATTTATGCGCCTGAAATCACTTTACTTGTAATGGAAAGCATTAATAAAACTTTAAGAATATAAGTATTTCTCTTCTATTCAAAAGAATGACCCGACAACAATTTTAAATCTTTATTAGCTTCCTATTGACTAAAGTATCTTGGCTCATGGTCAACATGAATCACCTTATCATACGAGCAATTTACAGAGTACTGGTCTAAAAAAAACTTTCTTTACCACATATACCTTGACCAAGTAATTTTGTTGGAGTGTATTGACTCTTTGCCTCATCATAAATATTATTGGAACACACGACCTTGACGAGACTAATTTAACGTCAAAGCCACATTGACCGGTTAATAGTTTCTGATGATGTGCAAAAGTGTTCAGAAATTTACGATGCACTAACACGGATCGGAACAAGCCTCTTGAATGACTTAAATTATCTACGAAATAAGTGCTAACCTGTGTCATATCAACAGCCATATCAACGGGATCGTCCAAATCCTTCAAGTCGAGACGTTTGCCCTTCTTATCGGATATAACCACTTTAACGATGGCTGATGACGTAGCTTCGGTGTTGTTGACGTAATTATAAGGACTTTGAATGTAAGTTAATACCTGGATAATGACAAACGTTGTCGTAAAGATGTAAATTTTCGAGTTTATTTTATGAGAAAGAACATTTCGAAATTTTACAGCTGAATCAACACGTCCAGCTGTAGACAGTTTAAAGCTGTGTAGTCCGGTATTAATCTATTATTTTATATATTAAAGGTCGTCTAAGTATCGCACAACGTGAACCATATGTTTTGTAGAGGCCTTCATGCTAATTATACTTACATTCATTAAATAAATTTTAGCTTACCTGACCTTCGCCTGTCCGTCCGTTTGTCTGTAAACATTTCTTATTTACATCTTCAGAACCACTGGGCCAATTTTAATCAAACTTGATACAAGTCATCCACGACTGAAGGGGATTTAAATTTCTTAATTGAAGCGTCATGTCTCCTTCAAAAGGGAGATAATAACGAAAATGCAAAAATAGGGTGGGGTCATCAAAAATCTTAAGAACTACTGGGCCAGATAAGTGTAAAATTACAAGAAAGCTTTCTGAAATAGTGCACATTTAAGTTTATTAAAATCATGGCCTCCGGAATTAGAGCATCTTCGCTAGCGAAGGGTTTAAGGTCTGCTCCGTTTCTCTACAACCCTTGGCTGCGTTATAAAGATTTTCTTAGCTTTGAGTGACGTCCTCTAGCAGATAAAAAAACTGCTGTTTGGATTACATCATGTTCAACCAATGGTTTATTGTTTGTTTCTTTCCGCCACATTCAACATTTTTTCAGTAGCTGGTGGTGTCCAGTTTTTATTGGTGGAAGAAAGAGCCCTGATACAATATACCCGGGAAAAGACCACCGACATTCCCAAAGTAAACTGGCGAACTCTCTCACATATATCAGCGCGAGCGAGCAGCGAACCCGCGCCGACAAGAAATGAGAGGCCTTGTGATTTTGAGCGCTATGCTCTAACCACTCGGCTACGGAGGCCACCTATTCAAGTTAAAGCTTTCATAGTTTGTACATAGATTCTTTATGACGAGACCTTGTTATACATTAGAATTTGACCTTGTGAGCCTGACCTGGAAATTTCACTACTTTTATTAAAAATCTTACCTCTACAAAATTTTGTGAACTATTTGAGATAAAGCTTTCATATTTTGTGTATACATTTCTTATGGTATTTATAAATACTTTAAAATCACATCTGAACAACGGCAAGACCAAGGTGAATCGGGTGAGCGATATGTCTCATGGACTTCTTCTTTTCTATCACCTTTGTTTTAGAGTGTCGAGTTTATATGTCCATTACGTATAAATCTGTAGAAGTACTTGTCATAATGTCTAAATTTGACAAAAGGGACCAAATTAAGGTCTTCTGGTTGAAAATGGACCGCCCCAAGTAGCACGACTGGTTGAGGAATACATCAGATGCATTTTGGCATATATTGTACAGCAATTTTAGTGTAAATTCGTCATGGAATCTAAGAGGCCCTTAGTACCCCTTGCTTTTTGTAAGAGGGACAATTAAATGCGGCGGTCCTTCGGATGAGACCGTTATAATCGAGTACTCCCCGTGTCACAGCAGGTATGATACTATAAAAGGCTAATTGTATTCGGCGCGAAAATCGCCGTCATTGTTTTACAGTGCAATCGTGGTCATTGTTTTACAGTGGAATTTAGCCCGTGTTGAAATAGATCCTCAGCACCCCTGGCTTGTTGTAAGAGGCGACTAAATGGGGCGGTCCTTCGGATGAGACCGTAACAACGGAGGCCCCGTGTCACAGTAGGTGTGGCACGTTAAAGATCCCTCCCTGCTCAAAGACCATAAGCGCCGAGCATTGGCCTAAATTTTGCAGCCCTTCACCGATAATGGTGACGTCTCCATTTTAGAGAAAATTCTAAAGCGGGACGTTAAACAATATACAAACAACCAATTGATGCATTCAGAAGAGTGTGATAAAATTGCAGATAAACTGGATATATGAGAATGGATTTAAATAAGTACAACTCGTTAGAATAAATCCATGTTAAACCACTGGCATTTGGGGCATGGATAATGCAAGAACCACCTCTATTTTATCTGATCTGAGTTCGACATATTTATTTTTTCAACTTGTGTTTTATAGATATTCATTATCTATCCTTCAGAAAAGGTTTTGTTTTGGTCTTTGTTGCATACTAGTATAAACCTCAATCGTTATATGTGATTATATGTCTTTTTACAGTTACTGCTGAAAACGCAATTTTCACTACATGTAATAAACTACAGAGATGAAAATAATAAGTTCATAGATCCCATATCAGAAAAATAATAAGTAAAGGGGGGAGGGGCGTGTTGCATGATCCATAATCCGCGTGCCTGTGTGTTAACCTACCCTTTTTGTGACCCCACCATGTGTGGCTTCTGGTGAAATATTAATCCCTATACTTACTATTAAAATAAGCGATAAAGTTTCTTCGGAACAATTGTAACTCGCCGAATACGACTAGCCCGATAAAGATCTCTCTCTGCTCAAAGGCCGTAAGAGCCGAACAAAGGCCCATTTGCAGCCCCTTTACCGGCAATAGTGACGTTTCCATTTGAGTGAAAGGTTCTCGAACCAACTAACAACAGATAATTCAGTATTGTTCATCACGATGACGGGCGGAAACGGATAGCAATAAATCATTTGAGAGACTAAGTTGAGATACAATTCACATACGTTTACTGCAACGATCTGTTTTCCGAGGCTATCTTGGAACGATTCAAAGTAGGGAAGCTTCACAAAGCCATATTTTGTGACGAAGTCGAAAGGTAACTTTCTTCCCTCATCTTTCAGAACAGTTAAAGACAGAATGTTTCTTTTATCGATGGTTTTCTGTTGGCTTTGTCCATCGTTCGTTTCCAGCCAGAGATTTGTTATTCGTATAAGATTGTCTTCTGCTTTGGTTAAAATGCTTTCGAACTTCAAAATAAAGATTTCATTGTTACATACGAAATATTTGTTAGTTATATAGTATTTGAAGTTGACCATGGAATTGATACAATTAAAATAACATACCACTGCGGGATCAATAGTGCAATTTTGAACTTGACCTACAGCACAGCCTTTCCTTTGAAGTAGGAAAATAACATGCGAGAGAGCTTCGGCATAATCTGTACAAAAGCGAAGAAAACATCACATTTAAAAAGACAATGAGTCGAAATTATGTCACTCAAAATTTATACTTTTTTAAAATAAATTTTAATTCAATGGTCGCGGTAAACCAGTGTTTTGTTTATTTTTGCATGTCCTTTCGAGGATATTTCACTCGTGCTGAGACGCCATCAGCTGCAGGTAAAGTACCACAAATTTAAACAGATGTTCTTCGCTCAAGGCCATAGGAATAAGGACAGTTTAACGTGTTCACACATGCCACGGCACGGGACCTCCGTTTTTAAAATTATCATTACTTATTTTTACGTCTGAGGTTTGAGGAAGACATGGCAGGAGCGGGGCTCGAACTCACGACCTTCCCGTCACGAAGAGAACGCTCTACCAATGAACTACTATGACCGGTGTTGGTAACCTATTAGTTTGTGTTCGTTCCACAATCGGAAAACTTAATTCCGTCACCGCGTCAAACGTTAAACATAGGTAGCGACTGTTCCTTTGCCAAGAGCACTGCGAGTAGTAATGAACGTCACAGGTCTTTTAGATATGACATTAAAACGGTGGTCGCAGTATGCGTTGACACGATAGAGAACCCCTACTTCTATCGCACGAATAAAAATTTGTGGCATTTCACCTAATGTTGCTGACGTCGCTACATGACGAAAACATACCAACAAGCAAAACAAAAGACATTAGTATTGATAGAATTATACTAAGTCTTATATTTTGAACTGATAGTCATACTTACAATTGGTTCAAGATGGATAATATGCAGCATACATTTGTGTATTAATCGAATGATTTAAAATAATTGTACTATGAGCTGATTTACATACTAGATAATAGTTTAGAAATGAATGTGATACCGTTTAACTTTTCTCCGCTGTTGCAAACTGGAGATTTAGTGTAAAAATAATTTTAGCAGAATATATTTAGCGGGCATAAAATTCCCAAACATGAAAATTGTAAAGCAGTATAGTGTTAATTATTTATCTATAGAACGTTTCACAATCATCTGAAACAACTGGATAAAAGCAAGAGTACCGCCAACGGTATATAACAGGCCCAATGGAAGGCTATAGAGGGTGTTTTTACTGTAAGATGTTTGCTTTGTGACATTGATTAGCAAACGTGGCAAAAATACCCGGAGTGTCTTTATTTAGAGCTTGTCTACGAGAACACCCACAAGGTTGTCGGATCAACAACATATTTTGAGTGTAATAGAATACATCAGTATCAAAATGTTGGCATATTGTTTTCGGGGATGTAGTCACTGGATGGGGATCTGCAACCATATTACTAAAACAACACTTTTGTTCTGACAAAGGAGTAAAATTATGCATATTTTACCTTTTCTATTTCAAAACTTTGACATGTCATTGAAAATGGATTTTAAAAAATGTGTACAGTTTGTAAAACAATTGGATATACACATTCATATTGTTTAAGGGACTCCAGTATTTTACTTCCGTATACGTGTACAAAGGTCACAAATTTGGCATGATTCCAGATTTTGATAAAATAATCACTTTTTAATCACCTAGTAGTAAAAAAGTAAGGCTTTAACATGTTCAAAATGACACTCATCTTATAGAGAACTATATTTATATTAAGAATCTGTCTTTGGACTCTTGGATATAGTGAATTCATAAATACTTCAACTGGGCATTTTTCTGCTTTTTAGAGTTTTCATTCTCCGTTGCCACCTAAACATGTTTGTTATAAATGGTCCCTGTTATCTTATTAAGTCTTATATAACTTTATGATTTGACATCAGAGGGGCAGAAATATTTATCAGTCAGTTTTTGTTGCTATGGGTTTTGGTTGCCATGGTGACAAATTGCAAAATTTAAAAAAAAAAACTTTAAAAAAAAATCTACATCGAATAATAGAAAATTAACATACGGATATTTTTAAAATGCAATTTTTAAATAGATTTCATGCCAGTTAATATTATTTAGAGACTTAAAGAATTAATCATATCTCTTCATAGATTTTGTTTACTATGGATACAATATGCAAAAAATAGTTGTCATAGTAAGATTTAGACCAATTTAAAGACTGACATGCTTAGTTCAAATGTAAAACCTGTGTGTAAACTGAACGTATACATGTATAAATGTACCCCAGATCTTGATTTTACCCTTGGGACAGTTAAAACGTCATATGCAGTAATCAGTAACAGAATTAATAATGTTGACTGTATCTAAATATAGAAATAGTCTTGGCATTAATAAAACCCCCATTCCTAACACCGTTACACGTACATATACAAACTGACAGTAATTGTTAACTGCTCCGGAGATGAAGCAATTCGCACAAAGTAAAGAAGATCACTTGCAATAATTGGAATTATACCTGACCCGACTGGTAAAATTTGTCATCTTTGTAATCAAACTTTCTAATACAGTATTGGAGAGGCCCCGCAGTTCATCACCAGGGCGGAGGGGATGGGTGGCAAAAAAAGACTCCAACGCCATGAATAAATACACATAAAAATTTTGAAAAAATAGTTTAACTGAACCTATCTAAACCCATAGCTCAAAATCCTAAATAATGGGGGTGGGGGTAGGGTAGGGGTTGGGGGTTGGTGCATTTTAATTTACCAGTTGAAACTCGCATTTAATTTCTTTATTGACTGCCATAAAAAGTAGTGGGGTGATTTAGCCAAAGTGATTTGATTCTTTGTTTTCCCTATCAGATAAATAATTTTCCAATTTCTTTCAGGTCAATTTCTAATGATGAACAAAGTAGTGACAATCTAAACTCTACCAACGTCAATGATTTTAAGAATACATATGTAATACTATCACTCAACGTTTACAATATTCAGATCTTTGTTCTTGGCAAAATAATGAAAGGTATTAATTTCAGTATGTTGAATCTTAACTTATAGCTAAACTCCGTGTATGTGAAATTCTTACATTGATCATTGCAAATTATTACAGTAATACATTCTTTGAGAACACTTTCTAAAGTGTTTTTTTTTTTCATAATTTTGTTATATGGTTCTGCCTTCATTACTTCGTGCACATATGCAAACTAATACATCTTCTTTTCATCAATCAATGGTGGTACATACATTTTGCAAATTTAGGGGGGGGGGGGTCCCACTAGATCCTCACATGCCCATATTCTTCAGCTGGATTGAATATTGAATGATGCATATTCTTTTTTAAGTAAAACTTGAGCATCCTTAATTAAAGCATGACATTGTCAAGGAAAGGACGCTTTCGTCAATGACAAAATGCACATCCACTTGTACTCTGGCACGTTTAACCATACAACTATTTTGAAATTTCTGGAATACATCCACAAGCAAGGGGTACTGAGGACCTATTCTAATCCGGATCCCCACGGGCTTTGTAATATATAAATAAAGGAAGGTTAGCAATATGTTATCTGGTCTTTTAAATTTCTACATCTATTCAGGGTAGCTTATTCGATATATGGCTTAACCTAAAAATCTGTGGATCACAGGTTTGAATCTTGCAGAATTTAGTTTTTGATACTGGTATAACAATAGAATGTACTTTTACAAAGTTTATGCAATATCTATTACATCAGCTCAATACTATGTGGAAGTAATACTTTCCTGGGGATCCGGGTTGTTAGAATAGGTCCTCAGTACCCCTTCCTTGTCGTAAAAGGCGACTAAATGCGGCGGTTCTTCGGATGAAACCGCAAATACCGAGGCCCCGTGTCGCAGAAGGTGTGGCGTGATAAAGATCCCTCCCTGCTCAAAGGTTATAAGTGCCTAGCATAGGCCTAAATTTTGCAGCCCTTCACCGGCAATGTTTACATCTCCATATGAGTGCAAAATTCTCAAGCTGCACTTGGTTTTTCTCCCACGTGTTTAGGAGTAAAGAATACTTTTAAAACTTTCGCCGTTTTTTATATTTATTTGCAATTTGTGCCCCAACCTTGAGGTCCTTAGGGAGTTATGATCAACATTTTCACAATATACATTCCTCTTATTGTGATAGATCTTGTCCCTCTCCTAGGGTACCAGGAGCTGTGAAATTTGAAATATGAAATATGTGTCCCCCTTGTCCCAAAGATGCTTCAAACAAAATTTCGGAGGAGTTGGAATAGTAATTATCAAGAAGTTAAATTATTGTTGACACATTTAGTCAATGATCATTATGGCCCCACCCTTATACCAAAACCCCTACCACTATGATCCTAAAATTTACAATTTTGGTAAAGGGCTACCTACTCATTCTAAATATCCGTTTAGTTTCAATTTGGTATCAATAGAATTAACGAAGATATTTTGAAATATTTTACACTTGAAATTATATACCAACTTTGGCCCTGCTCAGGGGTCATAACCTCTACCTCTACCCCCAGGGATGATAAATTTTACAATTTTGGTAAAGGCCTCCTTGTTGTACATATGTTGAAAATTTTTGAAAATTGGTCACTTTTTGGCAGTTTTGGTCCCGCCCCTAAGGCTCCAGAGGGGCAGGAGTCCTGAAATTTACAATTTATGTATACCTTGTTCCATAAATGCTTCAAAGCAAATCTGAAAAGAATTGAAATGGTAGTTATCACGAAGAAGTTAAAATTGTTTAGTTCTTAACACAATACTTTATCACTGACCAATTTGGCCACAACCTCATACAAAATCCCCACCCTTGGGATCATGAAACTTAATATTTTGGTAAAGGCTAACTGTTCAGTATCCAAATATCCATTTAATTTCAATTTGGTATCAATATCATTTAAGAACATTTTTGTTTTTAAATCTTTTACCTATAAATACCATATACCAAGACTGGTCCCACCCCGGAGTTAGAACTTCGTACCAAATATCAAAGGATTGGAATGATAGTTATCAAGAAGATTGATTAATTGATTGTTTTTTGTTCTACGTCCCGTCGAGAATATTTCACTTATATTATAGCGGTGAGGGTTCTTTAACGTGCAAAAGCCTACCGTGACACGGGACCTCCGTTTTTAAAGTCATATCCGAAAGACCCGTGATTCTCACTTCTAAATTCCATGCGTTTGGCGAAGGAGCAAGTACTTCCTATTTTCACGACTTAGGTTTGACGCAGCCATGGCACGAGCGGGGCTCGTACTCACAACCCGGTTACTACTGAGCTACCGCGTCCGGTATGTATCAAGAAGTTAAAAATGTTCAATTGTTAACACATTTAATTATTGACCACTTTCGTCCCACCTTCATATCAAACCCTACCCCCAGGTTCATGAAATTAAAAATTTTCTTAAAGGCTACCTGCTATATGTCAATTTCCATTTAGTTTCAAGCTGGTATCAATAGCATTAAAGAAGATGTTTTTTTAAAACAATGTCTTGCACATAAATACCATTTACCAAGTTTGGTCCCTGGGATCAAAACCCCTACCCCGGGGATCATGAAATCTTTCCAGCTCTACATTATCATGCATTTAGTTTTTCTTTAAAAAGTGCAGTTCTAGAGAACAAGACTTTTGAAAATTGGTCACTTATTGGCAGTATTGGTCCCGCCCCTATATGGGGGGAGGGGGGGGGGGGGGGCAGGAGTCCTGAAATTTACAATATATAACTGCCTTGTCCCAAAGATGCTTCATACCAAATGAAATAAAATGGTAGTTATCAAGAAGAAGTTAAAAATGTTCAATTGTTAATGCACAACGGACGAAAACCAAATGCAGTCGTCAACTGTGTTTACTCAAGTGTCTTAAAACCCCCGGACGGATGGACGGACGTACAAGCATCAGTGACCTCAATAATCCCTTTCAAAGACAGGCGTATAAAAACTAGTAGTTTATTTACATCCCATACTGAAGAGTGCTATATATACGTTTGTCATAAAACAACTGTTTTAACGAGTTATCTTTCTTGTAAATATACGTATTACGACTGCAGATAATAAGCCCGAATTATTAAAATAAGTTTGGCGCAGATTACGAGTATTGACGTTAAACTTGATTTACATAAAACCGCTTTAATCTGTCGCTTTCTTCGATTAGACTATTTTTATGTTTCCGGATGTACATGTATCTAAAAAAAGCACCAGCGCTATTGATGTCACATTACTTAAAGTTTCAAGTTCTGCAATTCAAAAATAAAGTTTGTTGATCAGCCAATTAATTTATTTACCTTCTATTAAATGGAAAATGTCAGACTTTTTGTTCATCGATTCTTCAACACCAGTAGCCACTAAATCCAATATGTTATTCAGGGACACCTGTTTGATAAAACAAACGACAATTAAAAGTGTGGACACATTTCATTATATATTTGAACTCTCATAAATCACTTAGACTAAAGTGAATTTCTCCAATCAAAGTCCGTCAGGCGTTTGTCCGTCTGTAAACGTTTCACATTTTCGAATCTCTAGAAAATTTGAGACGCAGTAATCTGAATCTAGGTTTGAAAATGCGTACATAACAACGGCGATATTTAGCAATATTAGAGGTATTTGATATTTTATTTTTTCATAAACAAAAACCTGAAATACTTGCAGCACGGTACCGTGGTGACAAAATACAACGGTGACGACTTTACACGGATAAGACCACCGATGACCTTAGTCACCTCTGGGAGTCTAAGCTGAAGACGGAACTCTTGATTTATCGTCTTAATATGCATTAGAAATGACGGAGTGAAAGTTGATTGTAAACCAAATAAGTAAGGGTTAATGTACGAGTATTGCTCCATTCCTTACAAATAATAAATCGAGGCACCGAAGGGGCCAATGCACATTACCTTTAAGGAATGGAGTGATATGGGTACATTGACCCGCTTAAAATCCACCTTTACTCGGGAAACGTTTAAAAATTTTCTTTATAGTAGATACATGTTAATGCTATTCTTTATCTATTTTCTTCATATATAAAGTGTGGCACAAACTTACGATGTTGCTTTTAATCGTTGCGCATCGACCAACTGTCAAAGTGGCTCACTGAATAGAGCATCTGTCTTTAAAGGGAAGAATCGCACAGACGTGTTTTCGAATCCCGGTGTGTGTAGTTATTTTTCATAAAATACATCGATATATTTTGCGTTTCGTTCTTGTACATTTCATATGGAAAGAGGGTAGTTAGTGATAATACAACAAACTTAAATCTGGTGCATAAAATACAATAATTCCTTTGTTGTTTGAAACTCTCCATTCCTTAAAAGTAATGGAGCGTTCGAACAAAAGAATGACGTCACGGGTTGATTTTAATTCTTGTTAAACAGATGAAATAATGTATGTCATGTCGTACAGCCTCATGAATGTACGTGCGCGTATAATTTAACAAATTGTCGACAACGTATACAATGGTTCGCTTATTATTCATGAAGCAAATAAGACGTCTACCATAGCGTGAAACTAACCACAGAGATATCCAGCTGAAAGTCGTGCTTCAGGTGATCCACTAGAATAGCTACAGCGCCCTGGGAGTACACAGTGGCCTCCCTGATTGTGATGGAGACATCATTAACTACCTTTATTTCCCATACATTTGTCATTCTGTCTGAAATGAGAGTAAGCATTTAAAGCATAGATCTTAAATGACAAAATGCATAATACATTGTATTCATTTCCACCAATACAATATGGAAAACAGGTTTTTACATGTTGTGTTTGAATAGTTCACGAGTTTTGTTAATCTCATTACTAGCATAGTGTATGTATGTGGGTGGGGTGGGGATGGGGATTGAGAGCAATATAAATGGTGTTCCTCTAACCGACACCCTTTCTTTGATGAAATCACTGTCCTTTCGAATAAGTCGTCTCGCTACGTCGGGAAACTACCGTAGTTTGTAAGATAACATATCTTGTGCACATTCTACATTCAATCTTGTAACACCATATCATTATACGTTTATCACCTTATGGGACAAAATCTGCTGGGCATCAATTGTTACATGTAGAACTAATCTTGATCTTACACGCAGCGTCTAATTCCTCTACACCGGACATTCACACCTCGAACAAAGGGTTTTTGCACATACCAATTCACTTGGTACACCGTAAGTCCAAGCTTCATGTTTCGGTAAACATGGATTTGTATTTATAATCATTAAACCAATAACTGTCAATGATTGTTAATGATTAAAGATCAGATATCACGTTTTCTGACCACAGAGTTTCAGTGAACAAAATAGGTATAAAACATTGAATATTAAAAAAAAATACCACGGACGTTTCGGTGGCATGGCGACCAACAGAAACAGAAAATTACACACACACACACACACACACACACACACTCTCTCTCTCTCTCTCTCTCTCTCTCTCTCCGACCAAACCTGGAAGTGAGGACGTCATCACAATATCTACATACACATAGACGTTATTCTAAAGGCAAAAAGTACTACGTTAGGTGTACCTATAGGAACATTTATAAAGGTTTATGTAACACATAAGTTTTTTTTCACAGTTTATTCCAACTATGATAGGCAATGTAATGTATGATAGGTGATGTAATGACAGTGTTCCTAAACAAGGACGCAATATCCGGCCTAAAATGACCACCATGACAGGTCAAGGTCAAAGACAGCATCAAACACGTCTTCTTTGTACGGTATCTTGTGCAAGAATACCGCCAAATTCTTTTGTTACGGACACCTGCCCAATCGTTGACCATCTTTACAAGTTTGAAAGATATTACCATACATTGTAATAACCTAAAAAGAAATATATTTACCAAAATACATGATAAATAATGAAATAGAATAATACTCTTTAAAGTCACTTATTTAATATCTTACAATAATAACCAGACTCACAGAGTATCCACCGCCGTAAAATGGTTGAAATATTGCCAAAACGGCGTAAAATCCGAATCAATTAATCAATCACAGAGTATCCTATAAAATCTATACTATCGCAATAGATGGATACGGCTGGCGACTACCTCACTCAGAGCCGGTTCAAATCCCACCTGCGATATTTTTTAAAAATTATTATTTTTTCCATTACATATCTCCCCACCTTTTATCATTGCTTACCACAGCAATGCAAACCATTTACGCATAATCACCAGAACCATTAAAACAAAAGCACATCTATGTACAATTTTTACTTTTGCACGAAACCTTTTAAAACTTGTCTTTATTTTGACTTTGTTTAAAACAAACATCACTAAGAGTTGCACTTAACGTAACACCAAGATTCAAAATAGCATCACTAAATTCCTTGAAATTCCAATTCTGGATAGAGATTTCATTACAAAGGTTTGACGACAAGGTAGTTCGTGGCAAGGATTGGAATGCTTTCCAGCCGTTGTTCGTTTACTTCGACGGGGAAGCTCCGTTTCAATAGCCTCCCTATCGGTCACTCGATGGTTGCGAATCTTTATTCTGAATTACCTCTTGCAATTGTTTTGGAATAGAGTCACTATCTGTATCCTCTGTTTCAGAATCATCACTGTTAGTGATCACTTTTTCACTATTTAAGATTTACTTTCTGGTAACGTTTTTATTGGACCAGATCCACTAGCAAGCTGAATAGAATACGCATTATCACGAAGATATTTCACAAATTTATATGGAGTAGAACACCAACTGTCTTGTATCTTGTTTCTTCCAAGAACTATGTTCTTTATTAGAACTCTGGTTCCTAGAGGAATTAGTGAATCTGTAGCCTTTCTGTTTCTCTGCTTGTTCCGTTCTTTTGCTGATTTTTTTATGTCACTAGAACACTTCACACATTCTTGTCTTATGATTTTCTAATTCCTGGTTCAAAGGAGTAAATCCACTGGTAAACCAGGTTCTCGACCGAAGAATAAGAAATGCGGGGAGTATCCAGTAGATGAGTGCACTGTGGAGTTGTATATATAACCCAACTCTGGAAGACATTCCATCCATCTCTGCTTTTTCTCCTGTGGTAAAGTTTTAACCGACCATGCATGGTGCGATTAAACCTTTCACATTGTATATTGCCTTCAGGGTGATAAGTTGTCGTGCGTGATTTCTCTATGTGATATGAATTGCACAGTTCTCGAACAATGGAACTTTCAAACTTTCGTCCGTGGTCGCTATGGATACGTGTTGGTATTCCAAACTTAACCAACCAGTTTTAACAAGAATATTTGCTACAGTTGTTGCTTTGTGATCTTCTATGCACAGTACAGCTTGTGTAAATTTAGTACCTAGTATAATTGTGTAAATTTAAATTTAGTACCTAGTGCGACAACTTATCACACTGATAGAGGATATCTATATTGCGTGTTTCGATATATGCTTTATCCGACTTGTTGATATGGTGTATTTATTCGCGAGGCTTGCCGAGCGAATAAATACACCATATCAACGAGTCGGATAAAGCATATATCAAAACACGCAATAATAGATATTCTATTTATCTCATATTTTATTACTTTGAAATGATCCCCAGTATAATAAAAACAGCTGATTGACTTTGTTTTCGATTCGCGACTCTGACGTCGTGCTGATTGATTTTCTTGCGCGGGAGAAAATAGTGCGCTTATGATTGATTCACACATGTAATAACGAGTATTTTCATAAGATGAAAATTGTTTTATAAGCCTGTTTATTCTATAATTAATAATGATTTGCTATATATATATATATATATATATATATATATATATATATATATAAACCAAAATAACAAATAGAGCGGAGTATTTTGTTTATCGACGTAGCACTGACCTACTGAGCATAGAAGTTGGATTTCGGCGTGTTTTTGAAATGAGCAGTTAATAGAAAGTTGAACAGTTTACATTGAAATGTACAAGTGTTCTTTGGATTGGGATTTTTATTCCCGTGGTTTTTTTGGATCTGATGGCTAGAAGAAGTCTTGCGATGCACTTTGGTAAGTAAAGATGTTTAGATTTGTGACATTGAGAATGGCTCCAGAGAAAAGTGACTGTGCTTGTTGAATGCATCCTGCTGCAGAGGGTTGAGATACTGTGGATGAGGCTTGTCCAGCTGACGATTGATTTCTTGTCGATAATAACGTTGACATCTCTGTTTGTTTTCTATTCATTGATAGACATAAACACTGAAAATAGGTCATTCAAGCGGGGACAGTGTCAAAAGTAGTTCGGACCGGAAGTGCTTTATCAAACGCGGGTGTGATAAACCTATGGTTTATCAAGGTAGCAATATACACCACACATATGAGATAAAAGGCAATATACAATGTGAAAGGTTTAATCGCACCATGCAATATGTCAGTCATGATCAACACATTTTCACGTCCGTCTGATGACTTCTCCTTTACAGTGAAATCAATGGGTTGAATTTCTCTAATGGTTTATGTGAAATAAGGTTGCTGATTGGGTAGGTGGTTGGAATTGGAGCCTTTCATATCGAGCATCTCTCACATGATTTGCATCATTTCTGAACATCCTGTAGCATTCTTGGCCAAAAACATCGTTTCTTTAACAATGAATATGTCCTTGCAACGCCTTGGTGTCCAGCATGATTATGAATGCTTTACAGAACTTTACGTTTTAGAACTCTTGGGAGTAAAAGTTGATTCTGTTCCCCTGTTTCGTCCTGATTTCTTCTGAATATCACATAGTTCTCAACAAATAGTTTGTGCCTTTGGTTAAGTAATTTCCTAACATCTAACAACCCCATACACCCAGCGGTTTATCACATCTTTCCATTCGGAAATTTCTAGATTTGTCACTGGTTAAACACGAAATTGATAAGCGAGGGAGAATATTCGCACTAAGTACATAAAAGCGATAAATTTAATTTCTTAAATACAAATAGAAAAGATCAAATATTGCAACGTTTGACATGTTATATAAACTGCTCACACAAAAGTCATTCAATATATCTATGCGCGCCGTGCCCAATGACTTATTTCAGCTCCCAAAAGCACGTAATGAATTTTCTTTGCCAAACCCTTTGCATTTTGAAGTGAAACTCGCGGATCTCTCCGGCATGACCTTAAAGAAGCAGTGCCATGTTTCACAGGCGTTGGCATGTTAAATAACCCTTACTGTTACGGGCCTGAGAGCCATGCATGGGTTCAAATTTGAGACACTTCATCTTTTAAAGTCACAATGGGAAGTAAAACAAATATAAAGCAATGAATCATTGCTGAAAACACTTTCCAATGTTGAACTTTAAAGGTAGAATTAAATTTTAATAATCGATGTAAGGGAATTTAGCTGATTTTACATTATATTTGTAATGCGTTATATTTAATAACTCTAATCTTTGATATGAAAATAAGATAAAATGGAATTGATTGCGTTTTATTGATATTGTTTTTATTGCAGAATAGAGTGAAGAATTGCGATGAATCTATTTTACCCCCTATTTTTGAAACTCGAAATATACTGCTAACTCATGTAATGATGATTACCACGAAAGGCTACCCTGGTACACTTCATCTATATATATCCTTCATTTCGATATTCTTCAAGGTAATTGATAATTTGTCATGCTTGATGCAACAGCAACGCATAGTGATACATGCATTACTGGCGTGATGAGCACCAATGCAGAAAACAAAGGAATAGCAATTTGTGAGAGACAACGGATTGAATTTTCCCATTCATTGAAGAGGGGCGTATTGCTTTGCTCCTGTCGGTCAGTCGCGGATCGGTCGAAAGACCACGTGTTGTCCGCCCAATGTCGTAATGGTATTTATATATTGGTTGCATGTTAGTAGAAGTGAACCTCTGTTGATTTTCAGGTCAAAGATCACCCGATGCAGTGCAGTGCTTTGTAAAATTAGTGACCGCCACATATCTTGAGAACCATGTCTGATAATTTGATAGTGATATTTCATACATGTGTTGGCCATTGGTAGTAAATGACCCATTTTGATTCGGGTGCAATGCATAGTTGGTGTCTGCCAAATGTGTTTAGAACCCTTTCGATAGTAATGATATTCCATACAGGAGTTAATTATTGATAGTAGATGACCCCTATTTATTTCCAGGTCAAAGGTCACCGAGTACAATACAACATTTTGTACAATTGGTGTCCACTCAATATTTATAGAACCCTTTGTTAGGTAGTTATGATATTTCATACAGGGGTTAGTCATTGGTGGTATACGGCTCCTATTGATTCTCAGGTCAAGGGTCACCGGGTGCAGTGCATTACTCTTTGTTTAATATCTTGAGAACCCTTTGTTTGATAGTGATATTTCATACACGGGTCATTGGTAATAGATACCTCCTACTGATTTTCAGGTCAAAAAATCAAATGTCACTCTACACAATTGGTGTCCCCCCAAAAACGGGAGAATCTTTAGCTCAGTTGTTATATTTTATATGTTGATTGATTATGAGTAGTAGATCACCACTAAAGATATTTAGGTCAGAAGGTCAGTTGGTGCAATGTAGTGCAATAAACAATTGGTATCTTTCCAATACATCTTAAGAAGCATTTTCTTGATAGTGATGATATTTCATGCATGGGTTGGTCATTAACATTAGAGACCTCTGGTGGTTTTCAGTTCACAAAATCGAAAAATATAGTGATGCATTTCATGTATTTGATGTCAGCGCAAGGGTACGCAATGCAATTGATGTCTATTCAACTTCCATAGAAGAGGGAAATATTCCTCCTTTAACCATTCACCACAGTTTGACAAAATACAATAAAGAAGCAACACATTGTCAGCTTACTCGTGCCCTTAATGTCCCTGGCGCTTTCTTGCTTTACCTTTAGTAGTATAAACATGGCACAGCTGATTGAGATTTACATGTAAGTTTTACAAACATGTCTTGTTTCACCAGGTTTAGTTTTCCTCGACTATTTTTTTTTCTATTGTCAATTCACTTCATTACTAAAGTAAGTCAGCTATTATTTACGTTCACGTATGGTTGATAGACATCAACCCCACGACGATTACTTTTCGCAATATAGTAATCGTTTAATTTATTACCCAAGTGTGGTTTATAAACGTTTAAAATTTTTCACGTGGATAATGTAAATCGTCATATTTTCCTGATTCCCAGTAACTTACCGTAAATTGACTGATTCCCTGCAAAAAAGTGTGTCAGTTCGATGAACTAATACACGTTTTGTCGGAACGCTTTATCTTATGGAAAGTTCTGAATGAAATAATTATAAAATGAAATTGCGTCACGAATTAATTTGTCCCCGCATAAGAACCAGTAAACGGTAACAAACGACAACAATCATGACGAATAGGTCACGCGATTAAACATTGTAGTAAGTTTTATTCTGGTTTTAATAATAAAACGATTGAGGGAGTCAGCAAGATTCCAGTTCCCCTTGAGTGTGGTTTATCCTAGCTGCAATAATGTAACCTTCTTCCATTTTTTTTTTTTGGGGGGGGGGTACAGTGTACACTCCATAGGATATCCGTAATGGTGCAAGTGCGGGGGTGATTCACTCCCTCGACGAATTGAATTTTTGTTCAGATCATAAATAAGTGCAAATAAAATTTGCATTTCTTACTTGAAATAAAAAAAATGAAGTTGTGAAGGACATAAATTAATCCAAAGCTATCACGTACAGTCCAGATATCGGTTATTTTCGTGTATGTCGATATCAGAACTTGAATTTGTCCGCCATGTTTACTGGCCTTGATCAATTTTATTTTAGGTCAGCCAATGAGAATTCAGTAGCGGATCTTGAACTGAATGTAAGAATTTCCCTATTTTAAACATAAATAATGCGGTAAGTATGAAATTTAGTCGTCTTCATATAAGTGAAGAATTCTCGAACGGGGCGGTAAATAATATATAATCAAACGGTAAATAATATATAATCAATCACTTCATCATAAACGCTTTAATGGTGTTTAAGTAATTGAATGAAGAAGTTCGCTTGTCTACACTGATATTTACTTTATCAAGCCAATCTACAGTACAACCGTAAGTCTCTTAAAATCACGCGAGACCTGTCATGGCTGCTGAAAAAGACGACTGGTAAACATGCTGTGTTTTTCATCTGGCGTTGATTTATAAAAAGTTACTTTGTTTATCATGAATTAAAAAAAATAATTTTATCTGAAGGAAACCCAACTTAAAAGCGATCTTTTAAGACCGAATTCGGCCGCAATAAAAAAATAATTTTTAACATTTATGGAGATCTTATGGAGTTTTAGCCCTCTCCAGAAAAACATCAGATAAAAAAAAAACCGGGGAGTGCTACATTATTGCAGGTAGACTTCTCCCAATGAAATAGGCTTCTTGTCGGGGGAACTGGAATCTACTGACTGCCTCCATGATATTTAGCTCCACTGTATGGTATTTTTGGTTCATTCGGCTCTTTCAAGTTTGTTCTTATTTCGGATTTCTAACATTTGTGACTTGGGCATCACTGAAGAGACATTTGTCGAAATGCGCATCTGGTGCATCAAAATCTGTCCCGTTTATGTTTTATATTACAACCACTGGGTCGATGCCTCTGCTGGTGGACTGTTAGTCTCCGAGGGTATTCACCAGCTCAGTTGCTAAGTACTTCGGTACTAGCATGAGTCACGGATACACATTTGCTGTCATAAAATTAAGAAATTTATTTCAAAATTAAGGATTATCTCCCTCATGCATAGCTCTGATTCTTTGCCGGATTTGGTTCCACTATTTGGTATTTTTGGTTCTTTCAACTCTTCCAAGTTCTTATATCGGATTTCCAAAATACATGTATTTGACTTGAGCATCACTGAAGAGACATTATTTGTCGAAATGTGCATCTGGTGCATTAAATTTTTCACCGTTATGTTTTGTAATACGTTACAGTACATTACATGTACTGCATTAAAATGTTAAACCCAATCTAAAATTACTAAAAATGCTGCGTAACAAGGGCTCCTGTATCAGAGACATCGTAAATTAAACTATTTAATGTCGTAACTTACAAACCCTATGAAACCAACGTTGCTGGGTAGTTTTTGCATATTTTGTTCATCTGGTCTCCTATTCCTATGTGTCCTCGGAAACTCACATAGAAGCTGGTCATTCTTGAGAAGTCATAATGATTAAAATCACTGAAATGTACTTATTTCCAACACAAGTTTTCCAAAATCATATAAATTCGTCTGAAATAATACCACGAGGTCCTGGGGCCGGGTGTCTTCTTAATTGTGGACAATAGCCAGATATAAGCTTTCATACTCTAAGTGGGGCCTCCATGGCCGAGTGGTTAGAGCATTGCGCTCAAAATAACAAGGCCTCTCACCTCCAGTAGGCGCGGGTTCGATTCTCACTCGCGCCGATATATGTGAGAAAGTTTACCAGTTTACTTTCGGAAGGTCGGTGGCCTCTTCCCGTGTATATTGTATCTGGGTTCTCTCCTCCACTAATAAAAACTGGACGCCTCCAGATAACTGAAAAATTGTTGAGTATGGAGGAAAACAATAAACAATCAATCAATCAACATACTCCAAGTCCTTAACAAGGAATACCTATTATAGATGTCAATGTTTTGATTCTTGTGTTATGGTGAGGTATACCTATGTGAAAATTTTGCTTATACATAAACAAAAATACAACTGTGCAATCTTTCCTTTTAAACATAGCTTTAGTAGAAATGAAATAAATTTACTTAAACGTGAAAGTCCTTACAACCAGTAAAACCATTATTAACAAACACCTCGTAAATCATACCATATGTAAAGGTTTAACTTGTACGACGGATTCCAAATCATTTGCAGCATGGTAATTTAAGGTCTTCAATTCTAACTGAGAATGTGTAAACCAGTAACAAAAACATTTCATACTTAAGATGCACGTCTCCCCGTAAAATCCAACAGTACATATGCAGTTGGAAATCCATAAGTATCCTGAGTCTTTTATGGTAATTCTACACTCTCCATCGTGCTGACAGTAATTAAGGCAAACGGAGTCGGCATTGCAGCTGCTTCCAGTACAAGATTTGGACAGTACCCTGTCACCTACAACAAAACCGTGTACTGTTGTACGAGTTATGAAATTAACAGACATTGTAATAGTTTTTACCTGCGTCACAAACGGTGACAGCAGGTCTTATAGATGCTCCACCCGTTCGTCCTTCCGTCCGTCACCCTTGTAGCTGCATATTTTGTGTAATCTGTAACTCAAAAAGTATCAATATTTTCACAGTATTTGTATATATATTGACGATGTACACCGTATCTTGTGAGCAAATTTGACAAATTTTAATTGCGATTTTTACCATGTTCGACTTCGCCTTCTTTTTGCAATTTATGCTATTGACGGTGCATACTTTGTATAATTTGTGATTATTTATTTATTTATTCATTGATTGATTATTTATTGCTTTCCGCCACACTCAACAATTTTTCAGTTATCTGGTGGCGTCCAGTTTTTGTTGGTGGAGGAGAGAACCCAGATACAATGTACCTGGGAAGAGACCACCGACCTTCCGCAAGTAAACTGGCAAACTTGCTCACATAACACCGCGGCCGAGATTCGAACACGCGCCGACAGAGGTGAGAGGCTTTGTGATTTTGAGCCTGATGCTCTAACCACTCGGCCACGGAGGCCCCTTGTAATTTGTGACTCAAATGGTATATAACCAATATTAATCAAACTTTGCACAATGTTTGTATACATATTGAAGTTGTGAACCTTCTATTAAGGGGAAATTTGACAAATTTTTATTGCGATTTTTACCATGTTTGACTTAGATGTTTGCTATTTATGCTATAGACGGTGCATATTTTGTGTACTCTATAGCTCAAAACGTTTACCATCAATATTATTAAAACTTTCCAGTGTTTACATACATATTAATGATGTGCACCTCGTATCATAGTGAAGGTTGATAAACATTTATTGTGATTTTAAGCATGTTCAATTTAGCCAATTGTCTGTTGCAAATCAACGTTTATGAAATGTGGAATCTAGAATGGATATACTTTATATGCTTTCATCTGAGACGTCTACGCTGACGCGGGTCCAGACATGTAATCGGTCTTGTTGAATTGCTTATCTTAAAACAACCCTTACCGAACAGAGTGAACACTAGTGCAATAACCCAGATTCTTCTTGCAGCAGGATGTTGTCCAATTACCTAAATAACGATAGAAAATTTTAATTTTTTATTACATTGATGGACAATAAATTATATAAAGTCAACCATCATCTACAGTATCTCAACAATGTTGATTTCATGTTTGTTCTCCAGGATACAGCTTTAGTTGACATGAATCACGTAGATCTGGTTTAGCTCACCAGACCTATCCTGAAGTGAACTATTTTGATCACCTGTTGTCCATAGCCCATGCGTCTGTGAACTTTACACATATTCGACTTCTTTACAAACACGGGCGGATTTCAACCAAACTTCTAAGCTTGGAACAGAGGATCTTCGGGTGAAGGGGATTTCGAATGAATTGTTCCAGTGGAGGGCAACTATGCTAGAAATGATTAAATTTATGTCAAACCATCCGGATACATGTATAGTGTAGATTCGAAATTGTTTATATTTTGTCACAGTCGCCGGATAGCTGAAAAATTGCTCAGGGGACTATAAATAAAAAACAAACAAACAAATCATATTTTGTCTCCCTCCGTGGTGGGACCACAATAGGAGAACCAAATTTATATGGGAATATTATACCGCCATATAGGAAATGTTTCTTAAGAACAGCAAGGCCGTGATTAGTCAAGCATCCTCTGGTAGAATTTAATAATTAACTAATGACTTCGTAATGCACATTAAGTTCGTTCAAATTAATGCCCAAAGGAGAGGTTGCGGTCACGATCACATTCTTTTAGAATGTAGTGATTTTTCGCCTATACGAAATAGTTTCAATGTGCAATCAATATAAGATAGTTTTACAAATATTGTCAATCATATTACTATAAACAATTTACAAGAATGCGATTTTCCACCATACTCAACAAATTTTCAATTGTCTTGTGGCGTCCAGTTTTTTATTGCTGGATACCTAGATACAATGTACCTGGGAAGAGACCACCGACCTTTTGAAAGTAAACTGGTAAACTTTCTCGCATGTAATGGTGCGAGCGTTGAAGAACGTTCAAGGATCGCAACAGCTTTGGCATACAAAAGATCGTTTCTTGCCTTTCAGAAAACAGTAAGCTCACTTGGGGGACGTCAGAAATACTCCAGCACTCACAACTTAGGATATTCTGGCCAGAGAAAGTAACTAACGAAGACCTTATAAACAGATGTAATCAAGAGGACATGGGTACCATCATTACCAACATAACTGAACATATTTGATTTAGTTAACCGCCGTATAATGGCTGCAATATTGCCATATATATATATATATATATATATATATATATATATATATATATAAAACCATGATTGATTAGTCAAATCAGTATGTAAACATTCAAAAGTAGATTTTCTTTTAAGTAAATTTGAAATAACAAAACTTTTCTCAAATCAAAAATATCAAGACGTTCGAGTATGACTTTTCAACACTTTATACGATCATTCCTCACGATAAATTAAAGACTAGACATTTTTGCATCCTAGACAGTTGCTTCGTCAAGAAAAGAGGAAGTATTCATATCTAGTGATCAGTCATTCATATAATTAAGTTATCAAATACCACTCTGATTACATACACAAGTACTTTGAAATAAAGATTAAAAAGATGCTGGAGGTCCTCATTGACAATATCTTCGTAGTCTTTGATGATCAGGTCTTCCTACAGTCTGTTGGAATCCCCAAGGCCCTAAATTATGCTCCTTTGTTAGCTGACCTGTTTTTATATTCTTATGAGGCAGAGTTTATTCAAAAGTTTCAACATGAGAAGAAGAAGAAAAAAATCCTCTAGCTGTGACCTTCAACTCGACAATTAGAGATATATATAATAGATATTTAATGTTTACAAGGATTTACTAAGGTATTTCTAACGGTCAGCAAAAAAGTGAATGCCGGTTTTCAGTTACATGAGATACAGATCTCAAGGCTCGTGTCATGTTTTTGTTTACACAGGTTAAATACATGTGTACTAGTAAAGGTTTCCTTTAAAGCAGTTTTTTTTTTCAATTTATAAGTTAATTCCGAATTCAAGTAAACAGTTTCTAGTGTTTGTCACATCTCATTTGGTTGTAAACATGATATTTTCTATTAATATATATATACAATGTAAACAAAAACATGACACGAGCCATGTTTACATAATAGAGAATTTTGAGGGTTGTATGTTTTTTGGAACTTAACATTTTGGTGAACATTAGAAATACATTAGTTAGGCGTTGTTAACATTAACATTGGGAAAATTTGAAAATTTCCAAATCAAATTGTGCTTATAACCCTTTAATATATGTACAACAAATTTTAACACTGTCTCAGCATTTGTCATATAATAAGTCTGTTTGTGGTGCTCTATTCAATTTAGTATTACGAATTACACTAGTTCCTCGTGTTGTTCATTTTACATGAATTACTCAGTTGTGTATATTTTGCCTCTTTGTTGTTAAATTTAAACCCCTGAAGACACTCTGGAGATCGCTCTGCATCCAAGGGTACACGTGCGAAATTTATCCTATTTGTTAATGTATAATAACATATGTCTTGTCAAATTTAAGCATGTTATAATCAACAGATGGTATTCAGTATTTACAATTTCATATTTGTATGCAAATTCTATTATACATGTACCAGTAAAGTATGATAATCGTAACCTACCGCCATTGCGTAGTCCATTACTGTAAAAGTGATTATTTTCCCATCTTGTTTCATTATATATGAATGCAGACAACAAATTTAGAAAGTACGAAAATTTTAATTTTTGATAATTTCTTTTGTTTGGAACTATTCAAAACCGAAACATAGTAATTGCAATGGAGTTTCCTGGTTTTGAAAATGGATAATTTTACGGCCATTGTCGAACTTCTTTCGCTGCAGCAATAAAACAAGTACTTAATTAAAAAAGAATTAACCAGGGAAAAAACTCATCAACACGTTTATTTATTTATATTAATGTACAGAATCCAATTTTCTCTGCGCTAATAAACATTTTAGTTAATATTCAATGGTCTCATTAAGTTAACAAAATTTTATTCATTAGTGTATAATTGACACAGAAGAGTGTGCTACGAGCTCAATACAACTTATTGTACTGAGTAACCTTTAAGGACATTCTGTCGCAGTGGCAAAATTTTAATTATAAGTACATGTAATAAAGGCTCATGACCCATTTTACATATACCATGGTAATATATGGCTGCCTCCTTACGGAGGAAACCAGATCCTAGGTTTCAATTCATCGTTAGGTCACAAAATCATCAGTAAAAAAAGTTTTACATTTAGTAACATACACATGTAGTAATTAAAACAAAATATGGGGAGTGTTTAAATATCGAGAAAAATATGGGGTTTTCTTACACCTGTCTTTTGATGACCAGGCGAAGCTCATTGAAGTCGTAATAACCTTTATAATTAAGTAAAATGTGCCAAACGAACGAATTAAAACAATGGCTGCTGCACAATTCCACTTTGGATTGATTGATTGATTATATGTTGTTTAACGCTCGAGAATGTTTCACTTATATGGAGACGTCACCATTGTCGATGAAGGGCTGCAAAATTTAGGCCTTGCTCGGCGCTTATGGCCTTTGAGCAGGGAGGGATTTTTATCGTGACACACCTGCTGTAACACGGGGCCTCGGTTTTTGCAGTTTCATCCGAAGGACCGCCCCATTCAGTCGCCTCTTACGACAAGCAAGGGGTACTGAAGATCTATTCTAACAACCCGGATCCCCACGGGGTTCTTCTTTGGAAAACAACGGCTATTGGTATATATCCAATCTGCTCTGTACATTCCCTTTAAAACTTACTAGAATAAGCATCATATGTTTTGTCAGAGTTGTCATTCTTTCCATTTCTGAATGCTTACACAAACCCACCGTCTTTGCGATTTGCTGTGTGTTTGACCAAACGATAGCAGATAACTAACAAGCATCAAAGGTATCAGGCTGCAAAAGATCGGGTTGTGGACAATTTTAATAAACACTATATTACTTATTACTAATTTTGACAATCAGATCGAAAAGTTGTTGGAAAAAATACAAATATTGCAAATTTTGGTAGTATATAGATTTGGATGATTGTATTGAATTCTTTGAAATTGGATACGTCTCACTTTTTGACGGATAAGCGGCGAATTAGTTAGTTTTGTGGCCGAATTCTTCTCATGGGGTACGGAAGGGGCCAGGGTAGTTGCAAGCCTTTTTTTCATTTAGTATAAAGTGAGTGAAGTCAATTTTTAAATGCTTATGAAATTTTCTGTTCATACTAGTGTATAATAAACATAATAGATTAGAAAAAAACTAACACATCATATAGTGTCCACAACCCGAGGGCCTATGCAAAAGATATGAAGAAATCATTCTATTTTTCTTTATTATTATCATTAATTGTTTTAATCAGATCGTACCGTATTAATTGTGAAGTCATACTTTAATTAAAATGTCTTTTAATCAGCAGAATTAATTAGTACACAAAATTTTACGCAGACGGTAAATGACTTTACAAGGCCTAGATTCGACTCCCCTTATCACCTCGTGGCCAATTAAATATACTGTTAGTTGTGAGAATCCGCAAAAATAGTCATGAATCCACAAAACTCTGTACACCCATTTTGTATTTCATGAGCGAATAGTGATAGATATTAGATAAATTGAACCCAAACAAACGCAGTACAAATCGACAACTTTAATGCTTATTAAATTTTATATACGCTTGATTTATCTATCTAAAGATTATAAAAATCAAACGCCAAAATTAACAATAACTTTAATCCTCACTTAAATACTTACAGTAATTTGTGAAAGAAATCATTAACAGGATATATTTACATTAACCCTGCAGTAACGCATGTACATTTTAAAAACCCATATCAGGACAGAGCGTACTCTTGCGCGGCCTGTAATAACAAATTGCTGTCCTTTCAAAAATCCACTGCAATATGTCAAATATAGCCATGTGTTTTTAACAGAAACGTAATAGTTACAGTGATCAAAAAATATTTCATTTTTAAAACCTGTCAGATTTTTTTAATAAAAATCTTAAAATACTAGTATGTATTTTCTTCAGTATACATTTTATTGCTAGAGGCGTAATTATGATATAAAGGGTGTTAAGAAATTTCGTTCCATGATTTACAGGATGCCTAAAATTATTTATAAACAACTCCTATACAAGTTTATATGTTTTTAATAACCAGACAGTCCACCTTCGTTTTCAATACATTTTTAATTCTATTTGGCATTGAATGAATCAAAGAAATCAAATGTTTCTGAGGTATCTCCCTCCATGCACGGTGAAGTCGGCGTCGTAATTGGCACATTGTCGTTGGGCGCGGATCCTTGTAGGCCTCGCTGTCCAGAATACTCCATAGATTTTCGATGCAATTTAGGTCTGGGGAATTGCCTGGCCATTCTACTTTGGTAATAAAGTTTGGTAGATTATTTTCACACCAATTCTGTGTTAGCAGGGCAGTGTGAGGGGTCGCTCCATCTTGAACAAATGTGGCGTGTCCTGGATATTGAAATAACTTTCGTTCGTCGATCCTACCACTATTTTTCTTTTTGAAGGATATTGTTCACATAATAATCAGCATTAATAGTTTTGCCGGCTGGAACAATGTGAAGTTTGGATAATCCCTGTACTCCCATCGCACCCCATACCATGACTTTAGCGCTCGACTTGACGCAGCTTACATCTGGGACCTCATCTGACTGGGACCCCCATAAAACATCGTCCTGTCGGTTCAGAACATGAAACAAATATTTCGTAGATTCATCACTAAAGATGTAGTTTTCCCAGTCTTCAGCCGTCAAATGCTTGTGATCACGAGCAAATTTCAATCTCTTTTGCCTCTGTGTTTTCGTCAATAGTTGATTTCTCGGTCTTTTAAATGCCTTCCATTTTTTAACTTTTCGCAAATAATTAAAAACAGTTACATGACTCACATTAAAGCCTGAGTTCTTAAGTTCCTTGCTGCATTTCCTTGTTGATTTTCCTCGTTTGTATTTTATGTTTTCCACTTTTCTCTTCACTACCCCCACTATCTTCGAAGGCCGGCCGGATCTCGGTTGATCGGATAGTTGTTTATTTTGCTCTCGCCTTCGCCTCCACTTTGTTACCCATCGCTCACTTTTACATAGCTGCTTAGCCACATCCTTCACACTTAATCCTGCATCTAATAAAGCCAAAGTTTGAGCTCGTTCATTAATTGTATCAACACTTGTACAGGACGTCTGCTTTTTCACTGAACTCGGCATATTTATTTCATGACGTAATAGACACTTTGTTTACATCACACTGTAGTAACACAAGAGAGTGCACATAGGGAAGGATAACTGCTGATATAATGAAAAAAATGTCTATAGAGTTACCAGTAAAAATTTGAAACAAAAATATGTCGTTTTTCTATTTAATTTTAGATATATATATATATATATATATATATATATATATATATATATATATATATATATGAAAAGGCTAAGATAACTAACAGTATTCAATCTCGTATTTCCTATAGAAAATACAAATCAAAGAGATGGGCAAACACGGACCCCTGGTCATACCAGAGGTGGGATCAGGTGCCTAGGAGGAGTGAGCATCCCCTGATGACCGGTCACACCCGCCGTGAACCCTACATTCCGATCAGGTAAACGGAGCAATCCGTAGTCAGAATCAGTGTGCCAAGAACGGCCTAACAATTGGTATGAAAGGCAGCATTTGACTTAATGGTAAGTTGTACTGACAAACTAGATCGTTATAAGACCATAAAATTTGTGAATTGCTGACTTTCGACGAGACTGTACAAACCCCTGTAACAACAACTTCTTCATCAGCAGTCCGCCTCGATTTAAAAACTGATTACAATAAGAACAAACTCTTGCGTATCGAATCAGTTGGGAGATATAAACACCATATGCAGGTGATGATGGAATATTGCCACATAAATAAGGGAAGTTGACGATGTAGAAAATGAAATAATCCCGTTTGTCATAAGGTTGATTTGTTAGTTTACCACCGGCATCTATTTTCAGTAAAATATCTAAGTACGAAGCAGAAGTGGAAGACTGTGGTGTCTCTAATTTCAAGCTCACTGGGATATATCGAATCGACATATGAATGAAAATAATCATTGATAATAGACAAAACGTCGTCGATGTATCTAAATGCCCAATTGAAGGCCACAGCAAGGGATTTTGTCTTCTCGTGCAGAAGCTTTTGAATGAGTTTTGCTTCGTAAGAATATAAAAATAGATTAGCTAACAAAGAAGCACAATTCGTGCCAAAGGAGTTCCAACAGACTGTTGGAAGACCTGATCGCCAAAGACTACGAAAATATTGTCAATGAGGAACTTTAGCAATTTTAATATCAACTTCAGAATATTTGTGCGTGGAGTCAGAGTGGTGTTTAACAAAATAATTTATAGGATGACCAATCACTAAATATGAATATTTCCATTTACCATTTTTGTTCACGAAACAACTGTCTAGTCTAGTCTTTAATTTATCTTGCGGTATGGTCGTGTAAATAGTTGTAAAATCATACGTTTTAATGCGAATTCGAGAAAAGTTTTGTGATTTCAAATTCAGTAAAAGGTCTGATTAACACCACTTCTGGAATATGTAGTGGCACAGTATGTTTGAAATTTCCCCTTCACAACAGTTAATATTTTCATAAGGAGCAAAGATAGGGGCTTGGTAGAACATTTACTGGATTCAGCGATGTATCTTTGTTTGTAAGGGTTTTTGTGGAGTTTGGGGATGCAATATAGGTACGGCAAATCATATTCATCCGCTTCATTGACTGGGATATCAAATGTATTTAAAACTGAAGCAAGATTTTGATGAATTTCATTTTTTGAAAGGGCAGTTGGAGTATACGTGCGATTAATAAATTAATTAATGCCAAGTTCGGTTAGAATGCAATTGTAATAATGAGCCTTACAAACAAATACAATGTCGTTGCCAGCTTTGACAGCTCGAACTAAAACATATTCCTCATGTAACCTACTTAACTCTTTTATCACTTCTGATTTACTAAACACAGAAGGATAGATGATACGCATTTTTGTTTTGCCATGTCTGATACGGGATTTTAATAATCCTCTTATACTTTTTATCCAAACTGACAAGTTATCAAGTTCTTCTTTTTCAGATTTAGCTCATCGGTGTATACGGTACGTAGGTACCTTTCTGATGAAACTCTGAATTTTAGGCGTTACATTAAATAAATCAGTTTCAGTAATGAGATATAATGAATATCTGTAGCTCATAATTAAGAGTCATCGTTGTATTTGATCTGAACCTTAAATTCAAATTCAACAGGGGCAAAATCTGGTGTAGACGATAACAATTGAGTTTCAAGATATAAATATTATGCTCACAAACTTGAGTATCGTTTTCCATTCCATCAATAGTTTAGTGCAGCTTCATCGGAGAGGTCCATTTAAGATGCATGTGTATGAACAACAATATATTACCTCTTTTGTTGAATGTATGTTGCCATATATGAAAAGGCGATGACAACGAACAGTGATCAATCTCATACGTCCCTATGGAATACAGATTAGAGAGTATGGTACACACGGACCCCTAGACACATAGGTCGGATCAGGTGCCTAGGAGTAAGCATCCCCCCTGTCGACCGGTTCCATTAACCGTGAGCCACTATATAAATAAAACATTAGACTCTACAACACTAATCGTTTTTAATTAGAACACTAATTACTTTCAAACAAACCAGCATATTTTTATGCCCCTTGAATCATGTTATATATGTATTTGGCGTCATGTCCTGACAATTGTCAGGGTGAAGGCTACTATCGATTCAACTATCAAGAGAAAGTTCAATACCAATCACACAAGAAATTGATTCACAGGGAGTCTGGCAGAGCTCAACAAAACTTACAATATATTGAAAAAAAGAGTACAGTTGCACTTTCAACATTATTGTATATGAACGAAGTGGTGTGGAAAATAAAGAACAGTGTTAGAAAAAGAGTAGGCTCACTTGAGAGGGACGTGAGGGAGAGTGCAAAACTCATTGCCGAACATATCTCAGTTAGTTAACCGCCGTAAAATGGCTGAAATATTGCCAAAAACGGTTGGTTGTATATTGTTTAACGTCTCTCTCGAGAAATTGTCACTCTTATTGTGACGTCACTATTGCCAGTGGAGGGCCTATGCCAATCTTCCAATTCATACATAAAATACAAATCGGAGAGATGGGAAAACACGGACCCCTGAACATACCAGAGATAGGATCAGGTTCATACGAGGAATAAGCATCCCCTGTCGACCAGTCACCCGAATGACCGCTCCATTTAATCGCCTCTTGCTACAAGCAAGGGGCACTGAGGTCCTATTTAAAACTGGATCCCCACAGGAGTATACTGGTCTAGAAAAGTGGAAAAGTGACATCAAAGCTTCCTGACACAGTGTAGGTTCAAATTATGTCCCCCTCCCCCGGAGGAAGTATGATGAGCCTATAAGTAGGGTATCCTCGCAAACCGGGGGCTTATTCTTTCATTCCATTTCACAAACTCGTGGATGTCTACTACCTGTGGTTTGCGATGATCTTTAAGTATCTTCTCAAGAACAATAGGATCATGATTAGTCATACCGATATGCAAGCATCTACGGGTAGTGCAAATTCAAGTTTGTTCAAATTGTCGTCCCCGGAAGTTGGGTGGAACCAAAATAAATGATCAAATTTTTAAATGGGTATACAAATTTTGTTCAATTCAGGGCCCTAGATGTAGTGTGGTGTCACAACATGAGATCACTGTTTTTGAAATAAGAATATAAAGATTCACACTAAATCGTATCAAAATCCTAATATATATAGATTCAAGTTATTAATTCTGTGGTTAGGGTTAACAAATTTAACATAATGCATGTATACTGGAAAGAAAATCTCCAGAACAGCAAGGTCATATCTTAGTCATATTGATATTGACGCATTCCCATGTTTTGTAAGTTCAGTTATGTCATGACCCTTCGGGGCTAATTTGGAGGCACGATATGGGGGGGGGGATAAAAAGAACTTTTTAAAATACTGAAAAATAGCAGGGCTAAGGTGAATTAGGTGAATGATCTGGGTGATGGACCTATTTATTTCAATGAATATCAATGTTTTCTTGTTTGCATCTCATCGTATGCATGCCATTCGGAACATTAATCTGAGTTATCAGTTCTGCACTTCCGGGCCAGTTGATGCCCTGATTGTGGGTCCGTGATTTGATCGATGCAATATTAGATATTTGCGAGTATTAAAAACACAACGTAAGCAGGACTGTAAAGAAGAATGTCTGTTGATATTTTCTGTTGATTATATTATTGTCATATATAAATCCGCAATATTGTATAAATTTATGCACTCTCCATAGACTGTATGTATACATTTTTATACATCAATCCAATGAGCTGTATGGCTCACGGAAATAAAGAAACTGACGTCTTAAACTGAAGCAGAGTCATCAAAGCTTCCAAGCCTCGATCGGCCAATTTATGAAGCATACCTAATACCCTATTTTCAATCACTGTTTACACACGCCAGCTTCATATACCTACTTTCATTTTGAGTCTGTGTAAACAATAGCTTACACACTCCAATCACCACAGATCGCCCTTATACTCGCTGCTCCAATACGTAGCGGTAAGCATAGGTCTAAATGTGTGGTACTTAACCAACAGCTGGTGACGTCTCAGTATGAGTGAAAAATGCTCAACGGGATGTTACACACAAACAAACAATCAAACAACTAGCATGTTTGAGATTGAAATGCAAACAGAAACAGAAAACCCTGAAACATTGCTGTAGTAGACGGACGTATAAAAACGTATTGATTCAATCACAAGTCAAAGATAACCAAAGGCAAGGCGAAATGAGCAATAAATGATATTGTTTAAAGGTCGAAATGTTCATTAGTCTTCGTTTTCTGACTAGGATGATTGAGTATTAAAATGGAATTAATAATTTCTCAGATATCATGTTTAGTTATTTATCACATTCCACAAAATTTCCATTTTTACGGTAATATTTTATTGGGTCCCCCAAATTTAGCTAAATTGTTTTTGGTGGGTTTTCTTTGTGGTTAAATGATTGACTTTATAACACGTAAATGTATTCCTGAAAGTTCGCATAAACTTTCATTTATACAAAAGTACATACTTGTAATTTTGCAATATACATGCCACTATCGATAGGTCGACACAGGTGCGCAACATTTTATAACATTTGGTACAGTTGTTTATTTTTTAAAGTCCCTCTCAAGAATCTTTCACTTCTATGCCTGACGGAGACTTTAGTCAACTCTTGACTGCCCTAAAAGCACTTTATTGCTGTGTTTTCGTAAATTGCTTAGCTTAAAGCAGATCTTTCCAAACACCTGACGAGGATGTTTTCAATTCTTCTCTGATAGAAGCATTACTGGAGGCATTTCCGCCGTAAAGTGGCTGAAATATTGCCAAGTCGGCGTAAAACCTCAATCAATCAATCAATCATTAAATAATGTAAAAGAAATTTAATGATTCTGTTAAATTATGGAATATACTTATTTTAAATATTAAAAACTAAAACAGTTCCTTGCTAAGAATACTCGTCAGGTGGCTACATGTAAATGGCTATCACAATTTTTTTTCTTCTCTTTTCTTTTATTTGTCTCCCCCCCCCCCCCCCCCCCTCTTTTTTCATAGTTTAAATCCTTGTCAAGAATATCATTTTTCAATAGTTATTATTTTTTTAAATAAATAATCACTTTAAATAATATACAACATGTATAATGTAAAACAATACTGAGGAAGACGTTGGAGTAGATCTAGCCACACTTCAGGGGCATCAGCAATTGATGACGAGTCAGGCCTTATTTGTCCAGGGATTTGGAAACTGACTCGAGATACTTCTGAAGATTCTTAATTTCATTATACACGCCAACATTATACAATTAATCATTCTTCATGAGGTCAACTTGGTGTAATGATGACCCGATCCACGATGTGACATGACCGAGGCCAGGAGCCGAGGTCAGTGAGAGGGTCGGGGCAAAGGTAATCATTTCCCCATGTTGGTCGAATGACGAGTGTTTGTTCTATTATAACAACAATGACAATATGTATAATATACACTACAAGATCAAAAATAATAGTTATTCATTTTTATTTCAACAACTGTATGCAACAGGATTGTCGCATTTTTGCAACAACATTGAACAGATTGCAAATGGATAATATATGATTGATTAACTGTTTTGTTGGTTTCCGCCACACTCAACAATTTTTCAGTTATCTGGTGGCGTCCAATTTTTGTAGGTGGAGGAGAGAACCCAGATACCCGGGAAGAGACCACCGACCTTCCGAAAGTAAACTGTCAAACTTTCTCACATATATCGGCGCGAGCGAGATTCGAACCCGCGCCGACTAGAGGTGAGAGGCCTTGTGATTTTGAGCGCAATGCTCTAACCACTCGGCCACGGAGGCTCTTGAAGTGTATAGAAATTCATCAATTAATCAACTCACAGAAATCGCTTTCCCTTGTAATAGATGATGTGGACATGACCAACATTTTGAAATTGCGGGTCACAATAAGTGCAGAAGGTTGGATTTTTACATTTTCTCTGACACCGACATTCCTGTATGAATTTTGTTAGCAGTATGTAGAATATTCAATTCAGAGAGTAAATGGTCAGAATTTACAGGCACCAATTCCCAGTTTTCAAGGTTTTCAAGCTGACACTGTGCGATACAATGTTTACTTATCTCCACTGGAATTTCTGGTATTGTTGGTTGAGCAAATAAATATTTCTTGATTTTTGGTTTCATTTCCACATCGTGAATTACTTTTAAATTAAGTTTCAGATTTTGTCCACTGACAGACATGATATACCGAGCTTCAATGCCGCTTTGGTCTAGGCTTGTAATGAACGTTGCACGTTGCACGAATACAATGGTTCATGTAGAGGATTGACAATCCCTATATCATAGATATGGTTTTCATAAAATCACCCAGTGTGTTGTAACCAACAAGAGAATTATACTATATGACATAAAAATCTTTAAAGTTGAGCTTTGGTCTTAGCCAGAAACACTCTGATTTGTTTAACTTCTGCCGATACTTTTCAACAGCAAAAACTGGAAAACTACAAGAACATATACTATATTAGAGTTGGCGAAGGACGCCAACCCACCGGCGATCTCCAGTCAATTTGTTCCATGTCCGACAAATTATAGAACCACGCCAGATATCATGTCCAACAGATTTCATATTATCTATTATAGTGATTTTAAATAAAGATAATAAAATAAAATAATTTATAACTTTTCAAAAGTTGCACATTTTAATACAACAGCATGAAAAATCTTAAAAGAATTAAGGTATTTAATTTTTTTATCAAAACAATATACCGGAAGTTTTAATTTTGGTTTCTATGTGGCAGTTATGTATATCTGGTATCGTGATTTGGCGCCGCGATTGAAACATGTGGCCAATAAAATGGTCAGAGAAAAGAAAGTCCCCGGCGGACAACGATAGCAAGGTAGAAAAGAGCAAAAAATCCACGGTAGGTAAACGAAAGAAAGTGGTTAAAGGATGATGATGATTTGGAGTTGATGTTCTGTGTAGCAAGCATGAATTTTGCTAACGAAAGAAAACCGGACACATTGCCCAAACAGGTCTATAAAAGGAAGTAGTAATTTTGAAACCAATGCACTTGCCGATCATGAATCCTCAGGGCTACATCAAGATGAGGCTGTCTTTTAAATCGCATTGGCAAAACCAGCAGAAACAGTTGCAAGACAAGCAATTCTAAGTTTGAATGACCATAAACAGTTGGAAATACAATTTTAAAATGTGCATGCCCTAGTGAAATATAACCGTATAGTGAAACAGACTGCTAGTTGGAGTATAATGAGGAAATAGATGATTTATTAATGACAAATATCATTAATGAAGTCGATTGATTGATTGATTGTTTGTTATTTTCCGCCACATTCAACAATTTTTAGTTGTCTGGTGGCGTACAGTTTTTGTAGGGGAGGAGAGAACCCAGATACAATGTGCCCGGGAAGAGACCACCGACCTTCCGAAAGTAAACTGGCAAACTTTATCACATATCGGCGCGAGCGAGAATCGAACCCGCGCCTACAAGATGTGAGAGGCCTTGTGATTTTGAGTGCAACGCTCTAACAACTCGGCCACGGAGGCCCCTTAATGAAGTCGAATGACGAGTGTTTGTTCTATTATATCAACAATGACAATATGTATAATATACACTACAAGGTCAAAAATAATAGTTATTCATTTTTATTTCAACAACTTTATGCAACAGGATTGTCACATTTTTGCAACAACATTGAACAGATTGCAAATGGATAATCTATGAAGTGATTGATTATTTTGTTGTTTTCCGCCACACTCAACAATTTTTCAGTTATCTGGTGGCGTCCAGTTTTTGTAGGTGGAAGAGAGAACCCAGATACCCGGGAAGAGACCACCAACCTTCCAAAATAAACTGGCAAACTTTCTCACATATATCGGCGCGAGTGAGAATCGAACCCGCGCCTACTAGAGGTGAGAGGCCTTGCAATTTTGAGTGCAAAGCTCTAACCACTCGGCCACGGAAGCCCCTTAATGAAGTAAAAATTGAATGAAGTCGAAATTGAATGGCTTTACGATACTAGATTTGTTGCTGTATTGTATTTGCTTTGATTGTTGCATGTCACTTAGAATTGCATTTTACGTATTTTGATATTTTTCTATCTGTTCCGGGAACTTTTAAGTATATCCTATAGTTTTTGACACTTTAGCAATCTGTAAAGACACAGTGTCCGACAAATTTGTGAGTTCTTTCGCCAACTCTCCAATATTAACAAAATGCAGGTGTTTTCATTTCTGAATCGTATAATGGACTCTAAATATACAAAAAGAATTTTTGTTTTAATGAATGTTTTTGAACAATCTCTGCATTCCATGTCCGCTTCTAATCATAGATTGAACGACTATGTAGTTCACCATCCTTTCTCCGATCTTCGGTCGTTAGAATGTATCCCTTGCTTGTCATAAGAGGCGACTAGTTGAAGGGGTCCTTCGATGAGACTGCAAAAACCTTCACAGATGTGGCACGATAAATATCCATTCCTGCTCAAGGGCCGTAAGCGCGGAACATAGGCCTACATTTTGCAGCCCTTCACAGGCAATGGTAACGTCTCCATATGAGTGAACTATTCTCAGGAGGGATGTTAAACAATATACAATCAACCAATCAAATTCGATCATTTCTAATTGATTATGATTGATTGATTGTATATTGTTTTACGTTCCGCTTGAAATGTTTTCATTTATATGGAGAGGTCCTATGAACAGGGAGGGATCTTTATCGTGCCACACCTGCTGTGACACGGGACCTCGGTTTTTTGCGGTCTCATCCGACGAACCGCCCCATTTAGTTGCCTCTTGCGACAAGCAAGGGGAACTGAGGATCTATTCTAGCCCGGATCCCCACGGGGTGTTTATCAAGAACTGAACATACCAATTATAACAGATGAAATACTAGACGCTATTTCTGACTCTAAATGAAAGAAGTTACTAGGTTTCGATAATGTATTTAATAAATTTCTCAAAGACAATTCCACTTCTATCTGCTGATGATAATGTTATTTTCTGAGGACCTATTATAATCCAGGTTAATTTGTATTAAGTTGCAAATTCTAGAATCGACGAGGTCTTCATTTTGGCGATGATCAGTCTGTTTCTTCAGAACGTCTCAGTACAGGTGAGTTGGCTGTCCCACCTAGTCTCTGTCGGAAACTGTGGTTTGACAGACTTGGGAATGTCAGGCAGAAGGACACCTGATGCATGCTGATTTCAGAAGTACTTGTTAATACATATATATATATTGTTTAACGTCCCGCTCGAGAATTTTTCACTCCTATGGAGACCGCACCATTGCCGGTGAAAATTTAGGCCTAAATTTGGAAAATCTCTTTCATGATCCGTTTGATTACTCGCAATGTTTTTGAAATGTTCATAAACATCCCTTGTCATTAGAGGTGCATTTACTTTATTCTTAGTTCAAATTAGATCACAGCGTTTATCTAATTATCTGGTGTTCTTTCCAGGTATAAACAGGTCTGTATCCATTTGTCTAACTATCTACCTGTGACCCTATTGTGTAGTACTGGAGATATTTGGTCACAGTTCAATTAACCAAATGTATTTATTTTGAACACGCAGAATGCCAATGTAAAGTTTACACATATACTTACAGTATTGATTGATTGTTTCTTTTTTTTTCGCCACATTCAACACTTTTTCAGTTATCTGGTAGCGTCCAGTTTTTATTGGTGGAGGAGAGAACCCAGATACAAGGTACCCGGAAAGAGACCATCGAAATTCCGAAAGTAAACTGCCAAACTAAAAAAGTAAACTTGGAATCGAACCGCGCCGACTAGAAGTGAGAGCCTTATGATTTTGAGCGCGATGCTCTAACCACTCGGTCACGGGGGCCCCACTTACTGTATTGAATTAAAACCTTATAATTAAGAAATACACACTGAAAAGTTATCGGGAATATCAGCTGGATACGAAAGCTTTGGAAAGCTCAGAGGTTTACACAGGGGATATAATTCAGTGATAATGCAGGTACTAATTATCTAATGCCAATGGTCAATCATAAATTGATAAAAAAGGATACATTCTTTATAATAACATTTAGCTTTGAAAAGGCCATAATTTTATAATATTTATCTTTACTTTTGCAAGTAATGTCCAGAAATAGAAAAAAAGGACAGTTTAAATCTCAATCGACAGTATTAAACACTTAGGGAGTATTGACCGGGGCTGTTTTAACCATCCAAACCTGCTGAACTGTCTATTTTGCTTGATTTAAACAAACATAAATTGTAGATATACCTTTATTGTGGGACAATGGAAATTTGTGGATGGGGCCACGTTCAAACCAATATTGCGCAAACAATATACATTGTAGTATTTACCCCGTGGGGATCCGGGTTGTTAGAATAGATCCTCAGTATCCTTGCTTGTCATAAGAGGCGACTAAATGGGGCGGTCCTTCGGATGAGACCACAAAAACCGACGCCCCGTGTCACAGCAGGTGTGGCACGTTAAAGATACCCCCCTGCTAAAAGGCCATAAGCGCCGAGCATAGACCTATATTTTGCAGCCCTTCACCGGCAATGGTGACGTCTCCATGTGAGTGAATAATTCTCAAGCGGGACGTAAAACAAGATATAATCAATCAATCAATTGTAGCATTTAACGAAGACGTAAATGAGATAAAATCAATACATTTGAATAAATAAGACAAAATTAATTCAATCTTATTTTGGTTATTCAAACATGAAACATTTAATAGGATATAAAAATGAATGTTACTATATATATCATGGATGAATGTGATAGTTTCGGTTGTTATCTCCACAGTGTGGAAATCTTTTGATATGTTCACAGTAATGCACTCTTGAAAATGCACTAAAAATTAACTTTTTAGATTCAGTATATCACAATTCCCGCTTATACATGAAATGTAATTTTATTTAGTATGATTTCCTGAAAATGTTGAATAAAACTCGCATTAAAAACACTTACAGAAGGTTGAAAACAGCCTTAGAAATAATCACTGTGATGATGTATATATATGGTGCAAAATATGTGCTATGGAGAAAATGTTTCCATTATTTCAGGGGATTTCTACGAAAACGGGTGATAATAGGTGATAAAAGGATATACTTCAAAAGGAGTAAACAATTGTAAAAATTACAGAATAGGATTGATACTACGAACACCTGCGAGTTGAACCATATGTAAACAACATTAGCACTGATTAGCGTATTGATAGTTCTATATAAATGGGAAAGTTGTTTCTTTGTTTTACGTCCCGTCGAGAATTTTTCACTCATACTGAGACGTCACCAGCTGTAGGTGATGTACCACAAATTTAGACCTATGCTTAGTACTCAGGGCCGTAGCAGTGAGGGTTCTTTAACGTGTCAACGCTTACCGTGACACGGGACCTAAATGGGAAGAAGACGAACGATCATTCAACCACAACGTGGGAATCTAGGAAAGATACATTTTCGGTTATGATTTTTTACAAAAAGTAATTAAAATTCAAAATGAGGTATAAGAATTAGTATCATTTAATTTACGTACTGTTTATAATTGGTCTGATCTACCCTCGAAGACACCATGGGGTGGGTTGAGTGATAGCGGTACTATTTGTCGGCCGTGGAGACATGGTGTTTGATTAATTGCTAGTCCTGTCAATTCTAAGGTACAATTCACAATTTTATTCTCATTACATTAGAGATCAGGCAGTATATTTCGTTGGAGTAGGATATATTTGATTTTTAAGAATTTTAAGTTAGAGATGGTTAATTGTGGATAGACAAATATTTGCTCCCATCCTTATTTAGCTCGAAAAAGTAGTGACCCCGAAATATAGGGGTGGGGGCGAACATCTCTATATTTGAATAATAATCATTACAGTACAAATTAAAAGGAATTTTTGCACATGTAAGTGTCCGGAGCAAGTGCCTAGAATTATGGAGTATCGAAACTTCCAAATTTCAAAATTTCTTTAATTCTGTATATTATTTAAATATAAAAGAGAGATTGCCCATTTACTCCCGCGGGAATCTGGGTTAGAATAGGTCCTCAGTACTTCTTGCTTGTTGTAAGACCGCATAAACCGAAACGCCGTGTCATAGTACAAATGTAGGTGTGGCATGATAAAGATCCCTCCTTGCTCAAAGGCCATAAGCGCCGAGCGTAGGCCTAAATTTTGCAGCCCTTCACTGGCAATAGTGACGTCTCCATATGATGAAAAATTCTCTAACAAGATACAACCAACCATTTGTCTGCTTAGTTTGCAAAAAACTGAATTTAAATCAAAGAACCTTTTTAAATTTATGACTGTAGGATTGCCTAGGGAATGTATGCATAAAGTTGCACCCATTTTCAAATATGAAATTTAATGCGTTCCAAACATACAATTTTTTCTAAAATGTTGTTAATGCAGAAATATTGCTTTATTTAATAATTATGTGAAAGATGAGAAAATTCGTACGGTTAGGTTTCACTTATATCAGTTCTCTTTTTACATTTTGTAACACCATCCCTCATGCCTCCCCTTTTTCCTTATTAATACACCCCGTGGAGTTCCAGGTTGTTAGAAAAGATCCTCAGTACCCCTTACTTGTCGTAAGAGGCGATTAAATGGGGCGGTCCTTCGGATGAGACCGCAAATACCGAGGTTCCGTGTCACAGCAGGTGTGGCACGTAAAAGATCCCTCCCTGCTCAAAGACCATAAGCGTCGAGCATAGGCCTAAATTTGCAGCCCTTCATCGGCAATGGTGACGTCTCCACATGAGTGAAAGATTCTCGAGCGGGACGTTATACAATATTTAATCAATCAATCAATCCTTATTAATACAACACGAATGAAAGTACATATAGGCATGTGGTCTATACATGTACACATATATTGTATGCTAATAAAGAATCCATTTAAAGTAGTTTTCTCGCATGACAACGAAACAGAGAATAAGATAATTATATGTGCAAGGTTAAATTTCTATTAAAAACTGTAAATATTACAAGTAGAATTGTTCCTATAAATTGCACGGAGTGGAGCCCACAGCCCAGGGAAAGTTTCTGGATCTGGATACGTGTATTGATGTATGTAATAGTGTTGAATTTCTTTAAATGATAACGCTACACGAATATAAATTCAATATTTCAAATTATAATTTTAAAATGTGATTTTGCCCACAGGCAAAGCTGTGCACAATTTTACAAACTAGAAAGGTTTGCGACAAGACTTGAAGGACACCTATATCACACAATAAGTGACTTTGACAGATTGAGAGTTGAAATAAGGAGAGGCACACCATACAGTTCAAAACAAGCCGTGAAAGGTTAAGCAAGTCACAGCGAAGGCAACAAAAATATTTTAACTTTATTAAGACGTGATTGATGTACATAAGCTGTACATTCATGGGAATGATTGTTGATATACTTTAGATTGATCAAATATAGCAATAAAGTGGTGATATCTAAAAACTTTTTATGCATCAAAATATACTGATTTAACAAAAAAGAGAGGGCTAAAATAGGGTATGGGAGCTGACCAATCCTTTTCAATTCTTTAGGGAATAAAACATCTAAAAATGATAACCTCGTTAAATATGTGTAAAAAAAAAAGTTGCATGTTACGGAATTTATTTTAGTTACATGACACCATATCCAGAGTATCGCCGTAAAATGGCTGAAATATTGCCAACACGGCGTAAAACCCCAATCAATCAATCAATCAATCAATATCCAGAGTAAGTGCCAAGTAAAGCCTCAATGTTGCAGTCCTTCACCAGCAATGGTGACGTCTCCATAGGAGTGAAACATTCTCGAGCGGGACGTTAAACAATAGCTAATCAATCAATCAACAAAGGCAGTAATACATTGTATATTGATGTTCGTATCTTAAAATGGACATCATTTGGGAAATTGCACTGAGCTTTTGAAATGAAAAATTACATTCAAGCTTGTGGGCATCAATATTTTGTCGTCGTATATTTATATCATTCAGTGGCAGATATAGAAGCTTTTCAAAAGGAGGGCTGCGACCCAGGTTAATACCTTTTCCGGTCAAGAGGGGGAAGTTGCCATCCCCAAAAAATCACAAAAATGGCATATTTTGTCACAAATACAAATTCAACCAAAAGAAGGGTTGCAACCCCTCGTTCTAGATCCGCATTTAGTACAGTTCACACAAAAGCGCGGTCTGTTCTAATACATGTACTGGTTTTGAAACTGTACATACGTTTCTGCGGAATTAGTGTTTTTATTTCAGCGGAATTGATATGAATGTATTTCTAAATTAATGTAATATATACTTAATATAAGCCAGTCTTCGATTTGTATAATCTCTACAAATAAATCAAGCTTATCAACATAAATAAGAAAACCGAAAAAGGTACATAGGGTCGTAATACTCCCGTCTCAAGCTTATACAGAGAGTGTTTCTTCTTTCTTTTCTTTGTTTTGTTTTACGTCCCGTTGAGAATTTTTCACTCATATTGAGACGTCACCAGCTGTAGGTGAAGTACCACAAAGTTAGACCTATGCTTAGCGCTCAGGGCCATTTCTTAAGCCAGGAGATGTAAATCTTTAGTTATGGTAGTACATGTATCAGCCGTCATTAAGCTGCACCATTCTTTTGCATCGTATGAATAACAAGTTTGACGGTTCTAACCCAAACGGTTCGGTCTGTATCCTGCCTACAAGGTTTTCCTACTAAGTGATACTACGACTTTCACCTTTGATCTCGATTGTATATATTGTTTTACGTCCCGCTTGAAAATAGTTCACTTATATGGACACGTCACAATTGCCTGTGAAGGGCTGCAAAATTTAGGCATTTGCTCGGCGCCCAGGGCCTTTGAGCAGGAAGAGATCTTTATGGTGACACACCTGCTGCGACACGGGGCCTCGGGTTTTGCGTCTCATCCGAAGTACCGCCCATTTAGATGCTTTTTACGACAAGCAAGGGGTACTTAGGACTGTTCTAACCCGGATCCCCATGGGATTTTTGGTCTCGAAGAAAAAAGTGTGTTTTAGCGTCGGACTAGCGAATAGTGTGAATATATGGGTCCTTCACATGATTGTGGGCCGACGCGTTTGTCGGGAAAAAACTTTTCAACTTGCGTTGGTTTATGTATTTCGATTACCTTGTTTATATCTATCCAGCATTTTAATTGGATTTGTTGAAATAAATGAACCGATGAACGTCTTTAAAAGAAAAACGTATGATATTGATAAAAGTAGCTACTATGTCATGATACATGTATATATAATCAATCGTATTTTTCATACGTCTCTAAATGGCATTTTAAATTAAAATCTAATTAATATTTAAAATACATAGGATCATTTAAGACTGTGCTATGCTACTTATAATGTTTAACTGATTCATACTGTAGATACTTATGAGTTGTGACAGACACCCTTCGTGAAATGAACTTATTTTGCCCAATCCGGTCGTGAAAAAAATATGACGTTGTCTAAATACTTTCTTTCATGCTCCGAGCCTGATCATTTTGATGTAGATATTATTGCTGCAGGGATGATCTCATTGAATAATTATTTTGTGCAGTAAATGATCTCAGTGAATAGTTATTTTCAGAATACCTTACTTAAACCACGTATCATGAGCATGTTAGAATAAAAGTATGATATCAATTTCAACTCTATATTTCAAAAAAAAAAGAAGAAATCTGATGGGTAATCTTTGGGCCTACTTTGCCATGGAAGGACTCGTGTAGATCCTATTGCTGTGGGTCCGTTGGTCCTATAGGAAATAATTTTGAATTTCAAACACTGTTCCTGCCTACACGGTGTCCTGTCAACTGATACTGTGCCCTTGACAAACAAGTTTGAAGATCCCGAAGCTTACGGTACATTTTCAGATAATGAAGGGACGGACGATCCCATATCATAATACGTTCCGTCTTTGACGGGCGTATTAAAATGTCGCTACAAGAGATACTGTGAGCACCACTCACTTGAATACCGCCGCTCACCCAAACTTTTCGTCCCATGCGTAGTCGGCATGTGTGATATGGTGACTCTAAGTGAAAAGTATAACACGCGAGAGCCCAGAAATCATTTTGCTATTTCAATGTCCAGTACACTTGACCTTTGGACCCCAAAATAATAGGGATCATCTGCATCCAATGGGGAGTCTGTGTGTATGGTATGTTGACTCTATGAGAAAAAGATAAAACTTTAGAGCCCGGAAACCATTGCTTCAACAGACGAACGGACAACATAATTCCAGTATAACTTTGTTGCGGGGGTATAATAATGTAGCCCTCGCCATTTTTTTCTGACGTTTTCGGGACAGGGCTACAATTCTATAGGATCTTCGTAATGGTTCAGTATATTTTTTTTATGAATAACCCAAATTAAGCTCCATGTATATATCCCTATAGAGGCATTGACACGATTTATTATGAAAATTTGAAAATTTTATTTTTTCCATTTTTAATGTCTACAATGCTTAATTAAGGCATTTCTAATGGTCAGCAAAAAATTTAAATGTTAGTTGTCGACTTACATTGAAGGCGTAGAGCTCACAATTCTCTGTTATGTAAACAACGCTTGTGCCACATTTTTCTTTACATAGGTTAAATGTACTAATAAAACATTCGATTATAGCAGATCTTTTTTTTCAATTTAAGTTAATTCTAAACACAATGAAATATTTTCTAGTGTTTGTCACATCTCATTTTGTTTTAAACACGATATTTTCTATCAAGCAAGAACTATGTAAACCAACAAGAGGCCCATGGACCACATTGCTCACCTGAGTCACCTTGGCCCATATTAAAGATTTTCCCTATACGCATGTAAAACTTTGATCCGCTAATGTGGTCCACCCTACCCTGGGGACCATGATTTTAACAAATTTAAATCTGCACTATGTCAGGAAGCATCCACGTAAATTTGAATTTTTGCTGACCCTGTGGTTCATGAGAAGATTTTTATATGACCCCACCCTATTTTTGCATTTTATGATTATCTTTCCTTTGAAGGGGGCATGGTCCATCATTTAAACAAACTTGAATCCCCTTCACTTAAGGATGGTTTGTACTAATTGTCACAGCAGATGTGACAATAAAGATCCCTCCTTGCCATATGTGCCGAGCATATATCTAATTTTCAAGCCCAACACCGGCAATGGTGACGTCTTCAAGTGAAATACTCTCGTGGGGAATGTTAAACAATATACAGCCAAGCAACCTCCCTGCTCAAAGGCCTTAAGCAACGAACAGTGCCAAAAGTATGCAGCCCTTCACCAGAAATAGTGACGTCTCCATATGAGTAAGAAATTCGCAAGAGGGACGTTCAATAATATACAATCCCCCATGCTTGTTATCGCGAGATCTCATGGGTGTATCTCATCTAAATATGTTGATTGTTTGTTTTACATCCTGTCGAGAATTTTTCACTCAAATTGAGACGTCACTAGCTGTAGGTGCAGTACTACAAATTTAGACCTATGCTTAGCGCTCACGGCCGTAGCAGTGAGGGTTCGTTAACGTGTCAACGCCTACCGTGACACGAGATCTCGTTTTTAAGGTCATATCCGAAAAACCCGTGATTCTAAATGCCGAGCGTTCGGCGAAGGGGCAATCACGACCTATTTTTCGTCTTAAAGCAATATAAGCTGCCAAAATTGCAATTTTTTATAGTGGCATTAAAAGAGGTTAAATGAACGTTGATATGATTGAAAAAAAGAACTGCATCTAATTTCCTCTCTTATGCATCGTTTACACACCTTTACGTGATGAAAAATATATTTCTCGACATTCCGTTTGACCCTAACGATGGCAGCTGATTAATCGTCGGCGACAATCCCGAAGATAACCGATGTTGACACGAATGATTCTGATGCTGATCGGGGTGGATCGGGTTGTATCCGGGTCATTAAAATATGGACGGCGAGGTGAGATAAAATTCTAGTTACCATCATTATTTTGGCATTGTTAACGATGTTATATGTTTTTAAGTTATGCGAGTATGTTTTTTAGTTATGATAGTTTTAAGGGATCGCTCGAAACATTACGCAAAATTCCAAAGTCGGCTTTCTCCCTCGCTTCGAACCTTTCGTGTCAGACATCTTTCGTGCTTACCGGAAATATTGCGCTTGCGCATTTGATTTTGGCGAATGAATTCAACTTTAGGTCATTGCATACGGAAATAATGTCGGGAAAATTAAGGTACGGGAAGACTTAATTTCAACTGTCGAACATTTTTGCATTTAATGCAAAAAATACAACATGTCAAAAGTTTAATCGATAAAATCAGGTATTAGAAGGTAGATGTTTACAAAATTTTCGATTAAATTTTAGGACCCCAAAATAACAATTTTGACAGCTTATATTGCTTTAAGTTTGACGCGGCCATGACACGAGCAGGGCTTGAACTCACGACCTCCTGGTTACGAAGCGAACGCTCGAACCACTGAGCTACCGCGACCGGTCAGACAGAATATCTAAGAGAGGAAAACTCAGATACAAACCTAGAGAGAATGACTTCTCGTACTGTGGCAGGCACGCAACCATTCTAGAGGAAGGCAACCTTGACTACAAATACCTGGTCCACCAGAATGGAGGTTGAGCAAGGGGATAATCTCCCCTTCTCGTAAAATCTGCTTGATTACAATTACGAGGACTAGGAGTACCAGCAGCAACCTGAGCACATGAATGCAACGAGGGAAAGCCAACAAGAAGCTGGTGGCATGACGTGTATACTAAGCACGAGAACCAAGCTTAGGATAGGCTTCTGGAATGTCCGTACCATGTATGAGGCAGGATTAAATTGATTGATTAAATATTGTTTAACGTCCCGCTCGAGAATCTTTCACTCATATGGAGACGTCATCATTGCCGGTGAAGGGCAGCAAATTTAGGCCTATGCTCGGCGCTTATGGCCTTTGAGCAGGAAGAGATCTTTTACCTGACACACCTTCTGTGACAGGGACCTCGGTTTGTGCGGTCTTATTCGAAGAACCGCCCCATTTAGTCGCCTCTTACGACAAGCAAGGCGTACTGAGGATCTATTCTAACATCACGGACTCCCATGGGGTTATAAGGCAGGAACCGAAGCCCAAGTAATAAGAAAGATGAAAAACAACAAGCTACACGTATTGGGAATAAATGAGTGCAGATGAACAGATTTGGGGAAAAACACAACAAGCAGTGGTGAAACAATCATATAATCAGGTAGGATTGATTGATTGATTGTTTGTTGCTTTCCGCCACACTCATCAATTTTTCAGTTATCTGGTGGCGTCCAGTTTTCATTGGTGGTGGAGAGAACCCAAATACAATGTACCCGGGAAGATACCATCGACCTTCCAAAAGTAAACTGGCAAACTTTCTCACATATATCGGCGCGAGTGAGATTCGAACCCGCGCCGAGAGGCCTTGTGATTTTGATTGGTTGATTATGTATTGTGTAACGTCCCGCTCGATAATTTGTCTCTCATATGGTTACGTCACCATTGCCGGTGAAGGGCAGCAAATTTAGGCCTCTGCTCGGCGCTTATGGTCTTTGAGCAGGGAGGGATCTCTAATGTATCACACCTGCTGTGACACGGGACCTCGGTTTTTGCGGTCTCATCCGAAGGACCGCCCCATTTAGTCGCCTCTTACGACAAGCAAGGGGTACTGAGGATCTATTCTAACAACTCGGATCCCCATGAGACTTGTAATTTTGAGCGCGATGCTCTAACCACCTCGGCCACGGAGGCCCCTTTACTCAAGTAGGAAAGATGGAAAACATCATGAAGGAGATGCAATTATTGCGAGTAAAACTGCGGCTAGGTCATTGATAGAGTATCACCATGTTAGCGAAAGAATGATAAGGGCTTGCCTCAATACAAAGCCTATTAAAACATCAATCATGCAAGTCTACTCTCCAACAAACAAGGCAGAAAATGAAGTAAAAAAAAGATTTTTATGAAGCGCTACAAGCTGAGCTTGAAAAGATTCCAAAACATGACTTAACCATCATAATGGGAGATTTTAAAGCCACGGTAGGTCAGGACAGCACTGGATATGAAAGAGTCATGGATCAAAAATGAACGAGAATGGTTTGGAAACAAGCAGAGTTTGGAAACAACAATTTGGTAATAAGAGGAACATTATTCCCTCACAAAGAAATACATAAGCTAACATGGATATCACCTGGAAGAGACAAAAATCAGATAGTCCATATTGTTGTAAATGGAGATCTCTTCAGGATATGAGAGTAAGACGAGGAACAGATGTAGGCAGTGATCAACACCTTGTTAACTGCAGATCTCAAACTCAAACTGATGAAAACAACAACCAAAAGCAACAGGAGGAGATTTGACACAGGAAAGCTATGTGAACAAGACTTTAAATTACAACTGAAAAACAGATTCCATATCCTGCAAAGCAGAGACATGGAAGAACAAATAGATGGTCACTGGCAAAAAGTTAAGGACGCATTTAACAACACAAGTGAAAGAATAACAGGTTACAAAAAACAAGTCCACAACGAATGGATAACACCTGACATATGGAAACTCATTGACAACAGAAAAGAAGTAAAGAAAAAACTGTGTAACACAGAACTACATCGAAAATATGGCGAAAGGAGCTGAGAAAGCAGCATAAGAACAAAGGATGGGTGATGTTTCTCAGATCATCAAGAAACTAAGTGAACAAAGACGAAATGCTTGTATGTCAGTAAAAGACAACCAGGACACAATGATAACATGAGAGAACAAACAAGAACAAAGGTGGAAGAACACTTTCAAGAGATACTGAACCGCCTATATCCAAACAACACTGCAGATATCCTTGAAGCAAACACCGACCTAAAAATCAATACAGAAGTACCAACAAAAAAAAACAAACTAGAAATAGTCTCAGCAATCAAGAGTTTAAAGAGCAACAAAGAACCTGGAAATTACAACTTACCAGCTGAACGCTTTAAAGCAGACCCCATCCCTGCAGCAGATATTCTTCATCGTCTTTTCTGCAAGATATGGAAGCACGATGTAATACCAACAACTAGTGAGAAGGCAACATCATCAAACTACCCTTAAATGGCGACCTTACAAACTGTAATAACATTACTCTCTATATCAAGCAAAATTTTCAGTAAAATAATTGTAAACAGAATTAAGACAACGGTGAATAAAGCGTTAAGAAAAGAAGAAGTGGGTTTCAGACAAGGAAAAAGCTACTGTGATCAAGTATTTATATTAAGAAACATAATCGAGCAATATACGTAATGGCAAAGACAACTCATCATAAATTCCATTGACTTTAAAAAGGCCTTTGACAGCATACACCGAAATATTTTGTGGAAGATCCTAAAACACTATAGCATACCATCTAAACTAGTGGAATTAATAAGGGCATTCTATGCAGAATTTAAATGTTTTGTTGGTAATTCAACAAACACAAGCTTCCCTGTAAATCCGGAGTAAGATAAGGATGTATTATGTCAGCTTTATTATTCATCATAGCAGTAGACTGGGTAATGAGATCAACCCTCAGTGTAGATAATATAGGCATCGGGTGGACTCTTCTTAGCAATATATAGGACTTAGATTATGCAGATGACCTGGCCCTATTATCTCACCTAGAAACACATGCAACAGAAAACATCAAGTTTACAATCAAATGTCAGAAAAATCGGTTTGAACATCAACACAAAAAAACCCAGAAGTAATGTCCCTTAACGCAAAGAGCCCACCCAAAATACATCTAAACGGAAAAGAAATAAAGAACACCTCTTATTTTACATACCTCGGAAGTGTAGTAAGATGGCGGTGTTGACAAGGACATAAAAGCAAGACTGGAAAAAGCTCGGGGATCCTTTGTCAAGCTAAAGAATATCTGGAAGTCAAACAGCATCAGTAGACAAACTAAGACCAAATTGTACAGCAGTTGTGTCTTTTCCGTCGAAATGTACGGTGCTGAATGCTGGAGGATGACAGAGAGTGATATAAACAAACTATCTAGCTTCCATAATGGATGTCTGAGAAAGATCTTGAGGATATTTTGCCATGAAAAAGTGACCAACAAGAACTTATTTAAAATGGCAAGAGTGACAAATATGAGGACATTGCTTAGAAAATACAGGTGGAGGTGGATCGGCCACGTGCTCAGAAAACCAGCAGATGATATAACGAGGGTAGCACTCAGGTGGACCTCGAAAGGGAAAAGGAAGAATGGCCGTCCAAACACAACATGGAGGAAAACCGTAGAGAATGAACTGACGAACAGGAAACTCACCTGGGGTGGAGTAGAGAAAACAGCTGAAAATAGAGAGAAGTGGAAATCTCTAGTCCTTGTCCTATGTGCCTCCGGGTGCAACAAAGACTAGATAGGTAGGTATGGAAACAGATATTTCCCTAAAAGTTAGTCACATTCTTCTTCGTGGAGGGATTCAAGTTCAGTTTGCATTTCAGCTGGATTGGTCTGTTCGTTTTTCAGTGCAAGATCGTTTTCCATACTTTTTTCTGTAACAGTGCATGTACAACGTTGAAAATTGGTCACGTTTTCTTCATCAAAAAGCATTAGAGTAAGTTTGCATTTTAGCTGAATTGGTCTTTTAGGGCTAAAACTAAGTCATTTTTTCGGACTTTTTTCGTTAATGTGCAGGTATTGCCTGGAAATGAAGTCACAAACTTTCTCTTCTCTTGGCGGAATACAGGTTTAGTTTGCATGTCATTTGGATTGGTATACCATGACCTACTTTAAGGATAAATGTAAGTCAAACATTTTTCCATATTTGTGGGTATAGATACAGATATTGCCCTGAAAGTTTTTCACAATATCCCTTCCAGAGAATACATACTCAGTTCACATTTCAAAGGAATTGGTATACTGTGACCTAATTTCGGGCTAAAAGTAAGTCAGATAGTGTTTTGGATTTTTTTTCTCATCATGAATATAGATATTGCTCTGACATTTTATCACAACCTCCCTCTCAAAGAAATACATAATCACCTCACATGTCAGATGGATTGGTGCACCATGACCTACTTTAAAGCTTTCCTATTCAGAATATGTGTGATATCAATTCAGAACGCATAATGTGCTTACGGGTTGAATTTCATTATCGGACGAGCGTATTACCATTTGTGGTACTCTAGTTTCAGCCAAGAATATTAAGTTTTTGTTAGAAAAGCATGCCTATTGTCCAGGTAGTGCAGTCCATTTTAATGGACAGCAACTTGTATTTATAAACAAGCACCGCATGCTAGGTGCTATAAGGACGAGTTTATTGTTGATCGGAGGGGTTGGAGATTAAAACATGCACAATAACAAGCATGAGTCATTACATATAGTAAATATCCGTTGAATGTTTATAAAAGTTCCACTCCCAGGAGTGCATTCTGGACTTTGATTATTTTGGTTACCCCAGACAGTCCATGGTGATGTAGTATGACATAATTAAGCGTGGATCTGTATTGAGTAACTTGGAGGTGGTGGAATTTTGAATCTGAAGATTGATTGATTGTTGTTTTCAGCCACACTCAACAATTTTGCAGTTATCTGGTGGCGTCTACCTTATTGGTGGAAACGAGAACCTAGAAACAATGTACCCGGGAAGAGATCACTGACCTTCCGATTGATTGTTTGTTGTTTTTCGCTACATTCAACAATTTTTCAGTTAGCTGGTGGTGTCTAGTGTTTTATGTTGGTGAAGGACAGACCCAAAAACAATGTACCCGGGCTGACCTTCCGAAAGTAAACTGGCAAACTTTCTCACATATATCGGCGCAAGCGAGAGCCGAACCTGCGCCAACTAGAGGTGAAAGACTTTGTGATTTTGCATGCGATGCCCTAACCACTCGGCCACAGAGTCCCCTGAGTCGGGAGATGATAAAAATTGTTTTGAAAACTTTCAGCAGCACAGTCTATTTTTCTTCGAAATCCAAGCAAGATGATCAACTGAAGGAACTTAAATTTCTTGAATTTATTTTATGATTCGTTAAATAACATGTTTGTTATGAAATACTGAATCTATCCACTGGAACTGTTACATGGATGTTGAGTTGCTATTCGTTTTACGCGAGGTAATGAAAGTACGAGCTGGATTCTTAATTTGCTCCGCACTTCTTTTAACTTTGCATTTAACACTCGTAATGTAGCACAGTGTATATTTTAGATTAAATTTACTGTTACCAAATGGAAGATCGGTGCACATTGTTTATAGCCTGTGTTTTTGTCTATTTACCTGTTAACAACTTTATTTAACTTTAATCATATATTTTTCTATTCTATATTATGTACACGATCATGATTATGTTACAGGTTTATCTTCGCTGCGGTGTTAGCTTTTCTGAATATACTTTTTTTAATTCCCCGAAAACATTGAAAATACAGGATTAGCAAAAAATAAAGCTACGATTATAAATAAAGTACATGAAGTATGTTAATTGGGGTTGCTGCAACCACAAATTCTGATCTACAGCGACATAATTGTGTGTGTGGCAGCTGTATTTGATGTTTATTTCTATCCAAGTTGTAAGTTGTATCCTGAAAAATTTAGAAGATCTGTGGAAAACAGACACCTTGAAAGATAGCACGATAAATTTTCAAAAAGGAAAACCCGAATAAGTTGACTTTACAACTGCTTGAAAATTCTCGTAAAGCAAAATTAAAGAACAAAAATCAAACCTTTTCATCCTACATGTTTAGAGTAAGGGAACAAGTGGGCGATCTTGCATTTCTATTCTTCTATTAATTTTACATTTCCACTACAATTCACCACTTCAATTTAAAAAAAAAAGTCCTATAGGTCGAACTTTCCACGTAAATTAGCAGCTTTGTAATAATAGCGGAAGAAGTAGGGAGTCGAAAAAAGTGTCGGGCTTGTCCCCACCTCCACCCCACACCCTTCATTCATTCTATATAAAATATGATTTAGTTCATAGCATAGAACATACTGTCATGTTCTTCCAATGGCGAGCTCGAAATGTTTAAAAAATGAACTTTTGAATAAAAGCAAAAATTGTAGGTTATTTTTACAAGTCCGCATGTACAATCAATCTGAAGAAAAGGGTTTAGTTTCACAAAACGATAAAAAATTATTTGCATAACATGAACGTATAATTAGAATCAGGTGTCGTTTATTTAGTAATGGATTTTTTTCATTTCATGCACTTTATACCACAAAATAAAATATCGATGGCATTACGAGTCAACGAAATTTATTATGACAAATAACAAGGCTACATTTTATTACCATTATACAGTTTGAAAAGTTCATTATACTGTTCATTTTTCTGCCTTGAAGGATTTTTGAAAGTACTACTTAAATTGAATGAAACATTTTCTCATACTTTGGTTGTCATAATTTTCAATTTGTCCTTGGTTATTTGTGACAATCCACAACCTTTTATCATCTAATAAAGGTTTGATTTAGTTACAAGAATCATGCTAGAAAATGTAGAATGTGCCCTTTTTTGATAACATTTTTCATGATTTTCAAGCAAAGAACTTTGTAGTAACTTTGCTTGAAGTCGATTACAAGGAGTCTACAGAACGACAAAGGATGGACAATTATTAGACAACGTGCTGTAATAAATCTGTAGCAAATCTGGAGACCAATCGGATGTTTATACCACATCATGTGCGTCAATCGCTAGTTCAACATTTATTCGAACGCTTTTGATTGCAATATAGTGTCTGGCACTATTTTAAACATGCCATAATCTGAGATTGAAATAGTTCTGATTTACAATACTTTATATTCAGCGAACTTCACTAAAGTCGGGTAGAGGTTATGCTCTACTTTGAGTGGAGACATTGCTGTTGGTGCCTACGTAGAATTATTTGGAGACACACACTTTGATATGTCTTACTTGGATTGTATCTAGGACTACCTAACAGTTGTTGGAGGTTTTGTATGTTGATTGTCGTTCCATTCGAGAATATTTCCACATATAACCAGCATTAGGTGTAGTTTCACATATTTTATCCTACATGTATACATTGCGCTCACGTAGCAATGAGTATTCTTTATCTTGTCAACCCCTACAACTCAAGTGCTTAAACTCATTCACATTTTCAAGTAACTATATGCCCTATCGGGAAACAGAAACGTGTGGAAACACTACATCTGGGGTTGCTGGTCATTTAGAACTTGAGTTACCAGTAACTCCAAAATGGAATATCAAGGGTATGATTTTCTGAAAATACATAAAGTTGCTACAAAATGAGTACTGTTTGCATTCTGACCTTTAAGGAGTTTGGGGCAAAATCTTAAGAATTTTATACAAAGTCGCTGAAAATTTGGAAAAAGGTAAATAACTCCTAAAACTTACATTGCTTATCAATCTAATTCATTAATATATTATTCATATAATAAACCATCCAATTCTGGCACCACAAACAAACACATTCTATTCCCTAGCTATCTTGGGGGTAAAATCTTTGTTTGGGGGATCAAAATAATACTTGTTTAAAATCACCATTTTTATTCTTATACAGCGAATAGCCATATTTTTGTACGACACTTTGTATGATTAATTTTTCATTATTCCTTTGTCTTTACGTGGGATGTATCTATTTAAGAAATAAAGTACATGTGGGTAAGGCTGTCACGTGTACACGTGTAACCGGCAACGTTTAGTGTTTGGGCTGTAAACGTTTACAAAATCCCTAAACGTTTAAACGATGTCTTATATATGTGGTACAAATTTTGCAGGGTTCAAATTACAATCTAAATTATTTGAATAATTATTTCAAGTGAATAAACTTATTAAACAAATTGCGAGGGGAAGTAATGAATTTATAAAAGTTTGACTATAGTCTATAGGAACGGTGAACAATTTTTTCCCATCATATTTAATTAGTAAACTGAAAGGGTCTCAGAATCTCTTACTATATGTTTCTGGCTTGTATTGCATTACTGTGCTGCTCTTTGATCATCTTGCAAAATGTGCTTTATTGTTTTTAATAAACATTTATTAACGGTTTTGACGGCAATTATAGCCCCCCCCCCCCTTCCAGAAAATTCCTAATAAGATATCTAAATGTATGGATACAAATCTGGAAAAACGTTCAAATTTAAAATCTGTATGAATATTTACGTGTCACTTGCATGGCATCTTTGGCACGTGTAATTTTTTTTTCATTGAAGAAAGTTGCGGAATGAAATTAAGTGAATGGATGAGATTCAATACGTCATAAAATTGTCGATTGCTTTCAAACAGGTATTCTTAAACTTTATTTGTATTATCATCTGTCGCAAGACTCGCAACTCTCAAAATTAGAATGGCCGAAAAACAGAAACGCTCTGGTGTATGGAATTATTTTACGGAGTTGGAAGTAGCGGGAAAGAAAAAAGTGAAATGCAATTTATGTGCTACGGAGCTTACTTATGCCGGAGGGAGTACAGGGACAATGACCAATCACATCAAGTTCAAACACAAGTCTACAAGTATTGATGCATCTGATAAAAGTCACAAGCCGGGGTCTTCCGCAACATTGGCGCAAACAGCAATTACAGCTTATAGAACGCCGGTATTTTCAAGAGAAAAATATCGAAAGTGTACCCAGAAATTAGCACTGATGTGCGCACGTGATTTACGACCACTAAGTATTGTTAGTGGCGAGGGATTCAAAGATTTCTGTAATGAACTCAATCCGCATTATCAAATCCCTGTAAAAGCAACTATTTCAAACTACGTATCTTTACTATATGACGAGGAGGTACAGAAACTGAAAGAAAATTTTAAAAACGTGTCTGTCGTAGCGCTGACATCAGATCACTGGACAAGCCTTGCCACTGAGGCATACATTACAGAAACTGCCCATTTTATTGATGATGACTGGAACTTTCAAAATACAGTTTTGGCCACCAGAAAAGTCACCGACAGACATACCGGTGAGAACACAGCTAACGAAATAAAAGCAATAACACAGGAATTTGGCATTACTGACGAGAAAGTTATAGGAATCGTTACTGATAACGCGTCCAACATGGTCTCGTGTGTTGAGCACCTGAAATGGAAACACATTCGTTGTTTTGCGCACACTTTACAACTTTCGATTAGAGGTGCGTTTGATTCTGTAAATTCTGTTTCCCGAACAATAGGGGCGGCAAAAAAATTAGTTGCACACTTCAGAAAATCAGTGCTAGCTACAAATGAACTACATACAAGACAAAAACAGATGAATCTACCTGAAAACAATTTAATCATTGATGTGGCCACTCGGTGGAACAGCACGTTCGACATGTTTGAGAGACTCAAACAACAAAGGCTGGCTATTTATGCCGTGCTTCACGATGCTAGTATAACAAAACCCAATGATGCGTGTACATTAGATCTGAATGACGATCACTGGCGAGTACTTGAAGGCATGATACCTGTTCTGAAGCCTTTGTACATGGCTACTCGTGTCATGTGCAGCGAGGAGTATCCGACCGTCAGTGGCGTCTACCCAAGTTTATATAGCTTAGTAAATTACCATCTTACTTCAAACGACAGTGACTGTGTTGCAGTCGCAACATTTAAACAGAAGGTGCAAATCGATTTGCGCAAAAGGTTCAATATGGACAAACCAGAAATGTGTCGGAGTATTCCAATGCTCTGCACATTCTTGGATCCGCGTTACCGCTCGCTTCCGTTCCTCAATGACGAGCAACGCAATGTTGTTCGAGATACGATAAATAAAATCTTAAAACAAAAAGACGATGGACAGAAAATCGATGCATGTAGTGTTAATAACGAAAACAAAACACAAGAAGCAGACATCAAGGAAGGCGAGAATGAGCCCGAATGCAAGAGAAGTAAACTTTTTCAGGATGATATATACTTCCTGTTAGGATCATATTTTGACACCGGAGATTGCAAAATAATTACCCCTTCCACTTCAGATGAAGAGATAGAATTATATCTATCTGAAAAAAGTGCGCCGACAAATACTAACCCATTCACTTGGTGGAAAACCAGTCGTATACCCATGATGTGGATATGAACTACGATGCTTCTTGCCGGCATACTTCATGAAACGCGAATACGCTGTATTTTCATTTTTACATTCTACTTTCATTTCTGTCAGAATTCCCGGCCGTTTAAATAGACGTATATGTACTATATTTTTGAAGATTCTTGCGCAATGTTCACAACTGCAGCGCATTCATTGGAGAAATGACTATCATTGCAATTTGTAAGGGAAAAAAACAACAACATTGAAAATGTTAATATTAAAAAAATAACTGTTTTATAAGGGTGTTAAATACCCTGAAAAACGTATCTTTTATGCTTTGTAACAATATGTTTATGAACGTCATTTGGTTTCATTTCAGGTTAGCAATTATTAAACTGGAAGACACCTAATAATCTAAACAAAAAAATCCTCAAATACTAATAATTGTTTGAATTAATTAATTATTTAATTCAAAATCAAAGAAAAAATTATGAAACGTGTACACGCATGTATATATGACTGTTGTTTGTTTGTTTGTTTGTTTATAGCCGCCTGAGCAATTTTTCAGCTATCCGGCGGCTGTCACCATTACCGGTGACAGGGCTGCAAATTTAGGCCTATGCTCGGCACTCAGGGCCTTTGAGCAGGGAGGGATCTTTATCGTGCCACACCTACTGCAACACGGGACTTCGGTTTATACGGTCTCATTCGAAAGACCGGCACCCACGTCCCACAGTGGGATTCGAATCCCCGACTCAAGGATCATCAGATCTTTGAGCCCGACGCTCTAACCACTGCGCCACGCGGGCGGTTATGACTGTTGTACATACAGTGTAAATGTCTAGTGATAGCTATCGGTTTTGGAAGCTCAGTGGTAAAGCGTTTGCTTTGTAACAGAGAGGTCGTGAGTTCGAGCCATACTCGTGCCATGGTCGCCTCAAATCTAGGATGCAAAAATGGGTAATGTTTGCTCCTTCGCCAAATGCCCGGCATTTAAAAGTGAAAATCACGAGTTTTTGAATATGACTTTAAAAACGGAGGTCCCGTATCGCGGTATGCATTAGCACGTTAAATAATCCTCACTGCAAGACCGTAATCGCTAAGCATACGTCTAAATTTGTGGTACTTCATTTATAACTGGTAACGTCTCAATATAGGTGAAATATTCTCGACAGGACTGAAAATACAATCAATCTGGTAAAATAAGAACTTATTTTCACAAAAAAAAAAGAAAAAGTTATTTTCATAGCATGGAAGTATAATTAAAACCAGGAATCATTTATTTAGTCATGGTCTTTTATATTTCATGCACTTTATATCACAAAGCAGAATATCGATGCCATTACGAACCAACGAAGTTTATGATGACAAATAACAAGGTTACATTGTATTGTTATTATGAAGTTCAAAAAGTTCATTTTTCTGCCTAAAAGATATTAAATACTAACTGAAATTGAATAAATCACTTTCTCATACTTTGGTTTTCATAACTTTCAATTTGTCCGTAGTTATTTATGACAATCCACAACATTTTTATCGTCAAATACACGTTTGTTTTAGCCTCAAGAATCATAGTAAGAAAAATGTAGAATGTACTCTTTTTTTATCACAATTTTCACGATTTTTCAAACAAAGAATTTTGCAGTAAATCATCTTGAAGTTGATTGTAAGGAGTGTACAGGAAAGACAAAGGATGGCAATTATCATACAGAACGATGGAATTATTGAAACCCATTAGCAAATGAAGACAAATCCGAATGTTTATATCGCATCATGTGCGTCAAATGCTAATTCGAACGCAATTTACGTCATAATTTGGAATTTAAAGTTCATAAGGATGTTTAGACTTGTTATAACTTAAGATTAAAACATTTAAGTTACTTTCACCTCACTACGATGAAGTCGGATGCAGCTTATGCTTTAATCTCGGCGCATTGCTGTCGGCGCCGGTTCAAACGTTTGGACACAATATATGTATTACATGTTTCTGGACCTGTGTGTTGCATGTGCAGCTTTAAATGCACTCTACCATGTTGAATTTTGGCTGACATGATGTGTGTGTATAACTAATAGCAGTTGGCGAATATTTGTTTAGTTTGTATGTTGATGTCCGCCCGTACCATTGCGGAATTTTTCACTCACATAGAGATGTCAACAGCGTTAATTCACAAATTTTGACTTGCGCGTTGTGCTTACTTCGCAGTGAGTATTGCGACGCCTACAAGTGAAGTGCTTAATCTCGTTCATATTTCCAATTAACTATGTCCTATCGGGTAAAAGAAATGCACGGAAGCTCTACATTTAGGGTTTTGTTTGTTTTTTATTTATAGTCGCCTGAGCAATTTTTCAGCTATCCGGCGACTGTCACTATTACCGGTGACGGGGCTGCAAATTTAGACCTATGCTTATCATTAATGGCTTTTAGCAGTGAGGGTTCTTTTACGTGCCACACCTGCTGCGATACGGGACCTCCGTTTATAAGGTCCCATCCGAAAGACCCGTGACTCTCACTTCGTAATGCCGAGCTCTTGGCGAAGGAGCAATCACTACCTATTTTAACGTCTTAGGTTTGACGCGGCCGGCTCGAACTCACGACCTTCCGTTCACGAGGCGAGAGCTCTACCACTGAGCCACCGTGATCGGTCCTACATTTAGGGTGTTGTTGACCATTTAGACCTTGAGCTGCCAATAACCCCAAGATGGCATGGCTTTTTGAAAATGTGTAAAATTGCTACAGAACGATTTATGTCTGTACTCTGGCCGTTGAAAATTTGGAAAAAATATAATTCTTAAACGCTTTAATTTTAAGTTTAAATTATAAATCTAATGCAGTAATATATCAACCATACGATATATTATCACATTATGGAATCACTAACACATTTTTGATTCCCTAGTTTTATTCTTGGGCTAAAATCTTACGTATTTAGGGGGTGGGGCGGTATCAATATCAAATGAGAAATCCAAAACTTGTTTAAAGCAATACAAGTTGTAACTTACTTTATTTTCAACAATCCAAGTATGCACCAATTAACACCTATCGGTACATGTATATGTAATATAATTCCTAAGGTCTGATGAAAATTCAGCGAATTAAACAAGGGAATATTGCGTGAGAGGATACCTACATTAAACTGCCGTAGCCTCACACCCAATCATATACTCGGACATAGAAAGTTGACTGCCGAACATAATCAGGTTGCTAAGAACGAGGTCATACAAAGATGGAAACTGACGTGAATAACTGCAAATTTCGTTTGTTTTAAAATATTACATCGTGCCATGCATAACTTTAAGTATGATCAGGTTTACAAATGTGACACTTGCGCAATACCTATCTTCCGCATTTTTCCAAGCTGGAGACCTCCGTGGTCAATTTGATGCACATCGGAGATAACGAACGGAAATTACTATCAGGAAAACAATAATTCATGAATCGACATTTTTTGCTGATTTGATGCGTTTATTGTTTCAGATTAACTCCGACTCAACGAACTTTTTATATATTTAATCACAAATAACCCAAAGGGGACGTTAAACAACATATACAATCAAATTTGAGAGTATGAACTGCGATGCTTCTCGCCGGCATACTTCCTGTTGTGCTATGACGCTTCATGTATGTATGCCGGCACGATTACACAAAAATAAAGTTTATTTCTTATACATTTATTTACATTCTGTTTTCATTTCTGTTCTAAATCCCGGCCATTAAAATAGATTATTACATTTATGAAAATCCATGCGTACGATGTTCACCACTGCGGTTCATTCATGCGGAAATTACTATCATTATAATTTGTAGATAAAGTTTCACTCTTATTGAGGCGTCACCAGTTTTAGGTACTTCAGACCTATGCCTAGCAGGGCTGCAGCAGTGAGGGTTTTTTGGGGTTTTTGGGGGGGTTGTTTTGGCGCGCACCCGTGATTCTCACTTCTAAATGCTGAGCATTTGGCGCAGGAGTAATCACTACGTATGTGTGAAGCGCCATGGTACGAGCAGGGCTCGAACTCATGACCTTCCGGTTATGAAGCGAACGCTCTACCACTGAGCTACCGCGACCGTTTTCATTCTTTGCTCGACGAATAAACCTAATCATTGCACTGCTATTAGAGGTCTGACATGTATTCATTGTATTTCGCAGTTTTCCGCTATTTTTTTTAAGTGATTACAATTATTTTTGTATATGAATTTGTATTAAATTTACAAACTAATTTTAAAACACGCTGATATACAGTGAAAACGAGAAAAGAGCACTTGACAAGTCTCTTCCCGCGGTGTGTGCTCATTATACGAAGCGAGAACGACGACTCGATGCAAGTGAGAGAGAAAAAATTCAAAGGGACAAAAGTAATTGCGTTGTATACTTGGAAGATGGACCATAAAAAAAGTATGGGATTATAGATTACTTTTTCGAATCATTGGCCAAGAAACTAAATTTTGATACATATACATGATTTAGGATTAACCAATAAGACTTATCTTTACAAGTCTAGACTGTAATAAATATTGATAATGTTACATGAAATGCAAACAATTAAAGTAGATTTGTAGACTTGTAACATGAGTGAAAAATTCTCTAACGGGACATCAAACAAACAAGAATGATAATGATAAAACAGATTGAATCAGACTTGACTCGTATGTTGCAGATGACCAATATATTAAGTAGGCCCAATTTCTACACATTGTGTATTCTATAGAGATGAAACTTACAGTTATGTTCAATTTACATTTATATGACATGCATATATTTTATGGTCTTTTTATAAAAATGTTTATTTGACGTTTAATTCACATTTGGAATTGATTTATTTGAATTCAAATTATTAGCGTGAGGTATAGTATAGAAAGTGTTTTGCTGTAATAAACCTGCCATCTTTACACCACTATTGATAAATCGCTGTCTGATTTGAATAGTCCTCTCTTGCAATTTCCATGAAAATAACTCTTTACGAAGGCTGATTAATGCAAGGACAGACATATCACAGTTTTAATCGGTTTTATATATAACTTGTGAAGGTTGGAATATGGTTTATAACAAAAACGTCGTTACGCAAAGACTAACTTCGTTAATTACGTCCATTCATCAATATACATTTTAAATAATGGCACATTAAAGTGGTTTTAATTGATTATGCATCCTGGTTGTTTTTCTTCTGTTAATGTATGCATGAAATCCCTCATCTTGTCAAAAGTAAAACGTATCAAAGAGGATGGATAATTATCCATTTGATGTTTATTGTAAGAGTAAATTTAACTTGACAGTCGATTACTATCCCATTCTCCAGCATTGTTTTAATTATATGTTTAAGCTGTATGAAGAAGGCTTTAAAGTTTTTAAAAGAACACATACAGTTACGAATATGTCATAGAAAACACACAAAGCCAGTTTAGTATACTTGTGTAGTTTAGTTAGCAAAGGTCCTCAGTACCCCTTGCTTGTCGTAAGAGGCGACTAAATGGGGCTGTCCTTTGGATGAGACCGCAAAACCCGAGGTCCCGTGTCACGGTAGGTGTGCCACGATAAAGATCCCTCCCTGCTCAAAGGCCATAAGCTCCGAGCATAGGCCTACATTTTGCTGCCCTTCACCTGCCATTATGACGTCTCCATATGAGTGAAAAATTCTCGAGAGGGGCGGTTAACAATATACAATCAATCAGTACTACTATATATATATATATATATTGCACATGTACATGTATTTCCTTTGCTCCTTAACTCTAACGAATATATATATATATATATATATATATATATATATATATACAGTAAAAAATCTTCAAATCTAGTACTCAAAGTTTTAGCTATAGCGTTTTTGCCCTGACGAGCCCGCAGGGCGAAAGCACTATTATATAATAGATAAAAGTATAAAAGTTTGAGTAGATTTGAATGTTTTACTTTATTCTGGGTATCAAGAAAGAAGAAAAATAATTTATTGTATATATATGTGAAATAGCATAAGTATTTAGAAATCATTCTATTGACAGCTTGTATACGAGAATAAAGTTTACATGTACAAGCTGCACGAAGTTGGTGTAAACAGCCAAATCCGACCACGAATACTAAAGATTAACATCACGTTAATTATTGGAGATTTAAAACTGTTCAAATTACTACCGAAGAGGTTCTTTTATACCTTTCTCGAAATAGAACCACGTGACTCTTTAAAGACATGGGAGACAGTTATAGCATTCAATCTATTATTTTCATATGATGATTTATTTTTAGAATATGTCTGAATAAAATAGGAGTGTGTGATCTACTTTAGGATCATATACATTTTTGTGGTCAATTATATCAGGCAAAAAGGGTTAATCAAAAGATTGGAGATTCAGTTAATTCCATCACACATCAGTCTTTAGGGACACACTGGTACATATCCAAATAAGACACCGTGGAGCCAGAAATAATCAGCAACGAAAATTTTATCTTGATTAAAGATAAAAAGGCTATGTACATATAGGAAGTAATTAAATTAGTTTGTCGATGCTTATATACATATACCAGGCCTGGACTTCGCTGTCTATCAAGGGAGTTTGGTACCAAATCCGTGGACCACAGAATTGATTTACAGTAAATCAATGAACACCACTATTCGCCCCACCTTGCAAAACATGTAATCCAGCTTTATCTTTCAATATATTCGACTTCCTACTATGCCCTGTTTTCGTACCGCGTGTGTGCACCCTTGTATAGAATGACATATTTGAAACAACATTAAAAAAGCAATTACATTGTATTATATCGAGTAAGTAACAATATTATTGGTAAAAATGTTGTATTATATCGAGTAAGTAACAATATTATTGGTACAAATGTTGTGTTATATCGAGTAAGTAACATATTCTTGGTAAAAATGCATCTTTCTGTGGTGCTGTTGTCTTGCTAACGGCCTTGTGTAAACTACAAAGTTCATTTTCTCACTCTATAGTGAAATGACAGGATTTATAAACAAAGTAATGGGTTCAATGACAAGAAGTGATAAACATGGCGCATTGTCACTTGGGCGTTCTACTATTGATCAATCAAGCAAAGTATATAGAAAAGTGAAACAAAGGGGAAATACAGAGGAAGAACTTAGATAATAACAATCACCTAACCTTATTTATTGAATCGATCATACAGAATCACTAAGTGTTTTTGTGTTTTAAACGTTCGTAATAATTAATACAAGCAGTGCATATGGGTAAGTTTAGAAATATCACATTTAGAGAAACGGAAATAGTTAAGTAGCATTTTTAATTGTCTTTGATCCAGCTGTGTAATTTTCCACCAAAAACTGTGCCTGGGATTTTGGGACAAATCTCATAATAAAGAGTATTCTTAAACGAATATCCCCATTTTTCTATACAATGTACCAACCACAAACTTATAGTATACAATATAACACACAGTCACTACACATCACATACAATATATACCACACTGTCACTACACAACACATACAATATATACCACACTGTCACTACACAACACATACAATATATACCACACTGTCACTACACAACACATACAATATATACCACACTGTCACTACACAACACATACAATATATACCACACTGTCACTACACAACACATACAATATATACCACACTGTCACTACACAACACATACAATATATACCACACTGTCACTACACAACACATACAATATATACCACACTGTCACTACACAACACATACAATATATACCACACTGTCACTACACAACACATACAATATATACCACACTGTCACTACACAGCACATACAATATATACCACACTCTCACTACACAACACACACAATATATACCACACTGTCACTACACAACACACACAATATATACCACACTGTCACTACACAACACACACAATATATACCACACTGTCACTACACAACACATACAATATATACCACACTGTCACTACACAACACATACAATATATACCACACTGTCACTACACAACACATACAATATATACCACACTGTCACTACACAACACATACAATATATACCACACTGTCACTACACAACACATACAATATATACCACACTCATCACATACAATATACCACTCTTTCACTACACATTACATACAATATACCACACTGTCACTACACAACACATAAAATGGACCACACTCACTAAACATCACATACAATACACCAAACTATAACTACACAACACATACAATATACCACACTATCATTACACATGGTATACATTGTACCAATTTTCTTACAGCTGGTAGTGTCTCAATGTGAGTGAAGTTTCTCGAATTGACGTAAATCAAACCTAATAAACAATCAAACTCTATGTACCAAGTATAATAAAATCCATTCTCCAAGCATCAGAGCTGAATCAAGGCACAAAGAAGGATTTCCATGTTTCCTCAAGCGTTTTCTTATCCTGAGAATTCTAACAAAGTATTATGTAAAACAACTATTTGATACGTTGCAATCTTATGATGAGTTGTGAAGTCACAGTACGAGATGCATTTAAAAGTCCATACCCTATCACAGTGAATATTATTAGGGTTGCAAAACATCGACAGAAAAAAAAACCCCAATAATTTTAGTAAAATTGTTAAGAGGAGATTACCCATAACACTTTTATACGTAGTTATGCAAGATCAGACATTTGTCCCATACATCTATACCAGATAACGTGCATTTTTTTTTTATTAGAAATTATAGCTCTTTTTTAAATGTATGTTTAAATAATATTTTATCTGTATAATTTGCTTTTCGCAACAACAATGGAGTGAAAATTTTCTACATCTTACTAAATCTGAATAATCAATAATACAATTTAAGCTATATAATAAGTATGTGTATACGATTTAAAAATCACTGTAAATAACAACAATAGATGAGATCAGTGTATGTAAATTGTTAATTTTGTTTATATCATGCTAAGCCTGACTCTTCTTGTATATAAGTTGAAAGCTACAAGGTCAGGTTTGTTGATGTTTTGATAAAGGTTGGGCAGTTCATATATCTATAAGTCATTGATCAATCGCATTTGATTATTCTACATTTAATTGAGTGTTTCATGAATGTAAAACGAAAATTAATCTCTTTCATGATTATAAAAATAAAATCCATGATACTATTCATGACAATTTGTCGATCACATTTTAAGACAAGACTTTATAAAATTCAAACGCATAACGTTTAAGAATTTAATATAAGGATATATATCGAATATATCCAAATGTCTTCTATCATTTTGCCCAAACTGAAAATTATCGCCGATATTTATAATTTATTTCATATGTTGATATTTTTTCTATAGATTCTGTAGTGAGTATCCGGACTTTACCCGAGATACTATTTGAACTTAATTGTTACGTCACACCTGCTTACATTATTACGTGTACGTATTAGGTTTGTCACCGTCTACAGATACATCGGGTTGATCAATCATATAAACGGTGCGCAATATACATCGGTTAACAGTCAGTAACGAATCTAAATGATTTATTTTCTCGAGGACTGTTATGTGATAAGGAGTCAAATATGCAGAGGAACTGATAAGTAAGATATTCAATGTAATGACGTATTTAATTCTATTAACGCCGCCCGCGTGGCGCAGTGGTTAGAGCGTCGGGCTCAAAGATCTGATGATCCTTGAGTCGGGGGTTCGAATCCCACTGTGGGACGTGGGTGCCGGTCTTTCGGATGAGATCGTATAAACCGAGGTCCCGTGTCGCAGTAGGTGTGGCACGATAAAGACCCCTCCCTGCTCAAAGGCCCTGAGTGCCGAGCATAGGCCTAAATTTGCGGTGCTGTCACCGGTAATGGTGACAGCCGACGGATAGCTGAAAAATTGCTCAGGCGGCTATAAACAAAAACACAAAAAAAAAAATAATTCTATTAACAATGAATAGAGTATAGCCTTTTAAACAAAAGCTTGACGTCTTTAGGTACAATGTCATAACGGTAAACTGATATAAATATATTATATGCTTTTTTATTTTTTAACAAATGGCCACATACATAATCAAACTTTTCTAAAATGGTAAATCTCATATCATATGAAGTTTTAAAAATACCTGCTAGAAACTACTGTATAACACTTTTTTATAGCATGAATTGATTGATTGATTGATTATTTATTGCTTTCCGCCACACTCAACAATTTTTCAGTTATCTGGTGGCGTCCAGTTTTTGTTGGTGGAGGAGAGATACAATGTACCTGGGAAGAGACCACCGACCTTCCGCAAGTAAACTGGCAAACTTGCTCACATAACGCCGCGGCCGAGATTCGAACATGCGCCGACAGAGGTGAGAGGCTTTGTGATTTTGAGCCCGATGCTCTAACCACTCGGCCACGGAGGCCCCTGTCTTAAAGATTGAAGATCTTGTAAAATTAAGTCCTACGTAAATTCTCCAGTAAATTATCTTCCTTGCGTTGAATAGAATTTGAACCAATGAAATAAATTAACATTTTCATGTCATGCATTTTCTACTGATCACAAAGGGAGAGAAAGTGCATTGTCCGAAGACTAAAATACCTCAAATATACACCGTCTTGTATTTATACACTGAAATTTAAATATTTCAGTGGTAACAATGGTAAGGTGCATAGTGTTATACCATGCTTTCAAGTTAGTATCTGGGATAAAAAGGGTGCACGTAATAAACAACTTCCCCCTTCGCCTCTTACGAAAAGCAAGGAGTACTGAAGAGCTATTCTAAACCGGATCCCAACGGGCAGTGGAATAATGCTATACATATATGGGAAGTTGATGATGGAAAAGCCGAAGTGATCTCATTTGTTATAAAGAAGTTGTTAGTGCGCCGTTGATATTTATTTTCAATAAAATATATAAATATGAAACAGATATGGAAGACTCTGGTGGTGTATTTGTTTCGTGGGGGAATTCATTGCAATACATCAGTTCGACATATGAATGAAAATGAGCATTATTAATAGATAAACCGTCGTCGATATATCGGTATTTAAATGTCGAGTTGAAGGTCACAACAATAGGTTGTTTTTTCTTTGAAAAGCATTTAAATAAATTCTGTCTTATAAGAATACAAAACAAAAATAATGACCATCTACTCTTTAAGAGTAATCAAGTTTGGTAATTGTCAAACAAAGTATTCTTTAAATGTTGAGAGGACAAGACTTGGTTTATTAACCTACCCTTGACCTTTAGACCTGCCAATCAATAAGGGTCATCTACTTTGTAGAATATACCACTGTGTCAAGTCTGGTGACAGTCAAGCAAAGGGTTGGTAGGATACTAAGCATACAAGACTTGGTATACAGATCAATTGACAGGTGCAAAACACTATGTACCTCTCTTTACGAAAAGGGACAAACTATACAATACAAAGACATGAAAAGGATGTGGACAAAGCCTATATTACTAATCTCATCTAAGGAACATATACATTGTCAGTGACACTTGGCATCTGATGCTATGATTGTGGTTAAGATCTCCAAGAATAACTTTCATGCAAACGTGGTCAACCTAATGTTTACAGTCACTCACAAATAGATACGTGACACATCTAACCCCCGCCCCCCCCCCCACCCAAAAAAAAAAACCCCAAAAACAAACAAACAAACAAACCAAAAAACAAAAACATCCCTAAAAGCATTAATCTGGTTAATCATGTAGAAAATATGCGCAATGCTTATAGCATAGTGGTTTACATTATTAGCATCTTAAGAGGAAGTTTTGTTTGTTTCCTTTACCTCCCAAAAGTGTTTCTCTCGTATTGAGACGTCATCAATTCTAGGTCAAATGCTACTAGATTTTACTTACGCATGTCGTTCGGGATTCTTTATCCACAATCAACGCCTACTGCAACACAGCACCTCGGATTTTAAGGTCTCTTCAGGAAGACCCGCGACTCTCTCTTCGTAATGCCTACGTTTAGAAAAGAAACAGGCACCACCTAGTGCTACCTCTTAGGTCGGACGTAGCCGAGACTCGAACCTAAGTTCCACTAGCCACAGAGCCAACGCTCTAACCACTGAATCAAGGCGATCAATATTGATCCAGGCTGGGTTCACATTTGAAAAGTTATCAAGTTCCAATATGTAACCTACTAAACTTTACCTGATCAATAATAATAAAAGGGTTTAATTAACCGTCTGAAAGAAACCTGGTTATTACCATCCGCAGATGGAACTTCATTACATGTGTGTGGTCAACACAGAGCTTATAGTTATGACTTGGAAATGTGATGAAATCCAAAACCTTTACCTACTCCAAATACTGTTATATATGATCTCAATCTCAATGATTCGTCGAGGCTGGAAATTTGGACTGACGCCTCTTCCGAATATCAGAACTTTCTGAATGGCAATTACTTTACACAAAACATTTAAGCAGAAAAATTGAAGCAATGAAGAAAAAAAACTGTGCAATATTAACCAATCTCTTTGATGGCTGAAGTTCTGTACCTCCACACACAGTTTTGTGTACTAAATGGTAGTACAACTATCGATCTTGAAAACGATTATCGGAACTCTTCTGTGTTGAAAATGTATAAAATAAATGGTGGCCACGATAATAACCAGCTTGATTTACTCTGGGAGTTACACTATGTAAAGGTAAGAAATGCAAGTTTCATAGTAAAAGGGATGTGATCAAGTGCACTCCGGAATTATCTGGTCCTCGCATGTATATTCAGATTTCATTATTTTTAGAATATTCCGGAATTATTTCGTTCGCCCATGTGGTTACAGATTTTACGAATTTAAAAAAAAAGTGAGAACTGGAGACGTCATGTTGGAAAAGAGCATTTTTACAAATAATTAGATCATATTATACCATTTGATATCAGTTGCAGATAACCTATCACCTTTGTGTAGGACTATGTTGGAATAAAAACATAAACTACCATTACTACTCTACTTGGTCACAAATGGCGTCCACGGTAGAATAGGAATCCATTGCCAAGGAACAGAGGTCGTAGATGTCCGTGAAGACGATGGAACCACGGCGGATGAAAAGGTTCAAGCCTTAGAGCTGGTGGAAATGAATCTGAAGCTCGCACATGTGATCGCAAGAGAGTTGACGGAACCAAAGGTAGTGTTCAGGCCTCGTGAAAGGAAAACCAGCAAATTCTCCGGAAAGAAGGACTGTCTGCAGACTATTAACGATTTCATCGAAGACGTGGAATTCACACTAATGACGAGGCCCACGTCTGATGGGGAGAAGGTTAATTTTATAGTTAGTCATCTGGAGGGCCCAGCCCAAGAAGTTCGGTACAAATCTGCATCAGAAAAAAAGAAGCCGCAAGACATTTCAGGAATTTTAAAGGTGTTTGGAGAGAGGGGAACTGTGTCCGAACTTTTAGCCAACTTCTATCAGTGCCGACAAGAGGAAGAGTCACTACAGGACTATTCTCATCGACTAATGTGCAAACTAGACCGAATTTACAAGAAGGACGACAAAGCCATTATAGATTAAGACTTCACCTTAAGGAACCAATTTGCAGAGAATGTAAAACCAGTATGGCTAAGGAGAGAACTTAAAAAGGGTATCTGTAGCACACCTACCATCAATTTTGCCGATAAACGCGAGGAAGCTACATTTCTCATGAACGACTCGCAAGATGGAAGTGGAACAGTGGAGTCAACAACTCCTACTACCCATGAATATGACATTCCTATAATAGTAGCAAAGTCTTTTCCCAAGCCAGAAACCACAGACCTGTCCAAGTTCATGTTTGAATTGAAAATAGAGATGAAGGACATGAGGGATGAAATGGAAGTCTGAAAACAAGAACCCAGGACCCCAAACCGACTGATTCAAAGCCGTGTTTCTATTGTGGAAACCAGGACATGTGAAACGCGAGTGTAGAAAGCGAAAGAGGGACATAAACACTCAGAGAAAGCAGTCTACTTCATCGAAATTAAACGACCAAGGCCTACGTCAGAGAGCTGACTTGTATGTGATTTTTACCTCCTCGAATTGTCATGGGGGTAACCTTCAATGTGGCTGCGCTACGGGCTAATTATCAAATATCTTGATTTGATGTTGCGTTGTTAAAGGGAAAAAAAATGACATTTCTTCAAGAACCAAGTAAAGTACTTTGGCTACGTTATCTCGGATAAGGGTATCGGTATCGACCCCGACAAGGTGGATGTGGTGATTTTTTTTTTTTTTTTTTTGTTTTATTAATAGTCGCCTGAGCAATTTTTCAGCTATCCGGCGACTGTGGATGTGGTGAAAAATTGACCAAAACCCAACACAGTCAATGATTTGCGATCTTTCCTGGGTTTTGCCAGCTACTATCGAAGATTTGTTCCAAAGTTCGCTCAATTAGCAGGACCATTGTACCATTTAATAAGTGTGTGCAAAAAGGAAACGACCACCTCTAAGACCAACCACTACTTACATGCCTCATGGACTGTCGAATGCACTGACGCATTTGAAGGACTGAAAGAGAAACTTGCAATGCAGAGTTTGTGCTCGAGACACACGCTAGCTTCCGTGGGGTTGGAGCAGTCTTTATGCAGAAACAAAATACCTACTCTGTGTAATCGCATATGCTAGCCGCACCCCCCCCCCCCCCGACCTAGCGAAAGGAATGATTCCTACTATAACTCTGCTAAATTAGAATTACTAGCCGTCAAGTGCGCTGTCACATAAAAGTTCAGAGATTATTTGCTTGGTTCAAGGTTTAGGACCATCACTGATAACAACCCATTGCCATATCTTCAGACAAGTGCGAAGCTTGGAGCGGTAGAACAACGGTGGTCTGCCCAGTTGGCCCAGTTTAACTTTACAATCGATTATTGCTGCGTGAAATTTAACCAAGCTGCCGGTGCCTTGTCTCGCTTACCAAACCCAACCACGGAGGTTCCACCTGTTCTCCAAGTCACTGCATACCAGAACGCAACAACATCGCAAGAAAGAGACTTACAGGTAAACTGGGACATGGGCATAAAAAATGCACTGTCCAGTTTCTGTGGAGCAATCAGTGCATTACCAAGCTATAGTAGGAAGGACCTTACTTTGAATCAGGAAAGCCACAACACAATTAAACACTTCCTTACGTATTTCAATAGTGGACGGAAGCCTTCTGCAACTGAGAGACTCCAAGAATCTCCAAAAGTAATGACCATGCTGAAACATAGAGACCGAATATTCAGAAGACATGAACTCTTATACAGAAAGGTTACCGTCCCACATCTCGGAGAACTGCAGCAACTCATTGTTCCTGAACTCTTACAATCACACGTGATAGAGAGTCTTCATGACCACCAGGGACATCGGGGAATTGAAAGAACCACTATCTTGGTTTGTTCCAGGTTTTATTGGACAGGAGTGCGTAAGGATGTGGACAAACAATTTAAGACTTGTAAACGCTGCAATATTGCCAAAATACCCTTCACAACGTGTGTCCCTCCCTATGAATCATCTGTTAGCGACCGAACCAAATGAGATTTTACTATTTTAGAACCTGCCAGTGATGGACGGGAAAATGTCATGGTGATTACTGATAAGTTTACTGTCGCTGTTCCGATTAAAGACCAGACGGTAGCAACCACAGCTAGAACTTTGGTCATATCATGGTTCATGCATTATGGAGTACCCCAACGTATACACCCTGATCAGGTGCAAAACAGAATCGGAGCTAGTCAGTGAGTTATGCAAGATCTACAATTTGAAAAAGAGCCGCTCCACACCATACCATCCTTAAGGAAATGGCCAGTGTGAGAGGTTTAATCGTATGTTGCACGAGTTACTCCGAACGCTAACATCTGAGTAGAAGCGAAAGTGGACATAGCATCCACACTTCTACCGGATTCACGCCGTTCTATTTGATGATGGGTAGTCACCCATGGCTCCCAATTGACTTGCTCTTCGATTTTGAGGATGAGGAATGGAACAAGGATCATTTCCAATATGTAACAGAGCATATTGAGAAAATGAAGATTACGTACAAAAAGCAAGGGAGCGCCTACAGAAAGAAGCTGTTTCACGTGAAGAAGCACATCAAGTGAGGCCGAAATTATCCCAACAACCTCTGGAGAATGGAAAACGGGTCCTGACCAGAAATAGAATCCACGGACGCAATAAAATACACAATAAGTGAAACTCCTCGCCATAAATAATTGAGAAATGTTTAGATCTAGAGAGACATGTTTATTTGATCGAACCTCTCGATAAGTCAGGAAAATGTCGGTTTGAAAATATAATCAACCTACGTCGTAAAAGGCGACTAAATGGGGAAGTCCTTCTGATGAGACCGCAAAAACCGAGGCCCCGTGTCACAGCAAGTGTGGCACGTAAAAAGATCCCTCCCTGCTCAAAGGCCCTAAGCGCCAGCATAGGCCTAAATTTTGTAGCCCTTCACCAGCAATGGTGACGTCTCCATATGAGTGAAAGATTCTCGAGCGGGACGTTAAACAACATTTAATCAATCAACTAATACAACCTTTCAATGTCAGAGAGAACTGTACTTCGGAATCCGATAGTTCTGATGAGGACGAAACAGTCGCTCTTGGTTATAGTGGTTATCGCCAACTCTGAAGATCGAACAGATCCAACTTTTGAAGACACACCAATCCACACCATGAACCCAAGTCTTCTGTGTAAGTGACTGTAAGATTTCCCATTAGAGACGGCATACTATGGACTGCATATTGATTAGTAAGCAACTCAGAATATTGTTCTGAACTAATGTAGTTGATGCATTTTTCTCATAATTTTTGTATATTGTTTTCATTTTGCCCACGTGCCAATTTTTATATAATTTCATAGGATGCTTAGCAGCAGACTTAATTAGTGCTTACTTTACTCTGGCAAGTGACTTCAAAAGTACACGCCGCCGATTATTGTTCTAGAGGTCAGCTGATCGCATAGTGAGTTCTATGTATGTAATGTTGAATGGTTACAGTAACGAGGATATTACAGTTATCAGCAGGGGAATATGAGAGCAACTGCATTCCGGAATTATATGGTCCTTGCATGTATATTCAAACTTTGTTATTTTTAGAGGATTCCGGAATTATTTGGTTCGCCCATGTGATTACAGATTTTACTAATTTTGAAAAAAAACACGTGGTAACTGAAGAAGCCATATCGGAAAAGAGCTTGTTTACAAATAATTAGATCATTTATACCAATTGCAGATAACCTATTAACTCTGTGTAGGACTATGTCCTATGGAATATGTTGGAATAAAAGTATGAACTACTACTCTACTTGGTCACAGGGAGTTAATAGGATGTCTAAAACGAAAAGTTGAAGCGAGCGAAAAATTCTGTTTAAACCATTTTAATAGCAACAAGCGGAGAAAATTCAGGCAAGAATTCCCGAATCACTTTGTGGGACTCTGGTCTGAGATTCCGAGGAGGCGTCAATCTCCTATCTCGACTAATATCGTTGAGACTATGGTATCAAATCAGCATCCGAATCCTATGGATTAAATTTACATCGTAGGCTACAGTATTTGAGTACATTTCCATGCAAGTTTTCTCAAGTAGGACCTATGACTGATGAAGATGAACAGCGGGTAGCCTGCATAAATACAGCGTTTCACTACTAATTTTTTATCAATTACAGCATCCCCATTTAACTAGCGACTTGCACGTCTATTATTGGAAACACTACCATTGAAAAGGTGAAGATAACGAACAGTGATAAATCTCATAACTCCTGTAGGATATACAAAATAGAGAGTTGGGCAAACACGGACTCCTGGATATACCAGAGGTAGGATCAGGTGCCTAGGAGGAGTAAACATCCCCTGTCGACCGGTCACACCCACCGTGAACCCTATATCTTGATAAGGTAAACCAAGTAATCCACAGTCAAAACCAGTGTTCCATGAACGTCGTATCAACTTGTGTGAAACACGTCAGACAGCATTTAACCTAGTGACAAGTTGTATTGGCAAACTAAGAGTAATTATAAATATATAGTACAACTGAGGATATTATGACGTAATGTTCTGAAATATAATTTTGAGTGTATCTGAACTATTTTCCCCCAGGAATTTTGATTGATTATATATTGTTTATCGTCCCACTTGAGAATCTTTCACTCATATAGAGACGTCACCATTGGCGGTGAAGGGGAGGGATCTTTAATGTGCCATACCTGATGTGACACCGAGCCTCGGTTTTTGCGGTCTCATCAGAAGGACCGTCCTATTTAGTAGCCTCTTACGACAAGCAAGGGGTCCAGGGGATCTATTCTAACAACCCGGATCCCCACGGGACTTTTCGGGAGTAAGGTGAGTAGTTTTTTTTTAACATTACATGTACTTCCTACCCAGCTATTCAGCATGTTTCGAAGTAAAGTCCATCTGTTGAACTACTACGTTTTATACTCTTATGTTTTAGCCTACCAACTATCTCCTTAGCCTTTTCATATATATATAACAACTTACGTCACGCTATTCAAAAACATGCTTACATTGTTCTGTGACATGTTATTATAATGATTGTTTGTTTGTTTTACCTTTTCACTCATATTTGAAACGTTACCAGCTGTAGGTGAAGTACCACAAATTTAGACCTATGCTTAGCGCTCCGGGTCGTAGCAGTGAGGGTTCTGTAACGTGCCAACGCCCACCGTGTCCTCCGTTTTTAAGGTCATATCTGAAAGACCCATGATTCTCACTTCTAAATGCCGAGCGTTTGGCGAAGGCGCAATCACTGCCTATTTTTCGTCTTAGGTTTGACGTGGCCATGGCACGAGCAGGGCTCGAACTCACGACCCCCCGGTTACGAAGCGAACGCTCTAACCACTGAGCTACCGCGACCGGTTATTATAATGATTGTTATCGTGTTCTGTGATAGGGGCAATATAATTTTATTCTGTGACTGAATGTTTCCGATTGTTGGAATGTTGTTTGATGCCCCATTCGTATAGAAATGTCACGAACGTTACATGGAGTGTCTCAAATTTTGACTTACGCACGGCGCTTTCGGCTTTAGCAGTGAGGGTTCTTCATCGTGCCGACGCCTACCACCACACTGGGCCTGTATTTTTAATATCACAGCTTATAGACCCGTGACTTTTACTTCTAACGCCAGGAACTTGGCGAAGGAAGATTAAAGGTCTTGGGTTTGAAGCGTCGCTTGGATCATAAATCGAACCACAGCCTCCATGTTGCAAATTCTAGCGATCTAAGCATTAGGCCACCGCGACCTATTCGGGAACTAGATTGTTTCATTTCTTTTTTAGCTTGCTTGTTTAGGATAGTGTTATATTCGGCACGTCAATCGTGAATAATATGGTAGGTCACGTGGTATGGGCTTAGAGTAGCTGTGTAAGAAATGGCTCCGCAAAACTTACCAAATAACTTATATATGTAGAGTCCTACAGAGTATTCCATGTGCAGTGTATTCGATAGTAATGTATTCTTTATGATCAAGGTGGATTTATTGTTATAAACGGTGCATTTGTCAAGTTATGGACTTTTGAAGTGTTCGTGTGAGTGAATTCGTACTCATCATGCCAACGGACGGAACAAGGAAATCAGAGAGACATCAGGACAAGAAGGCACCTGCAGAGAATGCACAAAAAACGTCGGAGAGAAGGTTAGTGCAGACGAGTTTGCATCCATCCCCAGTTGTTTAAGATACACAAGATCAACCGAATTTAAGTAGTCCGGACTTCGTTTCCCCGTGTGGAACACCCGACATCTTGACTGAACTGAATAGAATTCAGCAGAGTCTTGATGAAACCCGTCAAACTATGGTAAATAAGAATGATGTCAAGGAACTAGTTACATCCATTATCACAGAGGTGAAATTAGAAGTAAAGCAAGAATTGAAACAAGAAATTCTGGCAGAAATAAACAAACTGTGAAATCAGAATTCACGGACAAGTTCGAAGAAAAATTTGATATGAAAATAGATACGAAGACCAAAGACTTCGAAAGACAAGTGAAAGAAATGACAGATGGGTTTAATTTGGAAATGGAAACTATGAAAGAGAAATTCGTCGGACAAAAGCGGGAGCTAAGAACGCTAAAAGAAACTGTAAAGCAATGTCAATTTATGGCAAGGGATGCATTGCAGCTATCTAACCAAAACCAGCAGTATTCCCAAAAAAATAACATAAAGTTTCTGGGTTGGAAAGAAAGCAGGAATGAAGATTTAAGAACGGACTTATGTACTATTCTGAAGCAAAAAACTGGAGTAGAGTTAGATCCAAAGGATGTGCTTGCGATGCATAGACTCCCTCACGGAAAGCAAGGACCAAGACCCGTCATCGCAAAGTTCGTTTCGTCGGAAATAAAAGTGAAAGTCATTAAAAAACGTTCCAACGAGGATCTCAAAAAAAGTGCTTCCTGATGGTTGATCACATCACGCCAAGGAACGCAAAACTGATCAATGCCCTGAAGGAGGATCCAAGAATCATATCGGCTTGGTTTTATAACGGCAAGGTATTTGCCTTGGACAAGGACAATACCCGACACAAATTCGATATTCTTGAATCTGGATGACAAAATTAAACAGTAATCATTAACACCACTATATTAGCGGAGCCAAACACTATGTATTGTTAAGATCGGGATCGGGATCGTTACGTGACGTGACGGGATCGAGATGATAGTGGTAATTTGTGACTTTCGTTTTCGAGTGCGAGTGTGGAAGAGTGTGAGTGGTATGTATGAGAAGATTGGTTTGTGTATTAAATGTATTGATTATTTATATAAGGCATTGTATACTTCATTATGTAAATCTGTTGTCAATTTCTGTATTATTAGTGTGAAACGTAATGGGTAATGTGATAAAAATAGCAACTGTGAACTGCCAGGGTTTAGCTACAGATTCTAAGAGGCAAGATGTACTTAATTTTTATAGAAAACAAAATTATTCCATACTATGTCTACAAGATACCCATTTTACCCCCGAGATTGAACCATATGTTGAAACTCAGTGGGGATATGAATGTATATTTAATTCCTTTAGGTCATATTCGAGAGGTGTATCTTCCTGTTTAACAATAATTTTGAATGTAAAATTCACAACGTAAGTAGGGATGATGAGGGAAACCTTTTCGCTATTGATCTTACAATTGAAGACAACCGAGTAACCATCATAAATATATATGGACCAACTACTGACAAACCCAGTTTTTATGAAAAGGTCAGGGATACTTTTTTAACTTTAGATAATGATTATATCTTACTTTGTGGTGACTTTAATCTTGTTTTGAACCCGCCACTAGATACACATAATTATCACGTTAATAACCCAAGGGCTAGAGAAAAGGTCCTTGAATTGATGAATGATATACAACTTCTTGATTACTACAGAGTTCTGTACCCTGATGAAAAAAGATTACCTGGAGAAAAAAAAATCCCTTAAAACAAGCTCGTTTGGATTATATATTAATATCCGAAAGCCTCTCAAATATGGTCGAAAAGTGCTATATTAAACCTGGGTATAGGTCTGATCATTCTGCAGTAGTGATTGAGTTTAAATTTAATAAATTCACAAGAGGTCGTGGACTATGGAAATTTAATAATAGTCTACTTACTGATAAAACATACATAGATAAGGTCAAGGAAACTATACTCAGAGTACAAAATCAGTATACAAACAATCTTGATCATGCTGACATTGATCTTGATCATAGCATTTTTCTTGAAGTTCTTCTTATGGAAATCCGAAGCATCACAATTTCACATTCTTCATTTAAGAAAAAGGAAAGAGACAAAATTGAGAATGCTTTATTGGAAGAGATTGAAGTACTTGAGTCTGACAATAATTTTAACTTATCACTCTTAGAGCAAAAAAAAGCTGAACTTGAAAATATAAGGAAGGATAAATTACAAAGTCATATTATTAGATCACGAGCTAAATGGTAGGAAGAGGGTGAAAAACCTAGTAAATATTTCTGTTCTTTAGAATCCCGAAATTTTCTAAATAAAACTATCAAAAAGGTAGAAACTCAAGGACAAGTCACATATGATCAGTCGCAAATTCTCCATAAGGTCAAAGTTTTTTTTTATGACACACTTTACTCCTGTAAAGATTCTGATCTTGTGGATAAAAATTTGGAAGATATTATACAATCCTCTGACATTCCTAGATTAGATAAGACAACTCAAAGCTCTCTGGATGAAAAGATATCTGATATTGAAATTTATACAGTTTTAAAAAATATGAAAAATAACAAATCTCCGGGAAGTGATGGCTTCACTGTTGAGTTTTTAAAGTTTTTTTGGAAGGATATTAAGAATCACATTGTAGCAGCTGTTAATCATATTTTTGAGAAAAAGGAGCTCCCAATATCACAAAGACTGGGAATTATCACTTGTTTGCCTAAAGGTGAGAAACCCAGACAATTTCTCAAATATTGGCGACCAATTACTCTGCTAAATGTACTTTACAAAATTATATCGGGGTGTCTTAGTTACAGAATAAAAAAAAACTCTTGATCGCTTGATATCAGAAACTCAGTCTGGATTTATAAAAGGTAGATACATAGGAGATAATACAAAATTTGTGTATGATCTCATGTCCTTCACTGAATCCATTAATACACCTGGATTACTTGTGCTCATAGATTTTGAAAAAAGCTTTTGACTCCATATCTTGGAAGTTTATGTATAAAGTTTTAAATTATGTTGGTTTTGGAGATAATATTATCACTTGGATAAAAATTCTAAACACAAAAATTAAAGCATCTGTATTACAAAGTGGTTTCCTTTCTGAACAATTTGATATTCAGAGAGGTTGTAGACAAGGTGACCCCATCGCCCCTTATTTATTTATTCTATGTGCAGATATCTTAGCTATTCTTATCAAACAAAACAAAAATATTAAAGGTATAATGATGAATGGTAAGGAACACAAAATTTCCCAATATGCAGATGACACATCTGTCTCTTGATGGTTCTTCGAAATCTCTTTTTGCTGCTCTTGATACAATAGACTATCATTCAACTTTTTCTGGATTAAAAATAAATAGCTCGAAAACAAAAATAGTGTGGATAGGCTCAAAACAAAATTCTAAAGAAGTATACCACCACACAAGATGGAAATTAGAGTGGGGGTGTACTACTTTTAACTTATTAGGTATAGAATTCTCTGTGGATATGAAAGAAATAGTGGAGTTGAATTACAATACTCAGATACCAAAAATTAAAGCTTTGATACAGCATTGGAAAAGACGAAAACTCACTCCCATTGGTCGAGTCACAGTTGTCAAAACACTTCTTCTACCTAATCTAAATCAATTGTTTATTGCACTACCAAATCCTGATAAAGATATTTTGTCATCTCTGAATAATTGTCTTTTTGAATATATATGGAATTCCAAGACTGATAAGGTCAAGAGACAAATTGTTACACAAGATTCCTTTAAGGGTGGCTTAAAAAATGGTTGAGATTAAAACGTTTTTGATTTCTTTGAAGTGTACATGGATTAAAAGATTAACTAACAGTCACAAACCATGGTTGGATATTTTTTTTGAAATACATGGCAGCAGAGTAGTACAAAAGTTGCTAGATTTTGGTGATGAATATGTTAAAACTATTATGGATCATTGTAATGATTTTTGGTATGATGTTTTTCAATCGTGGCTGTCTGTGGTGAAAACAATGGATAATAATTTTATAATTCATAAACTTATTTCTGTCCTAGTGTGCTATAATACCAATCTCTGTGTTGAAAATAAAAGCATTTATGAGAAAACATGGTATATACACGGTGTAAAAATAATTGGAGACTTTTTAGATGAAGATGGAACGTTTTTATTATAACAAGATTTTTCACAAAAATTTAGACTCACCAATATATGTACAATGCAATACAATAGTATTATTAGCACTATATCTAATTTTTTAAAGATTATGTCTGTCAAGAGGTCAGATGTTAAAAAAGTTTGCAGCCCATTTATTCCTTTTTACTTTGAACCCATATTGTTGAATGCAAAATGTTCCAAGGTGTTATATGATATGATAAATAGCAACAATCTCACCCCCAAACCTATCGAAAAATGGAACACAGAATTGTCTATACATCTGGAAAGCAATATTTCTGCCAAAGAGTTATTTAAAGTTTGCTTTAAAACAACCACGGGTACTCAAATCCAATGGCTACAATATCAGATACTTAATAAGTTTCAGCCGACAAAATATTATCTTAAAAAAATAAATCTCATACAAGATTATTGCTGTTCATTATGTAAGAAAGATGCTGAAACAACTCAACATATGTTTTTATATTGTACTGAAATTATAACACTTTGGAACAAACTTTGCATGCATATTTTCAGAAGAACATCACAAAGAATTGGTTTTAATATTACTAATGTTATTTTAGGTGAACGACCTCTCAGATCATGTAATAAAGTGGTTAATTTTATAATTCTGTATACCAAATAATACATTTTCAATTGTTCAAAGCAGAACAAAGCTTCTAATATTATTGGACTCTTACATTATCTCTTTTTCAAGTACAAAGTTGAAAAGTATGTTGCAATTAAGTCATGTGAAATTTTTAGATTTGAAAAACTTTGGGCAACATGGAAAAACATTTTCGAATAATATGAAGTACTATGTACATGATGTATGTATACAAATGACTATGCATATATATGCAGCATGAGTGTAGTGTGAGAGTGTGTGAAACGGTGCGAATGAAAAAAAAAAAAATCAATATGTATGTACTGTTATATTTACTGATGAATATGAGAAAAAAAAATTATATAAAAAATAAAATCGTGAATAATATTTTCCAGTAGAAATTTGCTGTGCTGAGCTTAGTTTTCTTAAACGTTTTAGTTTTACCGCTTGTTCACAATGTCAGGTGCGAGGATACACACAGTTGTGTCCACTTTTATGATAATTCTTTGCTAAATAAATTAAATAAAAGCTAAGTACATTAATAAGTTTTTCAGTAATTATGTATATAATTCATATTTAATAAATATGTTTTCACTATATTCATGCTTTGGCCCACTTGAACACCCACTCACCTCGCTCCTTCAACATAATTGCTGAACGGGCATACAAGACTCCTGTGTATTTGAACGACTGTGACAATTTCAGATAAACTGGCCAGCATTTGCACATATACAAATACAATACAACTAGCCTTGTTTCGAATTTTTCGCTCATATTGAGACGTCACCACGATGGAGAAGTATCACAGATTTAACATAACAATGCTTAGTAGTGAGGGTTCTTTAACGCCTGCTGTGACACGGGACGTACGATTTAATGATCCGTGATTCCCAATTCTAAATGCCGAGCGTTTGGCGAGGAAACAGTAACTGATTATGTTTACGTTTTAAGTTGGATGCAGTTTTGATCCGAGAAGGACTTGAATTCACGACCTCCCGGTTACGACGCGAACACTCTACCACTGATGAACTTCGACTTGTTGACTGTATCAATTTTCAATGACCTAGAAGATTGTCCTAAATTACCCGGATTTCACTAAACAACTAAATTACTTTACATAACAAGAATAATAGAGATTAACCCAAATGTTTGTGTAGCAAACAGTGTCATTCACCATGGTTATGAACAACAGGTGTGTATCGATGGTGTAGTGAGCAAATAAAGGAGGTTGATATTTAAATAGTATTTATTTAATTATGTTTATCATCTCAGAATGTCTGAACCCTTTGTCATATAAATTAAAATGTCGCAAGGTCGGATTTAATGATGTTTTGATGAAATTATGACAGTTTATAACAGGTCGTTCTCCTGTCTAGTCATCTGCAGACTGCTTACATTAATTAGTCGCGCTCAATTTTGTGATGTTTTTCATTTCTTTGAATATGAATCTAGAACGAAGATCAATATTTTCCATAATCTTAGAAATCAAATGCTTGACATTCATAAAAATTAGACCGAATTGGTAATATTTAATTATTAGTATTTATTACCTTTGGAGACGCATAAAATGTATATTTTATTTCAAAAATGTACAATTGAATTCTGCTATATCCATATATTGCCCATGTTTGTTTTAAAGGTTTCCCAAAAATGTCGCAACCGGATACGAACCTGTACAAATGCAAGGGAAAAAAAATCAATGACTTACTGTTTATTCACAATTGGACTATCCAAGCGTGTTTTGAATGGACATATAAATTGTAGGAAAGATCGGTAATGTAATAGCGAGTTGAGTTTACAATGAATGGTAAGCAACTCATGTATTTTCAAGTCAAAAGTTCAAGGTCATCCTTGTTCATCATGACAACAGTTGTTCAAAGACTTCCTATATTTTAGAGTGTTAACGCTTGCATTAGCATCAGGACTCATAACACAGAGGCCATAAATTTCACGAATTTGGATTGATTGATTGTATATTATTTAACGTTCCTCTGAAGAATCTTTCTCTCATATGGAGACATCACCACTGGCGGTGAAGGCCTGCAAAATTTAGGCCTACGCTCGGTGCTTATGGCCTTTGAGCAGGGAGGGATCTTTATCGTGACACACCTACTGTGACACAGGACCTCAGATTTGCGGTCTCATCCAAGAGACCACCCCATTTATTCCCCCTTACGACAAGCAAGAGGTTCTAGGGACTTATTCTAACCCGGATCCCCACTGGGTCAAAGATATGAAATTTGGAATAATAATAATTCTTAGTTTGGTTTATTTTTGCTACGAATGATCAGTGTATATATGTACTGATCAGTGTAAACATGTGCTGATCAGTGTATATATGTGCTGATCAGTGTATATATGTGCTGATCAGTGTATATATGTGCTGATAAGTGTAAATATGTGCTGATCAGTGTATATATGTGCTGATAAGTGTAAATATGTGCTGATCATTTTATATATGTGCTGATCAGTGTAAAAATGTGCATGAGTCACCTTTGTGAACATTTCCTTCACTAGCAACCTTAACTGTTCACTTTCATTTATATGAATGCATTTAATGGAAGTTGACAGTGCAGAATAATGCTAGTCATAAATTGTACATTTAGATAATCTAATTCCTCTGAAGTCTTAATAAATTAAATCATGTTAATTGTGGACTTCATATCAGCAGCTTCCTTCAATAGTAGATGCAGAACTGTAGGTCTCTGAAAATATATTGGGACAGATCAGATATGATTTGTCCCAATATTTTATAAGAGAGTTACAGTTATGCAGCTATTGCAATAAAGGTCTTGTAAATGTAATAGAATAGCGCAAAGCTGAAAATCGTAGTGGACAGGTATGCCTGTATTGTGGAGGTATATGATTAGAACATGACTGTTCTCAGTTCTTTCATCTGCACCTTTCCATTTGAATTTGATTTCTCCTGATCGTGTGCTTCTGCTTTATTGAAATGATATTTTGATGAAAGGAGAGGTGATATTTCATTGCTATTGCTGGGTGAAGTTTATCGAATATATTAAATCCCTTATATGCAAGAATCGTATATCACCTGGCTTCAACATGTCCAATACACAACAGTGATCAACAATGTTAGTATCAGAGATGGATCTAAGATAGAGTTCAGAACAATACTCCAGAGCACCAGTCTGTCTTACATAAGTGATCATACTTAATAAATGATACTGATTATGAGAACTACTTGTTTTAACACATTGTATTCTTTTTGTTGTTGGTTTTTTTCCTGTTTTTTTTTTTTTTCTTTCTTTCTTTTTTTTTTTTTTTTTTTTTTTTTTTTTTGCAATTCCTTAATTATCACGAATTATATACTAATTTGATAACAACGAATTTATAACCTTATATCGAATTTAATAATTTGATATAGCATTCTCTAAAATTCGTGTTTTCAAATTTAATTCGTTAAAATAAATTTTGAAATTTGTTATAACAGATTCCAGGAATTCGATATAACAGATTTAATCTGTTATAACAAATTTAAAAGTTTGAAATATCAAATTAAAAATTGTAAAAACGAATTCTGGAATTCGTAATTTCAAATTCAAAAAATATTTTTGTTTGATAGGTCTTAAATGGGCTTCCGAGGATTTATGAATGAATGTTTACTATTCCTTGGTGCTACCAGGGGCAAAGTGTTTTTAAAGATGCTTTCAAAATTATGATACATGTGTGTCAAAAATTTAGTCTGTGTCCTGTATTGTGTTGCTTTTTGTACATGCTACAAAAACTTGTTATTTCAATTTCGATGATCCTAATTCTCTTTGCAGGTGCCAAATCAGTAACATTTTCTGTTAGGGTTCCAAAGAACATAAGCAATATCATGATTATAGCATAATGATACCGGGAAACTGCGTTGTCTGGTCAATCTATGGCCACTTTTCTTTCTAGTAATGAGCACCGCATAAAAATGTAATTACTAGAGTATAAGATTAACTATTAATCAGGAAGATTGACAAATAATGGTACAAACAGATACCTTTATATATTTTATTTCCCGACTCCCTTGCCTTCAGATTGTCTCCTTTAACTAAGATGACATATTGCATAATTGGGTGATGTATTTCAAGTTATAACTCATTGGAAACCAAACCATTTAACTGTTTATTACCTGAAATTGTCAGTAAAATATGTTTTGGATCAATCACCCGGCCGTGGATCGAGCTTACTCTTTTCAGTTCTCAGTTGGTGATTTGATTTTTAAAATATAAGCATTATGATTTATGTACCTGTACCTCTAAATCCACTTCTTTCTCCTTTTGCACTAGTAGGAAATCTATACAGACTGTAGTTTCATTTTAACCCTGTTATGTGAGCGCACCCGACGGCAAAACAAAGCGGTGTCTTTCGACTACTGCCCGGAAGTAATAAATCGAAATTGAAAGTAAACGAGACTTTCCGACCCTATATCAACTGCAGAGTACTTCTGAGTGGAGTCAGAGTGCTGTTTAACAAAATAATTTTTGAATTGATTGACTGATTATTGATTTACGTCCCGTTTGCGAATTTTTCACTCATATTGAGACGTCACCAGTTGTAGGTAAACTACCTTAAATCTAGACCTATGCTTAGCGCTCAGGGCCGTAAAAGTTAGGGTTCTGTACCGTACCAACGCCTGCCGCGACACAGGACCTCCGGTTTTGAGGTCACAGCCGAAAGACCCGTGATGCATACTTCTAATTACCGAGCGTTTGTTGAAGGAGTCTTAGGTTTGACGCGGTAAAAGGCACAAGAGGGACTTGAACTCACGAGCTTCCGGTTAAGAAACAAACGCTCTACCACTGAGCTACTTCAACCGGTCGATAGTATCTATTTTCATTGACTTAGAAAACTGTCGTAAATTGCGCGGATTCCTCTGATAAATAATTTACCTTACCTAACAAGAATGAAAGAGATTAACCTAAATGTTTGTGTAGCATTACAGGGCCATTCACCATGGTTGTGAACAACAGATCTGTATCGATGGTATACATCAGCAAATAATTTAGGAGGAGGTCGGTGCATGGATAGTGTTAATTGTTTTGTATCATCTCAGAAAGCCTGACCCTTCTGTCATAGAAATCAAAAAGTCGCAAGGTCGGATTTAATGATGTTTTGATGAAAGTATGACAGTTTATAACAGGTCGTTTTCCTGTCTAGTCATCTGCAGACTGTCTGCATTAATTAATGCTCGACTTTGTGATTTTTCTTCTTCATTTCTTTGAATATAAATCTACAACGAAGATCAGTATCTTCTATAATCATAAAAATCAAATGTTTGACATTCATAAAAATTAGACAGGTTTGATTTATTTTATAGTTAGGCTTTATAAAGTTGGAGACGCATAAATGATATTTCATTTTTTGAAAATGTATTGAATAATGTTAATATCCATATATCGCCCATGTCTGTTATTAAGACTTCACAAAAATATTCTGTTTATTCACCACTGGACTATCAAGCGTGTTTTGGACTGACATCTAAATAGTAGGAACGATTGGTTATCGGTATTATAGAACGTTGAGTTTTACTAAGACTGGTAGGCAACCCATATTTATTTTCAGGTTAAAAGGTCAAGATCACCCTTGTTCGTCATGACTATAATGAATCAGTTTGTTTGTGAGATGTCCCTAAGTAAAAAGATTTCAAAAACCTCATAATACACTGTACTAGTATGTTAGGGTGTTGATCCTTGCCCTAGTATCAGGTGCCATAACCCAGGTGTCATAAATTTCACGAATTTGGATGATGCTTCTATCTTCATTACTACAGGTCGCGGTAGCTCAGTGGTTTAGAGTGTTGTTCGCTTCATAACCGGGAGGTCGTGAGTTCGAGCCCCGCTCGTGCCATGGCCGCGTCAAATCTAAGACGTAAACATAGGTAATGATCACTCCTTCACCAAACGCTCGGCATTTAGAAGTGAGAATCACGGGTCTTTCGGATATGACCTTAAAAGCGGAGGTCCCGTGTCATGGTAGGCGTTGGCACGTTAAGGAACCTTAGCGGTGACTATAGGTCTAAATGTGTTGTACTTCACCTATAACAGATGACGTCTCAATATCAGTGAACAATTCTCGACGGGACGTAAAACAAACAAACAATTAGTAACAATTAGTTTGTTTGTTTGATGCACAGGCGTTGAAAAGAAGTAACATTTTTCCTTTGTGAGCAACATTCCAGCAACATAATTCTTCACTCAGGGCTATGAATTTCATCATTTTCTCTTTACTATATTATCTGTTCTTATTCCTTGTTTCATTGTTTGATGTCCAGGAGTGCAGAAAACGGTTTTTAAAGAAGTGAACAGAACTCCTGAACTTCAAAGTCATGGCCAAAGCACTCTTGCCCATCATGACTATACGCACAGTTTGTTTGCTTGAAGACCCCATGAAACGACCAACACATTTACATGTAGTTCACCAAAACTTATCACTCAGGTGACCAATTGCTATTTGTCTTCGTTCACCGTCGTGCGTTAACAATTGAACATTATTACCTCTTGATAACTACCATTTCAATTCTTTTCAGATATGGTAAGAAGCATCATTGAGACAACGGAGACATGTATTTTAAAATTTGGGACTCCTGCAGGAATGTTTACAAATATTTCCTAAGATTGTTCATAAGAAATTTCCTAAGACATATCTCAGGAAGACTTTAAAATTATCTTAATGTGTTTATCAAAGCTGTCTTAGAGAATCCAAAACTACGACGTCTTAAGTCATTGTGATATAGAAGTAAGCATCGTTAAATCATTTTCAGGAATCAGATAGTTGTCATTTTTGCCATATGATCCAACATACTATGATAATCATCATAATGAAAATATTTAAAGAGCGAAAATCATATATAATTTAAACAAGGTTGAAATCTATTAATATCAATAATGATTTTCTAAGAAATAATTTTGATTCGACAATATTGGTTGCATTTAAAATATACTCTTATTCATTGAAAGTAAGGTTCTACACGAAAACACCCAGCAGAATTAGTCGAAAAAGAAGTCCTAATTCTTCGCAAATTGAAGAATTACGTGATGAAGTGGGGGGGGGGGGGGGGGCGACAATTTTATTTTCAAAGTTGTCTACAAAGAAGAAAAGGGCGTGGGAGTCAATTTGTGGGAAAATTAATAAAGCAAATAACATTAACCACAGTAGGGCAACCTAAGAAATGATCGTCTCGCGGTCTCAGGAATAGGAGTATTGTTTCCAGGTGGGGCCAAAATGATTATAGTGGAAATTAGCAAACAACTGTAGTTGTTAATTTTAAAATATTCCTATATTTCCATTGACCATCAGGGAAAAAAATAGCGTATGTCTTTGTACCAGAATACAAATAAGTGTATCCTCTCGCAATAAAAACTTTCATAAACGTTTTCTTTAAAATGTTCAATTTATTTTAAGCATTGCCTCATGGTGTCATTTTGTACTCGGGTAACCGACAAGGACTCTGGGCCTCTTGTTAAAGATTGTATCAATTTTTAGGGCTATGACCCCACCCCCACTCCTGGGGCTCAATGAGGCGCAGTGACTATGAAATTCACAAATTTAATCTCCCCTGCCCAAAATGTATTCCTCATCAAATTTGATGGAAAATGAAGCGATTCGGGTGACCTAAAAACAAGCGGCAAAAAAAAAACCCTAAACTTATAAGATTGATGATTTTCAAAGAGCTCCTGAAATGAAAGTTTTGAAATTATCATTTTTTTAGATGAACTTTAATTATTAAAGTCAACGATACCTGTCATTCTAAATCATGAAAATTGTACGAAATAATATTTAATACACAATTTGATTTCCTTATAAACGAAGGCATATAAAATTATCTGAGGTATGTACTGGTATGTTTAATATGTTTCACCACAACATTGTAAATTATTGTATATATGTTTGAAGTCCTGCTTTAAGCGGACTTGACCGTCACTGTTTATTGACAGATAAATGAGATATTTATTTATGAAGTAAAAACCACGAACGCAAATTCTAATGAAGATCCAATAGTATACAAGAATTTACCGTATGAAAGGGAAATGCATAAGAGGTTGCCATTAAATGTAACAAATGCTATGTTAAACAAAACATTTGGAAACTTTCATGATTTTAAAATCGAAGATTTTTTACCCAGCAGTTAGTTTTTTGTAGTTCGTTCCAGTGGGTTAAGGGTTTCACTCACATGTTATATAACATTCCATTGCCATTAAATAGCATTTATCTCCAAAAGAAATAAATATAACTAAAGCTCAAAAAACTTTTTATCCTAGCATGCTTTTATGAACTAACTGAATGCATACTTTGGAAATAAATATATTGCTACTTAAACAAAAGGCGCAAACAAAAGATATAATGAATTCTGTAATGTTATGAACTTTTGTTATATTTATAAACTTTTGTTATATTTATAAACTTTTGTTATATTTATGATTGCAAATTTACGTCGTTACTCTCCTGTATGCACGAATAACAGCCATATTGCAATTAGGCGTGTAGTGAACTAAGTTTACATGGAATGTTTTGTTAAGAATTGAACATCGTATTTGCTAGAATGCCTTCCACATATCTTTTGATAAGTTGTTGGCATGTTTTGAATAAGGTCGGGTCTTCTTTGTTTCATTTCTGTTTGGATCATAACTGACCCAGGTCATCTAAAGTGTAAAAACTACACGTCTTGTCTTTTTTTTTTTTTAATAATGACATGCTGCTAAATAATATATACAAATCGTTTTCTTTTCTAAACGAGTACTAACATCTTTCAAGCATGCAAGAAAGATGAGCAAAAAGGAGTGTTTCAATCGCATCGAAAAGCAATCTCGTTTGAAATTCAGTCTTGAACATTTAGGATAAAAATGGCGTTGGAATAAAAAAAAAAACGATGGAGAAAACCGGTCACCAGCCTAAATAAACGTATATGACACTTCAGTGGGAATGGGACTCGACTCAAAACAACGTTCCGAGAAATCCTAATTCAAACCAAACCTAATGATATAAAGGATATTATTCGTGCAAGAGATTGATTAATTGTTTACAGTTTTTCGTCATGTTGGCCTTAATTCGTACAGACATCCTATCGTAATGCCATGGGATAAAAAATCCTTGTATTTATATAATTTTAGTAGGATAATTAATCCTGTGTAAAGTGGGCTCGGAAGAAATCTTCTGTATAGAAAGTTGGTAGGATAAAATGCCCCATGTATTTAATATTACTCCTATGTAATATTAAATACATGGAACATTTTATAATACCAACCTACTCTATAAAAACGTTTCCCAAACATACTTTATATAGGATTAATTATTCTACTGTGTTTTGGAGGCATATGTCTATTATTCTACAAGGATGTGTGAGCCCAACCTTTGACCATGGCATACTGCTAAAAATCCCACCAAGTGCACTTTGATTTTTCACATAATCTTTACCATAAAAGGTAACAAAACACCTGGACTTTGTCTAGAGTTAAATGTCGCACTGTTTTACATGCATTTCGGAAATTTAATTAGTTAGGTTAAAACGTTCTGATCTTTAGAACCACTTTGTATTTGATTTTAGCGATCACAGAAAACGCTGAAGATTGGGACAGAAAATATTCAATGCATACGTCCATTGAATGTTTGTTGCATATTAGACATGCAAATCTCTTGTGAAAACCCTTTTTGGTACCGACGTTTCTAACCTCGTCACATTGACCATAGAAAAGTTTGACTTAATTTTAAGGAAACCTAGCCTATCTCCTGAACTATTTCATGATTTGCTTAGATAAATTCCTCATGGTAAGTAAGACCTTTATTTATATTTCATACATTTTTGACCTTGGAGTTTAATCCAAATTTCAAAACTTTAACCTAACTCATAACTTTGGAATAGTGAGTGATAGAGCTGTCATATTTCATGTGTGCATTCCGCAGTTAGCATGTACTATACTTGAAGTTAGACCTGGGGGCGGGGCACTGGTGACCAGTTTTAAATTCCCTGGTTGTGAGTACAGGGCGAAGCATGACTTGTGCTCTTTTATTAGCTGACATGTTTTATATTTTTATGATGCAGAATTTATTCAACAGCTTCTACACAAGAAGAAAAAAATGTTTTCAACTCGACATTTTGATATATCGACAGCGTTTTATTTATCAACAGTACTATTTATTTATTAATTAATTATATGTCGATTCGATATATTTCGGTGAACTCGAAATAAAAGACACCACAGAATCATCCACATCTATTTTGTTTAGATATTTTAGGGCACCTCCGTGGCCGAATGGTTAGAGCATCGCGCTCAAAATCACAAGACATCTCACCTCTAGTCGGCGCGGATTCGATTCTCGCCGATATATCCGAGAAAGTTTGGCAGTTTACTATTGTTGAGTGTGGCGGAAAACAACAATCAATCATTCAATCAATCTATATTCAGTAAAATATCTATTGTTTAATGATTGAATGTAGCTTTTCACCACATTCAAAAATTTTGCAGTTATCTGGTGGAGTCCAGTTTTTATTGGTGGAGGAGAGAACCCTGATACAATGTACCTGGGAAGAGACCACCGACCTTCCGAAAGTAAACTGTCAAACTTTCTCACACATCGGCGCGAGTGAGATTCGAACCCGCGCCGACTAGAGGTGAGAGGCCTTGTGATTTTGAGCGCGATGCTCTAACCACTCGACCACGGAGGCTCCTATTACTGGATATAGATGTTAATGGCAAACTAACATGTCAATTGCATGACACATGGGATAATTTTATCTTCTCCATCGACAACTTCCCATATTTATGTAGCAATATTCCATCATCATCCCAACTGATTCGATACGCAAGAGCTTGTTCTGCGTATATGCAATATTTGAATAGAGGCAGGCTACTGACAAACAGTGTTATGAATGTTGCAGATATTTTGTTTAAAGTGATCATTTCTATTGTTATAACGATTTGGTTTGCCAATACAACCTGTAACTGGTTCAAATGCTGTCTGCCATGTTTCATACCAAATTTTGGGTCATTCTTTACACACTGGATTTAACTACAAATAACTCCGTTTACCTGATCAAAATATAGGGATCACGGTGGGTATGACCCGTCGAGAGGGATGCTTACTCCTCTTAACCACCCGATCCCACCTCTGGTATATCCAAAGGTTCATGTTTGCCCAACTCTATATTTTGTATTTTTTATAAGATTTATCACTGTTACCTCCCAGTTGCGAGATCCCGGAAAAATAAGAAATCTTGCAGATAAAGGTGATTTCTAATTGAAATTTGTTCCTCATCTGGAACTCAGTTAGGGGTTCCTACTGATGTTATCTGGACCCCACTCTAAAAAGGATGCATATGGCCATAGATTTAAGATGTGCTCGTCATGTCTTTCGAATTTACCGTTGGCGTTAATGCCTCCAGCGGGTGTGGATGGGGAGTTAAGTCGGTCTGTGTCAAGGATATGGGGATTCTTCCATTTATGTACTAAATTATAGTACAAACGCACAAACCTGCTAGAAATTGATGTTTCGAGTGTACATGCATCTCATCTTCATACCAGCTGACAGTGTCCTTGTAGCTACCATCTCAGCAAGCGGTAACAACAACAGTTTTCTGGTACCGTATACGAGGGACACTTTTTAAGTTCGTAGAGTAGGGCGGTGTTTTTAAAACCGCTTGAAATATCAAAATTTTATTTATCTAAGATCTTCGAAATGTGCCCCGTCTGCCTCATCACACATTTTACACCGATCTACCCATTTCCGGAACGCCGCACGGTACTCCTCTTTAGGTATATGAAGCAGACACTGGTAGGCCGCTCTGCCTATACAACAACGGGATTCAAAACGGTGGCCTGTCAGCATTTCCGTTAGTCTTGGGAACAACCAATAGTCACAGGGGACAGGTCACGGCTGTATGGGGGATGATCTAAGACATCGACCCAAGATTCTTTCAGATATTCCTGTACCGTAGCGGATGTATGGGCCGGGAAACCGGCCTACCCACTCGAGGTGTGCTCGAATCTTACAATATACCCTCTGTTCAGAGATTTTTCCATCCATATTGAACGCTATATTTTACTATACTGTTTAAAAGCACGTGTTGAATATACCCAGCGCAGCGCGCACGTGGACCTCGTGCGCCGCATACCGTGATACCGTTCGAGAGAGGAATGATTACGCAAGTTTTGTGTAAAAAATCATGCAACTTCATAATCGCGTTAAAAAGTTATAGGCTTACTCTTCTAACTTAAAAAGTGTCCCTCGTACACGGACTACGGTCTATCAGAAACCCTTCTTCCCGGACACTATTCGCATCTGGAATACACTTCCAAATGAAGTAGTCAGTGCTCCATCCTTGGAAGGCTTCAAGCTCCGGATGCAAGCCATCAACATCCGGCCATAGATACCAGCATATTTATTATCTGCACTGTAAAAATTCTCTCTTAACTCACCTGTAAATAAGTTTTAGTCATTAATGACCCCTTACATTTCGATATCACTGCATATTACCCGAACAATTTTCTTATTGAAATTTCCTATCATTTTGACCTTTTCCAAATGACCTGAAAAGTCAAATCTTTGTCTTTATTGATACGAAAATGGACTAGGCAATGAGCGCATTTTTCACTAATTAAAAAGTTTTGTCCTTTCACAATTTCTCATTTCACCAGACAGACAGTACCCCTTCCAAACCTTGTCGTGGGGTGGGTTGATTGATTGATTGTATGTTGTTTAACGTCCTTCTCAAACATTTTTCACTCATATGGAGACGTCACCATTGCCGGTGAAGGGTTGCAAAATTTAGGCCTATGCTCGGCGCTTATGGCCTTTGAGCAGGGAGGGATGTTTATCGTGCCACACCTGCTGTGACACGGGGCCTCGGTTTTTACGGTCTCATCCGAAGGATCGCCCCTTTTACGACAAGCAAGGGGTAATGAGGACTTATTCTAACCCGGATCCCCACGGGGTCGTGGGGGGAGGGGGGGGGGGGGTTAATACTGTCATTAAAGGCATAACATAACTTGTAACTCACAATAAACTTTTAATTAATACAATTGATTCGTTTAGAAGTATTTATCTATGCACAAGACTTACATTATTTGGATAAATATCTTGTTAATACTAACTAAATATGGGTATTTTAAGCTACTTTGTTGTAGAAGTTGTGTAGGAAGATGACCAGCGAACATCCACAAAAAGTAGTGATCAAAGACACTGCCTTATTAGCTGCATTAGAACCGCCGTTACTGATCGTTGGCGTTGAAATTTTCGAAGACTTTCAAATTCCAAAGATCTTTTCTTTGATGCAGCTGCGGTTTTTGCTATATTTTTGAAATCGTGACTGTTCATTTCACATTATTTATATTTTGATAATATTTATGATGCTTAAAGACTCCAAGCGCTCCAAACCTCAAGCAAATAATCCATATTTCTGTTCATTTTCACAAACCTCCGCAATATCTTCTAACATTGATCAACAGTACCATGAGAAAACTATCAGTTGTGAATGTATATTGTTTATGAAAGATAATGCAGTAGGGTAGTATTTGGTGGTAGGATCATATTACTAAAGAAACATTCGATGTCAATAACATTGATTGCTAAATATATTCATTTTTTCAAGGTCATCGAGTTTTAGCTTAATTTTTGCAAATCACGCACGAACTGTCATGTAAATTTCCCGTTGTTTTGATAGAGATGTTTGTTTAATCAAGGCTTTACTTTAACTAGGTTTATCCTAACTGTAAAAGGTTTTGTTTCTTTTGTTTTCCCTATCTAGGTTATTTTTGTACATTTGTAAACTGTCACAATGTTAAAAACGAGGAGGACTACATCATTGCAGCAACCACCTTATTGGTGAGTGATCTAAAGGGGTGTTACACACACACACACACACACATACACACACTTTTTGGTAGATAAGTACACAACCTAAGATCGACATTTGTGTTCATCATGATTAAAAAATACCGGTAATGAACGCTTCGACTGGGAAATATACACTAATATATACAAAGTGCAATTCATAATCGAATACCACCGTATTCAGTCTATGTTAATACTCTGTCGAACCTTGTCATCTTTAATACGTTAGCCGGCAACCACGTGACTCATTTTATCCAATGACAGAGCGACATTAAAAAAAGGAATCAAAATAATCCCAGATACTAGCATCAAGATTTAACATCATAAAGACGTCAAATATTTTATAATTCAAACTGATCTTTAGCATTGTGTATTTCTTTAAGATTTAAAATGATTAATTTTTGAAACACTAATATGTCAGCTTTCCATCATATCTATAATGACCGTAATCATCTGTTAACGTAGATATTTCAAATAGGGAAAATGTCCATCATATCACCTCATTTGACTTTAAATGTCATAAGTGATATTTGATTGACGTTTATACCATGAATTGACATTTAGTTGCAACCTCGCCTATGAATGATCAAGGAAGTGTGAAAACCCGTTCTCTACTTACATGCTAATGAAATAAATATTTATCTATTACGAAAAAAAAATGAAGTAAAATTTTAAAATGAAACGTTAATGCAGAAAACTATTACCATTCTGTATACCCTATATTTGTTGAGCAAAATTCTTTAATTAAATTTTCAGTGATACAATTGTCCCATGCTATCAATATTTGAAACGTGACGAAAATTTGGAATACGTCTCTGATACAGTATTTAGCTAATATACGGCATTTACATGTATGTTACGTGTACATGTTCATTCAGTTTGCAATCGCAAAGACGGATCGTCCTAAAACATATAACAACAAATAATCCGTGATGCAATTGAACAATTGTAAGTGGTTAGAAAAAAAGATTACGGCAATGGAGATTTCTTATCCACATTGCATTCAATACAGAAAATGGCAAGTTGCAGTTTGCTTTTGTTGTCGATAACTTGAACATTAAACAATTGAAATTTTAATGTTGTGAATTTGTCACAGATATCACAACGAAAATTAAACAATGTACGTAACCAAATTATACAAGATGTCACAAATTCATCTCAGCCAAACATTTTGCTTCTCGCCATGAGGTTTTAAATATGTCCTAAAGACCATAAAAATTAAGTGTGGTTCAAAATGTTTGTCACTTTGAAGAATTGTGACAAGTAAACTAGGAGGAAATGCAATTAAACCTTGATAAAATTATATGCACAACAATTCAATTTAAAGACTATGAATCCTCCTGCACTGTCTCAGAAGGCATCACATAGGTGCTGAAACACCTCGTCTGCTCTGGTGGTCCAAAATACCGATCATTCTCGATGTCACCAGAAATTTTATTGTTGCCATTACTTATATATAAATGAAGTTTACCTTAAGAACCGTGACCCTTATCCCAGAGATATCTAACTGGCAAAAGCGTTGTACATATCCGTAACAAAAATAATATTCAATTGCAAATATGCAAAATCTTCTGTTGGCTAAATTCCTTCATATATTATTCAGTTTAATGTGGAAAGAACACACTAGATATACTCATAACGATACTTTAATTCCCTTCAGACAGGATCATTTTTTTACACCATAGGAGTTTTTCTGCTTCGGACAAGGAGGGTCATGAGGTTAGGTAACTTTGCACAAATTAAGATCATGTTTTGGTTAGTTTAACAATTCTCTCTGACCAAATCAAATAAGCTGCTATAGGTAAAACGAGTAATTCGGAATATATTTTTGGATCCATCACCACAGCAGAATTATAAATTATAAAAAAATTCACCGGGCCCGCTTTAATTTGATTCTACACAGTAAATGCATGGACCAGTTGAAACAATATGCTAGTCTTTTTTTCAGACAGTATAGAAATGATACGCCACGGTAATGCAACTTAAAAATCTCGTGGTATTGCTGGTTTTTTCTTTGAGAATTATGGTTTAATCTTGCCAATGTAGGATTGATATTTTATCACCATGTACATTTCATAATCTTAAATGGACGTTTTAGCCATAACGATCAGAATTTCTTCAGTTTCCAACGTTTAAAGCACGACCAAGGTTGTGAAAATATTTATTCGTACACCACAATATGTACTATAAAATCATTTGATTTAGCAGTGGATTTAGACTGAATAAAACAGCTAAAACCTAACTTGACGTCGTTGAAAATAATGGAATGAAATTTCACAAAAAGAGTTTCAAATCACTAGGTAAACTTGATGAATCTGTATCTTTAGTATTGAAAATTTAAATCCTTTCTGACATAAAAAGTCGGGTCAACGAATCATTTTACTGTTTCAAAATTTTATTAAATCCCACACAGTATATAAGTTTACTTTTAAATTTGTATCGTGGGTAAAGATGGAGGGGTGGGTGGTAGTCATCATTAAATACGATTTCTAATGTAACAATACGAGGTAGATATGAAAAAACTCTGAAGAATGCTCAACCATGGCAGGAAATATTAAAACCTTCTAAAACTAAAACGCATTTAGGTTTCTTAGTTTACTTGTCAAGGATCCGAAGCTCGGATTTTTAAACAGGACTATAAAACGTGTTGTCTAAATTCCGCTTAATACCTAAATTACACTTTTTGAGCATATCATTAATTTCATTCGAGAAGTTTATCTTTGAAACGTCGCCTGACAGAATGATTTGTGATCTGAATGTATCATTACTAAAGTAGCCAATCAGAGACTGTCCAAGCTTAGTGCATTTAAGAGACTAAAATGATTTACAGTTTTCTGTGTAAAACATTTTTTTTTTGGACAAATACTTTCATTGCCTACAAGTAGTAAATTACATTAATTAGTAAAATATATTAATATAAGCAAGAGGACAGATGTAAGATTATATGATTATAGAATATCTAAAGGGCTAGGAATTTCATCGATGGCAAAATATGGAGATATTTATTTTGTGCTCTTTAAGTAATATTAATTTGATTATGTATGCGATTAGGTATGTGGTGGGAAATGTTTTATAAATTTTCTTAATTTAACCGCTTATCAATACACAAGTGCTGTAATTATAAATTTGTATGTAAAGTAATGTTCTGGAGAGAGAGAGAGAGAGAGAGAGAGAGAGAGAGATTATTAATGAGCATTATTGCACAGTAGTTTCTCGTTTCTCACTTATATAATTGTGTAAACATTAGCTTGTATATAAAAGGAAAAGACTTGTATAGGTTTAGCGTGCTTCTAATACTTGTTTCTTATAATAACCTTTTGCTGAAGTAAAATAGCATAGACGTCACCATTACTGCATATAACGATTGGATTTCCTGGAAAGTAAGGGCGCTTAATATGAGTATTTATAATCTGCCAAGAGGGAGATGAAAGTAAGCGAATCGGAGATCTGGCATGTGATAATGTTTATGTACTAGTTTTGAAGTCTGCGGACAGAGTTTGATAAAATATTACACCTGACGTTTGTCAGTTTTACGCCTTACTTATCATGTGGTCTAGTTTGCCGTTGCAGCCTTCCACATGCTTCGTGCCAGATGTTGGGCCGTTGTGACTGAAGGTTACGTCGTTTACCTGATCAATATATAGGGCGTACGTCGGCTCTGACCGGTCGACAGGGGATGCTTACTCCTCCTAGGCACCTGATCCCACCTCGGTATGGCCAAGGGTTCATGTTTGTACATCTCTCTCTGATTTGTATTTTCTAGAGGAATCACGAGATTTATTGATTGATAGCTATACATCTTGTTAAGCCTGTGTCACGTGATATACAACCTAGTATATAACTGTCGTACGATTTTGGCATGCCTACAGAAGGAAGGAATGACGTAGACATGAAACAGGATTTATTTGAAAGTTACGTTACAGTAGCAGATTATAAATCCCCTGCCACATACGTCGTGGAACAGGTCTGCAAAATGTGTGAAAATTTTCATGGAAGAGATAGAATGCAATGGAAAATGTTTTCATATACCATTGTTATTTTAGAGTTTTAAATATGTTTAAAGTATTTGAGCGTCATGCACGATTCTTGACGTTAAACCCATTGTATAGCCCTGTTGTAATATGCCCTTTGACTCTGTTGCAATAGACTTATGAATATTTTAAACCGTAGTGGTAGCTCAATTGTCAGCTTGGGCGCTTGTTTCTCAGTCATAAGATCCCGGGTTCGATTCAGATCCCGACCATGCTTCAAGCCTGAAACGTTTAGTACAGGCTATGGTTATTCCTTCGCCAAGCGCCCGGAATTAAAAGAGAAAGAGTCCCGTGGGGATCCGGGTTAGAATAGGTCCTCGATACCCCCTTGCATGTCGTATGAGGCGACAACATTGAGGCGGTCCTTCGGATGAGACCATAAAAACTGAGGCCCCGTGTCACAGCAGGTGTGGCACGATAAAGATCCCTCTCTGCTCAAAAACCCTATAGCTAAGCGCCGAGGATAGGCCTAAAGTTTGCAGCCCTTCACCGACAATGGTGACGTTTCCAATCAATCAATCATTCTTTGGTAAGCGTTGGTATAAGAACCATCACTGCAAAGGCCCTAGACGCCATGCATAGGTCAAAATTGATGATATTTCACCTATAACTGGTGACATTTCTACATTAGTTTTTAAAACACTTATTGAATGGTAATCAAACAAAACACTAATATTGTAAGATATCTGGGTAATCTTAGGGTCCTGAAATCGTAGGAAATTCCTGCGATAACCCTTCTAATCATCCCATGGACATTAAACCAACGAAAGTCATCAATATGTCAACTTTAAGTCCTACGATGTATGAAATTCGTGCGATTCCACTAGATTGAAACGCCGAAAGGTCCACGACAGAATTGTATCATCGCAGGACCGACTCTCCGCCCATGGTTGTTATCTATAGGTTTCACTTACAAGCAAACTAGTGGATTTTTTTCCTCCAACTTGAGTTCGGTATTCATTTTGAATTCACAAAATATACGATACTTTTCGAGCGTTTTTTTAAATTGTTTTTATTTATTTATTTTGTGAATATAAAATAAATAAGAAACGAGAGTTGATGATGTGAGAACTATTCCACTACATTTTCTAGCAACAGCAGAGAGAGACAAAGGTCAAAGTAAAAGAACGCTGTCCAGAATGCGATAAAAAATGAAAAGGAAACTTTGTCGGGAAGTGATGCAACATCAATTATAGCGCAGTATTTGGAGAAATAGAGGCGCCACTGCACTGGCGGGTTACTTGCCTTTTTTCTTATCCCATTATCAGTTTTGTTTCATCACTCCGCCTCTCTCTTGTATATTTCATTTCGGCAAATCATCGAAAGCACGCATGTCTATTACGTGTAAATATATTTTACAATAAAGTCGACATATGTTTACAATGAAAAAGCAAAAACCCTGCAAGTTTATAATGGGAGAAACGGGTCTTGTAACATGTGCTTGTTAATACACTGTAACTGGTTTTATCAAACTCTCTTTCCTTATTCTTCGTGTCTTTTGAAAATTCAAAAATAAAGAATCTCGAATTCGCGAAAAATCTTATTACTAATTCGCACTGATCATCGGTCCTTTAGTTCTTTATTAACCAAGCGAAGCTTGTCGTGTTTCTTAATGGAATTTAATCAAAGTACTGATAGACCGTGGCGTGAGTAGGGAAAAGCTTAGCTAAGATAAGCTTAAGACAGTACCGATATTTTAACTGCATGAATGAGCAATTAACAATGGTAATTTATTTTGTATTAATAAAACGGGTAAAAATTATTCAATCTAAAAGAAAGATACCTGTAAATCTATACTACTATATATTAACTATGCATTTGACTTGTCCGTTAATGGGAGAAAGCTGTCCTTTGCTTTTAATTGATTTGACATTGCGAGTTATTGTAGTTTTCATATTTGAACATATTTGTTATCTATTACCATTAATTGATTAATAAATGGTTCAAATGACAAAACAATTCGGAATTTTTAACTGAGATAACTCTAATGATATAATCGGTGCGCGCATGAGGAAGTGAAAGGAGCGGAAATCATGCATGTACAAACCAAACGTATATTGACATTATGTAAAAATTAAAAATGAGCTTCATCTTATGAAGTCTGTAACTGCACATATTGGAAACTGACACTGAGGGGTTTTAATTAAAAAAAAAAGTCAGTCACTGAAGATGGAGCACTATATTTAATAAATACAACGTGATCAATCTTTCACACATTTTGGACTAATGATCTATGGAGTAATGATTAGGTATATTTTTATCATGCTTTCCGACAAATTATATCGCCGTCGTGTCTGTCCGTCTTACCGAGCTCAGAAATAGATATAATTGATCACAAATATTCCATGAGATACTAAAATGTGGACTAAGATCCCATCTCCTAAACTTTTCTTCAGATATCGATCACAATTATTCCTTGGTACCGGGGACATTTGGACAAAGGTTATTTTGGAAACGTCAAGATCAATCAGAACATAAACCGTCTTTAAGGTAAAAGTTCCTTATTTCAACAGTTTTTGAAGTGGCAATGATCAAATAAAACACAAATAATTAACTTTTAGACAAAGGTCATTTAGGATCATTTTATGAATGTCAAGGTCACTCAGAATTTACCTTGTATATGATATAAGGTTGTACCTTATTTAACGTCTCCCTCGAAAATTGCTCACTCATATGGAGACATTACCATTGCTGATGAAGGGCTGTAAAATTTTAGACCTATGCTCAGTGCTTACGGCCTTAAAAGCAGGGAGGGATCTTTATCGTGCCACACCTGCTGCGACACGGGACCTCGGTTTTTGCGGTCCCATCCGAAATACCACTCTATTAAGTCTCTTCTTACAACAAGCAAGGGAAATTGAGGACTATTTTAATCCGAATTACCACGGGATGCAAACCATGGTTTTTTTTTAAAGGATAACTTAATAAAATTTCGAAACTGTTTTACTTGTATGGAGATAATACATAGTATACTCAAATGTACGAAAGGAGATATCTACATGTAAAGGTTATTTTTCTTAAGCTTTATACACTAATCCTTTTTTGATTACATTAATAAGTATCTTCAAATGTCATCCTAAAAGAATATGCATTTTGCAATAATGAAATCTTCCATATGCAATTCAGATATTTTATTCTAAGTATTCTTGTTTATTTACTCAGTTTCACTAACTTATCGCATCACGGATTTGCTCCCGTTTAAAAAGTGTCAAAAATATTGCATGTATATCTTACAGTTAAGATGTAGTATTGTTTACATTCTTTTTGAAACGGGAGCACGTCCCTGCGATCGCATCATCATCGGCAGTAAAATTGCTTGATATCAATATCAATTTGGATGAACCTTGTTCCTCTCAAATCTAGCTGTGAATATTACTCAAAGAGCGAGATACTTGTCGAATACAAAGCCGTTATCTTATGAATATTTATGACTCGAGGAATTGTGGATTATCTTCGCGTATTTAGCACAAAATCCCATTAAAGAGGCTTCGAAAACTGTGTACAATTATGTACATTTAAAACAACTCAAATGTCTTAAAATCCCGACGCTAGGATCCCCATATAGCTCAATTCAACTCCCTGTATATACAATTATGCCCACAGGTCCACAGAAGCGCTAGCACAAGACACTGGCTCCAAATAGCCACCGTCTGAAAGGCATAACGGCTATTGAAGAAAGCCAGTTATTTTTTAATTCACAAAGATACTCTGCAAGCCTTTCATATTTCATAAGTTCAAAATATGAAATTTAACAATCCTGTAACTAACTTACAAATGCTATGGAACTTATATTCCCCCAACTTCTGTCAAAGACCTGTTGTACTGGATTTATGAATACTTATACTTGATCTACAAGATAAACAAACCACCTAAAAAGATTATTAGAATGATTGCAAGCATTCTGTGTTGGGGGGAACTTACGCTCTGTTCCTATATGTTATTTCTGGTATGAAAGAATCGATCGTGAGTCGCTTGCAAACATTATATTGGAAGGGCGAAAAAACCCCAACATATTCCTTAATACCTTTTTGTCATATACATATATATGTCGTATATTTATGATTGCTTTTAAATCAAATTCCGGATAATACATGTCAACTTGTTTAATTACTGACCATTCTAAGAATAAATACACCTGTTTTCAATGAGAGCACGGTGTCATAAATCTCCAATTTCAACACATGTGAAATCACTTATGTGGCAGTCATCTTTTCTTTGATTCTTTGGCAGGTGTTAGCACTGTCTTGAGAATCGTGTTTCGTGGTGATTTATGGAGACTGAAAAGTGCGGACATGTTCTGCAACAGCATATCGCTTCAGGTCATACGTCTTTATCAAGTTAAGCCTACCTAGTTTTATCTTTGTTCTCCTCTGCACATCACCATTGGAACCAGCATCATAAATCCCATGTTTTATTTTATTTCAATCAGAATCTGTATCAGGATTTCTAACGGAAGATATGCTAATCTAAGTGTTTATGAAATCGTCATTAACTTCAACTGTATATTACCTCAAGTTGATCTGCCTTTGAAGTTCATTTTATTTTGGTACGTATACATTTAATATGATAGATGTATATCTTTGACAGAGACACTAAATGCTTTGTGGTCGATATTGTGTAATTCTCCACCCCAACCAAAATTACGTGATTTACTAAACTGACAAGCTTTATATCAATGACTGTTCTGCCAAAAAAAAAATCATAAAAATAAAACAGACGCGGTAAATAAAGTTTGGGTTGTACCAGAAGTAAAAAAAAAACTCCTCGTGAGTAGGCAGATTTAAAAGTACACATAAATGAAAAATATCTTACTTATTCAGACAAAATAAATATTGCTGCATAAAAATGTTTCCCTTGTCATTTAGTGTGCACTCATGGTGCCAACTTTCTAATTACTTAATGAATTAAATTACTAAAGGAAAAGATGCATCACTGTCAACAAACCCTGTAATATAATGTACCGAGTGTACTGTGGTTAATTAACCTCTGTAAAGACCAGAAAATAATCGATGAAGTAAGTACTTGATCTGTAAATATTTAACTCACGCATTTGTCGAGGAAAGGGAAGTATTGCAGCCCAACTTGTCAAAATGACCTCTCAGATGGCGGTATGGTATAGACTTTTGTCGATTTGTGGTTTATGAATGAAAAAACCAGTATCATTCATGTAGCTAAGATCAATGCTTTGATCATAGTTCACATATATCATACTGCCTCGTCCTCATTCAGACCAGCACGCATTGTATTCATCCCTGACGTATGGTGTATCCTTAAATAGTTGCATTTGATTTGGTGGTTATCATGAATTGCTTTATACCACTTGATTTATAAATCACCATTGTAAGAATAGAATTCAGCAACAGGTGGTTATTATCTAATTAATGTCGAGTTACTGTTATATTTTGATGAACCTATAATTTGCATTTGCCAGTTGTCCTTGTGCAGTTGGTTTTATTACTTGCTCTAAAGTGTTTGAACTGGCTTGGCGCTTTCTATATATAACAAAAGGGAAACTCGTATACACGTTGTATAAGAAAATGTGGAAACGAATATTTAGTTATAAGTAACCCCCGAAGTTCTTGAGTTCTATTTTCAATGAACGCATTCTTACATATGTACAATCGAAACAGTACACTATGTCCTATTTTATGCAAATGCATATCTTTTAATTGTAAAACTCTGCAAAACACCTTGTGATATTTTTTGGAAGAATATAGAATTGCATAAATTTATGAAAATAGAATTATGTTTTCACGTAAAGAGAAAATATAAATTCTTATTATTGCAAGTATAAACATATATACAGATACTTTATAAATGTATATGTACGTTGTAACATTCCCCTTTCTAATGTGGATGCATTGTCGGCATAGGGTTAGAATATACCCTGAGTATTGTCTGTTGTTTAATCTTACCATCAAATAAGGACATGCCGGTACTTTATAGATGGCATTTGTAAAAACACTTTGATTTCCCAGGCTTGTCGCTGGATAACTCTGTGTGTGGGAGGTAATTAACTATTAAAATGTTACTTGTTAAATTTTAAGACAACATTAGATTAATAAATGTTGGAATGCATCAAATGAATCATATTTCTCCCAACTGTATTTGTCCAAAATTATTTTTTGATTTAAATCATGTGTTCAAAATTTGGAAAACAACATTCTTGCCTGGCTTTTTATCAATCATAGAAACTGAACGCCCATTCGGATGATAAGACCCGTCTGAAGGACAACATATTTCTGTAGTTTCATGACCCAGTGTACTTATAACTTAACAAATTTTACAATTATGAATATATCAGTACATATATCAAAATGTGAATAATTGCACGAATGAGGGTTAATAAAACGACCACACTAGAAGACGACGTTCGTACCAAGAGATTTGGCAATAATTTTCAAGGGAAAATATGTTGCAAAAAAAGGACACGAATTATTAGTATTAATTGTTCTTCATACGTCTTCCGCAATAAACAGACAACGAATCTTAACAGGATCGAAGTAGTTAGCCATATTATCTAGATTTTCTCTCCACATTACCTCAAACGACAATTGAAATACATCTCATTTCAGAGACAATTGAAATCCATCTCATTTCAGAGACAATTGAAATACATCTCATTTTAGATTACAGACGATAAATGATGAACTATCACTTTTAAGCACTTTCTTTGTAAAGTAAAAAGTTTTATTCAACAACATTTCCCCTAACGTTTCACATAATTATATTTGGCATGATGTTTTATATCCTTATATACTTGTAATTAGCATGGGACTGACAGGAATAAATGCATTCCCATTTCCGTGACTGGATCCTAAAAGGCATCCCTCTGAACGTAAGGTGTTTCTCGGAAAAAATTGAAAAGTTAATAGACTATTACATTAAAACTGGACAACTTTCTTTGTTTGACATTATCAATTATTGTTTTATTTATAATAAACAGGAAACTTCTTAGTAGGAGATGGGCGTTGCCTATATGTCCATTCACTTATAGAGAGAGCGTCGATCAAAACTCTAATAGCAATTTCTTCTTGCATTGTAGTATTTTCTTGCATGTATTTCCACTTAAAAAATAATACAAATTATACTTTATGGCAGTGAAATTTACAGATGTGTTAATACTTGTACGAAACGGTTTATGAATAGACCATTTCATTTAGATGGATTGGATTTTAAGTCATTTAGTAATAAATTATATCTCAAATTTGTCGATATATATAAAGCATAAGCTTCAAAAGCACCAAAGTTTATGTCCTTTCTGAATTAGGCAGATATCTGATAAGATTCAATATTGTTCATCAAATTCTAAATCATTGGCACATTTGGAAGATAATTATCCTGTGTTGAAGGTTGCACCCTCACCTTCTAAATTGAATGTTTTGGTTGTACATGTAATGATATTTCCATAAATATAATCCTATTTTCTTCAATCGAATTTGTTGAGGGAGTTTGGTTCATGAGAAACGATCAACTATCTTTGGGTGAAAAGAAGGGCGTATATTGTTCAATTAAACATAACTTTCGTCTGGAACCTTATTAATTTAAAAAAGATGAACCTAAAAAAACCATAAACTGATGATTGAAAGGGATAGACATTATAGAATTGCACGGAAAGATTGTCCGCATTGTGATTTTGATAGATGTTGAAGATCGAATTTAAACGCACGTATACTGCACTTTCAAGAAAACAAAAAACAAAAAAAAAATACATGTATTTTCCATTATTTCAGCAAATTGTCTTTTTTCCAACAACAATGTGACTATCATATACATTTTATGGTTGATGAACTATAAATAGGTTTATGTTTAAGCGTTTGTAATGGTATATGCTGCTATTGGCAGAAGTGAATAATTCAAAACGGAATTAATTCTGACCTTTATAAACGTCTCTTGCAACCATTTGCACCCCACTCGTATTATACATGTAACTAAAGACTGGTTTTTGTTTTTCAAAACCAAATAACTCCCCAAATTGAAAGTGTTCCAAATTAAACCTCCTCCCTTAATATATTGCATGATGTGGAGGAAAAAGCATGAAGAAGAAACAAAAATATAATGAACTCCGATAAGCTGTATATGAGGAGTGTCCACAAGCTGTTTTACGCCCTCCATCATCCGAAGGACCGTCCCATTCAGTCGCCTCTTACGACAAGCAAGGGGTACTGGGGACCTATTCTAACCCGGGTCTTCACGGGTAAAATGGCATTGAAGTATCGTACAAAGTTTCAAGTCCATCCAATGAGCCATATAGGAGAAGCTATTACATCTTCTAACCCTCTTAGATCTACTATAATTTTTGGGAAAATAATTGATTTTGTGACAGACAGAGTGTACAGATACAATATGTCCCCCTTGGAAGAGGGGAGACAAAATTTAAAACACAAGATTGTGTTACGTGTGGTGTATCTAGTTCAACAGAATCTGCATATTTCATGATGAGTATGTGCACTGTTTTTATGAACATTACATCTGTGTACTAGATTTAAATCTGTCATTGAAATCATGCATGTTCAACAATATGTTCATTTGGGCCCTGATTTGGAATGAATCCTATCCTGTCCTAAACAATATCTGAATAACCGTTAGATGGATATAAATGTATATGGTGCATAATAATGTAATTAGATTATGTTTATTTTTTTTTTTCATTTGAAATCTTTAATCCGTGTATTTGACGTACTAATGCCCTGAGATAATTTTTGCAACATCTACTTGCTGAGGTCTTCGTCAAGAATCTGTAAACTGGCGTGATTAAACTGCTGCGCAGAATATTTAAACAAATGCACCCGTTTTAACCTTAACATACAAATATTTCTAAAATTACGCAGGACGTTTTTCTTTCTTCTAATGTCAAATTTGGAAATCTTACGCCATACCGTCCGTTTTAAGGGGAAACACCGTAGCCTCGGATATAAAATAACGCGTTTGACCCGGTAAAAATATCAATAAAGAATTGTGGTCAGGTTTGAAATTTTGACATTTTTAATGTGAATCGCAAAACGGAATGTATATCAATCACCGTTTAAGATATTATTATAGTAATTCATTTTTTTCAAGGCTTCACCACTTTTTAGCTAAAAGATAGACTAAGTGACAGTTATAATGAATCATTTATTCTTTGTTTTGCTTGTGCAATGTTTGTGGTGTGTGTGTTATAGCTAATTTGGGGTAAGTTTGTTAATCGTCGTATAGTGTATCACCGTTTGGTGGTAAATCCCACCAATAGCGTGTATTTACAACTTAACGCAGTTTAGACTTGTGGTTTTTGGACCCAAGCCAAAATATTCTTGATTCTTAGCAATTTTCTACAGCATATTTGAATTTAAGTAGATCTTCTGCCTTCCGTGTAAGTTCTTTGGAATTGGGAATATCCGGTCAACCATCGTTTGCGAACTTATCACGTCACGCTTAGATTACCTGCTTATAACGCCAATGTGATTTTGTTTGAACTTGGCTTAACGCCAGAGGAGCCATTTGTTTTTTAAAATATAAAGAACACATGTGCTCGATGCACTGCACTCCCAAACCTGAGCGGTTTTTAAGATCCCATATGACGTCAGCATATCCCCGAAACAGCCATGCAATCCGTGGAAAATTATTTTAATTGACACAATTCTTTCAAGCTACAATCTTAAATGCATTGGTGATGTTTTTTTCACTATTCCTTGTGTACGTGTAGTATTTTCAGTAAGCATTTTTCTCAAAAGTTTTTAAAAAATACATTTTGTGTATGTTCTGTGATTGTTTGTAAAGCTATTTAATGCTTATTTTTTTGCATGCAAAAGTGATAGGCGAAGCGTACATGTATCATTTGCGATTAATAAAGCAGTGTCATAAATTAAGTGGGAGTTAGATATTGTTATGGCAAGCATCACAGAAGGATTCCGACCATGACCAAGTGCAGGATCATAACTCTTCCAAAACGAATGCAAGAAAGCTTATATTCAAACTTGATCTGTAACCAATTTTTAATATAAATTCATGAATAAATTTTCAATTCAATAACTGCAGGGATAGCCATAGCCTCAAAACGTCAAGAAAACTATCAAATTCCTGAAATTTGGCAAGGTCAAGATGTATTAATAGGTCTTCGACGATTACCAAATAAGCCGAAAATCATACATGATTTGTAATGCACTGATATACGTTCATGTATAAATTTTTAATTCAGTAGCTGCAAGGATAGACAAAAAGTTCGGAAAACTTAAAACACATGAATGGACTGGCTCAGGCACGGAAAAACGGGCTAGGGGTCTCGCCTATAGCGGGGCCCAAATTTTTCGAGAGGTTTTTGAAAAATTCTGGTTAAACAAAATTAATATATATCTTGCAAAGTTGTTTCTTGAAATTGTTTTGTTGATAAACCATAGACATTATTGTAGATGTATTCAGACCACCCCCATAACGAATCTTGTTTAAAAGTAAACCATTATGGCAATCATTTGACTCGGAATCTAAATACCACCAAAATTAATTAAAAGAAAAAAATGCAACCTTTGTTTTCTAAGAATTAAATTTACATAGCCACTTTTGACAATTTCTCTAATCATTTGAAATCATGACTCAAATATATTTCACTACTTGTTAAAAATTATAATTCACAGGTTGCATATAATCATCGTCAACTTATGATCTACAAAACGACATGTTTTGTCAGTTACATAGATGAAAAACAAAAGGGGCTCCAACAAAGATCTTTGGGGCACCCCTACATTGCTGTTGACAAATGATTTTTTTTTAATTGTATACAATATTCAAAATTTATTTCACATAGACTTAAGGGGCTAATAATGATTGGTTTTTATATGTAGCGCTTTTACAGCATATGCTGCTCAAAGCCCTTCACAATACATTATTATCCCAGCTGACTTTATAACATTCCAGAGCTTTCTCAGTGCAAGCTGCCGTTAAGGCGCTAGAGCACTAACATTCTAACAATATATTTCACTATCTATAGCCTGGTACCCCTTTTACACTTGGAAAATTTGTGAAATTTGTGTAAAGTGCCTTTCCCAAGGACACAACGTTGGTCCTGCCGCGGCCAGGACTCGAACCCAAAACCTTTCGGTCGAGAGTCTAACAGCCTAACCATTAGGCCACCGATGCCACAGTCTAAAAGATTACAAGATTTCCAGACATTCCATACCTTTACAATTCATAAATTAACCCATCATTTCATAATCTATGGAAATCTTTGACAAATTGCAAAATACCGAACAATTACCAAATAACTTTTTTTTCGCGGGGTGAAAAATTGGCTTATTTTAGTGGTTTGATAGCTTTCCACCATTCGATTCTAGCGTCCAGAAAGCGTAAAAAATCACTAGCCATCATGAAGCTGTGACATCTTTCATTTGCACCGTATGAATATTTAAAAGGTTCTAGCTTAAAAACTGTGACAGTAGGTTGACAGACAAACCAAGTGTGTAAAGTATTTCCAGAAAATTGTCGAAATTCCAAAACTTGTAAGTTTTTCAAGAATCAAAGAAAATGGTTGAGATTTAAAATGTTTGCAATATTCACTTCAGGATGTTTGCACGGGCCTTATCTTTTAAACTCTGAGGAGTTAAATGACAAATTACGTATTGACTTTAAAATACTTCCTCAAAACAAGTTCAACAACTTGTAATGTTCATGTTGAAAAAAGAAAACGAACAATTCTTGCCACATCCACATCTTTAATACCCATACAGACACTCTGTACATTAAGGTGACTCTCGCTTGAAAGCTGTGGGAGTTATATGGACAAATCATGTGGAAGTTATATTTCCCCAAAACTGAATTAGTTCAACAACCTGTACTTTTTCGCATAAATTGAAGAAAACCAAAATTCTTGACACATGCACATCGTCAATACCCATACAAATACTCCGTGAAATTGGAAATCCTCATTTGGGATGCGTGGGAGGAGTTCGACAAATAAAGCATATACCCTTCATATAACATTAAATTCCAAATAAAGGGGCAAAGTACTGAAGATATGCCGAAATAGATTAAGATCCTAATATGATCTACAGTGTCCCATGAAGGAGGAGCACAGCAAGTTCCAGCTTGGTATGTGAGAGAAATGAACTTAGAAACAGAAAACCCCGCACAAACTGACGATTGGGTTGATTTTAATTCCTGTACAGAATTTTTCACTTATATTGAAACGTCACCAGCTGCTGGTGAAATACCACAACTTTATACCTATATATAGCAGTTTGGGCCGTAGCCGCAAGGGTTCTTTAACGTGCCAATGCCTGTTGTGATAAGGGACCTCCGTTTTTAGGTCATAACCGAAAGACGAGTGATTTTCACTTATAAATGCCGGGTGTTTGGTGAAGGAGCATTTACTACCAATATTTGTGACTTGGGTTTGACGCGGCCATGACAGGAGCGGGAGTCGACCTCACTACCTCCCGATTACGAAGCGAGCGCTCTCCCACTGAGCTACCGCGACACTCTAAAAACTCATAAATACATTGTACTGCAGGATGAAAACAAATGTCAGTGATTTTAATTGTCAATATTTGGTTTCAGTTTTCAAAATTTAGAAGCTCAAAGTATAATGTCTTAAAAATTACGACAACACCATTCTCATCGATAAAAGAAATACGTTTATCTTTTGTGGCCTCCAACTCGACGTTTAAACACAATGAAAATGTTTATTCACTTTCATGTGTATTTCGATTTGATGTTTCAGAGAGGGCTGGAGATAAAGACATCCCGGGGGTTCCACGCTTGTTTCTTTGGATGTTTTACTGAACACAGACGTTAAAGGAAAACTACCTCCCTATATTCGTGTATCAATATTCCACGATCACCTGCGTATGGTGTTTACGTCTCCCAATATTCTTCTTGTGGAGATTCGTGTTAGAATAAATCATCAGCACCCCTTCCTTGTCGCAAGAGGCGATTAAGAGGGGTCCTACGGATGCGACCACAAAAACCAAGGTCCCATATCACAGCATTTATGGCACGATAAAGATCCCTCCCTCCCTGCTCAGAGGCCATAAGCGCCGAGCAGGCCTTTGAGTGGAAAATTCTCCTGTGAGACGTTAAACAATTACAACTTATTCGATTCGCGGAAGCATGATCTGCGTATAATGAATTTTGAAAACGAGGCAGATTACTGACAAATAAGTTAACGTTAGAAGGGTTTCAACTATCTCATTGAAAGTTAGCAGTTTGCAAATTATATGGTCGTTATTAATAGTGATTTTATTTGTAGATGCATTGTACAACCTGGCATTTGATTTACTGAATATGAAAAGTTTAGAAATGATGTATGCAAATGAAGATGAGTTGAAAAGTATTCATTTATATATGCTAACTTAGTGAAAACAAAAGTGATTCACAGTACTTTCACCAATGGTATAGATAATCACGATAACTTCAACAAAAACACTTACTAAAAACCCCCAATGACGTAGACCTTCCATCTATTAGAGTTATTTACGTTTGTGAACAGTTTTTATAGGGAATGAACACTCAAAATACATACAAGACAAGACAGACAGTCCCAGGGATATCGTCAATGCAATGATATGCAACGGCATCTTCTTAGCTTATTGCATTGTGACATTAACGAGGCAGACGAATAATGCACTTAGGAAAATAATTGCACATTTTAATAATGTGCAATCAATGTATCCGGATTTCTACAACGTTCAATTCAATATCAGACAACGTGAATCATGCGTAGTGAAATAGTTACTTTCAGACTTTGTAAATGGGCTACAAGAAAGTATTTCTAGAGTTATAATGGATTTTTTCAGTACCAATTGATATTAAAGGTATAAACAATTAATGCTGTTTACTGGAAAACACCCTTCACCTTCCTATGAGCCCGTAACAAAACTAGTAATGCGGTAAAGAATTCCATATTCGATAACGATTGACAAGAACCCAAAAAAATATAACCCTGTCTAAAGTTGATATTGGTACACAAGTGATATTAAGTGGGTGTGTTTTTACACCAACATTAACTTCGAATGCAGCTTCATTTTATAGCAAAATAATGATACATATTCCCTCGGAGTTATTGCTTATCTCGTGGGGATCCGGATTAGAATAGATCCTTAGCACCCCTTGCTTGTCGTAAAAGATGACTAAATGGGGCGGATGAGATCGTAAAACCCGAGGTTCCGTGTCACAAAGGGTGTGGAACGATAAAGATCCCTCCTTGCTCAAAGGCCGTAAGCGCCGAACATAAGCCATTTTTTTCAGCCGTTCACCGGCAATGTGACGTCTCCATATAAGTAAAAAAAACTCGAGGGGCGAAAAAAATGTACGAACATCCAACCCTGGTGAACGATTTTTTCAGGGAAATCCACTGAATGTGAACAAGATAAAATAAAACATTTGAGGAGATAAAAAGTTCTAGTTATTTTCTTATTTAGCATTACTGCCAAGAATACTTTTCGATTGTAGGTGAATAAAACGGTGAATAACTGTCCCCTTTCTTTGTTTTTCATTGTTTTGACAGCTATCACGATACTCGTCTTATATAGAATATTTATCTCGTCATCTTGACAAGAACGACCATGCATATACAGTGGAAGTAAAGTGATATAATTATCTGGCATAATTTAATAGACTACTTTATTACTTTGTATTGCCCGTCACGTTTTTTTGTATCTCAAAACTGGACATGTATGCATATCATTACTTACAATAGATAAATCAATCTTTTTACAATCAATCTCTTCCATGTAAGCCACAAAAGAAAGTATAGAAAATTGATTGGTTGTCCACGTTTTATGACCTAAAATGTAAACTTTGAAATACTTGAGTACGTCAAAGCCAAAAAAAAAAAAAAAGAAGACACACAAGGTGATGCTCGGGCATCGACAGAATACAGCTTTGGTTTACTGTGTCGGTAAAGTGGGTAGATGCAGGATAAACTTAAGAACTCTGATTACGCACGAAACAATTTTAGATCGATAAATCTTGTTTACAGATTATATTTCTCAACTTTCAAGCAATTGACTTGTTTACATTTACAAAAAAATAATAAAGAAAGAAAGAAATAATAAAAGGTTACCGTGAAAACCTAGAGCGTATGTATGAAACAGTGAAGACAACGAACAGTGATCAATCTCATAACTCTTTTAAGGAAGTTGGCAAACACGGATCCCTGGATACACCAGAGGTGGGATCATGTGCATAGAAGGAGTAAGCATCACCTGTCGACCGGTCAGACCCGCCGTGAGCCCTCAGGTAAACGGAGTAATCCGCAGTCAAAATCAGTGTGCCGCGAACGGTCTAACAATGGGTATGAAACACGTCAGACAGCATTTGACCAATGACAGATAGTACTGGCAAACTAGATCATCATAACGACCATAGAATTTGCGAAAGGTTGAATTTAAACGAGACTGTTTATTAGTAAACTGCCTCGATTTAAAATCATTTGAGAAATATAAACACCATATGCAGTTTAGAATGAATTGCTACATAAATATGAGAAGTTGACGATGGAGAAGCTGAAGTCATCCCGTTTGTTTGCTGGAGAGCAAGCATTTGCTTACATGATTCGCACATTATGTAGGATGAATCAATGCCAACTGACACACAAACCTGGTTATAAAGTAAATGTGAACTTGTTTAGAACATTTTTTTGTTTCAACAAAATATATCAGATAACGATTTTTCATTGACGGTAATTGTTACCGAAGTAGTCCTAAGTCAGGTCACGTCACTGCACATTAGTTACGGGAACGCGAAAGATTGTATGACGAATATACAATACCGGAATCATACCTTGTCCCATTATATTGATTTGATGAATTTATCATTTGATTCGGTATTCGGCGAGTATAAACAAATTTTCTTAATACTTATGTAACAGCAAATATATATAACAATAAAAAATAATAACTACGTTTCTTGCGATACCACCATTGTCACTTTCTTGTATGTCAAATGCTTAAACATAGTTTGGAAATTTTAAGTGGTGATATTATTCGATCTATTCAAATGTATTCGAAAGTAGTCAAATTTTATGGATATTTCCGGGAATACGTGTTCAGTTCGTATTTTGATCACGTCATTGCAGTGTAAATTTGACACATTTTCAAAGTTTAGGTTTATTTTTCAGACAAGTGGATCTCCGTCATTCTTTGGCAGTATGTAGGTTTTATTTACTGCGTACTTCATTTTTGGAGTCACGTGGGGATCCGGGTTAGAATAGATCCTCAGTACTCCTTGCTTGACGTAAGAGGCGACTAATGGGGTGGTCCTTCGAATGAGACCCGAGGTCCCATGTCACAGCAGGTGTTGCACGTTAGAGATCTCTCCCTGCTCAAAGGCCGTAAGCGCCGAGCATAGGCCTAAATTTGCAGCCCTTCACCGGCAATGGTAACGTCTCTGTAGAATGAAAGATTCTCGAGAGGGACGTTAAACAATATACAATCAATCAATCATTTTCGGGAAAATCCACGGGGTTAAATACGATACCAAACCAACATAGTTCTTTTTGATCATCAGCAAAATAAACATTACACCCACCTTGTATAGTTATATGCATTGGAAGAAACGAATGGAAAGGTGAAGGTAACGAACAGTGATCAATATTACAACTCCTATAAAGAATGTAAAATTGAGAATAGGGCAAACACGGACTGCTGATCTGATCGTAGTATCAAAGCAACATGAGCAAGCTAATGAAATAAATTATCAGTAGATTTAGAATGTGAGGAAAATATCATTACTATTTCCATTAAATATGTTCCTCATAAGGAGCTTCTCCAAAATGAGATTTACACATTGTACATGATACACGAAAGGTTTCTCTGTTCCAACACTACTCTGTGTAGGCGGCGTACGGAATGAAAATGCTTTTGTATCATGACAGAGTGTTCATTGGAGAAGCGGACTAGACATGACTATTCTAGAATTGGTTGTCTCGGGAGGCGGTATATTGTTATCAAATTTGCGTCAGCATACATATTTAACGAGATAATTTCATCCCAAAAATCCTTTCTCGACGCATATTTCGGTCATTTTAGAAATCACACAAACATGATTGTTGATACTTTATTTATTTTTATCCTCCGACAATTTTTACATGTTAATATTATACCAAGCCCCTATCTTTGCTCCTCACAAAAATATTAATCAACGTGAAGGAGTAAATTTAAACGTCCTATGCCACTACATATGCCAGAAGTGATGAATTAAAGACTAGACTTCTTTGACATCATGGACAGTTGCTTCTTCAACAAAAATGATAAAAAGAAATATTCATTTCTAGTGATCAGTCATCCAAAAAATTATTTTTGTTAAACCTCACTCTGACTCCACGCACAAGTGCTCAGATTGATTGATTATATATAGTTTTACGTCCCGCTCGAGAATTTTTCACTCATATGGAGACGTCACTATTGCCCGTAAAGGACTACAAAATTTAGCCTATGCTCGGCGCTTATGGCCTTTGAGCAGGGAGGGATCTTTAACGTGCTACACCTGCTGTGACAGGGGACCTCGGTTTTTGTGGTCTCATCCGAAGGACCGCCCCATTTAGTCGCCCCTTACGACAAGCTAGAGGTGCTGAGCATCTATTCTAACTACCCGGATCCACACGGGGTCGCAAGAACTCTGAAATTAAAAAGATACTAGAGTTCCTCATGAACAATATCTTCGTAGTCTTTGGTGATTGGGTCTTCCAACAGTCTTTTGGAATTCCCATGGGACGTAAAACAAACAAACAATATATATATATATATATATATATATATATATATATATGAAGCAGAATTCATTCACTCAAAAGGTTTTACATGAGAAAATAAATATTTTGTTGTGACCCTCAATTAAATATTTGGATATATCTACAACATTTTAATTATTAATAGTGGTCATTGTCATTCATATGTTGATTCGATACATCCCAGTGAACTTCAAATAATAGACACCGAGTCTTCCACATCTGCTTCGTACATATATATTTTATTGAAAATAGATGTTGATAGCAAACACAACTTTATGGCAAACGGGATGATTTCAATTTCCCCATCGTCAAATTCATTTATCTATGCAGCAATGTTCCAATATCACATCTTTCAACCGATTCGATACGCAAGAGCTTGTTTTGTATATGATGAGTTTTTAAATCGAGACAGGCTACTAACAAACAAGTTGATGTTACAGGGTTTCTACAGTTTTATTCAAGGTCAGCATTTGGAATTTTACGGTCGTTATAACGATCTTGTTTGCCAGTACAACCTTCCATTAAATTAAATGATGTCTGACGTGTTTCCTCCGTTTACCTGATCACAATAGAGGGCTTTCGGCGGGTTATACCAGTCGACAGGGAGTGCTTACTCCTCCTAGATACCTGATCCCATCGCTGGTATGTCCAGGGGTCCGTGTTTGCCCATCTTTCTGATTTCTGTTTTCTTTAGGGATTACGAGATTGAATACTGTTCGTTGTCTTAACATTTTCATTACGAGAAAAGATAGGATAGAGACTGTGGAAAGTTACAACAAATTTCAATCTTGAAGATTTTATAAGATTCTTTGTGATAATGGAGAAAATCATAACTTTTATCTTAACATAATCATTTCTCGTAAAACTTTCATTGTTATCGGGGTGCGTCCAGCGTCGTGCGTTAACAATTAAATATTTTAAACTTTCTTCTTGATAGCTACCCTTTCAATTATTTTTCAAATGTATAAAGCATTTTCGAGGCAAGGGGGTCAAATAAATCGTAAATCAGGACTCCTACACCCCGAGTATTTCTCCTACAACCGCACATGTGTCCATTAAAGCAGAACGACCTCTACCAAAATTGTAAATTTCATGAGAGGTTCTGACAACTCAGAATATTAAATATTCTTTAATACTCTCGATACTGAATTGAAACTAAACGGATATCTATAAGGATCCTTATGATCCCAGGAGTAAGAATTTTATGTTTTGGTACCATGCAGAGTAGGGTCAAAATGGTAATAGTGATTAAATGTCTATCATTTGAAATACTTCTTTAAGTTTGCTGAATCAGACACTAAATAAAAACGAAATGCATATTTAGGTAAAGCGGAAAGCGATGAGCCAAAATTGTGAATTTGGCAACGCCAGGAGTAGACGTTCCAATTCGAGGGGCAGGGTTAATATGTTCATATACTGTTAATGTCCATTACATTTATATCAATAAATATTTATAATTCTACTAACTCTGTATCAAAATAAAATGAGTATTTTAAGAGAAGCAGAAAAAGACCCACCATATGAATGCTTCGGCAATGAAATATTAAAAGCCCTCTACTTTAAATTGTAAAATTCATTGCCTCTCAGTCAGGGTTTGGTTCAAGGGTAGGGACAATATATTAATAGTAGTGTATAGTAAAATGTATTGAATATTCTCTCTTATATTCCTATATAAATGGGAGATAAATGGCATGCATTGTGTACATACAGTTCTCTACTTAACTGTGTAAAATTTGTGCGCCTCCAGCATATAACCCCCCCCCCCCCCCCCTTGGGCTATAATACTTTTGACTAATACTGAGGTGACCGGCAAGACCATTGGGTTTCTTGTTTGTGAAAGGGAATACAGACGAAACGATCTCGAGAGAAGGAACCTGCTGCGCAGACGGTTCCTGCTGCGCAGACGGTTGACCCCCGCACAACAAAAGAACATCTCTTATGTAAATGTATTACCTTTACCCATTCAAAGTGAAACTCTACATTTATATTTGTTATATAATATTCAACACTGTAGAAATAGTTGACATGAAAATTTAAGTAAGCAGAACCCCCCCCCCCCCAAAGAGTGAGACACTAAAGCTCATTTTTACATCTTACTCGTTTGGTTTTTTTTCATACAAGTATCAATAAAAAGATAGAAATCATATCAATTGCTGATAATTTCGAAAAATGTAAAAATGTAAATACATCAACTGCACTTTGAAAATCATCCGGAATTCAACGGTTTCTTCATGATGACTCGGACTTTAAAACGTATATATATATTTACATCACGGGATTTTGAATGACAGCAAAGGTGTTGTTTTTCCTTTTTAAAAAAAAAAGTTATTTAAATACCCCTTAGGGGTATTCCGTTTGAATACTCATTCTTTCAATTGTGGGATTATTTCCTGCTTCTTATAATTAAGTAATTATCAATCATTATTTGAACAGTAACTCTCCATTGACATAACAGTGCCTCTAATGTAATTTATACGTGTTAAGATTTGGCACTTTCAAGTCCCGCGTGTTTCGCCTTGCTTTTATATGCCCAACGGACAGACTGATCTCCCAGCTAAGTTGTAGCTCGCGCCTGAGTTTTATCTCGCTGAATCCACCCCCCCCCCCTCTCTCTCTCTCTCTCAGAAAACTGTGGGTCTACCCGCTGTAAGCTGCCATACTGCAATGTTTACCTTCTGCACTCATGCATTTGAATACCGAAAATAGGAGATTCAGTGATGTGTGGGTTTTTTATTCTACTTTTTAGGGCCGTCAAAAAGTATCAAATTTTGTGATAAAACGAGGATTTTCAAATTTAGAAACGTATTAGTTTCGCAAAATTCATACCGTCAGCTATGCAACAAAATTTGAGAAAATTATGGTAAATAGATGTTTCTCATTAATAAATGAATTCAAATCATACAACGACGTACTGTTAGTTAGCCTATATTAAAGCACTCTCTTTCTATATCGTTGTTTCACAATCCCGTTGTTTCGTATTTTTCTCTCTTATTTTGCTTAATTTCAATATGTTCATCCCGACCCGATAATGGTACGAACTCTCTACATTGGCGTCTCTATTCTCATCGGATACGGTGAAGACGAAAGAGATTTCACATTGTGTATCACATTTGTTAACGATGTAAATTATGAATATTTGTCGTTTTTTCGTAGTGTGTAGTATGTGATAATTGTTTATGTGATATATATCTGTTGATAAAAAAAAACACCGCGGGTTTCATCGAAATAACAGTGTCATGGCTATGTAAGCATTTTAATGTAGTGCAGATTCATATTAGTAGGGTTAGTTTTTTTTTTACACGAGAATAGATAGGAAATTTGAACAAAAATATGTTCAGTAGTGGCATAGGGTCATACTAAATCACATCAATATGCAAATGTTTTGAATCCAGGTTTTTTTTATCATTATTGACCCTGAGGTTAGGGCGGGGCTAAATTTGGGATCACATTCTACAAATACATGAATACAGAGGGGGATTAATATTTTTTCTAATTTTCTCTAGAATAGCGAGCTCATATTAGATATTGACATATGGTTTTGAGGCATCTCTACTTTGTGTGGGTTCAATTTCAGCAAGTATTAAATCGCAACTCCATGGGGGATAGCCGAGGGCCATGATATCGGGTCAAAAATTGCCAAGGGATTAAAAGAGGTAAAAAGCTTTTAAAATTTAAAATCGCCTGAAGACCAGGACTCGGTTGATCGTTGTGGCCCATGGGCCTCTTGCTTGAAACTGTTAAATTTGTTATTTTGGCAAGTTTTATTATGCTATTTAACGAAATAGTGATTTTCTTATGTTTACGTAAATGTGTACTCCTGTTTATGTATGTGTGATATCTTTGAAGAAGGTGGCAACCGAACTATTTTTTATATTATAAAATAAATCAAACTATACCAAGTGGAATTTGATTAAGTTTTTCTACTTTAAACCCACGGTTGTTAAAGTATGAGGTTACTTTAAATAGACTATAACGCATTACAGATGCTTCAAATAAACTGATTATTGTTAATGAGAGAAAGATACAGAATTCATATAATATTAATATTGTAAAATGTTGCCCTTTATATAATGGTCAGGTTCGTTTTCGTCGATTAAAGTATTCATATTTCCTTCTTTGTAAATACGTTGTCAAGTCGAGGTGTCTGGTAGTCATCAGAAGGAAATATAACGTGTAAACAGACCAGTGAAATGTTGTCTCACATTACAAAGGTCACCGTCATTTTGCACTTTTCATCATCTTTGAAGTCTCTTTGATATAAAACGCCCTCTGTATCAGGAAAGACTTCTCGCTTCAGCGATTTTTCCCAAAACGTATAATCGTATATAAAGTCATTAACGTGGAACGTGTTGCAAAAACTATCCATGCTGCACGTGCTTGCTGAAATTAGAATGAAGTGACAGGTGTTAAAACTCTAGTATGGCACACAAAATTCATTTTAATAGTTTTTCTGAATGAGTCAACGTATTATGTATTATTTATATCTATCCTATCCCTTTAATCAGTTTTAGTCACCCTCTGATGTGACATGCAAACTTTAATGTATATGTAAACATGCCGCTCATTATTGTAATTTAACTGCAAATATTATCTTTATTTGTGTTAATGTCATCACATAAAATATACGTGTAATCGACACAAGGAAAGGGATATTTAATTAAGATAAAAAGGAACGTTATTAATCTACCTAACGGTAAATCCGAAAGAAACTGTAGGCTTCTGTCTGTCAGTCAGTCTGTTCCACTTGGTTTTTCTGCATTTTTCTTCTGATCATGTTATGATTTAGGTGGCTGAAATTTAGTTCGGTTTACTACAATACGCTTACAAATCAAATTTAACTATCGTCATAGTTTTTGTGATTTTACCAAATATGATATCATGGAACTTTGTGCCGAATATAATTTTCCGGAATTTTTGTGCCATACTTCAGTTTAGGAAGCTGGAATTTTTCTACTGTATATTTATAAATCAAGCTTTAGGTTTTGTCACCGTTGAATTATTTTTACGATATTTATGAATTTCCATGGGATTTTCCTCACTTTTTTCGTCATGCTTTGTTGAAGGAGGTTGAAATTTAGTATGTGATTTACTACATTTATTTACAGATCAAGTTTATATATCGCTACAGTTGAGTGATTTTATGGGACTTTGTACCGATTAGTTTTCCCAACCTTTGTCCTCTATGCTTTAACGTTGATTTGCGGTTATCTAATGAGTAGATACAATTGGACGTTCACTTTTGTGACAGTTGACCTATTCGAACAAAAATTGTAAGACTTAAATTCACCTTTGAATGAACTTCTTCAATTTTGTTTTCGATATTATTTTATGTGAAGATGTACGTCAAAAAAGAGCTGACTAGACAGAAGTGGAAATTGAGTTGCTGAAGTCTGCTGCTACTACTGAGGACCTGGCAGTAACACCCTGATGCCGCACATTGTTCCTCCAAGACTGATTTCTAATGAGAGGCAGAAGTACTTCTACCGTATGATTTGACTATTTGTCAGGAGTCATTATGTAGAGTTCACATGTCTAAATCCCGAGGAGTGATGATAACAAGAAATTATCTGTTATGGAAACTTTTTTTCATTTGAATGTTATATATACTGACGGACTTTAAAAACGCAACACTTGATAATTTTATATATTATAAATTTGTTCATATATCTAATAAACAAATTCATAGTGGTATGTTATAAACCATGTTAACTGAACACTATTCTTTGATTTTGAGCATCATTTTATTCACAAAGAGGCTACCGTTGAAATGAATGCCAATGAGGGGTGCGTCATAAATGTGGTTTTGTTCACTAATACCGGGTATGACCTCCATTAGCAGTGATGACGACGCGAAGGCGACGTGACATTGATTGATAAACATTTCAGATGGTCCTCTGAGGAATAATCTGCCATTCTGGGGATGAGGCTGGCGGCTGCACACACGTCTCCCCAGCTCGTCCCACAAATGCTCGATTGGATTCAAGTGTAGGGACATAGCGGGCCAATCAAGGACGTCAATTGCGTTCATTTGAAAAATGTTTGTGTCAATCTTGCCGTATGTGCGCGCGCATTGTCTTGTTAGAAAATTAACCCATTTCCTTGCCTATGCTGCTGCATTAATGGTGCTAAAACAGGCTGCAGAATTTCGTCCACATACCACCTAGCAGTGAGGGTTCCATTTGAATCGACCAGTTGTGACCGCAAATTGTGATTAATTGCACCCCAGACCATAACGCCCCCCCCCCCCCCCCCACACACACACCAAACCTGTCGCACTCGAGGACACAATTGTCTACAAAACGTTCATGTAAACGACGGTAAACTCGACGTCTGCCATCTGCGTTGCTAACGTTAACCCTGGACTCATCTGAGAACACATGTGACCAATTTTGACGTCGAGTCAGATGCTGCCTTGCCCATTGCAATCTGTACCGTCGGTGATGCGATTTAACCTGTAGCCCCTTATAAGGTCTTCTGCAACGGATCCCATGGTGCTTCAAAATTCTGGAAACGGTTCTAGGATAAATAGGCCTTCCATGACGTCCAATGATTTCTCTCGCGTGGTCGCAACGGCCGTAAACCTATTGCGCAGATGACTTTGCCGTATGAACGCTTGTTGCCGTGGCGTTGTCACAAACGGTTGATCGGTCTTGGGTGATCATTTAAGGATCCTGTCTGATGGAATCGTGACAACAACCGGCTAACTGTACAAGGATGGACATTAAAACGCCTTGCAACCTCACGCTGACTAATGCCTGATTGCAGCATACCAAGTGCCTGATTGCGCATTTCATTGCTTAAGCATAGTCTTGGTTTTGAATTTTTTCTGTTAGTGGTGTCTATGCTTTCACCAACAAAGTTGTTTTATCGCGAAACACTCCTCATTTTGTAAAGGCCTTCCTGCTCGTCATCACTTTGCATTTAGTTTTTCTTGCACATGTGCAGTTGGCAATAGATTTTTGAAATTCATTACTTTTTGGAGTTTTTGCTCCAACCCTAAGACCCTAGGGGTACAGGAATTGTTCACACATTTAACAACTCACCACTTGGGCCCTACCCTGATACCAAAACCGCTACCCCTAGGATCACCAATTTACAGCTTTTGGTAAAAGACTACCTGTTCTTTTTAGATATCTATTTATTTTCAATTTAGTATCGAAAGTTAGACCGGTCGCGGTAGCTCATTGGTTAGAACGTTCGCTTCGTGAACGGGAGGTCGTGAGTTTGAGTCCCGGTCGTGCCATGGCCGCGTCAAACCTAAGACGTAAAAATAGGTAGTGATTGCTCCTTCGCCAAAAGCTCGGCATTTAGAAGTGAGATTCACGGGTGTTTCGGATATGGCCTTAAAAACGGAGGTCCCTTGTCACGGTTGGCATTGGCAAGTTGAAGAACCCTCACTGCTACGGCCCTGAGTGCTGTCATTTTAAGTACGGACTCACTACTCGCATCATACATGCGATCTGGGACTGCATCATTCTACACCTGAAACTGGTTGCAGCTGGCGGGTCTCCGTGTTTAGTAACATTCCTCATGGAAAAAATGTTTTAACATGAAAAAGTTTTATTTTCCACATATTATTTTCATTTCTTTTAAAATTACTCATTACCCTACAATTTTAATTAATGGCTCGTTTAAGCGCCTGGCATAAAGGATGATTTTCACAATCGAAAGTGTGATGCAGGCTCTCAATTATCTTATTTCATTTTTGTGTGATTTTTTCCAGGAATGATAAAACGGTGTTTTGTTCGCCAGTAAGAGATTTTAAAATTGAAACTTCGCCTTGATTTGATGTATGATCTAAATATCTAATAAATTCTGCTAAGAAGGCTCATGTATATGCTTTAATTTATTACATTGAGAACTATCTGTGAAAATTACAACGGTTTATTTTTAATATTTATTTATATATGCGGCAAAAATCTTCAAGAAAAAGAAGACATTAGACGAATATATTTTCAAAAGAAATTGAAATGAAACGAGAAGATTTCAGATTTTTTTTTTTCAGATTTGAAACAAACTAGCAGGCATGTTCATGAAACTTCCTAAGATATGTCCTAAGATCAAAGGAAAAGGGTTAGAAACATCCTAAGATCAACTTAGGACACGTCTTAGAATGTATCTCGACGATATCTTAGGAATATTCTTATTCCTTTATATGTATTTATTCACATGACATTCGTGACATTACATTTATTTATACACATGATATTCGTGACATATTCTGAGTAAACAATTAAAATCTAGACACACAAAGCTAGAGAAAAGAGAAACTGTATTTATCAATAGTATTTATAAATAATCTTAATAGAGATTCCGTGAATTCAATGTAATTATGTTATAAACTAAGAAATTTTCAGATTATTTACAACTTTAAATAAGATGATAAAACGAATATTTTGATACTCAACCCCATGCATGTTTGTTTCATATACTATTATTTTATTTTTTAAGATGCAAAAACACTGAGCCACGCAATATCTTTTGCACAATAGTTTAAAAACTTTGGCGTACATGATCTCATGTCAAGGTCATAGATAAAAGTAATTAAATAATCGTTTTTCCGACACAATGCAAGTCAAACCGGTCTATCTGAATTTGATTTATGACTTTTGCGGAATAGTATATAATAAAAATCATGAATAAAAAGAGGAATCCAAATTTTTCAAATGGGAAAATTCAAGTTCTACTTGATGATGTGGAGAAAACAAAAACATATTCATTAGACTATCTAACGTCGTTACAAATACAGCAAAGAAAAGGATTTGTAGGAAGATAAATGTGTAATTCGTTCATCCATTCACGGATGAGGTGGTCATCACATACTAGTCACATTAGACGCAGGCATCCTAACAGCGTCAGGAGGCTATGAAATGCGTGAAAGTCTGTACCTACTCACAACAGCATCGTCGTCCAGAGGGTTATCAATGTCTCTAAATATCTTTTCAAGGTTTCTATGAGTTCTTCGCATCATTATCATCGCTGGACTTATGTCTATACAAACTTAGGATTATCTTAGGACAAGGGTTTTGGGATGCCTAAATTTAGAAAAACTTCGAGAAACTGACTTGAGACTAGGACGTGTCCTCAGGCATACTTAAGACACGTATTAGTCCTAAGATAGCATCGTAAATATGCCTGCAGAGACAAAAGTACCGATTCCGATCAAAATTAATAGAAATTATTCAAATAATCGTATTGTTGCTAATTTTATGCACTTTTCATCAATTGCAAGAAATTAGTTATGGATTAATTTATTTTGTAAATCATTTTACCTCAAGAGAATGTAGTGTTTTGATTACAATATTCTCTATGACTAGGCCTACTTTTTCATAATTCCGATCGGGTTTTAAATTTGAAAAATCGCATTATTTCCGAATTTTTTATCATTTCATTTCAATTTCTTTTAAAAATATGATTTTACGATATATATTTTACCTAACTGACACGTGTGTGAATATTTTAGCCGTAACATTAAAAATATTAACAAGTAACAATTTTAATTTTCATAAATATCTTTTATTTAAAAAAAGTATAACGTCTATATAGGTCTTATAGTCATACTTTATTAGATATCCATATCATGCATCAATTAACGGGGAAATCTGTTATTTGCAAACAAAATTCCTATTTTATTATTCCAGAAAAAATAACACAAAAATCATATAAAATAATTGAGACCTTGAATCAATTTTTAGATGGTGAAATCATACTTCATACGAGTTGTTTTAAAGAGCCATTAAAGGTCGGTGCAATGAGCCACCTTAAACAGTTTTAAGATACACAAAACAGCATTGGTACGTCACATTTTAGAGGTGATAAACACTCAAGCTTATGGAATATGGGAATTAAAGAGAAATACCGCTAACAGTGGCATCAATCAATTTCTAATAAAAAATTACTGCATGTATTGTGAAATCATATAGGAACTTTTTGCGTGTATTCAGTTATTCAGTTAGACCTACTGAGGAATATTTTATTTTTGTATATTTATAAGTAAGGTATCATCTTGTTTACATAAGATACTACACGTCCGTGTAACATTGAAACTGTCATCTCTTGGATAAAGAGTATTAGTTTACCTCTAACGATTTTTATTCATATAAATGTATTGCAATAAAACTGTCTATTTTCCTGAAAATGCACCATATTTCCTTATTTATTCCTGCCGAAGACATACTAGAAGGCTAATGGATACATGTATTTAAGGTGTCAGTACCTAAAATGTAGGGAAAATGTCAAAGTTAAAAGATTTACATTTAATACAACTCCAAATCTGTAAGTGATGAAGGTGAGGAATTAAAATAAGATTCTTTTTGTATCTAGATTTACAAAATCGCTTTTTGAGTATTCTTTGTACGAAAAAGCACCCTTGTTAATTCTAGACATAAACACAACTTTATACATTGTTGGCGGCATTTAAAGTTCTAGTCTGGGGTTATCGGACTTCTGAAATAAAATATCACGTCAGAATGGCAAATTAAGAAATTGCAAGTCCTGAATGCCTTGTTTGATTTCAAAATTTACACCCATGATTAATTATTTTGTCATCATTTTTAACGGAAACCAATAATCAGCAAGTACCTTGACCTAAATATATCAGTTTTTCTGTAATATTGAAATATACCTTGGCCATTCTTAAATTTTGTTTTAAAACATAAATATAAAATATCGACAAAATCAAATAAAATCATGGGAATGAATGCAGGTCAAATATTTATTCAATATGTACTTTTTCTTGGTGCCTTGATTTTCCACCCCTTATTGACGTTGAAAATCTGCATCATGTAAATGAAGTGATAAGATATGTATTTTTGTATATCTTCCCGATATACTGGCCATCATTTTCACGTATCCATAACAGCTACATGCATAAAGTATGTACCCGTACGTAGGATGATATGTTTTCTCAACATTTGATGTGTTTATGTTCTCTAGTAATTCTAATTCATGCAGCCAGGATTTTTCTCAAAGGATCAAATAGTTCAAATAAAAAACACGGAGCTATGATGATAGAAATCTTTCATTTCTTGAAAATTTTCAATATGTTTTAAATATACCAGAATGACTAAAATATACAAAGTCAGATCAGTATTATCTCTTGGAAAGTTGGTTATCTCTCTACGAAAGCCGGATAAGCTCATTTTGAAAGGAAAAAATAATTAAGTGGTTATAACGAGCTATAGTTATTTCGTTGTAAAGAGATAATTATTTCGCTGTAAGGACTTAGTATCTCGTTATAACGAGCTGATTAGTTCTTTATAGCGAGTTAATATCTTGTTATAACGAGTTTATCTCGTTACAACGCATTAGTATCTCGTATTAAGGAATTGGTTATCTCGTTATAACGAGATAACTATCTGATTATAACAAGACAAATAAATCATTATAATGATGTAACTTACGGAAATATTTCATGGTCTTCTTTTGTTACCGAAATTTAAGATTAGTTCTAAATCAATTTGCAATTGTAGCTATGGTATAATTACATGTGCATAAACAAATTCTCAACATTTTCATTTTAATTATTTTTAAATTCATAAAAAATAATTCGAAAAAATAATGAATTAGTTTGAAAGTTTACACGTTCATTAATATTCTAATATATGTTGGGCTTTCTTGACGGGTTGTCCGTGAGAATGCCAACTTCCAGCTTGTCCTCCGGCTTTGAAAAATGATGCTATGTCCCTGACAGTGAAGCACATTTAGTACATTAGTACATAATATTGATACTTTTTGTGCTAGACGGACACCTGCCTGCTACTACTACCTGGTGTATCTTCACGAATGATTGTATCATGGATTGGTAGATCGACATTAGATGTATATGTGTATTTGAGATAGAATATGCATTTAGCCTTGCTGAATTTTGCTAAGATATCATTTTAACTATAAAAATCTGACAAACCATTGTTGCACAATACGACTAGTTATTAAAACGATAAATAATAATTATATCATTCATTAATAACACGGTATTTTTATTAAATTCAAGAAAACACATCGTCACCTATTCAATTGCTTGGAGTAAAAAATGAACATTTTGTCGTCATCATAACGACGATTAATAGTAGTCATCGTAAAATAATCATCTATAAGCAAGATTTTTTTTTTTTTTTTTATTTAATCACCAGGTCCACTCGATGGGATTTTTCTATCCCACACTCGATACAATGAATGATTGTATGAAATTATATTTGGCGATTTTATTTCTAACCGTTATAACGAGATAGTTAAGTCGTTATTATGAGATTCTAAATTGTTATAACCAGATATCAACTCGTTAGATAATGAAATGCTAACTCGTTATAACGAAATGCTAACTCATTATACCGAATTAAATTTTTTCATACATTTTCAAAAATGAGCCCATCCGGCTCTCGTATATCTCCATCTATCACAAGGGGCGAAATCAAAAGTTCAATGTATAACCAAAAAAGAAATAAATAAATAAATAAAACAAAAAAAACAAAACAACAAAAAAACCCCAAATAAACCCAACTTTATTCATACAGTTTTCACCAAGCCACCCCCCTTAAAACTAAATATGATGAATATTTAAACTAATCGATTAACAAGTGAAAACAAACTGTTAAATGTTCATTAAAATGTAATTTTTAACGTTTAAAAATGTTAACACATACTAGAATCATTCGTGTAATCGATGGCGGATGACAGAAACTTGCGGCGTTTTTACCCCCTCCACTTCTCCCTAACTATTTGAATTTAGATTTTTATCCGACATCGATCTTTTAATCTAAGATAATAATGATCATAAACAAACAGGGGATAACTGAAATCAAAATACCTCCGACCAGTGGTGTATATATACACGGAGTTTTACTGGACATTTAAATGCTCTCCCCTACTTTCACAATCAGAATAGGGAATAAAAATTAAATTACATTGAACAGGAAGGGTGGCGTACGAAATGAATATACAGTATACAATGCAGAGCGCATCCACGTGTAGAAACAGAAATCCAATAAAACGGGTAGTTTAGGTAGGGAGGACGGAGGACAACTTTCGTACACAGACTTTCTTTATTGACACTATTATTGTGGCAATGTGCCAACCTATTTATTCCCCCTAAACAAGATAGCGCTTGTAATGACAATGATTCGTTTATTTCATACTTAGGTTGTTGTAGGGGAAAATTTCAAATTTTTGTGTTTCTGTCGGACTCGTCATTAAAGACCTGACTTTCAAATCCGATGAAAAAAAAACCCTCACAAATCTAAACACAAAACGGCATAAAATTGTTATCTCATTCATCATTCATCAGTCACTGTTTACCTAATTGACAAGAGACGTTTTTGTGATAAATCTAGATCTGTTCATTCCGCCTGATGTAATTTTTTAAGTCATATCTTGAAATTAACATATTTAATACATATTCGTTTTGTGTTTCAATTGGATTTATTATGATGAAGGTGGCAGCTTACACATAGATTTCCAGATACTGTGATTTCACAATCATTAGATAAATCATTTCGTTATATTTCACGTTCTGCGTATGAGAAAATCATCTTCATTTATTTAAACAAAGCTTTTTTTAAAATATATATGACGCGTAGCTTGTGATATGGTATTCGGAGTAAGGGAGCAAAGATCATTCAATTTCATTGAAATATCAACAAACACCTCAGGGCAAAAAAAAATATTGCATAACATAAAATCAGTTCGTCTTCCGCCAAACTCAAGGGAATAAGAACTTGACATTTATTTTGGGTTTATCTCCGCGGGGTTCTGTTTAGACCCCCCTGGCGATGAGCTCAAACACTGAGGGAAAATATTGTTACTTGTAAAGAAACACATGAACAAGGAATTAACAGACAATCAAATAAATTTTACCTTAATTTTGATTTGGTCTCATGGGACTTTATATATGGTTTGTCACTTGAAAGAACTATCTAATGAAAATGACAAATAGATGTATTTGCATCGATCAAATAAGCCTTATACCCCCTCTTGACTTCGTGATACGTATTCCTGTTAAATTGACAAAAAATCAAGGAGGTCACATTCCAAGTTAGGAACACAAATTATCAGAATTTGAAAAATTCAAGGTTTCGTCGAGAGGGCTAGCAAAGCACAGCGTGTGCATATTAGAGTATTAGTACAACACTGCTGTAGACAGAGATGATTGACATAAGAATCTCAAATCGTAATTTTTTTTTCCAAGACAGGGGGTCTTCTCGGTAAATTCATAATCTATACTTTAAACTTCAGTATTGGTGTGGCCTATCAATGAAGTTTTTAACGCACCAAGGTCAAATGCGGGATAGTTCATCTTGATTAAAACCCTTCGGATCCACCAAAGAATCGTCATGCAACAGCTTGCGAACTCGACATCAAATAGCATTGATGTTCCATAGAAATATTGATTTTTTTATGAATCAAGGGAATAGTTTTTCTTGTAAAATCATAGATATTATCATTTGAGAATACGAATTCGAAATTCACATAGTAAGAAATGGTACATGTAACGATCAAGGCTTGGAATGCAAATAATGCAAAAGGTTTAGAACACTATCCGGAGTACGCTATACGCAGGTAGATTGAGAAGTATTTGCGGAAGAAAAAGTTACAGAAAAATATTGTGTAGATAAATTATGTACATAGAAAAAAGTGTTTCAGTGTAATAGTATCAAAGACAGAAATGTTTTGTTTAATTTTACTTAAATCACATTTTAGTTACTTAGCCAATAAATGCCACCCTCGCATTCATTAATCAAAAATTATTGTCTTCAGTTTCGCATTACAATGCGTTATATGAACGTTAAGGCGAAATCAAGAGACATTTGGCCATTATGAAATAGTTTTGGTTAACCGAAAATGAACTTCCCCTTTCAGAAGATTGATGAAAATATGCATTATATAGTAAGATTAATGTAACATAGTACTGTAGAGCGTAAAGGGTTTTCGTGCATTTGGTACTGGTATTACCTGGTAAACATTTGATATTAACCATGCCTTGCATAGTAATTGGAAACAGTTTCTTTATTTATAATGGACTAGCAGTATTGTGAATTGCACAAAATGAATGTATCGAAAACGAAAATGCACTACAATATTTAAATTATAGATACTGAATATGCATCGTGTGCTCCGTAAAAGCCCTTGACAAATTTGATTAGTTACAGTACATGAAAGGACTAAATATTGATCAACAACAAGGTATTGTCATACGTACAATATATATATATATATATATAGAGAGAGAGAGAGAGAGAGAGAGAGAGAGAGAGAGAGAGAGAGAGAGGAGAGAAAGAGAGAGAGAAAGAGAGAGAGAGAGAACATCCGGTATCTAAAAGTGTCAAGGTACAAGGTCAAATGCAAAAATTGTATAAAGCACTAAAATGACTAATTAGATTGTCAGATTGTCAGGACGACCTGTCCCTTCCTAAGAATCCCTTCCTCAATACAGACGAAAAAGTTTACTTACAGTAAAAGATGTGCAAGAAAAAACTGGCACTAAACCTATAAACATGTCCACTGCAAATTACATTGAGGGGGAGGGTTCTAATCAATATGCTTTCTAGAGGGCAAATTAGTTTCTTGCTAAAAAATGTAAAATTAATTGCTAGTGATATCTACATAATGTACATGTATCTAGTTCACAATACCTCCTGGGGCCGAGTGATTAAAGCATTGCGCCCAAAATCACCAGGCCTCTCACCTCTAGTCGGCGCGGGTTCGATTCTCGCTCGCGCCGATATATGTGAGAAAGTTTGCCAGTTTACTTTCGGAAGGTCGGTGGTCTCTTCCCGGGTACATTGTATCTGGGTTCTCTCCTCCACCAATAAAAACTGGACGCCACCAGATAACTGAAAAATTGTTGAGTGTGGCGGAAAACAATCAATGAATCACAATACCTTCACACAATAAGGAGTAGAGGGCTTTAGATTCAATATTTTAAATGAAGTCTCTTTAAGATAAGTAATTTATGAAATTTTATACTTTTCATCCATACATTAAATTAGGAGTGACAATTTATCAAACACATATAATTTATAATCAACAGATAAAGTACGCTTTGTACATTTTCCCATAATACTGTACATTTCTCTATCAGTTTCTTCGAATAAAGGAATAATTTGTTGGTACTACTGACATATTAGTATTTGAAATTATTCAATTTCAAAAGTTTCTCAATTGCATTTATATAAAGCGGTATTAATGGCCAGAGTAATTTTACCAAAAATGACAGGAACTTTCTAAAAGTTAAGATTCATTATCTTATGGAATTTTTCATGATGTTACACATGCCTCATAAACCTACAGTATAATACAAATGGTCTTGTCTGCGTTTAAGTATCACGGAAATCATGTATTAGATCTAATTCTAATGTCTTTCGAGCTAATCATTGCATTAATTTGGCATACTTCACACTTGTTGTGTCATTAATTATTATTTTTTTTATATTGCGGTTTTCAACCGTTGGTGAAAAGAAATTCATTGCTCCGTAGTCTAATGTCCATGTGATATGATTTGCCAATGAAATTTACAACCAAGTTACCGAGATAGTGAGGTGATAAATTACGCGGTTCAACATCTTGTTAGACCACTAATTATCTTTCCAAATAGTTTCCTTTCATCGGGGTTAAAAGAAGTACTGATTACTAGTTGACATGTGATTGTAATGAAAAATAAATTACACTTATTTATGTTTATATGACATACTGAAATGATTGTGTGTCTATAGCTAGTTTTACTTTCATACCTAAAATGTGTATTTGATTCTACATTTCTATGTACATTTCATTCAAATTCATTCTATATGTGTCAACAACAAAACGAAATCCAATGAAAGGTAAAATTACATGTTGATTCAAAGTTTTAGTGTAGAAGAAACTGTCACATTTTACTTCTATTAAATGTTTACGAGCTGTCACCACTTCCTGCTATTACCTACTGTCACTACTTCCTGTCACCACCTATTGCCACTGCCTAGTTCTACTACTTATATGTACATACACTGCCTAGTTCTACTACTTATATGTACATACACTGCCTAGTTCTATTACTTATATTACATACACTGCCTAGTTCTATTACTTATATTACATACACTGCCTAGTTCTATTACTTATATGTACATACACTGCCTAGTTCTATTACTTATATGTACATACACTGCCTAGTTCTACTACTTATATTACATACACTGCCTAGTTCTACTACTTATATGTACATACACTGCCTAGTTCTATTACTTATATTACATACACTGCCTAGTTCTACTACTTATATGTACATACACTGCCTAGTTCTACTACTTATATGTACATACACTGCCTAGTTCTACTACTTATATGTACATACACTGCCTAGTTCTACTACTTATATGTACATACACTGCCTAGTTCCACTACTTATATGTACATACACTGCCTAGTTCTACTACTTATATGTACATACACTGCCTAGTTCCACTACTTATATGTACATACACTGCCTAGTTCCACTACTTATATGTACATACACTGCCTAGTTCCACTACTTATATGTACATACACAGCCTAGTTCTACTACTTAGATGTACATACACTGCCTAGTTCTACTACTTATATGTACATACACTGCCTAGTTCCACTACTTATATGTACATGCACTGCCTAGTTCTATTACTTATATGTACATACACTGCCTAGTTCTACTACTTATATGTACATACACTGCCTAGTTCTACTACTTATATGTACATACACTGCCTAGTTCCACTACTTATATGTACATACACTGCCTAGTTCTACTACTTATATGTACATACACTGCCTAGTTCTACTACTTATATTACATACACTGCCTAGTTCTACTACTTATATGTACATACACTGCCTAGTTCTACTACTTATATTACATACACTGCCTAGTTCTATTACTTATATGTACATACACTGCCTAGTTCTATTACTTATATGTTCATACACTGCCTAGTTCTACTACTTATATGTACATACACTGCCTAGTTCTACTACTTATATGTACATACACTGCCTAGTTCTACTACTTATATTGCATACACTGCCTAGTTCTATTACTTATATATACATACACTGCCTAGTTCTACTACTTATATGTACATACACTGCCTAGTTCTACTACTTATATGTACATACACTGCCTAGTTCTACTACTTATATGTACATACACTGCCTAGTTCTACTACTTAGATGTACATACACTGCCTAGTTCTATTACTTATATGTTCATACACTGCCTAGTTCTACTACTTATATTACATACACTGCCTAGTTCCACTACATAGATGTACATACACTGCCTAGTTCTATTACTTATATGTACATGCACTGCCTAGTTCTACTACTTATATTACATACACTGCCTAGTTCTACTACTTAGATGTACATACACTGCCTAGTTCTAATACTTATATGTACATACACTGCCTAGTTCTATTACTTATATATACATACACTGTCTAGTTCTATTACTTATATGTACATACACTGCCTAGTTCTATTACTTATATGTTCATACACTGTCTAGTTCTACTACTTATATGTACATACACTGCCTAGTTCTATTACTTATATGTACATACACTGCCTAGTTCTATTACTTATATGTACATACACTGTCTAGTTCTACTACTTATATGTACATACACTGCCTAGTTCTATTACTTATATGTACATACACTGCCTAGTTCTATTACTTATATATACATACACTGTCTAGTTCTAATACTTATATGTACATACACTGCCTAGTTCTATTACTTATATGTTCATACACTGTCTAGTTCTACTACTTATATATACATACACTGTCTAGTTCTACTACTTATATTACATACACTGCCTAGTTCTATTACTTATATGTACATACACTGCCTAGTTCTACTACTTATATGTTCATACACTGTCTAGTTCTACTACTTATATATACATACACTGTCTAGTTCTACTACTTATATTACATACACTGCCTAGTTCTATTACTTATATGTACATACACTGCCTAGTTCTACTACTTATATATTCATACACTGCCTAGTTCTATTACTTATATGTACATACACTGCCTAGTTCTATTACTTATATGTACATACACTGCCTAGTTCTATTACTTATATGTACATACACTGCCTAGTTCTATTACTTATATGTACATACACTGCCTAGTTCTATTACTTATATGTACATACACTGCCTATTTCTATTACTTATATATTCATACACTGCCTAGTTCTACTACTTATATGTACATACACTGCCTAGTTCTATTACTTATATGTACATACACTGCCTAGTTCTATTACTTATATGTACATACACTGCCTAGTTCTATTACTTATATGTACATACACTGCCTAGTTCCACTACTTATATGTACATACACTGCCTAGTTCTACTACTTATATGTTCATACACTGCCTAATTCTACTACTTATATGTACATACTCTGCTTACTGCTGACTTCCATTACCTACTACATGATTGCTAATATGAATTCAACAGTATAATCAAAAGAGATGTTTGATTATATGTGTGACAGTTATTAGAATATGAAAATATATGACAAATTAAAGTATACAATTATAAGCATCGTCGGTCATTATTTTTGTGAGAAAAATATTCTCTAAAACATAAAACATTTCAAAATTGAATGTGGGCCTTGTTTTTATGTAGATACTGCATCAAATATGCTGCCCTGATCTTCGTCATATGCCCACATCCGCACCTTAACTTGGTGTTGCTGCATTCGAATAGGTAGTTACATTTTGAGTACATGTATCTGTCGACGATTGTCATATTTCACAGCAGTTGCGGGTGAATGACGAGGGAAATCGGATTTTCAGATACATGTGATATTCCTGGTACATGTAACTAGCCCGTGTTTGTCAACACACGATAAGTATTCTAATACAACATATCTAGTTATTGTATTTTGTGGTAGTAGCTTAAAATGTTCGGTTTTAAATGATAAGTAGGGAAACATAAATAAATTACAACTGCACCTTTTCAAATAAAATAAAATAAATGGTATAATTCATGGAAGATGTGTGTATATTTATCCATAAATATCATTTCACTATAGCTGATCCTATCAACAAGCAGCAAAGTTCGGAGACCACAAATTCCCCGCAAAATTCCAGGATTCTGATCACGACCTGTCTTAAAAATCCTAACCACCTTATCCGCTTCTAGGCCCACCTCACTTTTGTTATTTAAAAAAAAAAATCCACACAAGGACTAACATTTACCTGCTAACAGAGAGACCAGATAGCATGTTACACTGTATATCCTTTGTTGTGATAATTAACACTTTTAATCATGCATACGTTTAATTTCTGGACCATCCATGTGTCGCACAAGGAGATGCTAGCCAGCACCATCGTCCACGAAACGTGGACTTTGGCTGCAGGCATTTTGACTTCAGAAGAAGTCTAAACTCTGTAAAACACAATATGTGTACTTTTTCGAGCGTGCTTAGTTTTACTTTTCAAATTATATATATGTACGTGTATCAGTCAACGACTCAGCAAGAATAAAAGTTAATAAAGAAAGATAAATATTATTAATAAATTTCCTGTGGAGCTAAAAGAATGGTAAAAAGAGGGACTAAACTGCAAAATCATATTATAACCAATCTTAGAAATAAAAAATTACTTACCTACTTTGATCGTTTTTCATTGTACGTTAAATCTGGAATATACGATAGCCGACTAGTGTCATGAGGAAATAATGTCATGGGCTTTCTCGTACATACCGTATTTGCGAGATCTTTTAATATTACGTGGGGGCCTCCACGTCCGAGTGGTTGGAGCATCGCGCTCAAAATCACCAGGCCTCTCACTTATAGTCAGCGCGGGTTCAATTCTCGCTCGCGCCGATACATGTGAGAAAGTTTGCCAGTTTACTTTCGGAAGGTCGGTGGTCTCTTTCCGATTACATTGTATCTGGGTTCTCTCCTCCACCAATAAAAACTGGACGCCACCAGATAACTGAAAAATTGTTAAGTGTGGCGGAAAACAATAAACAATCAATATTAATATTGCGAAATCTGCTCTCGTTATGAAGAGGTCTTTTTTATTTATTTTTTTTCAGTACACAGGGAAAAGTGGCCTGGTTTCTAAAATGAAATTACATGCGAATTCTTCATAACGACAAAAAGAAAAGTGAAAGGTACGATACTCTCATGAAATATTTACATGGTTTTCATGCAAAATATTAACTAGGCTGAAGCTAGTTAGTGGCTGCTATCTTCAGCTTAGTAAAATATTGTGTATGGAAGTTATATGAGCGAGATCGGTCATGGGATGCAAATAGCAATATTGGTTGATTGTAACCCATGATATAAAGTGTGATTTTGAGCAGAACTAGGATGGTAAATAGAGTTAATTGAAATTTAAATCAAATGATGTTTTTAAAATCACTTTTATGTGTTTAGAACATGAAATTATACAACGTTATGTTTTACATCATTTATTGCAATATTTTCAAGCGAAAATGAAAAATGGTCGAACGGTACAAGTGAATATTTTATACAAGTAATGACATTTTTGAGGTCAGTACAATGCTTTAACTGCCTGGGAAGACAATTCATTGAATCCGGAAGGTGAGATGAACATTGTATTTTGAAGGTAGCTAAAGCATCATATTGTCCAAGAAAATATCATTAACTGTTTTATTGAAATTTAATTTTTAAAAAAAAAAATTTAAACATTAATATTCTGCCTACTAGAGCCTACGAAACGATTTGTATATAGCTAGACTGCAAGAGGTATTTGAAGGTGAGCACAGATGAGAATTTTTAATTTATCATTTAATAGATATTATTAAATAGTTTACATTTGTAAAACTTCGAAACCGGCTTCAAGAACATGTAGAGCTTGCAAATCTATATCTGATCGGTCATCTTATATGTTAGCAGTTGTTACTCCAGTTCATGATAGAAATAACCCTTTCTTTACAGTTGTAGAAAAATAGTCGAGAGTGAATAGAAATGCATATATACAGTGAGGGGTAAAAATGAATAGTCAGTCATATCGATTTCCCGGAGTCTTGCATTGTCCTGTTGCAGAATGTATGGCAGATTGTATGTCACAATGTTTCAATAAAATAGTCCCTCCTTCAAAATTTCACATTTTTTTAGCGTATATATTTCCATTCACGAAAACAAGTGACGTCTTACTTGCTTATTCCACACCACACTGTCCTTCGCATTGGAAATTATTTATAACGTTAGACGTAAGTTTTTGTTGCATTTGGATTTTTTTCAAAGTGCTTTGAACCTTAATTTAAATGCAATTTGAAGGGAAAAAAATTAGAGTGCGCAATCTCTTAAACGTGAATTGTAACATACATGTTTGAAAAGGTGAAGATTACGAACAATGATCAATCTCGTAACTCCTATAAGGAATACAAAATAACGAGTTGGGCAAACACAGCCCCCTGGACATACCAGACGTGAGATCAGGTGCGTAAATGAGTATAAAATTCAGCATATTTAACCCAATTAAACAAGTTGTGTCCTTTAAAAAAGACTGTAATCCGTGGACCATAGACATGTGTTTCTAGGAGAGATTTGATTTCTAGGGTGAAATAAAACTGTGTTTTAAAACAGATTTTTTAAAACCTGGAAACATGCCAATTTTTCATGATAAGTCTTATTGTCTAGAGCTGTAATGATATAGAGGGCTAATGGATACGAAATATTTATAGCTTTGATCTTTAACCTCAGAATTAAGTTGTCACCCTTGTATACATAATTTGAACATTAAAGTTTAAATTCAACAAAAAGACACAATCTGATCTAAATAATAAGTTTACGTCTAAGTTTGATACATGTACATATACCTAATCCAGTGATATACATCTGTCAACAAAATACATTAATCCAACGACAATGAAGAATCTGAGGGTAGGGTGGGGATGGGGGTGTACGGAGGTTTCACTTCCCTTTTCGGTTGATAAAATATATTTTTGCCAGCTTGGTGCCCTCACACTCTCCTCTTTCTTGGGCGAAAAAGGTACTAAGTTGAGTGGCAATTCTCCTTCCCTTTGAGAAATATCAGTATCCGCCACTATAGGATTACATCTGGCAACAAAATATTGATGCTCACAAACTTCAATATTGTTTTTCATTTCAAAGTCTTAGAGTAACTTCATAAATGGCGTTAGATATGAACAACAATATATTACTTCCTTTGTTCAGCGTTGCTAGGATGAATATGTTGTCATCATGCAGAACATGTTTATGAAACATTGCTGGTACTCGTGCTTGTGTAAGCTGACCTTTCTTCCCGTTAGGTCGTATCTATAATTAAAGCTCCTGTGCAGTCAGAACTTCCGTCAAGTTGAGAAGTTGTTTTTTTCTCAACTGGGCGGAAAAGGCCGAGCAATGTTCCGATTGGTTCCGGAAAATTGAATTACATGAGTTTGAGATCTTTGCTCGTAATTTCAAGATAATTATCTTGAAATATTGAGATCTTTTCACATAATTTTGAGAAAATTAACTCTTAATTTCGTGTTTTCTCGTAATAATGAGATATCAAAAAGCAAAAACTTTTTCCTGATTCTAATTGACTTTCCTATTGGAATGTACTGTATTTATTTCTCCCCGAATCATTTGAACTTAAGGGTTATTAAGCGTGTACAATCTACATGTAGTTCAAATTGAAATGTTAATATATTAATGTTTCCGCTGCCTACGCATTACATGATAAAAACCAATACTGTTTTACTCATTAGAGGACTGTAGTGTTCGCGAAATGACCTTTGATAATAATACTGTAGTTTAGAATTTAGGGCCTACTTTGAGTTCTACGCATGTCACGTGCAGTGGTTAGATCATATGTACGGACGTTTTGTAATTATACTATTAGTAGCTGTCTTTTATTTTGTTTTCCACTAAATCTTCTTTTCAAAGGAACAAAATGAAAAATAAAGAAATAAGAAAATAAAAAAATAATAATAAAGAGAAAGAGATTCGTTGGAATATTTTATATTTGAAATTCAAAAGAAAGGGTTTTACATATTTTATGAGTGAATGAAACTGTAATAGTATTGATGTTTGAAGAGAAGAGAATGGTGTCGATAGACTTTTTGTTTTCCACAGGAAGTGAAGGGAAACACTTCTTTGGTCCACTTCCTGCACAATCTCTAATTGATTTCAGAGTGGTTAACAATAGACGACATTTGTTTCCAAGGAAAACCGAATTTTCTCCATCCGCATTTACACTGCTTTATATTCACCCTAACATCTTGTAGACAAGTACACTGGAAATAAAAGAGATTACAGTTCCTGCAAAACAAAATTAATTTCTGTATGTCAAGTATCGATTGCTCCGTTTGCCTGAACGGAATGTAGGGCTCACGGCGAGTGTGACCGGTCAACAGGGGATGCTTACTCCTCCTAGACACTTGATCCCACCTCTGGTATGACCAGGGGTCCGTGTTTCCCCTCTCTCTGATTTGTATTTTCTATAGGAATTACTGGATTGAATACTGTTAGTTATCTTGGCCTTTTCATGAAGATATAAGTATATTATATAACGAATATGTAGATTACGCTCTGAATCGTTTACAAGAGCAGTAGGAAATACATAGTAAAGTTAGTTACATGTATTTCAGATCATTCACTCACTCCTCTCTGCGCTGCCTAGTGCTTGGGGTGATGGAAAGGGACCTCCACTTGACTCTGTCTGCAGCTGCTCTGGGGTCCGTGTCAAAGTGGAGTCCTCTGCTCTTGAGGTCTTTGTCCAGAGTTCGATTCCAAGTCTCATTTGGCCGCCCTCCGCCTCTCCCCCCTCGGGACATCTATATCGTAGGGGTGTTCTGGGCAGCGAGTTGGGTGGCATGCAGTAGACATGTCCCAGCCATCGCCAGCGCCGTTCCTAGATCCTTTCCAACATGGTGGTTATTCCCGTCCTATCTCGCACGCCCTGTTAATTCAAGTACATTTTTAAAAAAATCAATTTACGTATCTTCATGTCTGCATAATGGTCCACTGAATTCTTTCCGAACGTTTTGGTGAAAGTATCCAAAATATTTTTTTACAAAGTGTTTTGATTCCTTAAACATGCACTATGATACAGCACAATTAACTTCATAACTGATACATGTAAGTAAGATATTACAAAGTTAACCTCAAAAATTCCTGTTTTTAGAGAAACGTCTACTGATGGGACGTCATATAGGAATAAACAATCCTGTAGACCATACGTACCGAAGTATTCAGGTGGTTTACATATTCCACAATCGTTGATAACTTCCGGAGGGATCTTCGTTCTTGTCATCCCGTTTTACCAGGTGGAATGTGTACGTTTAATTGATATGACGTCCATGATAAATTTAATTATGTCTTTTTATTCTCTTCATGGTGTACGTAGGTTTGAGAACAACTGCATCTTACGCACGTGCAACCCATGGGAAATGGATCACTGAACGCCTATGGATAGTCATTGAATTTCACAGATACTAGTGCATTTATCTATTTATAATAAAATTCTTCATATATCAAAAGAAATTAAATTGAAATGAAATATACGCATATAATTGTTGTATTTGAATGATAATTAAAAAAATATATAAGAAATTCATACATTTTGCAAGATCATGCGTCTTGCCCATAAATCTTATTTCATTGTACTTTCTGATGTTACTGTGTTAATGAATTAAAATATGTGCAAAAAAAGTTCATTAACTTTGTAGATTAAATACGTGATAGAAATTCTTACACCACGCGACACACACACACACACACACACACACACACACACACACACACACACACACACACACACACACACACACACACACACACATATATATATATATATATATATATATAAAATGAACATTCTATGTATTAACATAAGGTGTGTACGATATGGTATTTTTGTAAGTTCCAGAATAGTACTGTTGCAGTAGCTGCTTCCTTATTCTCCACTAATCTTCGGCTGGGGTTCGTTGTATATTGTTCATTGTTCCGCTCGAAATCTTTTATTGCCGGTGAAGGGCTGCAATATGTCGACCTATGCTCTACGCTTATGGCCTTTGAGCAGGGAGGGTTCTTGATCGTGTCGCATCTACTATGACACGAGATCTCAGTTTTTGTTGTCTTATCTGAAGGACTGCCTCATTTAATCGCCTCTCACGACAAGGGGTACTGAGGGCCTATTCTAACTCGAATCCCGACGAGACACTGATATTTCTCTTTTTCCGACCGAAAAAGGAAAAATCACTGCAGAGTCTTGTTTAACTACGATCTTCATGTATATAAGACAGGATATTATTCTGAAATATTTTTACTGTTTCAGTAATTCCAGGAACTTTTCCAGGTGGATTAATGAAAGGAAGTCATGAAGTATTTCTATGGACGTCATACACATATTCATACTGCCAGAAAACTGGGCAATACACTTTAAACTTATTCTTTAAATCTAGGATTCATATTAAATCAGTTATTACATGCAGTTCCGGTGTTTTTGATTGATAGACATTCATTTCAATTAAGAATCATACGTGATTAAATAAAACAATTCGAGATGTTGGAAAGTGCTTATATGAAAGTACGAAAGTATACGACAAACGGAAGAGAAAGTATCACGTTTGTGCACAAAAAGTTGATAATATAGCATTAAAATTATTTTTGAATGCAGCAATTTTAATGAGAGAAGGAAGATGAATCTAAATTTAGAAAAGTATGTAATTAAAATCTCGTTATGTTGTCTCTTCAAAACATACGACGGAAAAACTCACTCTTAGTAAGAAAAAAATCACAAAATTAAGAATTATAAAAATTTATTTCATTAAAACATAGGAAAGTACATGTGTTTAGTTATCCTGATGAATATATGTCCTTATCATAATTATGATAATGACAGTAACACCACAATGCGAATTCTTAAAGAGGCGAAATTCGTTAAATCTGCAGAGGCTGGGGGTGCTAGATTCGGCTTTGCTTGGACAGGAAATAATTTAAATTTCCCTTCATCCTCACTTGTATAATTCTAACATTAAATTTGTTAATGTTACATCTGGTCGTATCAGAATAGAGAGAGAGAGAGAGAGAATTTTTAATTTTTATTTTTTATTTTCTAGAAAGTTAAGATAAGAAAGTCTTCTGTATGTTTCTCATTGACACTTTACGATAACACGAATGGTATAGTACTGATGTGTGCACGTAGTAATCGCAGATGGACTTTGGACATCTATGCCTGGTTAGTTCAGTATGTTTACATATCACGTTCATCTTGTCACCATATTTATTCACGGTATTTCTGTTTCTATTCTTGACATAAATGTACAAGAGAAAGTAAAATTCGTGATCTTTATCTAGTCTTCATACAAAGAGCGCAGTTTTTCTCCAACGGCTCGCAATGTCCAAATTCTTAGCCTTTTGATTTAAATGGTATTTCACATCGACACTTCTTGGATTCCATATATACATTGAGATTAAGGAATGCAGAATCAAATGATTAACATCATACATACTGTGGGTCATTTGATTGATATCCCTCGACAAGCAGTAAATTATACACGCGAGAAGGAAGTTTTTCTTCTCTGCTTGGATATTTTTACTGTTTCGAGCATGTTTTTCGCATTTTTATAAGTCTTATTCCTGAATGTCGAATCTTCCTAGAATGAGAGCCTCAAGGTCAAATTATTATGACATGTTGGTATTTATTAGATCTGTCAACGGAATAGCACCGAAGAAGGGCGAGATAAACGCTTGGAGAAGGTATTTAAAGTTGTATAAAGTACTATGATGAAATAGATTTTAGTATCATGCAACGCTAATAGTATATATGTATACGATATCTTGACTTATATTGATATAATTTTCAACTGATCCAAATTATTTATGTTTCAAATATTCAGAATTTGTATATCACAGCTAAACGGTAAATGTGTTTATCGTGTGCCTCTATTTGCTACTGTACATCTCGTACTTGTATTTATGAGTTATATATCTATGATGGGTTTCCTTAACCATTTATGAATGTAGTTAATGTATAAAAAGTGAGTCAACTTCTTGAACACAAAGAGCCACGACTCTTTACTACCTTTTACATGTATAAAAGTGATACTGAAAAAGAAATAAAAATGCGTATAGTTAGAATTTTGAATTCCACCTTTGTCACATATAGGTCAAGGCTGAATTATCGAACTCCGGACGACAACAATCGAAACGGCAACAATCCTAATACGATAAATTATTCTGTTATGTTCAGTAGGATTTCTCCTAGATAATACAAGCTGGAATAAACAACAATACCTATTGCATGGCTGGACCCGCGTCAACGTAATATATTTATTAACACTACCTATTGTTCAGTAGTACAGTAGTACCTTCCAATGTAAACATATCAGATAAAAGCACACAAAGTATATCTCTTCGGGTGTTGACATCTCACTTAAAAGCCACAAAGTATAACACTCTAGATTCCATATTTCTTAAAAAGTTGAATATACCAAAGAAACATTTTCATAGCATGTCTTGCAAAAAAAAAAAAATAATAATAATGGTCAAGTTGAACATTCTTAATATCACAGTAAAACTTTGTTTTCACCATAATCTGGAATATGTATATAGACACTGTGCAAAGTTTGAATGCTATTGAATACTTTTTGAGTTACACAATTCATAAAATATGCACCTAAATCACATATACTGTGAAAAAATAGCTAAGTTGATGGGAAAGCTTTTGAGTTACAGATCACACAAAATACGCACAGTTAATAGCATAAATTGCAAAAAGAGGACTAAATCGGACATGATAAAATCACAATAAAAATCAGTCACATTTGCTCATAATAGGTGGTGCAAATCTTCAATGTGTACACTAACACTGTGTAAAGTTTGAATAATATTAGATGGATACTTTTTGAGTTACAGATTTCACACACAAGAGTGATGGACGAACGGACGGACTGACGGACGGACTGAGTGGAGGGCTACTAGACTTGCTGTCACTGTTGGTGACGCAGGTAAAAATCCCACAAGACCTGGGAACTCAAATGCTTTTTATGTCAAATATAGTTATCTGCCTGTACATGATAATTAAAAGTTATATCGATATAAATGTTTTACAAAAGAGTAAAAATGATTTCTCTTTTACAGTTCAAATGTACAGAGATCCTTTGAAAAGATTAAAGAACATAAAGTTTAAATAATCGTATTGAATTAAAGTCGAAGTACAAACTCTCTCTCTCTCTCTCTCTCTCTCTCTCTCTCTCTCTCTCTCTCTCTCTCTCTCTCTCTCACACACACACACACACACACACACACACACACACACACACACACACACACACACACACAGACAGACAGACACACACACACACACACACACACACACACACACACACACACACACACACACACACACACACACACAGAGTATATCATGATTCGTAGGTTTTTATAATGATTATTATCTGTTTAGTAACTAATACATAGCTCAGTAAGAATGCACTTGCATTTTTAGCTTGGTACAAGATTTGAAAATTATTTCTAGACGTCAGTAAACAATTATTCGACTTGCAGGTAATTCGGTGAATTACCGGGTGTTAATACGTCAATTATCATACATAAGTAAAAATGTCAAACTTTAATTGCTTCTACGATATGCCATTTCCCGTAATGTTGCATGAGTAAACCCCCCTTCTTGAAATTATCATGTATTAATCATCATTTGTGTGTAATTTATTATGTAAATGTTCGATAAGTGAAAAATGAAATCTCTTTGTTCATCTTGGTTCCACCGCAAACAACGTATAAAATATCGTTATCTATACGTGTATGTTTGATTTTTATGAGACATCACTTGTGTTGAACAACAATTTTAGCGCTACAGATACAATCTAACACGAATTTGTATTCTTTTATAGCTCACCTGAGCTGAAGGCCAGGCGAGCTTCAATGAACAAGGGTCTATCTATAAACTTTAATATACTCTCGACATTTTTTCAAGAACCACTTCGCCAATTTCAAACATATTTAACTCAAAGAATCCTTGGGTAAACATAAGTCAATCCAATTTATTCCACTAAAAGAAGAGATGATTATGATATAAAGAGAAAAGAGCTGGTGTTTAAAACATCTTAAAAGGAACCAATAAAACTAAAACATACATGAAAATTTCCATAAGTTGATAAATATGTTCAAACCATGTCGCGCGCGCGCGCGCACACACACAGAGAGAGAGAGAGAGAGAGAGAGAGAGAGAGAGAGAGAGAGAGAGAGAGAGAGAGAGAGAGATCATTATAAAGATGAAAGATTTAAATTTTCAATAAGAATAAATATTAAGAATATTCAGTAAAAACTTTCTTCTCAAAAAAGTTACATTTTATCAAATTGATGTACATTTATCCTTATATATTGTACATTTCGATTCAAATTCGAATACTGAAAAACGTTAGGTCTATGTCAAATCAGTAGCACAATAACTGAATCCAGTTATAAGAGCTTAAACAATATGTATCCAACAATTTTAATTTTAGCAAGTGGAATGGGGATGTGTTCGAAAAACGTATGCCATGTATAGACAACAAAAGAGTACAAAACACCTCATTTATGATTGCACAAAAAATCGCTAAAAGACTATGGACAATTGTGACAGAATGTATAAATTAAACTAGGAAAGATTTTGTTTGATTCTTATGTCTGAAACAGCTAGATATTACGTAGAACATAAGAAAGATTGGGCAACAAGCTGAGCATGCTTGTAGAAAAGATACAACAAGGTAACGTCCAAATAATGGTATATATGTACATGTAAGAGAGAAGTCATATGATGAAAAATCGTATTGTGTCAATGTGTACGAATAGAAAAGATTACCATCAAGGAGATACATGCATGATAATAGTGTAAGGAATTTGAATAAATATCTAGGTAAAGTCACTTCACATACAAAGTAAAAAAAAAAACCCAAAAACGAACAAACAAACATCAAAACGAGAATGGAAAATTTATTCTGAGGGATGGGGTGGTGGAATGTGCGAGGGGTACCGATTTGACTGGAAAAAATCGGGGCTATACATATTGTGATTATACAGTTATAAATTGTACAGTTTAATAAGGCTAACATTAATATAACAATGTATGTTTCAATATAATTTGATTTCCAATACCATTATTTATTGGATGCCGTTGCTGTTCAAATACACGTGTATAAACATGCATGTAAACTGTAATGTTGAAGAGATACTGAGTTTTCATAAATCTCAAGTTTATAAAAATCCTGTTTGTTCGTATTCAAATGAAAAAAAAAATGATATGAAATAATTAAATAATTGCTTTAAAAAAGTCTGACCTATGACTGTATATTAACGTTTTTAAACCACGTTCATTCATATTTTGTTTTAGTGACCCTGAAGTCTTAAAACATCAATTGTAAATTATTGTTTTAAAAATATTGTATGAATTTACAAAGTTTAAGTAATACATCATCGTGCATGACTATATAAACAATTTAACTAAACCCAGTATAATAGGGTTATCTGGTCCTCTTTATATATTGATTATGGAGGAGGCGCTGGGCAGTGTGTGGCATTCCTGCAACATTGTTGAATTTGATTGTTAGAGTTTATCAGTTTTATATTCAAGTTGCATGTAACTGTTTGATGTTCTATGCACGAGTATCAAACTTTAAAGGGGATTGCAGGTACCCCCCCCCCCCCGCCCTCTCTCTCTCTCTCTCTTTCTCTCTATCTCTCTCCCAAATGTTTACTGCTCGCTTGCAATTGGCATGTAATGGAGAAATATAGCAAAAATGCCTTCTCTAAAATTACGTTTTAAGCGTACAGATTCAAATCTAATTTGGAACATTCTTCCGCGACAAGACGTCCTGGACCATTCCCAGCTTTGCTAACATTAACGGTGTGCATAAAAAAATAGACACATGAATTTGCATTTTCTTATTTTTAAATCCGTTTAAAAATATGAATATAAATCTTACCTGCTTGTAAGAGAAAATTTTAAATATTTGTTTGATCTGAAAGAAAGACTCTAAAGGGAGTTTCCGAATATCTACAACATTTATGAAATTCCATAGAGAGTTTATTTTGTACACTAACCTTAAAGGTGGTGCTGTTTTATATAATCTTAAAATGATCGGTTTAAAACAAATACCAGATGATTATAAGATACTGAATAGTATTGTCCTGAAATGGTATTATACCTGTATGAGTACGCGCATGTGAATTATCAACTGTACAGCAAGAGTGTGTAAACTTGTTAAGAAATTTATTTCAGATGTAGAAAAGGTTCAGAGAGTCCATTTACTATCCTTAAGTGTTCCAAATTTTAATAATCATGGTACTTCTACAAATTTAGCATTGATTTCAAAAATAGAGACTAGCTTATTGTTTCTTTCTAACCGCAAGCTCATTATAGCATAACTTTCATTTTCAATACATGGGATAAGTTATTTATCTAATAAAGTCTTCTTTGCAATCTGTTTTCTTATTTAATACATCTGCAATGTCATTCAGATAAACAATCGCTGAACTATAATTTATAGATATGGGGGACGTTTATAACCTCAATTGATATGCATGATATAAATCAATCAGTCAAAAATGATTTTCATAGTAATTATTTTTTGCTATGTATAAAGTTTATTTCCACGCCTAATGCCGCCATTGTTGAATTCTGTTAATTCATCTTCTGACGATAGTGTGGTATTACCAAAGAACCAAGAACGAAATCACATCCCACATGCTTGCAATGTTGAATAAAACAATCACATGACCGTGATAAATTGTCTGGCTTTATGTATTTTGTTGCAGTGGCATCCACAGTCGTTCTGTGTGTGCAACACAGCACAACACTACTGCCTCCAACTTCCATTTCATACGATAATTCCATTCAACAATTTGCTAAATATATTAATACACAATGTCTTTAATAAATAAACAATAGTGCAGCATCATTTCAATATCGTTTTAATAAATAATTTTATAACAACAAAATAACATTAGACAACATGGATTTCAAAGATCAATAAATTAAATAAATTCAATAAATAATGAAAAAAAATAAAATATTGCACATGTTACAGTTTTCATGTCTTGAGATTCGAATGTTTTCTTTCATTATGTCACAGTTTTCTGGTCCTCAACATCTGTTAGTTCCAGTGTCGCATGTATCTTGTTTTGCTGAATTTGTTGCGGGCTCAGTTTTAAAACTGCATACAGTCTTCTTTTGAAATTGAAAAAGCAGAAAACCGTTGTGTATCGTACATTTTTTCCCCCGAATTCACTCATAGTCCATGCTATATGGAAGAATAAAATTTTCCTATGCATAGCAGAGGATACATTGTAATCGTCCGATACATCAAGAGATTTTATTTTTGAAGAACTGCTTCACTTTCCGTAATCTAAAGAACACACGTTTCCATTCCCAAAGTCAGGGCTCGCCTTACGCTTAGATAATGAGGTGGAAACCGTGGGGAAGTTAAAGACTCCTTGCGCCTTTGCAGTGGAGAAGCACGGCATCCCCGTAGAACAGCCCTCGTCTTCCTCAGTAACAGCCATACTGAAGTTTCTTGGTAGTACAATTGCCATTTTCCGTTTCAAAATAATCTGGGGAAACGTTTTATCAGCTTGTGTCGTTATATGTGTTTGAATTTAAAATCATGCTTGTCGGTCTTATATATCGTTTGTAAAACCCCACGTGGTGGTATTAAAGTATTTGTGACAGACTACTTTGACTAACAAATCGTTTGCATACCTTCAAGGCAGCCCAGCCCACTTAGTTTGACTGGCATGTGGCGCGTGTCGGCATAACTTTCCTTCCTGAGATGATTTTCCTGAAGTGCAGAACTAAAAGAAAAAAAATAACTGCGGTTTCTTGTTGAATTACAACAGGTATAGGAAACAATATGAGATTACCACGCACATTGTCAAAATCGTAACACTTATAAAGTGAACTCAATATCCGTTGTGGTTATCATTTCTATACTTTAAGTCCGACAACAATACATTTTTATATTCCATGTAATGATTTGTCATATTTTTGATATAAAAAAAAATAATGAAAGTCAGCGTACTGAACATTGGAATGTATTGTATAATTTCACAGGAATTACATAAATTGAATGCTAAAAATGGTAACGTTATATTGCATAACAACCGTTAACTATGAGGGGGTTATAGACTAATGTAAGAACTTTAAGGTTGTTTACTCATATTACACAATCCATTTGATAAGTCTGGTCATAAAATTTATTCATTCTACTGTATGCATTACTGAGTGAACGTATCATCTCAACATCAAATATTTACATTCACTGAAACTTTTCTCTTAAATTTCTTTTGAAATTGTTGCATACTAGTTCGATCCGTTTTTTAGCACCACCTGTCCGCGTAATCATGACCAAATATGGAGCGTTGTCAAGGTCAAAGGATAACTTGGCTGTTCCGTTATATGTAACGAAATGGGTCATTTTAGTGTTCAAATTTAGTTTGTATTTTTAAAAACTACATGTAGATATAGACAGTAAAATGTTTTTCTCTGTTGTTCTATCGGGTGATGAAGGTAGCAACCATTGAAGATATCACTGCAATGCTAGCTACCTTCATCACTCAGCCCCGAGGGGATCCGTGTTGTTATAATAGATCCACAGTACCCCTTGCTTGTCGTAAGAGGCGACTAAATGGGCGGTCCTTCAGATGAGACCGCAAAATCCGAGGCCCCGTGTCACAGAAGGTGTGGCACGATAAAGATCCCTCCCTGCTCAAAGGCCCTGAGCGCCGAGCACAGGCCTAAATTTTACAGCCCCTCACCGGCAATGGCGACGACGTCTCCGTATGAGTGAAAAATTCTCGATCGGGACATTAAACAATATATAATCAATCAGTCGATAAAACAACAAAGAGAGCACTTTATTGTTTAAATAAAGGTATTTTGCAAATTCTACTTTACCAATACAACCAGTCGTAAGGTCCAAGGCGGTCTAACGTGTTTCAAATCAATTGTTAGGGCGTTCTTTACAAAGTGACATTGACTACTCCATTTGCCCAACTAAGAGGGCTCGAAGCCAATGTAACGGGTCAACAGGGGATGCGTACTCCTACTAGACACCTGATACCGTCTTCCGGTGTTTCCAGGGGTCCTTTTTTGCCCAACTTTCACTTCTCTATTATTTATAGGACTTATGAAATTAATCACTGTTTGCTACCTTCATTATTTTCATTTATTATATGTTTAGAACGTTTACAAAATCGTTTAAAAAACGCTTTTATCTACATAGTCAATAAATTCTATCTCTAATCTTTAATTGCAATTTTAAAAAAATCTAGTCATTATCAGCTTATTAGGAGAAGTATTTTTAAAAAAGAAGATGAATACCCGCTAGACTTGTCCAGCATGGTCCATAATACTAAGTTAAATTTATAGTACATCTACTAATATGTACTTTACAAGGGACACTTTTTAAGTTCGTAGAGTAGGGCGGTCTTTCGAAATATGCCCCGTCTGCCTCAACACACATTTTACGCCGATCTACCCATTTCCGGATCGCCGCCCAGTACTCCTCTTTAGGTATATTTTGCATACACTGGTGGACCGCACTGCCTGTACGACAACGGGATTCAAAACGGTGTCCTGCCAACATTTCCTTTAGTCTTGGGAACAACCAAAAGTCACAGGGAGACAGTTCAGGGCTGTATGGGGGATGATCTAAGACATCGAGCCCAGTTTATTTCAGATATTCCTGTACCGTAGCGGATTTATGGGCCGATGCGTTATGTCGTCTGCGTTTCTGATAGAAATCAACAAGTTGAGTAAGAACACTTTCTCTGTAAAACTTTCCAGTGACAAACTACCTTTCGGGACTGGAATTTGATGGACTGGACCTTTCGAATCAAAGAATATCGCATACAACATGCGATTTGATGTTTGGAACGGCGCGCAATGACAGGTCTGTCGCCCTCATATGAAACCCAAACCTTATTTATAGCCTTAGAATCGGGTTGAAAATGATAGATCCAGGTTTCATCACCTGTAACTATCTCTTCTAAACGACGTGAGTCACATTTATCATATTTTTTTTTTTTATAACTTGCGATGCAAGTCTAACCCGACTTTGTTTCTGCTCGTCAGTGAGCAAATGAGGCACCCAGCGCGCGCAGATCTTACGTAGCCCAAGTCGTTCACGCAAGATCTTCAAAACACTTGACGAATGAATGACACTTAATTCTTCTATCCCTTGCACGGTATAACGCGCGCCTTCCTCAATTAACGTTTTCACAGTAGTAACGTTCTTTTCCGTCAAAACGGAAACCGGCCTACCCACTCGAGGGTCATTTTCAATTGACTCCCGACCATCATTAAACGATGTACCCACTTGCAAACTGTAGCATATTTTAAAGCACCATTCCCATAAACCTCGTGGACCTTGTGCGCCGACCGAGAGAGGAATGATTACGCAAATTCTGTGGTAAAAAAAAAAAATCCTGACAATTCATACTCGCGTTAAAAAGTTATAGGCTTACTCTACGAACTTAAAAAGTGTCCCTCGTATGATTTCAAAACAGCGTTGATAAAATAATTGGAGAAGTTTGACGCACAAGTGTTTTGGTTATCGGAGAGCTGAATTAGGCTACAGTTATTTATTTATTTTGATATAGATTTTCCGTACCTCATAATGTATACATGTACTATAAATAAAAAAAAATGTACTAATTCAAGTAGCACGTCTCCTTTAACTCCTTTATTAACTCTCTCTCTCTCTCTCTCTCTCTCTCTCTCTCTCTCTCTCTCTCTCTGACAGTGGCGGATCCGACAATTTTGAAAAAACGAATGGGGTTGGATATTATTGCCTTATTGTAAAATTAATTAAATTATTGACTCTCTCTGGTATAAACAATAAAAAGCTGTAACTCTTCATCTTTGGGGCCTTGAGCTGGTTTATCTTACCTTATTTTTTTTTTTTTTTTTAAAGAGCTTCAGTTCTGTAGCTAGAATCCAAAGTTTATGCCATGCAGAGTGTCGACACCTTCTTGCAAGAACTGTTTTTAAGTCGTGATGTGACAATGTATTGGATAAATATGTATATCCTCTTTTTAATTATCTGCAGTTTCTAATTTTATTTTATAAATTATTTGTGATTTCATGAAAATATATTTAGGAAAACATGGGAAAAAAAGCAAAAGAAACTCAGCATCACAATAGGAAATGTCCTTACCCCGGTCTGCAATAGTTTGAAAATACCTGGGATGTCCAATGTTATGTGTTTGTACAACTCATAATTCTGTATACCGTATAGGAGTTGTGGGATTGATCACTGCTTGTTATCTTTACATTTTCATGGAGAGAAACTATGTACATATCTGCATTTAATGAAAGATATATTTTTCCGCGAGACACATCTGTACATAATGAATAAAACCTACAAATGTTGCAATATGTTTTGCCACTCCCTTTGCACTTATTATACAGAGACAAAAAAAAATCGAAAACCCTCGTTAAGGTGATTGTAATTACATTATTTTTTAGAATCTTCGGCGTTATGGTACAATTGCTTTGTCACACCCTTTTCCGCATACACTGTCAATTACCAATTTACCTCTTACTTATATATGGATCGAGCTGTATCATACGGAATAGCGAGTTGACCGAATTTTGCCCTTTCCGTTGATTGTCGGTAGTTTTCGACGTCACAGCGTTCCAACGTCTGTGTGATCATACAATTTACACGGAAGTTTAATCCAATGATACGATTCCTTTCAAAACTCGCATAGATGTTTGAAAATGACTGCCGGCTGTGAGGTACAGCTGAGGGAAAGAAAGATTTTATCCACTGGTTGATATGTAGTTGTCTTTTTTTCCCCACTTAAAACGTCACTTTTAGTCGGACAGGCTAGTAATAAGCCTACTCATTTAATACCACGACTACGGTCTTTTGCGTGCCGAAGTCGAGGGGTGTGGGGTTTTGCCGTAGGGGGGGGGGGGCTGGGAGGAGGTATGGGATTGTTTTTCCTGCCCCATCCGACAGACCATAAACACAACAACGATCTCATCCAATGGACCACCTATTACGACAAGCAATGGGTAATGAGAACGTATTCGAACCCGGATCCTCGTGCACGGGACCAGCCATTGAAAAAGGTGCAAAATATTAACAGTACTCATAACCATTGAGCTACCGCGACCGATCAACGTATTCATGAGATATGGTCATCAATATCATATGATCAAAATATTGGAAATGTCAATTTAGCGGCACTCGTGTGCTGCGTTCTTTGCAAAAAACAAAGTGACAAATCACCATGATTAAATTATGGGATTCCATGCTGTACATCCATGTCAAAATCTTGTCATTTTTATCGCGTTTTTTTTTCTGGGAAAACACTATTTTTAAATTTGCACAAAGTGTTTTCATTGTCACGACCCTGACCGAAATATTCAAACCTTAGGTGAGAATCCCTAAATACTTGTGACAGATTCTTATCATAAACTAGCGAATATTATTGCAAAATTTTAAGTATATAAACATCTTGCCCTGGCACAAATCGGCCGTCAAATAAACTAGCCTGCCGTTGTTCGATTCAATGCTGATGACCAATGAGTTGATATTAGAAGATGAATCTCAACTACTATCTTGTAGCTTTAATGAGTATGGTGTTACGGTGTTGTTTTTTTTAGGAGTGCATGGTCCGCCCAGTTATACGAATACTGCAGACGATAGAGAGAAAAAAATACTTTCCGTGTCTTGCACTCATATTCTTGAAGAAATTAATTTTCCTGATATTATCTTAATTTTTATTTGATTATGATTACAATCAATCGTTTTCTGCAGTCTCTGTATCGAATGAGTGGAAGAAAAGAACGGATTTTAAATCAGAATGTTTTCGTAGTGTAGTACTTTCAAACGTTATACAAAATACATGTAAACGAGACGTAGCTATAGATGTAAGGTTATGGAGGATGTCGGTCTCTTCGTCCTTTGTAAAAGATCCTTCAAAGCAATTCAACGGTGAACCACTGCAGGAGTTACTTTTCTTGTCATTTTTCACGGCGAAAGAATGATAACTCCTGTATCTTATTTCTTATGTACAAAGCATCCAGAAAGTCAGTTTGCGATACAATTTTGTGCTTCTGATTAGTTTAATTGGAGGTCCGGCCGATTTAGAGATTCGGGGGGGGGGGGGGGGGGGGGGGGAGGGAGAAGGGGTTAAATTGGTTCATTTAGATTCACTTTAATTCAAGTTCCTGGTGCTTTAGTGCTTATTTGATTTCTTTCCAGTAAGTTTCTTCCCAATGATGGTATTAAAGCCATTTTTCAAGTATTTTAAAAGAATTAATTGTAATTGCATGTTTTGAATTCTTTGAAGATTTAGGGATTTAGGGGGGGGGGGAGAGAGAGAGAAGGGGTTAAATTGGTTCATTTAGATTCACTATAATTCAAGTTCCTGGTGCTTTAGTGCTTATTTGATTTCTTTCCAGTAAGTTTCTTCCCAATGATGGTTTTAAAGTCATTTTTCAAGTATTTTAAAAGAATTTTTCAAGTATTTTAAAAGAATTAATTGTAATTGCATGTTTTGAATTCTTTGAAGATTTAGTTGGTTATTTCTACATTTCAAATTTGTGTGCTTTTGTTGATCATTTATTGATATTTCGTAAACACGATTTCATGCATGCCTTTTCGGTTGCAAAGGCTCGAAAACGTTAATATAGGTTGGAACAGATGACAAGTTAGGGTGAATTTCAAAAGGAGACTTACCTTTATTGCAAACACAAGTGAGAAAGCAGAGCGTAATAAGGATTTATTATCCAACAATTATTACTTTTACCAGCTTACCAGAGAAATCAGTGTCTTTAAATTTCAAAGAATTATAGAATTTGATGGAGAATATGTAACTGTAAGCATTAAGAACAAAGAATACACCAAACAATTTGTTGCAGAATTTTGTAAAACCCTCTGTAAATGTTTTATTATTGCTGTAAACCCATATTTGCCACATTTTCCTATAAAACCACCTTTATTGCATTGTTCAAAAAATCTTTACTTTAAACTTCAATGAAAAAAACACAAATCCTTCAAAACTGTCTTTTATTTATGCATTTTGTGCAATAATCATGTATTAAAAGAAACTCGAACATTTGTAATCACAAGAAAATCTTACTTCATTTGATGCAAATCTTGGTATCCTAGGACTTTAATCTAATGATGTTGTGCAAATAATATGAAATTTTTGGCAAATAAACACGTTATTCAATCTATCTGCACACCGCACCGTGTTATCAACACAGTACACGTCACCCCACACCGTGTTATTAATACATTACACTTCACTCCACACCGTGTTATTAATACAGTACACGTCACACGACATCGTGTTATTAGTACAGTACACGTCACACGACATCGTGTTATTAGTACAGTACACGTCACACCGCACTGTATTATTAATACAGTACACGTCACACGACATCGTGTTATTAGTACAGTACACGTCACACGACATCGTGTTATTAGTACAGTACACGTCACACCGCACTGTATTATTAATACAGTACATGTAACACCGCACTGTGTTATTAATACAATACTCGTCACACTGCACCGTATTATTAATACACGCCACACCGCACCGTGTTATTAGTACAGTACATGTCACACCACACCGTGTTATTAATACAGTACACGTCACCCCACACCGTGTTACACTGCACCATGTTATTTACAATACTCGTCACACTGCACCGTATTATTTATACAGTACACGTCACACCACACCGTGTTATTAATACAGTACATGTGACACCGCACCGTGTTATTAACACAGTACACGTCACCCCACACCGTGTTATTAATACTGTACACGTCATACCACACCGTGTTATTAATACAGTATGTGTCACTCTGCACCGTGTTATTTGTACAGTACACGTCGTACCGCACCGTGTTATTGACACAGAACACGTCACCCCACACCGTGTTATTAATACAGTATGTGTCACTCCGCACCGTGTTATTTGTACAGTACACGTCGCACCGCATCGTGTTATTAATACAGTACACGTCACCCCAGACCGTGTTATTAGTACAATACATGTCAAAAATAATCAATCACTGCTGAAACGCAAGGACAAGAATTGTGTATTTTAATAATATGTGCAAACTGCTCTCAGTTTTGTTAGGGTCTTGCAGTTTTCCTATGTATTTAGTGATTTTATATTAAAGTGTTAAAAAACGTGAATGAAAAATCAAACATACATACATTTAGAGTACTGATTACACATGTACCTATCAACTGGACAGAATATTAAAAAGGATCCAACTCTAGAATTATCTTAAATTAAAGCATATGAATGGAATATATGCATATAGTACCAGTCTTCCAAAGGAAAAAAAACAACAAAAAACCAACATATGTTCAAGAATTTATTACCATAATCTGTCAAAATATGACTGCATATGCCACCATTACAAGGTGAACTTTATATAAGGCATAAAGAACAGAACAGAAATATAAAAAAAATGACATTATTTAATTCTCATTCAAAAGATTTATGAAAAATGTGGAAAAAGTCTCACAGATCTAACAAAAATAGATGGACATGGTGCAGTTTTTGCAAAACAATATACTAATGTACATGTATTTCAGTTTGTTCTGTTCAAAACCTGTTCAATGATTAAAATAATAATAATAATAATAATAATAAAAAATAACAGCAATAAAATACCATGACGCAAATGTTTTGTATTTCACTATAATATGAAATGATTTTTTATACCACATGTATTACACACTATGAATATTTCTTCAATCAATAACTCAATGTGAGCCTTCATGTAGTGTTATCATGCTACACATAAATGCTGGAATATTATAATCTGTGCTGAAATGAACGTCGCGGTCTCACAGATGCGAATTCTGGCATGTAGCTGAATTTGAATTTCTGTGGTTAGATTCCGATGTTTCACAGAATGAACACATTATGTATATTACACTTACAGAATACACAATTCAGCAAGCAACTCCAAATACTTGTCTCTTCAAACTTCTGAAACTCATCTTTTCAAACAATCTGTATTAGCTTCTAAATCTCGTCTTTTCAAGCACTCTGTGCTAGCTTCTAAATATTTTATCTTCAAACAATCACCTCCAACATAAAGAATAAGTATGTCAGCTTGGTTTGAAGTTCTGTGTACAAAATTTTGCATTAAGGTCCATGAGTATGTACTGGAACTGTTTTAATCTCTCTGGTGCTAAGTCTGCATGCATGTCCACCTCCACAGGAGGAGAGGGAGGGGGTGGGGGTGCTGAAAAAATTCACATAGAAATCATAAAAAAAAAGAAAATCACAATCAACCATGTCCTTTTCCCATTTTTCAATCTCATTAGTACTTTTAAGGAATATCAGATTATACTACACTAAAGAGTCAAAGCAGTGCATTGTAGATCTTGAGGGCAAACACACAGATTGATTTATGGCTTGAAATTATGGAATGAATCACCAGGGTTTTGGGTTTTTTTTATTATATTTTTTAACATAATTTTACCCAACATTAGAAACTTTTAAATAGGTAGATCTCAAAAATTATTTTCATCCATCAAACTGATTACAATCATGTTCTGAATTTTAGATCTTTCACAATTTATGGCTTGCAATTATAGGATGAATCAATAAGTTTTCTTAAAATAATTTTACCCACATGTGAACTAGTTTTGTAAACTAATTGTGCTATCCAGTATGAAAAAGATATTGTTATTTTCATCATAAAGAGATCTAATAAATGTGTGTGCTTTATTTGAAGATTGTGGAAAACATGGAAAAAGAGTGTTTGACTGATAATTATTCTCATAAAAAAAAGAAGTAAAACTGAAAATGTTGATGCATATTTTGTGCACTGAATAGGCTGCCCTTAGACAGTACTATAAAAATTAATTAAAGTTTACTATCAAGTAATCTGATATTTTAATGACTGCTTTGATGCAGTGTTAGTAAATAAAGTTTTTCCTTCCAGTTACATAATTTTATGATTTATAAAATATTACATGTCATAATTAGTGACTTTATGTCAAGAAAAGAGATATGGTATCCTGAGATGAAAATACTACAGAAAACCTCGCTATACAAAAAATTTGCGTTTACTTGTTTCTTTGAAAGCAAGACAAATGACCACTTGTATTTAAGCAACTGCATGTTAGGGATTGGCTTAGTCTCATTATGCCACTTCTCTCGCCTGCATCAGAATAGGAAGGTTTTACTTTTTACATATCCTACCTTCCTTCCATTGCTGTTTTGAAATTTATGAATTTTTAATTCATTTTTGTTTTTTAAGACATCCTTTTTCATATTTGGGAAATAAAGATTATCTCACTTTACAAACTTATTGTGGTATACTGGTTGAACGATTATACTTCCAAAATTAATTATGATTGTTAGCAGTGTTTATAATTGATAATTTTGATTTATGCTTCTATAATTAAGAGTCGCTTTTTCCTGGCTTGTTTTTGGAGGAGAGCACAAGTAACATATAAAATGTATAAACTTTGTATGCATTATATAGAAAAGATTAGAGGTTGTGTTGCAGTTAAAAAACCTTTTGGGTTTATATAAATATTTTTTAATGATATTTCATTCTGTTTGTCCGCAATTTAGTGTATATTGGGTCCTTATAATGGAAGACTCACAAGACCATAAATGAATTTCACATAGAAACAGAAGGAAAAGTCCTTTTGTACACAGAATGTAATAACTTGCATATTTATAGTTTATGGGACTTTTTCAAAAGTTCTTTCGTAAAATGATACTTGATGTCCACAAACTAACTTACTACTACTTTTAGAGATGCTCCTATCTGGTAACAGAGGTTTATTTGATGTTCCTCTTGGTCTTCCTCTTCGTCGTTTCACTGGACTGCCGTCTAATGATGCTGGTGAAGAAGTGTTATCCCCTTGTCCATGATGTGCTGGTAATGACTGGGACTGTGGGTTAAAGATGAGAGAAAAAAATCTCTTTACTTAAATCTAAATATCCATTCTTTTAATTTTTTAAAAACCTTATTATGTAGCAAAATTCATATGAGAATTCAAATTTACAATCAGAATGTTGGTTGACTTCAATTCCATTTAAGGATGCCCTATATTGAATTAGTATTTATTTCTTCTTTTGTGATGTGACCCATCATTTTTAGAAATATCCTACTTTGGAGTCAAAGAATGTAAAATATTGACATTCAATGACAAAATCACTTTTACCAGGTATTTAGATAAGAGCCTACACTAAAATCTGAATATCCACAGTTCCCACAAGAAAATAATCTGAAAAAAAGTTTTGTTTCAAAAAGATCAATAGAATTCCTTTTGTCCGAGGATTTTATTTGGGCCGATTGAAAAGAGGAAATAGAAAATTTTGATTTGGGCCTAAAAATAATACACTGTACATGTTGTATGATTTTAAAACTTATAGTTCACATTCATTGTATAATTTACATCAAAAGGCAAATTTTTCCTGAACTATTCATCACTATTGTACACAATCTACAAATACCTTCTGTATATGAATATGAGTTTTATACAAAAGAAAGTCTTCCTTTTCATTCAGACAAATTATATATATATACAGTTTGGATCTCACTTTTCGTCTCCCTCGTTTGGACTGTGTGTCGATGACGACTGAATTGAAATAGTCTGGTCTCTGACTGTCTCTTCTTGTTCTCTCTGTTCTCCTAACTCTACCTGTTGCTGAGTCATTGTCTAAAAAAGAAAGTATGTTATCTTAAAATATTATGTTTTATACATGAACAGGAATCCTGACATATGTACGTCTATTTTTGTATATGTATTCCAAAAGAGGTCACAATTAACAGGGCCATATTTTGGTATTACACTCTTTGTGCCTATCCATGCAATTAATGTTATACAATCACATTAGAGAAATTAAACACATTACCACAAAAAAAATTTCCAGATGTTTGTATCATGAAGTGGATTCCTGCATTATATGTTGTCTTTTTTTTTATTGACAGTACTGTATATACAATGTACATCAATTACAATTACCTACATTTGTACCATGTAGTCATGAGGACTCTTTTGTAATGAAGTTGTGGAAGGTAAATATTTTCCAGACTTCAAGGAAAATATTGAAGTTAAGCAAACACAGATTAGATATATACAGCTGTGTGACATATAGATGCTGTGCAAAAAGTGCATACATCACCGGATGGATACACTGTCTGCAGCAATTGTTAAGGGAAACATGACAATTTTTGTTACTATTCCATGCATTCCTAGTGTCATCTTTGCCAGCCAAGAGTGATGCTCCATGGTCTTTGAGAGAGAGAGAGAGAGAGAGAGAGAGAGAGAGAGAGAGAGAGAGAGAGAGAGAGAGAGAGAGAGAGATACACTGTGAAATGTCACTCTTAGCTAACGAAGGTGTCCTAGTGTGAAGTTGTGAAAATTTGATGAACATTGTGAACCAACCATCTTATTTGTTCCCCATACCTCCAGCACAAAAGAGCTCTAAGTAGGTAAGATAATCATGATATAATACAGGGTTTTGTTTAAGAATATCATAACTGTACTATGGGTATAAATTCCATTGTACATTGCAGTATCATTCATTACTTTTGTAATCTTACCATGTGATCCTGATATAAGAGATGGGAACTTTTTTGACCAGAACTGGTGTCCACAGGAACAAAATTTACATGCAACTGGAATCTGTGGATAAAAGAGACACCATTGCAATAACTTCTATCAGTAAAGTACTTTGTTAATCATATCTCTCTTTTAAACCACAATCAACAACCCAATGTCAAATGAACACTAAATGATTGGAGCATAAGTGAAGTACAAGTATTATTTTTGGGCATAATTTGGGAAGAAATGATTCTTCAAAATTCCCTACCTCATTATTTTAGTACATGTAGTACACATACACTGTAAATACACAATGAAATATTTCCAATCAGACCATTACTGTCTGGTTAATGATACATTTCACAACAAGATAACATTAAATGGGCATAGACAAGATTTTGGTACAAAAAATAACTTAAAAATTAATAAATTTGAGACATCTGAACTTTTCAAGTTCAAAACAAGGAACAAGCCCTGTTTATGTTTACATGTCATGTGACTGAACTATCAGCATGGCCCAAAGTTGATGATAAAAGCTTTTACAGCAAAAAATTTCTGTTCTTTCTTCTTTGTGTTCACTATGTAAATTGATTGATCAAAACGTTAATTACTTTCGACATAAATATCTTGGTGTTTCCCCTCTGCATGTAGTTTACTGGAAAGCATGTTGACAAACATAATTTTGGGAGCCGCATCTCATGAACATGCAAGGTATATCCTGTATAAAAATGTTTTTAATCCACTTATTAATAAATGATCTTTATTTCCATCACAAAAACTATCAATTTCATTTCATCAAAAATCATGTCCATCTCCCTTAAAACTATAGAATAAGACTGAATGACGATTTTATCATATAATGTACTTATTATAGCAATATTGATACAATAATAAATCGTTGAACTTCAATGCAAAGTAGAGATGGTTGCCATCATGCATTATTTATGTTTTCGTTGTTTCTGCCTTTGATAGTGTTACCAGTTGTAAAATTTGCAATGGCAGCCATTTCCCCCTTTTGAGGTATTTTTCCATGGACCATACTAAAACCTACACAAAGAAAGGTCGAATTTTCTCCACAGGATTGAACAATCGATAATTTTGTCTGTATTGATAATAGTAAGCGATAGTATACTACCCACTACCCCCATATTTATTAGGGTATGGTATAGCATAGACCCCTACTATTATTATTACAGACAAAATTACCGGTCCCTGTGTTTTCTCTTGGATCAGTAGATGTTATCAGAATATCTCATTAATTAAACACCTCAACATGGGATACGTCATGATGTAGATTTATCATACTACACTATTTTCTTTATAAAATATCGTTATGTATCCCCCCACCCTCACAAGCTTGGACAGATTAATCCTCTTACAGTTCGAATTTTCTCTTCAACTTTGAGGTTTAAGAATATCTAAAATATTTAAAATCACACATCAAAATTTCTAGTAATTACATTAGATCAAGAATAAGTTACCTGCTGTTCACATTTTGGGCATTTCTTGACCACAGTTCTGTCAAAACTTCGTTTTCTTCCCACTCCTCTCATTTTGAAATTGATTCGGTCCGCCTGTAGTATTTAGAGTTATCGTTCCTGTCCGCAAGGGTGCGTCGGATACCGGAACTTTAGATTATTTATTGTCTCTATGGCAATTTCCTGCATGGCTTCCGCATAACAACTGCATTTGCTTTCAGTAATATACTGAAGACATTTAAAGAAAAGGAAAATGGCAACAGCGCTCGGACAAAATCCGTTTCATTTAACAGCAGCGGGAGAACTTGGATCTCACCGCGAAACAATGTTAAACAACGAATTACTACTGAGAGTAAGTATTTTGAATTATATTCTAGATAATAATAAAATGAAATTATGGTAACAATTCTCTGTGTGTTTTATTGTTTCGTGACCGGGTCACCTTTCATCGTGCATGTTACTCGCAATTCATACCTCGTAAACTTTTTTAGGTTCTCCTTTTGTTTAAAAGTACTTAATGATATCTCGTAAACTCTAAAAATTTAGGTCGCATTGTTTTAAATGATACAACTGCAGTTGACCTATGTCAACATAGCAAAATTAGCCACATTAATATAAATAGAAATTGTGCGCTGGACTTAAAAAATGCATGTACTTGGTGGTCGTACGGTGTACATTAGTACCAGTATACTTAGATATTCATAATAGTGATTATAAATTCAAATGAGGAAGAATTAATTAAGATCCAGAAAACAGTATTAGAAATGAGTATTTATAAACTGTAACGTACACTACGTTTTGATGTCTCTGTGACATACTGACTTTTTATGTGTATAGACAGAACTTGGAAGGCCAAAAAGAAGAGGCTATGGTTCTCCAGGGGAAGGGTATATTTTTGGACGACCAAATGAAGCCAGATATGGTGGTGCAGATGATGGTGAGTAATGGTTTCACAACATTCAAAATGTATTTGCATATATAATGTTAGGAATACTTACAAGGCATGCTGACTTGTTATGTTTTTCTTGCTATCCACAATGTGTTCAGTCCCTGGTGTCCTAATATTTAATCTATATAGTGTTTAGCTAAGTTAATATTTTCTAATATAGTAGCCCAAATTTCATACATGTATATTCAGTTGTAATCAACAATTTGTGACTCTTTGCAGCCTTGCATGGGTGGCCAAGGAATCTTTCCACAACCACCTTACCTTTTGCAAAGAAGGACAAAAATGCAGATAGAGATTTTATGGCTCTCAACAAAGCTGCAGTGCAAAATGGACTAGTCACAGCTGGAGAAAATTACGAATTTAGAGCAACACATGATGTTCGTCGGAAAACTGCTGGGTCAGAAAATACTAGACTTCGGACAAGGAGAATACCTCCAACAATGGTATTTGGAATATCAACAAGGTTGGTATTTTAATACAAGAATCTGTACTATCATGGATTTTTAAAAAATATAATGTGACACCAAATTTAACCTGTGCCTGTTATAATGAGTTGCTCAATTCAGTTGATTAGCAGCTGCAGGCTGAAAGTAATTTGAAAGAAACATATATATCTATATATATATATATTTATATATATACATAATTTTGTCATTGTAACAACTGTATTAAAACTAGTAAACTGTAATTATTAAATGCCAAATATCAAATTCCCAATTAGGATTGTGGGGAAAATGCTTATACTTTTGTTTAAAATGCATAATTTTAAACCAGAAAAATTTGTTATTTTGCAGACCATCCACTCCCATTTTCGATTTATTAGAACACAAGTACCAGGATAAATGGTTGCAGCAAAGAAGACAACTTGAGCTTGCAAAGAGAAAAGAAGAGACTCAGGTACAACAGCAAAAGAGTGAAAATAGTTAAGAAGAAATGCACTTAAAACAATGAAATTAATGGGGCACAGATTTTTCTGATAAAACAATTCTAAAGCTTGTCCATTCGTTATTCTAAGTAACAAAGCACAATCAATATCAAATGTTTGTAAAAAAAAAAAAAAAAAAAAATATGAAATAAGTTCTTTGAGAGTGATATTCCAAGATATTTCAAATATTATAATTATCCCCCAACATCTGTGCAAACTTAAAAATATTTAAAGGTTATATATTTATCATATCTTTTCATGCATTTGTCATAATTCATGCAAACAGATCATAGATATGATCAGATATTTTTAAAATTAAAATTCAATGGTTTTCCTCAATAGAATCCAATACTACCTGAGCCAAGATTATCACAATCAGCAGGCCCATACCCAGTTGTGAGTGTTGCATATATTGCAGCAACATTGTGTGGTGGTTTTGACCCAGAAAATAACCCGTAGATTTCACTTTTTGCCTTTCAAGTCTATTTAATCTTATCACTGATCTACATTGTAGAGACTTTATATTTATTATGCATTACATTAATGTCAATTTATGTATTAAATCAAAAGTATATATGAAGTGAGTGACAGGTGCAAATTTTTATTGAAAATAAAAACATGAAAATAGAATAGAATAACTTAAAATTCTTCTGTTTTGAAAATTATGTCTCTTTTTTTGATTTACTAACTAGCAAAATGTGTACTATTTAATGTTTTGCTTCACTCATATTGATGTAGCTGTGTGGCTTAATTTTTTTCTGTGCAACATTATTATTGCGTCTATCCATAAATATAATGTGCACAAAATAACAATTAGATCTAGTAAACCAGTGATAGGGTTATTAAATGAAAGTGATATTTTTAACCAACAGAAAAGGAAACATTTATGGGACATGAAGGTATACAGAATGCGTGAATATGAATCTCAATTATGAAATCTCACACATTTAGCATTAACGTAACTTGAATGACATGAACCATGGTATTGCAACTCTCTGTAGCTGTCATGCATAAACATTGCATTTTACTTGCATGATTGAACAATTTCAAAGTGACACAAGCAGCATGAAAAAAAACCAAAAAACTAAAACGGCATAACAAACATAGAATGTGTACAAAATGTATACAAGGCATATCTATCTCTCTAGTTCTCTCATTTTCAGATATAATAGTATACAACCTTAACATTGTAACTAGAAGCTCTTGTCTTTAGTTTATACACACTATAGAAAACCTACACCCGCATTTGTAGTGAGATTTAAGCTATTCCATTCTGAGCACATTCCTGTATCAGTCCTCATACTACAGATATCTATTAATCTTTGCTTTAAGGTTTTTTGGCTTTATATTTATAATATAAATTTGCTATCTTTTTCTCTCAAGTTTTATATTTGTATGTTTTCATAATATATTCTATTCTCGAATTGAAGTAATGCTACATGTAATATAATATTCGACATTTTAATTATCATAAAATTAGATTTGAGAATTTTCTGTTTAAAGAAAACAAAGATTAAATGGTCTAATCACAGAGTTTTGTAAAGAAAAATTCTGTATCGTAAAGTAAATATTATTTTTTGTAGCAAAAAAGAAACCCCAGCAAAGTATACGAAACCAGGGCCTCGCTTTTGAGGACATACCAGAATCCTGTTGAACCTGCTCCACTCTGGCAAATGCCAAAGTTCAAGGTGAATAGTCTACTATTCTCTGTTTTCGGCAACCCCCCCCCCCCCCCCCCCCCCCCCCCCCCCCCCAATTCCCCAATGAATTTCAAAAGATAAGAAGTTTTTTTGTTTTTATTTGTTTTATTTAGACTGAAGTACAATGTAACTTGAACCAACTCCAATATTGACATACTGCATGTATAATCAAATAGAAGATTATTATTAAACACGTCTTTGCAAAGCTTATTAGAATGGAGGGAACAATGACCATTTCAGCATGCTGAATATATGTAAAGATACTTTATTATTATAAGTTTCCAAAATTTATTTTTTTTATTTTAAGTTGTCGATTTTTATTTATTTATTTATTTTTTTTTACAAATTTGCGCATCATGTTACTGCGTCATTCATCTATGAGCCCAGAACTCCGAAAAAAAAAACCCTAAATGTATTATATACTAGCTAGAAACAAAAATTAGTGCATACCCATGCAAGATGGAGCATCTTATTATGATATTCAAATCACCTTTCTGTAATTAATGAATGAGTAATGACTATATCACTCAATACAAATGAGCTCGGTACACCATATGCATTTCATTTAGAATATATATTTACATTATGACGTTATATTATTATTTTGCAGAGCTCTGCGAAACCATCACTGGAAACTTTCCGTTCTCCAAAAGCCAGAGAATTAGCATACAGAAATTTTGAATCAGACCAAATTTCAAGGAAAGGAAAGCTTGGCCATGGAACATATGAACCTGCCGTTAATTAATTTTTAAAAAAAAAATAGACTTCTCCAGTATCATTTTAGATATCAGAATCGTTGAACATAACTGTTATTATTGAATAAGTCAAAACTTGGCGATCTTTAAGTTTACAATTTAATGAAGTATTAATCAGTCTGCTTGCCAGTAGAAAATTATTGTGTTTTCATTGTTAATGATATTTGATATATATTTTTGGACATCCTTTTTTTCATAGACTGATTTTTGAATTTAGATATAAAAGTTTTCATATATTTCTACGAATGAGTATGTAGGATATTGTTTTCAAGGTAAATAACAAGTATTTGTGAACTAATTGTACCTTGTAGAGGAAAAAACAAACAAACAAATAACAAAACTCACGCAAGACTGAGAAGTTTCATTGTTGAAATATTGTTACCATGTTTTGCCTCCCCGCCTTTGTGTGATTAATCTGTTTATGGTGTGTCTGTGATACTGAACACATATAGAGTAAAGTCAACCAATCTGTTGATAAAATCATCCGTTCAAGAATTTCTCACCCTGAAAAAAATCATGCACAACATTCTTGTACAGTCTCCTTTGAGGTATTTACATTTTTTTTCATATATGAATGTTGTAAATTGTAAATTATGACAAAATGATTAAAACGCTTCAGATATAATATCGGATGTAAAAGCGAATCGTGTTTTACACACTCCTTTCTCTTCCTCCACTATGTTGTGTTTGTATTTATTTAAATAAAATGATGGTAATAACGGTGCTTTTGTGGAGCTGTCATGAATGTTCTAGGCCCCGAATTTCCTTTTAAAGAATTACAAAAAAGCAGAAATGAGTTATTGCTTGGACTTTCATGGTCTGAAAAAGAATGGGCGAAGTAAAACAACATAACAGCCGGCCAGTGCGAGTTGTGCATGCAAGAAATGCATACGGTTCTTATTGACCTACCAATGTGATAGAGCAGAGTAGTTACCAATTTAATATCTAGTCTTTTCTATTATTTCAATTTTCCGAGAGTACACACCAGAAATTATAAGTCTAGTGAATCCTACAGCTTCCCAATGACGAATTGTTTTGATTAGGACATATTCAAAGTTCTACATCGTAATAATGAATGGCTCCCTTTTAAAACATGAATAACAAAATGTGTTTGTGAAACACTGATGATCTTGTAAAAGTAAATCAAATGAAATGAAAGTTTTTAATTTCCAAGTATCATTTTAGATATCCTCCACTTTTCATCCATATCAAAATTCTGTGGTGTGTTATTCCTTCTTGAACTCTTGGGACAATCTGGTAAGATTTCACCTGCAATCTAGAGATCAGCAGCCGATACATTAGTTTTAACCGGTTAGGCTACCCAGCAAGGGAATAAAATCTAAAAGGAATACACCAAAATTGCTGATATTTATATTTTCATTCATGTTTTGAAGGAAGTAAGCTATTATGGCGATGACGTATACCTCCTTGATATACCATAGGCTATGATCAAAATGTTTTATACCTGCGGGCTTACTCATGGAAACTCAATAGTTTCTTTCTAACAGGGTCGTTGCTGTAGTTTTGCATTGATTTTGACGTGAAGAATGGGGGGATTGTTGTGGGAGGAAGTCAAAGCTCTTTACCTGAAGAGAAAGAAAGAGAGAGAGAACTGTGTCCAAGTGGGTGATCATTATTAGTTATGTAGTAGAATTTACAGGGGTAGTACGAAAATATATGGGGTCTTTGAAAAAAAAAATCATATTGGGCCAGACATAATCCGAGCCAATATGATTTCTTTTTCAAGGAACACACACACATATATATATATATATATATATATATATGTGTGTGTGTGTGTGTGTGTGTGTGTGTGTGTGATCTTGAATGCGTGTTTATGGCATATAAATTTTATGAAATGAGTTGCCAGATTTATTATTTCTCGAGCCTTGACTCGGGAAATATTTAAATCTAGTAACGAATTTCATATGCCATAATCACGAGTGTAAGATTCTATTTATCACACAACTATCAATAAACGCATATTTTAGTTACTTCCCATTTCAATTTTCTGTATAAACAAGTAACTTTCAGCCTCTTTGCATCGTCTGAAAATGTCCTTGAGCGAAAGAAATAAGATCTAAAGATAAACACGTCAACGTGATAGTTACATGTACGTTGAAATTTCAATCTTAATATTTTGATTTTTAGATATATCATTATAGAACAACAGCAAATGAAACAGGAATAAATAAGATAGAATTGAAGAATGTTCGCAATAAATGCCAACACGCGCTGACCTTACATAACCCTACATAATTTGCATCGTTATTCATCTGTGCTCCGACTTCATATCACTTCTCTCTCTCTCTCTCTCTCTCTCTCTCTCTCTATATATATATATATATATATATATATATATATATATATATATAAACACGAATTTATCCTGTCGAGATTTTATATTAATTATAATGACATCATTTATATAACGACATTAATTATGCCTCTTACTAACCTAATATTGCCAAAATGCCTCTCCCACGTGGTTTACTGACCACACATGTATACTATGACTAGAAATTCCTTTGCGGTTACGGAAATTGCCGAGTATTTACGATTGTAGAAATCGGTAAGCGCCTATTACATGACGACGAGGTAAAAGCATTGTAAAGTACTTGTAGCATCAAGAATAAATAATGCCTTTATAATTAATGTATCTAAAATCATCGACAAGATAAATTCTTACAAATACGGATATATATGGGGTCCTTAAAAAAGAAAAACATATTGGGCTCGGGTTACGCCTTTGCCCAATATGATCTTTTATTTTTTCAAAGACCCCTTATATTTTCGTATTACCCCTTTACGTGTCTACATAACTAATAATATGATTTTATCAAAGACAGGACTAAATTTCAAAATTTTAACAAAGGCAAGATAAAATAGCATATCTCGATTATAACTTCTACCATCAGTAAAGAGGATCGAACTTGGAATCAAAGAGGTGATAATTCTCGGGGACACCCCAGTACTAGTAATCTACTATATTCCGGGAACTCGAAGGAGTTCAGTTTTTATTTTTAATTGAAACCCCGGTTGACCTCGCTTCTGTCGTATGTGTGGAGCATCAATCAGCGGGGTGCCAGTTTATGGTTCTTTTCTATTTAAAGCTGATTCACGTTTTATGATGTTTCTCGCCCGCCCGTACAACTCACAGTTCACTGTACAATTGTCCGTCCATGTCCATATTGATACTTAATACAGTCAGTATATATATATATATATATATATATATATATATGTGTGTGTGTGTGTGTGTGTGTGTGTGTAATGGATTCAGCACGACGTCAAGGATTTGCTGGCAGGTTCGCAACAGTACCGGAACTAGTACATAATACGCCCAGGAGTTTTAGACCTTTATTTTAGGTAGCAAATGTTATACTTTCATTTTAGATTATATGAATAAAAGGTCCTATACGAAATACTGTGACAGGAGGTTAGATAACCACCAAGAGTTCTGAGTGTAAAATATTTCCCCAAATTTAACTAAGTTCAACAACCTGTAATTTTTTTTTTCAAACGTCAAAGGAAAATAATAATAATAAAAAAAATGTTGGGAATCAAAATTCTTGCAATACTTGTGTACAAAGACCTTGGCTTGGAAACTGTGCTAGGAGTTATATGGACAAATTAAGTATTCATTTTGTAATATCTCCCCAAAACTGATTATCTTTTTTCTCAGAAATTGCAGAAAATAAAAAACCCTTCCCACATACCAAAACAAAAACTGGGGGAGCAGTTAGACCGGAAAATCATGTACCTTTTTGTGTAATATTTCCTCAAAACGTTCCACAACCTGTAATTTTCTCGGAAATTGACGAAAATCAAAATGTTTGCTACAGGTATATTTTAAATGTCCATACATACAGAGGGAGGAGCTGGGCCGACAAATCATGATCGAACATAGCACACTATACGTATATGTAATAATTTCTCAAAAATAAGAACAACCGGTTTCCTCAGTATTAAAGAAAATCATAATCCTTGTCACATGCACATCGTCAATACCCATAGAAATACCCTGTAAAATCATGTCATCACTTGAAAACTTTGAGAAGGGTTAGACGGACAACTAATGTACACTCGATGCAATATTTCCTCAAAACTGAACGAGTTCAACAACCTGAACTTTTCTTATTAAAAAAGGAGAATATCAAAATATATCGTTGCCACATGCACATCTTCAATACCCATTTAATATACACTTGATAACTGTTGAGTGGGGGTGGGGTTACATGTAGATGAACGAATAATGTAACCTCCTCCATATAACATTAAATTTCTAAGAAAGTGGCAAAACTCCTGCAAGGAGATCGAACTGTATCAAAATTGCTACATGATGTAGAATGACCCAAAAAGAAACTACAAGTTTCAACTTGGTATATGTATCCCTGAACGGGCGGACGTACACACATTGCTGTAACACAACACGTCCCATCTATAGGCGAGCGTATAACGACTCCAAACAACAAAACTTTCAAGGATGCTTCTTTATTGTACATTCTAAGATTTATACTTGGAATAAAAATGAAAATATAAAATCGACATGTAAAAAAAATACTACCTAGCAAGAATTGAAATACACGTGACATTTCATGTTAATTTCCGTAGTCCCTGCCCTATGACCTTTCAATGAATTGAGATATTAAATTGTGCGCCCTGGAAATTAAGACACTGAGATTTCAAAGGGTTATCACAGAGAAAACAGAAATGTAAATACATGTATATATTTCATTTCCAACTGTTTTCTCATTGTACATGTAGTTTATCACATAAAATATCCCCTAAAATTCCTTACAAATATTAGCATGGAGTCAAATACACATGCAGTGTTCCGCAATGACTTGATTTGACTTGAACTGTGGCTGCTACTTATATATATCCAAAACGCAAATAAGTAAAACGTAAATAAGACTATGGATGTACATTGAGCAAGGCAAATCTTTTCGGGTGTATATTTCAGCAAGTCGTATTAGATTTTAGTTTGAATACTCAGTCAAATGTGTGTCTGTTGAAATCATAGAATAAAATAAACAATATACTGTTACGTTTGAGCAAATCATAAAAATATTATGCTGATATAAAATGTATACAGTTAAATTATAAATCATCGTGATGGAAATATACATGTTAAACTTATATGTTGTATGTAGGGGCACTTCGTTCATATCATGTATACAGTGGCGGATCCAGCAAATTCTGAAAGAGGGGTGCAGACCCCATTTAATCTAATGCGAAACCATGGTGGTGGCACAGAGAGCGAAACATTTCAGTATTTTTGAAAATGTTTTTATAAAAAATGATAATACATGTGTATGTATCTGTAGCTCTACCCAATCCCCGGAGATCACAAATTGAACAAACTTGAATCTGTAATTTCTTGACAATGTTTGTATATGACTAACCATGACCATGTTGCTCTTGGGGAGAAAGATTAAAACATCCCCATATAAAACTTTGTTCTCCTACTGTGAACCTACTCTATTCATGATGGCCATGATTTGAATAAACTTTAATCCGTATCACCTGAACATGCTTGCATATTCATATAGTTAATCATGGCCCTGTTGTTATTATGAAGAGTTTTGTTCTATATACAGTGTATCTCCATGTAAATTCCCTATCATAGCTCCACCCTACCCCTGGAGACTATGTCAACTTCCATATAAACTTCATCTTTTCTGGTCCACTGGTTCTTGACCATGTAAATGATCTAAGTCACCCACACTATTTTTTGTTTGTCTTTTCTTGGTCTCATTTGCAAGAGGAGATGGCTCTTCTTTTAAGCAAACTTGAATCCCCTTCACCTAAAGATACTCTGCGCCAGATTTGGTTGCAATTAGCTCTATGGTTCTGAAGAAGAAGATGCAATTTTGAAGGGTTACACCATCGACAAATGTCGGACACATTTAATGAAAAAAAAAGCCTTTGGATCAGTTGAGCTAAAACATATACTAATACCATTTTCTAGTCATATGGTACAGAGTATCGTTATACAGAGCTGTATATTACCAAAAACTTACATGCAATAGATACAAGTGTATAAAGTGCCCACATCAAATTCAACGAAGTGTGATCCGATACACGAATAGTTAGAATAGAATTCCGCCTGTCTGGATGGCACGGCCATCACCAGTATGGTTTGACAGGCACTATCGATACAGTTTAAGCATGCGCGCTGAACAAATGAAACAGAGTTTGAAAAATTAATCTTTAAAATTTGGTGTCTTCGACATTCTGCTCATAATGTTCTAGAGTTGGTTTCTCTCTCTTGCATGTTACACCACATGACTGAAAGTTTGCACAGAATGGGAGAAAGCGAGTTATTGTCAGCCGGTTGAGATATTTTTGAATGAGAGGTAGATCGTACACAGTGGTATTGTCCGTTCCACCAACTTTTACAGAGTCATCTGATTCCCGCCATTTTATCAAACCACGTTCCTCCGGAGTACCTGTTTATAAAACAGGCTAAAATAAATTCATATTAAATACACCTGTTTGTAATTCACACCAGGACTTACATGAAAACATGATTATCAATATCATAGACATATATATGTCTGTGTCAATATCTACCTGGCACTGTATTGTCAAGGATGAATCCTATGAGACCTCCTACAAACATACTTGTGCCGAGTAAAACAGTCAACAGCTGATCTCCTATTTCATCACCTATAATAATAATTTGAAAAATAAAATATGTATTCAGTTACTGGGAAAATGTAAATCATGGATGTAGCGGGTGTAGTGGAGTACGGTGTGAAAATGCTTGAAAGATTTAGGAAGAGACAATTTTGAACTCTAGTTTTTTTTTTGTTTTGTTTTTTAAAATAATGTTTCATTAGCAAGGAAATCAAATACAATGTTTCTAAAAACAAATCATATATAGATTAAAAATAATAAATTCATTATGATTTCATTTATCTTTTACAAAGTCGACAATTGGCTTTATCTATGATGGTTTTACAACTTATCTTTTTGTCACTGTAACGCAAGCTTTACAATTAATCAACAAATACACATCTTGATGGTGTGAAAAATATCTATATAATTAAGTATTACAATTGCGTGAATCAAAAGTGAAGTTTTGTTATATAATATTTGCATCGTCATCAATAAAATGTAGTAAAAATTTGTTTATTGAGTGTTGTATAATAAATTGATACATGTAGTTTTGCAAGTAAAGAATTGATGGGATCTCAAAGATAATGGTTTTTAAGATTTGGACTTGATCCAAGAGATAATGAATATTTATATTTTGTTCTTAATTGTTCTACACGTATAAGGGGCTTTATATTTACATACACTCAAAGTTAAACTTTTAAAACGTGAATATCTTAATTTTTAACACGTGTGTACAATTATATTCAATGTATCTATCTTATGCTGCATATGCATGTATTTGTCATTAATAACAATTAAAATAAATCTGCTACCACTGCCATTCATAATACAGTTCATATACATGTAATATACATACCCAATTATTCCTGAACTATTCACGTTACCTGTATTTATATAACCCTGGTGATTTTTCATCCAGTTTGGAAATGACAATCCGAAAAATATAGACGTTCCCAGAATGAATATATTTCGAGATGAAGTGAGGTCTACAAACTGCAGGTTCGACAGGCCGACTGCTACCACCATACCTGCAATGTGGTTGGTATGTACGAAATAAAGTCGAAACATTCAGACGTATTACAAAGACCATATTACATGCATCTCGAATTCTTTTTTTCCCAAATAATTGTTATATCATTGTAATGGATAATTATTAATCATCGAGACCGTATATTGGACGTTATGGTCCATCATACGCAAATAGGAAAAGGATTTTTTTCTTTTTTTTTCTTTTAAAGTTTTCACATATACAATGTGCAACAGACACTAATAATCGAAATGAGTTCCACTAGGATTGAACACGATTTAAACAATTACCGAACGTAACCATAAACAGTCCTCCGATTACAGGGTCTGGTATGGTGACAAACAGAGCCCCGAATTTTCCCAGACACCCCAAGATCATCATTAATAATCCGCCAATTTGTACAACTCGTCGACTTCCAACCTAAATCAATGAAATAAAATCAATATGATGTTTAAAGTAATGTATTTATAGAATGATCATTTCCTTAAAGTTAGGGTATGTCAAATATAAGTACACGTTTGTGCTTTAGATTCATCTTTCCTGCAAGTCTTCCCTATACCTACCCTTGTAATACCTATAGCTCCAATGTTTTCACTGTAGGAAGTCGTACCGTTTCCGGAGCCCCAAGCACCGGCCAATAGACAGCCAATTCCTTCTATACCTATTCCTAACAAGGAACAAAATACAAATAATTAGAATAAACATGTATACTAGCATTGCAAAACACAGCTATTCATAAAATATATTTCGTTTTTGAAAATGCATGAGGGTATGAACTGCGACATTTCACGCCGACATATGTTTTCTTCATGCGTTTCAGGAAATGTTTGCCGGCGTAAAGCACTACAGTTCATACCCTCATATATTTTCCAAAAATTACTGTCGTTTCAATAAAGCATGATATTTAGCTTGATTGAACGAGCAAATATTTGGGCGAGGCTTCTCATAGATTTTAACGAAATATATTTTACGTTTGTTCTCAGTGACCAATCACATTGAAAGAATGGCGTAGTGTGGTCATCCAAACTCACTTTACAGAAACCATCAGCCATTCAATGGATGAAACTTGCACGCTCCATCAAGCAAAATGACACGCTGTAACTGGAACGATAGTATTTCTGATACATTGTATTTACATTTTGCTTCATTTCTGTCGGAATTAGCAGCCGTTAAAATAGATGTACTATATCTTTATTCATGGGCGCATAGTTTACAACTGGAACACAATCATGAGGAAATGGTTATCATTACAATTAGCTAAGACAGCAGAAACATTAAAAATGTGAATATTCAAATGCGTAAATTAGAAACTTAAATGAAACTTCCCACACATTACTGTTATATGAAGTGCTTTTGATATGGTCATCAATCATGTGTTAAAGTTACTTTATACTAAAAAAAAAAAATCAATCACCAACCTCTATTCACAGCATGAACGGGAGGAGGAGGGGCTCCAGCAAGTTTTGCACATGCGTAGTAATCCCCAACTGATTCGATCATAGACGCAAGTACTCCTGCCAACATGCCAAACACAGCTGACACGCTGACGGTGGGCATGCCCCACTGACCTAAATAATTTAAAATACTTTCAAGTTATAATTCTTCAGTGTCATATTTTTCATTGTCTTTCTTCAAAATACGATAAATTAACACAATCCCAATAATAAATGTATGATTAAGGCTGATTATAAGATTGTTACATTTGATTATTTATTGATATCCGAAATATATTCCAAATTATATATATAATATTTCAAGAACCCTTCTTTATCACCTGGGTATGGGAATCTGAACCAAAGTGCTTTGTTTAGGACGTCAGTATTAACATCAGTTCTCGCGGCATATCCCCAATTTCCCTTTTCTGGAAGTGCACCCAAGGCAGTCAAGATGGCACATATCAACCACGCCGTTAGCAAAGCCAATAAAATCTATTATAAAATATCATTTTAAAAAGTATGTGAATTAATAATATACCTCATTGAAGTGAATTCTTCTTTATTGCACAGTACTAACCGGGAATAACTTAAATATTGGTAGTTTGTAGACCGAACATCCATCCTTCCGTGTGATTTTACAAACTGGGATGCTAATTCCCCTGAGATATTGTGAAAACAGTGCTATCAAAAATATTGTCCTGAAACAAAAAGAAAATATAAAAGGTTACCCGAAACAATGAAGGTACATGTACTAACATAATTATTATATTTTCGATATACACTGTTTTAAAATACATACAGTGTAATATGATATAACCAGCTTCCAACCTTTCTTATATACATGTAACGCTCCGTGTTCCCAGAATTTAAATACTACATTCCCAGTTTGAACAATTACTGTCACTGCTAAGCAGAGTATAGAAAACCTACTTACATGAGAGCAATATACCACTGCTTTGACGCCAGGTCTGCGGCCTCCTTGAACAGAGACAGACCAATTAAGGAGATCGTGGGTACAATAGCTAATGGTCCAATGAACTGCAAGATCAATCCCATGATGCCACTGAATCCAATGACAATTTGGAATATAGAAGATACCATAATAGTTCCCTGGATCTACAAGCAAGTAGAGCCTGGATGTATTGTTGCATGTCTCAGTGAAAACGTTTGATACGTGCTTTGCTCACCATGTTTTTCTCGTTGTGGACATTGATCAAATCAGTACCTCTCTCATCCGTGCCTGCCACATTTCTCTGTGACCCGGACTCCCAGGGTCTGGCAGCGGGTCAGATGTCAAATTCCACTCTCCTATTTTAAAACACAAAAATTAAAAAGTGCGCATGTCCTCTCTCTCTCTCTTTTTCTCTCTCTCCAAATAAAAAATGTGCATGTCCCCCCTCTCTCTCTAAATTAAAATGCTTTACACCGTTTGAAAAAAATTCTGGAAATGTTAATATTTTTTGATCTGAAGGTGCATGTAATTAGCTAAATAAAATATGGAGTTACCATTTGCAGCCAAGACATAAGGGCACTTCCATTTGTCCAAAGCTAGTATTGTGAAAGTCGGTGTAAGAAACGAAAATGTCACTCCTTGTATGATTGGTAACCTTTTAAAAAAATTTCATATATTTAAAACTTTCTATGACTTTTATATCAACAGCCAGGCATGCACAGAGAGCGATTTTTTTTTTAATGTCCAACAGCGATATTTTTTCAGGGATTTTAATCTTACATATAGTATTTTTACATTTGAAAATGCATAAAATAAATAAAATATAATTTATGACTGACCTTAAAAGATAATGGGGGTAATTACAGACACCCTCATTCTGGATAAACATATAGGTATTGTCAGTATACATACATGTACATAGGTAAAGGTACTTTGAAATAATCTGTATTGTATAACATTGTTTGCAGTTTCATCTACCTAACACCTAACGTTGTCTGAAGCAAAGTAGAAATTCCAGACACAAAGAAAGTGGTTGATATGATTTCGCTGAGTCCAACACGATCTTGGTCGATGCACATAGCAGTCTGTAACACTAGCGGGACTGTAATGGTGGAACCGAAAGCTGTGAGGTAGTGCTGTAAAAGTTTGGGAAACATGGGTTCAATCTTATGTTGAGGTTTAAACAAGAGACTCATCGGCATAGAAACGTTCACCTCAGGATATATACACAAATTGTATATGGGTTTGTTGTATATTGTTTGACGTCCCGCTCGATAATTTTTCACTTATACGGATACGTCACCATTACCAGTAAAGAGTTGAAAAATTGAGGCCTATGATCGGCGCTTACGGCATTTGAGCAGGGTAGGATCTTTATCGTGTTACACCTGCTGTGGCACGGGGGCCTCGGTTTTTGCGGTCTTATCCAAAGGACCGTCTCATTTAGTCGCTTCTTACGACAAGCAAGGGGTACTGAGAACCTATTCTAACCAGGATCCCCACGGGGTTATTACAGTGTTGTACATGTTTAAGCGTCAGTGACACCAAATAATAACCTTTAAAGACTAATGCATCCCCAGATTATTGATGTTTCATATATCACTATACAAATCGTTTATTTTCACCAAATTATATTCAATTTAGTGAGGACTTTGAAATAAGCCGAGTTGTGATACGAGGACTCGGTTTATGCGGTCTTATCAGAAGGACCTGTTACGACAAGTAAGGGGTATTGAGGACGTACCCGGGTCCCCAGGAGAATTATGTATTGGTATATATAAACAATGCAAAACAAGAATACGAAGAAAAAAAGATACACAATACACAATACGCGCATTTCACAAGCTGATGTACAGTATTTTAGAAGCGAGTTTGCTTTCTGTGATATCGATTGACAAACAAGGTACCAGCCACCATCATTCTCTGACACACTTTCTGTTGCATGAATAAAAGGTCGTAATTTAAAAACTTTAGCAGAAAGTAGATGAACAAACTAAGAGTTTGTACATTACAATATAAGAAGGCTTTATTTTTACTAAAATGAAAAAGTTGTAATATGAGCTTAAATTCTACAACAACTGTGTCCCTATTTGATACATCTGTAGGAAACATTGCAAATTACGGAAGTGAAATGTGAAGTGCTCATTCAGCTCCTGATATCGAAAAAGTTTACATGGAATTTTTTAAAAGCATACTAGGTGTGAAAAGTACTACTCCTAATGTAATGATTTATTGTGAAATGGGTAGATTACCATTGCAATGTGTGAGAAAATTACGGATTTTAAAATATTGGTTAAAACTTCTATCAACAAAAATTGTATTTTGAAATTATGTTATGACTATATGTCTGATGAAACGAGTAGGAAACAAAACTGTAAAAATTGGGTAGTAAATGTTAAAGATATTTTGTCAAATGTTGGATTGATGACATTATGGATAAATCAATGTACCTTGAAGTCACAATACATGTTTGTAGTAGCTAAGCAACGTATTTTTCATAATTGTAAACAAACCATACTTTCTGATATCAATATTTGATTGACCATTTTACTTTGCAATCCTACTTAACTAAAATAATTCCTATGCAGTATAAAAAGCTTATATGTAAGTTAAGATTATCGTCTCACTGCTTAGTTATTGAAACAGGTAGGTACAAAAATGTTCCTTTACAAAAACGTTTATACTTTAGATGTAGAAGATAAGTTTCATCATTTTCTTTAAGTGTACCTAATACAATTATTTAAATAAGTTTTTTCGAAAACTGATTATTATATCAGACTTAAAAATTATTCAACTTTTATCAACACAAAATGTAAAGGAATTATGTAACTTGGGCAAATTTATTAAGAATTCCTTTGAAATTAGCAATGTATAAGCACAATATCTATTCTTTCTTGATCTTTATATGATGATATAGTTATTATATTGTATACTTTGTCTATAAGCTGCATTTGCTTTTGACTTATAATAAACAAAACAAACGTGTGTAAAATATTTCCCCAAAATTGATTACGTTTAACAACCTGTGCTTTTTTTTTTAAAACATCAAACAATTTGAAAAATGCGGGGTATAAAAATCTTTGTCAAACGAACATCTTCAGTTTCTTTACAAATGCCTCACATGTACTCCAGTTAATTAGTTATAAAGCGCCAAATTCAAATAAACTAAAATAACTGACGGTATCATTATCTTTTTTTAAGATATCGTAAATTTAATTATTGCGCGCAATAATTTAATGGATGCGCCCATCAAATCACTACATGCAATTACTCTCATTAAATCCAATGATGCGCGCATCAATTCAACCACTGTTATAATATCAATTAAATGGATGCGCATTAATTGAACTGATATAGCAATATTTCATTATAATGTAATTAATTACAAATCATTACAGACGTATTCTGTTAATTGATAAATGTTCATTCGGCGATCCACAAGCTAGAGATTGGTGGCGATATTTTTTATGTTAAAACACACACACACACACAGAGAGAGAGAGAGAGAGAGAGAGAGAGAGAGAGAGAGAGAGAGAGTTTATTGGTATTACATTTTACAATCGGCTGCCAAAATGTGGTCAAGTAAGACGACCGTAATTAATCTCGGACCTACATTATAAAATAATAACTTTACATGCATTTAAACCCAGCCCTATTTATTTCCGTATTGAGAGCGAAACGTAAAGCTAACGGTACTCATATCTTATAGTTTTTATTTCATTTTTTAGGTAGGCATTTTTTAAATTATATTTTCAGTATTTATTTGCTTACTTTTTTCGTTTAGTTTTTATAGTGTTTTAGGTAATACGCGCATATACATGTTTCATAAATTTGAAGACAAATAATCTGTCTGTACAAAGGTGCAAGTTTTAAGAGGATACATCAATTAATATATTCAGCTTTAAAGCGTTCGGCACATTAAAACAACTCCATTTCAGTTATGTATTTGTTATTTGCATATACTGCTTTACGAATGACCTTTAAATGCCTGCATACATACTGTATATGCATGTAAAATTATGATTGTATACACTCTACAAATTAATTATTTTTATTTCTTTGAAGATGAAAGCATGGGAATATTATCTAAAATATGCACAATACAATTATTTTGTCAGAATGAACTCTAGAGAGGGATTGACTGCATGGAAAAGAAACTTGGATATGAAACAAAGGTTTCTAACAGGTCTGCTTCACATAATATTTGCTACATGTAATAGGAACCTCTAATGCCTGTAAAATCGTCTGGACGGCTACCAAGAAGTTACGGTCGAATTAAGTTCTTTCGTTAGCGTTTTATGTCATTTATACATACAGTAAGGTGCGTGGGAACGTCTACTGAGGCTCTTATGTAATAAAATACATGTATTGTTCAAAATTATGTCATTCAACTTACCTTATTTGAAGAACCGCACATTTTATTAAAGGGTTGCACATATCTAAGTTTACATCTTATCATGTGGCTTATGTAATTATGTGATACGTGGCTCTCCACAAAAATATTTTCAGTAACTAATGCCTGTCGCTTAGCAGATTCCGTTCCAGTCTCAATCTGCGATCCTGATTCTGCGTTACTCAAAAGACTTTTAACAGAGATCGTAAATCGATTGTTCTTTCGCCAGACGACCAGCATCAGAAGCGAGGATCACGGATCTTTAGGGCAGTGTCAACGGTAGTCGTAAGCACAAAGGAAAATGTCATGCACATTTGGTCAAAATCTGTGAACTTCATTTCTGTGTGTGTGACTTTTTTTTTCGAAATGAACTTTTTATTGGCCCTACAGACGCTACGTCATCAAATTCGTTGTTATCTTGACAAATACAGCGTGTGTTTTGCATTTTATTTCCATTTCTGGACAAACGAATTCGGCTTATTTCAAACGTCTCTCTAAATTGAATATAATAGTTAGTGAAAATTTACGATTAAAGTTTGTATTATGACATTTGAAACATCAATAATCTGGAGATATAGCGCCACTGACGCTTAAACATGCACACCAATGTAATACTCCCGTGGGGATCCGGGTTAAAATAGATCCTCAGTACCCCTTGCTTGTCGCAAAAGGCGACTAAATGGCAAGGTCCTTAGGATGAGATTACAAAAACTGAGGTCCTGTGTCACGGCAGATGTGGTACGATACCTCCGTAAGCGCGGAGCATAGGCTTAAATTTTGCAGACCTTCACCGGCAATGGTGACGTCTCCATATGAATGAAAAATGATCGAGCGGGACGTTAAACAATATACAACCATTAATGTAATGTTAGTCACTGTGGCCGTATCTGTCGAGTTCTGACCGCTAACTAACGGTGCAACAGCTTATCGGCATAATCAAAGTTCCTTGCGATTATGCCGTTTACAGTATACCGACTCCTGGAGCGAGGAAGCTGGGGAGGGGGTGGGGTATATTTTCCCCATGTCGTACACTATCCTTCAACTTTAAAAATGCTTACAAATCACGGGCATTGTACATGCATATAGTTATCTAATTCTCAGCATCTGTAGTTGCATTTATTTACAAGAGTAGGGCATACTTTGTTTGGCTGAGGCATTGAACACACACACACGGAGAGAGAGAGAGAGAGAGAGAGAGAGAGAGAGATCGAGAGAAAGAGATCAAAACATACAATATATTTTCGGTAGGTACATGCTAGCCCTTGTCAAGTTATTTTGAGCAAATAAACACCCGCTGCCTAAAACCAATGATTGCATTAATATGAGGTTTATTTACCTGAAATCCCAGAAGAACTGCTAAATACCAAGGTGGAGATTCGTCAACTCTATACAGTATACCATCAGGAACGGATCTCTGTTCCTCTATTTCCACGGTGGCTTCACCCTGCTGACTCGCGTTCTCAGCCATGTTGGTTGTTCGATCTAAACATTCCGTACAAAATAAATAGGTCAGTGAGAATCTGCACACATTCAAAATGACCAGGCTTAATTTGTTTACATTGTTCAACTGAATTTTTTCTACGTTTGGGTGATAATTTGACCAAAGTCTACGTTTGTTGCAGAAATTAATTTACATGGCAAAGTGTAAAATTAATACTTTCCAACTAGGCTTACATAACGTTCTGATATGTACAAGCGTATTATACATCTAAACCCACCGTGTGGATCCTGCTAACGTCACTCTGTCACTGTTAGTCTGCAGTAAACTTTGATTGCCAGTAATGAAAACGTGTGCACTCGATAACAAACCAGATTTACACGTACTGCACATTCACCCACATTTCTTATCAGGGAATTCTGTAAATCATAAAGAGTTCTAATTTGCATTCCGAATAGGCAGTCAACACCCCGCTGTTTGAGTCGACATCATTATTAGCACTTTTTCAGAAATAAATCAAAGGTGACTCTTACCATGCATGAATGGATGTGGTTGGCCTTTTCCACCATATACATATATGTGCCGCTGCATTACTTGACAAATATATGAATTGAAATCATTTACATAAACGATGAAAGAAAATCCTGAGTTAATTTGTTAAAAAAAAAAATCTCTGGGAGAAATCTTGGTTTGAGCATCCCTGGCCATGGCATATCTACAAGGTTATACAAACAGATCAGATACATACGTGTACACTTGTGTTACAAAATGATATCGGTGTAGGTGATGGCGCCCCGATTCATGGGTATAGATTCTGTCTCGAAACATATTAAGAATTAAGAATTTTGAATACGAGCATACCACACAAATCACTTTGAGATACCATTTGACAATTTTTGAAATCAAGGTCGCATCCTTTAGGAAATATCCACAATCTTTGATCAATGGTTGCTTTTCGTTAGTTAGTTGCCTATTGTGCGTAATGTCTCAACCCAGACATCAAAATGTTATCTTTATGTCTTGATTGTATGTTGTGTGTTTGTGTGTTGATTGTATGTTGTGTGTTTGAGTCTTGATTGTATGTTGTGTGTTTGTGTCTTGATTGTATGTTGTGTGTTTGTGTCTTGATTGTATGTTGTGTGTTTGTGTCTTGATTGTATGTTGTGTGTTTGTGTCTTGATTGTATGTTGTGTGTTTGAGTCTTGATTGTATGTTGTGTTTGTGTCTTGATTGTATGTTGTGTGTTTGTGTCTTGATTGTATGTTGTGTGTTTGAGTGTTGATTGTATGTTGTGTGTTTGTGTCTTGATTGTATGTTGTGTGTTTGAGTCTTGATTGTATGTTGTGTGTTTGTGTCCTGATTGTATGTTGTGTGTTTGTGTCTTGATTGTATGTTGCGTGTTTGTGTCTTGATTGTATGGTGTGTGTTTGTGTCTTGATTGTATGTTGTGTGTTTGTGTCTTGATTGTATGTTGTGTGTTTGTGTCTTGATTGTATGTTGTGTGTTTGTGTCTTGATTGTATGTTGTGTGTTTGTGTCTTGATTGTATGTTGTGTGTTTGTGTCTTGATTGTATGTTGTGTGTTTGAATCTTGATTGTATGTTGTGTGTTTGTGTCTTGATTGTATGTTGTGTGTTTGCGTCTTGATTGTATGTTGTGTGTTTGTGTCTTCATTGTATATTATGTGATCATTTCAACGTTTTGTCAATTAAATTTCATAACGTGAACATATCAACACAGTTTAATATTATCTTGAATCAACATCGCTGTGTCTTCTTTGAAAAACGTGCACGGATACAAACCAGTTTATATGTAAAATAGTCAATATTTAAAAAAAAATGTGGAACCTGTTGAACGAAACAACTTACAATTACGACCATAAACGTTTAGCTGATCGCTTCAGTTTGCTAAAATTTTGTTTTTATTTCTTTATGAAGGATTATATTTCAAAACATTAACATTTTAACACAAACAATATGTTTTAAAGTTTCTTAGATGATGACATTTCAAGACATGTGCCAACTTCAGGTCCTGATCAGAATATGTTTAATGACATCATTCATAAATATAGTTAGGAAAATGTCAGCAATATTTTTATAGCAACTTATTTGGACGTAATTCGCGGTAGGTATATGGCGCCAATAATTCTCAAACTAATGCATTCTACAGTATATAGATTAATTCGATAATTTTCAATCAAATTTTGTTACAACTAAAATAAAATTGATCAGGTCCAACATTTTTTATGCTTGCATTGAACAATACCACTTCCATAAATTTTTTGTCTAATCTAACAAAAAATATTACGTTACATCCAGAAGCTTATGAGTTGATTGGACAACTGACTAGAAATTCAGGGTGGTCTGGATTGAATCCCAATTTATTTCATTACATATGCATTTTCTCCCTCCCTGTTACATGTGATTCTATCGACAAGCCACTGTACCAGTGAAAGACCTGTTAGAATATAAAGTCCTATTGGTGGATGATCTTCAGAGCGAAAAATGAAAATTTTTAAAGGAAAGGAATTAGCGTTCGGATTGGCTGCTCAAATACTAGTACCTAAATTGACTGGAATTCAGAGCCCGGGTGGGAATTCTATTTTACTATTCCACACCTAGAAGTGAAGATCCAGAGCGCCTGTGTCCCCCTTGCCCCGAAATTGGACAAAAATACTATTTTATGCTGTTTTAGTTGTAAATTATTATATGTAAGATCCCTAATATACGAGGGCCATTTGTTATGTTGTGAGTCTCATATGTAAGGGTTTGAATTTTGGCGGACATTATTTTTAACAAAAACAATCATCTTCAGTATCTATACACTTTGGCCAGCGATGTTTAAGTGTCCACTTTTAAAGAAGTCTTTTTCTTGATCGTCCTCCTCTACAGGTATAACGTCATCATCTGACTGAAAGTGGGTATCGGAAATGGTCATTTTCAGTTTTGGAAAAAGATGAAAGTTCGATGGAGCGAGATCAGGCGAATAAGACGGATGCTCAATCATCTTAAAGCCACAATCGTTAATGACGGCCATGGCAATGACAGACTTGAGAACAGGGTTTGCATTGTCCTGGTAGAACAACACACCTTTTCTGAGCTTTCTGCGGCCCTTGAGTTTAATATTTTCCCGTCACTACCTCAGAAGTGATGATAGAATGTATCACTGCTTGTTTGTCCCTTTTAGAGATATAATCTATCATCGGAATACCATCAACATCCCAGAAAACCGACGCCATAACATTTCCAGCTGATGGAACATTCTTTGCCTTCTTTGGCGGTGGTGAACCAGGGTGCTTCCAATGTATACACTGTTGTTTGGCCTCTGGGGTGAAATAATGGGCCCATGTTTCATCCATAGTAACAAATGTCTGAAGAAAGTTAGCAGAATCTACCTCTAAAAGATTTAGAATAGCACGCGACAAAGTGCGCCTGGTAAGCTTCTGAACAACTCTCTGAAGTATTGGTATCAAACGAGCTGAAAGCTTTCTCACTGCAAGGTCCTCTATCAGAATGGATTGTACTTTTCCCTAGGAAATGCCAACTGTACTGGCTATATGTCCTCCTGTACTTCGCCTACCAGTCATAACTCTATCATGGATTTTATTGACCATTTCTGGGGATGCAACAGTGGCAGGCCTTTCAGGACGGGGGCCATCCTCAAGGCTTTGACTGCCACGTTTAAGTTCCGTAACCCACCTTTTTACTGTAGCATATGAAGGGACATCTTTCCGTAGTGTTGCTACCATATCAGTATGGAAATCCTTAGGTGCTAAACCTTTCTTATGCAATTATTAGATCACTGATTTTTCACCGCTTTTGTCCACTTTGCAAACGTCACTTGTCTTGTTTACTTTAGAGTTCTACCTCGTCGATATAAACTAACCAAATGACACCAGTCTTCGGATACACGACCTTAAATGGTCCGGGAATAGTAGGGTTGAATGCTACAATGCTAACTTCCTTCAATACAAGGCTCACAACATATCAATTAGCCCTCGTAGGTTGGAGCACATGGACCTGCACAAGAATCTATAATCAACGTCATTAGCAAGAGCTCTCTAGGAACAACTGAAATGTAATCATCTTTCAGGATATCAACTTAAAACCGTAAGAGTGAAATGTTTACGGTACAACAGCTGTTTTACCGGCATATAGGACCAAACTCTTGCCTTTAGCTTACTGGTATTAAAACAAGGTGGTGTAAAACACAGTCAAGATATGCATGCTCTTTTCCTGGATTGTAAAAGTACATTCGTAATAATAATCAAGAATCCCCCCCCAAACAAAAGAATTTAACATGGTTATTCTATATACAATGACGATATATAGTAACTTATGCAACCTAGACTATTTAATTTCAATTTAGATGTAAGGAATATATCAAAAATTTTAAGTTTCATTTTTGACTACTTTAGCTCTCGGACACCTTCATTTGTATATTGCGTGTACCTTCTTCACACGTGGTCAGGAAGAAAGCAAAGGCGTCCTTAAATTTTCATTCGAGTTCATTGACTGTAGATATAGGAATAAGAACTATCAGACTAAACTTATTATATGCTAGATCTTGGGTAAAACAGTAAAAGGTAGTTAGATATGCACAGATCCAAATATTGCAGGAAATATATACTCTGCAAAAAAAGAAACGCATAATGGATTTTTTAAGATTTTAGTAGATGTATTTTGGATTATGATTTTACAATAAAAAATGTAGATATTCACTAGAATTGTTTCAATTGAAAAAAATTACAGTCCAAACCTTAGATATTGGTGAAAAAAAAGTCAGATTATCACAGTTAAGAACACTTCCTGTCACGTTTAAGTTAGTACCGTGTATGACCACCTCGAGCTGCCAACACAGTTCTGCATCTCCTTGGCATAGAGTCAATCAATGTTCTTACGTTATTGCGTGGAATTGTTCGCCATTCCTGTTGTAACATTTGACGGAGCTGATCGAGGGTCTGAGGCGGAGGTTGGCGCAGGCGCACACGTTTATCCAGTTGGTCCCATAAGTGTTCAATCGGATTCAAATCCGGTGATTTGGAAGGCCATGGTAGCACATTAATGTTGTTCTGCTGAAGGTAGTCAATTGTTAAGCGGGCTGTGCGAGGCCTAGCATTGTCATGTTGGAATAACTCCCTATGTCGGTCAATTACGCGCATAAGGTGAGGTTGGAGAATTTCGTCTCTGTACCTTTGAGCCGTTAAATTGCCCGGGACATGTACCAGTTCTGTTTTACGGTCATTAGAGATCGCCGCCCACATCATGACGTTACCTCCACCGAAGCTATCCACTTCTTGGACACACGAGGAAGAGAAACGTTCATTCCTGCGCCGGTATACACGGATTCTTCCATCACGTTTCTGTAGCAGAAAACGGGACTCATCGCTGAACCAGATTCTACGCCAGTTGCGGAATGTCCAGCCCCTCAATCTGTTGCACCATCGGACTCTTTCTCGTCTGTGTAACGGTGTCAAAACTGCTCCAAAATACGGTCTTCTGGGTCTAATGCCATATTGTCGAAGTCGGTTGCGGACTGTCTGCGAGCTGATTCTTCTCAATCCAGGTATTCCGACTGCAGTAGCTGTTGCAGCAACGGTTCGATTCCGTAGATGAAAGACCCGGATGTAGCGATCTTGTCCAGGAGTCGTAATGCGAGGTCGCCCACTCCTCGGTCGGTCATTAGTAGAGGCAGTCTGCTGGAATCTGTTCCACAGCCGAGAAATTGTGCTCTGATTTACGTTTTCAGTTCGTGCAATCTCACTTTGGGATACTCCGGCCTGGAGACGGCCAATGACGATATTTCGAGTAGCAGGGTCCAACCTTGGCATGGCAGCATTTTAACGTTATGATGAATTCAAGCTTCAAACTTCGTCCTTTTATACGCTTTAATGTAGTGGTTGAATTAAGCACAAAGTTCTCGTGAAAAACGTAAGCCAAATTCCATGGCGATAGAGGTGATGTGCAATTTTAGAGAGTCGCCGAGCTAATTTGGCAGAGAGCCAAATCAAATGAACAGACCTTTAAAGTTTCATACTTACCTGTAAAAAATCAATTACTCAATTGACCATTTCAGTTTACCTGGTAAAATACATAATTTGCATTTTTAAAATTTCAAAAGGGCTATGCGTTTCTTTTTTTGCAGAGTATAGCATGTAAGACAATCATGTTTGGTTTTGTTTGTTTGTTTGTTTATAGCCGCCTGAGCAATTTTTCAGCTATCCGGCGGCTGTCACCATTACCGGTGACAGGGCTGCAAATTTAGGCCTATGCTCGGCACTCAGGGCCTTTGAGCAGGGAGGGATCTTTATCGTGCCACACCTACTGCGACACGGGACCTCGGTTTATACGGTCCCATCCGAAAGACCGGCACCCACGTCCCACAGTGGGATTTGAACCCCCGACTCAAGGATCATCAGATCTTTGAGCCCAACGCTCTAACCACTGCGCCACGCAGGCGGCTGTAAGACAATCATGTGGTCAGCACATGTTTCGGAGAAATTTAAAAAAAAAAAAAAAGACTGTATTTGAAAATATTTTATTTGTAACTCTACAACCATAGTTTTTTGCATGCATAGTAATAGTTTTGTGTTTAATTTTATCCACAGAATATTTTAGTATTGTACAGTGTACTATAATCTAACATAAAAATGGTGCAGAGCACCTTTAATATTCAACACATTTGATATTGAGATCTTCTTGGACCATCACATGTTCTGAATAATTTTAATAAATTGAAAAATAAAGATAAAGAATTGTTATAACACCTGACTTCCTTTTGACCTATGAATGGAAAAACAAATATCAGTATCATATTTCTTGTCCTCTTAAACTACATTGCCTTGCTGGTTAACTCAGTAAATCTGTATATCAAAGTTCAAAAATCGCCGGAATTTTGATATATTTTCATTTTCTTTCTACCAAACTGTAATTTTAAAATTCTAAATCTTTCAAAATGTTATTCTCCACTATCCATTCATAACAGTTTTTTTCTGCGTGATGTACGGCCTTAACCTTATATACATGTATCAAGGAAAAAATCATTGCAGCCGTTTTATTCTTTAAGAAAGATGGGAAGATTATTTGTTCGATTTACATATAACAAAATTAACTGATTATCCAGTCTACAGGATAATTCTTCAGTGTTTCAGGGAGAGATGAATGTTCGCCAGCTTTCCACCACACAGCTCTTTGCTTCCCGTCAGTAACTGTCAATGTAAATTTCCAATATGGCGGTGTTTTAAATCGCCTTGGAATTGTTCCACTTCCGTTTTCGTCACTGATATACCGAATGGACTGCGCAGCAACTTCATTGTTTTCCAAAGCAATGTTGTCTGCATCTATAATGCTGTATGAATTTGTGTCCTCTTCGACAACTAATCGCAGTTGCGATCCTTTTCGCACAGCATTCATCAAATTACTCTTAGACCCAAAACCGACAGTACCATTACTGAAAGTGGACAGCATTTTCCTCCATGATCTTGTCTCGATATACCATTCAATTGATGCTTTTTCATTTGAGCTTCCTCTGTGTCTAGTACCACCAATATCGTACCTAGTCGTTTCTACATCCCCAGTTGTGGAAACGATTTGCCAGTACCAATACACGTCGGATTGAAAGGAGTATATGTCCTGTTTTGATAAGTGCCCTAAAAGTTGAGCTGAAACATGCCCATTTCTCACATAGAGGTTATCCGTTTCCACTAAGTATGTATCGCCTATTTTTACCCTGACTCTTCTTCCTGCTAAGACGGCTCCAACAAGGAAGTCGAGGGACCCGTCCAAGCCCTGTCCAGTACCGTCATGGCGATATGCCAGAGTCCAACAGTTATCTACAAACCACTGCATCGCGGTCTTCTCGTGGTCATTACCTCTACTGGAATGTTCACCAACATTCCACCGTGACATTTCCAAGCGCCCTGTTGTCGACCATATGGTGGCCCACCAATAAGCATTTTGTTGGTACTCAATATGATTACCAACGTTAGTTTGACTTACGTGCCATGGATACTGCCCTGCTAACGACTGACCATCGCCTGAGATCGCTATATTTGTAAAGCCTGAAACATATCCAGTTGTTAGATGAGCAGCTTTAACGTTCGCTCCTCTCTGCACCGCTTGAGTCAATGTAGATATATCACCACATTCTCTCCAACCTGATCTTTGGTTGCAGTAAGTAGGTTGTGCCCGACAGCTCAATTTTCTTTAAAAAGAGCAATTATTACATGAACCTTGGAACTCTAATTTAAAATAAAAGTTGTCTTTAATAGATTTTAGATTTTGCATAATATGACTTCCGACAGATGAATAAATAAAAGAACGATGAAAGTCGTTTTCGTTTAATCACTCCGCAATGCAAACAATAATTATATATATTTAATGAAAAATAACATTGTTATGCCTACCCCCCCCCCCCCCCGAAAAAACCCTGATGATTCACTATATTCTTGTAAATCTATTTGCAACACATACCTCGCAAACCACGTCACGGGATAGGTAGTTTTCGTCTGACTTCTATCAGTATGAGCTCCTACCGACCATCTGGACATATGTGTATGTCCCGTTGTACAGACCAATAAAAACCACCAATAAGCATCACTTTGGAACTTATTGAAACCAGATTTACTGATGTGAAAAAGGGCTTGGACACAAACATTCTCATTTCCTGACAGGGATGCTGATTGTATAGAAGAAAAATATGCTCCCCGATCGTCTAGTGAAAATCGAATTTCACTTCCGCTCATTAAGTGATCTACAAGGTCTCTTTTTTTTCCGTAGATCTCCTCTCCATTTTTCCCGGTTTTTAAAACCGTTTTCCATTTTTCATTGCAATCTTGTGGAGATGAAAAAAAAATATCTTAAATTAAATATAATGAAAAGGGAGGACGGAAGTAGCAAATAATCTAGAAAATACTGAGTATATATGTTTTGTTCAAGGATTAAAAGGAGTGAAAGGATAGGAGTGGAGCATCCTTCTTGTTTGATATACTGGCGTAGTAAAAAAAAACCCTGTAGAGTCTAAGTATGAGTACACTGGTAGTGTTGACTACATTCATAACTATTCACATGGATCCGGATGTTCAAGCGGTACACGTCACGGATTTTTAAGTCGTATCTAATTAGAATAAAACCAGACGAAAAAATATCCATGAATCTGGAATGTTTTAATATATTTGGATTTTTGAGACCGAATCAGGATTCTACAGTCCGCAAATCTACCTCCAGGGGTGTTTTTGCATGGAGTATCAATTTAGAACAGCCGAGTAACATCATCGCGAACGTCTTTGAAAACATTGGATTGAACTTGTATTTCCATCCATTTGATATTTAGTAGCGAAACGTTTACATTTCAATAGTTTTCCATTTCACACATCACTGAAGCTTATGAAACGAAGCCTCCAAAACATTGACTTCGTATGGCCCTGCTATACTGAACACCCCCAAGACAGGATGGGAGATTGACAGTCTATATTCTGTAGTGATACGAAAGTCCCGCAGAAACCATAAGTATCAAGCAGAGATTGTGTTGACTTGATATTTTTCTTAAGTAACAAACTATTGATACTCCATACAGTTAAATGTATAATAAAACTGAAACAGTAATATTGATCTATGATAAATGAACTGTTTCAACCAATGTGACGGGGAGTGTTTTGTCATTTTGGACGATATTTTCTACGCAGGTGTGTGTACATATACATAAAATGTATTGCATTGAACATGCCAGTGAATATATTTTTTTACTTTTATGATAAGATTGAGTAATTAGTGTTGCATCCTCATTAAGCAGTAAGCAATGTATGTGTTTCGAAATCACATAGATAACGATGATTCCCCTATCCCCATTACCCTTAACACAATTTAAAGAAATTTGAAAAGATTTTGACAAAATGAAATAAATGAATTATCCACAACTTTTAATATCAGAAAGAATATGAACCCTAAATACAATCTATAACAATGAAGTTTACTTGATGGATTGAAAATCGGTTTGTAGCAATCTTAAATTTAAGTTCTGGTTGTTTTGATTTGGCATTGCTCGATTGAATCAGTTGATAATCTTATTATGCATATTAAATATCTTTGAAATATACTTATAACACATGTACCAGCTTCTCAACAACTTTGCATAATTTACCAATACAATGAGTATATAATTTATTACTTTATAAAGTCTTACCAGATAACACCTCCCCAGTAATATCCCCTAAAACGACGAGAGTCACAATGATAGGTCGAAACATTTTGGATATATGTCTTCACAACAGGATTTGATGAAGATGTGTTTTATATACGAATATGTGTCCAATGAATAGCTTGCTCATTCAAGCCAGGAGGCATCACGCATTATAAAGTAGGAGATTTATTCAGTTTGTTTGTTTGTCGAGAATATTTTACTCATATTGAGACGTCACCAGCTGTAATGAAAGTACCACAATTTAAAATGATTTATCCTGGGGTCTTTTGATATGCTTTCAAATAAATGTTAAATTTTATGGAGGGACCTCATTTAGTATCAAAGTAACATGTACACAACTACACCACAAAAAACAAGGTTCCCTGCGTCATTTCATTTATTTATGTAAATTTCTCATTTATTTGTCATGGCTAAATTTGACTCTTTTTAGACAGAATATGTTTTCAAAAAATATATATTTATATACACCACAAATGCAATTAAGTACATTCCAAACAAATGAAAAAGTAAACATGACATCTGTACGACATCTGTACGACATGATAAAAATGAATGAACTGTTTTCTAAAAACAATTTCCTAGCAAACATTGCTTTGTTATCTTGACCTCTTAATTGGGATATATTCAAATTACAGCAGAAATGAATGCCACGTTTACACAAACTTTTTCAATCCCTTTATTACATATTTACAGACCAGGCTGTGACCCTAAATAGTAATATCAATAGACCTTCACTCAGGTCATTCGCAATAAGCAAGGGCCTTCTCACATCATCTAACCATGAGGAACTGTTTTGGTAAATATAAACATATACTGCTTCTCCAGTACAACGTTACTGTCCAGACAAACATTCAAACTCATTCTTTAGCAATAACCTTAACTTTGGACAAGTTATATGTTCCTTGGATCAGTATGCATTTCTAATTTTTATCCATTACAAGTTATGACCCAGACATAAATAGTAGGACGAATGGACGGACAAGGTGATTCCTACATGAATACCCACTAACCACAAATTTGCTTGCAGAGGTTCTACCACGGTTATTGGAGAGATTAAAAAAATGCAGCGTCTATTATTTTGCAGAATATCGAGATTTAAAATGTAATATCAATCGAGACTATATCAGTTTCATGTCGTTGACTTGGTAAGAAATTGTGCATTGCCTTAAAACTACTTTATGGCTGTTCCACGATTCTACCTTCCACTGTGTTTACACTTCGCATTGAACATCGTGAGGATCCGGGTTGTTAGAATAGATCCTCAGCACCCCTAGCTTGTCGTAAGGGGCGGCTAAATGGGACGGTCCTTCGGATGAGACCGCATAAACCGAGGTCCCGTTTTACAGCGGGTGTGTCACATTAATGATCCCTCCCCGCTCAAAGGCCATAAGCAGCCCTTCACCGGCAATGGTGACGTCTCCATATGAGTGAAAAATTCTCGAGCGGGACGTAAAACTATATATAATTAATAATCACTTCGCTATCATAAGCAATCAATGTTACACAACAACAACAACGACAACACACACACACACACACACACACACACACACACACAAGAAGACACGTCTACGTTCTGAGATAGATACAAATTTAAACAAATATGGCGTTGCACAAACAAGTTGACTCTCTTTCACGTATGTCTAGTTTTGTTGGACTATGCATGGGAAATCGGCGATCAGAACAGATCAGATAAATACATTGCATTGATATAACTCATTATCCAACTAAATATTTGTAACATCTTTCAAAATATAGACCCTCTATCTCAACTTTTATTGTTGTTGTCAGAAGATAAACCAAAAAAAAAAAAAACAAAAAAAAAACCAAAAAAAAACCCCCAACAAACAAACAAACAAACAAACAAATAAAAAAAAACAAACAAACAAAAAAAACCTGCATGCATTCCGTTTCGAAATCTGCCATGACATTACAAAGTGACCTAATTAATAATTGTGCAGGAAATCAATCAGCTGTATATTTCTGAACCATGGTAGAATAGAAATAAAGTTCATATTTTCGTGGATGATGCAGGATAATTCGGTCTCTAAGTGTTTTGGAATATAACAACCCAGGCGAACGTATCGGTTTTTGCATTTCTCAACCACCCTGTGGGGATCCGGGTTGTTAGAATAGCTCCTCAGTACCCCTAGCTTGTCGTAAGAGGCGACTAAATGGGGCAGTTCTTCGGATGAGACCGCAAGAACAGCAGGTGTGGCACGTTACAGATCCCTCCCTGCTCAAAGGCCATAAGCGCCGAGCATAGGCCTAAATTTTGCAGCCCTTCACCGGCAATGATGACGTCTCCATATGAGTGAAAGATTCTCGAGCGGGACGTTAAACAATATATAATCCATCAATCATTTCTCAACCTCAGAGGTTATCTTGCAGCGTCCACGAAAACGGGTACTTTATTTATTTGACAGTGATAATCCACGTTTCAATGGTAAAATTCAAATAGTGCTAGAGATATTGTAAAAAAAAAAAAGCGAAACGTTGATGTCTGTACATCCGGACGCTATTCACCATTTGGTCGTGACTCGAGCTCGACTAAAAATTAATCATGCGAATTGTTGCTCCTGGTAAATGTAACAGGTTTCATGAACGTGCAATGATATATCCTGCCCGAAACTGTGAAAGAGTACAATATTTCATAAACATAAATCATGCAATCTGTTGCTATCAGATATTTTTACAAAATGTGCAATGGCATTTTATTGCCAGGACAGATCAAAAATACAGGAATGTACATATATGTACTGAACATTGCATTGATGCCTGCCAATACTTTGCTGAATGCGAAAAATATCAGCAAATATGGTATATAATGCATAAACTGATTCATCGTATATTATATCGTGTACATTGAGTTAACACTGCTTTCACTCTTTTTAAAGATATTGTGCAATAACTGATGTAGTACTAGCGAGTTGCAAATAATTATGGTCGGTTGTATATTATTTCATTTATCAACATTTTTCACTCATAAGGAAGCGTTGCAAATTATTATTATGTTAATTTGCAATGTATTTATGTCGAAACGCAACTTATTTATACCCGGATATATTTTTTAAGAATAGCAACTTGTTTTTGAAAATGCACGCGAGTTTGAACCGCGGTGAATCACACCGGCATGCTTCATGAGGCACATATTCTTAGGACCTTTCATACTTAAGTTATATTCATTTCAATATGTCACCTTAAGGACCAAATCGCATTTATATCAATGTATCACCATAAGAACCATATCAATGTAATTCAATTTTACTTGTGATAACGAATTTAATTACCTGAGCAAAAACGGTTTTTATTGTATTCGCTGAGTTGGTATCGGGGCACACTCCCTCAGCAACCGAAGACGGCAATTGTATTTTTTTTTTTATTTTCATCGCAACACTGTAATGTTGTAGGTTTTCTGTTTATAGAAAATCAAGTTCATTTAACGAGTACAATTAAGAGCGTGACTACAGCAAGACCAAGCAAAGTCATCTGGAAGAAAAATTCTTCTATTTTTATGAATTACGCTATCGACAAGCATTGTAAACATCAATAATTTTTTCCGCTAAATTTCAATATGTCCACCATAAGAAGCGCCACCTATAACGTGTCCTTTCTGGATGGATTCCATTGATATTCTCGAAGAAATACCACCCTTTTCAGCTATATTTAAATTGGTTACTTTAACTATGGTATAGGTCAGACAAATATTTATGGAAAAATAGAAACATTAGTTTTTCAACATATATCAATAAAATATCTTTAAACGTTAACAGAAAGCTTCAAGATTGGCATTTTGCCAATTTTTTAATTATACAAAAACAGGAACTTTGTTACTAAGATAGATTGTTTTCTCAAAGTCAAACAAGATGCGCTTATGCACAAATTCATTCTATAGCAATTGTTTTGTAATCTGCATATAGATTATGCAATAATTGTTTTAAACTCATTTTTCACTGTTGGAAAAATTGTTTGATCTCTCCCAGTTTAACAGATGACTGCTCGACACTTTGACCCGTGGATCGTGATTGCTGTGTCACTTTCGTTGGTATCAATGTTGCATGTTGTAATGTTATTTTGGATTTTGTGTAGGCAATAGAGAGAAAATGATAAACAATAGAATAAACAAACAAAACAAATTTATTAAACAAAGCAACAAATAAGAAAATATCAAAACAATTACACTCACACACGCGCACTCCCAATCTTACAAAAGAAAAATAAATGTAACTTTAACTTGAAAACTATTGAAAATTAAATAAAACTGAAATTAACTGTTCAACTGATCAACTGTCAATACATATGAAACTGTTAATAAACAAATATAACCGTAGAACAGGTTCAGTCCAGTAAAAATATTTCAAAATAAATTTAAATTCGTTTTTGTCAATGTAAATATTCCACAGAAAAAATTAAATAAAGTAAAAAAATTATGAATGGCCGTTTAATCTTTGCGTATTAATAGTCAACGTATGTTTATTTTTATATAAATTGAATAGCAAGTTTTCACCAAAAATAGTTCAAAGTTACAAAATACACCGTTATTTTACCATATGGCCTCCACACCAATGACCTCAAAATATCGACACTCGTCTCCAGTCCCGGACTCACTGATCTCTCACTGGACGACTACGTATAGCAACTGGACAACAAGCAACACTACAATCCTGTGCTATGCCCTGTCTTGCCGTATTGTGGTCCCCGTCCTGAACCTCTCCGTCACGCTTCCCTGACGTCCAAAACCGTTATCGAGCTCGGTTATATCAACAATAACCCTCCCCACACTGAAACAACAATACTAAACCTAAAACCTATACACAAATTTACACAATAACAAAACTACCATACCCACAAAATTTCGCAAAGTACACAAATATACCAAAAATATAGCTTACCGGCTGGGAAAAACACTGCCCACACAGCAGAAACCCATTATGATAATTATACAGAAATACTGGCGAACAGAAAAAACAACATGGCCACACACTCGAACAAGCTGTCACGACACTGAATGACCAGGCCGCTTTTTCTAACAATACACCTACCCGAACACTCTCCCTGAGCTACGGAACACAACTAATGCTAAATCTACAACAAAATTTACAAAATGACACAAACGGAAACAAAACCAAATTCAACTTCATCACACAATGTAATGTTGTTGTTTGTTGTTGTTTTCTGCCACACTCAACAGTTATCTGGTGGAGCCCAATTTTTATTGATGGAGGGGAGAACCCAGATATAATGTACCCTGGAAGAGACCAGCGACTTTCCGAAAGTAAACTGGCAAACTTGCTCATATAACGCCGTGAGCGAGAATCGAACCCGCGCCGACTAGAGGTGATTTTGAGAGCGATGCTCTAACCACTCAGCCACGGAGACCCCCTTGAATATCATGGTAAGTTTTATGTACATGTAGTTTAAAACTTATAAAATCCAAGACCGCAATCATTTATATTTGTTTTTGTATACGAGGTTGAGTCAATAAGTAACAAGTCTATCTTCCGGTTGAGATCCCTTTGTTCTTTTTCGATGTAATTACCTTCTAGTTGATGCACTTTAACCAACGGTGCTCAAGTGCCATCAGCCCAGAACTGAAAACGTTAGGGTCCTTTCCATTGATGCACTCCTCAACTGCCGTCACGATTTCTTCATCAGACCGGAAATGACGCCCACGGATATCCTTTTTCAAGATTGGGAGTAGGAAGAAGTCGCTTGGAGCTAGGTCAGGCGAATAGGCAGGGTGTGGTATTAATTCATACCCGTTTCGCTCTACCTCATCCATTGCAATTTTGCAATTGTGGACTCTCCTGTTGCAGGAAAACACCTTTAAAGAGTTTATATCCGCGTTTTTCACGAATGGCGGTTCTCAGCTGGTCTAGCAAGTTTGCATAGTACACTAAAGTTATTGTACTTCTCTTGGGTAAAACGTCCAACATAATAGCGTCATCACCTTATATACCAGCAGATAGTTGCGTCTTGAACTTAATTAGCCTCGAGAACCCGGGCCCTACCCAATGAGACTCTTAGCTTTATTCTCTGGCTCACAATAATGAACCCACCTCATCTACAGTCACCAGACACAAACGAAAATCATATTTTGACATAATACGCTTCAACAAGGCGCTGCGTACTGATGCTTTGGTTCCCATTTGCTCATCCTAATGGATTAGGGAACCCAACGGGCTGTTAACTTCCGCATACCTAAACGATCATGTAAGATTGTTGAAACGCTACCATGTGAAATGCCTAATGCCTGCGCTATTTCTTCCACCTGAATTCGCCTATCAGAGTATACCAGATCCCGAACTTTATTATACATTTCTTCGTCAGTTTCATCCATTGGACGTCCAGACCTGGCTTCTTTTAAAGACCTTCTATCACGTTTGAATTCCCCTACCCAGAATTTAACATGAGCATAAGATGTTGCATAAGACCCATAAACATCGGCTATTTCTTTACCTTTTAAATACACGTACCAATTTACAGCACGATACTCAACTTTAGATGAAAAGCATACCTTTGCATCAGTAGTCATGTTTGACATCCAATATCTTATTAAAGAATGACTCGATACGCGTCCAGTTTTGTACCCAGGTATAAAACATGTTGAAACAAGGCATGAAAACCGTGTCTGTTTCAGTCCATGATAGGTTGGATACTAACTGACTTGCCCTCGTAATGTCAAAGAGTAAAAAATTCAGATTGCGTGTTATAAGTAAAATTAAATCATATCAATATGTTGGATCATATATCGCACTTCTTTACTTTTAACAGAAATTAATTTCAGTTTTGATAATGCATTAGTGTATGGAATGTCACGTTTTACGCCGGCATACCTCTTGAAGGGCACTAGTGCATGAAGCATCACGTTTCACGTCAGCATATAAATTATGTACCCCATGAAGCGTGACATGAAGCATTGCAGTTCATACCGTCATGTATATTCAAGAATGAAATTTGTTTTTGTTATAGTTACAATCTACTTTCATTTCGGTAGGAATTCCCAGTCATTGAAATAGACGTACTACAATTATGTACATTGTATCTTTTCAATCGTCATTTGCAATTTTTAATGTTGATACATGTATATTATCACAATTCATACGCGCATTGTTCACAACCGCAACGCATTCATGAGGAAATGTCTATTATTACTATCTATAATGTCTGAACATACTTTAATATATAATATACAAAGAGACTGGTTACAAGTTATGGAAACTTAAAAAACCTCCACATATACAAACTATATCGAGTTATATACATGTACAAATCAAGATTGTCATAGCTAAATATAAACGTTAGAATATATATATATATATATATATATATATATATATATATATATATATATATATGTGTGTGTGTGTGTGTGTGTGTGTGTGTGTGTGTGTGTGTGTGTGTGTGTGTCGGTATGCATAAGTACATAATTAGGCATAATGTGAAAAATGTTTTATACATGTATAAAAACCTGTTCGAGTTCTTAATAAACTTCTGGACTGCTTTATTGTTGATTGTTGATTGTTTTGTTTGTTTTACGTCAGGTCGAGAATTTTTCACTCATATTGAGACGTCACCAGCTGTAGGCGAAGTACCACAAATTTAGACCTATGCTTAGCGCTCAGGGCCGTAGCAGTGAGGGAACTCCGTTTTTAAGGTAATACCCGAAAGACTCGTGATTCTCACTTCTAAATTCACTGCCTACGTCTTAGGTTTGACGTGGCCATGGCATGAGCGAGGCTCGAACTCACGACCTCCCGGTTACAAAGCGAATGCTATAACCACTGAGCTACCGCGACTGCTTTAAATATATAAAAACTCACATCATTTGAAAAATATTCATTTCCCTTTAACAATAAGAGATGGGAATGAATTTGTTCAATGTTCCACTAAACTTCCTGCTATAACAATGTTTAATCATCATCCTGTGTCTGCTGGGTTGCTTTATTCCTGATTAAGACATTTTATATACATTGTAAATAATTTCAAAGGCCTTTCTATCTAATTCATAATTTATAGATTGTTTTCATTTACCGATATTTGCCAGACCAATCTTTTATGTTGGACCGTTCATTTCAGTATCGAAACATTTAAACGTCCTTCAAATTCTGCTTGTTCTATAGCCAAGCATAATTCTTATTAAGGTAAAGAGATTTTCAATCATTTTTTATTGTGACAAAAGAATGAGGTATGCATGTATCAATTTAATAATAAAAAAAAAAGATGTCTACCAAATGACGTGTTCTGTTTTGACCAAGCTGTTGCTTAAAGTCCGCACGATTTCAGATGTCACGTCTCGAGTTTATTGGCTCAGAACATATTTAATGTTTTATGAGATACAAAACATGTTTTACAGTAATCATTGTTTGATTAAATCAATCTAGAGATTCATGTACATAAAAGACAATGGGTAAGGAAAATTGAAATGTACAATTGGATATGGACAGAAAGTTAAGGAGGACGGACTGTTGCTGCAAATTTCTATTATTATATACATAAATATTCTTAAAATTGTTTTATTTTGCAAGATATCATTAGCTCACAAATTTTAAATTTGGTCGATGACAATATCTTTCTTCGAAGTGAGAAATCGATAAATACAGGAATTTCACAATTTCTTCATAATGCATACTACTAAAGCAATAACATTTTCTGATGACATTATAATGGCGAACCAGTCGCGTTAGCTCAATGGTGAGAGCGTTCGCTTCGCAACCGGGGGGTCGTGAGTTCGAGCCGTGCTCGTGCCATTGCCGCGTCAAACCTAAGACGTTAATATAGGTAGTGATTGCTCCTTCGCCAAACGCTCGGCAATTAGAAGTGAGAATTACGGGTTTTTTGGATATGACCTTAAAAGCGGAGGTCCCGTGTCGAGAAAGGCGTGACACGTTAAAGAACCCTCACTGCTACGGCCATGAGCGCTAATCATAGGTCTTAATTTGTGGCAATTCACCTACAACTAGTGACGTCTCAATATGATTGAAATATTCTCGACGGAACGTAAAACAAACAAATAAACAAAACATTATAATGGCGTCATAATAACATTTTCAGGTAATGAATACCCCCCCCCCCCTTATTTTAAGAGCAAAAAAATAATAATATGGCCTTTGCACTTATACCTTTAATAGTAGCCATATGTTATTTAGTCATACAAATGACGAGTTATCTCTTGCCGGGTCTCAGAAGTGCAAATCTTAAAGTTTCTATTTTAGTATAATGGCAGGAATGATAAGTTTCGGACCGAAAATTTAAATTTTCATCAGATCTGGATTATCGTTGTTATTCAATAGATTTTATTATGTACTATAGACATGACCCCTGAACACCAAATGCTGGTGAGAAGGTAGATAAAAACTGCTATAAGGAGTACAAAAATAAAAGTTGGGCAAACGCAGTCCCCTGTATTCATGCATACCAGAGGTGGGATCAGGTGCCTAGGAGTAAACATTCTCTGTCGACCTGTCACACCCGCCATGAACATTATATCTTGATTAGGTAAACAGAGTAATTCCTAATGAAGTGAGAGATGAAGAGGGAGTTTGTCCTGTATTCAAGCACCCATGGGTGCATTTGCATATGTACTATTAATTCCGCTATCTTGGTCAGAGTGGGCCTACTGAAAGTACTAAAGTATACCCATGAAAAACCTCTTTTAATTACGTCTACTAGTTACACGTGTGTATGTTTCGTAGATGGTTTGAATTCTTTTTACTAATCAAAATTGTAAGAAAGGCTTATTGAACAATCTGGCCAACCTTCATCTACATTTGAACTTGAAAAACAACGCAATTCTTAATTTTCTCAAGTAGATTTTAATATTGTGTATGTGACATTAAGTATTACAGCAGATATACTAACTGTACCACAGTTTATGAAAGCGAGTTGTCTCTCTTTTCATATAGTCCAATTTTTTGTGGAATAATCATTGTCGTATTTGGGTGTTAGTTCAACTATGTTTGTACACTTTGATGTCACCATTTTCTTGCGTGACTACTAGTTGTCCAAATGGACTTAAACAAACCGCTATTGGACTTTGCAAGCCATCTGGTTCATTGATTAGAACAGACTTGTACTGCCCTTCATTGTCGAGGCAGTGTATTGCATTGCCCGTTTTGTCAGCAATAAATATATTTCCGAAACTGTCCGTACAAATACCCCGAGGGTCTTTGATGATGTCCTGACTCAAACTAGCCTCGTAACGTACTTTTCCATTCCGGAATAGGCATATAATACCGTTTTTAGATTGACAATCTGAAACAACAACTTCGCCTTGTGTATTGCACGTAACATAGTATGGCCATGTAAAAAGAAGTTGTCCTTTGTGTCTGTAATCATCACGATAAGTTTGAATTAGAACGCCATCAAGTGTTAGAACATCAACACATTGCATTCCTGCTGCACAACACGTGACAACGAGGGACGGATTTCCAGACGTAATAGCGTCACAACTCACTCCGCGGTACTGTTTGCTTGTTCTGATTCTTTTTCGTATGCGCATGCTGGTTTCTTGAACAACGACAAACATGATTGTAGATAATTCTGGCAGTGTTACAGCTAACTCACAACTAGACACGTCCACAATACCATGGGGCCAGCTAGGTACAGCGCTCTGTCAAAGTATAGTTATGAAATATATTATTTATACAGGTGTGAAAGAACTTAATAATATCTGCAGAGAAAAGGACTATATCTTATTTAGCTCAGGAATAATTCTTATATATTGTGGGAATATTTGTCAAGTAGTAATCTATATTAAACACTTCCCAAACATTGATGATCATAAAATTAAAAAGGAGGCTTAGGTATGATTGCATGCAACAATAATAACCGGGATTAAATGAACAGCTTACACTAAACCGAACATATTTGTTAGCTTTCGCAATATTCCATGTACTTGTATTTGGGGAATCAAAACAAGGTAATGCCTAATCTAACCTTTGTCACCTTCTCTTGCACCCACTAAACGTAATTAGTGTTTCAATTTGCACCAGTAAACTTGGCATGGATTTTTTACTCAAACGTTTTTATTTTTACAAAAAGTATGATTTCTACTATCGCCGCATATCTTAAGTTAATAAAAACACTGCGAATCACCTCTCCCATCACTCTTCCCGTTGCATCGAAGGCTTTGATTTTTTTGTTATGGAAATCTGTTATAACGGGAGTTCCGTCTTCAAGAACAGCGACATCTAGCGGCCAACACTTTTTGGCATCTCCATCCGTTCTTCCATTAAATGAAAACATAAGTGGGAGACCTGTGACAATTCAATAACTTGAAGTTAATTTTTAAATTAAATTGTATACAATATACATATATAAACATTGCAAAAATATCCATTTATAAATTTGGAAAGTAGTAAATTACCTTTTGATTTGAGTGGCACCAGCAGTTTAGTTTCTGCGGTTGCTTTATTGGGATCCTCTTTGGATAAATTTTCTTTTGATGGAGTTTTGAATGTAGTGCTCTCTCGTCTTCCTGCAGACTTTGGACGGGGTGGCGGCTGGGGAGCATCTTTCCTGGCTGTACGTGGGGAAAGCACACCCGTCAGTCTCGAAGATGGTGTAGTTGGTCGGTCGCGAGCATTTGCAGGCGTGGTAGCTCGTATATTTGTTACAGCACTCTTTTCCTTAGATGCATCCAGCCCTCCTGATGATTTCGTTCTAGTTACACTCTGTGGTCTCTGCACTCTTATTGTTCTTGGCATTGTTCCTGATCTAACCGGTGGCGTCTTTCTCCCACTTCCAGTGGTTGAACTTTCAACAGGTGTTCTTGGGGTTTTGAGTCCCATGCTTTCTCGCAAACTCGGTTTTATTGGCTGATTCCTTCTAGGTCTGATCGGTGCCATTTCTTGCGAGCTTATAGATTCGTTAGACGTAGAGGACGCAGATGAGCTTGAATGCATGGATGACGGGGGTGGACAAGGTCTTTCCACGCGAAATGTTCCCGTACGCTTTATTGAAGAACTCCTTTCTACAGGCTGGTAATTCTTGAGTCCGTTTGCATTTAAGTCCACCATGTCAACAATTTTCCCCAGTGATTTCATTTCTAAAACCCTCTGTATGGCAGGATCAAGTGCGAGCTTGAACCTGGTGTTCAGTTTATTGGTTTTAGCCTTTTGAATTGTCGCTCTCATATCATCTGTTTGCACCTTTATCACGTCAAATACAGAAACAAATTCAGAATCGCTTCCAAAATTTGTCAAGTATTCCATAAACCTTGTCGTGTTCATCAACGTCTTCTTCATTTCCTCGACATCTTTTAAACGATCATTAACTTCCACAATTGTATCTTTATGCTTTTGGTCTAAAGTATCCACGAGTTTGTTCTCCAGATTTAACAGAACCTCGTTCACCTTTTTACGAAGACCTGACATTTCCTTAATTAGATTCTCTTTGTTCGTCGTTAGGTCGGAAAGTTCCCTAACATGGTCCTTTTCCCATTCTTCTAGAATATTCGACTGGAGTTCTAAATCTTTAGTAATGTAATCCCTTTCGGGAGTCAGTTTCTGCACGGCCTCTCTAATTGTCTCAACAATCTCACACCTTCTGTGCTGCATTGCTACACAAGAAGAACAAATCGTGACATGACAATCCACACAGTAATACTCTATTATCTTCTCCCTGTGGTAGGGGCACGATATTTCCTTCTTGTTTTCCTTGATACTTTGTATTGGGTCCTGACGCATGTTGTTAAGTGGCATAACTTGATGTTCTCTACATGCCTTGATAATGTTGTGGGCTTTTATACAGGCATCGCAAAACGCTACTCTACATGTCTGACACCAAACCTCTGCCTTGGCTTGGTCTTCATCGTCATCACGAGTGCATGACTCGCAGTTCTTTTTTTCGGTAAACATCTCTATTTTTTCCACCATGTTTTGAATGAAACTATTGTCCGGAAAGAGGTCAGCCCATTGCTCCGTGTTGTTGTTGCCGGAAGGAATACTGATATGTATGTCAGCCTTGCAGACCGGGCAGTTGTAAAGCTTGGAACTTTTTGACACTGCATTATCCTCCGAATTACCATTGACCTCTGGTTTGAGATTTTTTCCTGTCATTTTCTCCAGATTTTCAGTGAGACAGGACCGGCAAAAGCTGTGGAGACATGGGAGAAGTTTCGGTCCTTTGTATTGCTGATGACACATTGGACAGACAAGAAACTCATCCTTAATTTGTTTAATAGTCTCCATTTTTCAAAACTGTAAAGTCTTTATGGACGTTGAAGTTCACTAGAATATCACTTAACCCATTCTATAAAAAAGGAAGAAAACATGGTGTGAATGCCATTATTATCTCTAAGTAACTTTTAATGTTCCTACAGTGTACACATTAGTGTGAAATCATTCAGTCAAAGGAGAACTAAAAATTCAACTTTATAAGTTTTAAGTTGAAAGAGTGCCACGCTTATATTCTAATCTAATAACAGTCCTCATAATGAGATATAATAAGTTTTTTAAAAAAAACTCAAGGATCCTTAACGCGAAATTAGCTTCGCTTTACGTCTAGAATGATCTTACTCGGAAGAAGGACAAGGTTTGGAAAATTTGGAAATGTTTGTTGATTTGTCGCATGTGGAACTCAGTACATGAATAATAGAACACTAAAGTCCAAACTTCAAATAAACCCTTTTCACTAAGTTTTCCAGTCTGATAATTTCTTTACACCATTATAGCTGTCAGTATAAGATAATTTATACATCTCAATATAAGTTTATATACTTTTATCTACTTGTATTAACAGAGTATTAGTGTTCGGAAAAATATTGATCACTCCAGGCGAAATTGTTCTTTGCATTTGACACCATGAAAATATTATTAAGAGGATCAGCATTAACATACCAAAATCTCTGCCAATCTGAATTTTAAATATATGAGTAACCAATCACTTATAAAAGATTTTACAGTACCGAGATTAACGAATGCAGTATTTGCTTTTATAATCAATGATATATTCGCTGTTGATGTATTGATTTTACTTCATTGAGAGTTTTTGAGCATGTTTATCGAATTTAACAAAGACATTTAACAACAATCACAGATACAAAGAAAGCTGGCTGGAAGAGTCATGGTACAACATACTCATAAGAGATAAAAGACACGGATAAAAGTCGTTGTTTACTATCGTCCAGTTTAATACACATTGCACATTGCATGAAATCAATTTCGATTTGCATTTGAGCGACAGCGGCAGAAATGTTCATTTTACTGTTGAATTTTCATTTCTGAAATAGCACAAATTAGGAAAACCTTTATCAATAATTTCTTAATTACAGGCATAATACACACAGACTAGCAAAATATTTAACGAATCAAAATGACCATCCCTGTACACGTATAACTATAGGATTCGGAAAACGAAATTAAGATACGACATGGTCCGATAAGGATTCGTCATGTCGAAGTGGGAAATGATGAATCGTGGAAAATATACGAATTTATCATTTTTCATCACTTTTATATCAATAGCGTGGAATTGAATAAAAGGCAATCATAATAAATACAAGCAAAAATCAACGGGGGAATCATATTGTTGTCTTCATCAATCATAAGCACATACATCAAATTTTATGATCGGTAACGGTAAAAGTAAAATATTTTAAAAATTTTCTCTCAATATATGAGCATAATAGAACGTGAGTCACTCGTTCAACAAGGGCCTTAAGTCTGTTTTGGTAATCGTATTGAAGGTTACTCGGTGCAGGCTAACATGCAAAAAGCAGGGCGAATTCTTAGATAAGTAACACGCAACATGTATAACCTTTCAAATGTCAAGAAATTCTGCCAATTATCGCAAAATAGCTTTATATTTCTATATCGCCTTATCGGTATTATATTTTGAGCATTTGAATTGAAATTCCTATAACAATGTTTGTTATATGTTTTCCTTTTACAAACTCTCAATCAGAATCTGGTCTTATGTCGATTAAACCGTTTTTCTTTGATGCTACTGCTCGTCTATAGATAAGAACCCATTTATTCTCTTCTTCACATAAAAGAATGGCAAAAAAATTTAAAGGAGAGAAAAAGTAATAATCTCCAGAGCGAGTTGGCTTTTAATTAGGACATAACTTCTATCCTTTCTGATTTATACAAGTCACAAAAGCATCTGCCAGGTAATACATACCTGTGAAATTTTCTTGTACATTGATTCGATTGTTAAGTATTTTTCACTTCCCTTAATGTGTTTAATTCCATCGTTTGAATGACCGAGCTGCCATACATCTTTGTCACTACACACAACAGTAGCGCCAGAACCTACTATAACTCCTAATAGCAATGTGATATTTTCTAAATCTAGTTTCTGTAAGAAGGGATCCATTCAGTTGAAAAAAAAAAAAGATGAACGAAGCGCAGCCGAATAAAATACGCAACAAAAATTCAATTTTTAAAAGTGAAATAACGAAGTGAAATACCGAAGCATGCAACATATCATTTTCTGTGAATTTACTAGAGACATTAGACTTTGGTAGATATATTCACCCCTCTAACACTAGAAGTGTAACTTAATTCATTTCACTAGTTAAACAATATTTGATATTATCGAAAAAGGTAGGTATAAAAAGACACTCATTAATTTTACCTTTTTAACGTAATTTGGCGTAATCTCCTCGGCCAACAGAAAATTGTCAAACTTTAAAGGACGCAGCTTCCTTTCGTCAGTTCAGCGACGAAACAACTAGTATTCACAGTTCCTTGTTAAACGTCTTAGAGGCAGCTTTAGTGTTACCAAATAGTTGTGTATTTATGTTAAATCCCTGTTACTTAATGCTAGATCGATTAAAAGACAAGTGGTTCACTAGGCAATAGTTCATGATCTGTCAAATTCCCTACTAAGTACTCCGCTGTTCTTTCCTTGGAGTGTTTTCATACAATAACGCATTGATTCATTACTAGGGCTTAGTGAAGCGAAATAAGATACAGCTTTGGTGAAACACCTGATACAAGTACATTTTGTGTATGTTGTCTGTATTGTCCCAAGGCACCTCCTGTCTGAGACGATATAAGAAGCTAACGATGTGTATTGAAACCTCTTTGTAAGATACAAAACTATTGTAAAGATAGAAAAATACGATAGGCAAAAAGACAGATACTAAAGAAACACATTTCTGTCCAGAATATCATTTTTTTGTTCGTATCTGATCTAGTTTTAGTTAATAGACCTTTCATACAAAATACAACGAGGACTCCTTAAAAGTTTTATAAACATGCATATTTGACAGGTGTTTGGTTACAAAGTAGAATGTGTCATTGATAGACGGCTCCTGGGAAAATATACTTAAATCAAGACATCTCTCATCTTACGAGGATGACATATATTTAACTTGTTATGCAAACCAGAAATAAGAAAAAATCGAAACTATCGGGTATACCTAACCTAAGCATTTTATGTACGTCACTGAGGGTCTGAAATAAATTCTTTCCATAATTAAATGTATATATATTTCATTAGCAGCCTGAGGAGATGTCAAATTTGTTGCAAAACATGTCCTTTATCAAACGAATTTTATCTTTAAGGTCAACAAATTTTCATTTTGCACTTTACAATACGTGAAGAGATTTGTTGACGCAAGGCATAGATACCTAGTGATATATCGAACGCATGTCAAAGTTTCTTTCTCGGAAGCTTTGTATTTAGATTTGACTAATATTATATGAAATACGTAGGCGCGGTATTGTTCATTTACAGGATCTTTGCGGGATAAAGATCAATTTATATAGTATCAATTGAAATTAGATCCAACAAGATCCTTAATTTTCAAACTGACGGACTCCTCTTAGAAGCAATACTAAACAAAATCAATCTAAAACTTCATGTAGAATTATTGTACGAACACATCCAATAATATACTTAAATTTGGTGTCACCTCGGTGCAGAAATTTTGCTTTAATTCAAATTATAAATCCATACACAAGGTGTATTGTGACCATGACAGTACAGATATCGGGCTATTGCCTTGTAGGCTGGGCAAACCTAGAATTCTTTTTATGACCTTTTAATGTGTCGTTTATGATGATAACACGAAAACTGAATTCTTCTCAATGATAAACATTATATCAACTAGCTTAAGACTATAGGTGAAATTAGGTATATTTCTCATATTAATGAGGCCATCTTGTAAATTTAACTGAATAGAGAGACTTAACTTAAAAGAATATTATAACCATTATCTATATATCTCAATACTTACGCAATAGCAACACTGCGATTTTTCATATGCGGATAAATAAATTCCACCTACATAAAAGCTTTCCACGTATCGTACTCCCGGTATATTATACGTCACAAATGCTGTCTGAAACAGACCGCAACGAGCGAATTTGCACTTGGACTAGTTGAATTATCTGATAAATGTTACAAAGAGTTTTCACACATCCTTTGTAATTGGTCTTTATTCCCAATATTATTAGTTACTATAGAACTAATTAGAAGAAAATAAATCAGTTTAAGAGCTCTTTCTCTATATGACAGTATGTCTGAAATACACCTTTCAAAGACATTCCACCGCGATCTTCCCACTGACCCATCCAAAAGTAATCTCATTTTTATATCCACATTCCATCAGGATCAGAACCTTTTCAAAGTCATTTCATCAGGGACTCAATATCAAACACAATTTATGATATGTAAACAAGACTTAAAAGTTTACGCACTGTGCTAAATTCAATAAATGATACATTGAAATTTCATTGAATACATATACTCAGTACGTTACCTATAATGTAAAGGAAGACTGTCCTTTGTGTCATTTTCAATAACAGTACAGAACAGCAGAAAAAGCAAAGCACTGAAACAGTTATCATTTTAAGAAGGAAATTAATTAATGAGAAATGGAACGCGTGCGCTTCACTGACCTTTAGTTCTCTGTATGTCATATATTTCATGCATTGTCAGAGAAACCCAGAGACATACATACATATATATACATGTATTCCTCGCAGTGCCAAAAGATAAAGAATATCTTACGAGGAGATTTAAAGAGATTTCAACGTTCCTTGTGTACTGCAGGTATTAATCAATCGCTGCCTGGTCGTTTTATTGAATACCTTGTGAAAACAGTTTGCTTCAAAGATAGGTCGTTCCCAAGAAAAAGTCTCTCAAGGAACAAGGGTTCAGTTCACAGCTTATTTCTATCAAAATAATAGACTGAATCATTTATTTTGGTCAAATCTTTTCTATTTGTTTGGTTAACACAAATACAAGGATTTCAAATTTATCGAATTTGTAGAGATAATGAAAAGAAGGTATTTTAAATATAATCGAAAAGAATACTTTGAAAAAAAAATTAATTTCTTTTTATAGTATTGAATATAATTAAAGCATTTGCTTTGAACCTTAATCACATCAAGAGATAAAACCATAAAAAAAGCGTACGTGCAAGTATGACGTGGGGAAGAAAGATGGCGTTGTTTGCTTTTCATTATAAGCTGGACATCCTAAAGGCGTGGTCATCTGACATGAAGCGATCTCGATTAAATTAGATCAAAATCATCTTTACGACCAACTTTTGATCACAAGCAAAGACCATCAGTGCTTTGTTTAGAAAAGAAGGATTAGTGTCACCGTGGCAAATGAAGCATACATAAAATGAGACAATGATGAAAGCAGAGTTTGTGTATCAATCACGATGGAACAAACTTCTGCTACATGTAGATCTGACTCACAGGGAGAAATTTTGTGTATGACAGATAACATCTGCAGATTGATTTATTGTTTCAATACTACAGTAGTTATTATTTAATCTTCATTTAATTCACGTGTAAAGATTTCATATAGATTACAAACTCTCAGTTTTATTTGCAGGTGTACAAAATTAATCACCAATATGCATTCTAATGTTTATGCAGCTAGTTGCTTCTTGAACGCCTTAATTTGCAGAAAGTGTATTCATAATTAAGTTTTGTTCATAGGAATTGAACCCATCCCAGTAAACATTACTATAGTGATGTAGAGAATCTGGAATAATTCATTTAGTGTCCTGTACAGTGACATATTCTATTTGCTAAATGGGATGGTGGTTACTTTAAATTTGTTTTATAAATATCTTATTCAATGAAGAAAAGGATGGGACAGCAGGTTATAAACCTATAAACGTCTGCTCCATATATAATTACAAAGTTAACATGCAATAGGTATACACATTGAATACGAAATGTTTTACCATGAAAGGTGGTTCATTTGGTTTGACATTAATTTAGGGTCCTGTTGATTGTTCCACACAAATTGTCTTTTATTTTTTTAAAGTAATATTTCTCTCTCTATTGAAGTATGCTGAAAAAGGCTTTTCGTACAGGTAATTTTCCTAATACGAATACTTTGTCCATTTCTCGTAATGGAATAAGAACTGGACGGTTGATTAAAAAAAGAACACGAAAACGCACAGTAGGATACCAGACTAATTTACCATATCAGGCAATAACTTTCTTATATTCCCCCCACATGGAATGATCAATTTAATACCTTAATTTTTAAACCTCTCATAAAGTGAAATAGCCACGACTGAAAGGATTTTATGAAATTGACTCGAGGTCTTTTAACTATTTCAAACAATATCCATACTTTTAACGCTTAATTATAAATCTAAACAAGTCTTGATCGTAAAATGAAATTGCCTGTCCAGGCAAAAAATAAGAAAACCGACACGACATTGCATTATTGAAATCATATCACCATTTAGATCATCTTAAAAGATAGGTTAATTTTGACAGGTTTATGGGCCAGTTTGATTATTTTGTCCTTCTCTAAACAATACGTTAGAAACGTAAAACTGGTATTTACTTATTTTACATTGCTTGAATTACAACAAACGTCAGGTGAAATTTAGTAAATACAAGAGTCCAGCACGTTTTAGATTCCACGTTTTCGCCAAGAGTTTCCAATTGCATGTTCAACAATTATTTATTTTATGTCTTTAAAAAAATACCCAGCAGAAAACATTTATCTAATTTCAAATTTTTCTATTTAAGATTCGGTAGAGTTAAGTGTAGCCAAAACAAATAGATATATATACTAGACATTGTATATGCAACAGGTGGCACACATTTTTATCGAGTGTACAATATTTACTTACACTTGCCCGTGAAACAAATTGATACATACTTCTAATTCATAAAATCGGATCTATATCTCGTGTTTACATTTTACAAGTTTGTGTCGGATCTGCCACTTTTGCTATGTACACTTGCTTTTATTTTTCTTATTTCAAAATCACTTACGGCAATACCACCCAGACTGAGTGTACAAATACATGCAAATATACTTTGATAAGACCGTTGCGAGATAAAATGTTTCGATATTTGCTTGTATTTTACTTCTACGTTGAAATGTAAAAATGTGCGAAATGATGTAAATTACCATTAAACTGGTTTGAAGTTCCTTTATTAAATACTTTTAATGTATGTATCTAAGAAATGAAATAAATGTCTGTGATCTGACAGAATGGGCGATTAAGACACATTACTCGATGGAAGTGAAATATGCATGCAATCAAAATTCCGACAAACATATTTTAAAATTCATATTTTTTCTTAAAATACCCAATTATAATGTTTAAAGAAGGTAAAATGAATTGATGACTTATTTTTCAATACTGCAACCCATTAACTGGTCGATGTCCCAAGCTTTTAATGGCACCATCAAAAAGAACTCGATGGATAGCTATTTATTTTCCTCTGAATTGTACACATTAAATTCTTCTCCATGACTAAAACAGTTACAGCAGTTGATATGTGGGGGTTTCACCTTTCGAAGATTTACATGTCTACATATTACTGTAAATAATACTCAGCGCTATTCTAGGCATATGTTGGTTACTAATTCGATATAAACTTACTAGAAAAGATGTCAACCGTATCAGATGTCTACTAGTAACATTAATTTCATCCATGCACTAAAGAAATTCCTTTTTTTTTTTTATTGTTTAAAGGTTTTTTTAAGCTTATGACAAATCTTGGAAGAAATTGGGACCTTTTTTTTCATGTTTCTTACATATGCACGTAAAATCTCACAAAAATAAATAAAAAGGAAATTTTGCAGATAATTGGAATAGCACAATCATTGGTCAAATAAAAGACCCTTGTTCCACTCAGTTCACTCCACTTACTAATTTATACAGCAAACACCTCGTTAAAAGAAAAGTGCAATAAAAATTTTTGAGGGCTTCGGATATCAATGGTGAACAAACACACAGTTTTCGCTTTACCACATTGCAGACCTGAAGTCTCTTCAAATTTGGATGACAGTCAAAAAGGTAAAAAAGAAAACTCAAAGGTTACACTTGATATTTGACATCTTCGTATTTTTAAACAAATGTTGTTAAATGTCAGAGGGTATTGGAGTTTTAAATTTTCAAAGCATTAAATACCTCAGCTGTTCCAAATGTTTATGAATGAAATGGCTCAGAGAGTGCAGATAGGACAAATACAATATGCTAAATTCATTATGGACGAAATTTCATTTTGATACAAAGTTACGAATATTGTCCCCTGTCTAAAGTGGTGCAATTTGTGTGTTCACTCTTATTACGGGATCTAGTGCTTTCCACGCTATGCTTAGTTTTTTTCAATCCCAAAGCGGACCATTCAGCAGCTATATGTTCTATAGACATTCGCTCTGGTCAGTATGGCATAATTATCGTCGTTTATATGTAATATCAGTGGCAAATTATGGTTTTTTGTTTTATATCTTTCTTTTTTAAAGTACTTTCAAAGTTTCTAGAGAAAAAGGACTTACCTTCTGAAAGTTGACATATGCTACAGTGGGCCTCAGCTTTGTGGATAATCGCATAAACTGGTTTTCTCAATGCTACTCAACTGTCCGACATTTGAAGTACCTATCTGTACATTGGATCTACCCGCTATTGACAAAGGCAGTGAAGCTTTTATGTATGTACACATAATATATAAACATGGTCCATATGTTCAGGTTGGCTGGTTTTTTGCTGCATTCATCTGCGTCGTTCAAGCGCACTGCTCTTTTTGAGAGGCAGACAATAGCCCAATAGGTTCAACACTTGGGTGTATGACAGGCGAAACAGGTGATGGTGGTGTACTTTGCAGGAAAATCTTAAGTTAAATAATGCCGTGTTTGCGTTTTAACCCATCCGATGCTTGACAAGATAATGCTATAACTCATACAAAGCCAGTTTTTGATAATGCATACTGTACAGATACAATTGTATGTGTACTAGACACTTGAATTCGCTCAAGAAACATTTTCGTCAGAAATTGTATTTATCATTTTGTTAATCTTCACTAATTTCCATATCTCATACATCAATTTTATCATATCTGTCAATTTGATACATCAATCGAAATGTGATGGTGAAATGATACAAATCTATCATTTCTTCGTCGTTCCTGTTTTCTCTAGAATCTATCAATTCTGTACCATTCCAGTTTTCTCTAAACTCTATTAAGTCTTTACTGTTCCAATTTTCTCTAGACTCTATCAATTCTTTACCGTTCCAGTGTTCTCTAGAATCTATCAATTCTTTACCATTCCAGTTTTTTCTAGAATCTACGAAGGATGGTTGATATGTTGTGAGCTTTGTATTGAAGGAGGTTGGCATCGAGTTCCTTTTTACAGTCCTACTAATCGCTGACTATTTAAGACCGCGAAGCCGAAGACTGGTGTCATTTGATCAATTTATATCGACGAGGTAGAACTCTAAAGTTAACAAGGCAAGTGACGTTTGCAAAATGGACAAAATCGGTGAAAGAGCATAATCAAGTATTTGCACAAGAAAGATTTAGCACCTAAGGATATCCATACTGATATGGTAGCTGATTGATTGTTTGATTATATATTGTTTAACGTCCCGCTCGAGAATCTTTCACTCATATGGAGACGTCACCATTGCCGGTGAAGGGCTGCAAATTTAGGCCTATGCTCGGTGCTTATGGCCTTTGAGCAGGGAGGGATTTTTAACGTGCCACACCTGTTGTGACACGAGGCCTCGGTTTTTGTGGTCTCATCCGAAGGACCGCCCCATTTAGTCGCTCTTACGACAAGCAAAGGGTACTGAGGAACTATTCTATCAACCCGGATCCTCACGGGAATATGGTAGCAACATTAGGAAACGATCTCCCTTCATCTGCTACAGTAAAAATTTGTGTGGCGGAATTTAAACGCGGCAAGCGGAGCCTTAAGGATGACCCCCGTCCTGGAAGCCGGTCACTATTGCAATCCCAGAAATGGTCAATAAAGTTCATGATATTGTTATGACTGACAGGCGAGTTAAAGAAAGATATATAGCCAATACGGTTGTCATTTCACATGAAAGATTACATTCCATTATGACAGAGGATCTTGTAATGAGAAAGCGTTCAGCCCATTTGGTACCAAGACTTCTGACAGTTGACCAGAAGCACTTTGCTGCGTGCTAATCGAAACCTTTTAGAGGTAGATCCTGCCAACGTTCTTCAAGGAATTGTTACTACGGATAAAACGTGGGTCCATCATTTCATCCCAGAGATCAAACAGTCTAAACAATGGAAACACATTGGTTCACCCTCGCCAAAGAAGGCAAAGACTGTTCATCGGGTGAAAAGGTTATGGCCTCGGTTTTCTGGGATGCTGATTGTATTCTGATGGTATATAACTCCAAAAGGGACAAACAATCAATGACACCTACTATGCCTCACTTCTGAGGCAGTTATGGGAAATATTAAACTCAAGCGCAGAGGCAAATTCAGTAAACGGGTGTTGTTCCACAGTTTTCCCAAATCGGTCATTGCCATGGCTGCCATTAACGACTGTGGGTTTAAATTGATTAAGCATCCACCTTATTTGCCTGATTTCGCTTCATCAGGCTTTCATCTATTTCCAAAACTGAAAATGACCATTTCCGGTACCCATTTTCAGCCGGTCATCTATGCAATAGAGGACTTTCTAAACGTTCAAGAAAGGGACTTCTTTTTAAGTGGCACAATCCTTAAACATCGCCGGCGGAAATATATAAATACTGAAGTAAATTATGTTGAAAAATAATGCAATACGTCCGCCAAAATTCAAACCTTTACATCTGAGGATCACAACGTATCAGTCAGTCCTCGAATAAAGTCTTTACGTTCCAGTTTTCTCTAGAATATAAAACAAACGGTAGCAATTTTGATGTACCAGATGCGCATCTATTCTAATCTTTACTGTTCAGTTTTCTCTAGAATTTATCAAATCTTTACTGCTGAGTTTTCTATAGAATCTATCAACTTTTTACCGTTCCAGTTTTCTCTAGAATCTATAAAATCTTTGCTGTTCAGTTTTCTCAAGAATCTATCAAGTCTTTACCGTTTCAGTTTTCTCTAGAATCTATCAAGTCTCTACTGTACCAGTTTTCTCTAGAATTTACCGTGCGATCTTTTGCAGTGAGATCTTAAGAACAAAGGTCTCGTACCATCCTTTAATTTCTGTAGTCAAAGACAAGACATTCATGCTCATATACAGAAGAAGTTTTTCATCAATATATTGGATATTAGGTGGTGACAAAAACCAAAACACGAAAGTTTGAAAACACATTTGGTTCATCTAAGTCATTGATGCAAAGTGAGTTTTTTTTCATTGTAAAGTCGATCACTTTCCACATGATCGTCTTCTTCTACAGAAAAACATATTCATTATATTTAGGAGAAGAGGATTCCAGGTTATATTAAAAAAAAAAAAAAGGCCACGACCTTTCTATATATCTTATAGAATGTCTGAAGTAAATGATTAAAGCACATTACGTCCCCGTGATTGTTGGTTATAACTCTGCATTCATTAGTAAATTAATATACGATCATGGCATCCTGTCGGACTTGTGTGAAAACATTACGCAATTTTAAAAAGTAGATTTATTCTCTCTCTCTCTCTCTCTCTCACTCTCTCTCTCTCTCCTCTTTATATATATAAAACATATACGGTACACACACATTATATATATATATATATATATATATATATATATATATATATATGAGAGAGAGAGAGAGAGAGAAGTAACAGGGATCAATCTTGTAACTCCCATAAAGAATACAACTTGGACAAGCACGGACTCCTGGACACACCACAGGAGGAGTAAACATATCCCGTATACCAGTAACATCCTCCGTGAGCCCTATATCGTGATCACACACACACACACACACACACACACACACACACACACACACATATATATATATATATATATATATATATATATATCAGGAAGACTATTAATATTGGTACAATCTGTATATTTAAATTTCTCATGTGTAGTGGGTCAAAATACATTATTCATTATTACTTCGTCAATATAAAAAAAATAACATCTTAAAAATTGACACATATATACCTTAATATAAAAAAATTATTATGCAAATAGTTTATTTTAAGAAATTAATTTCATTTTTGAACGTAAGAACTAAGACGCTTCACTCCAGCATACTCTATGTAGCGCCGACGCGTAAACCATCAAAGTCCAGACCCTCAATAAAACTTATTTTTTCTACATTCTACCTTCATTTTTGTCAGAATTCTCAGCTGCTAAAGAGGATGTACTATATCTATCAAGATTCATATGAGCATTGCTTACAATTGCAGCGCGATCATGAAGAAATGGCTGACATTACAATTTGTAAAGATACCACTGGCCAAACATTAGAAATGTTCATAGATTTGTCAGGTAACAAAATCACGAGGTTGAATTTATACATTTTTTATGATTTCTATTCTAATTTTAATCGTCGTGACATCCTTGACATTTAATGTATCATGGTCCCCAGTATGAATTGGAGGACTGTTTACTGGTAATCGCCATCGTATAAAGCTATGATCTACATTTGTTTAATGTCTTGAATATATGAAAATCAATTACACATTGCCTGAAACAAAATCCTAAAAAATTGAATTAAGAAACTGGTATATTTTATGTAGACATCAAATTTACCTTGAATAATATTTTTTTTTAAATTAATTTTGATAATACTACCAAGAAGAAGAAATCATTCATTTCATCGAATTCAATTTGTTTAGGGCCGTGTCTTGTCAAATATAAAGAACTTCAACTCGTCTCGGATTGTAGTTTAAATGTCTGATACATGGATTAAGGATCTTGATTTTAATTATACAATGTATATATTTAGGAAATAAATTTCATTTTTGAAAATACATGAGAGTATGAATCATGACACTTCACGTCGGCATACTTCTCTAAGCTTGTTAGCCCTTCAAGAAAAATATGCTTCAGTGAAACGTGTCTCATCATGTATTTTCAAAACTGAAATGTTTTAATATTTTCAATCCACTTTCATTTCTGTCGGAATTCCCAACCTTTGAAATTTTTTTCTCAAGAATCATACTCGCATTGTTCACAATGCAGTGCATTCAAGAGGAAATGGCTATCATTTCAATGTGTACGGATATCAACAGCAAAAACAAAAAACAAAAAAAAACAAAAAAAAACAAACAAAAAACACTGGAAATTACATGCATACTCCATGATGGGCGTTCATTTCTTAAAAATAAAATAAATTAGGGTATTAACTGCCAAAGCTTCAAGCTGGTATACTCCATGAAGAAGCGCATTATTTTCTTTTTTAAAATGAAAATGCATGAGAGTATGAATAATAACGCTTCACACCGACATATACAAAATACAGCACTTTATGAAGTACCCGGGGTTCATTTTTCAACAGCTTGGTCATATTTTTTCAATCTCTGAAGACCACAAAATGTTGAAATTGACCATGTTGAATATTGACTCCAAGTTTCAAAATGTTCATTTTTCCAGAATGATAAAAATTGGTCCGAGATCATCCCGTTGTTGTTCACCAGTACAGTATTATCTTATTTTCATGTTTGAGGCCACGGCTGACTATGACAATCTTACTTAAGACATCACTTTACTGATACCCCCTCCTCTCCCCCCCCCCCCCCCCCCCCGCAAAAAAAAGAAAAAAAAGAAACCCACCACAGAAGAACAAAAAAAAAAAATGCACAACACAAAACACACGAAAGAAATCAACAAAAAACAAACAAAAACAACACAGAAACTTTTGGGGTTGGGGGGGTTGGGGGGGGGGGATGGGAGTTAACGCTTCCGAAGTACCAGCCGATTTCCTGCATGTGCATAAACTTGAAAACTTATAAGGGATCCATGTTACTTTGGAGGGTACTATAGCTATTATTTCATTTACTATAGATTTTAAACTCTAAAAAAATCCCAAAAGGGTGTGTTCACCACCCCACTCTCCGAATGACCTTCTACTTAATAAAATAAGCAAGTTTCACGGAGTTCGTTGTTTGACTGGTGAACTAGCAGTGAAAGTCCTAGAGAAATCACTTTCAGCTATTATTTAAAAAAACCCCACCGGTTTTCAAGATGTATATAGTTACTAACAACAATAATAACAAGAGGCCCATGTGCCACCTCGCTCATCTGAGTCACCCTTGACCCATATTTAAAGACTTTTCCTTTACATAAAACTGGCGGAGTGTTGTTGGCCTATAACAAGTATAAACAAACGCATTTCTGAACTAAATAGTATATCGTGTAACCATGTATACTAATATTCTAATTAATTTAGACATATTTTTAAAAATATAAATATCACACAAAACATTGCAATTGCACGCGAAAAGATCACTATAAATAAATTATTTATTACATATTTCAAGGGATCTTCGGATAATTCGAGGCCCTCATCTTTAAAATGGTTCATGTATTGTACAGACTGTACATTTGAAATTGAGATATTAATGTAAACATGGCAATCTAAAGAATGACCATTAATCAGCTGTAAATGTTTAATTGAATGAATCATAGTTGTAAATACTAATATGTGTTTTTATGTTGTTGAATTTACAAACGGTTTAATGATCAAAATTTCACGACGCGGCTCAGTTTTCAACGGACTAGGGCAAAACTTCCACACTTTTGGTCTCAATGTTCAACGTTGAAAAACTGACCCCAGGTCCATTTCCAACCCCGGTAAAAATTCGTCGTTACTCTGGCGTAAAGCGTTGCGGTTAATACCCTCATGTATTTTCGTAAATATTTTTTGAAATGTATCAAAAAATATCTTAAGAGTATCACTAAATTTCTAAGAAGCTTTTAATATCCCAATGCTCTCATATTTCGCAACAACTACATTGTGTATGTATGAGGGAAATGGATGGAAATTATATACGAAAAGTAATAATGGCCCATGATATTATACGTATAAGTATTCAATTTTAATGTAACAGAACGATTACCTACACCTTCTAGAAGAATCTCGTTCTGATATGCAACAATAGGAGATCAGTATTGGTGAACAAATTGAATTTACTAGAAGTGAATTTGTTGGAGAATAAGGTTAAAATCTAGTTCAGTGACCTTTCGTTCAATACCGAGAACACATACTGTGTGTTAGATGGACGCGTACACTTATAAAATGTTTGCCTTTCCTGATAGCATTTTACCTTCAATCTAAAAGTAAATAATTGCAGTTTATTACTTACACAATATCATCATTTAACTTTTCTATATATACAAATATGTTGGAGACTAGCACTATTGTACGGTATAATAGTATTTTAATATATTTCATACAACACGTTCACGATTAGTTTCGAGATTAGTGAATGTCATGTGTAACATAATTCCTTGTAATTACAAGATTGCTATGGACATCGTGACCAAGCTTCAGAGTCAAGAAATTCATGAGGCATTGGTAACTTTATTACTTATCACCATGGTAAAAGATGCTGGATAAATCATTTTTATCAACAAAAAGTATAAATGCTAATAATTTAAACATACTTAGAATTACAGTGATATTTGGCTCAAGTGTGCGACTCTTTATAAGCATTCCCAATTATGAAATCAAGCTTTATGAACATAATAATCATCTTGAGTGCATCATGTAACAAACAAGTGCATCTGTTCAAAGGGCAGCCATGACTCACCGAAGATGTCAAATAGACGATATCGACCCATTATTATTCACCCCGAATATACCTGTATTTGATAACGCTTTAAAGTTGGGACATTGCAAAATTAGATTGTGGCAGGTAGAATACAGGAATGGCTGTCATGTGTATGTCTAGGTGCCTTCTCTTGATTCTTTCACTTACCGTTTCTTCATCTCTGACTTTACAATCTAAGCCTTATTTCCACATAATTGAAGAAACTGTGAAATTGGTACAGTCTGGTGGTAACCTCGACATTGAGGAACGTTCCGTGGATATTGCTCGTTATTTAAAGGATTTCCCACGACAGATTGTGCTTGGAAACGAGTTCGGTGCAACACAGTACAACGTGAGCGGAAGTTGCAGCCACAGTGTACAAGCGGTGATATCAGCTGTGTCCCAACCCAAAAGCAACGCATGGGCTTTGCAAAGTAAGCAGATACACTTACACTACGCATTACAATGAAGATTTACTTCAGAAGTTTACAACTATAGAATCTAGGCATTATTTAGACAGTGTTACTAACTGCAAGATTACCCATCTGCACTGCAAAAAACTGCACAGTGCATTGTACAATGTAAGGTCACTTATTTAATCTTTTTCTGAAATGGAAAATACGGGGATTTTGGTTAACGATTTCTGCAATACACATTGCACACAGTTAGATGAGTATTACAAAGAAAGCTTATGTATTTTATTTTCAACATAAATAAATAGGTCAAGCTTAGGTCAAAACTTATGTCACTTCATCTACAGCTGGTGATCCATCAATATAAGAAGTGAAATCTCGAAGTGGTGAAAAACAAATAAACAACAACAACAACATGAAAACATTAAACAACAATTCTGTTTACTTACTATAATGGATTAACGAATCTAATTCTCTATGGTGGATTCAGTTTCAGTTCTTTATTCCAGTGAACCAAAGACTCATTGGATAAACATATAATTGTCATTATAAATGAAACACAACCAACATAGTGGAGAGTGAGTAAACTCCAATATTACATAGATACTCAGATATCATCACATGTGTGTGAACATGGAATGTCTTCTAACAGTTTTTGTTTGTAATATCCATCACACGTTGTTGGATTATCTTGTAAGTATTCCAAACATAAGACATACCTAAATTTTCTAGTTCTCTTTGAATGTTAACAATCCTACTATCAGGACATAATTTATTTTTTTCATCATAACATGCTTTTAAAATCCAATTGTTTGATTGGTTTAATTTAAGCTAATACTTAAACATTCTAAGTTTCAGATATATCTACTTGTACGTTTATATTATAGTCGTTGATGCCATTGGAAAGCCTGGATCTGGTATTCTGGATGGCAATTTAAGGTGGCTCGGATCCTATGACGAATGTAAAAGAACCGAATATCGTAATGGTACACTGGCTATTAAGGGAAAATATTCAGTAGTATTTATACCCTTGGGAGCGAGCAGTAATGCGGCGGAGGTAAGTAACCAATAATAGAGTCCTACTATAATAAAAAGTAACATGCAAGTATCATAATTATTTCATCATGTGTAAATTTACATTCAAAATGGGATAAGAATAAAACAATTTAGGTAATTCTACATTTTATAATGGTTAATTAGTATCACTGGCCATAGGCGGATTTCCTAGCTGCAATTTTAAACGAGTTCATTCATTAATTCATATTTTATTTCCCTCCATAGAGGATTATGACATGACATATACAATCATAACATCACAAAAATACAATTATGAGAATATACAGTTAGATATAACAATAATAGGAATGTCTGAACAAAATAACCCTTGTTTACTGCATCGAAATTGTGTTTCTGTGCGTCTGTGTGTGTGTGAGAGAGAGAGAGAGAGAGAGAGAGAGAGAGAGAGAGAGAGAGAGAGAGAGAGAGAGAGAGAGAGAGAGAGAGAGATGTCATTCATGAAGTTATTGCACTCAAATATTCGACAGTGGGTAAACATTTCACAAACACCATGTAGTTCTGACCGCATAAAATACACACAGTACAAATAGTAAATCGTAAAATCGATTTTTCAAACTGGGGTGAGAAGCTGTGGGCTGTGCAAGAGAACAAAATACTTTGTGTGAAGGAAATTAGCTTTACTTAAATGTGCATACGTACTAATAATCTAGCCTTTTGTTTCCAAAAGGTGGTTAATATGTCTGTAATGGCGATATATTATAAATTGATATATAATATTTAATTTTACCACAGATGAAAGAAGTAGGTCGAAATCTTGACTAAGTATTTGGTTGGCTTTATTTGGATGACGCCTTCTTCACATGTGATCGGACAGTATGTCTGATTTACGTCGTCCGTAAAGTTATGAAATCGAGTTCCTCGATTGTAGGGAATAAGACCCATCCGACTATATACATCATGTGTAAAACACTAAAGGGTAGTTACATGATCCAAGAATTACTGGAAAAATAGCAAATGACATGCTAATAAGACACTCACGTGGTCGTTACTCGGCTTGGTTTGGAAAAGACAGTTTTAATTGCTTCTTTAATTGTTTCATTTTATACATAATACCGATGTCTTTTTACTAGAACCCCGTGATGACCCGGGTTGTTAGAATAGATTCTCAGCACCCCTAGCTTGTCGTAAGAGGCGACTAAATGGGGCGGTCCTTCGAGTGAGACCGTAAAAACCAAGGCCCCGTGTCACAGCAGGTGTGGCACGTTAAAGATCCCTGCTCCAAGGCCATAAGCGCCGAGCATAGGCCTAAATTTTGCAGCTCTTCACCGGCAATGGTGACGTCTCCATGTGAGTGAAAAATTCTCGAGCGGGACGTAAAACAATATACAATCAATCAATCTTTTTACTAGAAATATAATATAAATATTGAAGCAAATGTACTTTTCAGTACTGCAAGACTAGTCAGTTTTGGCGGTGTTTTGTTTTCAATTTCAATTTCGTTTAGTTAAGCGGTGGAACTGTGGGTATATTAATTGGTGTTTGCCTACCGGACAGTTGTAACAGAAGCGACACTGTGATGATGGTACAAGAAGGTAAATACATTGTCACAATTGTTCATCCTTTTATTTTTAAAAGAGTAGAAAATCATTATTTACATATTTCCCAATTGATTAATTAAAACTAGATTAATGTAATTTTGTTACATATAGACATCACATTCAATATTAAACCTATTGACTAAACCATATCATATGAGTTACACATGTTATGCATGCTTGTCTACCAGACTATGTAATATAGCTTAATATATATACTTAACAAACTGTCTAACACTCAATTACACGGGTTTCACACCTGTCATTACTTTTACTCAACATACGCAGACAGTTTACACATTTAAAACATTTATTTTCAGGTCTCCAGAAGATTCCTTTCGGAAATATTTCCAATATAAATTTTGAAGTTTTTCCGGATCAGGATAAACCATTGACATCCAACGCTAAAGTAGCAATGTAAAGAAATGGATAAATGATGCCATATATATATATATATATATATATATATATATATATATATATATATATATTAATTACATTTTCAGCAGTAAAATACTGAATATTATCCTTTCAATAAAATTGATATTTTCACAGTTGTTATTTTCACAGTGAAAATAACAAAAGTGTTATTTTCACTGTGAAAATAACAACCGAAAGTGTCGTAAAATCCATCCGCGATAAATATGACCACCTTTATTTTACGTAACAAAAAATGCTTAATCGTGATTTTACTTGAATAGTAAAATAGAATTTAATCAAAATTGTTTTATTGTTCAAATGTATTTATTTATTTACTTTACATTTCTCTTAAGGTATTCTTTTTGGCGCAATATTGTTTTGAATGTTCAGTACAGGGTGGGGTGAAAAGAGACCTTAAAGTGGTTAGACCGAAAGGAAAACGTAAGAAAATGTAATAAACAGAAAATTCAATTTTTTTGTTGGATGTTGAATTCATTTCACTCGTGAGACGGATTTTTTTTTAATATTTTCACGAGTGCGAAGCACGAGTGAAAATATAAAAAAAATCCCGTCTCACTTGTGAGATAAATTCAATTTCCAACAATAAAACATTGAATATCCCTCTCTCTCTCTCTCTCTCTCTCTCTCTCTCTCTCTCTCTCTCTCTCGATCAATCGATCGATCGAGAGAGAGAGAGAGAGAGAATTTGTATGTGTGCGCGCACATAGTTTACATACAAATCAAAATGTTTAATTTGACTAAAGAAAACATCAGTTCATTATTGTCATATCTTATTTGCAAAACTAATATCGTTAGTTGTTTAAATCAGACTTGCATGTCTTGAAACAATCTATGTAGATGAAGGCATACTCAACCACATTTATCTATCCCTACATGTTTTTTAGTGTTATATTAAGTATACTCTCTGCCATTATTGTCGTGTGCACTACCTACGACATTATCATAGTCCAGTGGCTGCGAAAGAATAGAGCAGAACTGAAGGAATCTTACATCGATCCTGCAATAAAGACAACAGACAGCGAAAAATATCCATTGCTGAACCATGTCGCAAAAGAATCCAATGGTGTTCATCTAGAAGAAAGTAAGTTATTGATAACAAACATTCATAGCTCAATGGACGTATATAAGGAAGTTACATTTGTATCAACTGCATGTGCCATTTAGAATAAGTAGGTTAATGGTAGCCAATAACTTGGTTCAAAAGACTCAAAATAATGCTCAAGTAATTTGATAGACAAAATCCACGATTTAAAGGACTCGTACTGTATACAGGGTTATTTTTGTGGCGTGTATTCTTCGCCTTTCTAATATTAATGATAGCAATTAAAACATTTATACAGCGCCTTATAATAAAAACTACCCTAGGGCGCTTAATAAGGTATGGCATGAATATACATTACAAATGACAATATAAAAATTCGCACATTAATTAAACATATCAAAATACACATGGAAAGCAACGGGAGACATAGATAATACAATTATTTGAAAGTTATAAAGCGCTATGCAGAGTATCAATGAAATAAAACAATACGAAGATTTAGATATAGAAATTTGCATTACAAACAGTCATTGAAAAAAGTTTGTACTTTGTAAAGAAGCTTAAAAGTCAGGGAAAGCTATTTTCCAAATTGTGGGCTTTTAACAATTTAAAAAAGCGTTATGTTTTAACAGCTTTAACAGATCATTCCACAAACTGGCTGCAGCCCAACCGAAGTGCAATTTCTAATGGTTTTGAATTCCCCAGACACAGTTATGTTAAAATGGACAATTTCGAACAGTCTTCAATTCGCATACTGACAACGACGGAGAAAGGGGCGAAAATAAAATAAGGCGAATATTTCTATATATACAAAATATAATGTTCATCCTAAAGACTGTGGGTTTTTAAAACCAAGTGACACGAAGTCAAAGGATTTACCTAAAGTTTATGTTGAAAACAAAAACTCATTGAACGACAAAGGCCAGGATCCAAAATGTTCATATAGAGTAAAGAAGGCTACATGTACTGATAGCCAATAACCACGAATAATCGTGGCAACAGAGATTTTTTTCTTCTCATGCAGAAGCTTCTGATTGAATTCTGCTTCATAAGAATAGAAAAACAGATCAGCTAACAAAGGAGCACAATTCGTGCCCATGGGAATTCCAACAGACTGTTGGAAGACCTGGTCACGAAAAACTACGAAGATATTGTCAATGAGGAAATCTAGCCATCTTTTTAATATAAACTGCAGATTACCTGTGCGTTGAGTCAGAGTGGCGTTTATCAAAATAATTTTTGGGATGACCGATCACTAGATATGCATATTTCTTTTTACCAATTTTTGTTGCAGAAGAAACTGACTATGATGTCAAAAAGTCTAGTCTTTAATTTATCGTGAGGTATAGTCGTGTAAAATGTTGTAAAATCATACGTTTTAATGTTGTGAATTTGGTAAATGTTTTGTGATTTCAAATTCACTAAAAATTCTTTAGAACATTTGATTCACACCACTTCTGGCATATATAGTTGAAGTTTATCTTTCACAGCAGTTAATATTTTCGTAAGTAGCAACGATAGGGGCTTAGTAGAACATTACTGGATCCAGCAATGTATCTTTGTTTTTAATGGTTTTTGTGAAGTTTATGGATCCAGTATAGGTACGGCAACTCATATTCATCCGCTTCATTGACTGGGATATTAATGTATTTAAAACTGAAGCATGATTTTGAAGAATTTCATCATATGAAAGGGCAGTAGGAGTATAAGTGAGATTAATAAATGTGGAATTAATGAAAAGTTCGTTTAGAATGCAGTTGTAATAATGAGCCTTACAAACAAATATAAAGTTGTTGCCAGCTTTGTCAGCTGGAACCAAAACATATTCCTCATGTAACCTATCTAACTCTTTTATCATCTCTGGTTTACTAAAAACAGAAGGATAGATGGTACGTATTTTTGTTTTGATATGTCAGACACGAGGTTTTAATATTCCTCCAACATTTTTTATCCATTCTGACAAGGTATCAAGTTCTTCTTTTTTAGCATAAACTTTGACAGAATTCATAATAGAGATGAAGTTCTGTCGCCAATTGTAAGAATTTAGGACCTTTTAAAATGAATGATTTTAGGATGTCATCTTTAACTATATATATCAACGTGAATATGATCTTATCAATCATTATTATCATCATCATCCTGGAGGTAAATAGACTATATGAATTCATATTTCATAATGATAACATACTCCTCAGTATAACATGTTACTGTGTATTCCAGGCACATTGGAGAAACTTCTTTTGTCCTTTTCCGCTTACTCCAACGGCAAGAAAATCTTGAGCACACATCGGACCTCAGAAACTCTCACTGCTCTGAATGGGATCCGGTTTCTGAGTATTTCATGGGTTGTTTTGGGTCACAGCTATGCCTTTGTTCTTGGCACTGTCAGTAAGTGATTTTACATGGGTACTGGTCAACTTAAGAAATTTAATATTTTTATTTTTGAAATACATAATTGTATAATAACTACCACGCTTCACGGCGACATATGTTATGAAGCGTGTTAGTGGTTTATAGCATTATTCGCTAGGTTGAAGCACTGACCTCTGGATAAACCATGAGTGAGATCAAGTGCCTAAGAGGAGTAAGCATCCTCTGTTGACCGGTCAAACTCTTTCAAAAATAGGTCAAGAAAATCATAAGTCAAACTTCATCTGTAACTTATTAATATTGATATCACTTGGTGTATTAATAAATCAATTCAATAGCTGTGGAAATAGCCAAAAAGTTATGAAAACCGTCAATGTACAGGTTGAACACTACAGTCCTCTTGCCTATAGGCTGAATCCCAATAAAGACAACTACAGAATATTCATCGTAACAACACCAAATTTATTTAGAAATCTTGTAGGGTTTTTTTATTGCTTGAGATAATGTGATGTATTGTGATTCATCTATTTCCATAGGTAATAGTGGTCCTTTCTTAAAAGATATGTTGGACAGATGGACTTTTCAGGCCATTTCCAATGCTTTGGTCGCAGTAGATTCATTTTTTGCTCTGAGGTATATATTGACCCAGGATTTAGTACTCGTATGTAATTAATATATTCTTACCGTTTACAATTTCAATATTTCTGCCTGTAAAGCGTCTAAATCGCCAATAATAACAAAATTCTCAACCTGCTTGTGTGTTATGTAAGATTTCATTCAGGTTGAATCCATTTGTCTTATCCATACTTTGTCATATTATGTTTGTTTGGCCTCCCAGTATATTTATATATAATTTCAGCACTATATTTCGTCATTTTTAATAAATGACATTTGAGGAAAACTACATATTTGTTTTTCTGTTCTTTTACAATTAATAGCTCAAAACATAGCTTCGCTTACGGCAGCACTTTTGAAAGGGTATGCAGAAGTTTTACTTAAATAACAAAACGTACATGTATGTTGATGTCAAAATCAGTGTGTTATTGGTTTCTCTGTTTTAGCGGACTTTTACTCGCTTATCTAACTTTGAAAGAAATGGACAAACGAAAGGGGAAACTGAACTGGTTCATGTTTTATTTTCATAGGTTCTGGAGGTAAATAGATGTATACATATAATAATGTACTTCATATAATATATCATATATTTATATTATCAATGCGTGAAGTACCTTAATTTAAACTTATTTTTTACGTTATGATGATAAGTTGAAGCAAATTGCTGTTGATTTGGGGAGGAGGGAATTCTTGATAGACTGATCTTTGACAGTAAGGAAAAGAGAAAATATTGGCGAATGATATTTTTAATGAATGTTATGCCAGATTGACGCCTGCGTATATGCTGGTTCTTATGACTGAAGCAACTCTTTCGCCCTACTTTTCTGATGGGCCGCTTTATCCACCAAAAGGATTTGAAATAAATTACTGTGAAGATTCTTGGTGGAAAAATCTTCTTTATATCAACAATTTCTTCGATATGTCCAACATGGTAAGTAGATATGATGTTAGTATTTTTATACAAAGTTTTAGTCGAAACTGGAGAACTCTATCGCAAATCTTATTCAATAATTCGTGGTGCATTATTTTGCAGATAATGTAATAAATGATGTAACCCCCCCCCCCCCCCCCCCTGCATATTTTTCACAGATCTAAATAAGTGTAATGATGCAATTAATGTTTCTTTACTATTCTAAAGGTTTTGTTAGCTCACCTGAGCCGAAGGCTCAGTTGAGGTTTTCTGATCAGAATTTTCCATTATCTGTCGTCGGCATTGGCGTAAACATTTCACATTTATGTCTTCTTCTCCTGAATCACTGGTCCAGTTTCAATGAAACTTGGCAGAAATCATCCTTAGCTTAAGGGAATTCAAGTTTGTTGACATGAAGGGCAACGCTTTTCTTCTAGGGGAGATAATAGCGAAACAGTGGGGAAAAAACACTGACGAATTTTGAAAACCTTCTTCTCCAGACCCAGTAGGCCAATGTTAATCAGACTTGGTACAAATCATTCTTGGGTGAAGGGGATTTACGATTGCTCAGATGAAGGGCCATGTCCTCATGAAATGGGAGATAATCACAAAAATGCAAAAGTAGGGTGCGGTCATTTAAAATATTCTTCTCGAGAACCACTGGGCCAGAATAGTTCCAATTTACATTGAACTTCCTGGTAAAGTGCAGATTCAAGTTTTTTTTTTTATTCAAGGCCCCTAGGGGTAAGATTGGGCCACAATAGGGGATCAAAGTTTTAAAAGCGAAATTATAGGAAAAACATCTTTTAAAAATTTTCTTCTCAAGAGCCACTAAGCCAGAATATTTCAAATATACACGATAGCTTTCTGACACAGTGCAGATTCACGTTTGTTAAATTCATGGCCCCCGAGTGTATGGTGGGGCCACAATAGGGGATCAAAGTTTTACATGCAAATATTTGGGTAAAATCTTTTAGTATGGTCCAAGGTGACTCAGGTGAGCAATGTGGCCCATGGACTTCTTGTTTTAACGCATTATGTTTATTAGGTCGATAGCTAATCAATATGCCATAATACTCTGTAACCAATGCACATGTAGTTTGATTTAGATTTGCTTATGTATATAGTTATCTGTAGATGTTCCAATAAGTCCATACAATTGTGTGATTGACTTTGTGATTGTGGCAAGGTTAAACAAAAACTTGTTATAAGGATTTGTGCAGAAAGCTGGTCATTGTGACTGACATCCAGACATGAAGTTAAACATGTTAGAGTCTTTGGAGGTTGGGGACACTCAGCCTTGGGAGACTTTATACTCTCCCAATGTTCTTTTCTGTGCCTGTAATTGTTACATTTATTGCAGTGCATGGCCTGGTCGTGGTACTTGTCTAATGACATGCAGTTCTTTATTCTCAGTCCTCTTCTGTTGGTTCCTCTTTATTAGTAAGCATATGAATCTAATTCTCTTTCTTATCAGACACATTTTGACATTTTGTAATCTAAACATTTTGTAATTCAAATATCTACGATAAAAAGGTTTCTATTCAATGATCATAATTTGACTAACTTTTTTGTTCTGCAGTAAAGAAATTATCGGTATTGCATTATGCCTAATGTTTTTGATTGGAACTACAATCGCTCCTGGCGTGATTTCATCCTATTATGGGATGCCACCAGCCTTTATTTCCCAGACAGTTCAATCGTAAGTACTGCCTACAGCATTGGATTAGCGTCTATATATTTACACGGTCTCATATCTAAAATAGTCAAATTTTCACGCCGTTTTAAATTCACAATGTTGTTATCTATAGTATTATTGCTACATGTACGTGGTAATCACTTCACGTTTAATTCCACAATTTAATTCTACATTGAAAACCGAGAACATTTAACTGTAATGAAAACCAAATAGCGAATACAGTGTGTTGTTGTTCTTGACCAATACAACGAACAGTGATTATGAAAAGATGAAGATAACGAAGGATGATCAGTTTCATAAGTCCTACAAGAAACATTGCTGTACCAAAGTAATCGGCCGGAAAAATTTTGGGGAAGCCTAAGATCTGAAAAAAATAATTCCTGGGAAAGGAAAGGTGTTACAAAGAATTGCTTTTTTAAGAGCACTTGAACATTACGTGACGGCTGGTAAATTTAGAGGAAATTTGATCAAATCCGGAGATGAACAAACTAAGTGAATAGATGAAATACCTATTTATTGCTGAGGCCGTCGGATACTTCAGGTCTCATCTAAAATCAACAGCAGGTTATCCATAGTTCATGATTGTCCGATCGATCGATATAAAGCCTGGACTAAAAATAAATTCTTAACAAATCAAGCAGGCTATCCACAATGCACGTTTGTCCGATCCACTGACTTTGGCTCAACTGAAAATAACATTTTCTCCATGACGTCGCTTGGGAGAATTTCTATTCACGGCAGTCTCCATAAAGTCACGTGGTAAAATTCTTGTACATTTTTTTTTTAATGAAAGACCTCTAATGTTCACCAATTTACATCTACGAGGGCGAGTCAATAAGTAACTAGCGTAACCCATTTCCGATTGACTGAGTCGTTCACGATTTTCATGCTTTGTTTCAATATATGTTTTATACCTGGGTACAAAATTACACGCGTATCGAGTCATTTTTTAATAAGATATTGAATGTCAAACATGGCTAGTGATGCAAAGGCATGCTTTTCATCTAAAGGTGAGTATCATGCTGTAATTCGGTATTTGTATTTAAAAGGTAAAACAGGGAAGGAAACACACGGCGAGTTAGCCGATGTTTATGGGTCTTCTGCACCATTTTATGCTCGCGTTAAATTCTGGGTAAGGAAATTCAAAAACTGTAGAACGTCTTTAGAAGATGAAGCCAGGTCTAGACGCCCACTGGATGCCACCGACGAAGAAATGTGTAACAAAGTTCGGGATCTGATATACTCTGATAGGCGAATTCAGGTGAACGAAACAGCACAGGCATTACGCATTTCACATGGCAGTGTTTCAACAATCTTACATGATCGTTTAGATATGCGGAAGGTAACAGTCCGTAGGGTCCCCCAAATCCCTTAGCGATGAGCAAATGGCAACCAGAGTACCAGTATGAAGCGCCTTGTTGAAGCGTAGTTGGTCAAAAGATGATTTTCCTTTGCGTCTGGTGACTGTAGATAAGACTTGGGTTCATTATTATGAGCCAGAGAATAAAGCTCAGAGTCGTCAGTGGGTAGGGCCGGGGTCCCCGAGGCCAAAGAAGTTCAGGACGCAACCATCTACTGGCAAGGTGATGGCCACAGTATTTTGGAACGCAAAAGGCGTTATTCTGTTGGACGTTTTACCCAAGACAGGTAAAATAACTGGAGTGAACCGTGCAAACTTGCCAGACAAGCTGAGAGCCGCCATCCGTGAAAAACGCCGAGGTAAACTCTTAAAGGTTTGACTTAGCTCCTAGTGACTTCTTCCTATTCCCAAACTTGAAGAAGAATATCCGTGAACGTTATTTCCGGCCTAACGAAGAAGTCATGACGGCAGTTGAGGAGTGGGTCAGTGGAAAGGACCCTGACCTTTTCAGTTCTGGGTTGATGGCACTTGAACACCGTTGGTCTAACTGCATCACACTGGAGGGCAATTACATCGAAAACGAACAGGAGGATCTTAACAGGAAATAAGTTAGGCTGGTTGCTTATTGCTTCGCCCTCTTATATCCAAATTTGAAAACCGACAAGTGTCCACTTAACCTGCCACTTATTTCACAAAAAATTTAAGTGGGATGGGTTAAAGTACAGGAAGTTTAATTTGCCAAGCCGATTTTCGTGAATAATGAAAAATCTTTTCCCTCAATATTTTGCCTATGTTAATAGTATTTTTTTTTCTACATGAAAGTTTCAATCACTAAAGTGGGAATAGGCTGGTATATTTATTTTCTCATATCAAATAATTATATGGTCTTTGTCAGAAAAAAGGGAGAGTGTGCCACCCCCACCTCCAAGATATCATACTTAATACTGAAATTATTTCTTACTTAGCAATATTGGGGCCTCCGTACCCGAGTGGTTAGAGCATCGGGCTCAAAATCACAAAGCCTCTCACCTCTGTCGGCGCCTGTTCGAATCTCGGCCGCGGCGTTATGTGAGCAAGTTTGCCAGTTCACTTGCGGAAGGTCGGTGGTCTCTTCCCAGGTACATTGTATCTGGGTTCTCTCCTCCACCAACAAAAACTGGACGCCACCAGATAACTGAAAAATTGTTGAGTGTGGCGGAAAGCAATAAATAATCAATCAATCAATCTTAGCAATAAAGAATACCTATAAAATTCTAAAGTAAATTATATGATGTAAACTATATTAAATTATCTATATTTTATGTATAAACACATTATTTCATTTGAAACTTGGATACTTTATAATAGATAGTTTTCGTATGATGTCATTTTACCAAAAGTTATTTCCTTATACCGCCATGTTGCAAGTCCAAAGGATGATTTTTCTTTGAATAACCAAATTTAAATTTGTGAAACAAGAATATTTGGATTAAAATCATTACTTTATGTAAACTTCGAACAAGTGGAAGTTCTAACGAATGCACATGCTTCTGGAAAAATGCTTTACACCCCTCAGTGGTCAGTATAAACAGTTGATAAGGAGTTTGAGCAATTCGACCTCAAACATGACGGCCAAAGGGAAGTAACTCTACTGAAAATTAGCTATTAAAATGTAATTATATACACTATCCGGACTCCTTAAACTAACTACGATTTATGTAGTGAATATTTTACCTTTCTATCATGTATTGCAGACCAACCAATGAAATTTCAAAGCATTGTTTGTAGAAAATAAAGGTCTTAAAAATCTATAAACTCTAAGTATAGTAATTTAAATCACTATGATAATAATAGTAAATAATAGATATGGCATAGCATTCCAACCTTTTTTTTAAAGTTTTATATTCTTAACTGGACATTTCCGATCTTGTATTGCATATATGACGTCATCACTATATATAGAGTTAGATCTCCTTGATGAATCTCGCGATAGTGTGTTGGTCAAATACACTGATACTGGTACATCACTTTTACACATTATACCGTCAATTTTTTTTTTCTGTGACCTTAAAAGAAATAAAAAATGTCAAACAAAATAAAGCTAAAAAAAAAAAAATGATTGTTTATTAAGACATATCCGAGGTAGCAGACATTTGTCCCGCAGAAATGCACGCGACTTTTCAAATCTTATTTCATATCATAATAATGGACCGGCTCGTAATATTCAGCACTTTGGTTGCTATGGCTACATGTGTATGTGAACCTAAATTGAAAAGCATATATATCATTTTCAAATAATTTTGAGTTGTTTCAATAGATAGACAAAATAAACAGATTTAGATAACTTTAAAACAGGGGGGAGGATTGACTTCATTTGTTTTCATTATTTGCTAGTATTTAGTTGAAAGTATATCTTAGAGATACCATGCCAGACATTGATATTCTGTATTACCCGAAATCTCGCAGATTTTCAGAACAGCTTGTAAACCAGTATTGTCAACCCATTATATAGTATCATGTAACTAAGTCATATGAAAACTAAGTTATGGTGAAATACGTTCTTAAGTGTGATGAAAATACAAGATCACACGTATATGTACCACAATCTTTTAAAAGAGTTTACATTCTTACATGGGATAGCTGCTACATGTTACAGCTGTAGATTTCTGGGTTCGTATTTTCATGCAAATACGTACCATCTGTGTCTCTGAACTTTTTAAATATAGATATGGTTATTTGTAGGCAAGATCTATTAAATTTGTACATGCAGAAGTACTATATCAAACCATGGTGCAGAATGGGGCCATACATAACTGGGATTTTGTTTGGATACCTACTTTTTAAAGTGAAGGGCAAAGTGAGAATTCATAGAGTAAGTAAAACTAACACATAAGGAACACGATAGCATGCTTTTTTTTCTCTCGACTTCTCCAATGTTAATGTTATGTTCACTGGTAGTGTTATTTTACAAATGCCTGTAGAAATTCAATCATTAAGCAGTAATTATTAACAAACGTTTCCGTTTTTATAAAATGAATCATACAGTGATCACCAGAATTACTTTAGTCGCCTTGATATTACTGAGACAATAGTATCTACTTCTAATCAACATTAAGTAGAGAGCAATACAATACGTGACCTTAATTCAAACAGGCTTGAAAGGATTTGGCGATAATTATGATGTCTTAACATTATTTGACCATTATATCTTATTTTAATTTCACATCAGATGTTAAACCTGGTGATATGGCTTGTGGCTGCTGTCCTCGCCTGTTTGATACTGTATGGTCTACACGATGCAGTTAATTACAATCCACTGTCTAATGGCGTATCAGCTTTATATAACGCAACAAACAGAACTGTATGGGGCGCATGCGTATGCTGGGTTATATTTGCTTGCGCAACAGGAAATGGAGGTTTTGTGAACACATTACTGTCGTGGTCGCCATTCGGACCCCTAGCCCGACTCTCTTATTGCGTTTACCTCGTCCATCCAGTCATTATGTATGTGGACTATTATTCATCAAGGGTCTCTATGCATCTCACGGATTTGTCAGGAGTAAGTAATTATTCCATACATTAACCTACATGCATAAAGACCCGAAATTGATATTTAAAATTGTAAATACAGAGAATAATGTATATACTTGTATATTATGTAATTTGCACTAGCTAAATATGATATAAATAATTGCAGGATGCCCAGAAAAACAGAATATTCATACACTGTATATTCGTTATCTTTAATTTTCATTTCAGATATACTTGTTCCTCGGGAATTTAGTTTTGTCGAATATGGTTGCATTTGTGGCGTCTTTAGCGTTTGAGGCTCCAATGATGGGACTTGAAAAAGTTTTGCTTCGAAAGGAAAGAAAATAAACCATGAATTGTTTTGCGGACTAGATTGAGCCATGCATGAGGAACTTTAATACTCGACAGAGCATATCATTCAACAATAGTCATTTCGACGTTTATGTCATCCGACTGTTTCTACGCTGTGTGTGAATCTTTACGTTCTTTAACATCCTCAGCTTCATTGGCAAAGTCGATCTTCTCTAAATCTTTCTTGTGCGCAATGACGGTATTAATGTGTCCTAAGAGTTCCCCGACGTGTTGTAGTACATCTTCTCTCTAGAATATATTGGACTGAAAAATATTTATGAAATTTAAAATTATACGACGAGAGAATATATAAAATGTGTACATTTCTTTTCATGATATAAAAAAGATTTTTAAAAACAAGTTTGAATTCATGAAAATGTGTGATCAGTCAGCCTGATCTCCCAGGCTTTAAATAATCATCTAATTAATACCTTAATATATGATTACATATAATGAGTTCACTCATTTACAAACTTCAGCCATTTTCAATGATCTTGTCATAATCAACCTTCTTCAGTATAACTTTGTATTTTTTGCGTTAGAATTTATGAATCAATCAAGGAAGAATCACTTTTAACCACCATGTATTGCAATAATGATGTCATTATTTAGAAGGAGCATGTGTTGCATCACTTCTTTCTGTTAATAAGCTATTATTTTTGGCATTATATACTGAGAGAGAGAGAGAGAGAGAGAGAGATTGAATGCCGAAAGGAACATATGTACAATGTGCAAAAATTTACAGTATTTAACATACGTATGAATTTATCCAAGGTTGTTGCAATGTCTGAAGAAATTCAATCTTGAAGACAGATCTCAACTGAGTCGCACTTGATAATTTACAGCGATTCATCAAACAGGGTAAAAGTATTCACTGTTTACAAGTTAATGACGGCTCGGTAGCGAGGCTAAGCAGAGGGCCCAGGAGACCATTCATAATATACCGGCTCCAGATAAGCTCCTGAGAGTTTTACGTTGGTCCCCTGCCTCTTTTCCACCCCATCTTGAACTCTGTTATGGTATTCTACTGGGTTTCGAGCACTTAATGGTCGGCTGGAGTATATTAATTTCAAATAGCTTTATTGATTGTTTATTATCAAGAAATGATTTTACACACTTTGCTCTCAAAGTTAAAGATCGTGATAAAATCGTATATGAAAACGGAGTGGGGGTATTCATCAGACGTTGAGGAACCCAAGCAGAGCTAAGAACAGACGTGAAGAGTCAATTGCTGAGAAAATAGTGTTAAAAGTATAAATTAAATATACTTGTATTGCAAAATTCGGGCATCAATCACATGGTAATTAGTGATCTGATTGATCATTTTACTTACAATAATGTCATCCTAGGAATGACGGTTATATTTGCGCTAACAGAGAATACGCTATTCTATTACGTTAATCCTTTTGAAATCCGTTATAATTTTTATATAACATTTATCAATGAAAAGTGAAAATAACGAACAGTGATCTACCTCATATGTATAAATCCCATAAAGAATTACAAAACTGGGAGCAGGACTAGCAGGGACCCCTGGACACACCAGAGGTGGGGACAGATCCCTAGGAGAAGTAAGCATTCTTTGTTGACACCCGCCATGAGCCCTATATCATGATCAGATAAATGGAGTAATCCGGAGTAAAAATTCATTGAAATGTATCCAACATAGATGTTTTAAAAACTGTTGGTTTATAACACAAATCAAATATAAACATACGAGGAAAATTTGATTTGTTTATTAGTTAGTTGGATTCGAAATTTAGACTTAAGTCTATTATAAGTTTAAAGTCTTGAGACTGTGTGTGTGTGTGTGTGTAAGTGTGTGACAACAGAAAAATTTCTTATAAAAAATGTCATTGATATGGAATATAAAATATTTTATATTTATATTAAAAACCCTGAAAATGCTTAAGCGGTGCCTTATACTCGTACACGTTCATAGTAATCTCTATCCGGAAATCTTTGTATTGAGTATGGTTTTGTTACTTCTACTCTCACCGCACACTTCCTGTGTGTAAATTCCGAATTTTAAGTTGCAATGTGAGACAGGGTATTTAAATGGAAAAACACACATTTGGGGAATTTTGCAAAACATATTGAGGAAAACTTACTCAGTAAGTATGTTCAATATTCAACATTGTCAATTTAACTTGAAGGAGAACAAAGAAAGCTGATACCGCATGGTTGTTGGTACGATATGCGCACTTGGCTGCTGGTAATCTCGGCTGGATATTTGAACTGACGCCGTTACCGAGTCTCGGAGCAGTCCACCTTAAACATGTCTATAAATCTACATTTATATTCGGACGGCTCAAACAATTAATGTGCACTTGGTTGACACTGCTGTTCGCTTCAAATACTGTTTGAAATAGGGTGGTAAACTACCCCTTTAGCAAGATCTTGCAATAAAACGCGATTATCCCGCGTCAGCGAGAGTAAGTAAATCCCTTACAACCGATCTCTATATGTTTCACGTGAAAAAGAAGAAAATGTGCTAATATGTCTGATACTACTGCAGATAAAAACACGATATGCATTGACTTACAGCATCCTTCTTAAATTATGATATGTAATTTCAATTTTATAGAGACAATTAGTGTCATGTTGAGTGTGTCAGCATTGCACGGAATTAGTCATTATTTTCAATCTAAACACCAAAGTACCCATTTAAGGTAATATTAAAGGGGATAATTGGGTTTTAGCAAAAAGATTTTGTTATAGATAGTTTTGGTATGACGTCATCTTACCAAAAGTTATTTCCTTTGCTTCCATGTTGGAAGTTCAGAGGATGATATTTCATCTTTGTGTAACCAAATTTAAACCTGTGAAACAAATAATGGTAATAAAATTATTACTTTATAAAAATTGTGAATAAGTGGAACTTAACTTATGTATATGCTTCTGGGAAACAATGATTTACATATACACCTAACTGGTCAGTATAAATGATTGAAATTGGTAATGTAATGAAGGGATTTGAGCAAGTCAACCTCCAACATGGTAGACAGAGGGAAGTAATGTTCACCAAAATATCATCTATGGAAAACTATCTATAGGGGTAGTGTTCCCAGTAATTTGACTGTTGAATCAATTCTCTGTCACTATTAATTTTGCATTGCTTACTGTTTAGGTATAAAAATCCTAAATAAAATCAATTACTAATTCAAATGAGAACTTTCATAAAGGAATTGTTTGTCTCATGATACTGGAAGATTTCCTGTAATCTATTTTTCTTTAGTAGTGATATACAGTACTGTCAGAAGGTATGGTCAGTTACTACATACATATCACTAATAAAAAAGCTAGCCTTTAATCCAAATATCCATCAGAGCCGCATCTCTGCTGCGATTATGCTACTGTATGTATAAAATAAAAAATAAACTATCTTATTTTATTTATAAATAATTTGCATAATATTGACTTGATTGTATTGGTAAAAATGATGAAATTCATTCAGCATTCACATAATTTACTTGTCAGATCTTAGTTGCAAAACCTTTAAACCTAGAGTACAGACAATATGTGAAGAAATGAAATGCAGAACAGTAATTTTAATTATGTAGAATGATCAAGCTATATACTTTATGCAAATTATACAATTCAACTTGATTGGTTTGAAAAGATCAAGCTAATTTCTTAATATTTATTTATTTAATCACCGAGTTGGAAAGTAAATCCCCCAAATGTTGAGAAATATTTATAACCATATGATGTTGGAATCTGAATTTAGAAAGTAAACAATTATTTTGGATGGCCTACAGGTTACAGTTGGGGCAGGTTTAAGAAGTTCACTGATGAAAGAAAAAAAGACAGAGGCAGTGAATGGCATAGGGAAAACCACTTGAATTGTGTAAAGGGGAATTAAATTTGATGTTTAATATAAAATCATTTTAAGAGATTCATTTTTAGAAATACTTGAGGGTATGAACTGTGATGCTTTATGCTGGCATACTCAGTGAGTGCTTCATGAAAAGTTGGAATTAAAGTACTGAATTTATTTGTATTTGTTAATATCAATCAAAAATCTGTTGAATTTGTCAGAAATTACCATTTTATAGGGTTTGTCATTGAGAAACTTTTGATCTGATTTCCAGCAATAAAATCACAGAGAATTTTATTATGAAAATTGCTAAATAAAGAAGGGTGAGGGCATTTTTGATGATTATTTCGTTTCTTTCACATTGCCTTTTGGAAGGTTTCCACAGTTTAATCTGTTTCACTGACTTATGTTTAAGAAATCAGCCATGCAGTTGCATGATAAAAATGAAAGAAGATACATTTATATGAATGGTGAATTTTGATACATGTGCTTGTGAATGTGCACTAATGCCACATTATATTGTCATCTGTAAATTTAAAAGTCATCTAAATTTCCAAATTATTTACATTAAGTACTCTAGTTTATATATACATTGTACAAATGTACATATTTCAGGGTAACAGGATGAAGATTGCAGTAGAAGGTTGTTGTCATGGAGAGCTAGACAAAATTTATGAAACCTTGGAGTACATTGAAAAGAAAGACAGCCTAAAGATTGACCTGCTGTTGATATGCGGGGATTTTCAGGCAGTGAGAAATATGGCAGATCTGCAGTGCATGGCTGTGCCTCAGCACTATCAAAAACTCAACACCTTTTACAAGTAAGTAGAACATAAAATTATGTTGTGCATAATCCTTTATAGTTTAGTGTTTATGCAGTCACAAGTGCACAGTCACTAGTTATGACTTACATGTTGTATCAAATTGAAACATAAATTATGTTTAATTCACATTTATTTGTAATGAATGGAATTGACAAAGGTTAACAGAGATGTTAACTTGTACTCTTACAGGTAAGAGTAGTGGAGGTTACATTTCAATATCTATTATATATATATATATATATTTATATATATATTTATATATATATACATATATATATATATATATATATATATAACCTCTGGAATCCCCAATCAGCACTGCACAGTAATTAAGATGACAGATGGGCTATGCTACGTCATGCAAGTTACAGACATATTAAAATGTAAAAAGTCCTCTTTTAATATTTCTTTTGGATACTGTAAGGCCATGCAGCCAGAAACAATACAGAAATACAGGGAACAAAATGTACATGCAGACACTTGTATAAATCTATACTTTTTGAATTTATTCTTGATGGAAAATGTGCATGTAAAGTAAATGTTGTAAAAGAGGTTTAATTCAATTTTTATATCAAAATGACAGGTACTACTCAGGAGAGAAGAAGGCACCATATTTGACAGTGTTTATAGGAGGGAACCATGAAGCTTCAAACTATCTTCAAGAACTGCCTTATGGTGGATGGGTGGCCCCAAATATATATTATATGGGTATGCAATATGATTGAGGCACTTTTAACATGTTCAAAGGCCATGAGGTAGCATTGATTGACATAACCACCTTACTTGAGATTTACACCCCCCTCCCTGGTGAAAAAATTTCTTATATTAAGGCCTTACATTTCATACATGACCTTTGACCATGGAGTTTGATACAAATTTCAAAAGTTGAACCTTACTCATAACTTTTGAATAGTGAATATGAGGCTCTATTGAGTCATGTATCCATTCCTTGTGTCAAAACCTTTTCTTTGGTACCTAAATTTCAAATCTTGTGACCTTTATCTACTCTATAGAAAGCTTAATCTATGAAATATCTCTTGAACTTTGTAAGGTAGGTTTTTCAAATTATGTATATATATTCTTTCTGGCAAATCTTTCCATTTGATAACATAGTGTTTGACCATTATGATTTTGACCTATATGATTGACGTACTTTTATAAAAAAAAAACAAAAAAACATATTTAACATTTCCTCAACTATTCAAGATAGAGCTTTTATATTTTATATGTTCATGTCTTTTGGTAAGACTTTTCATTTCATACCATTCTCTATGACCTTTTGAACTTGACCTTCTGCTGAACAGCAAAGTCATGTTAGTCATATTGGTGTTGATTGAGGCATCTCCATGTTGTGTGGATTCAAGTTTGGTTATGTTGTGACTCTTTGGGGCTAGGTTGGGGTCACAATGTGGGTCAACCTTTTTCATGGGATACTGTATAATACTGTCACCAAATCATAAATTTTTAAGCACTGAAAAACAACCTTTATATGATTGTCCAGTACTTGTAAACTTGTGTGTGTGTGTTTACTTTCCAGTTTAAATGTTAAAATACATGTATCTATATCTTATGCCTCATGTGAGGCCTTGAGTGAATGAAAGGTGTCCAAAAATAAGTTTCAAGAATGCACAGTCTTGCTATTAATTTCTATGCTTAAAATTTCTATGATTTTCACAGATATTTTTCTCTTTCTCCAGGTTATGCTAATGTGATTCAGTTTGGAGGAGTGAGAATCGGAGGGTTGTCTGGAATTTTTAAGGGCAGAGATTATAATAAAGGCAAGTACACCAGTACTAACAAGTAATACTGTGTTGCCAGGTAAACAGGTTGGACACATTTGGTTCACTTTGTGCAGAATCTGTCCATCTAGTTAGTGACACACTTTTACTAAAGCAGAAATCAAAATTCATCTTCCAGTTAGACAGGTAGCAAATCTTTTCAATCTTTGTAGAGGTACTGGCTCCAGGGCCATAAAACTTAGATGTGCTCACTTTTGAGATTTAGAGAAAATCTCACTTTTTTGTCTCAACTTAGACCGTCTCACTTTTGCTGTGCCATAAATCTAGCTTTTGCTCATTGAGCATTTCCGAACTTGAGACAGAAACTGAAACTGAGCAGGAAATCAGTTAAATTTTGGGATACGTTGTTTACATTTTATTTTTTGCAATGGCAAGCCCACCAAATATTGTGCAATGCTTTAAAATAAAGAAATCTAGTACAAAAATAAATAGTGTGTTGATTTTTCTTTTTCACCCTTTCTATTGTTGCATCAAATTTGAAATTATCAACATCAATAAAGTTGTTTTATATATAGTCTGCTATTGATGCTATGGTGAAAAAAAACCAACCTTATTAGTCATTCAGAAACTAGCGGGCGTGAGCTCTACTGGAGTCGTTCCACAGGAGGAAGTTATTTTTAGAACTGATGTCATTGATGGGATTGTGGGAAGCAGGAAAAGGACAGAACATGGCAGGACATGACACAGTGAATGCATAAGTACAAGTCCATAAGATTTAACACCACCACCCCCTCCCAATGAAAATACTAACAAAGGATACATTTACATTGTATAAATTTATTTCACTCATTTATTCAATTCTGGGCCCCATTGGGCATACAATTAAAACATGTAAACAAAGCATGTAATTATAACAAATAGAAAGAAGAAAATAAGTCCAGAGTTGTTTAATATTAAGCTTTTTTTCAAGGCAAATTAAAACAATGTTTATAATTTATACCAACTTTTCAATCCCTCAGATCATTTTAAAGAATCATACTTTTTGCAGACAGCAAATAATTCGAAGTTTTAAATATTACATGCTCCGTCTCCTCTGTATATCACTGAAAACCAAGCCAACTATCTGTAAAATTGTGTCAGAATGAAAGCAGAACCCAATAAAAACTTAATCTGCATCCAAATCCTCTAGAATACCTGGAGCCTAGGTGCTCTCCTTCTCTTGAGGATGGTGTTGAACTGATTCATTCTGGCAACTGCAGATGCTATACTGGAAGTGCAAAAAAAAATATCACATGATGGAGACACTTTTCTAGTGATCTAACTTTCTGAGCTCAGAAGTGAGACCAAACTAGTAATATGAGATTGAGACTGAGATGAGAATTTTTTATGGCACACCAAACTTGAGACTGTCTCAGATTTCGGTCTCAAAAGTGAGCTAGGTAAGTTTTATGGCCCCAGAGCCTGGTATATGAAATAAGGGGGTTCTGCTTAATCCAATGGCCCAGTTGTCAGAAAAAAAAATTATTAGATTAACTGATTTACCATTTGCTTAGACTTGCCTCTTACACTCTGCATGAAGACTATAATGTATTTAGTGATATAATTTTAATTCTTCACATCATTATGACAGTGTACTACATGTATGTTATCAGTAGTATTGCATTTTATTTATATTAGTATAATGTATTCTCTATTTGTATTGATTTAATGTCATTTTGCTTACTTTTATTAGACTTTATTCAATCATTTGTTCATATTACTGCAAGCAGCTGCAAATGTGAACTGGATGTAAAACGTGTAAAGACCAAAAGATACAGTGCAATCCTAGTTATAGATAAAGCTGTAGTCTGCCATTCTCTTTTTTTCATTTTTTTTTTAATAACAAAATTATTCTTATCACGTTAGTTCTACAAAAAGTACACGAAGCACTACATCAATATATGACATAAAAAAATATCAATTTATTGCATCTAACTTAAATTTTTAATTGTGTTTATTAAATCAGATTACACAACAGCTTAATTATTTATGTAAATTGTACATGTAATGATTTTTGGTTGAAGAGCCATGTCTATCTATTTTAATTATGTTTAATTCAAATTACACACAAGGTTGAAGCATGATTATTTAGGTAATAATCTTAGACTGATTCATATTTAGAGCCAATTATGTAAACAAGCTAAATTAATTTCAATTCTCACACTTCTAGCTCCAGGCTACATGTACAGGTCACACAAATACATGTCATATAAGGACATGCATGCAGGATACCAACAAAAATGTCATAGAATTTTGCAAAACTTTGTACTAAAAAAACCGTAGTTACCACAACATTTTTTTTGAAACCACCTATATTTTGGCTTTCTTCATAAATCTTGAAAATTCTATGGAAAGACACAACTCCAAAATTGAAATCCTTCAAAAATATTTTTTATTGGTTCATGTTGTGTATTTACAACCAGTTTACATTTTTGTTTGATCAAATAATGGGAAATTTCCATGTAAACTCAGAAAAATCCTACTTCACTTACCTTGCTTGACCAGGTAACGTGCTTGGGGGCAGGCAGTTGATATCATTAGCAAACAGAGACTGGGTCAGTCTGAGTGTTTGACTTATCACCTGTGAAGCATGTCTGTCCATATATATAATGCATTAAGGGGTCAAAATTTATAAATTGTATTATTTTGAAAACATTGAACAGGTGTATTAATTTTTGACAATTCTGTATTATGGAGATGGATCTGATGATTTTAATGGATACACACATAAGAAATAGATAAACCATCATACTATATATATTTATTTCTGATTGATATGGACAAAAAGTGAAAGTTTAAAAAGTAAAAAAGTGTCCACAGGTGACACTTTTTCTGGGGTTATCATTAGTTGTTATGGTTAACAATTGCTTATACACTTAAGATTTTGAATTTATCGGTCAATATTTGTACCAATATTTATCAACTTTCATGATATGAATCAACACTATTGTTTTGATTTTTATATTATTTTTTCTGTAATAGGTCACTTTGAACACCTCCCATATGATGATGAAACAAAAAGAACAGTTTATCATGTCAGAAGTTTTGATGTCTTCAGATTGAAACAGGTACTACAACCCAATAAGATATATACATATAATATAGTACTGGAGAATGTTTCAAAGAAAGGAGTGAACATTAATGGTGTAGAGTGTCTTAAAATTTCAATATTAAAGATAATTCAATTAGTATACATTTGTACAATGTACTTAGAGAAGTAAAAGTGGATGAATTAGAAAGTGATTGATAGTTATACTAGGCAATTAAAGGGGCATGGACACAATTTGAGCTGAAAATTTTCAAATGTTATTTTTCTATTTTTAATGTTTACAAAGCTTAGCTAAGATATTTCTAGTGGTCAGCATAAAACTGGATGTCAGTTATCGAATTACAAGAGAGATAAAGAGCTCACAATTCTTTATTATTTAAACAAGGTTTGTGCCATGTTAGGTTAAATATACTAGTAAAAGTTTCATTTTGAACAGATTTTTCCATTTACAAGGTAATTCTGCACACAATTAAACAGTTTCTAGTGTTTGTCACCTCTCGTTTTGTTAACATATTTTCTGTTTAGCAATCTCTTTGTTAACAAAAACGTGGTACAAGACTTAATGTTTACATAACAAAGAATAGTGAGTGTTGTATCTCATTTGCAACTCAACAAATAACATTAAAATTTTTGCTGAGCATTAGAAATACATCAGTGAATAGTAAAAATGGGACATGTAAAATCAGACTATCAATTTGTATTTTACTCTGTGTTCAATTCATTGCCATATCCATGTACATTGTGAAAGGGAAGAACTTGACACTTTGTCAGAATGGGTAAACAATATGGAAGGATTATTAGAATCTCATATTAGACCTGTTAAAACAAAAATGTAGACTGTCTTGCCTTCTCTGTTTAGTAAAGATGATGAAAGAATTAGGTTACATGAGGAATGTGTATTGGTTCCACCTGACATAGCTTGTAACAAAATAATGTTTTCAGTTTCATCAAACATTTAATATCCCCATTCAATGGAAAGTATGGATAGGAATTACAGTAGCTAAACTGGATTCCAAAATTTCACAAAAGCCCTTACAAACAGAGATATATTGCAGAATCCAGTAATTGCTCTACTATGATCCTATCTTTGCTCCTCACAAAATTGTTTAAAGCTGGGAGAAACTTCAAATGTATCATGCCTCAAAATATGCAAGAAGTGGTGTAAATAAAATGCAGATTTGCAAAGATTCTAAACCTTTAGTAAATTTGAAATCAAAATTTTTCCAAATCAGCATCAAAACATATTACTTTTCCACACTTTATCGTACCATTCCTCACAATGAATTAAAAACTTGGCTTTTTAACATCATAGGTAGCTGCATCTTTATTAAAAATGGAACTCAGAAAACCTGAAATATTCACATTTTGTTTTTGTACAAAAAATTACTTTCTTAAACCTTGCTCTCATTATACACACAAGTACTCAGAAATTGGTATTAAAAATATAATAGAATTCATCAGTGACAGTATCTTTGGTGATCAGGTCTTCCAATAGTTTGTTGGAATACAATGATCACAAATTGTGCTCCTTTATTAGCTGACCTGCTTTTGTATTTTTATGAGGCAGAATTTATTTAAAAACTACTATATGAGAAGGAAAAATCCCTTGTAGCTTTCAGCTTGACATTTAGATATATTGACAACATTTTATATATAATAATATTCATTTCATTCTTATATCAGTTTGATATACCCCAGTGAACGCAAAATTAAAAAAACTGCAGTCTCTCATATCTGCTTCTTATTTGGACATTTCATTGAACATACATATTAATGACAAACTAACAACTCAATTTTATGACAAATGGGATGACGTCAGTTTCTCCTTCATCATCTTCATGTAGCAATATTCCATTATCACTTGTATGTGGTGTTGATATCTCTCAACAATGAAAGCATGTTCTGTGTATGATCAGTTTTAAAATTGAGGCAGGCTGCTGACAATAAAATTGATGTTACAGGAATTTCAACAGTGTTGTTTAAAGTCAGTATTTCACAAATTCTATGATTGTCATAATAATCTTAATTTATTGATATAACCTCTTGCTAGGTGGAATGCTCTCTGATTTGTTTCATACCATTTGGTAGGCCATTCTTTGCATAATTATTTTGATTATGGATTACATTTATCTGATCCAGATATAGGGCTTGTGTCAGATGTGACCAATCAACAGGGGATGCTTATTCCTCTTAGACTCATGCTCCCACTGTGATGTGTCCAGGAGTCCTTGTTTGTCTTCTTAATTTCATATTATTTTAAGGATTAATGAGATTGATCACTGTTCATTATCTTCACTTTTTTACAGCCACATTTTCCAAATCTCAAAAGGCAGTGGTTTTTTTTAATTTAATATTACAGTAAGAAATAAAGCTAAAATATGTTGTTAGTGAACCTCAAATGTCTTTGTCAAAAAACATATTCTTTATATTTCTGAATACCTACTTACATCCTTTTCAGATATCCAGACCAGTTGATATATTTTTGTCCCATGACTGGCCCAGGGGAGTGTATAACTTCGGAAATGTGAACATGCTGCTGAAAAAGAAGCAGTATTTCCGAGAGGAAATAGAACAAGATCGACTCGGGAGTCCAGCAGCCAAGGATCTCCTGTATCACATTAAGCCAGATTACTGGTTTGCTGCTCATCTTCATGTTAAATTTCCAGCCATTGTTCAGCACCAGGTAAGTGTAATTTGGTAAAGTGTTACATGTAAGTTCGGTATACAGTACAGTGTATATGTAATATCCTGGAGAACCTAGAATGTAATACATATACAAGTAGATTATTGTAAAATGCTTTGTTTTTTGCATAAATCGAGTAAAAAAAAATCTCAAGGCAAAAAATAAAAAAAAATGAGCTTTAGTTTCTCAGGCTAAAAATTTTAAAATTAAATGCAGCAGGCAGGATTTTTTTTATTTATTTATTTTTTTTTTTTTTTTTTTTTTTTTATACATGTAACAGACCTTGGTCTTCATCTCTCTTTTCTTGCCCAGTCAATAAACAATTCCTACATTTTAGTATTTCTTACTTTATATATATATATATATATATATATATATATATATATATATATATATATATATAATTGATGAATGCTGCAGTGTTTTTTGACATGATGCAGTGGTGCCTGAGAAACTAAAGATTGATTTATATTTTTTTTAATTTTTTTTTTTGCCCAACTTGTTTTATTATGTTCCATCAAAGAGTGAAGGGCATATTGTTTTGTTGGCTGGTTGATCTCCCACATCTTAGGCAACAGACAACTGGAGAATGCTTTAACTCACAGACTTCATACTTGGTAGGCTGATACACATTTATGTGTGGATAGTCCCTATGGCTCAGTGTTAGCAAGGTCACTGTCAGACCAGACAGATTTCTAGGTGTGTAATGGGTGTTGTGCAATGGATAACTGGAGAACACTTTACCTCTCAGATTTCATATGCATCAGTGTGCACACATTTCCAGTAGATTAGCTGGTCATTATAGTCAAGGTCAATACCAGGGCTGAAAGGGTTTGTCTTGCACAATGGATAATGGAAAAATTCTTTACCTCACAGATTTATGATTTGTGCAACAGATAACTGGAAAGTACTTTACTTGTAGACTGTATACTTTCACTATTGCAGATTTAATTCTGTAATGTGTATTACTGTACTGTATTAATTGTGGGAAGGGGGAAAATATGCTATACAAACATCTCTTGTCTGCAAATTTTTATTTATTTTTTTTTACACAGGGCACAGATGGAAATGAGAAGATCACAAAGTTTTTATCTCTTGATAAATGTTTACCAAGAAGAAAGTTTTTACAGGTATATGAACTGCAATGGATGTTAGACAAAGTTTGCTCAAACCTATTTATAGTATTTGGAGTAAAATTCACTAATTCACCTAAATTTTACATCAACAGTGTTTACATTTGATTTATCTTTTCAATTAAAAATCTTTTGTTATTTGTAACCTATAAGCAGGTAGAGACCTATTTGAGGGTGTACTAGTTTCAGTCTGTCCACAGAGACATTTCCTCCAGAGGTTTTCTTGGAGCTGTTCATTTACTTGTACCAATTTTTGTGAAAATATTGTATTGATTGTGAATATTTTCAGATTGAATGTTTTAGTTTTGAGAAAGTTACAGCCATTTGTAAATTATTTTCATGATATTTCTCTATGTTCTGGCAGTATGCTCGGCCCCAAACAACTTTTGGGGTGTATTAATGGTTTCACCTTGTCTGTTCGTCTTTTCATCTATCCATCTGTTAATGGACAATTAATTGGTTTCACCCAGTCTGTCCTTATGTATTTCTGTCTACTTTACTTTCATCCATGTGTTACTGGAACATTGTCAACATCATTTAAAATCTGTATTTCTCAGAAACACTTCAGAATTTAAAATATTGAAGTTAAACAATGAAAATTGACCCTTTTAAATGTAGATTCAAGTTTATGATCAAAGACCTATAATGAGCTACTTGTAGGATTTGCAAATAATTGTTGAAACACTTGACTTTCTGTTCTTCAGTTATACCGTATTTCAAATATTCTTTAGTGTGGATTAGTCTGTGGGGTGTTACGAGTAAATCTGTTAGGACAGGTTTAGTTTCATCTGATTTTAAGTGATAATTAATTAGAAAATTTTCTGATTTTTCATTCTAAAATTAAATCTTTTTCAGTAGATTGATTGTAGGAAAGTTGAAAACACATTCACAATTTTTCATATTACACATATCTATTTAAAGACATTTCTAATGGTATATCATGCTCTGTGTCCGAGTGGTTAGAGCATTGCACTCAAAATCACAAGGCTTCTCACCTCTAGTCGGTGCTGGTTCGATTCTCGCTAGCGCCGATATATGTGAGAAAGTTTGCCAGTTTACTTTTGGAAGGTCTGTGGTCTCTTCCCAGGTACATTGTATCTGGGTTCTCTCCTCCACAACTGAAATCTGGACGCCACCAAATAACTGAAAAATTGTTGATTGTGGCTGAAGACAACAAAAAAATTAATCAATCTCTGTAGATTTTAGACATACCACATGATGCAGATAAGCCAATGAAAATTGAGTTGGACCCTGAGTGGCTTGCCATTTTGAAGTCTACTAATCATCTACTGAACCTTACAAAGATGGTTAGATACATGCCAGGTCCAGGTTCCAGTGAAAAGTGAGTGATCCATATGTAGAAAAAGTGGTTAGTCAGTTCTCCATTGAAGGCAACAAGAATATTAATTGGAAATCAACTTTGAGCAAATATGACTATGCAGTACACCATATTTTATTTTCACTATATTAGATGGGATTTCACAGTGGCAAAAGAAGATATCAACCAGATACTGGAGGACTTTGGTGGAGATTTGTCACTGCCAGAAAATTTTGAGAGAACTGCAGCAATTCATAATCCAAATGAATCAGTGAAGAACTCTCCACCATCTCTTGTCACCAATCCTCAAACAACGCTACTATGTACCATGTTGGATCTTACAGGTTGATTAGTGTAATCATTGTAAAGTGAAAAATGTTAAATAATCTTTTTGACTCCAGTAAAGACATATTAGGCTGTTTTCGTCTAGTGTATCTATGTACCCTAAAAAATGTTTTCAAAGCATGTAAGATGTTCTGTTTTACCATGCTCTGAAGCTGCTTAGCAAACAAAACAACCATATTTGGCAGGTTGACCCATGTCTGTTAACACATTTTAAATCACAGCCTCAAACAGAATAAAATTAATAAAAACTAAAAAAAAGAAAAAAGAAAGATCCATTAAATATCAGGTACTATCGTTATAAGTTTATGACTACATATTTTATTTTCCAGTGAATAAAAAATATTTCTAATATCTCATTACTACTTTCAACTTTTTGCTGACCATTAGACCATGACGTCACATAATGTTGTTCCTTGAAATATTCAGTAACGGCAAGTGTATTCAGACAGTATTTTTAAATGAAAATGTCAAAAACATTACCAACTAAACTTACATTTGCAGATCAAATTGGTCGTTGTTCCATTATTTTTTGAGTTTAAAATGATAGATACATACTCCATCTTTCAAAGTTTCTTAAAAATAAATTGGGTGACCTACTCTATACAAAAAATGTATTTTAAACATTGTATTTATTAGGCAGTTTTAAGATAATTCAGGCTGCATAAACATTTTAGTGGGCCAGTAACTTTCAAAATTTGCATTTATTGTGTTATAGTTTTGTCATAGTTATAATATGATTATATATATTTGATAAGTGGAATTCCAGAGAATTTTTTATATTGATTTTTATGTCATTCATGGACATTTGGCAACTTTTCTCATTTCAATTTTGATATTTCAACTTTTATCTAAATGATACAAGTTTAATATGATAATATATAGTTTGACCGTTGAGTGGAGCAAAGACCCTAAACATCTTGCAACATGACTTTAGGCATTTAATCTGCTTATTCACTTAACACAGGAAATGTAATGTGGTCAGTGTAAACAGTACAGTGTGACATCATATTAGCTGCGACATTTTTTTTCTCTCCCAAACTACGCAATTATCAACTACAAAATGTACCAAGGTTTGAGAAAGCTTGTCTGGAATTGAAAAATGTTCGTGGTACTTTCCAAACTATTTATTTGTTTTATCTACGGGGATATCCACAAAGTATACTACAGAGACATTTTTCCAGAAGCATTGCAGTTATACTCATCATTTTTAGGTCACCTGAGTCACTCACATGACCTATTGCTCTTCGTCTTCATCTGTCGTTGTGTGTCGTCTGTTAACAATTTTACATTTTTATCTTCTTGAAAACTATAAGGCCAATTGCTACCATTTTTGGTGTGAAGCATCTTTAGGATAAGAGGAATGAAAATTGTGAAATGTATGACCTTACCACTCGTTGGGCCTCAGGGGCAGGGCCAAATATGATGAAAAAGGTTATATTTTCAAAAATCTTCTACCTTACTCCCACATGTGAGGAAAAAACTAGATGCATGGTTTTGATGTCCATGAAACCTTCTATCCAAATTGTAAATTCATGGCTCCTGGGTCAGGCCCAAGGGTGTGGCCATATAGTGAAAATATATTAAATCTTAGAAAAATCTTCTCTACTTCCATATATGAGAAAAACTATATGCATGATTATAATGCCCATTAAGCTCACTACCAATATTGTGAAATTTATGACTCCTGGGTCAGGGGTTTAGGTCCAAGGGTGGGGCCAATGTGATCATACTGTGAAAATGTATTAAATCATCGTTAAATAAAAAAATAACCTTCTCAACTCCTACGTTTATTTGAGAAAAAGTAAATGCATAATTATGATGTCCATAAAGCTGTCTACCAATATGGTCAAATAGTGAAAATGTATTAAATCTTAGATAGTCTTCATCTCTACTGCCATATATATTTGAGTGTAAAACTAAATGCATGATTTATTATGTATGTCTATGAAGCTTTCTACCTAAATTGTGAAATCCATGGGCCAGGGGTTCAGGCCAATATTGCCACATAATGGAAATGTACAAAAATAATTAGGAATGTTAAAACGATTTATATGCTTCAAACTTTCATTTTTCCTTCTTTAGTAATTGAATAGGAATTGCATGTATTTTGGAAGATCCTAAACATGTGCACAGAAAACTCCCTATTGAGACTTGTATGGAAATATGAGACTATGTATGGGCTATGATACTCAGGTGACCGTTAAGGCCCATGGGCCTCTTGCATTCCTCACAAATATTTCTTGCACTTCATCCTTATTTATCATTATAAACTGTAGACCCAAATGCAGTATTCTTGGGGAAAGACTCGCACATCAAGATAGAGGATTTGTCTGCAATGGAGTCAGCTGAAGACATCAGAAATGAGACAGCAGAGGATGATGATGAAGATGGGCTGGAAGATGATGATGATACAGAATATGAATCAGAACCAAGCTTTACATCCTTGTCAGGTAGGAGCTTTCCATTTGCATATTATACAAAATGTAGTACATTACAGAGCAGCAACCTTTTAGTGGAAATACAGCACAAAATTTTTTTTATTTATTTTTTTTGAATGCTCTTTCACTTTTGGACATAAAAAAGTCTAAATTTAGAAAGATGCAATAAAAAGACAATTCATTTGTATATTTTTGTACATATTATGGTACAGTAATGTCTGTACACCTATTGGTCTTTTTGGGGTTTTCTGTTTTTAGCTCATCTGAACTGAAGTCTCAAGTAAGCTTTTCTGATCACCTGTTTGCTGCCTGTAAATTTTTCACATTTCCAACTTCTTCTCCAGAACCACAGGGCCAATTTCAACAAAACTTTGCAAAAGCATCCTTGGGTGAAGAGTTTTCAAATTTATATAAATGAAGGGCAACACCCTTCTCCAAGGCAGAATAATCAATATGTGGATGGTGGCGATTATTGGGAAGAAGAAGGGGCGATAACAGCAAAAATACACCAACAAATTTTTGAAATCTTCTCCGGAACCAGGAGGTCAATTTCTATCAAACTTGGTACAAAAAATCATTGGGTAAAAGGGATTCAAGTTTGTCAATCGAAGGTTTATGCCCCCTTCAATGGGGAAATAATCACAAAAATGCAAAAAATAGGGTGGGGTCATTTATTAATAAGAATCTTCTCAGGAAAAGTTCAAATATAAAGGGTGTTAAGAAAGTTCGTTCCATGATTTACAGCATGCCTAAAATTATTTATAAACAACTCATATACAAGTTTATATGTTTTTAATAACCAGACAGTCCACCTTTGTTTTTCAATACATTTTTAATTCTATTTGGCATTGAATGAATCAAAGAAATCAAATGTTTCTGAGGTATCTCCCTCTATGCACGGTGAAGTCGGCGTCGTAATTGGCACATTGTCGTTGGGCGCGGATACTTGTAGGCCTCACTGTCCAGAATACTCCATAGATTTTCGATGCAATTTAGGTCTGGGGAATTGCCTGGCCATTCTACTTTGGTAATAAAGTTTGGTAGATTATTTTCACACCAATTCTGTGTTCGCAGGGTAGTGTGAGGGGTCGCTCCATCTTGAACAAATGTGGCGTGTCCTGGATATTGAAGTAACTTTCGTTCGTCGATCCTATCACTATTTTTCTGTCGATTTAGAGCAGGTTTTAGTTCTTTTTGAAGGATATTGTTCACATAATAATCAGCATTAATAGTTTTGCCGGCTGGAACAATGTGAAGTTTGGATAGTCCCTGTACTCCCATCGCACCCCATATCATGACTTTAGCGCTCAACTTGACGCAGCTTACATCTGGAACCTCATCTGACTGGGACCCCATACAACATCGTCCTGTCGGTTCGGAACATAAAACAAATATTTCGTAGATTCATCACTAAAGATGTAGTTTTCCCAGTCTTCAGCCGTCAAATGCTTGTGATCACGAGTAAATTTCAATCTCTTGCGCCTGTGTTTTCGTCAATAGTTGATTTCTTGGTTTTTTAAATGCATTCCATTTTTTAACTTTTCACAAATAATTAAAAACAGTTACATACTCACATTAAAGCCTGAGTTCTTAAGTTCCTTGCTGCATTTCCTTGTTGATTTTCCTCGTTTGTATTTTATGTTTCCCACTTTTCTCCTCACTACCCCCACTATCTTCGAAGGCCGGCCGGATCTCGGTTGATTGGATAGTTGTTTATTCTGCTCTCGCCTTCGCCTCCACTTTGTTACCCATCGCTCACTTTTACATAGCTGCTTAGCCACATCCTTCACACTTAATCCTGCATCTAATAAAGCCAAAGCTTGAGCTCGTTCATTAATTGTATCAACACTTGTACACGACGTCTGCTTTTTCACTGAACTCGGCATATTTATTTCATGACGTAATAGACACTTTGTTTACATCACACTATAGTAACACAAGAGAGTGCACATAGGGAAGGATAACTGCTGATATAATGAAAAAAAAATCTATAGAGTTACCAGTAAAAATTTGAAACAAAAATATGTCGTTTTTCTATTTAATTTTTCAAATTTACAAACGGAACGAACTTTCTTAACACCCTTTACATGGCAGGTTTTTGGCATTGTGCAGATTCAAGTTTGTTAAGATCATTGCCTCCAGGGGTAGGGTGGGGCCACAATAGGGAATCAAATTTTTACATGGAAATATATAGGGGAAATCTTTAAAAATCTTCTTTTCAAGAACCACTGGGCCAGAAGAGTTCAAACTTACATGAAAGCTTCTTGCCATAGTGCAGATTCAAGGTTATTAAAATCATGGGTCCCTGGGGTAAGGCAGGGCCACAATGGGGATAAAATTTTACATGTAAATATATAGGAAGATTTTTAAAAATCTTCTAATAAAGAGCCACAGGGCCAGAAAAGTTTAAATTTACATGGCAGCTTTTTGACATAGTGCAGATTTAGTTTTTCAAAATCATGGCCCCAGGGGGTGGGGTGGGGCCACAATAGGGATCAAAATTTTACTTGTGAATATATAGTTAAAGTCTTTAAATATGGGATAAATTGACTCAGTGAGTGATGTGGCCCATGGGTCTTTTATTATTTTCATTTCTCTTTCACATTTTAAGATGAAACTTGCTGTGTAGCTTCTTTTGGGGTCACTCTAAATCATGTTGCATTTTTGATCCATTTCTACCTCTTTTGCAGGAGTTTTACCTCTTTATTTGAAGTTTTATGTTATTTGGTGGGCATATATTTTGTGTATTTAACTCCTTCCACAGTTTTCAAATTAGGACCATCTTATTTTACAGTGTTTTATTGCACTGTAGTGTTGAATATGCACAATGAGAAAATTACTTTGTTGGACTTCATCAATTTTAAGTAAACATATTACATAGAGAGTGCATCTACAGCTTCTCTTCTAGTTCTAAAGCTATAGCTCTCTTATTTTACAGAGTTAGGAAATATTACAAAGTGGGTACATGGTTTGTCCATCTAATTTTAGATACAAAGATACAAAACTTTTACTACAAATGTTCTTCAAGCCTATCATATTTACTCCTGTTTCATTTTTTGTTGTTTTATAATGACTTAGATTGAAATTTCAAATTAGCTATCACTTTAGCATGTTTATCTTTAGGTCTTATTTCTTCTTATAGGCTGAAAATCACTTCCTTATACAGAAAAGTGAAATGGAAAGTAACTGAAATATGTGTTTATTGATAGTTGTGTGATAAATAGAATCTTGCACTCGTGCTTATGGCATATAAAATTTATGAACTTCATTACCAGATTTGAATATTTCCCTCGCAAAAGCTCAGGAAATATTAAATCTGGCAACTCATTTCATTAATTTCATACGCCATAAGCACTCATTCAAGATCCTCTATTTCTAAACCAGATCCTCATGTACTACGTATATAAGTGAGCAATGCAATAACTCTGTCCAGTAATTACTACATCAAGAAATACACATATTTTTCATAAAATGTAGCTACATAACAATTAATATGAACAATTATTTTGTTTCCAACATTAATGATATAAATATATGCAGTACTGCACTGCAAAAAACAAACACATCACACAACAGATACAGGAATTGTCTCACTGGAATAATGATCCAAGACATGGTGTTTCAAGGACTTCAGTTTTGATTATACTGTCTAATTGAGATTCTAAATGTCCCTTGGAATCATGATCTAAGCCGTGGTGTTTCAAATAATTTAGCTGAACATGCAGAGATCATTTTGAAAAGAACTAAAAATTACATCTGTCTAGTTAAAGAACAATTAATGAGTATAATGTAAGAAGGCTGTGGAAATAATTTATCACTCCTTTAGTCATGGGGCATTTTTCTGTTCAACTCAAATAAGTAATTCATACATTAAGGTTGACATGATTTTGTGTTATACATTATAATGAATAAACATCTGGTGGGTATATCATGTGCCATGGTAGTGCACTTTATTAAAAATCATTACCACCTTGTTTAATGGAGCTTAGCTGTCCATTGAAGAGTTATTGCACATGGCATTTAATTTAGTGTAACACAAGTTGCTGTTTCTGATTTTATTTGAACATGTTGTACATGGATGTAAATTTTGTAATTTCAGGCAGTGAAAGGAGTTTCTTATCCTCAAGTAATGCAGATGAGAGTTTCTTCTCCAGCAATTTAGATATCTCAACTGATGATCAAAATACAAGTTATAACCCAGATGAGATTTCCATCTCAGATGAGGAAGATGAATTTAGTGAAATCATGGCAGCACAAAAAGAGGCTCAAAAGTCAGACTCGTCCGATGAAAAATTAGCATCACCACTCAAAAATGTTAACATTGACTCTGAGAGTTCATCTCTAAATACTTCTTTAAGAAGTTCTGAGGATGAAAAAACGTCTCCATTGAGGAGTGCAATTTCTATCGACAGTAAGTCAGTTTCCCCAAGTAAGAGTTCCTTGGGTCAGTCTGATATTGATGATGCAGACCCAGAATTCCTAGAGATCTTGACTGTTCAGAAAAAACACAAAGATTCTACTGCAGAGTCACAGTCACATATTGAATTGGCAATTCCTAACAATGATGAAGAATTAGAAGAAATTCTTAAAGAGCAAAAATCATTTCTGTCACAAGGAGTTGTTAAACAGTCAAGCCCAACTGCATTGGAGAGTAATAGTGTAGTGGATAGTGATAAATCAACACAGAAAAGAAACGACGGAAAGGAATGCGAAGAAAGTCCACAGACCAAGAGATTAAAGAGACGTAATCAACAGCTGTATACAGATTGTGACAGCTGATGTTTATACTCTATGATTCGGATTCATTACACAATGTGATTGAATGAAATTTTATAAGAAAAATCAGACATACCATTGATATGTTTTTACCATAAATATATTTCGAAAAGAACTTTTTTTCCAAATTTTGCTCCGAGAGGAGGATTACAGAAGACATATAGAGAAAAAGCCCACATCGTACAGAATTTGTTCTCATTCATAACAGTAAAAGGTTTTGATTCAACAAGTCTACTTCATAATTGATATAAAATCACAAAGTGCATTGGTGGAAAGCAGTGAACATGTACAAATATTTTACCCAAAAAATAAAAATCTCATGCATCTTAAATAATGTTGAAAACAATATTTTAAATTGAATTTCATAACAATAAATTTACACTAATTGTGTCTGGAATACAAAAGATATAATTATTTATTTCAGATTATTTACTTTCAAATCGTATCTTTTTTTTTAATCTAAGAACTATTTAAGTATACATGTGTACATAAGTACATAATATATTTTGATGTAAATAATTCTATAACAAAAACAAGTTCAGTGATATAGGTGGAGATATATATAGTTCTATATATAGTTGTAGTGATAATTGGCTGTGGCCTTTCTGATACATATAACTGCATTGCCCCTTTTTCCATATTAAAAGAAACTGAACCACTGGATTAAGAAAACTGTTTTTGAATTTCAACAGCAATCCACGCAAATATTTAAGAAATTCAAATACGCTATATAATATTAAAAGTATACTGATGACATAATGTCGAAAGACATACAATTTAAAGTAAATTATTTTTACAGTTGTAAAGCACCTTCGCACATAAACCACAGATACATGATAACAGTAATTCACTTCAGCGTGGGTTTTTCTTCCTTTATTTAGAGCTTCAGTTTCAATGGTTTGTGACAGTCATCATCTGCATCCTGTTTTATTTTATGATACCTTAAAAAGAAAAGGTTCTACATTTTTGTGTGATTCTCTTTTGTGAACTTGCACACATACAATTAAAAGGATTATAGAATACTTGTAGAAATATATATGCATCTCTAATCATATTTATATATTTCAAAATGATTATTTCATTGAAAAAAATTAATTTAAAATGCAGTGGATTATGAGTGAAACTGATAAATTCCTGAAATATGATCATTATACTTCACAGTGATCATGCTTGTTTAAATTCAATGCATGAATATAATATCAGATAAAAGGAGAAGTAAAAGAATAAAAAATGAATTCCAGTGTAGTATAGTTGAATATTCGATTGTTTTCATGATGTCTACATAATTCCCGCCTTTAAAAGGAATACTCACCTTGATTTTCTATTCAGAACTGTAAAATGATAGTTTGATGTGTTGTTATATGTACAATTCATGTCTTGCAAACCAGTTGGATTCCTTTTGACTGAATATGATAATTGTGTACAAAGACTACACATACTCTCAAATGATTCATCGTTACAAGCCATGGCTGAAATATACGCTCCTCTCCTTTTTCACCCATAGCTCTCTGCGTGAAAATTTTCTCGTTTTTAAACTGTTTATGGAATGCGAGCAAATTATTACTCTTGACCAATTGGAACTTTTGTTCTTCCACTTCTTCGGTAAACTAACCAAAAGCAGAAACCGTATGTATACATGTATGGCGATTTCGACATTGAACAGTTAAGTGGACAAACAGACGTGCGGGGTACATATAATTTCTTGTCAAAGATAGTTTCGTTGCATAAAGCACAAGTTTTCATGACCGCAGCCATTATTGTGTTAAATGCGGCTGCACTAAAGTAGGTATTCAATTTTAGGCTAAGCATGAATTCTATAGGTCAACAAATTACATCATTTTTGCCATGCATATTTATGAGAAACGAGAAAATGTTCATGCTGAGAGTCATGGGTGAGACCGAAAAAGGACAGGAGCAGATACTTGTCGCGGCTTGCGACGATGCAAATGATTTTACCTTTGAATTAGGGGAAAAAATATTTTTGAAAAGAAAAAAAATGTTTATTGATTACAGGCAATACATTTTTGATAAAGAAAAGTATATTTTTCTTTCTTGAGATTGATGTTTTTTATGTATATCCATCGTAATTTTCATGTACAATTTAAAGTCTGTCGTTAAGGGTGCAAATATACATTCTATCTGATTAAGTCTGAAAACAAGGGGTAAAAATCAATTTCATTCTAGTGAAAATAAAACTGGTGTGAGCAGTCAGCATCTCCCCTCCCCTGGAATTTGATGAGTATATACCATCACAATTTATGGGGAGAAGTGAGTTTTTACATTTGTGCACTAAGTAATGAAATGGTTATGTACCAAGTGTTCTCAAAGGAATGTATACTGGAACAATTAGTTTGATACTCTTCTTTCCTTTATAGTTTACATACTTATCGGTGATTGATATAACAATGTTATTAATACCCAATGTTTAACCTTAGGTTAGGTTTTGACATATTGATATTTACACCTATTAACTTTTGGACAATGTAAACATTTGACGGACGGTTTTATTTGCTACTGCATTGTATTAAAATCATTGAGTCGGATTTTGGTAGAGTGTGGACTCATTATTACAATTAACTGAAAAGAAATTGTACAATCATTTATCAGGCAGGGAAACCAAAGATTATTTTATTGAAACCAGGTGGTGGGATCCGTGTTTGACCAACTCTGAAATTTGTATTTTTATAGGGGTTTTGATATTGATCACTGTTCGTTATAATATATCTCCTCCTTTTCATTCATGCACTTATCCCCTCCTCCCCACCGATTGAGGATTTTGAGGGGTTTTATTTTAAAGAAGGTTGACTTTTTCGTGCCAAAATATGGACCCCAGCCCCTTGAAGAAAACAAATCCTACAATCACGCATGCCACCTCTCATATATCCAGAAGTTTGTGTCCAAAATCGGTGTACACCACGTTCCGCCGGTGATATGACCATTGTAAGCAGTGTACTGATAAATGAAATAAAACTGCGGGAGAAATATGTGGCAGAATACGTTGCTTGTAAGAGTGCGCTTTCGGTGTATGTCATGGGCGAGCCAAAAATAAGCAATAAAACTGCGGGAGAAATATGTGGCAGAATACGTTGCTTGTAAGAGTGCTCTTTCGGTATATGTCATGGGCGAGCCAAAAATAAGCAAACACCAGGTTATCGAAGGTCAACCGGCGCATTAGGCATTAGTACGCCGATTTGACAAACGAAGTCGGTCCCATCTCTCAGTTTTAGCTCACCTGAATCGAATGCTCAAGTGAACTTTTCTAATCAAAACTTTCCATTGTTTGTCATTGGCGTCATGAACTTTTCATATTTTCATCTTCTCCAAAACCACCGGGCCAATTTCAACCAAACTTTCCAAAAAAGCTTCCTTGGGTGAAGGGGATTCAAGTGAAAGGCAACGCCCTTCTCCAAGGGGAGATGATGGCAAAAATAGTGAAAAACACTGACAAATTTTAAAAATCATCTCCAGAACCTGCAGGCTAATTTCAATCAAACTTGGTACATGTTATCCTTGAGTAAAGGGAATTCAAGTCTGTAGAAATGAAGGGACATGCCCCGTCAAATGAGAGATAATCACAAAAATAGGGTGGGGCCATTTAAATTTTCTTCTCAAGAATGACTGAGCCAGACAAGTCTCAATTTTCATGACAGCTTCCTGACAGTGCAGAATTCAGTTCTTTAAAATCATAGTTATCACGGTAGGGTGAGGCCACAATATGGGATCAAAGTTTACATGCGAAAATATAGGGAAAATTTTTCTCCAAGAACTTGTCCAATTTCAATCAAACTTTGTACAAATCACCCATGGGTAAACGGGGTTCAAGTCTATTCAAATGAAGGGCCATCCCCCATTCAAAGGGGGGAGATAATAACAAAATATGGTGGAGTCATCAAAAGTCTTCTGTTCAAGAACCGATGGGCCAGAAAAGTTCAAAATTTCATTGAAGCTTTCTGACATAGTGCAGATGCAAGTTTGTTAAAGTCATGGCTCCCAGGGATAGGATATAGGAAAAAATCTTCTTAAGAATCACTGAGCCAGAAAAGTTATATAGTTACAAATTTATATAGCAGCTTTCTGACGTGATGCAAATTCATGATTGTTAAAATCACGACCCCCGGGGTCGAATGGGGCCACAATTGGGAATCAACCTTTTACATTTGAATGTACAAGGAAAATCTTTAAATATGGGTTTATTTCGCGATGAGAAATTACAACTAGATTTAGAACTTTAACACACACACACACACACACACACTTCATAGATGTAACGAAAGCATGAAACATTAATTTGCCGAAATAGGTAAATAAAATTCCAAAATACGCTACAAAAGATATTGTGAGTGACATTTATTTCGAAAGATAGGAATTTCTAAATAGGTCATCTCTACTGGTCGACGCTGACGTGGAAAATGTCTTCATGATTAATCAATGTATAAACTGATCAACTAAATATCAGTACATATATATTCTAAATATCGCTTCTTTTTTTGTCAGTTCTGTAGTACCTAGTATAATTCTGTAGTTTGAAAAGTTAAAGAATTATTTCGCAAAAACGAAGGGTGGAGAGACACAATCCTTTCAAAGATATTTATGACAACTCATTGAAAGACAGCCAGTCGAAAAAATCATCGATGCAACAACTCATCGATACGACAACTCATTGATAAGACAACTCATCGATAAGACAACTCATCGGTACAACAATTCATCGATACGACAACTCATCGATACGACAACTCATCGGTACAACAATTCATCGATACGACAACTCATTGATAAGACAACTCATCGATAAGACAACTCATCGGTATAACAATTCATCAATACGACAACTCATCGATACGACAACTCATCGGTACAACAATTCATCGATACGACAACTCATCGGTACGACAATTCATCGATACGACAACTCATAGATCTACATGAATAAGACAATTAAATCATAAAATGAACATCTCACAGATAAGTGAATATTTACTTATTTGTTTGATAAAAAAAAAACTTCTTTGGATTTTACTCCTAACGAAAGTTCCGTCATGATTTGCCTTAAGTTGCATGGTTTTGTATCCAAGAGGTAGTGTTGTTAGACTCGAGTAAGCACGTGCCTACACATGCATAATTTTAATTTTAATAGCATGCATGTACAAAAATAATATTTCATATTTTCTAGAGTGTATTGCATTTTTTTAAATCGGAAAAAACTAGTACATGTGTTTATTTCGTAGGATTTCTCGCATACTTTATCATTACATATATGGCATTTAGAAATACGGACTGAAGAACAGTTTGGTGTGTATCAATAAGTTTACATAGATACATATTCGCCAGAATTCAAATATAATATCTGTAGATACCGGCAACAGTATCATAAGCAGGCCTAATAATCAAACCAGATTCAGATCTTGATATCTTACAGGTGGAGTCTCAATGAAAAAAATATCAAAGTTGAATTTATATAACTTCAAAATGACATCAATGTGACAGCTTTGAATTCCCATCAAGGTAAGTACGTGTATGCATTAATAGTACAACAGATTTTGGATTTTGTTTTTAAAACATCCAAGAGGCCCATGGGCCTTAACGGTCACCTGAGTATCATAGCCCATACGTAAAGTCTCAAATTTCCATATAAGCTTCAATATGGAGTATTCTGTGCACATGTTTATGATCTTTCAAAATACGTACAATTCCTATTCAATTAAGGAAGAAGGAAAAATAGAAGTTTGAAGCATATTAACATTTTAACATTCCCTAAATATTTTTTACATATTTTCATTATGTGGCCCTGCACAGGGGTCTCACCCAGGAGCCATGGATTTCACAATTTAGGTAGAAAGCTTTATGGATATCGTAATCATGTATTTAGTTTTACTCAAATATATATAGTAGTAGAGAAGAAGATTTTCTAAGATTTATTACATTTTCACTATATGACCATCACTATATCACCCTAGGACCTGAACCCCTGACCCATGTGACACGAATTTGACAGTTTAGGTAGAGGGCTTCATGGACATCATAATCATGCATTTAATTTTTCTCGAATATATGTGGGAATAGAGAAGACAATTTTCTACGATTTAATACATTTTACTGTATGGCCACATTGGCACCACCTTCAGGCCTGGACCCCTGAACCAGGAGTTGCTTCATGGATATCATAATCATGCATAATAAAGTTTCACACACACACACACACACACACACACACACACACACATATATATATATATATATATATATATGGGAGTAGAGAAAATTTTCGAAGATTTTATACTTTTTCAAAATATGGCCATTTGGCCACACCTTAGGGTCTGAACCCTGACCCAGGAGTCACGAATTTCACAATTTAGGTAGAGAGCATCATGGACATCAAAATCATGCATTTAGTTTAACTCGGATATATATAGGAGTAGAGAAGAAGATTTTCTAAGGGCCTGAATCCCTGGTCTAGGAGCCACGAATTTCATAATTTACGTTGAGAGCTTTATGGTCATCATTATCATGCATATAGAGTTTCTCAGATATATATGGAAATACAGAAGACAGTTTTCTAATATTTAATGCATTTACACTATATGCACCACCGTAGGACCTAAATTCCTCACCCAGGGGCCATGGATTTCATAATTTTGATAGAGCGCTTCATGGATTTCATGACCATGCATTAGTTTTTCTCCCACGTGTAGTAGTATAGAAGATTGTTTGAAAATATAGCCTTTTAAGCATATTTGGGCCTGTCCCTGAGACCACAGGGGTGGTACGGTAATGAATTTCACAATTTATATTCTTCTTAGCCTAGAGATGCTTCAAACCAATAAATGGTAACAATTGGTCTTGTAGTTTTCAAGAAGTTAAAATTGTGAAATTGTTAACGGACGACGACGGACGAAAATCAACGACAATACATCATCTGAATGACTCAGTTGACCTAAAAATGTCAACAAAAAGTATTTGGTTCAGATTGAACAGAAAATAGGAAATGAAAAGCCATCAGAACTATTTTTACTTATCTTTATGCTATTATTATTGAATTATCAAAAAATGCTATATTAAATAACAAGAATTACTCAAAAATAAAATATATGATATAAAAACCAAATACCATAACTCATTCGACATGCAAACATTCAGGCCTCGACCGATCTATTGATATAAGGTAATAGAATCATTGTAAAGGAGGAGGGATTGTTTGTGGGCGAGTATCCCAAAGTATAGATGCAAGTTATATTAAATATTTACGAACTCCTGTCACTTTACATCCTATCATACTGCTGATACCTACAGGTATATAAACCCTTGTGATGAAGATAAAATATGATAATTAATTCCCCAACGAAACAGCCTGAAAACTATGAAAATGCACGTTATTTTATACTTATTTTAGTATACATACATATATATATATAAAACAAGTCATTCAGCTTAACGATCAGCTCCATCCGTTTACTTGAATTATACCTATACAATGTGCAATGACTGCTTCCTTCTTTTCCAATGTAATTTTGTGTCGAAGTCATGTTGCGTCGATGAGTTTTACTTTCGATTAGTTGACTTCCGGTGAATTGCACCCCTCGGTGAGTTTTCGTTCTATGAGTTGTCCGATACCGCTTTCATACACACGCTTGTAAAGTGATGATAATAAACCTAGTGTATTAGTTTTTTAAAAAATTAACTCTAAAAGCTTACGGAAGTATTACATAACCGGATGCTTCGTCAAAGCGCTGTCACGCTAACACGCCGTCGCGCTATCATGCTAACATACGACACACGCTGTCGCGTTGTCACGCTAACACACCGTCGCACTGTCACGCTAATACATAACACTCCGACGCGATATCACGGCTTGTCAGTGTGATTATGTACAAGTAGCGTGACAGCACGACGGCATATTGTGTGATAGCGCGACGTTCTTTTAAATGTGTACATCTATATTTACCGGTGTAAACCCTACATATACATACGATTTTTTACTCCACTGTGGTGCGAAACATCCCGTGCATTTTCCAACAAGTACTATACGGTGTTTAATATGATTGCATGTTTATTTTCTATCAAGGCCAGAAGCGGATTTAAAGGGATGGGACTCCCTTTTCCGCCACAAATTTAGAAAATGAGTAAAACTCCAGAGTTGACATCCAAAATGGCTGGGTATTTTAGTTAATACTTGACTATGTGCCCCCCCCCCCTTTCGGAAATCCTGGATCCCCCAGTGTAGGCAATGCTATTTAAAGAAATTTTACATGTTTATTTTCGACGTTATTAAATATTTAGTTTCACTTTAAAGTCCTTATTGTTTTCATTTTCCTATTTAAGATGTGTACTCAATTTCTTTCATAATGAATGATTTATTTATAAGAATCATTGTTTTGGAATACTGTCTTTATAAGAGTTATCAACATCTCTAGAGCACATTCGACCAGTGGACTTGGATTTTATCCTTTGTTACAGCATAATTTATTATTAACAATAACAACGCTTAGTGTAGCTTGTATTAGTGGTTTGAGAGTTGACTTCGTAACTGGTAGGTCGTGAGTTTGAGCCCTGCTAGTGCCATGTGATTGCTCCTTCACCAAACGCTCGGTTTTTAGATTGGTTGGTTGCATATTGTTTAACGTCCCGATTGAGACTTTTGCACTCATATGGCGACATCACCGTTCCCGGTGAAGGGCTGCAAAATTTAGGCCTATGCGTCGCGCTTATGGCTTTGAGCAGGGAGGGATATTTATCGTGCCACACCTGCTGTGACACGGGGCCTCGTTTTGTGGTCTCATTCGAATGGCCGTCCCATTTAGTCGTCTGTTACGTCAAGCAATGGGTACTGAGGACCTATTCTAACCCAGATCCCCACGGGATTCGACATTTAGAAGTGAGATTCAAGGGTCTTTCGGATATGACCTTAAAAACGAAGGTCCCGTGTCGCGACAGGCTTTGTCACGTTAAAGAGCTCTCACTGCTACGGCCCTGAGCGTTAAGTATAGGTCTAAATTTGTGGTACTTCACCTACAGCTGGTGACGTCTCAATATGAGTGAAAATGTTTCGACAGAACATACAACAATCAGTCAATCAATCCTCACAGTAACAAATTCAGAAAATTTTCAAAAGCGACTCAGATTTGTAACTCTTCCGCCCCAAATGGGGAACGTGATTGACAACCCCAGAATGAAAAAAAGAAATTGTTAAAAATATTCAACCAAAAGGGGAGGGTGCAACTCCCTGTATCCCCCTCCCCCAATCTGTATCATCGAAAAAGTTCCATTTGCTTGAATATTTATACATGTAAATCGAGCGTTCTCAATACACGTGTTTGACCTTCCAAAAGATTTAACATATTGTATATTTTGAAATATGTATACAATACTCCTGATGAAAAATGAATTAAATTAGCTGAGTATATTCATCGAAGTTGTGATAAATTCATTTTACAAATACGCGTGTGGAGTTTATTTCTGGGATGGACTAGTTATAGATAAATTTGATAGATAACGTTCACTTTCCTTTCATTGTCAATATCTTTGCTATGAATGGGTGTAATAAACTATTTTAAAGTATAAAAACAGCATTGCATTTAAGTACTAGGAGTTTTCTCATTGTTTTTTCTGTTGGGTTGACGTAGTTATGGGCGTCTAGAATAACGATTGATCCGGGCGCACGGAAGTTATATGTGCAATTATTTAACTTAATTACACCATTTAACTGTAAAACGGCAATAATATGTTGATATAGTGCCAATTTACTTATCATGTTTTAGTGCAATGTTTACACACAGAGAATAAAACCGTTTATAGATTAATCAGTATGAATGTGACACGTCATGATGGACACTGATTAATCTATAAAATAAAGCAATCTTTGTACAATAGGCAGTATATGAAATATCAATGAATACTCGTAACCAAAGAGGCAAGCTCTTGGGGCGAAAAGTATTCCGGGTGGAACCGTCCAAGGGCGAAACATGTCTTTGTCTTTGGGGCGAAGCGTCTTCGAGTGCGAAACGTCCTGCACTCTACATAATATATGTATATGTATTTTTCCACTGATAATTCGAAACTAATATATCTCAGGTGAAAAATGTGTCCTAAAAGAATTGAAATTCTCACTTCGATGTAGAGCATGCTTACCCCATATTGTCACCATTGTGGCTGTGTAAGTCATGGCACTTGAAACCGCTATGACTGATGCTGTCAGTATTATTGCAAAGGCAACGTAGCATCGCTCTGGAAACAGATTAAATCATGCATGTACATGTAGCTAGAGACTATAAACACGTCAAAAAAACCCATTACTTCCATAAAGTTCATTTCTTTCATATACTGCATGTACCAGGTTCACAATGCGACGCTCCATGTATTGCCCATTTGTTATTGGCTAGACAAACCATTGTAACTGTTACTTTGTCATGATGTTTACTGGACGTTGAGTTGCTGCAGTTGAAATGGAGCACAGTGCCAGGACACATGCGCTGTGCATTCTGTGATATCGTGAAATTCATGTCAACATAAGGCAACGCAGGTGGGGGACCACAAGCTGCAAATTTTAGGTAGTACAAAATGTAATATTCTCAACATGAAGTATTGTAAAATGGTCTAACAAATTTTAAAGTTGAAATTGTATTGGCAAACATGCGCGGATCCAGAAATTTTTCATTTGAACGAGATATGCGTGTGTCACCCCATGCAATATTTTCCAGCGGGAAGTCCAACTTACACTAGGCACTATTACTTGGTACACTGTATTTTGCATGTACAACTGAAACTGCATAATAATAGACAGATATACTGTACATGTATTTTTACTAATTTCAAGAGGTCTGAACACCCAGGTACCCTCTGTATCCACGCAAAGATGTGTATTTATGTAATATACCTGTACCCCGTTTGTCAGGTGGGTTTGTAAGGTTATGTAAAAATCCTGACAATGATAGACGAAGAAATGTTGTGAACTGTCAACAAAAAAGTATTTATGTAGTTCGTGATCAACTATAGAACATAGAAAACTATAGAGCATAGAATCGAAGCAGGACAGATGAATTACTACCGATTGCATGAGATAAGTAAGTTAAAAATGCTACTCACCAAAGGCATCATTAAGTGTCAATGAAAGAAAAATCAGTATATTGGAGATATGAGAATAGTATATCGCCATAATGGTTTTCTGTAACATAAAATAAAGCTGAAGGGAGTTGTCGGATATCCGTTACATTTCCTTTGTGTTTTGCATATACCACCTAACTTAATTACAATTGTATATATTTCAATTCTACACATTTGCGATGACAATATTTATCAGGCGCGACTGTATGCATTTGGGGAACGGGTATTAACTAAAATGTATTTTAGTACTATATTATTCTTTGATAGCGAATTCTCTTACAAATTAGAATTCTTGTAAAACTTCATTTTTTTTATTTATTTTTTTTTTTTTTGTATTTACCATCTGTTTATTTTGTTTTTGAGATTTTTGTAAATTAATTATGCCTATCAATGATCAAAGGGAAGGGTATAGAACTATCAGAATTAAACCTTTCAATGTCAGTTAGATATGCATGATGGTTAATCGGTTGGAGAGGTTGGTTGGTATTTTTATTTTCATTTCTCTCTTTTCAGATAATGTATTTTCTTCTCAAAACCATAATACATTAGGAATATACATAAACAAGGCTCCAGAAGAAAACGTGAAAATAACCTGGACTATATATGCTGGAAACACGGTAGACGCTTTGTCATAGCAACACCGCCCGATATGTTGTTCCATTTGTTAGTCTGTAGGGTGATACGGCTAACAGACATGCAGGACTGATTGAGAAATAATATTAGAACGTAGACTATTATACCGGTCGTGGTAATTCCGGACCACCCATCATTCAAATATTGAGTAGTATCTACAATGACTTAATTTTGAAGAAATATATATGCACATTTATACTAGATTTCTGATATATATATATATATATATATATATATATATATATATATATATATATATCAATCATTTGTTTAAAGAGGAATTACAGCTCACTTTGCACATTTTAATTGAGAGCATTTTAAAAACGTATCGATAAAATAATAAAAATCATAACAATACTGACAATTTTGAACATTAGGGATGCATTCCTCTCAAACGTGCGTTAAAGATCATCCGGAAATCAATGGTTTCTTCGTCATGACTCGGATATTTTACATCACGTGATTCATTATGACAACGTACGTATTGTGTAAAAACTTATTTAAATACCCCTTAAAAGGGTCCACACTCGCTTCTCGAGCATGGGATTATTTCCTGCTTCCTATAATTAAGTAATTATGAATCATTATTATAACAGAAAACCTTTCACGTCTCTATAACCAAATGATGTTTTTTAAAAGTGTTTTGATAAAAATAGCACTTTTAAAGCCCTGCGTGTGTGTCTCGTACATAAAGGGTCATAGTGATATCCCCACGTAAATTCTAGGGTACGTATATATTGTATCTCTAATCTGTCAAAATTCTGGGTTTAGTCATTGTACGCTAACTCGCTGGATTTTTTACTCTCTGTGCGCATGCGTCCGTAGACCAAAAGAAGAAGTCTCAATGTTGTTAAAAAGGGGCCTTCAAAAACTATTAATTTTTGCATTTAAACGAGAATTTTCTACTTTAGAATGTGTAAATTTTGCAAAGTTTATACATTCAACTATGCAACAATATTAGGGAAAATATCATTTTACGAGTTTGGAGCAAAATGAGCTGTAGTGCCTCTTTAAGAAATACATTCCAATTTCGAAAATACACGAGGATACTCATCTTAGATAGCCAAGGGTGAAGATATACGATGTTACAACGTGTATCATCACCCTTGACGATCGAAGATATTTATCAGGATTCATACGCGCATTTTTTACAGCTGCAACGTATTCATGGGGAAATACATATCACTACTTTTTTTAAATATATCAAAGGCAAACGATATAGAGAAATAAATATTGGTGACTTTAGTTCAAGGATTTGGCGTCGAAAATATGCAAATTTTGTAGAATTTCCTAAATCATGATGAGAAAGTGTATCTTCCTGTGCTGTATCCTTATCGTTTCCTGAAAATATAGAGCGACCGCGTGATGCTTGTAACTTTCAAAGATACACAATTACAAAAACAATAATCTAGCTGGAAAAGTTTTGAAGTAAACTGGCGGTAGACGATGAAATGTCTCAGTTTTGAACTCAATTTCCTAGAAATGGCGCAAATAATCATGGTTACCTGTAGTTTTCTTACGCAAGAATTAAAAAAGTCTAATGCTGTTTAGGGCGACTGAGCTTGTATACCCCTTTTTCCACTATATATATATATATATATATATATATATATATATATATATATATATATATAAAGCACAAAGATTGCAATGAACTCTTAAATCTTAAATAAGTACACATGCACTAAGTGAAGAAATCTTTATTAAAATTAAAAGAACAGGAAAACATCACTACATTTTGAATACCTAATTCCGCACTTGCTAGGGGTTGAACCCACGACCTGTGAACCAAATCTAGAAGTATTTGACCAGAGCGCTAGACCGCTCTAGCATCTAGGCAAGTCAGAGAAGCTTGCTTTCGATGACGATGGAATTCTCGCCACGCTGTCACTGGCAACACGGTCATTGAGAATAGAAATAAACACGGCTATGTGACGTAAATGGAAGAGGATCATAATTGATACACACTGCATGTTACAAATTTTATATCAAGCACAAAGATTGCAATAAACTCTGAAAGGCAAGTATTTCTCATGCAATATGTATCTTGTATGATTCCCTTAGATTTACATCTGGTAAACGCATCCCATGTCTATTCTATTCTAATTTATATCAAATATGGGCTTTAACAAAATGACATAATTTAGTGAAACTCCTTTTATCTAACGAATTATAATGTTGCAAAGTTGACATCATCATCTTCAGAATTGCATCACTTTTATTTTAACATGTGCCAATTTAGATTATAAGAACAGAAAACATTAAAAGAACGAACATTTAATTCCAAAATAAATTCATTATATTTCTCAAAACAAATAATTATATGGCTTGAATAATTTAATGTGGGTTCTGTTCAAAATGAAATCCAAAGTACTGTTTCAATTTACAGACATTATATCCTAAAGAAAGTGTAAAATCTCAACAATCCACGAAAAATAGCCCCTATACATGCATATTTAAATGATAAAATGATTTCTTCCCATAGTTAATTGGGATATGAAGGTCGCAAATATTGTAGGTAAATGCATTTTTAGCTGCATTTTTTTTTTATCATCTGCAACCTTCATGAATCCCGTTCAACAAACCAAAGAAAGATATCTTATAATTCATATTTTTCTGTATTTTCAAAAAAATATAAATACTTTCAGGCACGTGAAATATATGCATTATTGACCTGTAAGTTATTTGAACTTAGCGGCTGAAAATCACCCGACCTTGACTTGTCTCTGTGTTTGGCAAGATTTCCATATTTGAACGATGGTAAATGGAAAAAGTCCAAGAATGACAAAAAACACATAAAATAAACCATTATATAATATAAGTAAACGTTATTTGTTATTTTATTAAAAAAAAAAAGGTAAAAAATAAACCGGAAAGCATATTTTTCGACAATGCCGCAAAGTAGATCGCGAGGTTCGTGGAATGTATGTATTCACATGCAAATAGACATCACTGAAAGCCGGATCTAACTAGATTTAAAAAAAATGTCTTCATAGTAAAGGATATCAATAGAAAGTACGCGGAAAACACACACTGAAAATAAACATATCTGTATGACAGATGGCTTGCGATAACCCAAAAATCATGATTTTCCTATATGGGTCAGCATGGGTCCACAACCACAGCTCATTATTTTTATGTTTTTCTGACATCTCTTCCTCTCTGTGTAGCCTACTAGACACTTTATTGTAGATCAATTGCTCAACTCCTCGCCTTATGACAAGAGAGACAGGACGTGGTAGCCATTTTGGCCGAAACGGATTACTTATAACATTAGCATGGACTGAATACGCAATCGTAATAATCTGTCGACAGAACACCGTCAAAGACATGTCTCTTGAAACTGTATTCAGACGATAACAGGAAATCACAATAATTTGAAGTCGTAATATAGCAATTATCTAAATTCACACGCCATGCAATTATCTAAACTCATAGGGATAAGTTTTTATGAATTTTTTTTCAGTGGTAGGGGGGGGTTACCCACGAAAATTGAGCCCCCACGAAATTTATTGATTCCACAGTAACCCCCCCCCCCCCCCACACACACACACACACAAACAGACAGACAGACAAGCACTGGAAAGCCATGGCATTGTTGGTTATTTAAACCTCAAATTTTCGACGCAACCCGCTTCTTTATCAAGAGACGTATCTTACATACTACACACTATGAAAATGTGACAATATTTGTTAAATTTTCGTAATGTGTTGTGTGTGATATTTGTATGTTATGTAATTTGTGTCTCTTGATAACGAAGCCGGTTGAGCCGAAAATTTGAGGTTTAAACCAACAGTGTCGTGGCCTTTCAGTGATTGTATAAATTACAGGCACCTTGTAGCAAATAATGACATTCACTTCATGGAATCAATTTGTAATTCTTTATCTGCATTGAGCACGGATGTCGAAAAGCGTGTCATGGCAGGTTAAGTTTACGATTGTATGTAACACTAAGTACCAATGAATATTCAAATCAGTTTATTAAATTTGACATGACAAATAATCATTGCAGATATCGGCTTTGGTGACCTAACTGCTTACTGTGTAAGCGCTTCTTGTACCGGGATGTGTGTCAGATCTCGTGCTTTCTACTGTCCCCTCTTGCATTAATCTTGTCCGTCAAATTCCTACAAATAACTACGACAGTTAGTGATCAACTGTACGCATTGTTCTGGTGACCGCGAGGAAAGAAAGAATGGACAGCTGATTTTTATTGCCATTATGAACTGCTATGCTTTTGCTGGGTTCACAAAAAATGGAGATTAAAAGTCGCCGAATCGGACTGTTTTAATCTTAGGAAATTAAATATATATAAGGAGAAGGGAGAACAATACCAGAACGATGTCCAGTCTGAAAGATTCAAAGCCAAGCGAAACGAAATGGAAACACTTTTTCGTGATGGTTGTGATGTCTACGTTTATATTTGCTGCCATTTTCACTATGAGACCCACCCTCGTCATTCACCCCGTAGTGGCCATGGGTGTCCTCCACAGGGCACAGTATATACGCGCTACCGTCATTAAAGCTCTCCCGGAACACAGCTTAACAGAAGAAGGTAGGTCATATGAAAACTAAGATTTATTGTATTAATGCCCATGCTGATGAAATTCTGAAATGTGTCGATCAGGAAGAAGATTGTATTATATCGTAAAAATTATTGCGCGAGAGATACTGTACAGAACAAACAATTGTTCTCTTATTTCAAATTTCATTTCAAAGCCCCATATTTTCTTGCAATCTACACAAACCGACAGATAGATAAGAAAGGTTATGAAATTTGGCATTTTCTTTTTATTGAACTCACGCGATGAAATGTTTGTATAATTACTTGAACATAATTTAAAAACAAACACACCTCCAGAATATTTTTTCTAGGTATATATTTGTGAGCAATGGGGATTGACTCACTAAGCTATCATTTGCGAGTGAGACTCTTACAAATGAAATATAACGTACGAAATGAATAACAACTAGATTTAGATATAACACTCAAAGAGATATCGGGACAGATTTGCATACCTTTATAAGTAATAACTGTCTTTCTGCAGAGTTAATCAAAGTCGTTCCATTTTAAAATATCGTATATTATGGTATTTTATTAATTCAAACATAATTTCCGTGTACTTGATATGTGTTTATCATCGAAACAAAAACAACTATTTTTTTCAGTTACGTGACAGGTACAAGTGCATCATTAAAGTAATTATTTATTTTATTTGCGAGTCATATAATGACGAAAAAAGACATATTTATAAGTACTGTTTCTGATTTTTCTAGCGGCACGGTACACTATAGACAGCATACCTCAATGCGACGCATGGCATCGTACTCCAGTTTTACACGAAGAAACGGGTTTAAAATCTATTTCGTATGCCGAAAAAAAAAATAATTCAAATCCCATAAAACAACATGTAAATCTGTACGTTTTGTAATATTGACGATGGTAGTTCAATTCTGAGTGATTGCAAAAAATTCGTTTGATAAATGCGTCAACAACAGCCACACACAATGCTATGACGCTACTCAAATCTTGGTGTATCAGTCATATAAATAACGCTGCGCTTGCAACATTGTATATTGTATCTAATTATTATGTGATTTCGTTCACCCCTATCCTCTTCTATAGAAATGTCAGTTGCATATTGTGGATTCATTCGGTTGCTTGATGCATGAACCGAAAAGTCATAGAATTCATTTTCTTTTAAAAATATATATAGATATAGCTTTCAATATAGATAAAACATTGTTTTGAAATGGTAGAACTGTAAGATATATTTATCAATAACTCAAATGTGTGCAGATATGCTCGTTTTTTAAACTATACTCTACCAAGTATATGTATATACATCCTGTTCTTCTACTTAATGAACTCCTACAAAGCAATTAGTAATTAGTTAGCAGTTCTTAGAGGTATAAATGCCCTTGAATCAAATAGATATGCTTCCTGCATAAACGATTCTGCAAACCATGTGATTTGTAATTAATTTTACGGACCATAGAACAATACACATTAATTAAGGGAAATGTTCTCATAACATTTATCAACAGGAAACATTCCTTTATTAAAATTAACAAATCTTGTCATGATGGTATATTATTAATGCAGAATTCAATTACAATAATTAAATAATTACATGCAGTACAGCTCTTCTTGGCTTTGGACAGGCGCGTTAGATGTCGTGAGCACTTACAAATCTTGTCCGACCTTTAACTTTGTGCTGCGAATGCATGGTTCTACCAAGGATATTCTGTCGCACTTGTCACCTTTATTTACATCAAATTATTAGAACAATTAATCACAGTATAAGCAAATCAAATTCTGATGGAGTAATCTTAAAATTCTGTTTGAATTATAGTGTCAATATTAATCAGTAAATGAAAAGAGGTGAAGTGTTTTTATAACAAAGTACAGAGACAAGGATGAAAACAATAAAAGTATATGGAGGGATGGCTTTGATGGCTATGAATTACACCATGTTTCCACCAATTTCATGTCCCCTTACTACAAGCAACTTAGACTTTTATTCCTTAATCATACATGTGTACATGTAATAAACAAAATATAGAACTTCGTGCAGTGAACACAGTCTTGTAGCCTCTAATGGATGAAAAAAGAAAACACAATGAATAGTTGTAGAACAATTGTTCTAATGCTTTAGATTGAAATATTTTTCTTTAAACGTCGGACGCCTTTACCTTAAATCGTATGCCTAATTGTTTTTCTACATACATGGGTATAACTGTCTATATAGGGATCTATTTAACAATGACTGTAAATGAAAGTAGAAAAAGTACTTTATATTTACGTTTTCACCTGACAACCTGATTAAACTTATTTGTTGCTTGCTTCATGTAATTATATTTAAAATATACCCTGCTGAAATTTAACGAGGTCTTAATCATTCTCTCTCTCTCTCTCTCTCTCTCTCTCTCTCTCTCTCTCTCTCTCTCTCTCTCTGTGGTGTTAAAGACTGAAAGGTTGCAGTTCTGCAGCTACTTGTCTCCGCAACATGAGCCCTTCATCTTTAGGGTCATTTACGAAAAACCCTTGACTCTCCCTTCTTTTAGAATTCGTGCTTTTCGTTAGGGAGAAGTTTGTTTTGATTCCTTGTTGGTGCTGGTACTTGTAAGGAACTCCAGAATTATGCACTAATATATTAAAGGTCACAACCTTTAGTAAAGGTAACAACCGTTAAAATGATCACCCACTCCTTGAGGAAGATGTTTACAGAGGATAGTAGTCCCATTACTAAATATCGCTACACTCGGTGTAATGGTTATATCAACGTGTGTTACTACATCTCAAGTGGGTAAAGACTGTTTTATATCTGAAAATAGAATAATCCTTTTGTAGAATATTGGGGGAGAAAAACACGCAATATATGTATATCATATATATTTTTTTTATGTTTCGTGATGAATTAAGAAAGCTACTTACAAAAACTTTCGATTTACGGTTCAGAAAAAAAGAGTGCACGTTTGAGGCCTTATATCGCTATATTTCTGCATCACCGTCCCCAAAAAATAAATATAAAAAATTCCGAACATACTTATTTCGGTTGATTGTATAGCCATGTTTGGTAGCCAGTCAAATTGACCCTGGCTCATTGTTTTCATTTGAAACAATGTCTGTGTCAATTAATATCCCTACAAATATTTTTAGTTAGATTTATTTGATGAAAGCATTCCATTCATTAGAGAGTAGCACACGGAACTCTAGGTAGAGACTGAACTCACGGTTTTCATTATTGTGGTTTAACCTGTTTTTACACCTCGCTATTAGCGGTGGGGGCAGGGACCAGATTAGACTTTCATAACATACCAGGATTACTTTTCAATGCCCGAAAGGTTATTTTACGTCTGGAGGAATTAATGTTAATTATTCGTGTTTTTAATCAATAAAGACCGAATATGAATACATACCTCGTATGGGATATTATGAATAGATACAAAAAATCCGTGTTCGAATTGACTAGTTACCTAACAAGGCTACGCGAACGTTTGGGTCACATGCGGTTTAATGAAGGTATCTTTGGACAAGTATAGTGGGGAAATATGGTAGGAATTTATTGATATTAAATTTTTGAGACGATGATGCAAGAATACATTGATATAAGGCCTCAACTGCGCGCATTTTTTCTGCGCCGTAAATCAAATATTTTAAAAGACGTGGATCTGTAACATACCAGAGAGCTATAAATCTGCAGCCATAAAAACTTCTAAATTTGAAGCAGATTTGGAAGACTCTTTGGAGATCTTTCATTTTGAGTTTAATGAAATATATTGAATCGACAAATGAATGAAAATGTTTTAATGAGTTTGTTAATAGATAAAACGTCTTTGTCAACTGAAGGCCACGGCAAAACAATTTTCTGCCTCATATGAATACAAAAACAGGTAAGCTAGCAATGGAGCACAATTTGTGCTCATGGGATTTCCAACATACAGTTGGAAGATTTGTTCATTAAAGACTACGTAAATATTGCCAATTGGAAACTCCAGCGTACTTGTGAGTAGAATCAGAGTGGTGTTTAACAAAGTAAATTTTTGAATTTATGGATATTTCAGTCGTTAATTTTTATTGAGGAAACAGCTATCTTTGATGTTAAAAAGCCCGGTCTTTAATTCATTGTGAGGAATGGTCGTGAAAATGTTGAAAATTCGTACGTTTTGATGCATTTGATTTGGCGAAAGTATTGTGATTTGAAATTTTTAAAATTTCTTTAGAATGTTTGAGAATCCACATTTGATTTATACCATTTCTTACGTATGCTGTGGCATACATATAACGGTCTGTAGTTTCTTTTTCATAGCAGTCAATATTTTCGTATTTCATATTTTATTCTATTATTCTATATAAAAGATTCATACACAAACTGTAACAACTTACGAGGTCTTTGTCATACATGTAAATGTATGGTGCAAGAATATCACACACACACACACACACACACACACACACACACACACACACACACACACACACACACACACACACACACACTTTTGCATATTGAAACTGTCGGCTACATATATTCCCCTGGGGATCCCGGTTAAATTAGGTCCTCGGTATCCCTTGATGTCGCAAGAGGCGACTAAATGGACGGCCTGCGGATGAGACCGCGAAAACCTATGCTCCGTGTCACAGTAGATTTGGTGTGATCCCACCCCGCTCAAAGGCGGTAAGCGCCAAGGATAGGCCTTAATTTTACAGCCTTTCGCCGGCAATGATGACGTCTCCATACGAGTGAAAGATTCTCGAAAGGAACGTTAAACAATATGCAATCAAACAATCAATCAATCGGATACAATTTGTGATTGGAAAACTTCTAACCAACATATTGCAAACATCTACGTAAATACAAAAGTTACATATCTGCAAATTCGTTACTCACATAGTTAAAAATAAGAGGTCTATTGAAAGATATCATCTCTTAATACAGTAAGTTTGTAGTTTGAAAAGGAGAGGTTTATTCAAGAAAAATAACAAATAAGCTCAAAAACCTCGGAACATGTTTTTCCTTCACTGATATTTTTAACAATACTTGATCTGTTTCTAGCCTCTGATACATTGTAAAACAGATGAGAATCAGCTTGGATTTATATTAAAGAAAGCATAATTATTATAGAAGATGTAACAGATGGATCTTTTTCTTTTTTGCAGAAGTGAGGAAAATTATTTTTCACTTCTCTTGATTTGTACATGTATATAACTTGTAATACACAGGTAAATGTTGATGTTAACATATCGGTTTAATACGGCTTTAACTGCTGGTTGTACTTTTTGCTTACTCAGAAAGTCTCTCACATCTTCAGATAAATACTTAAAGGGACTGGATTCACGATTTCCCCCAAAATTTCGTTTTTTCTTTTAATGATCAGAATCTAATGTGTTTGAAAGGTTTGACAAAAATATTCAAGGTTATACAATATGACAAAAGCTCACTGCAGAGAGTTTATTATTTGTTTTGTAAACGTTAAAGGTTGAAGTATGTTATCGTTTACCAAATTTTCAAAATGTAAGGTTATCGATATAAGTTTGTTATATAAATCACATTTAAAGTATTCTTTAGGTAAAATGTACCATTTAAAAGTTAAATTTGTGACCGGTGACCGTGCGAAATCAAAATGCTTTAAATTACAACATTTACATTTCACTGTTTGTTTGTTTGGTTTTTGTTGTTGTTTTTTTTTTGTTGTTGTTGTTTTTGTTTTTGTAAACACACAAAAAACTCAAGTCTTTGTTTATATAACACAGGATTAAGACTAGAATATTGCTCTTATCCTTGCATTCAGAAGGTCCTCAAATTAACTAACCATACCATAATATTCAATTTCAAAGCACAGCGATAAAACGGAACACTGTACATGTAACAAGCACATCAGAACGGAATCGTGTGAACTGAAATTGTCATAGTCAGGGAAAAACACAACAGTATCATGGAAAAGCATGAGTACGTGTAAAAAACAATAAATTTCATTTGAAAATACATGACAATGTGAACAAAGACTCTTCAAGTCGGCATACCTTTCACGAAAAAATATGTCGGCATGAAGCGTTGCAGATCATACCCTCATGAACTTTTAAAAATAAACTTTATTTCTTATAATTAAATTGTACTTTGATTTCTGTCGTAATTTTCAGTTGTTAAATTAGGCGTATGATATCTATCTGTATTCTTACGTGCAATGTTTACAACCTCAATGCATCCATGAGGAAATGGTCATCATCACAATTTATAGCGATAGCAAAGACAAAACTCTGGAAATGTAAATATTTAGGTATGTTTTTATATGTCAATTTCATCTAAGGGAATAGTATGCTAATTTAAAAAAAAAATGAATCCATATAGCTAAGGTGTGACCAAAGTGATTCATTTCAACCCAGTGTCAATGTCCCCGTTGGACGTAGATGTCAACAATATATCATATCATACACTAGTAAGTAGCCTTCATGGCTGTGCATTATTTTTCCTCTGAAAAAAAAATCCAAAACAAGTCCATTAATTTGATCTATATCAAACGTCTTTAATTGAAAGAGCATGTGTTTTATCATATGCAACATCAATTTTCTTTCATTTCTCTTCGTACACCTTACGATGGTTTTGAATTACGTGTATTCGAAATAAATGTACACAGCGACATTAAGTTAGAAGGAGTTTCAATAGAAGATAACGAGTCTGAAGATGTAGCCAATGAATAACAACGGATAATTAGATTCAGAAAGTTTAGGGGTGGAATGAATTCCTCTTTTTCCGACATTCGTATGAACTACGAGATGCTACTTCTGAAGATACAAAGATCGTATTTGTGAAGCCTTAACGGAGTTCTGCTGTTTCTGAACGCGTTGAAAGTCTGTCTACATCTTATAACCTGCGACTTCGCGAATTCTTATACCATTATTACCGCTTCATTCGTGTTGTCGCTTGCCAGAGGTCGCATTATAATATGTAATCACATCATTATTTCTTGTTTAACATTAACCTAAGGTTATATGTTATGGCAAAACAAGATGAATCACAGACAACCAAGTTACACGTTTTTAATTTGTTATTTACAAGTCCCACACCAATAAAATTATCGTACTTTTAAAAAAAATATTAATTAGCCTGAGTGTATGCATTTTTTAAATAGTACAAAGCAATTACAGAAAATGATAATCTGTGACTTAGGTGGTATAGGTGGTATAGGTGTATATTACAGGTAGTGCTCCACTACTCTCATTTTTCATACCGAGCTATTGTGTTTGACATTACGCTTTTTATAACAGTGCATTGATCTGTTATCCCCTTTAAATTCCTCTACGTTTACATTTCAATTCTACACAAGTAACGGATCAATAATAAGCTTACTTGTAGGGGTAGTTTATGCTTGAGATGTCCATGCGATGTTTAGAAGTTCAACCTTTTGATAAACAGAGGAGGAAATGATGGGTTCGTTTAGAAGAATATTCATTTCGCTGAATCTAGTCATTCTGTTCACTGTACTGAGTCTTGTTTTGCTATGTTGCTCGTTTTGTGGATCCAAAGTTACAATTAGCATTCGAGGTTTGTAAAATTGAGGAAATATACACAAGAAAATTATCACAAAGCTGACTGAGTAGTTTCTGTAATTCAGTGCTCTCTCTCTCTCTCTCTCTCTCTCTCTCTCTCTCTCTCTCTCTCTCTCTATATATATATATATATATATATATATATATATACATATATATATATATAAACTAGTCGAGTATATGTATTCAATCGGCTTTGTGATATTTTTATTATACTATTACTTTCGTAGTTTTTTCTATACTTATTTTTTTCTGTTCTATATTTCTTATTTTTGATTGATATATGTAATAAATTTCATTATTGACAATTCATGAGGATGTGAACTGTGACGCATCACACCGGCGTACTTTCCAAGAGCGCTGGCTTAAAGCGTCGTAGTTCATGCCCTGAATGCATTTTCAAAAATGAAGTTTATTTCTTAAATATTTTTATATTGAACAATAACCGATTTTGAATGAGTTGTAAATACAAATACACATCTACTCATTCTATTTAGAAAACGTAGTTAGATGTTTACCATGGCGCTAAAAGTCTACATTCAATATGTTTTCAACGAAGGTATTCTTATCTTATATATAAAATTGATTTGCTCGATAAATCCAGACTTCTATAAGCCACAACAACTACACAAATAACATAACAATGATATTAAGTATCTGTAAGTAATTTATTTATTACCGTATCATGTGTCATCATATGCACAAAACAAAGCACAACAGCACACGCACACACACACACACACACACACACACACACACACACACACACACACACACACACACACACACACGCACGCACACACGCACGCACGCACGCACGCACAGAGTTTTAAATATTTCATCCTATCTTTAAAAGAAGACATGGACGCGTAAGATCTTTTTCAAATGCACATTTTATGTATGAACATTACTTTTAGTTACTGGTTTATAAAATCATGTCGACTGGTTAAAAATTCATTTTCTTATACATATACAAGTCTTATAAAACGTTTGCTAATGTCCCCTGACCTCAGTTTGTATTAATTAGATAAGTAAATTGTTTCATGATTAATATAAGTAATGAAATATGTATTTAAAGACATTTTTTTCTGATCCTTATTACCGACTCTGAAATCATCATATATTTTTTTCGCATTAATATAATATTTTTCGTGGATATATTCAAATTATTCCAATCTCTGGTACTTTATATTTGTCAGTATGAATATAATAAACAGTAGGTAAAAATAAACAAAATGTTGGACATAAAAAGAGCAGGTTGTTTGATGTTAAATTGGGCCTTAAATAAAGAAGAGAAAGTGAAAGTCAGAGATACTAGCAGGTTATTTTGAGAATTTTTATGTGTTTTACACACGGTACGGACGTGTTGCTTGACTTTCCTCATTATTCACTTCTTAAAATAAATACAGTTCTAAATGTACGGAATTTTCCCAAAGAAAACTTATACATGCACATACGTGAAATTGATTAATTTGATATCATGAAATTGAACAGATAAGTGTTTTCTAAGTACAGTCATGTTAGATTTTGATTGGTAGACATATTTGCCTTTAGATGTGACTGAAGATAGGATGTCTCAACTCTAGCATTTCATAACGTATGAATGGTGTAGTTTCATATACATAGTATGCATATATGTGCTTGTGTTAAATCTGACTCGTTCAAACACTAGCATTATAGATTATATCCTCACGTATTTTTAAAAGTGAAGTTACTGTCTAATATTTACATTCTACTTGCATTTCTGTAATAATTTCCAGCTGTTAAAAAGACGCACTATATTTGTCTGTATTCATAAGCGCATTGTTTATAACTGCAACGCATTCATGAGGAAATGAATTACAATCACTACAATATGTAGAGACAGCAAAGGTAATATCATAGGAAATATAAATATTGTATTTTCATCAGTGTTTGAATTTCAAACAATTTATTGTTTGAATCAATGGAACCTCATATACGCTAAAATGGATAAAATTTAGTTAATTTTTTTCATCACTGTCGATATGAGGGCAATAGGGCAATTGTTAATCGGCGAAAAGTGTAATAATCGGAAAGGTGCCATAATAAATATCAATGACCAAAATCCATACTAGCCAATAAGAATGAACATTAAGATGAAGATATAATTAGCTCACAAGGCTTAAGTGAGTTTTTCTGATCAAAGTTTGAACTGTGTCTGGCGTAAAGTTCATATTTTCACATCATTAAAAACCACTGGGCCAATGTCGGTCAAAGATCGTACAAAATTCTTGGGCAAAGAAGCTTCAAGTTCGTTCAAACGAAAGCCTTTGTCACTTCAAGAGGGATATAATTATATAGCGAAGTGTTGAAAATCTTCCCAAAGATCAATAAACCTGAAAATCCCCCCCCCCCCCCCCCCCCCCAAATGTATGAAAGCTTCCTTGTGTATGATATTGAAGATTCAATTTTGTTCAAACCACGAGTACAGTGTCCAGATTGGTACCAAAATATATGTAAGGCTTAAGCGTTTTACAAAGAAATACATATGGAAATTGAAAGTGTCAAAAAACATAAAAAGTCGTTATAACGAGATAAAAAGTCGTTAATACGACTTTTGAAAGCCTCGTTAATATAATTGGTTTGTAATAACGGTCTTTTACCTCGTAATAACGACTTTTTATTTATTTAACACTTTCAATTTTACCTCCCTAGGCTTTGGTAAATATGCAATTTTAGTTTGTAATGATTTGTTGTTATTGATAAATGACAAATTCACACCATGCTACTCTTTCTTATCCTTACATGTGTAACGTACAGCAAAAACAAGCTGAAAATTACCAAAATTGTTTTTCCTACATTCTTTGGGTAAAGTTATTGTTATAAATGTAATATTTTTATATTCCAATTTCAGATAAGTTACAGTCTGAAATTCTGGAGGAGAAAGAAACAAACAGCACAGAATATTCGGAATATATAGTCCCATTTTCAAACCAAACAGTGTGCCAAACCTTCCCAGACACAAATGACTGGTCATTTCAGTGCAGTGTACCATGCAACGAAATGAAACTTTCCGAAATGACAACACCAAAAATTGACGTCATCAAGTCATGTTCAATGGTAGAAGAGGGGGTCACGTGGTCTCAGGTCGCAAATAAGACGCTTTTTCATATACCATATCAATCCCGGTGCCTAGTTAATCTTATAAATGACTACTGCCAAACATCCAATGTTGTGCCAAATATTGCTCATTACATATGGTTTTCAAAAAGAGAAATGAACTTCTATCATTTTTTGAGCTTCACAAGCGTGCTGAAACATTTAAAGCCGTGTTTGATATTAGTCCATGGCGATGTTCCCTATGGTCTGTACTGGGAATACATACTTACGATTGCTGATAATATAGTAAATGTAAAAATGGAACCACCTACCACTATTTTTGGGAGAAAGATCGGTCGCATAGAACACCAGGCTGACGTGACAAGGCTCCTGGTCTTGCAAGGTAATTAAATGGCGTGTAATTTCTCGACGTAGATATAGTGACAGATAATCTCTGGCAGAATCATTCCTTGGGTTACTGAAAATTGAACTCAGTGTATTCAAAGAATGGCAAACCTGTTCATTGAAGTCCTATGAATCAATACAACGTTTGGAAATCAAAGGCAAATTTTGCTATTATGTTGCCTTTAAAATGACGTTTTAGATTTTTGATGAAGAGTGTTAGTGCAATTCTGTGATATATGTTATATCTAAAAGTATGAATTGGCAATCCTATGGTATCGTATATGTTTTTATATCGGTAGAAAATTAGAAATTCACATATATGACATAATCTTTTATAGACCTATATGATGTATTATATGGGTCTATGTTACTGTGTACAACAACTATATATTTTTGCTTTCAACAAGTATTGTTATTTTTTCATACACTGGATATACCTGACATCTATGTGCTAACGTTGTTCAAATGCTGTTGCTTACTTATTGATTCGTCTAAATACGAAACCTTATTCTTCGATAGTTTAATTTTTTTTTAAAGAATCAGTCCTTAGATTTCCATGTACATGAAACAATATATTTTAGGTCAGCATGTGTCTGAATTAGATAATTACAATGTAAATATGAGATAACATACAATTCCCAACAAAAAAAAATTGGGGGTGAAAAACTATTATACACTAAGATATGATGTAATTTGCAAAGTACTTATCCATTAATTTATAACCAGCAATACATAATACGTGACACTTTTAAGTAATGCCTTCCAGGTTATGTGTCGGAAATGCGATGTCAGTATGAGACAAATGTAATTAAGTAAGAGATCAACGATTCATTATCACATTAAATTATTCGTGTTTGATAATGAAAAAATGTTTTGCTAATGTGAATTATTTTGATATGTGATTATTTATCGCATAATCACAGACCGATTCAACTTCTTCTTGTTAATTATTATATGACCATATATAGCAGGTGTATATTGACTTAGTTACGATTAATGTTGAATTAAATACTATAACATTTTAAACAATGTTCCTCTTCATGGTTTTAACTCTGATTATAATCCGTGATTGCTAAGTTTTTAATGTAAAGATATTCACATATAATGATTATATATGTTTCACATTGGATTTGTTTTTACAGCAAATACATCTTAATTATCATTATCTAAAGATAGAGAACATTATGGTTTACTGGTTTTTTTTTCTTTTTCAGAATATGGAGGAATATACATAGACACTGACGAAATCATATTACGGTCTATGGAGGATTTGATGAATTACACATTTACCTTAAGCCATGCTGTAGACCACAATTTAAGTAATGGTCTTATATTATCGGCACCAAATGCCACTTTCATTTCTCAATGGTTAGCAGGATACCGCACGTACAATAAAGCCCAGTGGGCTCATCACTCTACTATTTTACCATACAAGCTGTCCTTAAAATACCCTAGTCTCTTACATGTAGAAAATAAAACATTTGTGAGGCCAAATTATACACAGTTAGGGCTTTTGTTTCGAAAGAATTTCAACTGGTCAAAGAATTATGCCATTCATTTGTATATTCGGTTCTACAAAAGAATGCACACTTTCATGGATGTGAGACGTTTGAATACAACCATGGGCTCTGTAGCGAGGTATATTTTGTATGATAATAAAGAGCTCTGTTTAGATGTGTAATTGAGATTAAAAATTCTATTTTTTCTACGGTAAGAGTTTCAAATGTTTATAAAAGAGTTACAAGTGTATTCAATTGATCTCATTTAATTGTCCTTTGACACTAAAACGAAAAATATAATGATATTTCTTGATTTAAGGAGGCTTGATATTGCAATAACTACAGAACAATAATAATGATAATAAATGTATATAACACCTTATATAAAATAAATTATTCTAAGGCGCTTTACAAGAATAAGATGAGGTAACAAAGAAATAAAATGCGATTACATGAAATTAAATGACAATCCGACTCAAGATCTTACATTTGTAAAATAATCACTATAAAAATAATCAATAAAAAACACTGTAATTACATTTCTTTGTTAATAAGAAACCGTCACAGTTTATTCTGGCTAGAATCTAAAAAGCTAATTTGTAAAAATGAGTTTTAAAGACTTTTTTTAAAAAAAAAATTCGAGAGATTTTGATTTCTTGATATCCTCTGGAAGGTCGTTCCAGAGATGTGCTGCAGCCCAGTTGAGTTAGCGTTCTCCATATTTTTTTTGTTCTGATTTTTGGGGCCACCAGTCTCGACTTTGATTCTGACCGTAATGCTCGACTTGGTTTGTATTCCTTTACGAGGCTTGCGATGTAAAACGGGGCAGATCCATGGAAGGAACAATATACATACTTCAAAATCTTGGATTGGGGTCGGTACTGAATTGGAAGCCAATGGAGTTCCGCCAAAATTGGGGATATGTGTTCCCTTTTCGGCGACCTCGTAACAAGACGAGCGGCAGTATTTTGCACCCGTTGTAGCCTGTCCAATGTGTTTTTCTCAATTCCAATATATAAACAATTTCCATAATCGAGTTTGGATGTTACAAAAGCGTTTACCAGGGTTTTGCAAGCTTCATTTGTTAAGTAGCGTCTTATCTGCCCGATGTTAAAAATCGGATGGTGACATGATTTGACGACTGATGACACATGCTTTTCCATTGTAAGATTTGGATCGAAAAATACGAACTTTTCACACATGTTGTACTCTTGATTGTATGGTTCCCCACTTTAAGATGTAACGTAGGGGCGCAGTGCAAACTTTGTTTCGTTGAAAACACAATTCGTTCAGTCTTGTCTTCATTTGATTTAAGAAGGTTCGACGTCATCCAAGCTCCTATGTCAGCGATACACGGTTCCAAGCGAGATAAGTGGATTGACCAGTTGTCCTGCCGTGATTACCATGTAAACTTGTGTATTGTCCGCATAGCATTGATACTTCATGCCGTGTAGATGACATATTGTTCCTATGGGTCTTGCGAGGAGACAACTGAAACATCCTGTTTCTCCACTGCTATATTATCTCAATGTCAAACACGTCCATCACCGTGGAATTTTTCGCACTTCCTGTCAGCTTGCACGAAATCCAGTATTGCTTTATTATTTGAGGGGCAATGCCAAATTGCCGGGGTCATGTCACAAGTCTTTTTCCTACTGTATCTTAAATATAGAACGGGCGGGGCTCATCTCGAGCTTCCTTTCATGTCTTAAGCCCCGCCCTGTATTTATGATACCTAGGAAACGAAGACTCAAATATTACATAGAATGCTATTTTATTAAAATAAATCAAAATTTAATATAAATCTGGTATATACTTTGAAAATTATAAGGCATATCCAGTTATAACATGAAGTTTTATATTACACTCCATTGTGTAATTTGTAATTTATTCAATGCTATTTATTTATTTCATATATTATTTATGCTTGAAACTTCCAATCATTTTGTTATTGTTATTAATGCTAATATCATAGATATAATTATTTGTTACTTGTGATTATCATTCTTGGTATTAAAACAAGTAAAATAATAACCGATTCTTGTATTGCATTATTGCATGCTGAGAAGATATATATATATATATATATATATATATATATATATATATATATAATCCAGAAATAAGTATAGAAAGTCTACACAAGTAGTAGTATAAAATAAATATCACAAAGTCTATTGACTATATCTTCGTATACTCAATCACCTTTGTGATATATATATATATATATATATATATATATATATATGTGTGTGTGTGTGTGTGTGTGTGTGTGTGTGTGTGTGTGTGTGTGTGATAATCCCTGATGCAGGCAAGATAAAATCAAGTACACATTAAAACAATACATTGACTGAATCCAACATTTAGTGGCGGTGTTTAGCACAATCCACTTAACATACAAATCTACCCCTGCGAACAACCCGGGAATCACTAAGCATCGCGGGATTACCTCCCTTTGACTATGGCAAAATGCGCCGTCACAGGTCACTGAGACAGGAACAGATTTTTTAGTACACCTGTTCAAAAGTGAATGACAAATTTCAGTGCTGACTCGAGCCCTAGCTATGTCCTGTCTCCCCCGGTATACACCATGGTTAAAACCCTCAAGGGTTAACTCAGAACTTGTCCTTGGTACAGCAAGTATCATGTCGGTCCCTCAGGTACCACCGGGTTGGCTCCAAATCCTCCCCAATGCCGCGAATAGATTATGCAGAGTTTTGAGTCAGACATAAAGGAAGTTATTCACGTATTCCACCAAATGGATTTGTCTATAAAGACACACACCGTCAATCCTTATCACTGTTTTTAATAGCTAAACGACTGCGCAAAGTAATGAATCGTATGATTCTCAAACATTAAAGTATCAATGTAAAATTCGCAAAAATGACACTTTTGAATTGCTATTAATACTCCTAACAAAAAGATTGGGGTAAGAAAGTTATGATTTAACAGGTTGGTTGGTCGATTGCTTTTGAACGTTCCTCTCGAGAATCTTTCGCTCACATCGAGACGTCACCATTGCCGGTGTAACGACGAAAAATGACCCCCGTAGAATAATGACCGGGGGTCATTTTTCTACGTAGAAATTTTACCCCCTGGTCAATATTCTACATAGAGAAATGACCCCTATTTTCGTAGAAAATATGGCTTTGGGGTCATTTTTCTCCGTGTGGATTGTAGAAAAATGACCCCGTAGAATAATGACCCTATGTCATTTTTTGATGCAAAAGGCTGGTTTTGGTAAGAATATTTTCAATTCACAAATTCCTTTCAAATTCTAGCGTTTTATTTATTTCGGCTATTTTTGATCGTTTACCAGCTGCCTTTGTTAGTGATTGTGACAACACAGTCTGATTTCAAAACTTTGCTCCCATGGGAAAAATATTATAGGCTTAAAACATCAATCACTTTGTTTAGGATAAAATGATGCCATCAAATAGGCGGGGTTCTTTGAAGTTTCAAAAACAACAATTCTGTTCGTCATTTTGCGGTTCTTTGAAGTTTCAAAGGCAACAATTCTGTTCGTCATTTTGCTTCACACCATGGACTCGAAAGAATATACGGAAATATCGCTTTTCGTGGAAAAGAAACAATATCCAAAATTTTTGCCAAAAAATTTAAAGCGCAACTTTCGGCGAAAATGTAGTAAATTTGTTCTATTCAATGGGATTCTACATTACCATCATAAAAAACGGTTATTAAGAGTTGCAAAAGAAGAGGAGGTTCCAAAAATTATCAGCAATACCCATACAACAGCGAGTGGTGGGCACCTAGGCATTAATAAAACGTAAGTTTATTTATTTATGTGAATATATTTCATGCATTTCTTAAAATCAATTGTGACAAGTTTAACATCGATTTCAAAGATACCCCGGTCATTTTTTCTAAAGATAATGTATATCAATTCAATTATTTTAGTGAGAAAATATAAAATCACGTTTTATATTTTGCATCGGTCTGATTCCGAGTTTAAAGAATTAAAATGTCTGAAATTTCGTATAAACATAATACGGATGTTTTGAGAGAGAGAGAGAGAGAGAGAGAGGAGACCGGGCATGCACCAATTTTCTGATGGTCTACGATGTAATTGGTTGTATTTGGCTTTGAAACAATATTTGATACAACTAATAAGACATGTGCATGCACTTGTACGCACCTGATAAATAGATGGTGTAATCCCCCCCCCCCCCCTCCCAAGCTTGTGAAAATTTTCATCAGACAAAAGCTTGGAAATACTTTTACATTCCGTATAGGGTCAATCTAATGATATCAAATATCGAAATAGGAAAATGATAAACAAGGAAATCGTGTATTTTAATAGGTAATTGTGTCTTATAAGATTATCAGAAGCTAGGAGGGGTGCAGTCTTGATGCTTGACTTGGGGGATTGTCCCTCGGAAGATAACTGTCTTTTATTGTCATCCGTCAAAACCGGAGGGGGGGGGGGGTCCGGTCATAGAATGAACTGTTGCATGTCTGAAGTGATCCATTGTTTTTTGGCAAAAATAGACATTATATAGGCATTGATAATTTGGATTTACCTTTTTGTTGGTTTAACCCCCCCCCCCCCCCCACACACACACACAAACACACACACATTCAATTTGCTTCCGACGCCCATGCATCCGAAATTTTGTGACATTGCTCCAACGTCTTAAATTTACTTTGAAATCTCACATTTTGAATTGTTCACTGATACATGTAAGAGACAAAACCAAAAAAAATTCTTGCACAGAAATCCTTCAGGATTTCTAGTGTTGTTGGCTTTTAGTGCTTTTATATATATATATATATATATATATATATATATATATATATACACACACACACACACAAAAGTTGAGTTATAATCAGAAATTTCAGATTAAACATTTGCTTCTCCCCCGCATTTATTACTTAAATGTTTCCAAATGAATATATTTCGTAGATGGAAGAAAATTCGAGAAAGATATCACTGGGCATCGTCGTATGATGACGTTAAGAATTACGTAGAGAGGTGTGATCGGTGCCAAAGGAAATCTACCTTGAAGAAAGCAAAGCAGCCATTGAGACCCATACCAGTAAAGTCAAAGCCATTTGTGCAAATAGGAATGGATATAGTTGGACCATTGCAGGAAACTAGCAGAGGTAGTTCATAAAGAATTCTATACATTTTTATAAAGAATAGTTCACAGCATGCATAGATAAAATAGCAAAAAATGTATTGAGGTGTTTTCATTAAATAAGTTTACGCTCGAATGTAATTAAAAAATTAATGTCTTTTTATTAAATGAAATAAAACATTTTTTTTATTATTTAATAATTGCTTGAGTTTATTGAATTAATAATTATTAAAATTAAATCAATATGCGACTGGCCTCCTATTCCTGTATTTTATTTTCGCAATCTGCAGCTCATGTGCTTTAATGAGAGGGTAAGTATGTGGGTGCCACTTCTAAACTACTCGAAAAGTGAACATTCGAATGAAATATATACTAGTTAAATATTTGTTAAACAGGTTCAAACTTTGAAATAAATAAATGTTCCATCGACACACGTGAAACCATAATACTGGAATTAATGTAAATAATCGAAACTCATAAACTTAACGATGAATCAAATTTATGAGCTAGAATTCTAAAAATGTAAAAATTAATACATCTTCTATGGCATCTTTATGCAGTTGAAGTGATCTGCCTTTAGATAATTTTTAATAGAAATTCACAGTTTACTACTCACTTTTTAGTCACTTGAAATATTCCTAACATTTTAAAAGGCCTAGATAAAGTGAATGAACATGTTATTTTCATCTATTTTTTGTCCCCCACTTGAAAAGTGGGGGATATTAATTTGGGTCTGTCCGTCCGTCCGTCGTCCGTCATTCTGTCTGTAACGCTTTCGTTTCCACACGATATCTCGAGAACCCTTTGAGCTTTCGCAATGAAATATTACATAACAACTCCCTGTGGCCTAAGGAAGACCCCTATTGATTTTGAGGTCAAAGGGTCAAGGTTCAAGGTCGTAAATTGATACATTCTCTCTGTATGAAACACTATCCTTTCCGGGCGATATTTCAAAAAGATTTTGAGCTTTTGCAATGTAATTGTATACATAAACTCCCTAGGTCCTCTCTTACCCCTCTCAAAGTGTTTCGTCCCGTTTGATTTATTAGTATTTATTGTATTATGTGTCGTTTTTTTAGCACGGGGGTATGAGGAGAGTTATTACGTTCAAAACAGGTTCTTGGTGGACTTTATATTCTTATTACATTTATTAGAAATGTTTAATAAAGGTTAAATTAGACACCATGCATTGTGTAAAATTTTGACAATATCGAACGTGAAAATATACATGTATGTAACTTCATCTTTGCATATAATTTGCGTCAGTATAAAGCAGTTCCGTGCTCTAGTGGTATGTCTCTCGCTTCGTACGTGAGAGGGGCCCTCAGACGATCCAATTTTTTTTTTCGAAATGCTTTTTTCTTTTTTCTTTTTACTAAATGATAGTATTCAGCATGTGAAATGAAAAATATATGAGGTCTGACTTGTACAAACTCATAAAATCATCATAATAATTTTAATAAATATTCCATATCAAAAGAATCTTCTATGCACATAATAAAGAATAAGCAATCAAATCTTTATAAATTATCCATATTGGCATATTTTATTTGCTTCAGTATACATGTATACATTTAATAATTCTACAAATTCAGTCAAGGGGATCCGACCCCACCCCCGAACTGCGCATGGTTTACTTTTTCCCTAAGCGGGGGACACAAATTCTCGGAATTAGCTTGTTTTCTATGGAAGTAATTAATAGTCATTTGTATTCACTAATACTACTACTGTGTAGTGTTTGATTGTTTTTTTCCTGGGGTAAATGCCACGCGCCATATAGTGAAAATTATATAAATAAGCTTAATAGTTAATATTAACACTTTTATAAAATGTATTTTTCTCAATGTCCAAAAAATATTTTGCACTGGTGTAGAGAGGGTCCTTAAAACCTACTAGTATTCTAACGTGTTTTTTTAACGGTTAGCTAATGTAGGGAAAGTAATAGTAATTACACAGGGTTATCGAATTGGAAAGAAACAGATTATTATCTATTTTCCTGATGTATTAGACCACTTGACTGGATGTTTTCAACATGCAATATGATTTCATTCTATTGTTGAAAAAATGGGTATGTGTAAAACACGAAACGAGAAACAATGAAATGAGATTCAGCAAAATAACTAATGACCTCAAAATTTCAACAAAGTGAGAGCAGCTTGTGCCTTTGATTTCATTTTGTTAGAATCTAACTGACATGTAGGTCTGATTTATTACCAACGTTAACCCCGCACAACTGTCTCTCACACAACCCCCCCCCCCAAACCCCCCCCCCCCCCCTCCCAAAAACCATAAATCGTTGACAAATATCTAAAAGATATGTATTACTCCGTTTTTTTCTGCTGGGGTACTATAATATGTGAACCAAAATTCATTGTTATTATTATAATAGTTTTCCATATAACATTTATATACTGGGAATATATAATTTTTTGTGTGTGTTTTAAGACATAGATATTTTTAACCTATGTACATGTATGTATAAAACAGATAATTGGATATTTCATTTATAAATATATTTATAAATATATTACCGTATAACGGGTAATTTTTACTGCTGTAATTTTTTACGAATTTTGATCAAAAAGGAGTGATTTAATTTTTACGCGTTAATTTTTTACGAATTGAAGTTGTCCGTTAAAATTAAAATCATCGGAGGTGAATGCTTGTTATCACCTTCAATACATTTTACTTACAAAACATGTGATTTTAAGCAGTATTACAGACCAATTTTCACAAAATATTTCAAAGATAAAGAAGCTATATGGCTATTTAGGAACATACATGAAGATACAAAACGTAGTTACGTTTATCTCTTTCATTTTAGGTAATAAGTACCTACTTGTCTTCACGGAATATTTGACGAAATGGGTGGAGGTAGAAGCTATAGCAGATAAGAAGGCTTCAACAATCGTTAACAGTTTATACAAGTTCATTGCGGATCACGGAGTACCAGAAGTCATTATAACCGACCAAGGCAGAGAGTTCTGCAATGAGCTAAACGATGCTGTTTGTTCAGATTATGGAATTGAACATCGGATTGCGTCCCCCTATCACCCACAAACAGGAGGGCATACGGAGCGCTACAATCGAACCCTATGTTCTATGCTATCTTCTTGTGTTAATGAACTACAAAATGACTGGGATACGAAACTTCCATTTATGCTTTTTGCCTATAGAACTGCGCAACATGAGACAACGAAGAAAACACCATTCTTTCTGGTGTATGGTCGCGAAGCCAAGTTACCCATTGAACTTGATTTACCCACTTCGCCGATCCCAGAAAATGACAAGTTTGAAGATTTCTTGAAACAGCGCTCCGACGCTTTCATAAAGCTTTCTTGTGAAAGAGAAGAGGCAGCGGAAAACATAAAGGAATCACAAAAGAAAGAAAAGAAGCATCATGATAAGAACATAAAAAATAAAATTTTTCAAGTTGGAGATAGAGTTTTGCTCCACAATACCCGAAAGTTAACCCGGAAAGGGGGAAAACTAGACAAATTATGCAGCGGTCCTTACATAGTTGAAGGTATTAACAAGAAGGGAACATACACTTTACAGGGACTGAAATGCGCAGTAAATGGAAATAGGTTGAAAATTTACAAGGAATCGAAAGATGATGAAATGAGTAGAAAGCCTGAAGAATCACATGGAAAACCAGATGAAACACATGGAAAACCAGATGAAACACATGGAAAACCAGATGAAACACATGGAAAACCAGGCGAAACACACGGAAAACCAGATGAAACACATGGAAAACCAGATGAAACACATGGAAAACCAGATGAAACGCAGAAAAAAGCTGACAAAAAAAGGAATTCACCCAAAGAGGAAGACACTCCATTAACTAAAAGCCGTGGTATACCGCTTCCACCGAAAAAACGCAAGATTCCAGAAGTTGAAATTACCAATAAAACTGAATCGAGATCTCGCATTCTTTTTTATCCAGTGGATAATGAGTGGCAAGACATTAACGCTGCAATGTGTGGCCACCAGGTTAAGAATGTTCTCAAAACAGGACGTAGACGGCACGTAAATGCGAATTCCATTCCAACAGTGACGGTGTCTATGAGAGGAGATGGAAATTGCTTGTTTAGAACATTTAGTTATGTTTTATTTGGAGTTCAATCATATCACAATGATGTACGAAATAAAGTTGTTGGCTTTATGAAGGAGAATAAACATCTATTGCAAACCATAGAAGCGGATCCAAAATATTTGAAACGTTCGCGGATGGAACATGAAGGTTCCTGGGGTACTGATACAGAAATCCGTACATTCGCTACAATTTGCAATACAACGATCTTTGTTTACTGCAAGCACGGGATGAATGACAAAAACAACGACAATTACATCTGGCTGCCGTACCCTCCCCTACACGAGGGAAAAAACGAATCCAATTCGAAATGCATTTTTATTATGAATATTGGAAACCATTACGAACCTGTATTGGATGTAACAGAGGATATTTACAGCAGAACACCTTACATCTACATCAAAAACTTCGTGCCAAAGAAATACCACCAGTATATTTCAAAAAGAATGCTTGAAGCTGCACTGGTAAACAATGAAACCGACTCCAATATTGTCAGAGAATTAGAAAGACCAGAAGACGTATACGTATTGAAGTTCAAAGATTTTCCCCATCAAGTAAAAGGTTTAGAAAAATTAAGCGAGGAAATAGATCCAAATGTGTTCAATTTATTGTGTGAATGGGAGGATTTGGAAGACAAGTTTGTTGCAAAAAATCGAAATATGATACCCGTAGTAAACGTTGAAAATACATTAAAGTTAGTGGCAAGTTTCTGTGCTCTTTTATAGTTGTAGTTGTACTAAATAAATATATAAAAATATATATCAATTTGGAATTCTTTAATGTACTTTAGTTGCTTTGAAATGAAATCAAAGAATTGTGATCTCCGCTTTCGGTGTCAGTGGATGGGAGACCATTATTTATGGCATGTTGTGTCAAATATAAACACCCATCATATAATTATGTCATTCAAAAGTAATTTCCAGCGATTTTTTGGCAGATTAGGTCAAACATGAAGGTCAAGGGGTAAAAAACCATAGCATGCTCGAGAACGTCTTGTTTCAGGAATGCAAATACGAAACCCCTATCTTTTCCCAATCTAGAAATATACAGAAATATACCATTTTTGAAAAGCAGGTCAACCTTCAAGGTCTAGGTCACAGGGTCAGAAAACGTAGTTTTAGAAAGGATTATACATATATAAAATGATAGCCATATCTCTTTCTTTTTTAAAAATCATAGTATATTTGGTAAGATCTTGTAGCAGGTGATATACATGTGAAATACGAAAGCCCTATCTCATTCAAAGGTTACGACAAAGGTTAAAGTTTTTGTGACAAATTTAAACAGAAAGACTTGCAGACGAATGAGATTAAATGTCCCCTTGTCCCATTGAGGACACCAATGCCAGGCTCTTTCATGGGATAGATTGGGAGGGGGGGGGGGGCGTTATCAGGGGAAAATGACAGCTAAAAAATTTATTAGCTCGCACCTCCTCCTTCCCAACCCCGTACACATTGAAAGTCATGTGCAGATAAATATAGAAGTAACATTTTTCTACATTGGTGAATCTCAGCCAATCACAAAGAAATAGGAATTATTAAATCATATTTTATGGGGCCCATATAAAAAGTGGTGTTAAATTTGCTTCCACGACATTTAAGGATATTTAAAAAAAAACCAAAAACCAGGAGACACAGTTATCTTCACCGACCCTATCCAACCCTGGTATGAACGAATATTGAGTATTACATCTCATTTCATAAGATATTATTGTATAATATAGCGAAAAAGTAGGGGGTCATATTTCTATGGGGGTCATTTTTCAACGTGTGTGGTGTCGTAGAATAAACGGTCTGGAAGGGTTTTCTACAGTCGAAAAATGACCCTACTTGCCGTAGAATAATGACCGGGGGGTCATTTTTCTACGTAGAAATTTGACCCCCCGGTCATTATTCTACGGGGGTCACTTTTCGTCGTTACACCGGTGAAGGGCTGCAAGACTTAGGCCTATGCTCGGCGCTTATGGCCTTTCAGCAGGGAGGGATCTTTATCGTGTCACACTTGTTGTGACACGGGGCCTCGTCTTTTGCTCAATATAACAAAATCTTCCTTTCATATGGGGCCATTTACCTTCCCTCTCAATTACAGACTATTTGGTTTACCATGTAGGTTTTCATACACATTTCTTTAGCAACTGAAAACGTGTCTTAGTTTCGTATTTTCACTCATCTATACATACATAGAAACAGACAGACAGACACAAAGATATATATATACTCTGCAAAAAAAGAAACGCATAATGGATTTTTTAAGATTTTAGTAGATGTATTTTGGATTATGATTTTACAATAAAAAATGTAGATATTCACTAGAATTGTTTCAATTGAAAAAAATTACAGTCCAAACCTTAGATATTGGTGAAAAAAAAGTCAGATCATCACAGTTAAGAACACTTCCTGTCACGTTTAAGTTAGTACCGTGTATGACCACCTCGAGCTGCCAACACAGTTCTGCATCTCCTTGGCATAGAGTCAATCAATGTTCTTACGTTATTGCGTGGAATTGTTCGCCATTCCTGTTGTAACATTTGACGGAGCTGATCGAGGGTCTGAGGCGGAGGTTGGCGCAGGCGCACACGTTTATCCAGTTGGTCCCATAAGTGTTCAATCGGATTCAAATCCGGTGATTTGGAAGGCCATGGTAGCACATTAATGTTGTTCTGCTGAAGGTAGTCAATTGTTAAGCGGGCTGTGTGAGGCCTAGCATTGTCATGTTGGAATAACTCCCTCTGTCGGTCAATTACGCGCATAGGGTGAGGTTGGAGAATTTCGTCTCTGTACCTTTGAGCCGTTAAATTGCCCGGGACATGTACCAGTTCTGTTTTACGGTCATTAGAGATCGCCGCCCACATCATGACGCTACCTCCACCGAAGCTATCCACTTCTTGGACACACGAGGAAGAGAAACGTTCATTCCTGCGCCGGTATACACGGATTCTTCCATCACGTTTCTGTAGCACAAAACGGGACTCATCGCTGAACCAGATTCTACGCCAGTTGCGGAATGTCCAGCCCCTCAATCTGTTGCACCATCGGACTCTTTCTCGTCTGTGTAACGGTGTCAAAACTGCTCCAAAATACGGTCTTCTGGGTGTAATGCCATATTGTCGAAGTCGGTTGCGGACTGTCTGCGAGCTGATTCTTCTCAATCCAGGTATTCCGACTGCAGTAGCTGTTGCAGCAACGGTTCGATTCCGTAGATGAAAGACCCGGATGTAGCGATCTTGTCCAGGAGTCGTAATGCGAGGTCGCCCACTCCTCGGTCGGTCATTAGTAGAGCCAGTCTGCTGGAATCTGTTCCACAGCCGAGAAATTGTGCTCTGATTTACGTTTTCAGTTCGTGCAATCTCACTTTGGGATACTCCGGCCTGGAGACGGCCAATGACGATATTTCGAATAGCAGGGTCCAACCTTGGCATGGCAGCATTTTAACGTTATGATGAATTCAAGCTTCAAACTTCGTCCTTTTATACGCTTTAATGTAGTGGTTGAATTAAGCACAAAGTTCTCGTGAAAAACGTAAGCCAAATTCCATGGCGATAGAGGTGATGTGCAATTTTAGAGAGCCGCCGAGCTAATTTGGCAGAGAGCCTAATCAAATGAACAGACCTTTAAAGTTTCATACTTACCTGTAAAAAATCAATTACTCAATTGACCATTTCAGTTTACCTGGTAAAATACATAATTTGCATTTTTAAAATTTCAAAAGGGCTATGCGTTTCTTTTTTTGCAGAGTATATATGTATATATATATATATATATATATATATATATATATTGTATATCAATTTAATTTACACGTGTCAAGCATCCTAAAATTACATTACACATTCAATAACACTGTGAGGTATTCCAATTTTTTAGGACAGGGCCTATAGTGCCAAACTAGCTGGGGACAGTTTAACATTATAGGCTAGATCAACATTCTTAAAAATGGAAATACCCTATATTTTACATGTGCAGAAATGTGCAAAATAATTTTAGGATACGTATACAATGTCATGTTAAGTGTAGTCGAGTGTATAATGTAAAGCTTGAATGCAACAGGTAAGTGCCACCATGATTCCTAGCATAGAGGTGAGTGCAAATAACAACCAAGACTGAAGAAAATCAGCTGAAAACCTACATGGTTCAGGAAAAGGTCTATAGCTGAGAGGGAAAGTGGATGACCCCATATGAAAGGTCGATTTTAATAAGGACAGAACAAGTTCTCGATTTTGCACAAGTCCCTTCGTACGGTACTCATGGGATTTGGGTGGTGCGAATTTAATTCAAATGAGATAAAATCAAAGCGAGAAAAGGGCACCTGCTTAGAGCATGTTTTGTACAAGCACCAGTATTATGGTTTACATGTAATTTAGGATAGTATCTTATTAACTGTACCAATATGAAAATGTGACGTACAAATATTGACAAAAAAGGGAAATGCATACCCTCTACCCACATATTTCAGAACCAATAAAAAATTGTCCACTGCCACCAGAGACAGTCTTCCACTGGGATAAATTCTACAACGACGTACAGTACCTGGCCATAAGTCTGCCATTAAAATGGCTGACGTTAGGTGATATGAAAAACGTAAACGTGAAATTAAAACCCATAAAACTAGTAAAATATTAGATTCTTACCCCCTATATTTAGCATTTTGTTGCATGTCTCTTTCATTTCATAACTTGTTGAATTCGGCTCAGAGGCTCTGAATATAGTGCGGCGGCAATAATCGCTATATTTCTTTCACATTCTTTATGGGGTATTCGCGATTATGAATGTCGTGTACTTGTCTTTGAAGTCGTATTTTAATGGTTCTTCATACATTTTCTAAAATTTTGGTATCTGGGGATTGTGATGGCCAGGTAAGACATTACGAAGGCTGTTCGATATGTAATGTGTATTGTACTACAGAACGATAACGTTTTGCACGATTTCGTGGATGATCAGTCTCTAACAGTCTATTGGAATTCCCATGGACACGAATTGTGCTCCTTTGATAGCTGACTTTTTATATTCTTATGAAGCAGAATTCATTCAAATCCTTCTACATGAGAATAAACAAATTCTTGCTGTGGCCTTCAATTCGACATTTAGATATATTGACAACGTTTTATTTATTAACAATGATCATTTTCATTCAGATGTCGATTCAATATATCCAAGTGAACTTGAAGTAAAAGACACCACAGAGTCTTCCACATCTGATTCGTACTTAGATATTTTACTGAAAATAGATGCTGGCGGCAAACTAACAGCTCAACTTTATGACAAACGGGATGATTTCAATTTCTCCATCGTCAACTTCATTATTTAAGTGGCAATATTGCATCATCACTTGCACATGGTGTTTATACCTCCAAACTGATTTGATACACAAGAGATTGCTCTGCATATGATCAGTTTTTTTAAATCGAGACAGCAACTGACAAAGAAGTTGATGTTAAAGGTGTTTGTACAGTCTCGTCTAACGTCAGCATTCAGCAAATTTTATGGTCTTTTTAACGATCTAGTTTGCCAGTACAACTTTCCATTAGGTCGAATGCTGTCTGACGTGTTTCATACCAATCGTTCATGGCACACTGATTCTGATTACGGATTACTCCGTTTACCAGATTGGGATGTAGGGCTCGCGGCGGGTGTGACCGGTTGACAGGGAATGCCTACTCCCCCTAGTCTTCTGATGTGGTATGTTCAGGGGTCCGTGTTTGCTCTACTCTGTGATTTGTATTTTCTATAGGACTTACGAGATTGAATATTATTAGTTATCTTTGTATTTACAAGCTCTTTAATAACTCTAAGCAATACCTTACCAATGGTAAAACAAGAGCCTTCAGCTCCACATAGTTTTAAACTTATAGTCATTTCAGTAGAGCCAGTCGTTGACCACTGTTGTAAAAATGGTTGGGAAACGGTTTGAGAATATTGAAGAAATTATAGTTCATATAAAAGTTCGCACAAAACTCGGTCATTCGACAATGCAGATTTTTACTGAACTGCGAGAAGTTTATGGTTCTGAGAAGATATCTTATGAGATAGTTCGTAGGTGAAGAAAGAAATTTCCGTCAAAGGTGCAGCAAACTCTGGTCGACCTTTGACTGTAGCAGGCAAGGCAAATGTCTCAAAAGTCAGGGAAATAATTGTAAATGAATGGTAGGTAGACGATACGTGATATTGCCAAAGCTGTTAGCATATCGCTATCGCGGGTGCATTTCATTTTGATGCGTATTTTGAAAGTACGAAAGATTTCTGCCAGATGGATACCGCATATATTGACAGATGATCAAAAACGGGTACGATTACAAACCGCTAAGCAATTGCTCAAAATGATTCCCAAATTCAATCAAAGACAATTTGCAAACATTGTTACTGGTGACGAAACATGTTTTCACTATTTTGAACCAATAAGAACAATTAGACAAACACATGGCTAACTAAACACTGTATTATATATTATTATTATTTATTGCTTTCCCCCACACTCAACCATTTTTCAGTTATTTGGTGGCGTCCAGTTTTTGTTGGTGGAGGGGAGAACCCAGATACAATGTACCTGGAAAGAGACCACCGACCTTCCGCAAGGAAACTGGCAAACTTGCTCACATAACGCCGCGGCCGAGATTCGAACACGCGCCGACAGAGGTGAGAGGCCTTGTGATTTTGAGCCCGATGCTCTAACCACTCAGCCACGGAGGCCCCACTAAACACTGTAGAAAACCTGTAGTTGCCAAAAGAACAAAGAAAGTCCTTCATTGCATATTCTTCTTAAGTGATGGTGTAGCTGTACAAATTCCGTTGCCCAAGGTAATTTCCCTCTGCACCAATTATACGGGAAGTGCGATTTATAGATCGAATTGCCAGCGCCTTCCTTGTTTTAATTGGTGTAAAGTTAAAACTATCTCACACGTCTTCTCGTGAAGAGATAGATTGTGCAATTTAGTGTTAACTTCATGGTAATATCCATTAAAGTGTGTCTTTTGTTTACTTTTACACAGCGAAGTATCTTGCGATCACCGTGGACATCGGTTTTTCTCGGGCTGTTGCTTTGATGTTTATTTTCACAGAATCCGAGAGTCTGAAATCGTTTCAAAAACTTTGAAATAACCGACTGACTAGCACTCAGCATATCCACAATCTCCTGCTGTCTTTATCCACAATTAGACAAATAGACAATCTCATTTTGAAAAGGGTTGGCATTTGTTTACTTTTCGAAGCCATCTTTCTTTCAATCTCCAGATAGTTCACTGATGATACGTCATACTTATAAAATGATGTGACTATATTACCGTAAACGCTCTCATAAATATTAAGCCATAGCGACAATTTATTCAGATCCATTTATTTCAAATACGAGAGGTCTGAAATATTGAATTTGCTATCATTGCTATTTTCGCCGCCATTTTGGTGACAGACGTATGGCCAGGTACTGTAGATTTTGTACTGCATTTCTAGATGGAGCAGAATTTTTAACACACGAAATCTTCTTGCCATTATGATTTCAAATCAACGCAAATTGCACCGTGCATATGGCTGGTGACGTATGTATGTAAGTGAACATTTTTAGAATGGGACGTAAAACGAAAACAATCACAACAATGTATGTTGTGTCTATTTGTCTTCATATGTTTGTTCAAAGTGAACATAATTACAAATGACACAGCAGCTCGTATTAATGTTTTAACGATCTGAGGATCGACTGAACATGTATAGAAAATAAAATATTTTGTTGGTGACATGCCTTTTTTGAGTGATCTCTCATTGTCTGAAACTTTTTATCTAATCTTCATAAGCATTTGGTGGAGATTCATTTTAGCTAAGAGAGATAACTCCAATATTGGACATATTTTGAGCGGTTTTTTATCCAAGTATAGACAGTATACATTACTGGTCAAACCAGTCTCTTAGATATGAAATAGAACTAAATAGGATTAGTTCCTACACCATATATTCGTATATCATTATAAAAACGTTTTCAACAAAACTTTGTATTCCGTTTATGAAAACAAGTATTTCATCATTCCTACATACGAAACATAACTTACTTTCATGCATTTTCATCAATCACTTTATATCGACAATGTTTACCAGACATTGAAACGATTTTACTAGTTTTAAATACTTTAAATAGTTTTAGAATATGACTGAAAAAAAGATTTTTAAGAATATACCGTCGACGTTCCTCAATAATATATCATTTTCCTCAACCTTTAAGATACAATTCACTTACATCCAATATTGTTTCTACAAATAAGCTTAGTGGTATATTACCAGACTTGTTTTAAAGTTAGCATATTTGATAGTTCCTGGTTGTGGCGAGTAAAAATGTAAAGTTAACTCGTATGTATTTCAAAAGGTTGTGCATATAGACATTACTAAGTTATTGTATCAAGGAAAGGGAGAAATATCTTCCGATCAGATGGGGATCAAGCCTAAAACTTGTATTATTAGATATATGATCTAACCACTGAGCTAACTAGCGCAACATACAAAGTATGGTAATATTACAGAACTATAGAATTTAAACCTATTTTGGAAATCATACAAGAACTCTTCGTATAGAGGAGATAAAAATATAACTTTCAGGGAAAATATCAGAAGCATCACTTATGGACTTAAAAGTCGATATCCATGTAGTTTATAGAAAACTTTTGAAGTACTATTTAATTTGCCTTGATACATGTAAGATACAGTGATAGATAACATCTCAATATTTTAATGACCATTTAGTGACATACCAAACGTGATTGATAACACTGTTCTATCCTACCGGGGAGAGTAGGAATAAAAAGATTCATTAAACTATGTTCATTTCTAAGTTGTGTATATAATTTGTATTCAATGTTGATATAAAGTTTCGGTATGTATATATATGTACGATATATCGTAAAGATTGTTCTGAAAGAACATACATTTTATAATGTACATGTATTTTTCTTTTTTATGTAACTTTGTTCTTTTTTCATACATGTATATTAAAAAGATCCCACAGTTCCTCATTAACAATATCTTCATAGTATTTATTGATCAGGACTCCAAGCAGTTTGTTGGAATTCCAATGGACACGAATTGTGGTGCTCCTTTATTAGGTGACCTGTTTTTAAATTCTTATGAGACATAATTTCTTTCAAAAGCTTCTACATGAGAGGAAACAATCTCTGGTTGTGGCTTTGAACTTAACGTTTAGATACATTTACTAATAGACAACGTTTCACCTATTAACAATTATCATTTTCATTCATATGTCGATTCTATATAACCTAGTGAACTCGAAATCAAACACACCACAGTCTCCCACATTTGCTTTCACTTAGATATTTTATTGAACATTGATGGTAAGCGTAAACTAACAACTCAACTTTATGACTAATGACTTCAGCTTCGCTATCGTCAACTTCCCATATCTATGTAGCAATATTCCATTATTACCTGCATATGTCTCTCAACTGATTCGATATGCAAGAGATTGTTCTGCGTATGGTCAGTTTTTAAATCAAGGCAGACTATAACTACTGATAAACAAGTTGTTGTTACAAGGGATTCAACACTCTCGTTTAAAGTCAGGATTTCGCAAATTTTATGGCCGGTATAACGATCTAGTTTGCCAATACAACCTGTCATTGGGTCAAATGCTGTCTGAGGGTTGGGCCGTTCTTTGCACAACGATTTTGATTAAATATTACTCCGCTTACCTGATCAAGGTATATGTCTCACGTTGGGTGTGACCGGTCAACAGGTGATGCTTATTCTTCCTAGGTAACCGTTTCCACCTCAGATGTGTCCATGGGTCAGTATTAACCCAAGTCTTAATTTTGCATTCCTTGTGAGATTAATCATTGTTCGTTTTCTTCACACTTTTTCATGGATATATGCATCTGCATTTGAAACCTCATTATTCTTTATCAGACAATTTCCTGGAAACTATATACCTGGAATTTTCGGTATTTGTTAATCATCTACAAGTATTTGGTTTTTATAAACTGCTATAGTTGTCAGCCCATTTAAGAACGTTTTTCATATCAGAATACGAAATAGTAACTTCATTTAACACCAACAGTTATTTTCATTTTAATCTATATTATTTCTAAAGCTTAAGAATTAACTGAGGACTTAGACCATTTGAGATTTTGTTACATACAAAACTCATTGCAAAATGATAATAGATAAAACAAGTAGATAAAAACCATCACCACCTCATGTTGACATACAACCCACGTGAATGAAGTGAGTGAAGACTGAATTAAAATTAATTCACACAGATCACTTTATCCAACTTTGAATCCAGGAGACACTACCAAGAAGTGTATATATCCGTACCGGACAGAAACTAGAGATTTGACAGCGAATGTTCCTTTGTCGAAATATGCAAAGACCTGTGGTGAACCAAATATTGACGGGATCATTGTACTTGTAAATGCCCACCCCAGACCCAGCCAAAATTCAATTATATGACTTCCATTCAGAGACTTATGTCTACATTTTCAGAGAAAATAGACATTTTCTGGGACATGAAAGGACAATATTGTACATTTTAATTTTGATTCTTTAGAGTTTGAACTCCAGTAATTTATGCTTGAAACAGTCAGAGAACAAACTGTAAATAAATACATTAAATTTCCTCAGCTGTTTCCAATGAAATGCATATATGTGATATGCTATTTTGTCACATTCGTTTAGAGTCTCATATTCCTCTAGTTTAAAAACCAGTGACCTATCCAGCAATATATATGTCACAATTCCGTGAGCCATAGCATTTATCTGACTGTCAGCATACGTTGTCATTTCCTGAAACCAAATAGTTTTGATAGTTGTAACATTTGATCATCAGAAAGAAAATGACTGGATACATAGGTGTTTGTGACGTTGTAAATAGTAAATTCATGATTCCTTACTAAACTTTTAATAAATAAAAAAAAACCCAAACATAAACACTACTAATATCTATTTTAAAACTACCACTGGAACCAGGTTCTTGTTAAAGTATGACTAAACACAGATATCTTCTCTTTATTGCTATTAAAATCGAGGTCGATAATAAATATATATTTTCCCGAAATGTTTATGGCTTTCACTGTTAGCGATATCTAACTGTGCCTCTTATTCAAATTCTCAAAAAAGGATTAAAAGAAGAGATATCTCTTTAAAAGTTTTTTTTCCCGCTTTTTTAGAAGATACTTTTTCTGACTGAACTCGACACCTTATTCCATGAATGAATATGAAATACAATCTACTATAAAATCACGTATTTTTCGTGGATTCAAATTTTAGAAATAAAAAAAATACAATGTTTGTTAGTTTATAATTTCGTGATTGAAGATATGTCTTAATTTAAAAAAATAGTTTCCTGTTTGCTGAGGATTTCTTTCAATGAATGAATTTGGAGATTTTACAAGAAGTATTCTTTTTTGAATCCTAACAGGCAATGATTCAAACAAACAATTTTTTCATCATTTTCTCTTTGGAACGAGAGGGGGATTCCACTAATGTTTAATCCTCTTTTATGTGTTATTGTAAAATATAGTATATGCCAAAATGCAATCATTGAATTAATCAAATACTTGGTGGAGGTCTACGTTATTACCCGTCATGCATCGAATGCCGTTGAAATTCTGTCAGGATCTGTGACCAGACTTTTTCAGTTATGCTGTAACAAGCCGTCAAGTCGCTGTGCCTCGTTAAACATAATCTGTCATGATCTCGTTTTAATGTGCAGTGTCCGTGTATGGACTTTACAGGGTGTTCCAAAATCTTACTTTTATCAAATTCGTTAGATTAAATCATTTTCATTTTATTATTCATTTCAGACACAAGTGAAATATGAATCAAGCTGATATGATTTGGAAGAGTATATTTAAAGGGTGCTTTCTTTCCCTCTTTTGTTTTAATCTTAATTATTTTGGCAATTCAACCAATGACGGTTGAATATAGTAAATATAACCGTTAGGTCTTTTACATTGCATTATTACTAGATATACGTCCCGTTTTCCACTTCCTGAAGGAAAACAAAAATGAGCAGAAACATTCAACACTCCAGTCTGCACACACACACCAAACGTTTTCATGTTTTCTATCAAACAAAAACAACCAGGAATATCTAGTTGCGATTGTGCATTCCTTCCAAAAAAGCGTAAATAACTTTTAACAGGAAATGTTGGGGCTCAATCATCGAGTTTTACATGTAAGTCGCGGGGCCCAATACGTCATCTTCAAATCTGAATTGATGTATTACAAGGTTTATCGTTACGATAGCGATAAAATCCTTTGTTTCATCAATAAAAGCACTAAACACCCAATGTTCATTGAATTCAAAAAGATCTTACTTTCGTTGTAAAATTTAAAGGACGAATGTCCATATTTTCCCTGAAGTTAACAAAGTACGATCATGGGATCCCCGTACACTCTGACTGTGATGGTGATATATTGGATTTTGAATCTTATCAATGCAGAAAACCTAACAGGTAAGATGTTCGTTACATAAATTGAAATGTTTTAATGTATCATTGTTCATTGATCACCTGTCATTACATAACCTGCTTTGTTGACAACTTTTGTCTTAGAACATTACTCCACTCCGATCCTATCTAGCTATTTACATAGGTTTACCAAAAGCTCTATCAAATGAATGTACATTGTTTTTTTAACAGAGTTAAACGCAATTCTTTTTAAATCATAATGTGTATTTGATAAATATAAACATTTTGATTAATATTCAACATTAATGGTGAAATTGATGAATGCTCATGCTCTAAGTGGTTAATAATGATATGAATTCAGTCCCATTTCATTAATGAATTGATACAGTACAATCTGATATTAAAATTAGTTTGATTCTCTGCTTTCCTTGAATATCAGTTTTGTTGCAGAAGACACACTGTCCCATCACAGTAAAATTACACATTTCAGGAAAACCAAATATCTCATTAGTGGTGTAACAAGCAGAAATATTTTTCAATTTTAATCAATTCTACAACAGATGATTGTCATAATGCATGTAAAGTATACTTCTATTCCATGCATGTTTGATATTTTTTATACACATGCAATATTCATTTGCATTGTATTACTCTGTTCGAAGAGTCCTTTAGATATTGTTTACGACTGTATCTGGGTTCTCTCCTCCACAAATAAAAACTGCAGAACACATACTTAGGGGGGGTATATCAATTACTTATGATAACCAAAACATATCCAAATAAAAAGACACAAAGTAAATAAATAAACATATAAAATAAAATAAAAAGCTGGTATACAGATGACAACGGAATATGCTCGTCTTTGTTCAGATGATTATAGAGAGAAAACAAACATCTACAGATGATGACATTCGTTGGTATACCTGGAGTTTGGATATACTTTCTCTACCCGTATTTGGGTTGGTAGGTTGTATATTTTGTAATTGTACATTGAGACAATATAGGTAATTTGTATGGGAATGTTTTAAGCGGTTTTATGGTAATATTTTACTTATCCTCTTCATGCTCTGTGACAGATAGGGCTGACACCAGGGCAGCAGGATGATACGTTATGTCGAATTCATGGTCTCAGTTACCATGACAAGCAAGTGGCTTGAGTTGGCAAAAACAAAATCATAAACAGAATACACGAATCTGAAGATATGATAAAATGCAGCGATTCTGGAAATGTCATTGATCCCGCGGTATAAAACGTGCCTAACAAAACGTGAATATGTGTTTCATGGGATAGCAGATAACTTGCTACACAATCTATTTTTTTTGAGAGAGAAGCATTCATCTTGTTACCCAATCTAGCTTATCATTGGAACCACAATGGTAGTTGTTTAAGGCACAGCTTGTGACTTTGGAACATATTTTGGTAGTTAGGCGTTATCTTATTTTTGAAAATATGAACAAACGACAACCCCCCAACCCCACCCCGTGTTTAGTGAAAGTGGTGGTTCGTCCTTTTTACAGGGACCCCGCTGTTTCACTAGGTAAACGGATGACGAATCTGTGTGAATGTTGCTTTCTTATAAAGCGTCTTCTGGTTCATATCATTTTGGCACCACTGAAGTTTAATTGGTACATATAAACTAATTTAAATTTTAAATGAGTTTCAAATTGGTTTTGAGGAGATTAACCTTTCAACTACACTAAAGTTCTTAGAATGCATTATTTGCTTTGAAATATTTATTAAGAAGGTTTCTTAAAAGTTTCGATCTCTTTTCAACGACACATTCAACATTATTTAGTTTCCTACATAGCATATTTTTGTCGCATTCATCAATTCGCCAGATCCTTAAATTCAAATTTACCAGCACACGAATTGATGCCGTCAACATAAGCAACATTCCTCGTCATAAAAAAAGTTCAGTCTTGTATTCCAGAATATTTCAAGTTAAGTCTACACCTTTCTATTTCCTACAAATATATTTCCACTATGGCATCCAAACTTTTTAACTACAAACAAGTTTTGCAGTATCTAGATATAGACCATCTTATTCTCAATCTACTTACGTGTTCCTGTTCGTCTTCCTATTTTAACTATAGTCCAGCTGGACATGTTATTGCTGGTAATGTTGATATAGTTAAAAATGAAGACCTAAAGTCACACTTACTTTAAAAAGATCCTAGAACCTTGGTCTTTCAATCGGTGACCGATCGTCACCTCCATTATGAATTCTTTTGAAGATTATACCAGACGATGGGGTAAATATGAAAACGAAGAGCTTTATACCTTGTCAGAATGGATAAAAAGAATAAAAGGAATGACAAAACAAAACATGCGAACCATCTATCCTTCTGTATTTACTAAGCCAGAAGCGATGAAATAGTTAGATAGGTTACATGAGGAATATGTTTTGGTTCCAGCTTAAAAAACTTGAAACAACATTGTGTTTGTTTGTAAGGCTCATGATTACAACGACCTTATAACCTAATTTGGCATTAATTCCACATTTTGAACCGGTAATCGCAAATATACCCCAACTGACCTTTCATAGATAAAATTCTTCATAATCATGCTTCAGGTTTAAAAACATTTAATATCCCAGTATACAGAGTGGATGAATATGAGTTACCGTACCTAAATTGGATTCCCAATCTCCACAAAACCCCTTACAAACAACGATACACTGCTGGATGCAGTAAATGTTCTTCCAAGTCCCTATCTTTGCTCCTCACGAAAATATTACCTGCTGTGAAGGTTGACCTTCACACGTACTGTGCCACTACATATGTCAGAATTCGTGTAAATCAAATGTAGATTCTAAAAAAAGATTAAACTACGTTTAGTTGAAATAAAAAAAACTTTCCACAAGTCAACAGCATCAAAACATATGACTTTGCAACACTTTACACAACAATACCTCACGATAACATTAACGACTACACTTTTTAACATCGTAGCTAGTTGCTGCTTCAACAAAAATTGAAAAAGGAAATAATTGTAAAAGGCAATATTCATATCTAGTGATCAGTCATCCACAAAATTATTTTGTTAAACACCACTCAGTCTTCAAGCACAAGAACTCTGAAGTTGATATTAAAAAGATGCTACAATTCGTCATTGACAATATCTTCGTAGTCTTTTGTGATCAAGTCTTTAATAGTTTGTTAGAATTCCATGGTACGAATTGTACTCCTTTGTCAGCTGACCTGTTTATATGTTCTTTCGAAGCAAATTTCGTTCAAAATTTCCTACATGAGAAGAACCAATCTCTTGCTGTGGCCTTCAATTCGACATTTAGATATATCGACAACATTTGATCTATTAACAATGATAATTTTCATCCATATGCCGATTCAATATATCCCAGTGAACTTGAAAAAAAATGACACCACAGAGTCTTCCACATCTCCTTCGTACTTAGAGTTTTCATTGAAAATAGATGCTGACGGCAAACTAACAACTCAACTTTATGACAAACGGGATGATTTCAATTTCTCCACTGTCATCTTCCCTTATCTATGTAGCAATATCCCATTATCACCTGCATATGGTGTTTATATATCTCAACTGATTCGATATGCAAGATATTGTTCTGCATATGATCAGTATTTAAATTGCGACAGGCTACTGGCAAACACGTTTATTTACAGGGGTGTCTACTATCTCGTTTAAAGTCAGTATTACGCAAATTCTATAGGTTTTGTAACGATCTAGTTTGCCAGTACAACCTCCCATTAGTCCAAACGCTGTCTGACGTGTTTCATACCAATTTTGAGGCCGTTCTTGGCACACTGATTCTGACTGCAAATTGCTCCGTTTACCTGATGAAGATATATGGCTCACAACGGGTTTGATCGATCTTCTCATAGTTACTTGACCTCACGTATTGTATGTCCAAGGTCCGTGTTTGCCCATTTCTTTGGTTTGTACTTTTTATAGGAAATGCGAAATTGAGTACTGCTCGTTACCTTAGGCTTTTCATTCATACTCCGTGTTTGGAGTCGCAGTATTGACCGGTGGTAACCTAATGACCGTATGACGTTAAATAAGGGAAATAATTTTGTACAAATGTAAGTGAACTATTTTGTCAATGTGTCCAACCCCCCCCCCCCCCCCAAAAAAAAAAACAAAAACAAAAAAACAAAACAAAACCCACAAACAAAGCAATTAGATTTAGTCCTAGTTAGCTAGTTAGAAAATTGCCTTACTGCTGTTTAATCGGTTAATCACAAGTAGAACAAGTTTATAAAAAAAGAACAAAAGCGGTTGTGTAGCATATGTATGTTTTTTGTCCTGTAAAGAAAGGTCTTGACTACATTTTCCCCGGAAATGGGAATCAGGTTAACCTTTTCAGTTAGAAAAAAAAATACCTCGGTCCATTTTCCCTCCGAGGAAAACGGATTAATCTTCGTAAATGACAGTGAGTCATTCCCCCACACCCAGCAATTATCCGGTTTTGGTTCGAATATTAGAATTCATTTGATCAATCAATGTAACCTACTTGCAAAATGAATTATACAAGCACAGACATGTCTAGTATATGACATCAAAAGTGACGCAATCATACATTACTCAAATTCAGTTTGAAAAGCTAATTCTGATAACCTTTTACTTTTTGAAAACAGAAAACAGCCGTCCACAATCAAAGGGTTAGTGGCAGAGCATTCCAATTTCTCTGGCAGAAACTGCCTATTGATTTTGGTGGACAAATAAAGCTTTCGTCCTATAAAGTTCTTTCCATGTAGATAAACTTTTCTCATATTTTCTGAGAAATGAGTTACTACCTTCCTTTAGATATTTGATTTGAACTATATAAAATGATTCACGGAAGAAAACGATTAAGATAATAAATTTCATATTAGTTCTTTTCTGCTAAAGGGTTCTTTCTTGCAATAGTTTTCTTGTGTATATTAAACATAAATTAAATGCATGTAGTATGAATGATCGTTTGATCACATATTCCCCGAAATTTGTTCATACATTATTCGCAGAAATCTGTTCATATTAGATATAGTACGCCTGACTTTTCTGGAATTTAGCTTTTCGTGTATCAACGTTCATCTATCTAATTTAAGAAAAAGCATCCTCCTTTTTAACGAACGTATTCCATCATTTTAAATCATCATTGTTCATCCATATAACTACAATTTGTATAGCTCCGTTATCTTTTTTCAGCGGCTAGCCAAGCCTTGATTGATTCATGTTTGTAAACATCTTAAAATGTATATTTCGATCAGATTAGAAATTAAGAAATTATTATTTATCAATAACGTTTCATGCCTTGTTCAAAGCGAGTTGAATTCTATAATATTTCGTTTTGTGTTTGCAATGATTTCACACAAAATTTGACAAATGGCATCTAATACCAATGCATTTGAACCGCAGTCATTAATTTGCATTAGATTGTCTTAAACTGTCGTCCACTTAACTTTTCTCAATACACATAGACACAAACGCAGCCATGGATATCGTTCATATAAAAGACCTAATATACACGATTTTACACTTGACTCGCTTTTATTTTACGTAAACAGACAGTTAGGTCCACATCATATTCGCACAAAACTTTACTCTGTTCCGTTGAGAGCTTTGAATACGTTATTTGAAGAAGGCAAAACTAGTCCATATATGGATGTTTGCACACAAAAATATAGACTGAAGTCTATAATTATGGATGTTACCCATTACAGACTCTTTAAACCACCGCGGGTTTTGAATGACGTTACTTCCGAATCTAGCCGCCAGTTCATTAAACTCAAATGCACTAACAAAGGAATTGATACCGTCAACATAAGCAACATTCTTCGTCATAAAAAAGTTCAGTCGTATATTCCAGAGTATTTCAAGTTCAAGTCGACACCTTGTATTTACTACAGATATACTTCCATTATTGCATCCAAACTTTTTAACTACGAACAAACTTCACACTGCTTAAATATAGACCATCTTATACTCAATCCACCTACGTGTTCTTGTTTTTCATTTTCTTTTAACTATAGTCCAGCTGGACATGTCATTACTGGCAATGTTGATATAGTCAAAAACGAAGATCTAAAATCACTTATTTCAATAGGTCCAAAATTCAGAAAACCTCGGTCTTTCCATTGGCGACAGAACTTCATCTCTATTATGAATTCTGTTGAAGATTATGTCAGACGATGGGCTAAATCTGAAAAAGAAGAACTTGATACCTTGTCAGAATGGATAAAAAGTATAAGAGAAATATTAAAATCTTTTATCAGATATATCAAAACAAAACTGCGTACCAGTTATCAATCTGTGTTTAGTAAATCGGAAGTGATAAAAAAGAAAGATAAGTTATATGAGGAATATGTTTTGATTCCAGCTGACAAAGCTGGCAGCAACATCGTATTTGTTTGTAAGGCTCATTATTGCAACTGCAACTGGGTATTAATTCCACATTTATTAATCGCACGTATACTCCAACTGCCCTTTCAATAGATGAAATTCTTCAAAATCATGCTTCAGTTTTAAATACATTGAATATCCCAGTCAAGAAAACAGATGAATATGAGTTACCGTACCTATACTGGATCCCCAAACCCCACAAAACCCTTAAAAACAAAGATACATAGCTGAATCCAATACATGTTCTATCAATCCCCTGAAGGAGAAATTTCAAGCGTACTAAACCACTACATATGCCAGACGTGGTGTAAATCACATGTAGATTCTTAAAAATTCTAAAGAACTTTTAGTGAATTTGAAATCACAAAACTTTTCTCAAATTCATAGCATAAAACGTATGATTTGCAACACTTTACACGATTATACCTCACGATAAATTAAAGACTCGACTTTTTGACATCATAAACACTTGCTTCGTCAACAAAAAATGGTAAAAGGAAATATTTATATTTAGTGATTGGTCATCCCAAAAAATGTTTTTTTAAACACCACTCCGACTCCACGCACAAGTACTCTGAAGTTGATATTAAAAAATGCTAGAGCTCCTCATTGACAATATTTTTGTAGTCTTTGGTGATCAGGTCTTCCAACAGTCTGTTGGATTTCCATGAGCACAAATCGTGCTCCTTTGTTAGCTGACCCATTTTTATATTCTTATGAAGCAGAATCCATTCAAAAGCTTCTATATGAGAAGAAAAAATCTCTTTCTGTGGCCTTCAGTTCGACATTTAGATGTATCGACGACGTTTTGTTCATTAATAATGATCATTTTCATTCAGATGTCGATTCGATATATCCCAGTGAACTTGAAATTAACGACACTACAGAGTCTTCTACTTCTGCTTCATACTTAGATATTTTACTGAAAATAGATGCTGGCGGCAAAATAAGAACTCAACTTTATGACAAACGGGATGATTTCAATTTCTCCATCGTCAACTTCCCTTATTTATGTGGCAATATTGGATCATCTCCTGCATATGGTGTTTATATCTCCCAACTGATTCGATATGCAAGATATTGTTCTGCATATGATCAGTCTTTAAATCGACTACTGACAAAGAAGTTGATGTTAGAGGGGTTTGCACAGTCCCGTCTAAAATCAGCATTTCGCAACTTTCATGGTTGTTATAACGATCTAGTTTGCCAGTGCAACTTACCATTAAGTCAAATGCCGTCTGATGTGTTTCATACCAATTGTTATACCGTTCTTGACACACTGATTCTGACTAAGAATTGCTCCGTTTACCTGATTGGAATATAGTGTTCACGGCGGGTGTGACCGGTCGAAAGGGGATGCTTACTCCTCATAGGCACCTGATCCCACCTCTGGTATGACCAGGGGTCCGTGTTTGCCCATCTCTCCGATTTGTATTTTCTATAGGAATTACGAGATTGAATACTGTTAGTTATCTTGGGCTTTTCAGTTTTCAGAGAAAGGACAACTTAGAGATATATTTATCAACATGATTTTGATTCCCAACATATTTAAAAAAATGTAGGTTAATGAACTTAATCAATTAATGGGAGATATTTTCTACACAAAGTCTTGGCTTGTCTATCTACCCCCTACTGTCAGTATTTTATTCATACAATGCAAAAACCGTGCGTCGCAGCTTGATAATGGATTATACTATCATAGTGGATTTCTACAGCTCGTGACATTTTTGTCACGTTTGTTAATCAATATCATAGAAAACAAACTACTAAAAATATAAACACCCTACATAAGCTTTGACGTAGTAAGTACCATTTTCGGTACTCTTTATTTTTGCAGATATATTAGACATTGGGATCGGTATGTCTGTTTTATTATTACAGATTCATCATGTATTGAAATAGTTTTCTCTCTTTTTTAAATAGATACATCGGGGATTGGAATAGTTGTGTCTCTCTTTGGTCCCGGACATTTATCTCTCATCGCAAGAAATCCAAATAATATAAATATGACCTCGATGAAATCCGCTAGACTTCCGATACAAACCTACTACTTCAACACACCACGTGCAAAAATCGTCAGCATGGCGTCTGATTCGAGAAAGAATGCACTGTTTATTCTAGATTCTGACTCCCATAGTATTTACAGAATGGAAAAATTCAACATTTGGGTAAACGACACGTTGAGTATTGTGCCTATTCAGAAAGGAGTCTCCAAGACGTCTGCACAGATTGCATATGACTGGTACAGTGAAATTTTGTACTGGGTGGATGGTTATTACAACTGGGTAGGGATGCAACCTGCCTTTACAACTGATAACAGTTTATATAAAATAATTATCCACAAAGGATTAAACAGACCAGAAGGAATTGCTGTGGATCCCATAAAAGGGTTGGTATTCAATGTTAATGCTGATTCAACTTAATGACGGTCAGCCAGCCAGTAATGGTTATTTTTTTCAAGTTACATATATTTACATATGTCAAATGTCCTCTTGATTTCTTCCTATAGACGTCCATGAAATTTATATTTTGTCATAATATTACATTGGTACATTCCTGTATTTATGATTGATATGACCCTACTTCTAGTGACAGAGATAATGATTCTATATTTAGGATGAAAACAAATGGAAAATACACAAAGCGTGATTAGAAAGGTAACAAGGACATATATATTAAACAAAGGCTCGACAGAGAAATAATTTCTATACGGTTTTTTATATTTCAACTCTAAATTATCTGTTTTAAAAAGTGAGATTTTACAGTAATGAGCACTGTGTCGAAATTTAAGGGGAATAGAAGAAAATAGTGATTTATTGATTATATATTGTTTAACATCCCACTCGAGAATGTTTCACTCATATGGAGACTTTTAAATAGTGATAACCTTTCCAAACATTTTATAACACTAGTAATTAAAGGGTTTTATCCTAGGAGTCCCTGCAAGTACCTTATATGATATAATATACATGTACAAATATCATAAACACAAAGACATAACGTACTGGTTAAAAATTAAGATTAAAGACTTATAAATACATAGCTGCGAAATGTAAAATAATAGCATTGTTGAGGGATGTTAATTGATATAATATAAAATTATTGAACGAGGATGACATCAGGTTTTTAGATTCAACGCACTGTCATATGTTAGGATACATTAGTTAAAAGGTGCGTGTTGGATAATTCATTCTGCCAAATTATAAAGAGAATGGGAAATTTGCGATATCACTGTGACACATTGGGAAAAATAAATAAGAATAAAGAATCTGGGATGGAGAGTTTCACATATATTTACATGTACACTTAGAGATGGTTAAATGAACAACCTACTTTATCAAATCGCCTTAGTTTTTAGTCTTAAGAAGCAATCTGTCACTTTGCCAAGAAACGTTCCGCTATGAATTAATTACTCATTTGCTATCACGAGAGCATCATGCTATTTGTTGCTCAAGATAATGAAATGCTTGCCAATGTGGACGTGTTTGGATATATCATTTGAGCCTTTAAATATGCATAAGTGACATTGGAGTTTCATCAAATTTATCTAGCAATTCAATCTTATTTTCGGAATATCCATTATTTTGATATCCTGTTAACAAAATATCCTAGTGTAGTAGTCACTATATTTTAATATCCTATAGCAGATATTTACCGTAGAGGGAGTTACGCATTTACTTTCACTGAAAATGGGTGATAATCATAAGATATTTTTATTTACTTTGCGTAAGACTTTAAATTATTCTAAATTGCATCCAAAATATTGTCTTCTAAAATCTTGCAGATATTTGTTCTACTCAGATATGGGTAAACCTCAGAGAATTGAGAGGTCGTCTCTCATTGGTCAGGAAAGAACTTCCATCATAACATCAGGCGTGGATCGAGTATATGACATAACCGTAGACCAGAAGGAGCAGAAGTTATACTGGGTGGACGCGGGGAGACACACCCTAGAGTCATCTGATTATAACGGAAGAAACAGACGACTTCTGACAAGAATGAATTCAGTTAAATTCACCTCAGTTGTCGTATTTGGTGTAGGTCAACTTAATATACAAGTATATTCATTTATCACTTTACATATTCAAGCCTGTAGTGTACACAGTAATGTTGCAAAACTGAACTACAAAAGTAAAAATCCAAAAGAGCTTCATGTTGACCTTAGGGGACAGCTACCTATATGAAGACCCTTCATTCATGTAAGGACATATGTGGTAGTACAATCGGTAAGCCGTGAGTCCCGACAGCGACAGATTTTTACTTACGACTAAGACTTTGTAGGTTAATTCTATCAAGTAGGAAACTGTATGGACTGTTTGTTATTAAACGTAACGCTTCTAGATTGATTTTTGATTGTTTCCGCCACACTCAACATTTTTTTCAGTAATCTGGTGGCGTCCAGTTTTTATTGGTGAGAGAACCAGATACAATGTACCCTGGAACAGACCACCGACCTTCCGAGATAACTTCTAGAATACTTGATTTATTTTTTTTTTCAAAAATCTGCCTGAGGTACATTAATATAAACGAACGAACATAAGATATTCAACTACTGTAGTTTTTGGTCTTAGTTGGAATGAAGCCCCACAAGTCGTTATTTACATACATAATGTGGATTGTCTCTTCTCTAAGCACTCGGTATTAGACGCAACAATCGCGGATATTTTGGAGAAGATTGTAACAATCGAGGTCCAGTATCCTGTAAAAATCTCTCGTTAGGGGTATGAGGCTGATATGTAAATTGTAACATCACCTCCCTCGTGACGTCACCATATTCTTTCTATGCACAATGACACTCTTGCATTTTTCGTATCACATTTCACACATTTTCCTCAGACTCTCTCTCTCTCTCTCTCTCTCTCTCTCTCTCTCTCTCTGGAATACAGTAATTGGTTTAGTAACAATATTCAAATTTTAACGATGGTGACATCTAAAGAAGTTCGCACTTGAACTTTTGTAACATCATCATTTTCTCAATTCTTACTTTGTATGGGAATGATGCAACCAAAAAGAAAAACAAATAGGATCACAGTGCTTATTATTGAGTACAGTGCGCTAAATTTGACTTTATGCACTTAGAATTTATTTAATCGCGTAGTTTTGTTTGTTGCTGTCAACAAAACATAAGTAACGCAAATCACTAATTATATCAAAATAATTTATATTTATGTCCTTTAGCAATAAATGCATATACATGTATAAAAATGTTTATAATGTGCGTTGGATAGGTCCTAACTCAATCCATACATATCCATCATCCTAACTATCCACAGAAATTCCAATCCTCTGAGTCTACCATTATATCTTTCATCCTAACTCTATGCATACAAATTCTAATCCTCTAAGTCTACCATTATATCCTCCATCCTAACTCTATCTATAGAAATTCCAATCCTCTAACCAGTCGCGGTAGCTCAGTGGTTAGAACGTTCGCTTCGTAACCGGTAGATCATGAGTTCGAGCCCCGCTCGTACCATGGCCGCGTCAAACCTAAGACGTAAAATTAGGTAGTGATTGCTCCTTCGCCAAACGCTCGGCATTTAGAAGTGAGAATCATGGGTCTTTCGGATATTACCTTACAAACGGAGGTCCCGTGTCACGGTAGGCGTTGGCACGTTAAAAAACCCTCACTGCTACGGCCCTGAGCGCTAAGCATAGGTCTAAATATGTGGTACTTCACCTAAAGCTGGTGACATCTCAATATGAGTGAAAAATTCTCGACGGGACGTAAAACAAACAAATCAATAAATCAACCAATCCTTCAAGTCTACCATTATACCCTTCGTTTTGACTATAGTTCTACCTATCCATACTCATCATCTTAAATCTAATTCTGACAAATGTAATGAACACCGTAACACAGTTCTTAACTCTTACCATTTCACTCTGCATGAATCAATTATTTCTGTAGCTTAATGGTAATCTAATTCTATTCTAACTTTATTTTTTCCACATTAGCAACTTAACATTTCACTAAATCGAGTTCAATTTAACTAAAAACTAACGCGATTAGAACAATGTTAACATAACATCGTAAATATATATGTATTGAGGTGACGACATGTCAAACGTTGTATTGTTTGATCTTTTCCGTTTGTATTGATAAGTCTATTTTCCATTTCTATAGTATAATTTTTCATTTATATTGTAAATTTTTCATTTGTATTGTATATTTTTCATTTGTATTCTAGTTTTTTTTAAATAGTATAATTTTTATGTGCAGTGTATAATTTTTTTAATTGTAATGTATCCGAGCAATTGTTTATTTTCATTGTTACAAAGGATATCATTAGTTTAAACCATGATTCAATTATAAAGCCATAGGCAATATCTTTTCCATAACTACTGTTTACCTGTATGTGGATTGTACTGAAATTACCCTCGCTTATCAACCTCGTGTTTAACTAGTCTTGCACAGACATTGGGAACTAGTGTATCTGTGGTTGAACATTCGGAACACTTTACTCGTTTTCAACACGATGGAGGCAAAAAACATGACCAATGGAATTCTTCATATCAAATCAAAATAAACAATCCGTCGCATACAATACAAATGGAAAATATGGAAATATACAATTCAAATGAAAATTTATAGAATACAAATTGAAAAGATTATATATTGCAACGTTGGGCATATCATAGAATACATATACATTGTGGTGATGACAATGTAAACATGCCATCGTGCATATAAACTCACGGTGATCTTTCACTAATGTAATAATGTCAAGCTCTTGGTGAAGAAACAGTCACTACCTCTAAGGTTTGCTTCGACTGGGGATCGATCACGAATCGAGGAGTTTAATAACGTCGGAAATCAAATGCGATGTCAAAGGATCATAGTATACATAACATTGTTGCCAGCGTAATTGATATTGATAGGTGAGTAAACAGCCATGTAGACAACACAGGCATAGTATGGAACAATCATTGTGACCTATATTAGATTAATTAATTGGACTGGATCACAAATGCTTGCTTTGCTCTTTAGAAAATCAATTTGCTTCAATACATCAAAATATACTTTTAAAGAAATATTATCCCACTATCACAGTGACAAATATTATAATCCTTTGCAAAATGTACTGCATGTATTAAGAACAATTACACGAACACGAAAAGGAATGTTTTTTTAGTAATTAAGAAAAACAAACAAACAAACAAAGCTATGTATTGATATTTTACATACTCTTCATCATATATATATAAGTTTTCTTAACACAAACTATCCTTCTCGATTAACAGAATAGGTCTCTTGAATGAAAAAAAATGTCGCATATATTCCAATATATATATATATATATATATATATATATATATATATATAGATTGATTGATTATTTATTGCTTTCCGCCACACTTAACAATTTTTCAGTTATCTGGTGGCGTCCAGTTTTTGTTGGTGGAGGAGAGAACCCAGATACAATGTACTTGGGAAGAGACCACCGATCTTCCGCAAATAAACTGGCAAACTTGCTCACATAACGCCGCGGCCGAGATACGAACACGCGCCGGCAGAGGTGAGAGGCCTTGTATATATATATATATATATATATATATATATATATATATATATAGTATTTCATTTTGAAAAGGATTAAACTTTACGTATATTTTCCGCTCTCACTGGCAACTGCGAAGACAAGTGAAAACAGGTAACTCGAGATATCGGAAACCGAAAGAGTTATCGGTGGTATTGGCAACTTGAGAACGATACAAGTATTATTACGGGAATGACATAAGACTGGAGCGGGAATGTTTTTTTTTAAATGGCTGTTTCATCGTTTGTGGTATTTAGTACCAATAGTATGTAAAATGTTTATGCAAATTATCTATATGGACGTTTTTAAAGTGAGTACATAATTTATAACCCTCAAGGCAAATTTCATTATTTAGAACATATGCACCATGCACTGGACATAAGTTCATTGATATCATTCAGATGATACAGAATGCCTTCAGAAAAGGATTATCATTGATGACGCTAAAAAGGCTTTAGGAATATTTATCTCAAACATTCTTTTCTAATTTATTAGCTTACTGTAAATCAAGGCTACAGCAGTATTTCAACAAAAATGGTTTTTTTGAGTTGATTCTGGTGTAAAATCCCTTTCTGTTTCTATGCATTCTTCCCTAAGCGTATACACAACATTTCTGAACAGAATCTGTATTTCATAGCATGAATGTAATTGCATAAATGTTTTCAGATTCATGAAATCTTCTGTCTTTCCAGGAATTTGTGTATGTATCGTCATTTACCAGCAATACCGTGACCAAGTTGAATAAAAGAACAGGCAACATAAATCTGATTGTTGTGGTGGATGATGGCACACCTGTGGGAGCCGAAGTATGGGATCCCACGAGTAACCTCCCAGTCTCTAGTATGCACGTACAATTACATATAATTTGTGGAAAATGTACGATGATTATCATATTTATTCTGTTAACTCACCAGTTTGTTTCTTTGTCTGATTTTCATCCCTTCGAGAATTTACTAATTTTGAGACGTCACCGAAGTACCATTTTAGACCAAAGCATGGGACACAGGATCGGAACAATGAAGGTTCTTTATCGTGTCACACCTCTTGTGACAAAGGATGCCGGATTTTAAAGTCTCATTCTAGAGACCTGAGACGTTCCCATTTGAATGTTAAGAGTGTGGCGAAGAAACCGTCATTACGAACATTTTTGTATTTTAATGTTTTTAATTTGAAGTTTGGCGCAGTCAAGGTACGAACTACATTCAAACCTATGCCTTTCTGGTTACTGGGTGAACACTCTAAACACTCTGCCATCTTTGTGTCTGTCGCGCGAAAGTTTGACTTTCCACAGGTTTGGCTGGCTTCTTCTCCTGACACAGATGGACAATTTCAACCACAGTTCCTACAAATTATCCGTAGAAAAAGGTGATTTAAGTTCAGATGAAGTGTAATACCACCTCCCTAGGGGATATACCGTATATCGTTTGATTTTAGCAACGCGGATATTCAGCGGATTTTTTTTTAAACAGAAAAAGAAATGTCTCGGAAAATACATGTCCCCCATGGTCCAAAATTGAAAAGGGTTATACAAGTGCCTCATTTAACTGATAGTAGTGCCAAAACAATTCAAGACATTGAACGTACAATATCTTCTTTCAAGGAAAGGGTTTTCAAGATATTGAATTGACAATATCTTCATCTGTCCAGAGTGGATTGACCTTTGACCATGTGACTTCAAAATCAATAGGGGAGATCTACGCCTTAGGATGTACAAGTGTACTATGTTGTCAATCAAGCAAATGATTTTCAAAATATAGAGGAGACAATATATTACTACGTCCAGTTTGATTTTGACCATGTGAACCTAATATTATGTGCCTCTTGCGATGTACTATTGTATCAAGTATGATGTCTTTCAAGAAAAGAGTTCTCAAGATATTGAGCGGACAATATCTCCCTATGTCCAGGGTGGATTGACCCTTGGCCTTTAACAATGTGACCTCAAAATTAGTAGGGGTAATCTACTCTTTAAGATGTACCAATATACCAAATTGATTGATTGATTGATTATTTATTGCTTTCCGCCACACTTAACAATTTTTCAGTTATCTGGTGGCGTCCAGTTTTTGTTGGTGGAGGAGAGAACCCAGATACAATGTACCTGGGAAGAGACCACCGACCTTCCGCAAGTAAACTGGCAAACTTGCTCACATAACGGCGCGGCCGAGATTCGAACACGCGCCGACAGAGGTGAGAGGCCTTGTGATTTTGAGCCCGATGCTCTAACCACTCGGCCACGAAGGCCCCCAATATATACCAAATTGAAGTTTGTCAAACAAAGGGTTCTTACGATATTGAGTGGACAAGACCGACCATCCAACCGACTTAGAACGTACAAATGACCAAACCAATCTGCCCCTCTTTTACAGGGGGAAGGGAATAAATATATAGTTTAAATCTAAGCGCTTTTTTTTTGGGATATTATTATTATTTAACAAGTGTATCATTTCTATAGATAGAAATTTTGGCACGTTTAATTATGGCGAATTTTCCTCCAAAAATCCAACATTTCCAGAGCTCCAAAATTAGCCGATATATGGTAATTAGGACATAGTTAAACTGGAATAGTTCTTCAAATAACATCATGAAGGAGAACCACCGGGCCTATAATACGATATTAAGTGATAGTGTAAATCTATGTTTGTTCAAATTATTGTCACGACGTAGTCACAATTTAAGTCCAGGTATACATGAGATAATAATACATTTTTTTTTCAACCAACAAAGCTAAACGTTGTCGAAACTATATGTAAGCACTGATACGTCCCTGAGCGTGATGTGTATGTCTAAATGTCTGGTATGTCACCTACGGAATGGGAAAAACATTCTCGTAGGATAAAAAAATAAACAAGTATGTGCCATTGGTCTTTCCTCAAAAGAATGACCTTCAGTCCTTCCAAACTAAAGATACAAAAGTGAACCAACTGATCATTCGTTCTAGATACAAATAATTGATTAACATTGGCTTATTTTGTTGTATCAAATAATTTTGTGATTTTACATGTCTGATGTTTAAGTTTTAAAGTCTTTGGTTTTAGGAACAACCAATTAATAATAAGATTCATGTCCACTACCTATCTCTCACAATGCCATCATACTGTTGTAGATTTTTGTAAGACAACGTCATATTCCCATTAATGAATTTGAAACTGGATAAAAATACTTATTTTAACTTTTGGCGAATTGCTCGTACATTCTAATATTGCCCCAATCTTCGATCCACTTTTCACTATGATTAAAGAAACATTAGTGTTTCATGAATAATCAGGAAAATAACGTTTTGGATCTTGGAATGAATGAATTGCTAGTTTTAAACAAATTAACAAATATTCTAAAGAGTCCAGGTACCTTTCAGTCCCGTGAATTATCTCAAAAGAAGAAATAATTGGTATACACACACACACACACACACACACACACACACACACACACACACACATATATATATATATATATATATATATATATATATATATATATATAATTCAAAATAACCTGACGTTTTCACGCATCTGGTAGATCAAAATTGGTACCGTTTATATCTTATATCATAACCACTGTGTCGATGCCTGTTTGACTGTTAGTCCCCGACGGTTTTCACCAGCCCAGTTGCTAATCACTTCGGTACTAGCATGAAATACGGAAAAAAATTTGCTGTTATAAAATTTAAAACAATCATTTCAAAATTAAGGATTATCTCCCTCTTCTGATTCTTAGCTAGATTTGGTTCCAGTATTTGGTAATTTTTGGTTCTTTCAGCTCTTCCAAATTTGTTCTTATTTCGGAGTTCCAACATTTTTGACTTGAGCATCACTGAAGAGACATTATTTGTCGAAATGCAAATTTGGTGCATCAAAACTGGTACCGTTTATATATTTTTTAATATTATTTCATATACAACTGCAAGCTGACTGTGTTACATTCTTCAACGTGCAACGAGGAACAACGCCACGTTTCCCCGAGAATGACGGTGTTCTACATTACACATACACGTGAAATCAATTTAAAGATGTTTTCATGTTTCTTGGCAGAGGAGTGTCCAGGTTTTGGATGTAGCCACATGTGTGTTCACATGCCGAGTGGTCCTACATGTGTTTGCAAAGAGGGACATACGTTGGCAACCGACAATAAAGCTTGTGTAGATGGTAATAGGATTACGATTATATATATAAACATTACCAAAAGATATTAACATAGATTTCGTCTTCTTAACTGGAATCCGCCTAAGAATTGTGTATTTCTGAAATGAAGTTATCACTATTGGAAAGGTTTTTTCAAGAATTTATTAGTATTCGGTAAAGCCCTATAGATGTATAGATCTAAATCATGAAATGAACACTGAATGTGAATATGACTCTTTTTACAAAAAATATAACCGTTGTTAAAATGTCTCATGTTTGTATAGACAATGTTATAAAGCATAAACATATTTGCCTATCATTCATGTTAACATTGTTCATACAAAAAATTATATCCTTATGTATCAAAAGGTAATTTGACATTACATTTATTACATTTAAAAACAAAATGAAAGAAAGGAATGAATCATTTGCCCTCTATGTAATTAGATATATTTAGATATCAAGAAGCAATTGCTAGATTTCTAAACGTCCCTAAATACATACTTCTTAAATGGACTCCTTCTTAGGACTAAGTATATTGAATATTAATTATTGGTGAATTGTTTTAACTTAAGTACATTTTGATACATTAAATCCCATTCTTGTTAAAATATACATAAATGTAAGATAAAAGAAAAAAGAAGAAATCATACACTGCCATAATTTGCTTTTTATCTTGAATTTACAGAAAAGCTACAAAAGGGTCTCCTTTTCGCCAACGCTACTCACATTTGCAATATGGATATACGTCACATAACTGCGTTGAAGGAAGATATGGTCTGCAATGCTGCGAACCTCAGTGCTATTAAGTACATGGCCGTGGATATAGCAAACCAGTGGCTCTTTTATGTTGATTCGGAACTCAACGTCATAATGCAGTATTCTACGATGTTCAACGTCAGCACAACAATTTATGATGCGACTCCAAATGTAACAGGTTAGATTCATCAAATAATTGTAAGTGTAAGGATGTCAAAAATTCAAATCCGTGTAGTGTGAAATCGATATATATATATATATATATATATATATATATGGGGGGGGGGGGGGTCATATGCAATTACAACTCGAGTACGAGCAACGCTGTTCAAAGGGAGGGAAGGCCAGCCAGAGAAATGTCTGAAGGTTCTTGAGAAGCAAACAAACAAGCAAAACAAAAAAGAAATGAAATGAAAAACGAAGTACTTTTGGCCAAGCTTTGAATACTATGTCGAGGGTAGGGGCACATGCGTTGCTGCTTTTCACTACATCTGTTTAAGCTTATATTTGTTACCTTTACATTACTAATCACTACTGTAGTACATAAAGTTCGGGGGATTGATCTTGCATTGAAAATAACTAACTTTACATGAAAAAAATACGGCACATGTGTACGTTTTCATTAGAGGGAGCAGGTTACGTGCCTGCAACGATTACAAACATGTTATATTATTATTTGCACAAAGTGTCATACACCATTCTTTCTTTAACGGCAACTGTCATCATAATTTTTACATCATATATAGACACAACATATTCACAAATTCATGTGGTGCATTCGACCTGTTAACATATAAAATATGCACTGCTCATGTATCAAAGGGGTATAAAATGTCCAGACTGTATACACGTGACTCAATTTAACGCTCTCTCTTGTCAGGTCTTGCATATGATTGGCTTGCCGAAAATCTAGTGTGGAGTACATCCAATATTCTTCAAAAAGGAGCCATACATATCTTTTCCTTAACGAAATGGGCGCACACAGAACTTTACAGTGACTTAAAGAATCCTTCCTATGTTAATGTCAATCCGTTGAACAGGTCAGACATCGAACATGGACATTGATATGCATAGTAATTAATGAAGTAAACATTTTTCACATTAACAAATGTTGAAAGTAAGGACTCGGTATCCAGAAATAACTCGGAATCACTATTCTTGTTAAATAAAAAATTACAATTTTCTATTTGAAATTCAGTTCATATTTTGTGGACATTAAATTATTACTACAGTGTGATATCATACAATTATTGGTCAAATTGGTACTATATATACATTGGTCAGGTATTGGTTGATCAAGGACTACGGCCGGGTCCGTGTAGCCATGAATGAACCGAATTAAAAGTCACTATATGCTTTATTAAATGATCAGAGATTTTAAAATAGTTTTCAGATTTCATTTATTTCTTCAACAGTTAAGAAAATTATACATTATACTGCATTATCTTAGTATTTCTAGCCAAACCCGATGAATTGTAACAGCAATGACATGTATTATCAATTTTTAATTGTAGTTGATAGTCATTTGATTATAATTAGTAAAGTTTGGTAAAGCCAATAAAGACATCGAATTTGACAACATGTCAGCAAATCTATAGTTGGTCAAGAGGGAAATTCCAAATACCCCCCTAAAGTTAAGCTGAGGTTAACTCACTCCTAAGTACATAAAAGAAAAGATCATCTAGACCAATCAGAGAGCATCAAATTCCTGATCATTTAACAGATATATGTATTTCAACCTCAGTTACCCCCCCCCCCCCTAGGGTGGGGTATATGTTAGTACACCAGAGTATAAATATCATGATATGTCATTCAGGTTCTATATTACAGAGAAATTTACTGGATTGAAGGCAGGGGAAATAACTATACAATAAAAGTCGGAAGCATTGATGGAAGTTCTGAAAAGGTGATTGTAGACAACGATTCTCTTAAAAAACCGACTGGATTGTTTTATCAAATAGAGAAAAATCGGTAAGTGACATGATTGGCATTATTGTTTAATGAATAAGTAAAAGACAGCTGGTATTCGCAAAATGCAAACTGAAACAAGATTCATTAGACTAAATACATTGCAACCCCCAAACAATAAACGATGAATTACTTTAAATTATTTGATTTATTTCCAGTAAATTAGCCATAATTTAGTAATAAACCCCAAGATTCATGTCTTGCTGTGAAATATACATATCGCACATGAAGTCGTGTCATTAATTGTGACAAGGTGCATTTTTGATGTAAAGATAGACGACATTGAGTCACAACTAATGTGTCGCCTGATTAAGCAATCCTTAACATCTTGTATACCTAAATGCCAATCAAATATTCCATCTTTGTTTTAAAAACTTACTCAGTGGAAATTTAAGTATTTTACAAGTTTCTGGTCTGTATAAATCAAAATCTCTAGAGGAAGTAATATAAACCATGACCACGTTGTTCTTTCACAAATATTTAATATCGACAAATCTAATGTCGGATATGACTTATTCTTGTTCATGGATGTTTACCTATTTTTATTTTCAAATCATCTTTAAACTAACCAGTACCATTGATCCTTTAAATAAAGATTTTTTGATTTTTTGTTTACTTTGTTTTGTTTTACAGATTGTTTTGGATTAATTGGGACAGCATCTACAGCTGTAGGACAGACGGTTCCGATCTGACGTCCCACCTAAATTCAATCTCAGTATTGTTCTTCGGGGTAGACCTTCTTGTATATAAGGTGAAGTCATAGTATACAGCATCATAAAACAAAATATCGACATACATCTGAAATTATTTTTTACTATTTCAGATAATAACACATTATCAGTAAAGCAAACTGGTAAGCTAGTGACAAATAAGTTGATGCTACAGAGATTTCAACAGTCTCATTTGAAGTCAGCATTTCACTAATTCCAAGGTAGCTACAGTACCGTGATCTTGTTTGCAAAACGTCCATCGTTGTCTCGAATATTGTCAGAACTGTTTTATATCAGATCAATATATTTGTGATATTGTAAGAAAGTGAATATAGGGAAATGAGAAACAAAATGTATTATCTATTGTTTCGGTAGAATAATTTCTTATTAGTAGCGCTAGCATGTATAAAAGTTTTGAATGAGATGTTAAAAATAGTTAAATAATTAATACTTCTCATTTTCATCTATTGTTAATTGGAAATCGTCCATTTATGATTTTATACAACGTTTCTGCAAAATGTTCTCCCCGGAATAGCTGTGTGTAAGATATAAAACAATTTGTAAAGTTTCCGGTGATAAATTTTAATATAATATAAATATATATATATATATATATATATATATATATATATATATATATATACAAAGAAACCTTACTTTGGATTAAATATGCCACCGATGCACACACACACACACACACACACACACACACACACACATTATATATATATATATATATATATATATATACTGTTAAAAACCTCGACGTAGAAATCGGAGAGAGTTGCAGACAACTCATGGTACGTGATCGGCATATCTGGAATATCAGCACGATACAGGTCATATTTGTTTCCTTTTCCATTTTATTTTATTTATAAAATGTATGAGACATTAACGGCAACTTCGAAGCAAGTTTGGATTCTGTAATCCATTGATATTCAAATTCTAACACTATTCAGTTTCCTTCATTTGCATACGACACTTCTACTTGATACTACATAAATGATAATATCAAATAATCCTTTTTTTTTATAAAGTGAACAGTTAAAATTGTTTTTTTTTTCTTTTTTTAAATAAAATGTTAATACGGTATAACAATTCCTGTGTGTTTCCTTTCAAATAGTATAAAACACTTCAAATTTTAATGTCTGTTTTGGTACATTGCATCCAAATTATCTCGCATATATTGTCAGGCCGTTGTTTTTGCACTGATTTTGATACTACTTTACCTAAACAAGACAGAGGTCTGAGGGTGGGATGTTTATTCCTCTTAGGCATCTGGGTATATGTTTCCCTCACTCTCAAATTTGTATTCATTACAGGAAAGATGTCAATATATTCACTCTTTTCATGCTTTCATCATATAGAACCTGTGTATTAGTAAATCTCTAAAGACTTTCTATAAGATGACCTATGAAAATATCCAACATCGGTATTCCATCTGCTGATAATTTTTTGTAGGACGAATGCATGTAATCTTGAATTCTTTTACCAAATTGATTGACTGTATATTGTTTAACGTATCACTTGAGAAAATTTCACTCATATAAAGACGTCACTATTGCCGGTGATTTTTTACGGTCTAATCCGAAGGGTCGCCCTATTTAGTCACCTCTTACGACAAGCAAGGGGTACTGAGGACCTATTCTAACCCGGATCACTACGGGATTTTTACCAGTACTTGTCAGTGACATCAATCACTGTTTATTGACTCTCTTTTGTCGGTGCATTTTTAAAAAATATAGATTCGGTATGATAAAGTACCTATTTATTGAACTGTCGTATATAAAGAAGTTGATGTTCTCCCATGGCCAAGGTACAATGAAAGTGCTGTTATAGATTAGAGTTATCTTTCGTAGGACCATGCTCTATGGACACATGGGAAATCTTTCGTGATGACGGGGAGCATTTTCCGAAAATCCGCAGAGGTTAAAATTGATACCAGTCACTTCGGCACATTAACAGGAATGGCAGTATACGACCCTGATTTACAGCGATACGAAAGAGGCATTGTACCCTTTATTTTGTGACATGTTTCATTTTAAAAATCAATTTATGCCAGCACGACAGCGTCATTAATCATGAAAAATGTAATGCATGTATACCAAAGACCGTTACAGAAGTAATACATAAGCTACAACGTATATATGAGAACTTATTCGGTACAACTGCAAAGTTCTAAAGTGTAACAACAGAACGGTCAGATGACGAATAAATTAATGCCTAATATAAGAGTCGCTGTTCTTCACAAGCAACACAAATCATATGCTTCTTTTCATTTTTAGGACCATGTGAGATTATGAACGGAGGATGTGAACAGGTCTGTTTGCCCTCTGCATCTGAAGTTACCTGCAAATGCGATTTTGGATTCCGACTAAACAGTGACCTAAAAAACTGTTCCTCAGGTAATGCATGGAACAAAGCAGTAACCTAAATCCAAGCATTGCGTTTTTCGTATATGCTTTCTTTAATATTTTCCAGAACTGTCAGATTTTAATAGTAAGTCATTGTACCCTTCCTAAAGAAAGATCGGGTTTATTGTTGTTCCCCTGGCACGCCCGTCCTTCTGTCACGCTCTCTGCTTCCTCAAACTCCTCATTTATCTTAAGAGGTAACCAAATTAATCTTTCGAAATATGATAGGTGGTGTCCTATAGGTGTTCATTAAGGTTACAATATTTTCATTCTCACCCTGGAACCCAAACTGTGGGTCGAAAAACATTTATTGTAAGTCTCAGAAAATTTACGCAGTAGCGAAATCATCTTTTGGAAGATAATTGGTAGTGTCCTAAAAATGTGCAATAAGGTTTTCACTCTGGGGCCAACTTGTAGTTAATAAACGACGTTTAAAAAACCTGGTTTGTTCCCAGGACTCCTGTTACATTTTATGCAGTAGCCAAATTATCATTTGGGAAATGATTGATGATGTCCATTATATGTGCAATAAGTTTTCGAAATTTTCTTTTTCATCTCGAGTGACAAATTGGACCGGAAATGCCGAACAATAAAATCTGGTGCTCAATGCATTGTGTGCAACAAGAATATATTTGTTTTAGGAGTTGGAATCTGAACCATTGAAATATATTTGAACAATCCAACATGAAGGGAGTAAGGATGACCCTTGGGCACTTTACAATATCTAGTTTTGGATGTTTTTGACAATGTTTACCATTAAGTAATTTAAATCTTTTCTAATGTTTCAGATACTTTGATGGACAAATTTCTGATAGTAGCTGATCACACACACGGAAGACTTTATCAAGCGGCGTTATCCGATGGAAGAATTACTGCCCTTGATATTCCTGATGTCACAAAACCTGCATGTGTTATATATAACAGAAAAACCAAGCTCATATACTGGGTAGAAATAGAGAGCAGTGGAAGTCAAATAAAGCAAGCTACGATTAAAGGGGAAAATACTACAGTCCTAATGGAATCAGGTTACAAAGATTCAAATAAACAGTACAAACAAACAAAATCACACAATACGAGGGCAAGTCATTAAGTAACCAGTCTCATTTTCGATTGATCCAGATAGCCACGATTATCATGCTTGGCTTCCGTACATGTTTTATACCTGGGTACAAAATTGCACGTATATCGAGTCAATCTTAATAAGCTATTGAATGTCAAACATGGCAAGTGATACCAAGGCATGCTTTTCATCTAAAGTTGAGTACCCTGCTGTATTTAAAAGGTAAATCAGGCAAGGAAATGCACGGCGGGTTAGCTGATGTTTATGGGTCTTTTACACCATCTTATGCTCGTGTTAAATTTTGGTTAGGTTGATTGATTAAATATTGTTTAACGTCCCGCTCCAGAATTTTTTACTCATATGGAGACGTCAACATTGCCGGTGAAGGGCTGCAAATTTAGGCCTATGCTCGGCGCTTACGGCCTTTGAGTAGGGAGGGATCTTTTACGTGATACACCTGCTGTGACACGGGGCCTCGGTGTTTACGGTCTCATCCGAAGGACCGCCCCATTTACTCGCCTTTTACAACAAGCAAGGGGGAACTGGGGACCTATTCTACATCCTGGATCCCAGCGGGGTAAATTTTGGTTAGGAGATTTCAAACGCGGTAAAACGTATTTAGAAGATGAAGCTAGGTCTGGACGCCCAATGTCACCAACGAAAAATTGTGCAACACAATTTGGGATCTAGTATATTCTGATAGACGATTTGAGGTGGAAGAAATAACGCAGACTTTAGGCATTTCACATGGTAGCATTTCAACAATCTTACATGATCGTTTAGGTATGCGGAAGCTAACAGCCCGTTGGGACCCCAAACCCCTTAGAGATGAGCAAATGGCAACCAGAGCATCAGTATACAGCGCCCTGTTGAAGCGTTTTAGGTCCCTGAGGCCAAACAAATTCAAGATGCAACCATCTGCTGGCAAATTGATGACCACAGTATTTTGGGACTTCCCCCCCCCCCCCCAAGAGAAGTACAATAACTGGAATGTACTACGCAAACTTGCTAAACCAAATGAGAACCGCCATCCATGAAAAACGCCGAGGTAAACTTTCTAAAGGTGTTTAGCTGTAACAGGACAACGCGAGAGTCCACACTTGCAAAATTGCAATGGATATGCTGAATAGTGAAACGGGTATGAATTAATACTACATCCTGTCTATTCGTCTGACCTAGCTTCTAGCAACTTCTTCCTATACCCACACTTGAAAAAGGATATTCGTGAACGTCATTTCCGGTATGATGAAGAATTCGTTACGGCAGTTGAGGAGTGGGTCAATGGAAAGAGGACCCTGACTTTTTCAATTCTGGGCTGATGGCACTTGAACACCGTTGGTCTAAGTGCATCACACTAAAGGACAATTACATTGAAAAAGAAGAGTTGGATTTCAACCGGAATTGAGTTAGGCTGGTTACGTATTGACTCGCCCTCGTAAAGAACGGTATGCAAAGTATTTCATGCAAAGTGATGAAGACAGTAATTACCTTTGAACAGGCAGCCATAGGGACTCATACATACTGATAAAAATTCAAGTACTATAAAGTCATTTACAAAAACGTTAACACAAATGAATACAATATTTCATATGGCTTTAAAGGTAATCTCAAATATAGTCTCCCATCAAGAGTCTGTTTTCTTGTAGGTAATGTATATCCTGATAGAATTGCAATGGATTACACAACTGGTCATATATACTTCACTGCTGTTGCGAGTGATATTTATGAAAGTTATGTGGGAGTACTTCATCCACATCGATCCATTCATAAAAAACTTATCTCCCAACTCGGAACCCCTCGTGCTATAGCTGTCCATCCCTCTGCTGGGTGAGTGTTATACATAAATGTCTAACGAATTCCAGAATCATCTCAACCTTTCTTATAGTGCAAAATGGGTATTGATTTGTGTGCTACAAAAATTGAGCCCCCGCGAAATATAATGATTCTGTGAACGATATCGGTAGACAGACGAAAAATAAAGGGGAACATAAAGAGATGAATAGTTTTACAGACTAGTAAACGAATTTCAAATATTAACGGAATGTACAATTTGTATGATTTTCAAACCATGTGCTCAAAAATGTTTATCCTAGCGGAATGAAAGTGTATAATGGAATCCGCCATAAGTAGAACGTGAATGGAGCACTATGCGTTTCTTATTAAACATCAATTAAAATGTTAACGGTCGCGGTAGCTCAGTGGCTAGAACGGGAATGTCATGAGTTCGAGTCCCACTCTCGCCATGTGTACTATGTTTTTAAAGCGAGGTCAACTACTGACAAAAAAGTTGATGTTGCAGGGTTATAACGAATCCCGTTTGAAGTCATTATAATGACTTTGTTTGCGATTACAAAGTGTCTCTGGGACATATGTTGAAGGATTTGTTTCATACCCTTTGTTAGATTTTCATATTTTATACTAACTTTGACTACGGGTAATTCCGTATACCTAATTTCGACTAAGGGCTCACGGCGGGTGTGACCGGTCAGCAGAGGATGCTTACTTCTCCATGACACCTGATCCTACCTTCGCTTTGTCGAAGGTCCGTGTTGCCCTACACTAGAACATGTATATGTCTTGGGGATTTATGATTACGATTAACACATTGTTAATTCCACCATTCGATACCTAATACGGAAAAATAGGTATTGATTGCTCCTTCGCCAATCAATCGGCATTTAGAAAGAACTGCGGGTCTTTCGGATATGACCTTAAAAGTGGAGGTCCCGTGTCCCGGCAGGCGTTGGCACGTTACTTTAAAGAACCCTCACAGCTATGGCACTGAGCACCAAGCATAGGTCTAACTTTGTGGTATTTAATCTACAGTTGATGACATCTCAATATGAGTGAAAATTTCTCGACGAGATGTAAAAACAAACAGCAAACATACACCTGGTGACCTCTCAATATGAATAAAAAATTCTCGACTGGACGTAAAACAAACAAACAAACGATCAATTTATGAATCAATTAAAAGGTTGTCAATTTGATATCTAGTTACATGTTCTGGACGGATCACAACAAAAATAGTCCACATATTGGGCGTGCATTCATGGATGGGTCTTCACAAAGAGTTCTACTTTCCAAGGACGTTGTGTGGCCTAATGGTCTCGTCATTGATTTTAAAGGTATCGGCTTTGAAAAATTAAATTCAACATTATAATTCACCTTTTCACTTTCACCCCCAATGAAAAGAATTTTATCTATATTTCATATTCAAAGAAACCATTTCAGTTTACTCGACAATTTATAATTTTCATCGGGAATAATTATCTTTATTTGATTAACCTAAAATTAGCAATGTAATTTATTGAAATATATATATATATATATATATATATATATATATATATATATAAATACCTGCACTGTTTTTAAAACAGAAAACAGATTATACTGGGCAGATGGTCACACAGATAAAATAGAGTCGGTAGACATACATGGTTTAAACAGAAAAGAAGTTCTTAAAGTGTTTAATCAGCAGCTGGTGGACATTGATTTGTTTGGATCGTATCTGTATTATACAGCATGGAATACACAGTAAGACATGAATGTAACATAGGAAGCTGAAGAATATAATATTACCAATAACATAATAATATCAATAATATAATGTTATTACGTGTACAACGTAGTAGATATACTTTTGCTGAGTGTTTTAATGGATTGTGTATATTACTCAATCTTTAACAGATTCATGTTATCTATAAAACTTAAAGGAGGATTATTTCGCCAATACCGTTCGGTACTTAATTTTGCGGGATTAAAATTTGAGCGGTTTTGGAGATTGACTGAGAGAGCTAATTTATAGTTGCGCTATACTAAAACATGAAATTCTCTATTTATCCATTCTTGTGCATACAGTGTAAAAGAACTAAATCATTATTACTTCCAAATAATGCATGAATACCAAATTTTAAATATGATAAAATAAGCTATATTTCAACATTCTCTGTTTAAGTATATTTTCACTTTTTATAGTTCTCATTACAAGAAACTTTACTTCGTTTTATTCGTTTATGAAAGCATTCTATTCATTTATCACATATCTATTTTCATGATCTATACTTATTTGAAAAGCCTGTTGCATTTTCTGCAGAAAGATATCAAAGGTGCTGTTATACGGTAATGGAACGGGTTCTCTTGTGGACTGGATGCCAGATGTTCCTGAATTAGGACGACTCGATTCCATTGAAATCGATCCTGGGAATAGTCAGCCAAGTATTTCAGTTATAAAGTTACACAATACATGTATCTATGTATATTGAAAAGCAAGGAAATTGTACATGAAAATACCATTAGCATGATTTGTCTCAAACTAACATTTAAAGCGTTTCTGGGATTTTTTGGTTTGCAATTTTTAGAGTACATTTAACATCCCTCTGATGTTTAATTCTGTGTGTGTTTTCTGTCATTTTGATGAAAAAAAATTGCATTTTACTTTTAATCAAGAACTCGAAAGACAAATGTATATTAAGACAGTGTCATTTTAAAGAGTTAAAGGGCCAAATTAACATGTTATTGAAAGCCTCATGTTTCATCCACATATTTAATCTTTTAACGTTCCCTTTATCTCGAAATCAATTTATTTCATGTCGCAAAGATATATCATCCTATAGGACTATCAAGTTGTTTCCTGCAATTCTTAGCACGAGGTAAAATTCTCTTTTACAGTAAACTTTGCCTGCCTAGTTAATAATGGAGACTGCAGTACATTCTGTCTCCCTACACCAAATGGTCGCACCTGCGCTTGTGAAGAAAATGTGAATTTGCTGGCAGATGGTAAAACGTGTGAAGTCAGCGGAGGCAAGAAACAATCTTCATATATTATCATTATACTTATGAAGTTAGTGATGTCGAAAACTATAAATAGAAAAGATGGATTTATATTCCCATTTCAATACATTAAGTAGATGCATGAACAATAACGGCTGAATGTCATACAGGATTAAGAAATATTTCATTTAAACAGGTTCCCCTTGCCCTAATAGTTTGCCACACGGTTCATGGTCGCCTAACTGTCATAGATTACCTACGGAAAACTGCACTTACACCTGTGAAGAGAATTACCTACAAAATAAAGCTCATGCCTCTGTTACCTGCGGGAGAGAGGGGGAGTGGTCGATACCTCCAGAGTTTCTTTGTCAGGGTAATGATTCGCTACTATTCGATAAGTTTTCACACTGAAGGAGTAAAAGTAATGTGAATTGGTAGGGTACTGATACACTTATAATTCCAGCAAAATATGACTCGTACATCTACAACACATACTACATATATCCGTACATTTTGAACATTTCATAGAAAATCCAAGTTTACAAAAAATACTTTGATTACATTTTTCAGAATGTTATCTCCTTTTTCGCAAAATGAAAATATATTTCTTGAAAGTTTCAATAAATGCGGTTACTGTGAATATTCACCAAGGTATTACATTGTATAAATAACTGAAGCCAAAGCAAAATTAACAAGAAAAGTAAATAGATTTTCTTTAGAATTAAAACGTTAGATTATTTATTAAAATTACCACTTTGTGTTAATTCGCCATAATTTTTAAATCAGTATTTAAAAATAACAAGGAAATGGTCATGTTTTAATTTTAAGAAATTCTGTACCAAGGGTAACCGTTGTAAATTATAAGTACATTAAACAAGAAGGAAAATCATTATAGTGGTGAACAAATGTGATTATGAATGGAATCTACAGTAACAAACAAGGGTGTATCATTGCCTGAATTATATATTGCATCATACTGCAGTGATATGAATATTTATTTTCTTTGCAGCAAAACGATGTATTATCTTCAACCCAGTTCATCATTTGTTGAATGACTGCCAACCGACTATTGGGAATGAATGTGAATATGCTTGTATTAATGGATATAAAAAAAATCCAGATATACAAAAAATCAAGTGTCTGCCGACGCAAAAGTGGAACTATAATTCCTTTGAAGTTTGCAAACAGTTTAATGTCCATGGTGAGTATACATCACACAGATAGCTTATTAATAAAATTAACGTTCAATGCGTTAACAAGGGAATTGCAAATTGGTACATACCATTGGAACAAGATATATAAACAAAACAACGAACCTTAGCATTTTATGTCGGTATTAAGTAACATAGTCCCATTCGCAAACACCTTCTGATGAGACCTTAACTAGATGCATGTATAATTGTGATGCGTCATAAAAGGGATCCGCTTTGTGGCATTATTTATTCGATGTCCGTAACTATATCAAAAACGTTAACAAAGCCCAAACATAAATTCATTATAAATTTTGAAATCAATATAGCACCAGGGATAGAAAAAGAGACTCAATGTGATCAAGAGAGTCAACACTTAAATTATCTTTATAACTTATTAATAAAAGTTCATGCAAAACTGTTAGAATTATTAGTTGTAGAGATAACCCAAAACGTCTTTATAAGTGTCAGCGTAAAGACACACGGGATAACCACTTAAAGGCTACCGCTTCTAGGCGAGACCCCAATAATCGACCTCACGGTAGCGTGACACAATAAAGAACCCTCACCATTACTGCTTTGGACGCAATACATAGATTTAAATTTGATGCACTTCACCGTAACAGTGACGTCTCAGTATAAGAGAAACATTCGCGATATGTCGTGAAACAAACAGTCAAATAAAAGAAAACATTCCTTGAAACACAGTTTCGAGATGATAAATAACTTGTTTTTACTGGAGTTTGGAACTTTTGTCTGTATACTTCTGCACGGGACTTTGTCGCAATTTGTTAGGCTTTCATGTTAAAACAGAACGTTAACTTCATGTGGAATTAATGCCAAGTTCGTTTACAATGCAGTTGTAATAGTGAGCGTTACAAACAAATACAATGTTGTTACAAGCTTTGTCAGCTGGAACCAAAACCTATATCTGGATGTGTATTGTATTTTCATTTTCTTGCATTTATAGTTGACACGATGCAAATAAAACCATCAGATGTTAAGTGTCGGGAAGAAGACCTTCCAAATGTTGAACTAAATCGTGATTGCAGCAGATTGCCACACACAATTTGTACATTCTCCTGCGAGGAAGGCTACTTCAAAAAAGACGAAGATATTACAGACCTTATATGTTTAACAAACGGAAAGTGGAATTTGAATAACACTCCCTTATGTACTGGTAATGTAAAATTACATCAGTATCAATTTTCGATAGTCGGTTTGCTTTGGTCAGGTTTTTTTTCTGGGGAGGGAACATTTTTTGTCTAATAGTTTTTGGAGAAGAATGTTTCTAGTTGCATTGTAAGAAAATGGCACATGATTTACTTGTTACTTTATCTGATAGATTCTTCGGGAATAAAAAGTTCCAGACTCTCTCAAGAAAAGAAGAAATCAGATACACCTTACACAACCATCGCTGCAGCACTAGCTGCTGTTTTCGGAGTGGTGCTGATTGCAGCTCTTGTTGTTTTGTTTTTTTATCGTCGACGAAAGTAAGGTTCTAATTAATCACATTTAAGGACACATGCGACGTTACTGATATTCTCTCTAAAATATTTTTTTCATCTTGATATGAAGAGTTCTTGCATAATAGGTTTAGATTTTGTAACGTAGTAATATTACCAAATCTATTATATCGGACTGGGTAGCTCATTGTTAGAATGCCGAACTTGTAATGTTCAATACCCATTGTTCCAAACATTTTTTCTCCATCTTTATTACGGTAATACCAATTTATGCAGTAGAACTGAATATACATTTTCACTTGCAATAATCAGGAACTATCAAAATAGGCTAACTTTAAAATAGACATTGTAACATATCCCAATTTAGTTCTGTAGAAATGAAGAAGAATGTAAGTGAATTGTACGTGAAATTTCACGAAAAATTATATTATTTAGAAACGTCGCGTATGTCCTTGAGAACTGTACATACAAGTTGTTTCTTTCATATATTACGCATATCAATCCAAAACTTCACAATTTTATCACTAATCTGAATCTTTAATTTGTTTCTTATTTTCTTTAGATTGTAATTTATGTCCTAAATTTTAATTCCCATAAACTGCCATTCATGTCTTGAAAACGATTCCCTTCCGGTTCAAATCTTTCCATGGTAATCCACCATTACTTACATTACTGAAAACATTTTACATGTAACATCATCCATCAGATTCTTTTAAACGATGCAGTGTTTCTGTGTCTCCATCACCCATTAGCGTCTTGTGGGAAGATTGCAGAGAGTACCAATAACGCTAGAATAATCAAACCTTGTGTACACATGTTCCACAAGGTGAGAGGAAGGTGGCTCTTCTTTTCAAGGTCAAAGGTCAAACTTCCATGGGTAATCATCAAGGAAAATCAGTACTAAAAAGGCTAATATGTTCCCAGTAGTGTTGGTGCCTAGTATACTTTGAAGAGTGATAATTTTGTTTCTCAAGTAATACTTAATTACATTAAAATCTTAATTTCACTCAATATTTAACAGAGCCTATTTGTTTTTTGTTTGCAATCTCATATATCGGGGGGGGGGGGGGGGGGGTGTACAACTCTCTTCATTCCCTTGGCTTACTGAGCTCTTTCATCGGCGCATTACACGTTATGCAAGTGAAACTCCGTTTTAACATTTCAATTGTAAAAGACAGAAACAACTTCATGGACTTCTTACTGGAAGATCAGAACACGTATATCTATATGCAGGGTAGAGTAACATTTACATCCATGGGCGAAAGTAAGAAAATTCATTTTACATCCAGTATGGAGACTATGCAAATTAGCAAAAAAAAATTTCCATATGAATTATGTCTATTGAAACATTAAACTGAAAAAAGGAAGCTAATGTGAAAGGTCAAAACTTTCAAACCCATGCTTGTTTCTTAAAAGATGTAAGACATGGTGCCAGAAACCAGTTGTAGTTTCTTGCTTGTAGTGAAATACTTTTTTTATATTTGTAGAAGAAGCGTAGTTGGCCGCTATGAGTCTCAGCAAAATGATACCAATGTTTATTGTGAGCCTCAGAAAGGAATAGTCAACCTTTCAGCTGACATCGGAAGTAACACAGAAAATAATCATTATGCTCAAATGAGCGACATATGACACTAAGGACATTTAGATCTGTTTTAATTCTTATATTCTTATATATATATATATATATATATATATATATATATATATATATAATTGGAAATCTACATGACTACTTTGAAACAGTCATAACAAAATATTTTATGGAAGAATGTGTCAGAGAAATACTCATTATTACTTTAATGCAACTGCTTAAGGCTCATCCTTGATGCAGTCTATTTATATATTTGAGTGTAAATATTGTATGATTTTCACTGAATATTTGTACTATTAGATCTAGAATCATAATGTACTGTTTCACATGCTTAATAGCCTATTTCTTGTTAGATGATGCACTATAAAAGTTGCTAACGTATGTTATACAGCTTTATTCTATTCATAATTTTACATGCACTGTACCATACATAATTAAAATTGCTTATCACAAACTTTTATGTTCAAAGATATTTGTGACAAATAAGAGGTTTCGCCAACATTTATGTAACTAAAGCGATGAGAACAAAATACATTCATAAACATATATAAATCGTCTTTTCATAAAGAAAATAGATATATGTAATAAAGACTTAATTTGGATTGTGCAAACAAGTGAATTTTTTTAAAGGTTTATTTTTTCAATATAGTGACAATTCCAAAACAGTGTATGCGACAAATTTCGCTCTATTTCTCATAATTACAGTTCATAAAGCATTTTATCGTCTATCTTTTTGGGGGCGAAAACTTAATGTCACGGCAGGAGTGACCAGTCTTTATAAAAATAAATTTGCACATAAATTCAGGCGACCAACTTTGATCCTAACCTTATACATTGTGAGACTAAACTCCTACATAGGTATTTCTTACTTTGTAAAAACGTTGTGTGATGTTCATCAAAATAGTATACTTTTTATTTACTTGCAGTTGATATGTATATGTCATTCCATGCATGTGCTATACAATATAATGTTATGATTGTATTCCACAGTCTAATAAATAAAAGATTTATAAAACGACTTCTTTAAACTTTTCTATTTTCATTATGACTAAGAATATATACGAAATCCTTCCTTCCCTTTCTCTATAAAATATAAAAATCGTGCCAAAAAGTCACAATTTAACAAACCGGGGTGAAAAGATAAAAGAAAAGTCTTTGCAATTTGTCATCAGTGTTCATAACTGGTACGGCTTCACTAATACTCGCATACCTTCAAGTTTCTTTGCCTTTTGAGGTGTAGTTAAACAGATAATTTCCTCAGGAGATGTAATCATTTACGTTCACCGAAGCGATGTTTTCGCCAGCTCCTTGTAGTATTTAATCGGACATTTTGTGTGTATGCTTCTCTTTAAAAAATATTGACCATGGGCATCGTAAGGTTTGTTGTTGGTTTCTGTCTGGCAATTCCCTGTGTGTATGGATTTTGCTTTTCTTCGTTTGGAAGGGTAGATGTAACAGGTATTTATTTTGAATTCTATATATATATATATATATATATATATATATATATATATATATATATCAACCGCTTACGTTAAGTAATTTTGTATAGAGGAAACTTTGAATTTTATACAATTATTTTCTTTTACTCTACACATCTTTATGATTTTCGGTTCTCCCAACACTCGTGAGATATTCAAGATAAAGTCATCACGCTTTTATACTATGAAGAACACTTTCCTTCAATAAAAATCAAATAAAATATCACTGATCGCGGTAGCTCAGTGCTTATAATTAGAACGTTCGCTTCGCAACTGAGAGGTCCTGAGTTTGAGTCCCGCTCGTGCTGTGGCGGCCAAACGTACATGTAAGACGTAAACATAAGTAGTGATTGCCCCTTCGCCAAACTCTCGGCATTTAGAAGTGAGAATCACGCGTCTTTCGGACCAGACATACAGGTCTGAATTTACAGCTTGTAACGCCATAATTTGATTGAAAAATTCTCGAGGAGACGTAAAACAAACAAAGGACAAAGAAAACATAATTTTCTTTCTCCATTCCCGTTTATGGTTATAATAAATGATTGATTGATTGATTGATTATTTATTGCTTTCCGCCACACTCAACAATTTTTCAGTTATCTGGTGGCGTCCAGTTTTTGTTGGTGGAGGAGAGAACCCAGATACAATGTACCTGGGAAGAGACCACCGACCTTCCGCAAGTAAACTGGCAAACTTGCTCACATAACGGCGCGGCCGAGATTCGAACACGCGCCGACAGAGGTGTAATAAATGAAATGCAGGTGTTGTCAAGGAAGAAAATGCATTTATCTCATAGTATCATTATGATATAAGATGCATGCTATTTGTTTAAAATAACCCGAACCTGTCGCGATAGTGCAGTGAATAAACAAGTCTGTGTTCGACTTTTTATCCCAGTACAAAGTCATACCATAGATAGTAATTTTCCTTTGTTGAGCACTCGGCAGTATAGTGAAAATCGCGGATCTTTTGGATATAACCTTAAAAACTGAGGTTCCGTGTCAATGTAGGTGTTGGCACAACAAAGAATCCTTTCTGTTGTGGCCGTGAGTGCCATGCATAGGTCAAAACTTGTGGCACTTCATTTAAATCTGGTACCGTTTCACCATGACTGAAAAAATCTCCAATGTGACATTAAACAAACAATCAAATTATCCAACTTCTATAACTTTTTGACAATTATTTCTTTTGTAAAAAAAAAAAATAATAAACGTTTAGTTCTCATAATGGTGTTTGGAATGTTTGGAAAACTTACGTTGGAGAAAATTCAAGAATACATCACTTCCTAAAATGACTCTTTAAATAACAATTTAAATGTACACATATATACATGCAATAACTATTGCTATCCAAATAGCTCATATAAATGAAATTTCCATATGATATGTTAGAAACCGTAGAAATGCACTTTGAACAGCAGAGACCTAAATGCGAGTTGTACCACCGATTCAAAGTTAAAATGATTCAAACTAATATAAAGATAAAGTCAGAAATTCTAAGATTTATTTCCTCAGACCAAAATAATAATTTTTCAGCAACTGGTCGCAGAGTTCCAGTATGTGAATACAATGGCATTGACTTTCTGGATGGCTCCAAGTTCGCAACAACAGGATGTAATGAGTGCGAATGCAAAGAGGGTCATCTGCATTGCTGTAGGCAAGTCATGTCTAGTCAGGGAATCAAGAATCCTCAGATAGTAGATAAAGTAGAAAATTTGTCCGGATATTTTATGGCTTTAACTTATTCTTTGCTAAATGTGATTTTCGAACTATCTATTGTAGTATTGGTGCAGACGCTGGTAAAATAAAACCCCGTGCAAACTGTAAGATCTTGAAAGACGGTTGTATCGCACGAGAAGTTAGAATATCAGATGAAACACTGGACTGTGTAACAGGAAAGCCTTATCGAAATACCTCCAATGGCGTTTCATTTCCAACAGCCGGGACACCTCCTCCTAACCCTGCAACTACAACGACTGACACACTAGGAGGTGTAGCCATAGGCCACGCCCACCATTCTAAGTCATCTAAAGGCATTGCAAACCCTAATCCTAATGATATTGCTTCCCTGGAGAACATTTTCGGCACCATCGCTAAGAACGCTCAGAAGGGAAAACGTACTACATTTGACAACCTCCTGCGTGATTTGTCTTCCCAAAAATTTCCGATCCAGTCAAATGTCGTTTATCCCCAAGTCCCGCAATATCCATTTACTCAGCACAGCAGCAGCTTCCAACTATTCGATCCAAGCGATGCTTGGTCAAACTGGCTTATGTACAGTGGAGTCATGGATGGCTCCTTTTAGAGCAGTCAAGGAAACGATTACTTCATTCTGTGAAACAACTTGTTCAATTCATGAATTTTATCAAAGTTTATTTCAACATCATAAATTCCTAACGCCTTATTGTATGATTTTGATTTCATAAACTTCCAAGTAATTTGCACTACATACAGTATATGAAAGGGACTATCTATCTTTTGCGACGTATATTTCTTTGTTCCAAGAAAGAATTAAAAACAACATAATTTTCTCTTTCATGCTGCTTTCTATTTATTTATTTTTTTTTTTTTGCATCACAGAAAAATATAAACTTTTGATATAGATACCTGGAATTATTGGGATTAATATTACCTGTTATTTAGATTAGGAATATCAGGTAAAGAGTTTTGAAACTTCTAGCTAAGTTTCATATAATACTTCACTTAGTTTTTTCTCGATAATTTCAGTCCCTCTGTAACTTAAGTTTTTGTTTAATATTTTAGGATATAAACTATTTGTGACAAAAAACATTAATGTGTAAAATTATTAAGAATCCATGTGTATTATGGAGATACTCTCATGCTAATGATTAGAGTATATTTGAAGCAATTAAATGTTGAATTGTAAATGGAAAAAATTCAAACGCATTACAATCTGGCACATAATCCCCACATGTCTATCAGATTTTGTCATTCGTATATATGTGTAATAAAAAAAATATACTTTGCAAATTTTTTATGGCTTTCGTGTTCAGTAATAAACCTCTGATAGGAAGTCAACTCACTCTTGAAGTATTATGAAATGAAAGCAAAAACGTTAATGCACTGTTTTGTCTGTGCAACTAGAATCTCTTACGCAAAACAAAGCACGATTTCATTCGTTTAAAATATGTACTTGTATTTTTCTACATTATTCCTCACACTAAGGCGTATTATTATATACTGGCGGACTTTTATTGCCAAATTCACCCACCATACATCGTATTGATTTTTAAAACCCATCTCTCGATTTGCATATGTTCATTATTTGCGCGTTGTGAGAAGCATCGCACGGATTTTCGGGGCTTTTTTTCAAACACGTGGAAAGGTAATAGAGGAGTTTTTCGCGATAAAACAACTTTGTTGGTGAAAGCATAGACACCACTAACAAACAAATTCAAAACCAAGACTATACCTAAAACTAAGCAATAAAATTCACAATCAGGCACTTGGTATGCGGAAATCAGGTGTTAGTCAGCGTGAGGTTGCAAGGCGTTTTAATGTCCATCCTTGTACAGTTAGCCGGTTGTTGTCACGATTCCATCAGAGAGGATCCCTAAATGATCGCCCAAGACCTGGTCGACTGTTTGTGACAACGACACGGCAACAGGCGTTTATACGGCAACGTCATCACCACAATATGTTTTCGGTCGCTGCGACCACGGCGAGAGAAACCATTGGACGTTATGGAAGGGCTATTCATCCTAGAACCGTTTCCAGAATTTTGAAGCGCCATGGGAACCGCTGCAGAAGACCTTATAAGGGGCTACAGCTTAAACCGCATCACCGATAGCACAGACTGCAATGGACAAGGAAGCATCTGATTCAACGTCGAAATTGGTCACATGTTGTGCTCTCAGATGAGTCCAGATTTAACGTTATCAACGTAGACGGCAGGTGTCGACAATTGTGTCTACGAGCACGACAGGTGTGGAGGGGAAGGCGTCATGGTATGGGGTGCGATTAACCACAATTTTCGGTCACAACTTGTCGTTTTAAATGGAATTCTCACTGCTAGGAGGTATGTGGACGAAATTCTGCAACCTGTTTTAGCACCATTAATTCAGCAGCATTGGCAAGAAAATGGGTCAATTTTCCAACAGGACAATGCGCGCGCACATACGGTAAGATTGACACAAAACTTTTTTCTTCAAACGAACGCTATTGACGTCCTTGATTTACCCGCTATGCCCCCAGACTTGAATCCAATCGAGCATTTGTGGGATGAGCTGGAGAGATGTGTGCGCAACAGCCAGACTCAGCCTCAGAATCCGCAAGAATTAGGGAGAGCCTTGTTGGAGGAATGGCAGAATATTCCTCAGGGGGCCATCCAAAATGCTGTCAATCAATGTCACGTCGCCTTGGCGCCGTCATCACTGCTAATGGAGGTCATACCTGGTATTAGTGAACAAAAACGACATTGACATTCATTTCAACTGTAGCCTCTTTGTGAATAAAATGATGTTCAAAATCAAGAATACATCAAGTTTATAATATACCACTATGAGTTTGTTTATTAGATATATGAACAAATTTATAATATTTTATATTTTCCGCGGTACGGAGATTAGCGGAAAATAATTGTCTTTTAGATTCGGAAATAAATAGTTTTCATGAGTTGTATTTAGTTGTATTTATAAGTCACGTGGTGACAATTTTTCGTTTTCGAGGGGTGCTCGTTTGGAACGAGTCATCAGTTCTAGCCCGTCCTCAGACAAAGACACACAAAATTTTTGAATTTAGAATTATTTATGTATGTTTATCATGTTTCATATTAATCATATTTAGTCATAAATGCAAAGTCCCTGCATTACATGGAGACGGCGCGCATATGCGATTTTGACATGGTATGGGACACAGGTTTCCAGAATTTTTTCTTATATAAGAAAGTTTTTTATTTCTGGTTTTTCCTGACCGGTCACGTCGTCATGAAAGGATAATTATTCGAAATGTATTATTTTTAATTCATGTACAAGTATCATATTTTGTTACAATATATATTGTTTTGCTAATTTTTGTTGGCTGTAATAAACTCCTGGCTTCCCTATATGCTATATGCTCCCTGGGCTAGTCAGCTATATGCTCCCTGGGCTAGTCAGCAAATATATTTGCTTGTTATTTTGTGAGAATAGAGAAGACATAAAGTTATCAAGTGTTGCGTTTTTAAAGTCCGTCAGTATACATGCATGCGACCTTAATAAAGTTCAAAAGTTTGGGCTAAAATCATTATTATGATACTGACCTCTGAATTAATATCACATTACTGACTGAATGAATCATATAGATATCACGCTACATACATCTTGTGTACATTGTCGTCTCTTATGGACATTACATTTCCCAATATCGCTCGCGATGACTCAGTCTTTAATCGTTTGCTTCGTTACACAAAACCGGTCGCGGTAGCTCAGTGGTTAGAGCGTTCGCTTCGTAACCGGGAGGTCTTGAGTTCGAGCCCCGCTCGTGCCATGGCCGCGTCAAACCTAAGACGAAAAATAGGTAGTGATTGCTCCTTCGCCAAATGCTCGGCATTTAGAAGTGAAAATCACGGGTCTTTCGGATATGACCTTAAAAACGGAGGTCCCGTGTCACGGTAGGCGTTGACACGTTAAAGAACCCTCACTATTACGGCCCTGAGCGTTAAGAATAGGTCTAAATTTGTGATACTTCACCTACAACTGGTGACGTATCGACTGGACGTAAAACAAACAAACAAACAAACAAACAATCGTTACACAAAGGTCGTAGTCTTGATTCCCTTGACTTCGCCCGACCTAACACGATAAATAGATAATGACTGTTCCTTCGCCAAACGCTAGTCATTTTGAAGTTGGGGTCGCGAGTTTCTTGAATGATACCTTAAAACGGAGTACCTGTGTCACGGTAAGCGTTGACACAATAGAGAACCCTCACTGCTACGGCCTTGGGCGTCATGTCACCTATACCTGGTGATGTCTGAATATAAAAGAAAAAATCTCGAAGGGAGTTAAATAAACGAACAAACAAAATTAAATCATATTGTCCACATTGCGATACATTCAATAAAGTAATGACGGAACATCATAAAGGAATGTGTCGGCATCCTTATACCCTGTCTTGTTGACATAGAAATGCCGACGATGTCCTGTTTACATTGTTAATATCGTTATGAGGGGTTGAATTCGGAACTAGGGTTCAAATTAAGTTAATGGGTTAGCATTATGATTATGGCTGGTTTGATGGTTGGGGGGGGGGGGGGGGGGGGGGGGTTATTGGGGTGGAAGTGGAGGAAAGAAGGAGGGGGCGGTTTAAATCACTTGATTAGTTGGATTTCATAGCAAATTACTGAAATCAAAACTACTTCTAATCTAGCAGACGTAAGTGAAAATGTGTGCGCCTGCGCAAGGTATCATCAATATGTCAAAGCTACAGAGATGACCAAAGTATAGAATAACGATTTAATGACATAGTCAGGTACACATTTAGTGTCATTCAAAACATAATACTTACTCTGGATGACCGAAATAATGTCGTAAACTGTCAAAAAACAGGCAGAAATCAATTATGGTTGTGAAAATCCGGATACGTTGAAAAAAATAGCCAGTTAAAAAAATTATGCAGTCGTAATTTCGAAGTAAGAGATAAGATGAAGGGAAAATAACCTTTAAGAAAAACAACTGTAATCATAACAAAACGGACCTTAGATAAGTTTAGTCAATTTTAATGATAATTACATACCTGATATTACTCAAAAGGGGGGCACAAAAATGGCTGTGCCTCTGCTGTCCCCCCCCCCCTTCTTTTACGCCCTTACTTTATTATTAATGGTAGAGTGAGACTTCCCTCTTTGTCAGACTCAAACCGGAATGAGACTTCCTCCGGGGAAGTTCTGCTGAAGAGCAAGACACCCCCACCCTCCAAAGAAGTTTTACTCAGACCCAGACTTCCGGGGAAAAGGCTTAAATTACTCTATAATGACTTATAAAATAAGTTATAAAGCGTTCCGTATATTTATAACTTAAATTAAATTATAAGCTTTTATAGCAATTAATTTGGTGCACATTGACTACACAACCTAAAAGCAATATACAAAATAGCGATCACTTTAATCGCAAATAGTTTTCTTTTGTTTGTTGTTTAACGTCCCATTCAAGAATTTTCTCTCAAGTAGAGACGTCACGAGCTTTAGGTGAAGTCTCACCTATCATCTCGTTTGTGTATTGAATGTGCTGGTATTTACATGTGCGAGGTCAGAACGAACATACTTGGACTTTTGTGTAGCATTCCTTGCTTGCTGTAAAGAAATGCAATATACCTGATTTCATTCTGATTTCATTCGAATATTTTTATGGCGTGGCACACAAAGAAGCTACATGGCAAGTTTCAACTTGCAGTGTGACAGAGAAAATGAAAATAGAAACGGAAAACCCCAAAAGGACGGACAGACATCGCTGTACCGTAGTAGGTTTCGTCTAAGGACGGGAGCATAAAACCGGTAAAATAAATATATAAATACGATATACATTTACAACTGATTTCTCTAGATAACCCTTTGAAGCTTCAATTTGTTAACAACCCCACGACATATCTCTGTTTAAGCAAAATTAGAGGTCAGTAGGTGGGAACTATGAAAATTAAGATGAATTTCATTTTCTATTAGGCAGTATTTTTGTTCATGTTTTCCACTGTAATCAATCATCTCACATAAAATTATACAGTGATTGCTTAGATACACTATACTTGTGCAATTACAATCACCTCGTTTGTTTCTGGTTGCTAATGACAACGCCTGATAAATGCCAAGTACGAAGCTCGTGTTTCCAAATCAGCAGTACTAGTGTTTCTGTTTCAGGATACAAGAATATCACCAAGACTTTATTAAAATAAAATATTCAATACGTCTTATCATTATTATTATTACGTATGAAAAATCAATATGAAACCTTTCAAGTACTGAAGGAAAATTTTACTTCCGTCTTTAGTCATCTCTCAGAGTTTTCAATTGGTACACGTACATAAATTTTAATTTTGAACTTTACAGTAAGTACTCGTGTATATTTTATGGAGTAATTAAATTTGTATTAAATCTGATTCCTTCTTTTAAGGCTGGTTCGCTTAATTCATGTATTAGGAGCTTTTTGAAAACGATAGCAATTCCCTATCGTGATTTGCTTCTTGTTTTTCTTTTCTTCTTTACATCGTTTGGGGGATTTCATTAGTTATATAGAAACCATTCAAGTTTTCCACATCTATATTAAGTACTGGCATCTACATGTATTTAGTTGACCTCTGATATACATCTTTTCGTTATTTGATAGTTTTGACATATTTATTATTTGGCGAAGTTTTGAAAATAAAGATGTGGATATATAACTCTGACGGTAAATTCCATTCTTGGTAAGACATTGTTACATTAGCATTAATATGTCAGAACCGGTCCTTAACGTGCCGGCGTCTGCGGCAAATGGCTGACCAGACATTTAATGGACGACTTTTACGGCTGTAGAATTTGTTGTAATCATGAGATAATCAATAAATCTTTTTTTTTTATTTCAATTTGTGATGAAAAAAAAAACCCACTCATTATAATTAAATATACAGAAAACCTTATGCGAAAGGTTTAGATTTGCATGCAGATTTGTCGTGGAGACCTCCCGTACGGTTGGTTTACATGCAAGAAATGAGGGGTGCGTCAAATTTTGCCAGCGGGGACATACAAAGGTGTGACATTGGTGGATTGCTTGCTGTACAATGGTTTTCATTTTCGCAAGATGGGTCAAACTGTAACGTTCAGATGGACCGGGGGTCTGGGTTTACTGTTTGCAATAGTCACATACGTTCATTGTAAATGTACCGTTATCCCAGCAAAAACTGAAACAACATGTAAGTATTAATTATTTCTCAAGTTCAGTTTCAAATATTTAGCAATAAGAATGATAAAGTTAATGTCTTGGTAATTTATAAGCACGTTATTTCAGAAGGGAAGGTTATATCCTTTCAAACCTAAGACAAAATATTTAATCTGCCTTTATACTTTGTTGTATGATTGATATTTACATTTCCGATGTTTTTGCTTTCGATATCTTTACCAATTGATATGACAGTCATTTCCTTATAAATATGAACAGTGTGCGCAAGAATCTTAATAAAGATAGTACGACTGCATTCAAACAAAAATGAAAGTAAAGCAAAAAATAATTTTCATTTTTGAAAACACATGAGAGTATGAACAGCACCACTTCACGCCAGCATACTTTTCATGCAGAGCTATCGCTCTTATTGATGTATGCTGGCGTAAGGCATCGCAAAGCATGCACTCTTGTATTTTCAAAAATGATTTTTTTTAAATATAAAGGTTCAGACACAAATTTGAACGACTTAGGGGGTCTTCATAAAAAAAACACCACACACACACACACACACACACACACACACACACAGCAGCCAACTGTCATCCGTATACAAGGCGTATGACAGAATATTTAATCGATGTATATAATTACAGTATGATTTATTTTAACCTCAGACACAGGCCGAGTACGGCACTACTGCGTTCACAATGTCACCAGTGGAAACTCCTCCGTAGAAATCGAACTCCTCCTGAATTCTAAGTTTGAAACACGAGACTGTCAAAGATGCACGTGCAGTCGCCAAGGACTAACTTGCTGTGGGTAAGATGAGTTACAAAATACATGTAATATTTCATTATAAATCATGTATCATTGCATGACACAATACAGCAGAATAACTCCAATACCAAAGTAATTTAATGTAAATATTATTTTGTGGGGGAAATTTTGCTCAGATAGTTCTACATTTATGTTCGTATAGAGAAATAATGCAGATAAAATGGAGCAGGCCAGACGTTTAGTTGTTTTATATGAATGTACATGCATATTACGCTATTTGTACTCCAGCAAAACTTCGTTTAACCAAGTATTTCTTCGTTGTGTAGATTTTTATATTTTAAAATCCATATTATACAAAAATAATTTAATTCAATATATGGTAATGCTTGATCAATTAAGATCAAATTGCATAAAAAGCAAATGGAGAATTCCAACAGATTGATCATATTTCGAAAATGTCAAATCGTTGATAAGTAGCCTGCATTATGACGGTCTCGTCTATTTGAAAAAAAACCGAGAATAAATATTTAAAAAATTCCGATCAGAACGATTCCTAGCAATCTAATTAAAATTAGCTGGTTTGAATCCCCTGCCACTTCTCGCATTCAAAACTCCTAGCTTTTATTACATTGGACTCCTGGTTATCAGTTTTCATCATTATTCTGATACGGTGCAAGAAAGTAAGGATATTTATTTTTCCCTTTCATTTCTGGGAACACGGCCACATTTTTGAATTATTTATTTATTCGTTTTATTACATGTATATGTTTATCTTTTCCAATTATTTCCATTTGAATACGTCATTGAACACGATCACATTTTTGACTTATGCATTCGTTGTGCTCCATGTGGATTTAACAACGATGCCAACGACTCTGCTATGATATTTTACATGTAACTTAAAAAGACGAGGAAAAACACGGGAGAGATTCCAAGAACTGTATATTGAATACATAATTAAAAAATTACGGCAATTTTCCCTTTAATCCGTGATAGATGTATGACAATTTGTTGACAAAATACCTGCAATCATTAATTATTAACAAGACAACCATCACAAATCTTAATACTAATTTACGTTCACGTGGGGATACGGTTACAAGAGGTCCTCAATACCGCTTGCTTGTATTAGGCGACTAAATGAGGGCGGTCCTTTGGATTAAACTGCAAAAACAGGTATGGCAGGATAAAGATCCCTCCCTGTTCAAAGGTCGTAAGTGCCATGCATAGGCCTGGATTTTTTAGCCCTTTACCGGCAGTGGTGACATCTCCATATGAGTTAAAAGTTCTACAGTGTGACACGGGGCTCGGTTTTTGCGGTTTCATCCGAAGAACCGCCCCATTTAGTCGCCTCTTACGACACGCAAGGAGTACTGAGGATCTATTCTAAACCAGGTCCCTACAGGGCTACACAATATACAACCAATCAATATGCATCTTTTCAATATAACTTGCATACTGGTCGCGGTAGCTGAGTGGTAGAGGGTTTGCTTCGTAATTGAAAGGTCGTGAGCTCGAGCCCCGAACTCGTCAAACTTAAGACGTAAACATAGGTAGCAATTGCTCCTTCACCAAACGGTCTTTTAAACTCTTAAAACGGAGGTCCCGTGTTATGTCGGGCGTTGGAACGTGAAGGAACCCTCACTGCTACGGCCTTAAGTGCTACTTTGTGGTACTTTACCTACAGCTGGTGATATCTCAGTATGACTAAAAGATTATCAAATGATAAAAATAAAATAAATAGTTGAAATCTTATTACATAATTATAAAACTTTGTTTTGATAGTTTCGTTTCAAATTTAGATTGAATTTATTGAATGCTACACTGTATAATCTAGAAGAATGTTTGATAAAGAGAAAAAGTCTTGCGTACATTCGTTTATCTTGCGTACATTCGTTTATCTTCCTTACTGCCAATTTCATATCTGACATTAAATAAGACTTGATTTCGTTTCTATGGAAAATATGTTGATTAACGTTTGAAGCAAACAAATTGAAAATTAAGGAATAGCCTACCACTGTCTTCAAGTTTGAAGACATCAGTGCTGGTTTAACAGTAATTTTAGCGAGATTCGTCGAGGCTGAATGACGTCTCCTTCGAATCGTAGACCAGTAACACAAAAAATAATTTCGGAAATCTTGCCAGAACTTAGGCCGCTTGGTGCGATGAAAATGGATTAAACTGAATTTATCTCCCTTTTCAATTTTTCGCCTTAAACTGCCTATTAACTCATTATCACTATGAAACTTGTATTTCTTGCCTTTACATAGTGTAGATCCCACAGTAAATCAAGCTGGTTATTTTCGAAGCCCGTTGCAAATGGCCACCATTTACTTTTATACCTTCTCAACAATGAAGAGTTCCAATAGTCTATTTCATAATAGTCTGTTCTATCAATTAGTACAGAAACTGCGCCTGGAGGTACAGAACGTTCTGAAGACGCCTTCAAATAGATTACTTAAAATTTACACAATTTTCTTATTATTGCTTTTGATTTTTATGCTTAAATACTTTATGTGAAGTAATTGTCATTTAGAAAGTTCTATACCTTCAGACACAGTTTTCTATACTAAAAGATAGTACACATTTTGAATTAAACCATTGGAAGTCTTCAGTGTTGAGAATGTATAAAATGAAGTGATAGACATTTGGAACTTATTCGAAAAAAACTAATTTGATTTACTGTGGGACTTTACATTATGTAATGTAAAAAAATGCAAATTTTATAGTGATAAGGAATTAATAGGATGTCTCAGGCGAAACATAGAAGCGGATGAGAAATTCGTTTAGCCCATTTTAAATGCGACAAGCGGACAAAGTTCTGGCAAGATTTCCCGAATCACTTTGTGTGGCACTGTTTTGGGATTCGGAAGAGGCGTCAGTCCAAATATCCAGCCTCGACAAATCTTGCTGAGATTAGTTTGACATGGCAGACTGGTTTTGATCGGCGACACAATAGCTTAGCGGCGGAACTTGTTTTAGTGTCTGAAACCCGAGAGAAAAAAAAGGTTACAAAACATGTAATTGTAGAAGTGTGTAATTTGATTGTAAGGTGGGTGCATAATTTCAATCCTCTATACACTAGTAATAGTACTTTATCAATATACCATTTGCTGTGACGGGACTACATTTTATAAAAACAGAGTCAAATATAGGTATTTACATTCGGGTTTTGTCAACAAAGCCAGAAATTAAATGTGTGCGTGGGTGTCGTCAAACATATGAAATGGATCTCGATTGCCTTCAGGAAAAATGGTTTTTATAATGTCACTACCGTCTTTTCGTTTATCATTACAAATTAATACATGTATCCAGCTAATTTTTCAATCACTTTTGAATTTCATGCTTCGAAAAACTTTATCTTTTATAATTTACTTATTGCCGTAAGGAATGAAAATACACTGTAGTATTATGGGCGTCACAATGAAGGGACATTGCATTCTAAAGTTTGGAGTTTTTCCAGTCTAGGTTATAAATACATATGCATTATCTCTTCGTACATTGAACGGCGAGATATGTGAAAAATAATTATGAACTATATAATGAATTGCTGTTTCGCTCAGACGGTATGACATTCGTAATGAAGATTGATATTGCACAAATCCTACACCCCAGGGTTCGTTTTAAAGTCACGTACAAGACTTTCATCGCAGAATCTGACAATTGACAAGGGCATGCAAAGGGCACGAAGCGACCTGTCACCCTGCACACCGCAATTATCACCTGACCCTGCGGATATATGGGGTCCTGTCCGAGACATGCTCCCACACTGACCAGCATACTCAAACAAAATAAAGAAAACTGGAGACATTTTATCTTCATTTGTTTTACACAAATGCAAGCAGCTCAGTTGTCAATTGTATTTTCTGACCGTGATGGATATGCTGTACAATGCTTGGTATTAAACTAGACATGCACAATGTATGACTGACTAGCTTTACATTATATATTGTATTAGCTTTTCGTGTAAATTTTCAAAATTGACGCTGTTGAGAAATGTTTTGAAACATTCATTTCTTAGGTATGGAGTGGCGTCTCAAGAACCCATTCACGTACCGAAAGGTTGTCACCCAGTGGCGGATGGATGCCAGATCGCTTTGATCTCTAACATCGACAATGTTACGGACTGCTACAGCATCGGTCCAGCGGCGGAGGAGCGTCGTCGAAACGAGATGATGAGGGGAATGGCCAGACGTATTGCTCATCAGCAATATCCACAAGCAATGCAGTTTTGGCAAGGACTCAATTCACCCCCCATTAACCCTATCGATGTTCTTCTAGGTGGTGGAAGGAGAGGACCAAATGGGCGCGCGGCAGAACGGCCCGAGGGACTTATGGAGTCCTTCCTTTTAATGAATTTCTTTGGAGGTGGAATGGATTTGGGTGGCGGTAGCGGAAGTAGATCTCGACGTCCATCACATGGCGTTGGGAGTCCACTTGGACACATGGGAGTAGGCGGACAAAGTATGGACGGATTCGGTATGGGGATGAGCGGGATAGGCGGTCCTCTCTTTGAATCTCCTTTAGGAATGGGATTTTTGTTTTCGTCGTTCATGAGCTAGATTTATGCTTATCCTCAGGTGTCTGTAGTTTATTCTCTAGTTGCCATACTAAGGTACATATCACACGTATGAATTCCCATCGTACGAAGAATCTCTTCAAAATTTATATGCCATTTTAAATGCATACTCATATACAAAACACACATAATCTAAGAGTGTAAACAACCAATTAGGAACGCTGAGTCATGCGCACGTGATAATGAAGCTATCTACATGTATAAACTATCTGTACTCAGAATTATGTAAGTTTGCAGGTTTGATTTTAGTTACAAGTAGTATGTTAAGTTTTCTAAAATAAACCGATATAGAAGGAATATATATTTTCCATATTTTCCCTTCAAACATTAATAAAACAATTCAGAAGGGTCAATTTTCCCCGTGGGTTATTTACAAACAGTGCATTTCTGTCTTGATCAACTGCATGTTTCTGTGCATTCAAAAGTTGACATTTTTACTAACACTAAATACGTACAACACCCAAATAATAACAAAGTTGATTAACTACAGTGTATTCCTTTATTTGGATGTTGTAATACCGTTTGCTTTTGACACATACTTTTTCTCTCATTTCTTTGTTTTCTTTCAATCGACGTCTATGATGTAATCTCTATTCAGCAGAGTAAATAGATATTGTACATATATTCTAAAAGTAACAATATCACCAAGGAGACCTAGAACTACATCACCTGTGTAAGTAAATTGTCGTCAACAATTTTTTTTTGTCTTATCTTTGTTGTACCTACTGAATGATGAATCAAATCAAACGTATTTTAAAAACAATGCAACGATGGGAAGACAGTAACTGGTTGCAAAATCAACTTAAAATTCAATAAAAACCATTTACGTAGAATGTACAGGTTCTCGATGTTTTAAATATCTATAATAAAAAAATTACGTCTCCCTATAAACAAACTATTCATAAGGTACATCACGGCGCCATGTTAATTTTCTTTTTTCCAGATGCATCTCTTGCAAATTTAGGCGAAAATTTCGATATAATATGATGATTAGACCCCTATCGTTTAGAAGCAACTCTGTCCAGGTCTTACTTTTCGCACTGTCATAGTGAATTGGAAATAACGTCAATTTATCGGCTATAATCAACCGTCAAACATCGTCTACTGCTTCTCAAATGCAACAAATCAGTGAAGGGGGGCGGAAGTTGACATAATTTCGGGATAGCCCTTTTTTCATTGGTCGATAAAATTAAAATAGTAAATAATTAGCGGTAGATATGTTAGATAGCGAGGTAATGGATTTTGAACAGTATTCTATTGGTATATATTTTATTTTTTCAGCGTTAAATATGATAACTTCACTTATGTATGCATTCGTTGCATTAAAATTAGTTGAGAGTAAATGACATGCGTAATGAGAAAAGTTCACAATAGGGCTACCGAATTAACACCCATACACGCGTACACATGGACATACTCTCTAACTTCAACAGTAACATTTATACAGCCAAATGTCTGTAAAGTTTCAGTTTTGTCCCAATGTGTGTACTAGGTTGGGAGTTGAAGCAAAGGGAGAGGGTGGGTGGGGGTCATGATTATTTCCAATGCTCTTTTGGCATTGCGATATATTTACTAAACTTCCCCTGCCACCCTATTCCAAAACCACACAATTTCCCCCGAATTTTATTATTTGCAGTGCTGCAGACTACCCTGCATTCAGTGTCAACCCCCTTTTCCCCGCACAAACGTCTGAGGGTACATCAGATCGGGAATTTTCATTTGCATAACTGTGTCAACTTCCGTCCCCCTCCACTGATTTTGCGCATTTGAGAAGCAGTAGACGATGTTTGACGATTGATTATGGCCGTTAAATGGACTTTATTTCCAATTTACTATGACAATACGCGAGGCAAGACCTTGACAGGTGATTTTAAACGGTTGGTCTAATTATCATATTATGTATCGAACGTTTCCCCGAAAAGTGCAAGCAATGCAGCTGGTAAAAAGAAAAACCAAGATGGCATCGTGATATATCTTGTGAATAGTTTGTTTACAGGAAGACAATTTATTTTACATGTAATTACAGATATTTAGAACGTCGAGAGCCTGTGGTAGAATGCTCACAAACCGTAAAACCCGCCAACACAAAAAGCACACACAAAGATAATACATACATACATACATACATGTATATATATATATATATATATATATATATATATATATATGTGTGTGTGTGTGTGTGTGTGTGTGTGTGTGTGTGTGTGTGTGCATCAAATGATGAATAATTATTACATATTTACGTTAAAAAGTAAACAAAAAACAAAGGATCGGCCTGATAAAAGTCAGAGGAAAGTAACGTTACCAAATACAGAAGTCGCCTTTCATCTATCAGACTCAAAAAAATGACACCATTTATTGAATACGCTGAACGTAAATGCATGTAAATCATAGAATACACCAATCTTATTTAAAAGAATAAGTAAATTTCCGAAATCCCAGATCATTGAAACACTATTTCATTTTTTTCTTTTATCATAATATACATGAGAACATATAATACAAACAAAAAGGTGCCGTATTTGGAAAAAAAAAAAAACATTGACTTGTCTACAGCTAGCTGATGTTCAAATTAAATATTTTTATAATTTTAATTCACAACCTCATGTTATCATATTCTGTTTGTTACAGGTATAACAAACTGTTTTGCTTATCTTTCTATAAAAACTACTTAAAAATCGACGATATATAGTTAGTCAATCATTTAACATGCTGTAACGTTAGAATCTTTAGCAAAGTAAGAAAAAGCTGATGTGAAAACGTTTCAATGAGTATATTGTCGTGTTATATCTTGATTTGTTGCATACACTAGTACATATATAATGAATTGCGTATTTTACAATTTGAAGGAAACACAGTTAACTCTTCACAATGGTAAAATTCATTTTTTAGTTATTTTGCTTAATGATTATGTAAATTCTTTTCCTATTCTAATCTAATCCAAATCCATTATTTGTGCATACAGTTTGGAAATTTATTTGTGGCAAGTATATGTACCATTCATGTACACGTAATACAAACAAGTACATGTGTTACCATTTAATTATGAGATATTTCATTAAAATAGTTTTTTAAGTAGTACTTGTGTCTATAAAACAGTAGATTCAATATCATATCATGCATAGGACGGGAAATCACAAACTCGTCAAACATTCAATGAATACATAAAGCTTTTGTCCAGTGTTGTTTCTATGTTTGAATACAAACGATTTGAAACGTGGAAAAATAATAATTATTATTATTACAGTGGTGTATGTGACATTTTCATTCTGTCCCCTGTATGTGGCCATTGTCAAAATTGGCCTATTGATTGAAAGGTCACGGTTACAAAAGAGTGGTCTATAGTTTTGCAGTTATTTCCTGCACATTAGGAGTTTGAGGAATGCCTGTCTTTGTGGTACTTAGCATCTTTTATGTGGTACCATGCATCTTTAGTATACGTAACTACCACATTCGTTATTATAAAGAGAAAAATATATACCTAGCATGCGTCCATAAACGTTTCGGACAATCCCCGTACATGTAGTATCAACGACCAGTTGATCGTAAGTCTCAGTGGTTAAAGCCTTCGCTCTGTGACTGAAGGTCACGGATTTGAATCCCGCTTGTGTATTGGCCCATTGTCGCAAGTACGCTCCTCTCTCTTTTCACCTGAGAACAAGACCATTTTCACGCGGATGAAAAGGTAGAGGAGCGTACATTTCAGCTGTGTCTTGTGACGATGACACTGGCCACGTCAAAACTAAATAACAAATGAAGGTAGTGACTGCTAGTTCACAAAACGCTCAGCATTTAGATATGAGAGGTAAAAGTCTGTTGGATGCGACCTAATAAACTGAAGTACCGTGTCACGACAGGCCTTGGCACGATAAAGAACTTTCACTGCTACTCTCATGAACACTATGCATATGTTTACACTAGTGACGTCTTAATATTGGAGAAAATTTCTCAAAGTGCTTAGAACAAATAAACCAACAAAGAAACCCTTTCTTATGTCGGGTATTAGCAGTTTATATGATATTCTTAAAAAACGACACAAGCTTTGGTTTCATTAATTTTATGGGAACCTATTGATAATGGCATATAATGATATTTATTCTTGCCTCAGAAATTAGAGACAATGGACGCCGAAAATTTTCCAGGTAAATGAAGAGGCTTTCTGAAAGAAAAATCAACAAATCAAGATACACCTGGAAATAAAAATTCGGTACTTTTATGTGATGCAGATCGGGCTGTTCGTTAACACGAAACTTTGATTTTCAAGACTGAATCACAATTGGAAAAAAGAAGATTTCAGCATTAAAAAAGGAAAGGTTGAATTGCAGGTTTAAGGTTTGTGAACCTTTGAATACATTTCATTTTATCAATCAAAGTAAATCTGGCTCAGGTGAGTGAATGATACCAAGTACATCATGCTAGTTCAAGGACCCCATTTTTCACTAAATTTCATAATAAATCTAAAACAGTGAAACCTAGTAAAAACTTGTTTCAAGATAATGTTTTAATACATGTAGAAATGGAATTTAGGGTTTCAAAAGAAAAATAGCATTATGATTTGAAAAAACATAGAGCACACATTTGCGTGTGTTTCAGAGGTAGGCAAGTGTATGCTCTATATTTTCGAAAACAGTATATTCTTCAAATAGTTAGATACAGAATGAAGACATAGTGAGATACATAGTGATTTATTGTTTGTTTGTTTTAAGTCCCGTCGAGAATTTTTCACTCATATTGAGACATCACCAGCTGTAGGTGAAATACTACAAATTTAGACCTATGCTTAGCGCTCAGGGCCGTAGCAGTGAGGATTCTCTAACGTATCAACGCCTACCGTGACAAGAGACCTCCATTTTTAATGTCATATCCAAAATACCCGTGATTCTCACTTCTGAATGCCGAGCGTTTGGCGAAGGAGCAATCGCTACCTTTTTATGCGTCTTAGGTTTGACGCGGCCATGGCACGAGCGGGGCTCGAACTCATGACCTCCAGATTACGAAGCGAACGCTCTAACCACTAAGCTACCGCGACCGGTAGATATGTAATAAAGACATACTGAGATACATAATGAAGACATAGTGAGATACGTAATGCAGACATAGTGAGATACATAATGCAGACATAGTGAGATACATAATGAAGACATAGTGAGATACATAATAAAGACGTAGTGAGATACATAATAAAGACATAGTGAGATACATAATGCAGACATAGTGAGATACATAATGAAGACATAGTGAGATACATAATGAAGACATAGTGAGATACGTAATGCAGACATAGTGAGATACAAAATAAAGACATAATGAGATACATAATAAAGACATAGTGAGATACGTAATGAAGACATAGTGAGATACATAATGAAGACATAGTGAGATACGTAATGCAGACATAGTGAGATACATAATGAAGACATAGTGAGATACATAATAAAGACATAGTGAGATACATAATGAAGACATAGTGAGATACATAATGCAGACATAGTGAGATACATAATGAAGACATAGTGAGATACGTAATGCAGACATAGTGAGATACATAATGAAGACATAGTGAGATACATAATAAAGACATAGTGAGATACCTAATGCAGACATAGTGAGATACGTAATGCAGACATAGTGAGATACATAATGAAGACATAGTGAGATACATAATAAAGACATAGTGAGATACCTAATGCAGACATAGTGAGATACGTAATGCAGACATAGTGAGATACATAATGAAGACATAGTGAGATACATAATGAAGACATAGTGAGATACGTAATGCAGACATAGTGAGATACATAATAAAGACATAATGAGATACATAATAAAGACATAGTGAGATACGTAATGAAGACATAGTGAGATACATAATGAAGACATAGTGAGATACGTAATGCAGACATAGTGAGATACATAATGAAGACATAGTGAGATACATAATAAAGACATAGTGAGATACATAATGAAGACATAGTGAGATACATAATAAAGACATAGTGAGATACCTAATGCAGACATAGTGAGATACGTAATGCAGACATAGTGAGATACATAATGAAGACATAGTGAGATACATAATAAAGACATAGTGAGATACCTAATGCAGACATAGTGAGATACGTAATGCAGACATAGTGAGATACATGATGCAGACATAGTGAGATACATAATGAAGACATAGTGAGATACATAATGAAGACATAGTGAGATACGTAATGCAGACATAGTGAGATACATAATGAAGACATAGTGAGATACGTAATGCAGACATAGTGAGATACATAATGAAGACATAGTGAGATACGTAATGCAGACATAGTGAGATACATAATGAAGACATAGTGAGATACGTAATGCAGACATAGTGAGATACATAATAAAGACATAGTGAGATACATAATGAAGACATAGTGAGATACATAATGAAGACATAGTGAGATACGTAATGCAGACATAGTGAGATACATAATGAAGATATAGTTTACTACAAAATGATCTACAGTTTTATTCCTCTGTTTTACTTCAGTTTTTCAGTTTCAGTGTTCAGTTCTTTTTATTATGACTTCTTAATACAGGTGCCATAAAAGGTCCTTATTGTACCTTCTCCTTCGTAAGTACAGTAACATTATTTTATCCACATTCTGAAATAACCCCAGTTTGGTGTGCATGAGTTGACTTGTACATGTAATTTCAGTTAGATATAGGCTTGATCTTTGAAAATATTGCTACCAAACTATCGGTTACGGTAGCTCAGTGGTTAGAGCGTTCGCTTCGTAACCAGGAGGTCCTGAGTTCGATCCCCGCTCGTGCCATGGCCGCGTCAAACTTAAGATGCAAAAATAGATAGTGATTGCTCCTTCGCCAAACGCTCGGCATTCAGAAGTGAGAATCACGGATCTTTCGGATATGACCTTAAAAATGGAGGTCCCTTGTCACGGTAGGCGTTGGCACATTAGAGAACCTTCACTGCTACGGCCCTGAGCGCTAAGCATAGGTCTAAATTTGTAGTACTTCACCTACAGCTGGTGATGTCTCAATATGAGTGAAAAATTCTCGACGGGACGTAAAATAAACAAATAATCAATCAATCATTAATGCTACAAAAATGAGAAAGAATTCAACATTAAATATAGTATAGACGATCTAGTATATACAAGTCGGAAACGGGCGCGGTGGTCATATAATAATGACTGTATATATACTGTAAACATTATGACTATTTCTTTCGAAAAACCACGTGGGGATCCGGATTTTAAGAATATATCCTCAGTGCCCCTTGCTTATCGTAAGAGGCCACTAAATGGGGCGGTCCTTCGGATGAGACCGCAAAAACCCAGGCCCCGTGTCACAGCAGGTGTGGCACCTAAAAGATCCCTCCCTGTTCAAAGGTCACAAGCGCCGAACATAGGTCTAAATTTGCAGCCCTTCACCGGCAATGGTGACGTCTCGATATAAGTGAAAGATTCTCCAGCGGGACATTAAACAATATTTAATCAATCAATCAATCTTTCGGAAAAATGCATAATTCATATTTCAAAGGATGCGATTGTGCGCTCGATCCCTCCTCATCTTCTACATGCAGGGAGAACTCATTCGCTCTAAATTGTGAAAAATAAAGGACATACCAACAAGCACATACATATAAACCAACTGCCTCATTTGGTCATAACTCTAACCATATCTATACTCTACATGATTAAGATTAATTTGTTGTTACGTTGGTGAGATATAAAGCATTTTTAGTGGTTGCCAATTTACAATATTCACATCTCCAATGTTTTTGCCTTTGGTATCCCTACAAATTGTGTTGATAGCCACTTTCTCAAGAATGCGTTGTAGTGGCAAACAATGCGTGCATAAATATACTTTAATATATTTTATATTAACGGCTGCAAATTTCGGCAGACGTGAAAGTATAAAGTAAATATGAGAAATAAATTTCAGTTTTGAAAGTACATGAAGATATGAATTGAAACGCTTCACGCCGGCATATTGTTTACGATGCGCGTTAGCATTGCAGTTCATACTCTCATGTATTTTTTAAAACGAAATTTATTTCTTATATGTACGATGTCATAGACAGGATATTTCCTGATATATTCACTCTTTTCACTTCATGAAGTGTTAACGCGCTCCATGAAGTTCAGCTGTATGCCGTTGTGAAGGTTGCTGTTCATACCTTCATCTATTGTAAAACATTAAATTTATTCCTTAAATTTACGATGTCACTGATATGGGTATTTGCTGATATATTCAGTATATTCATATTGTTCCTGGCAAGGAAAACGATATTCTATTATAATTGTTCATTTCTTCCGAATTTAAAGGACCTCCGTGGTAGAATGGTTAGAACACCGTGCTCACAATCACAAGGCCTCTCACGTCCAGTCGGCGCAGGGTTGGATTCTCGCTCGTGCCGATACATTTGAGAAAGTTTGCCAGTTGATTTTCGGAAGGTCGGTGGTCTCTTCCCTGGTACATTGTATCTGGGTTCTCTCCTCCACCAATAAAAAGCTGGATTCCACCAAATAACTGAAAAATTGTTGAGACTGGCGGAAAACAACAATCAATCAATCTTCCGAATTTTAGTAGAATACTCATGCTCTTTGAAATTATCTCCTTTAAAAAGTAAAGTAAAAATAAAATAAAATTTCTAGCCATAAACGATCAAAGAACACTAAACCCAACAAAATAAAATAACTTTGTGAATGTACATTTGCCGCCATTGTATATAATAATAGAAAATACAATTCATCGCATAATTCTTTTGATGGAAATTTAGGTGATATCTTCCACGTCGCATTCCAGAATGCACATCCTTCAAGAAAATTGACTTGAAATGTCACTTTGTGGTTTCTGTTGAATGCGTAATGTGCGTGCTCAAGTTTATCCGAATGATTAATAAAGCAAGCATTGGGAATACATTGGGCTTGTTTTTCTTTTTATTTACATTTTACAATGATTATTGCATATATCTTTGATAAAATTTAAGTACATACCTGAGTTTGTACTCGACTACAATTCTACTTATCTTTCTTCCGTACAGTTTAAACAAGTATAATATATACACCATATAGGCAGCATTTGACCTCCAAACAGTACACATGAGGGACTGTCACTAGGTCGTAAAGGTTGAGATGCATGGCTTAAATACCTGCAAATGAAAAATGATGATCCAGGTGACCAACTTATAATGACTTGTGTATGAAGCATCACATCGCGTTTTGCAATCTACAGCAGGGTCGAGCTATTCTGTAACTTCTACATTGCGAGGACATCCTTGTAAGAATGCACGTGTTGCCAATAACCCTGCTGTTGCTTTCGATCGTGCATTCTTGTCTTGGAGTTTGTACAACCACGCCAATTCAGCATGAACTCACAGGTAAGCGTGATAATATAGTGCAATGTGAGGCATGGGCACGATTTTGATGCAAACAATTATTTAGATATTTAATTAATAATATGATAGCATTTGATTCATGTAAAACATAGCAACAAATCTACATTTCAAAATCTGACGCAAAGATGTATTTTAGACACCTAACCTTTAAATTTTCAAAACAAGGCACGAAGCCTTGTTTATGTTGCAGGTCACGTGACTAAACCATCAGTTGACGGCTTCTGTAAAATAACCTTTTACAACGAAAATTTTCTCTTATATCTTATTTGTGCTTACTCCCTAAATTGGTTTATCATTAACGTATGTCGAATGTTGAATGCGTTTGACATACGTTTTAGAAATCGTAGTAATCTCACCTCTGCAAGTGGTCTCCTGGTTACGATAAGCGTGTTGACGAACACTAATTTGGGAGACGGATTTTATCTAAATACAAAGAATATCCTTTGTAAAAATATTTTTAATCCACTTAATCCTAAAATATATTTACTTCTTTAACAAAAAACCTGTCAATTTCAATCGATCAAAAATCGTGTCCAAGTCCCTCTAACGCATTACAATCAGTATTATCAATTTTTAAACACTTCGACCATGACAGATTCCACATCATCAATCGAAGTCCATTATGTGAATCCTCTTTGGACTGCAATGTATCTATGCCAAATTGAAAAGCTCGTAAACAATTTTGTTTTATTTAATATTAAGCGCTTACGATCTAGAAATGGTAATCGTTTTAACACTTACATGTATGCACGAAACTATCTCGAGTTTATTATTTTTCAGTTTGTTTTTGTCTCGTTTTGTACCTGGCACATAAATACTTCTCAGAACATATCCGCTGAATCTTAAATGACCATATAATAAATCATAATCTCTATGCCACATAACACTGTACAGAAATTCATTTTCAAGAAAATAAATCTTATCGGGTAAAATAATTCTCCTACAAAATATTTTTCTAGAGAATTTTAATAAAATACGATATTTCATTTCTCTTCAAAGACAAAATTCCAGTAGGAAATTTTTTGGAAGTCTTAGAAATGACGCTAATATTGTTTTCCTCAGTATAAAAGGAAAAATGGTACGGACAATAACATCAAGGAGTAGTATAGTACTGCTGAATAGACTTCCGCCCAGCTTTTACTTGATACGATGCATCTTTTCTAATTATTTGATTAGTGTAATAAATAATAGCAAATTTCAATATTTATCTGTAATTGAGATGTCTTCCAACAGCCTATGTTGGAATTCCCATGGGCACGAATTATGCTCCTTTGATAGCTGACCTGGTTTTATATTCTTATGAAACAGAATTCATTCAAAAGATTCTACACAAGAAAATTAAAAAAAATCTTGTTGTGGCCTTCCATTCGACATTTAGATATATCGACGAAGTTTTATCTATTAACAATGATTTTCATTCATTTCTCCACCGTCAACTTTCCTTACTTAGGTAGCAATATCCCATTATCACCTGCATATTGTGTTTATCTCTCTCAACTGATTCAATAGGCAAGAGCTTATTCTGAATATGATAAGTTTTTAAACCGAGGCATTCTACTGACAAACAAGGGTTTGTACAGTCTTGTTTAAAGTCAGCATTTCGCAAATTAACAATCTAGTCCAGAACACCCTTCTATTAGGTCAAATGCTATCTTATGTGTTCCATACCAAATTTCCAGGCCGTTATTGGCACACTGATTCTGAATGCGGATTACTCCGTTTACCTTATCAAAATATAGGGCTTAAGGCGGGTGTGACCGGTCGACATGGGATGCTTATTCCTCCTAGGCACCTGATCCCACCTCTGGTATATCCAGGGATCCGTGTTTGCCCATCTCACTGATTTGTATTTTCTACAGGAATTACGAGGTTGAATACTGTTCGTTATCTTAGCCTTTTCATGACTAATATTTAAAGCGTTGTACGTAGGAATACATAAAAACAAAATGGTTATACAGCCAACAAAGTCGTCAGATTCCTTGCAAATTAAATGGATTTCTGGAGCGGTGAGGACATCTTTATAACAACGATTAAAGAGAGACTGTGCCTTAGGGTTCGTATGGTGAAGTAAATTTTTCAGGGATATGACAAGGCATTGTGAATCTCCGATGGCGTATATTCTTTTGTCGTGTGGTGCCTCATTATTTTCTAGTCCACCATGTCTATTCTTTTGTTTCGTTTGGTATGAGAGGGACACTTATTCTACACCATGGTCATCATGGAGAAAAAAAGGAAAAACTGTAAGATGCTTGTGGATTTTTCCCCGCGAAACAGACCAATTTGACAATCAAAGTAGACTACAAGGTTTGTGATGGAGGTTAAATAACAATATACTTTTTGCAGATCAGCTGGGAGAATGACGGCTTTGTGCTGTATTGGTATTTACAATACAAGCTAACTATTTTGTTTTAATTTTGGAGAGTCGAACTTTGTTCAACTTCCTTAAGCCATCACGCACTGCGCACATGAATATATTGTTCAATTTCCTTAAGCCATCACGCACTGCGCACATGAATATATTGTTCAACTTCCTTAAGCCATCACGCACTGAGCGCACGAGTATATTGCAAAGGACCGTGGTGTGGGTCTCTTCATATCCTCGTTTGTTTGAAGTAAGGTAAGTCCCAGAAAACTTTCTTCAAACAATATACGTATCCTACATTCAAAAGCTAAAATTTCAAATAAAGAGAGCTTATTTCAAATTATGAGCACTGTATCAACAGATATTTTCGTTTTATATTTAATTGACAGGAATAAATATATTCACGTGAGTTTTGTAAACAAGCACTGCACGCTAGGCACTATATATATATATATATATATATATATATATATATATATATATATATATATATTGCTGCATCCATTATTTTCCAACACACGTTAATACGTCATCATATCAAACTTTTACAAAGAAAAAAATATATAGATTTAAAGTGTAATAAGAATTGAGATCATATCGATTCCACGTCTTCGATCTAATTAAACGTTGTGTATTGCTTTTAAATATCTGTTAAATGTCAATGTAATGGCTCTTTCGCGTTTTTACATTTCATGTTTTGGTAATGCAAAGGCATGATGAGGCAGACAACTTACTGGTTAACTCATTGGTAACCGCCAGAATCGATTACGGAAATGCCTTGCTGTGAACAAACAATATACAGACAAACTTCAACGGGTACAAAACACTTCTGCCAGATTAGTAACGTGGACTAAAAACATGAACATATTATGCCTGTTCTTGTTAACTACACTGGCTTCCAGTCAACTACCGTATACAATACAAGATACTTATGTATGTCTTTAAGTGCCTCAACAATCTGGCACCAGCATATCTGTCAGAACTTATTGTACCATACAAACCCGTCAGATCTCTTAGATCGGAATCTGCACACCTGATAGATATGCCTGTAACCACGACTAAGACTTAGGAAGAACGCAGGTTTGATAAAGCAGCGGCCACTCTATGGAACAGTCTTCCATCTAAAATCAGGGGAAGATTCAGAAAGTTGACTGTTTAAAAAATTATTTTAAAACCCATCTCTTTCGTCGGGTTTATAATGTGTGATCTTTTTGATTTGACGTATTTTATAATCAGTATTTTATGCAACATGCCGAAGAACGGTATAAAAAAAAGTGTTTTCTAGCACATATTTTATGATTTTTATAATATGAATTAATTTCTAATTTTCTCTAGCTTATTTCTTTCATAGTTTCATTTGTTCATTGTGCGATATTGATATCTGGCATTATTAAATATTTTATGTATTCTGTATAATTTTGATTTGCATTCTAGTATAGTGTAAAGCGCTTTAGAGTATATTTAGATAAGGCGCTATATAAGTGCAATATTATTATCATTATTATTATTATTATTATTAATGCAACAGTGATATCAATAGCTAATGATGTAATTTTATAATTATAAAAATTAATCAATATACGTTGCGAACACATTTATAAATGAGTGAAGCATGTTTGTCATTTATCTGCATTCTGAGATCGATGCATATGTAAACCACATACGTTGACCTCTTCAGCGTATGCATAGTTTTATTGGACCGTGTATTCAGAGCAGTTGATATAATCCTCAACATCAAACTAAATACTTCAAAGATATTTTCAAAATAGTATACCCTACATTCTGTCGGCAAAAACCATGAATTCCGCCTCGTAACCTGCCATGACGTCACAGAGTGACCTAATTCGTAGCTCTATAGGTAAACGATCGGCTGTATATTTCTGAGCAATCGTATAATAGAAATATAAGTCCTTGACTTTTGTATTTCAAAACATTTTTAGACCTCGGAGGTTATCTACAATATCCACGAAAACGCTTACTTTATTTCCTAATTAGAGGAGTTGAAGGTTAAGACATACTCCATAACACGTCTGAGTCTCTGCATAAAGGCAATATATAAATCATTCATTCATTTATCTGCATATAGTAATAAAATAATTCATTTAATCAATGTTAACCCCGCATATTTAGTGACGATAAATAAAAATTAAATTAAAAGTGGAATTACTTTGATACAACTGTACAGTAATTTTTTTTAATGAATGTTTGAAAAAGTTCAAATTCCAGGAATCAGTCGCCGGATAGCTGAAAAATTGCTCAGGCGACTATAAATAAAAAACAAACAAACAAACAAAACAAAATTCCAGGAATACATTCTGTACGTATCAAAATTTCTGCGTATGTCACTCAAGTGGCGGTTTATCGTCTGCTTATGTTACTCAGGTGGCAGTTCATTATCTGCCTACGTCACTCCAGTGTCGGTTTATCCTCTGCCTATCTCAGTCAGGTTCACTCAAGTGACGGTGTAATCTCTGCCAATATCATTCAGGTGGCGGTTTATTCTCTGCCAATGTCAATCAGGTGGCGGTTTATTGTCTGTCTATGTCTCTCAGGTGGCGGTTTAATTTCTGCAGCCTGGGGATCCGGTTAGAATAGATCCTCAGTGTCCCTTGCTTGTCGTAAGAGGAGACTAAATATGGTGGTCCATCGGATGAAACCGCATCAATGGAGGCCCCGTGTCACATCAGGTGTGGCACGATAAAGATTCCTCCCTGCTCAAAGGCCATAAGCGTCGAGCATAGGCCTATATTTTGCAGCCCTTCACCTGCAATGATGACGTCTCCATATGAGTGACATATTCTCGAAAGGGACGTTAAACAATATTTAATCAATCATAATTTCTGCCAATGTTACTCAGGTGGCGGTTTATTACAGACTGATGCATTTTCATTGTATTCTTGTGATATTCATGTTATTCCATTTTTGGTTGAACTTCTGTATAAAGCCTTCTTCTGTGCTCATTGAGTCCCGTGGGGATCCGGTTTGTAATAGGTCCTCCTCATCACCCCTTATTTGTCGTAAGAGGCTACTAAATGGGACGGTACTTCGGATGAAAGCGCAAAAACCAAGGCCTGGTGTCACAGCAGGTGTGGTACGATAAAGATCCCTCTCTGTTCAAAGGCCATAAGCGCAGAGCATAGGCCTATATTTTACAGCCCTTCACCTGCAATGGTGACGTCTCCATATGAGTGAAAGGTATTCTCCAAAGGGAAGTTAAACAACATACAATCAATCATTTAAACAGTTTGGGAAATTGAGTACAAATCCAAATGATTTCCAAAGGAACACGTCTATGTAAATATATCGTTGACCTATAGGGCTGGTATTGGTTTCAGTCTTTACAAAAAGCTTATTGATTTCCGTTCTGGTCGATGACTTTAGGCCTCATGCGTGTAGTTATTTGTTTCTCATACATCGCTTTAGTTCTAGTCAATACACGTAACTAGTAGAAATAGAAGAAACCAATACACGGTCATTATCTGAGCAGCATGAATTGGGCTCGAATTTTTTAGTTCCTTGAGATTTCATTTTAAATATCTCAGTTTACTTTTAAGAGTGTAATTACTTCATGTGTGTTTACTTACAACTCATTTCTTTGGAAGTAATATTTCAAAAAGTCATTGATGTAAGAAATACAAATTATGAAAATGAAATTCAAGAAATTGATTATCGTTACTGAAATATAGCCCTACAGCTTAAAAATCTGATTTGGGAACAGAGTATTGTCTTCAAAGTATACAATTTTTAAATGTAATCTTTAATATATTTAGCATCCCTTTGTCGTAACTTGCGAGGGCCCTGTTCTGTTTTATGTTTTGAGTATGAAGGGATTTGATGTACACGAACATTTAAAATGTTTGGGGTCTTGCTGTAATTGAATGAATATAATGCCATGTTCGACGAGATTCATTCAAGAGTATTTGGGCATCTTGGATGTTTGGAGTTTTGGAAGGAACAAGTGTGTCAGGCTGATCTCTCCCACAACAGTACTGCGTCCAAGTGATGTTCTTGAAACTTCTTGAAAGGCAAACGCAGCAATTTTGCTTGGCATGATTTTTTTTGGTGACATTTGTATCAAGTAACACTGAGTGAATGATTCTTGTCCTCAAACAAAGTGTGTTTACGCTGGGGTATAGTTCAGGTGATTGCTTTTAGTTACAGAGAATTTATAATCTGCATTCTCATAAATGTCTTTTATATCAAAAGCAAACATGCATTTAAGGAAGAAAATTCAAGTAAAATTATACAAAATCCAATATACAAAACAATTTGAATGGTGTTTATACAGGCAAAAATTTTAAAACATTAAAATCCACCCGTGACGTCATTCTTTTGTTCGAACGCTCCATTACTTTTCTGAAATGGAGGGTTTCAAACAAGAAAGGAATTACTATGTATTATGTACACTTGAATTTTATTATGTTCTATTATCCCTAGCTGTCCTCTTTCCATATGAAATTTGTAAGAATCAAACGCAAAATATATCAAAGTATTTTATTACGCGCGTGCGATTCTTCCCTTTAAAGACAGACGCTGTACTCACTCAGACACTAGGGCAGTTGGTCGAAATTCAAAAGATAAAAAACAGTATCCTAACATAGTCCTATACCTTATATATTAAGAAAAAAAGTAAAGAATAACATTTTATTATTGATAACATGTACTTACTATAAAGAAAATTTTAAGTTACCATAGTAAAGGTGGATTTTAAGTGGGTCAGTGTACTCCATTCCGTAAAAGCAATGTGCCTTGGCCCCTTGAGGGGCTTTGGCTTAATTACATTTAAGGAATGGAGCGATACTCGTAGTGTCTACTTCATTTAAGCTATAGTGACTATGAATATAAACGGCATAAATATAAATCATGATGATAGAAATAGGTTTTCGCATTTTTTTTTTAGGTGTTTTACTAAATTTCGACCCCTAGGAAGGGGTGCCCCTAAAAAATTCTATTTTAAATTATTCCTTAGATCAAAACTTATCAAAACACCATAGTTTTCATTAAGAACAGGCCTGCCCTGAAGGACGTCTAGACCAAAGTTCATGCAAAAATATGCATTTTTACTGAGAAAATACTGTTTTAGCCAACTTTGAAAATTAATTTAAAAATTGCTAATACGAAATTTTAGGTTCAAAATGCAAATTTAGAAATATGTACGATAAAATATAACAAATGAACATTGATTTTCAAAAGTGAATTTTTCCTGGAAATCGTTCTCTCCTATAGGTCAATTCTTTTGATATTCCGAATACATCCTTTCTCAATGCTCTAATCTAAAATGTTGGGAATTATTCGGCGTTATTTAAGAAGGCTACTTCATTTCAACTGACAATTGTATCTGTATGTACATGTATTTTATGTGCTTTAATTTATTTAATATATCAGACTAATCAATACCAATCAACTTGCGCAATGACTCAATAAAACAATCACCCCTACCCAATAATTTTAGGAATAATTATAATTATTATGAGTTTGTTCGATTGATTTATATGGAGCGCCAAATTAACATAAACTCAAATAATCAAAGATGTCTTTAATTATTTGAATAAATCATCAATTCAATTATTGCACTCATCAGTTGAATTAATGTGCGCATCAAATCATTATTGTTCTCATTAATTGAATGAATGCTCTGTTCAATTCAATTATTGCTCTCATCAATTGGATTGATGCGCGCATTAACTCAAATGGGATCAATAATTGATTAGATACATGTTTCAATTCAATTACTGCTCTTATCAATTAAATTGATGAGAGCATCAATTTGGCGGAAATAGTTCTCGCAAAAATTATTTTAGAGCTCGGTATAAATGATTTGATTACCTCTTTAATTCAGTTGAAAATATCTTTTATTCATCGATTTATCTTATAAGGAATCAAAGCGAGAAAAATTCTTTTACAGAGCGCAAGGATGCAATTAAAGATATCATTAATTCAATTGTAGATATGTTGAATTGAAGATATCTCACATTTTATAGTTGCTATCTCTAAAAGAATTATTTCGAGCTTTAAATGAATTAGTAATATAATACCATTAATTCAATTGAAGAGAGCAATAATTCAATTACTGCGCGCATCAATTGAATTAATGATATCATTAATTCAACTGGAGAGAGCAATAATTCATTTACTGCGCGCATTAATTGAATTGATGCTCGATTTAATTGAATCATTACTCCATACAATTGAATTGTAGCACGCATCAATTCGATTGTTGATATCATCAATTGATTTGAAGAGAGCAACAATTCAATTATAGCACGGATCAATTCAGCAGAATAATTAATGGTCTTATCAATTCAATTAATGCGAGCAGGAACTCAGAATTAAAGATTAATTACTTGAAGAGATCTGTAATTGAATTGTTGCGCGCATCAAATGAATTGATATCTTCAAACAATTAACGATATCTTCAATTATTTGAGTTTATGTTACTTTGACGCTCCACAGATTTAATACTTCGTATGTAGTTTTGTTATCAGGAGAGAAAGAACCGTGTTGATTTCGGGGTCAAAAATCACAACGCGATTTCACAGAAAAAGCTTGTAGACGCTCTTCAGGGTATATTGTTTGCTCAATTAGTTTGATATTAGAGTTTTTATTAAGAAAGTAAGAACCTATTGATTTGGGGGTCGAAAGGTCACTTACAGATTGCTCAATGCGAAGGGGATGCCCAGCTTTGCGGGGTCTTGTTTATCTGTATACTTTTGAAGAAAATATTCTGAAGAATGAAGGGCATAAAATAAAGATTTGGGTGAACCTTCGAGGATATTTTACAGATTACAACAAAAACACTTTGCAGTAAGAGGGCGTTGTTGTTTCAGACAGTTGTTAAACTTATAATGATTGAAAGACTACTAAAAGTAATATTGATATAATACTTCTTGTAGACTTCAAAACATTTCGATATTTCTGTGAATACCATCACTACGACAATCTGATGGGGCTGACAAAAATCAAGCTTCGATACGGATCAGTATTTGAAACTGTTGATTCATGCCAGAGATGTCGATGTACCCAAAACGGACTAAATTGCTGCGAGTAAGTTTATGTAAAATCTACTTTAACCTTTAGGATTTTGAGTTAGTATGATGTGAGTGGTAGAACTACATTACATGTAAATGCACTGTATCTAGTCGTGCCACCTGTGTGAAGTTTAACTGCGAATTATTTCTATAATTCAATAGCATCTGTAGTTTGTTGCAATCTGATTGTGAAGTACATGTACAAGGTAAGTGATAATTATGCTAGTATATTGAAATCCTCGTGTCCGTCCGTGTACATGTTCTACACAGGGAAAATTTTTTCATACGTATGCATTAATGTTCCTCTGTGTTATAAAACCATGCAGATATCGTGCGATTACCAAACGAAAACTAACTCGTGCAATGTTTATTCAATATACATGTATTTAGTTCACCGAAGGCTGAAGTGAGATTGTCCGGCCTTTGTTGTTGTGAAATTTTCACACATTTCATCTTCTCCAGAACCACTGGACCAATTTCTATCATACTTGGTATAAGCCATCTTTGAATGAAGGTCATTCAGGTTTATTCAAATGTATAATGAGGTAAAATGGGGTGGGGTCATTTAAAATCTTCTCAAGGACCATTGGTCCAAAAAAGTGGAAATTTACATCAGAGCTTTCTGACATAGTGTAGATTCAAGCTTGTTCAAATCAAAGTCCCCGGGGTTAGGGTAGGGCCAAAATAGGAGATGAAAGTTTAACATTGGGATCTATAGGAAAAATTCGTTAAAAATCTCTAAAAAAAATAAGAACATGATTACTCATATTAATAATATGTAAGTACGAATTCCCAGAAGTGCAGATTCAATTTCATTCCAATTGCAGTCCCATGTAAAGCATTGGGTGAGGTCACAATAGGGGATCAAATTTTCACATGGGAACAGGAAAAATCTTTAAAAACATTACAGCATGGAACTTGTACCTTGCAGCCTTTCAACTTTTTAGGTAGTGCAAATCTAAGTTTGTTCAGTTCAGGGTATCCAGGGGGTAGGTTGGGGCCACAATAGAAGAGCTTTATAAAGGTATCGAAAATTACTTGAAATTAATTAAAACAAATTCTTTTCAAGAGTAACAAGGCCACATTACATATCAAAAGGAAAACGTTCCTAAGTTGTGTGAAATCAAGTTGGGTTTTTTATTATGTCACTGCGACTGAAATTGGGGTTGTATATTGTTTTTGTCCTGTCTGTCCGAAACATTAAATTTGCTCATCACTGATAGGGCTTTCATTTTTCATATGTTCATGTCTTGTGCCGAAACATTTCTTTGCGTACCAAAGACTTTGATCTTGATGTGTCACCTGCAGTTAAGAAAACTTTATGAAATATAGGTTAGGTTTTCTGAATGGCGAGTGGTATATATGTCATGGATATGCATTTTTTGCGATCATAACTTTTGTTTTTGTTTTTTAACCATGACCTTGGATTTTGACCTATTTTAATGAAAAGTTAACCTAGGCAATATCTCTCAAACCCCTTAAAATCGGTTTTTCGTATGATATATATAAATATATGGAATGACCTAACATTTCATATCATGATTTGAAGGGCCTCCGTGGCCGAGTGGTTGGAACATTGCACTCAAAATCACAAGGCCTCTCACCTCTAGTCGGCTCGGGTTCGGTTCTCGCTCGCGCCGACATATGTGAGACAGTTTGCCAGTTTACTTTCGGAAGTTCGGTGGTCTCTTCCCGGGTAAATTGTATCTGGGTTCTCTCTTCCACAAATAAAAACTGGACGCCACCAGATAACTGAAAAATTGTTGAGTGAGGCGGAAAACAATAAACAAAAAACAAAATATCGTGATTTGTGACTTTGTATCATGGTTATGTCTGGGGCTAGGCCACAATATGGGTAAAAAAATACTTTAATGAGAAAAACTATTGAAAACAATCACATCAGAACAACAGCAAAGCCAAGATGACTCAGGCGAGTGATATTACCCATGAGTCTCTTGATTAAAACAATATCTTGTATATAATTATAGCTTTCGGGCATTTTTACGTGATAATTATGCAGTATTCACATGCAAATTTACAATGAACTGTGAACATTACGTTGTATATTAAAATGTTTTAAAAACAAATAAACCTGAAAAAAACATCTTTCATATCAGTTTCTGTTAATTTATTCACTATCATAACCCTGATGAAAATCACTCGTTATATCCTCCATGAAACCAGTATATACCTGTTGTTTTCATTACAAAGACCCAGCGAGCCTCCGTGTCAGAGTGGTTAGAGCATTGCACTCAAAATCACAAGGTCTCTCACCTCTAATCGGCGCGTGTTCGATTCTCTCTCGCACCGATATATGTGAGAAAGTTTACCAGTTTACTTTCGGAAGGTTGGTGGTCTCTTCTCTAATACATTGTGCCTGGGTTCTCTCCTCTAGACGCCACCAGATAACTGAAAAATTGTTGAATGTGGCGAAAAACAACAATCAATCAACAAAGACGCAGAGTCCCGTGAGGATCGGTTAGATTAAGTCCTCAGTACCCCCTTGCTTGTCGTAAGAGTTGACTAAATGAGGCGGGCCTCCACAAGAGACTACAAAAACCGAAGCTCAATGTCGAACCAGCCGTGGCACAATAAAGATTCCTTCCTGCTCAAAAATCGTAAGCGCCGAGCATAGGCCCAAATTTTGCTGCCCTTCATCGGCAATTATCACGTCTCTAAATGAGTGCAAAATCATCGAACTAGATGTTAAACAATATACAACCAACTGTTACCTAATGGGGTAACCAGGATGTGAATTTGAGCTCCGCCCGTGTCATGGGCTCGTCAAACCTAAGACGTAACATAGACAGTGATTGGTCCTAAGCAAAACGCTCGGCATTTAGAATTGAAAATCACGGGTTTTCAGATATGACCTTAAAAATGGAGGTCGCTTGTTGCTGCAGGCATTGGCACGTTACAGAACCCTTACTGCTATGACCAAGCGCCAAGCATCTAAATCACCGATCTAAATTTGTGATACTTCACCTACAACTGGGACGTCTCCATATGAGTGAAAAATTCTCAACAGAATGTAAAACTAACAAACAACCAATATGTTATGCAAATCAAACTCGCTCATAATACACACCTTTGGAAGTTTCTTCCACCTCATGGTTCGGTTGCTGTATCTGACCAATATTTTGTAACTCTGGCTAAGGACACCATATTGGAATATTCTCTTCTCATGGGAAGTGTAATATAAACTAATATCAAAATTCAGCTTCAACTCGTGTACCGTATTCTGCATTTATCCTACATCTTGTATATTGGTTACTCTGAATTCTACTAGGTCTTTCCCAGCTTATTACATATGATATGGTATCAAAATTTTTGACTACAGCCGCTCTGTTTACTGAATATGTTATCGCAAGATAAACATAATCATGCTTCCAAGAACATAAGAATCCATCGTCGTAAGCCCCGGCTGAAATGTACTTTCCTCTCAATTTTCACCCGTGGTTCTCGGCGTGAAAATTTTCTCGTTTCTCCTAGATATGCATGAAGCAATTCGGCCAATCCCTAAACTTCCGAACACAAGTTAGTCGGAGATTTGAACTATTTACAGAATGCAAGCAATTTACTCTTGACCAATTAGAACGCTTGTTTTTCTACTTCTTCGGTAAAATAACCAAAACAGAACCCCTATGTATACATTGTTTTATTGTTTTCCGCCACATTCAACAATTTTCCAGTTATCTGGTGGCATCCAGTTTTTATTGGTGGAAGAGAGAATCCAGATACAATGTACCCGGGAAGAGACCACCAATCTTCCGAAAGTAAACTGGCAAACTTTCTCACATGTATCGGTGCGAACGAGAATCGAACCCAATCGATTCCTTTCCAAGATATGTATCGTGCATTTATGAGACTGCATCAAAGGTCATTTAGATATTTGAATTCTAAAGGTATTTTGTAAATATATCCAGTTATTAGTATTATTAGTAGGTGTGCCCTGCGCATATTATTAATCTGGTTAGGATAGGTATAGGTTATTGTAAATATAGAGTTGAATAAACTCAAGGAATTGATTTTAATCGATAAGTTTTAGAAATTTCATTGGTTTGAAAAAAATTGTATTTTCGCTTGCTATTTCAAATTTAACATTTACTTCTTTATTAAAGAACTGGATTAACGGTGGATGTAGCAGCAGCAGCTATTCCCATTGAATGCCATGTTGTTGAGGATGGGTGTGACCAATACTTGGTATTGAAGTCAGACAACATCACGGACTGTGCCACTGGTAGACCGGCTAGAACTGTACGACAAGAACAGATGGTTGAAGACAGACGAAGGCAATATATTGAAGAAATTCTGTATAAGGAGGCTATGAAAGCAGCTGGATTATCTAATGGTGCAAATGCTGATGGCGAGGGAAATCCGTTGCAACAATGGGTCCTTTTGGACTATTTTCTGAATGACGCATTTGTCGGGCGTATTCCATCTCCAATTGAACAACAAAATAATCCTGCGTTGGCCGTTTCCTCGCCAGCCAAAGCAAACGTAGCAGAATCGAGTCTAGGCGCTGTTGGTAAAGAGGTTATTAACAAACTTGGAGGGCCAGAAGCTGCTCGTACAACGCTGATGAATAGGATACGAAAGGCTAAAACTGATGTTTCAATGAACCAAAGGCCTATCGACGACAACGTAGGACTTCTTCTAGTACTGTCACTTTTATCAAATTAATGACATCTGATGAAAACAAGGAATACATTCCATATCTATAGTAACAACGTTTAGGTGAATCAGAGAATTTACGTGTTTTTCTAAAATATACAATTCTATTTTCAATCGAATATCCCATAGCATTTATAAACAATGAAATGAATATGTCTGCAAATTTTTGATCTTGTATTCCGCACTGTATCTGTGTATTATAAAATTAAAATAGCATATGCATGTATCATTTTCAAACGTGTTTTACACCGCATCAGCATTATTCAGCTATTACATACACTGCAACATACGAATGGATGACTGGGAACTACGGAAGATAAAATTACAGGGTATATATAATATGTTTACTGATTTAATTACCAGCATAGCTGACAATCAGCTCTCAATGGTCTAGGAACTATGATATTGACTGTGTTAATACTAATACACCGATCCAATAGGCACCGATAACTCCGCCCATCCTAGTTACGTCTTAGCGAAACTTCCGGGTCGGACATTCTGTAATAGACATGACGGGCGAAATCAATTTAACCTCGATCCCATCCGATTTTTCTCTAGATTTTTTTTTCAGAAATACTGTAATTCCCAATAGAACGAAGGAGAGTGGTTACAATTATTTTATTAATGGATACATTCATGCATTGGAATTATATTCAGCCAGTCATGAATCCATCGATATAGCGGCAAAATGTTATCCATCTAATAGATGCGCAAAAGTGAATTCCCATACAAGATCAATATGACAATTACTGTCGAAATATTGACTATTACCGAGAGTCACTCTTCATACAAATCCGAGTATGTACTTAAATATAAAGATTCAAGTGTTCGTCATATAAAAACTTGTAACATTTTCTATGAATTACGCATTAAATTTATTGTAAAACGTACGTGTTCAGTAGCCCTCTTTTAGAGAAAGTGGTTCTTGTTAGTATGTTGTTGGCGTAATGTATACATTGATACACTACAAAAACCTTCGTTTGACTGAAGTACATTCAGCCCTTTTGTGTACTAGTATGCCATTGGCATAAACCTCGTGGACCTACGATCCTGAACCAATTGCTGCCATGGTTTTTGCAAAACCTAACCAGGCTGAAAAAAGGCCTGTTCAAAGCATAATGCCAAATATGAGGTATTGGCAAAATATTCCTGATTTTGAAATTATAATTTTATAGTTAAGTCATTTTCAAATAATAAAATACACGTACTATTAAGTATTTTCATTATTATTTTGCATCCCAGACGTTGATGCTGTAGAATGATGGATGCTGGTGTCGTGGGTACACATCTCTCCTATCTTCTTCAGGAGGAGATTCAGATGACAGAGACAACACTCGGAAGTGTTCAGCTAGGGTCCGTGTTTCCCTGTCAGGTACTACCATGTTGTACCTGAAAATACATGCACAAGTATATACACCATATTTGTTGCATAAGAAGATGACAACTCCAGTAATGCTAGGTTTTATAATGTACAAGCAAAACATTTTTGAAATATTGGAACAATAAAATATTTATCACATAGCAGCTTATCTAAAACGCAAAAGGAATATAGCAAAAACTCAAAAAGAGAGGGGGTGTTTCCCCTCCTCTTTCAAATTTTCTTACACTCTTATATCGTAGTAAATAGTAGTGGAAATGTAATTTTGAACCACTGAACCTTTGTTCTGAAGGACCGCCCCCTCATTAGAATTTTGAGGTTTTTGGGTAGATTCCTCCTCAGTCTTTTTGGCATGTCAAGAATTTTCAATCAGTTTTTTGGCATGTCAAGAATTTTCAATCAGTTTTTTGGCATGTCAAGAATTTTCAATCAGTTTTTTGGCATGTCAAGAATTTTCAATCAGTTTTTTGGCTTTGAATTTCAAACAGTTGTTATGTCACCTTCTCCAACTTTTCTCTATCCAAAATAATGCTACTTGCCTGATGATCATTAAATTTACATAATTTCATAAAAAAAAAGAACATTGTAATACTGAAAAAGACCTCTAAACATGAATGCTGATCTTACAATACCTGACAATACCTGATAATCATAGTACTCATGAAAAACCATTACAATGACACATTTCTCTAAATAAACTATCAGTTTAATAATATAGACATAAGGAATGGTCACAGAACATATAAAACACAATTCTATCTTGGTTTATATTTAAATCCTAGAATATCTACACTAGGAATACTTGTATTGCTATATATAGATCCACTCACAAATATGCACTTCTGTAAGAACTCGTCTCACATGTATATCATGAATATTGGTGTATGATGTTTCCAAACAACAAACAAACAATTGTAGCCACGCAGCACTGACTGGTTTGTCTGTTTGTTTGTTTGTTTGTTTGTTTATAGCCGCCTGAGCAATTTTTCAGCTATCCGGCGGCTGGTTTGCCTGTAAACAATGATATATTTTACTGCAGGCCTAGGTCTGCCAATTCCTTTGCAATTCAAAATCCTTTGTCAGCCATTAATGCATCATTTTCTACAATAAACTTTTTTCAATGAAGTGTTATAAATAATTATAAAACCCACATTGTTCAATGCTATTATTGACAGAAATGCTTCCTGAATATAAATCTAAAACAATTAAAATCGACCCCCCTTGGATTACATACAACAAGAGCTACTAATGTGTTCTGTGATTTGTAGTCAGAATAACACTGGCTTTATTGTTTCAGTTGTGAGGACTGAAATCTTGTACAGTCAAGAAAAGCTAAACAGTTAGGAAAATCTTTCTTGTAAGTCTCAGGCATGATTTCTATAATCGTTATCTCGATGAGGCCAGTAACTTAATGAACGTAATCTTAAATACATGTACTTTGCAACCCCATTGATAACTGTTGACAAAGTTTGAACTTTTATGTCAAATCTAAAAGCTAAATCTTTCACATTCAAACCATTTCTGAGTCTGCACAATTGCCTGAACACCTGTTGTGACAAGGGAAATCTGTCAATATGTACTTTCATACATTATTGGATTTTCACTACTTGGAAAGAGAAAAGCAAAAAAGCATAATAAACGTACCATAAGTTAATGCAGTATAAAATTCAAATAAGTTTTTGATCTTAACCCTTGAAGCTACTTCTGTATTAAAAACGTTATTTCCCTCTGTTTGGCAAGCGGCATCAGATAATTTCTTTTTCTTTTCAATTTTATGACTTATACATTCATTTTTTTTTTTAATTCTAGTTGTCTTACCTTGAAACCAAAAAGCATATCCAAAGATGAGAATACTCAAATAGTACATAAAATAATACAGAAATAACTATTTTTGTAAAAAGAAAAAAAAACCACTGTAGCTAAATAACGGCACAGTATAAAAATATATAGACATGTGTAAATGTATTTCTGTGTAATACGTGCATGTATAAAAGTAAGATGTACATGTAAAACACATTATAAATAATGTTTTCTATAATTTACGGCTAAAAACTACAAGGCCTTTCCATCTTTTGAACATGGGACTAATGATAACACACTGCATTTCCACTGGTCACTGATCTGTCATTAATAAATTCAGAATTTCAAAAGCTCAATGAAATATCAAGCATAACACAGGACCAGGCTGTGAAATATCAACTGTTGACCAGTCTGGGAATACATTCTGCATATGCTTTGATGAAAGGAAGAAACATGTGACTGCTTCCACGTTTCAAAAGTATGCTAAAGAAAAGGGAGATTTTACAAATACCTTTGTTTCCAACATATTTGAAAGTAGCAATTTTACTTCTGAAGCATCTTGCTATGGCAAATGCCATGAAAACATAGCTAAACAAAAATGTATGGAAAGTGCAGACGGTTTTACAATTTTCAGTCACTTGGAACTATTACGGACTTCAGTTAATGAACTGAGGTAAGAAATCCAACTTAAAAATGAAATTTAATGTTGCACGTAATTGTCTGTTGCAATGCACAAACATTCTGTTTAGTCATACAGTGCCGGGGCCCAGCTAAAACCCGACCAAAAAATAGGCATTTTACTGAATACATTTCTGCATATCTTGGGAAGTATATAGAATTTCGGGATCAACTTTGGTAGTAATGTAGATTAGTTATGTGTGATCATATTAGAATACAGAGCAGAACTTTATACCATTTAGTTGACTGATTTGTCATCGGCAAACTTGGGTACCCTATATGCCATTTTTATGTAATGTCCGATCATGTTCGCAGAAACAAACGACGTTATTCGATTGGGCAATATTAGATATGTCCACATGTGACTGGATCGGTGTATTGTATAATGTTCATGACAAAGCACATGGTGTTAAGCATTTTAATTCCAATGGCACTTGCCCCGTGGGGATCCGGGTTGTTAGAATAGATCATCAGTACACCTTGCTTGGCGTAAGAGTCGATTAAATGAGGCGGTCCTTCGGATGAGACCGCAAAAACCGAGGCCCCGTGTCACAGCAGGTGTGTCACGACAAAGATCCCTCTCCCTACTCAAAGGCCGTAAGCGCCGAGCATAGGCCTAAATTTTTAGGCCCTTCACCAGCAATGGTGACGTCTCCATGTGAGCGAAAGATTCTCGAGAGGGACGCTAAACAGTACACAATCTATTCTTATATATATATATGTGTGTGTGTGTGTGTGTGTGTGTGTGTGTGTGTGTGTGTGTGTCTCCCGTGCTTCAATTTCATTACAGAATAATAATAGGTTTATTCAAACAATTTGCCCTATTCATTTCTCCTCATCTCACCTCTGTTAATTCTAGTAGTCTGTGTTTGCCATACTATTAATTTTTATTCTCCATAGGAGCTATCAGATTGATGACTGTTCGTAAGTCTGTGAATTCAAAGCCGGAAAGCTCATGATTCCGATCGCAAGCACATATTTTGAATACGCAAGTCATTTTTGTGAATTAATCTTTTCTCGTTGAAAACAATCAAAACATCAATTTCATTTCATTTTAAAGTACTTTTATGTGGTGAAATATATCATTCGGCAAGGGTGTGAAATTCATCGATCCATTTAATGTGTAACAGTTAGGGCTATATGTACCATGGGTAACTCAGTGGTTAGAACACCCGACTGGTGATGCAGAGTCCCGGGTTAGATTCTCGGTGCAGCTACATACTTTCTCCTTGCCTATGGGCATATATTTGTACAAATGTTATGTTTCAGTATGTCAGTAGCTATGAGCTTACATGCTTATATACATTTTAAGTTTCCAGTAACTCAGTCTATACCTTATAAAATACCGAGTTTGAGACCCGTGACGTCATATACACTATACAGTCTTATGTATGAGGACCGTGACTACACTTAATTTATTGTCCTTATTGAATGCACAATGTAGTTGAAGTCATGGGCCTCATATCCTGTATTATATAAGATGTAGATTGAGTCGCGGGCATCTTAGAATGTATATGATTGATTGATTGTATAGTGTTTAACGTCCCGCTCGAGAATCTTTCACTCATATGGAGAAGTCACCATTGCCGGTGAAGGGCTGCAAAATTTAGGCCTATGCTCGGCGCTTACGCCCTTTGAGCAGGGAGGGATCTTTAACGTGCCACACCTTCTGTAACACGGGGCCTCGGATTTTGTGGTCTCATCCAAAGGACCGCCTTATTTAGTAGCCTTTTACGACAAGCAAGGGATACTGAGGATCTATTCTAACAACCCGGATCCCCAAGGGGCAGAATGTATATGGAGATAGAAGTTCATGAGCAACAGACCAATGAATATCACACCCTTGCTGGATGATATATTTTATAACCCAAAAGTGTTTTAAAATGAAAGGAAATTAATATTTCGATTGTTTTTAACATGTGTCTGTTTATTTAAATAACCCTAGAAAAGTACACAAAAACGGCTTACGTGTTGAAAATGTGTATTTACAATCGGAATCACGGGCTTTCCGGTTTTGGGTTCACCAACGTATAGACTCTCCCCTGTCATTGTTATTGGCACCCGTTATTCTCAATTGTAGGCATTATGACTGCAAATACGTTACCTTTGACTTTCGATAACATCTCCATGCTTTTATCAACTTGTTTAGTGGAACCTAAGTGTGAAAGCGTCATGATTGTTTTATTGTGTGGAATGATCCAGACTACAAAACACCCGTTACCACGTACAGCGGGTGGCTAGTGTCTTATCTTAAAATGGCCAGTTCATCTCACCGACATCTTCTCAGAAGAGCTATTCCGGTCAGTTGGACCACTTATCGGCTTACTTCATATCATGTGAAGTTTTTCAAGTCATGGTTATTTATTTCTTAATTTTATTCTTAAGGAAATCATGAAATACTTGAATATTGGACAACATGAACTGGAATTGAAGTCTCAATTTGTAGATAGTGAAAAGGGCGAGTTTTAGATCAAACGAGAACTCATCCAAGGTACATTGCGCCTAGCTAGGTATTTATACAAATTTAAATGCATTAACTTTCTGTATAGCAAAACAAGAAACTTGCTGAAGGATAAAATATCAAAACAAGCCAAATTTCCGTTCCCATCATCATGACACTAACTGTGACATTAAAAATAATAGAAATTAGGTCATTATACAAATTACCCTTATAGTGAGTTTAACAGAATTCGGATGAAAATATAGCTTCCAGTATGTACAGAGGTAAATTCGTATTTCCCTCGTTACCTTGACATTACATATAAAACTTAGGTTTATGGCTTCAAGTTTGATAGAAATTGGGTACAAGAAGTGAATATGGTGATGTATGCAATTCAGGAGTTACCATGACCGCTCATATGCGACCTTTAAAAAAACAACAGAAACTGCACAGTATCATTCCGGGAAGTCCCGACACGAATTGGGATGAAATATATGTCAGTAGCTTTCAGATTTTATACGCAAGACATGAAGCGCATGGGCCACATCGCTTATTTCAGTCACCTTGGTTCATATTTAAAGATTTTCCCTGTGTATTCGCATGTAAAACGTTGATCCCTATTGTGGCCCTACTCTCCAACCGGGGGGGGGGGGGGGGTCATGATTTTAACAAACGCACGTCTGTAACATGTCAGGAAGCTTCCATGTAATTTGATTGATTGATTGATTATTTATTGCTTTCCGCCACACTCAACAATTTTTCAGTTATCTGGTGGCGTCCAGTTTTTGTTGGTGGAGGAGAGAACCCAGATACAATGTACCTGAGAAGAGACCACCGACCTTCCGCAAGTAAACTTGCTCACATAACGCCGCGGCCGAGATTCGAACACGCGCCGACAGAGGTGAGAGGCTCTAACCACTTAGCCACGGAGGCCCCTCATGTAAATTTGAATTTTTCTGGCCCAGTGGTTCTTGAGAAGAAGGTTTTGCAGATTTTCCTATAAACGAGGAATTTTGATCCCCTCTCGTGGCCCCACCTTACCCCCGGAGGCCATTGCATCTGTACTATGTCAGGAAGCTGCAATGTAAATCTAAAGGTTTCTGACCCACTGGCTCTAGAGAAGAATTTTCAAAGATTTTCACTATATATTCGCATGTAAAATTTTTATTCCCTGTTACAGCCCTCCCTACCCCCTGGAGGCCATGAATATGACACTTTTGAAACTTAAATCTGCAATGTGTCAGAAAACTGTCATATGAATTTGAACTTTTCTGCTCCAGTGGTTCTTAAGATGATTTTTAATTGACCCCACCCGATTTTTGCATTTCTGTGATTACCTCCCCTTTGAAGGGGCATAGGGCATAGCCCTTAATTTAAACACACTTGAATTCCCTTTACTCAAGAATGATTTGCATCAAGTTTGATTGAAATTGACCCGCTGGTTCTGGTGGAGAAGATTTTAAAAATTTGTCGTAATTTTGCTATTTCACTATCATCTGATTTGATTTGAACATATTTTATTGCTAGATGTTATAACAAAAGGATTAGGCACAAGTTCTTAAAACTCAGAACGCCGCCCTCTCCCCTTGGAGAAGGGCATTGTCCTTCATATGCACAAACTTCAATCTCCTTTACCCAAGCATGCCTTTTGCCAAGTTTGGTTGAAAATGACCCAGTGGTTCTGGAAAAGAAAAATGTGAACAATTTGCCAGTTTGATTAAACTTAAAACCAAACTGAATTAAGATCGCATTGTCTATTTACTTGGCAGTGCAGGTAATTCACATTATCTCGATGACCTTTTTCTTGTCTGGTAACATTGAAAGTGTTTTTATAAAATGTATCATTTCTGCAAGTTCGATGGATTTTGAACATAATACTGAACCAGCAATCACACTATAGAGTACACAAAAGAATATGTTACAACATTTCTATGCAATTGGTTGATCAAGGATAACTTTATATTTTTTTTTATATTTCAGATTGGTATTGTCAAGACGCAAATTGTTGCTCCTTTGAGGAGAGCAGTGGTACAATCTTTACATGAGGTCGAACCATGATTATCCTGATACTGATATTCCGGACAAAGCGTGCAGTTTGTGGAACCTTCTATATTGTTGAATGATCCTGGGGGACATAATTGACAGGAACTGGAGCCACTTCCGCTGAACTTTCCTGGTTGGCAATAAGAACAGGAAGACCTCCCGTAATTGCCGTTATATGTGCCTCCTGGACATGAAGCACAGGATGTTGCACCTATAGCGTTGCTGAATTGACCAGGGGGACATGCATGGCATCCTGATTGCCCGTTTCGGTTTTGATAATATCCTCTAGAGCAGTGAGATACGGCCGTCGATCCTGCAGATGATGTGTAGCTGCCAGCGGGACAGGGAATGCATGACGTGGATCCAGTTTTTCCGTAGTGGGGCAGATATGTACCTGCTGGGCATGGCATACACGAACTACCAGTTGAATAATGACCATACCAACATTCTGAAAATCATAGAGATTATCAACATAACTTTATACTTAATGATACACTTGTACCTAAGAACAGTTGTCCTTTGTATGAATTTCATGTTTATCACATACATGCATTAAATTTCTTTTCCGATGAAATAACATCTTCACAAGTCAATGGCTATTGATTCGTTACCTCACACTAAACCTTGACGAATGTCACTATCGAAAAGTCGGGGTCATCAGACCATTACGTGATAAATAAATAAAACATCCAATGAAATCGCAGCATCTTCATTGTCATTTCCATTGGTTCGGTTTGTTTTACATCAACTAACGGTAAAAGCTCAGCTTTGTAAAGGTTTTACAATTTATACTAATATTATTTATAGATGGCTGCTCTTCAAACTTATTTCGTCGTACATGGATACAAATGACAATAGCCTACCTGAATACGGAGACAGGAAAGCGATCTCGTACTGCTCTGTTGATAGACACGCGCGATTGTAATATATGCGCCCTTAATATGTTTATTGATGGTAGATCAAGTTTGGAAACCGTGTAGTTTAAGACGTTTAATCTTTTCGATTAATAAAACGATTGAAACAGTCATAACTGCATGTATAAAGCCGGGTGTTTCTTTTGAATCTCTCGCTTCGCGTTGTTATAAATAGAATGGTTTCATGCTTTCTGCGTGGGACCAATCAGAAAACACTTGACAAGCCCAACTTTTTGATAGCGACATTCGTCAATGGTTAGTGCGAGGTAATGAATAAATAACCTTTGACTTGTGAAGATGAAATAAATGATTGATTGATTATATACTGTTTAACGTCTCGCTCGAGAATCGAGACGTCACCATTGCCGGTGTAACGACGAAAAGTGACCCCTGTAGAATAATGACCGGGGGGTCAAATTTCTACGTAGAAAAATGACCCCCCCCCGTCATTATTCTACGGCAAGTAGGGTCATTTTTCGACTGTAGAAAACCCTTCCAGACCGTTTATTCTACGACACCACACACGTTGAAAAATGACCCCCATAGAAATATGACCCCCTACTTTTTCACTATATTATACAATAATATCTTATGAAATGAGATGTAATACTCAATATTCGTTCATCCCAGGGTTGGATAGGGTCGGTGAAGATAACTGTGTCTCCTGTTTTTTGGGTTTTTTTTAAATATCCTTAAATGTCGTGGAAGCAAATTTAACACCACTTCTTATATGGGCCCCATAAAATATGATTTAATAATTCCTATTTCTTTGTGATTGGCTGAGATTCACCAATGTAGAAAAATGTTACTTCTATATTTATCTGCACATGACTTTCAATGTGTACGGGGTTGGGAAGGAGGAGGTGCGAGCTAATAATTTTTTTAGCTGTCATTTTCCCCTGATAACGCCCCCTCCCCCCCCCCCCCCCAATATATCCCATGAAAGAGCCTGGCATTGGTGTCCTCAATGGGACAAGGGGACATTTAATCTCATTCGTCTGCAAGTCTGTCTGTTTAAATTTGTCACAAAAACTTTAACCTTTGTCGTAACCTTTGAATGAGATAGGGCTTTCGTATTTCACATGTATATTACCTGCTACAAGATCTTACCAAATATACTATGATTTTGAAAAAAGAAAGAGATATGGCTATCATTTTATATATGTATAATCCTTTCTAAAACTACGTTTTCTGACCCTGTGACCTAGACCTTGAAGGTTGACCTACTTTTCAAAAATGGTATATTTCTGTATATTTCTAGATTGGAAAAACATAGAGGTTTCGTATTTGCATTCCTGAAACAAGACGTTCTCGAGCATGCTATGGTTTTTTACCCCTTGACCTTCATGTTTGACCTAATCTGCCAAAAAATCGCTGGAAATTACTTTTGAATGACATAATTATAAGATAGGGTGTTTATATTTTCCAAATAAAACATAACTAAATGTTCTAAACAAGCAATTTCCATCTCCTCTCATAGACACCGTCACTGTTGGGATGGAATTCGCATTTACGTGCCGTCTACGTCCTGTTTTGAGAACATTCTTAACCTGGTGGCCAAACATTGCAGCGTTAATGTCTTGCCACTCATTATCCACTGGATAAAAAAGAATGCGAGATTTCGATTCAGTTTTATTGGTAATTTCAACTTCTGGAATCTTCGTTTTTTTCGGTGGAAGCGGTATACCACGGCTTTTAGTTAATGGAGTGTCTTCCTCTTTGGGTGAATTCCTTTTTTTGTCAGCTTTTTTCTGCGTTTCGCCTGGTTTTCCATTTGTTTCGCCTGGTTTTCCATGTGTTTCGCCTGGTTTTCCATGTGTTTCATCTGGTTTTCCGTGTGTTTCATCTGGTTTTCCATGTGATTCTTCAGGCTTTCTACTCATTTCATCACCTTTCGATTCCTTCTAAATTTTCAACCTATTTCCATTTACTGCGCATTTCAGTCCCTGTAAAGTGTATGTTCCCTTCTTGTTAATACCTTCAACTATGTAAGGACCGCTCCATAATTTGTCTAGTTTTCCTCCTTTCCGGGTTAACTTTCGGGTATTGTGCAGCAAAACTCTATCTCCAACTTGAAAAGTTTTATTTTTTATGTTCTTATCATGATGCTTCTTTTGTTTCTTTTGTGATTCCTTTATGTTTTTCGCTGCCTCTTCTCTTTCACAAGAAAGCTTTATGAAAGCGTCGGAGCGCTGTTTCAAGAAATCTTCAAACTTGTCATTTTCTGGGATCGGTGAAGTGGGTAAATCAAGTTCAATGGGTAACTTGGCTTCGCGACCATACACCAGAAAGAATGGTATTTTCTTCGTTGTCTCATGTTGCGCAGTTCTATAGGCAAAAAGCATAAATGGAAGTTTCGTATCCCAGTCATTTTGTAGTTCATTAACACAAGAAGATAGCATAGAACATAGGGTTCGATTGTAGCGCTCCGTATGCCCTCCTGTTTGTGGGTGATAGGGGGACGCAATCCGATGTTCAATTCCATAATCTGAACAAACAGCATCGTTTAGCTCATTGCAGAACTCTCTGCCTTGGTCGGTTATAATGACTTCTGGTACTCCGTGATCCGCAATGAACTTGTATAAACTGTTAACGATTGTTGAAGCCTTCTTATCTGCTATAGCTTCTACCTCCACCCATTTCGTCAAATATTCCGTGAAGACAAGTAGGTACTTATTACCTAAAATGAAAGAGATAAACGTAACTACGTTTTGTATCTTCATGTATGTTCCTAAATAGCCATATAGCTTCTTTATCTTTGAAATATTTTGTGAAAATTGGTCTGTAATACTGCTTAAAATCACATGTTTTGTAAGTAAAATGTATTGAAGGTGATAACAAGCATTCATCTCCGATGATTTTAATTTTAACGGACAACTTCAATTCGTAAAAAATTAACGCGTAAAAATTAAATCACTCCTTTTTGATCAAAATTCGTAAAAAAATTACAGCAGTAAAAATTACCCGTTATACGGTAATATATTTATAAATATATTTATAAATGAAATATCCAATTATCTGTTTTATATATACATGTACATAGGTTAAAAATATCTATGTCTTAAAACACACACAAATAATTATATACCCCCAGCATATAAATGTTATATGGAAAACTATTATTAATAACAATGAATTTGGGATCACATATTATATAGTACCCCAGCAAAAAAAAACGGAGTAATACATTCCTTTTAGATATTTGTCAACGATTTATGGGGGATTTTTTTTTGGGGGGGGGGGGGGGGGGTTGTGTGAGAGACAGTTGTTCGGGGTTAACGTTGCTAATAAATCAGACCTACATGTCAGTTAGATTCTAACAAAATGAAATCAAAGGCACAAGCTGCTCTCACTTTGTTGAAATTTTGAGGTCATTAGTTATTTTGCTGAATCTCATTTCATTGTTTCTCGTTTCGTGTTTTACACATACCCATTTTTTCATATATAAAATGAAATCATATTGCATGTTTAAAATGGTCTAATACATCAGGAAAATACATAATAATCTGTTTCTTTCCAATTCGATAACCCTGTGTAATTACTGTTACTTTCCCTACATTAGCTAACCGTTAAAAAAACACGTTAGAATACTAGTAGGTTTTAAGGACCCTCTCTACACCAGTGCAAAATATTTTTTGGACATTGAGAAAAATACATTTTATAAAAGTGTTAATATTAACTATTAAGCTTATTTATATAATTTTCACTATATGGCGCGTGGCATTTACCCCAGGAAAAAAACAATCAAACACTACACAGTAGTAGTATTAGTAAATACAAATGACTATTAATTACTTCCATAGAAAACAAGCTAATTCCGAGAATTTGTGTCCCCCGCTTAGGGAAAAAGTAAACCATGCGCAGTTAGGGGGTGGGGTCGGATCCCCTTGACTGAATTTGTAGAATTATTAAATGTATACATGTATACTGAAGCAAATAAAATATGCCAATATGGATAATTTATAAAGATTTGATTGCTTATTCTTTATTATGTGCATAGAAGATTCTTTTGATATGGAATATTTATCAAAATTATTATGATGATTTTATGAGTTTGTACAAGTCAGACCTCATATATTTTTCATTTCACATGCTGAATACTATCATTTAGTAAAAAAAAAAAAAAAAAAAAAAAAAGCATTTCGAAAAAATAAATTGGATCGTCTGAGATGCAAACCCGGCCCTCTCATGTACGAAGCGAGAGACATACCACTAGAGCACGGAACTGCTTTATACTGACGCAAATTATATGCAAAGATGAAGTTACATACATGTATATTTTCACGTTCGATATTGTCAAAATTTTACACAATGCATGGTGTCTAATTTAACCTTTATTAAACATTTCTAATAAATGTAATAAGAATATAAAGTCCACCAAGAACCTGTTTTGAACGTAATAACTCTCCTCATACCCCCGTGCTAAAAAAGCGACACATAATACAATAATTACTAATAAATCAAACGGGACGGGACACTTTGAGAGGGGTAAGAGAGGACCTAGGGAGTTTATGTATACAATTACATTGCAAAACCTCAAAATCTTTTTGAAATATCGCCCGGAAAGGATAGTGTTTCATACAGAGAGAATGTATCAATTTACGACCTTGAACCTTGACCTTTTGACCTCAAAATCAATAGGGGTCTTCCTTGGGCCACAGGGAGTTGGTATGTAATATTTCATTGCGAAAGCTCAAAGGGTTCTCGAGATATCGTGTGGAAACGAAAGCGTTACAGACAGAATGACGGACGACGGACGGACGGACAGACCCAAATTAATATCCCCCACTTTTCAAGTGGGGGACAAAAAATAGATGAAAATAACATGTTCATTCACTTTATCTAGGCCTTTTAAAATGTTAGGAATATTTCAAGTGATTAAAAATTGAGTAGTAAACTGTGAATTTCTATTAAAAATTATCTAAAGGCAGATCACTTTAACTGCATAGAGATGCCATAGAAGATGTATTAATTTTTACATTTTTAGAATTCTAGCTCATAAATTTGATTCATCGTTAAGTTTATGAGTTTCGATTATTTACATTAATTCCAGTATTATGGTTTCACGTGTGTCGATGGAACATTTATTTATTTCAGAGTTTGAACCTGTTTAACAAATATTTAACTAGTATATATTTCATTCGTATGTTCACTTTTCGAGTAGTTTAGAAGTGGCACCCACATACTTACCCTCTCATTAAAGCACATGAGCTGCAGATTGCGAAAATAAAATACAGGAATAGGAGGCCAGTCGCATATTGATTTAATTTTAATAATTATTAATTCAATAAACTCAAGCAATTATTAAATAATAAAAAAAAATGTTTTATTTCATTTAATAAAAAGACATTCATTTTTTAATTACATTCGAGCGTAAACTTATTTAATGAAAAGGCCTCAATACATTTTTTGCAATTTTATCTATGCATGCTGTGAACTATTCTTTATAAAAATGTATAGAATTCTTTATGAACTACCTCTGCTAGTTTCCTGCAATGGTCCAACTATATCCATTCCTATTTGCACAAATGGCTTTGACTTTACTGGTATGGGTCTCAATGGCTGCTTTGCTTTCTTCAAGGTAGATTTCCTTTGGCACCGATCACACCTCTCTACGTAATTCTTAACGTCATCATACGACGAAGCCCAATGATATCTTTCTCGAATTTTCTTCCATCTACGAAATATATTCATTTGGAAAAATTTAAGTAATAAATGCGGGGGAGAAGCAAATGTTTAATCTGAAATTTCTGATTATAACTCAACTTGTGTGTGTGTGTGTGTGTGTGTGTGTGTGTGTGTGTGTGTGTGTGTGTACATATATATATATATATATATATATATATATATATATAAAAGCACTAAAAACCAACAACACTAGAAATCCTGAAGGATTTCTGTGCAAGAATTTTTTTTGGTTTTGTCTCTTACATGTATCAGTGAACAATTCAAAATGTGAGATTTCAAAGCAAGTCTTAGACGTTGGAGCAATGTCACATAATTTCGGATGCATGGGCGTCGGAAGCAAATTGAATGTGTGGTGTGTGTGTGTGTGGTGGGGGGGGGGGGGGGGGGGGCTAAACCAACAAAATGGTTAATCCAAATTATCAATGCCTATATAATGTCTAGTCCAGTCAAATTAGCCCAAAAAAGGGTCAAACTTGCAACTAATTGCAAAAGAATTGTTTTCAATGATTTTGACCTCGCTAATATGTGTACTAAAACATATAAAAAAAATCTAATGTTTCAGTGGAAATACCATTTTTGGGGGGTCAAAAACAGAGAAAAAGAGAAAAAATGACAAAAACTGGAAATTAGCTTTCCATCATTACCTATCAAATAAGAATGCAGTTTCTTGATTGGCATTTATAAATTTTTGTAAGAAATAGAAATTGTAAAATTTCCATGTAATAATTTCACCTTTAAGAGGCTTTTTTGGAAAAGGGGGGGGGGGGGGGGTAATTTCAGTGAACAGACCATGGAAATCAGTTTGTTTCTTCTTCTTCCTCCGTGTTCCTAGTTGAATTGGAACAACTTGTTCCTCTACAATGGCCACATCCAATAGTACATTCTAGGCCATGTTTTCGGCACGTACACCTCTTTGTGTCACAATTTACCTTGCAATTACAGTGGATAATATTCAGAGGACGATTGGGAGCAGGCGGCAAAGTGTTTTTAAGCGGCATGCATTTGCTATCATCAGTGACTGTCCATCCCCAATCAAGTGGGTTCAGATCAGTGCCATCTAGTTTTATCCACTGCTGACACTGATAGTATGACCTTCTAGAATGCAGAGCCGCAGAATCAGATGTTGGCGGGAGACTCTGTACCTGAACGCACTTATTGTTAGTGATAGCCTTATTTGTGTATAAGCGCAGTCCTCAGAAGATCCAGTCCTTCGCACAATACTCCCCCATATAGGCTAGCTCACACTTCTCATTAATGCCTGCTCAATGACAAGATCACACGACAGACCCGCCCAATACCTTTCACTTCTTCTCAGTACATGATAACCTTCCATGAACTTGCTGTGTACATTGGGATGAGCTTTTTGAAGATTGATCATTGACATGACATAGATGTATGCTGACTTTGCATACATATTATGCCCAGCTGCAGCAAAATAGGGAAGCATTGCGTGTAGAGTTTGTATATGGAGTAACCAATTGCCTGTTCTTTCAGCTGTGATAAAAGCTTTTAAGAGACTTATCATTTCTAAGTACTGAAGCCAAAGGCCTGCTGTTTCTGAAGCACTTGAGAAAGGATTTTGTGTCCGCAAGTTTCCCCAGTACTTGTGTAATGGTAGAATTATTGCACACGTCTTGTGCAGTAGCATCTCCCTCTAGCAACTGGTCATACAAGGCAGCAGCTTTCTTCAGCAGATGATCTTCTTCCAGTTGGGCTGTGGAAACGTCTGCAGATTGAGTAAGGACGTGATCAGGGGCCTTTGTGTCAATGGGTGTTACAAGATAACCTGAAGATATATTTTGGGGCACATCATTATCAGGCAATTCGGCACCAAAGGTTTTAGCCACGAGCAAGGCATGAAGGGCTGTATCAACTAGAAAATGGGCACGGGTTGCTCGAGCTACTGCTTTTCCACTAAGAATATGGCCAACTGCATTTGACGCATATACAGTCTCTAAAACTCCTGCCAATCCCGATTCTCTCATAATGCGCCCGATACATCCTAAAAAGCTCATTTGTGTGTGAAACCCACCTAACCTGAGTATAATGGAGCTTAAGTCTTCACACTGTGACTCATGAGTGACAATTGTAACTGCTTTCATGTAGAGAGGCTGGTCAATGTCAGAATTGAAGTTGTACCATATTTTCTAGCTTGGCGAGACACAAACTTCAGTGTAGAGTAGATACATGACATATCGCTTGCGTCCATATCTATCATCGACAGAAAGGTGATGGTGGACTTCCCAGGGTAATCTCCATTTTGAATACACTGCATCAGTCCTGACCAACTTGGAGTTGGAGATCGAAGAGGCCATACAGCCTTTTGAAAGAAGATCTAAACTCAAAGATGGATTTGGTACTTTCTGTTTCTTTATTAATTTTGGCGAATTTCATCTGCAGTGACGATTTAGGTGGTTGCTTGTAGAAATGTATATTAATTTTCCCAGCAGTGACCAGGTCAGCCGATGAAACGTTCAGTTTAGGGACCGGTTTGCTAACCTTTTTACCAGGTGTAGAGCCTACAATAATGCCCATGCCATGGAATGTACCATACCCATCAAGTGTGCGCACATTGTGATCCACGTTGTTAGCAACGAATTGCAGAAAATTGTCCCATTTTCATAGCTTGGAATATCTGTTCCTTGTGAAATGGCTGCACTTGTTTCAAAACGTTGTATCTCCGAATATGAGGAGCAAAATCCTAAGGAATTCAACGTATCAATAAGAAATTTTGATGAAAAATGGTGATGAAGCTGCACTCCTAAACCTATTTGTAGTGGTTGCAATATGCATACGTGGCTTAGCCATCTGCATAATTGTCTGTCCAATCGATGCAATTTTCAAGTCAGGGTCCTTTTCTCGGACGAGAATTTTCAAAAAAGTTTGAAGACTTTCAGGAACGTACTGAAGATTCTTTTCAAGTGATTCAATATCTGACGACAAAGGGTACAGATCAGAAGCTAGATTGAAGGGACAGGATATCAGATTTTATCAACTTAGCAGCAGTTGTAATGATGTTGAGCTTCTCCAATGTCTGGTCCACTGTTTTAGGCCGATTGTAGAAGCTCTGAAGAATTGATCTTGCCGTTTTTCGTACCGTTATTACAGTTGATTTTCCTTCTTCTTCTGTCATGATGATTTCACCCCAAAACGCTCATACAATTTCTTTTTCAAGTAAACAGGCGAGTATGCACCATCACCACAGTGGTCCTTCATTTTAGCAACAAGATCTAACAGTTGATGTTGTTTGTCATCATTCTCCTGCAGATAATTCACCACTTTAAGAAATGCGTCAGTATATACACTGTCAACAGGTCTGCCTCTCTTGGCTTCCGTCGAAGAGGGTGAGAATATTTTAGGTATGTGTTTGCCTGTGCGAAAATTTACGTTACAAGTTTGATGATAGATGGCATCAGCAGCATGCAAATCATTTACAGCTTCTAGTCTACCATAAATTTGGTTTGCCCAAGCGTCTTGTCTTGTAGAACAGACGGATTTTATACAAGCCTGAAAATCATGAGTTTCGCACAGGAAAAACATCATGCCCTCTTTTACTTTGATTAAGGTTGGCAGTTTGTCCACAAAAGAGGCAGTGGTCACAGAATGAAAAGGTTTGTTTTGATCTAAGAATTGGTGTACTATCAGCAGGAGGGAATTGGCTTGCTTTGGGTTTTTTTCCTCAGATATTTGCTAATTTCAATCGCATTTGTAAATAGACGCCTACATTCGGTGTGCACATATTGCCCAGGATGCGTGCGAAGATTGCTACCCCTTTTCTCAGCAGCAGTATTGATACCTGTGCTACCCTTCCCACGAAGACAAACTAGACCATTCTTGTCCCCCGATTCACAAATTACACAGTCTTGTAATCTTTCCATATTCAACACAAGGTTAGAACAGATATAATTAAAATGGAAGAAATTTTCTACTAACACAACATAAAAGGTTAAATTAAATTGGTATCGTATTAGTTTTGCATATTACAGAAACCGCATTCAAGTTGCAACTAATAGCGTCACTCAGAGAAAGATTTACTCCGTCGGATGGGACGTTAAAAGGCGCCCCGTGTACCCCAATCAATAACGAGAAAGATGGCTTTGTAACGCGAATGGGTGTCCTTACATAGAAAATAGAAATAAGCAGTGCAGTATAGAAAAAAGCCTTTTCACTTTCTTACTTATTAATTTGACCTTGAAGAAATGATGCTCTGCGACTATTTAGTTTTAAAAAATGTTATTTTCCGTTACATTACGGCACCTTTCCCAAATTTGAATGAACCCAGTAGGCCTATACGTCTACATGACGACACGTGTTATGACTTTACCAACCTGGTTTTTTTTTTCTAAACTTTTTGAGAAGCTTTAGAACGTCTCGTTTGTAAATAGATTTATAGTATTACACCTAGGTTATATTGAATTCAAGCGCTTCACGCTTGTATGAACATAAGTCATAAAATCGAGCAAAGACTTTGATCAATGTCTACGTAATGATAATGTATACGTCACGATTTCGGTGAAAGCACGCTATGATAGCGCGGCGGTGACATAAAACAAAGGGTAGCTATCAGCAAATTTGATGCATCAAAATATATTATTTCTGCACATTAGATAAAATTAGATTTTTTATATGTTGTTTCACTGATACTAAGGAATACTTTGCAAAAAAAAATTATTTCTTTTGCAATTAGTTGCATGCGAAATCGTAAATTGACTGGACTAGTCTATTATTGCCAAAAAACATGGATCAGTTCAGACATGCAACAGTTCATTCTATGACCGGGCAACAGTTTTGACTAGCCCCCCCCCCCCCCCCCCCCCCCCCCCCCCCCCCCCGGTTTTGACGGATGACAATAAAAGACAGTTATCTTCCGAGGGACAATCCCCCAAGTCAAGCATCAAGACTGCACCCCTCCTAGCTTCTGATAATCTTATAAGACACAATTACCTATTAAAATACACGATTTCCTTGTTTATCATTTTCCTATTTCGATATTTGATATCATTAGATTGACCCTATACGGAATATAAAAGTATTTCCAAGCTTTTGTCTGATGAAAATTTTCACAAGCTTGGGAAATTGGCGGGGGGGGGGGGGGGGGGGGGGGGACATTACACCTTCTATTTATCAGGTGCCTTTAAAACAAGTACAAGTGCATGCACATATCTTATGAGTTGTATCAAATATTGTTTCAAAGCCAAATACAACCAATTACATCGTAGACCATCAGAAAATTGGTGCATGCCCGGCCTCCTCTCTCTCTCTCTCTCTCTCTCTCTCTCTCTCTCTCTCTCTCTCTCCTCAAAACATTCCGTATTATGTTTATACGAAATTTCAGACATTTTAATTCTTTAAACTCGGAATCAGACCGATGCAAAATATAAAACGTGAGTTTATATTTTCTCACTAAAATAATTGAATTGATATACATTATCTTTAGAAAAAATGACCGGGGTATCTTTGAAATCGATGTTAAACTTGTCACAATTGATTTTAAGAAATGCATGAAATATATTCACATAAATAAATAAACTTACGTTTTATTAATGCCTAGGTGCCCACCACTCGCTGTTGTATGGGTATTGCTGATAATTTTTGGAACCTCCTCTTCTTTTGCAACTCTTAATAACCGTTTTTTATGATGGTAATGTAGAATCCCATTGAATAGAACAAATTTACTACATTTTCGTTGAAAGTTGCGCTTTAAATTTTTTGGCAAAAATTTAGGATATTGTTTCTTTTCCACGAAAAGCGATATTTCCGTATATTCTTTCGAGTCCATGGTGTGAAGCAAAATGACGAACCAGAATTGTTGCCTTTGTAACTTCAAAGAACCGCAAAATGACGAACAGAATTGTTGTTTTTGAAACTTCAAAGAACCCCGCCTATTTGATGGCATCATTTTATCCTAAACAAAGTGATTGATGTTTTAAGCCTATAATATTTTTCCCATGGGAGCAAAGTTTTGAAATCAGACTGTGTTGTCACAATCACTAACAAAGGCAGCTGGTAAACGATCAAAAATAGCCAAAATAAATAAAACGCTAGAATTTGAAAGGAATTTGTGAATTGAAAATATTCTTACCAAACCAGCCTTTTGCATCAAAAAATGACATAGGGTCATTATTCAAGGGGGTCATTTTTCTACAATCCACACGGAGAAAAATGACCCCAAAGCCATATTTTTCTACGAAAAAAGGGGTCATTTCTCTATGTAGAATATTGACCAGGGGGTAAAATTTCTACGTAGAAAAATGACCCCGGTCATTTTTCGTCGTTACACCGGCGAAGGGCTCATGGCCTTGAGCAGGGAGGGATCTTTATCGTGACACACCTGCTGTGACATGGGGCCTTGGTTTTTGCGGTCTCATCCGAAGGACCGCCCTTACGACAAGCAAGGGGTAGTGAGGCTCTATTCTAACAACCCGGATCCCCACGCAGAATAAGAGAAAGGTATCACCGACATATGAAAATATTTAGATGTATAGTTATTCAATAAAAAGCTTATAGAAAAGGGAATCATAATAATTATCATAAAAGTGGCATGATTAGGGCCTATCACGTAATATGTTTATTTTAAATAAAGATGTTATCTTGTACAAAGAGTAATATTACTACTACTGCCGATTTAGATTATATGATTAATTGACAAACGATTCAAATTTGCCTGGATTTACGTGACGGACTACTTATTTCTACAAGTTTAACATTAATGCATGTATATTTTGTATGGAAATTAACACTTACTCGCTGTCAATCCATTTTCACACATTCCAAGTCCCGGGTTTTAAATTATGAGTGAACCAATTGTATATCTATATTGTCAGTAGGAAAATATTTTTTTTAAAAATCTACATTCGGAAAATTTGGAAAGAATTCGTAAACACGCATTCTATCTCTCGGAAAGATTTCTGATGCTTCAATTTTAAATAAGCGTATGTTTCTGTTGATATCAACAAGGATAATTATTTTAACTATGTCAAAAAGCCCTTCCAAGAATCCATATGCATGTGTTGTAATTTTTCCAAATTTTCCGACTTTGGATTTTTAATTTTTTTTCTACTGCTAATAGCATTATCTCACAATTTAAAACCAAGTGAAAATGAATTAACAACAAGTAAGTCTTGATTTTCTTACAAAATATATATGCATTAATGTTAAAATTGTGGAAATAAGTAGTTCATTACATGTACGTAAATCAGGCAAATTTGAGTCGAAGCGTAAACCGTCACCGGTTTCAGGCATTTATTTTTTTTCCAGAATAAAACATGAAGGCTTGCGAAGATAAGTGGATGTAGGCTATGCCTGTCCACTTCTCTAAAGAGAATATCTCTCCACTTACCCCCCATAAAGATATTTATGTATAGATGAAATTGGTTTATAAAATATACTATATCATTAGGGAAAGTAGTCTGCGTTTGTTTGTTTTCTGAAATCGCGAGCCCTCGGCTTCGCTGAGAGACCAAAGTATTTTTTTTTTAATTCTTTCATTTATCTATTCTTTACATGTGGCCTTATTCTGTCCTATGTATAAACTTGTGGATTTTATAGTGTCAACATTTACATTGCATATTTTCAGAGTCATCTTTATTTGTTCTTAATATATGCTAAATACATGTCTTGCTGCAATACTACCAAAACTTGTAATAGTTTCCGTAGCAATTTTCAGAAAGTGTATGGCTTTCATTGGAAAAATGCATTTTTCATCAGCACATAGCATAAACTGTTCCATTTTATTATTATTAATTTATTGTGTGTATGCTTTTCCTTTTTATTTATTTGGGGGGGGGGGGGGGGGGGGGGTATAAGCTATTGTCGTGGTTGCACAATTATATAACTTAAAGGCTTTATAGGATTTGCTTCAAGCCGGACTATAACAATGCAGACACAGTTTAACCCTACATTTTGCTCTTTCCATGGTAAACCTTTTCTACAAAACCATCCACACCCATTTTTAAAAGGAAAGTATGGATTTGTAAATGAAAATGTTATCCAGGTTGTGAAAGATCATCCAAAGTTGAATTGTGTTAATAATTTAGGCAGAAATTGTCATTTAACTGAATTGAAAGCTTTCTCGAAATCAGTAGAGAATAATATACCATCCATTTAATTATTTGCACTGTATACATACATGTCCATTATCAATATCTCATTTGGTCCATTGTACGCCCCTTTTCATTTTGCACTTTCTTTGATTTTATGATATTTTAATAACTTTATGTATTCATTTATAGCGCAAATAAAAGCAACTATTTTGCGATCACAATGTTAAGTATGATGTGTGTGTATAATGCTTTTTATCGTGTGTTAAACATAATAACTGAACGATTTTTAGAAAAGGTTAACGCTTTGTTTTCAAGAAAATTATTCAATACGTTGTAAATTGATTTTTTTTTTTATTCAATAGAAGAAGTTTTAAAATTCTACGTGGTGATGGATTAATTTTTCATTTTTGATACTGCGCCATCACATACATGCATAGAGGGTCTATAGTTATAATTTTGTATAAAAGTACAGTGTTATAGTGCATATATTTATTCTAAGGAAAACTCACGGTGATATACAGATGATTATAAGTTGCCTCACCTTCTAAGGAGGTGTGATCGAGATATTATCAACAATGTATGTTGAATAATTTCAATCAACGATTAATATTTCATACTTCATTGCTAATAATAATGCTAAATTATTAAAGCTTATAAACATTTCTTTTCCCATAGTACGAAGGATGTCAAATAAAATTTGGTTTGAGCGAATTATATCCGGAAATAGATGACCATATTGTCTGGAGGCGAGCCGGAAGTATTGGTTACAGATATGTCGAATGTTCCATGGGAGCGTTATCTGCAGAACTGAGCTCTTTGGGGGAAAAAACTGGGATAGACCATATGGACCTATGTACAAATCCACCCGTAATTAAAAAAGGGAAAACCTTCCATTTAAAATGCGACATTTTAAAACACGGTTCTGTTATACTCGTGTCTCGACGTACCTTCTGAGTGTTACTAAACCTCACGTCTAACCTTCAATGTTGTTCGTCCTGTAGCCCTGGTGTATCCCAATAAATTTTCCGGAGAACTGCAACTAGCACGCAGTTATTGTATGAATGGTTTTCTTTTTAAGGGGGAAGGGAAAATATCGGACATTAGTGTACAATTCCAATTTAATTTCTATGCGCAGTTTGAAAAACAAAGTATGTTATGCATATCGACACTACAAGTGCATGTGACATCTAATTATCCCACACTATTCATTCATACGTCTACAACGTTTCCTTAGTGAATGTACTACCATGAAATACATATGATTTGATTTGAATTGTATTTTATTCATGTATATATAGCTATAGATGATTGATTTATTGTTGTTTTCTGTCACACTCAACAATTTGTCAGTTATCTGGTGTATCTGTACAGTGTATCTGGGTTCTGTCCTCCACCAATAAAAACTGGATGCCACCAGATAACTGAAAAATTGTTGAGTGTGGCGGAAAACAACAAACAATCAATTTATTTATGTGAATAATAGTCTTGAATCCACAAAACACTGAACACCCTTTTTGTATTTCATGAGCAAATAGTGATAGAAATGAAATAAATTGAACTGAAACAAATTGACAACTATAATGTTTATGAAATTTTATATACGCTTGATTTATCTATCAACAGATTATACAAATTAAACGCTAAAATTAACAATAACTTCAATCCCCTATTAAATACTTACATTAAAGTAATTTTGGAAGAATTCAGTTTAAAAATATATATATTTACATTAATTCCACAAAAACGCATGTACATTTTAAAAACCAATATCAGGACAGACCGCGCTCTTCCGCGACACTAAGTGTTGTATTTTGGAATTTGGAAGTGGAAAGGGGAGGGGAAACTGAGAAAGTTGCCTTCATATTTGTCTGAAAAATTCTTGGTTATCAAGAAAAGTAGTTCTGTCCAAACCGCACAATCGTGGAGAATTCGAAACTGGGGGATATCTTTCAGTATATGAGTTCAATTCATAGGTTCAACCTTGCATGAACAAAATTCTGTTTCCGGTAACCCGACCAACCCTAATTTTGAGCCCCCGACCCTAAATTATTTTAATAGATCGAAAAAGAATATATCTATCTATCTATCTATCTCTCTCTATCTCTATCTCTCTCTCTCTCTCTCTCTCTCTATATATATATATATATATATATATATATATTCGTTCGTTGTTTTTTGTTTTGGGGTTGTTAATTTTTATTATTTTGGTTGTTGGTGGTGGTTATTTTTCTTCTTCTTATTATTTTTTTTTAATTTTATTTGGCATCGGTTTTTAATGCCTCTGATGTGGAGGCTAAAAATTATGCAAGAAACAAACGGCATGGCCATCATCAACTTAATATTAATCCGAGATTCCTCTTGCTCTACCATTGCTATTATACGGGAGATTAAAAGTCCATGCTGAAAAGTGCCCAAGGCGTAAAACCCGAATGATTATTCTCCAAGTTGATCATAACTAATATGATATTATCGTCGTTTAAACAACTTCACTATCCAAGTTCTTGGCGCTTGACATCAGCGCACAAATACACAAAATTCAAGTCGGTGTCAAAGAAATCCACCGAATTTTTTTTTTCAAAATTGCAAAATGTAATTACCATATTTTACTGAATATAACACACATGCTTGAAGATTTTATTTTGGTATGAGAAAGGGGTGCATATTATATACCATAAAATAAGACTTTGACCATTCTCTTTTTTCAGGTGAAACTCGCATATAGAAACCCTGCTTAAATCATGGACCTGAATATACTGCACCTTGCATGCCAACATTTAAGCATGTGGACATGTACACGATGCCTTGTCACGTGCTAAAACGTACCAATAAAAATTTCTTGCGCAAAAAGAAATAATGAGACGGGCGATCAGCATACGTTTTAAAAAACCATCGTTTGTCATATACCCCCTCAGGGTAAAGAAATATCCAAGAGTTGCAGGGATTTTTTATTTTTTTTTTATTTTCATGAATTTTATCAAGTGAAACAAAATGTGCAGAATGTCAAAGACATAAATTGACATGTTGCCCGATTTCCACGAGTCGGTATACACATTCAATTTTTCTTTTGCTATAATGCCCATCCCATGCAACTTTTTGTATTTCTCTACTGTATCCAAAGCATCGTTTTTACAGGCAGAGAAGTCATTACTATTGTCTTTTGTTATAATGTTTTTTTATATTAACGAGGAGTTGAACAAATAGCACCTTTGTACATCACATGTGGCGCGTTGATTACATAAATTAAACGCTAGTTTAATATCATGATTTTATTTCTATGATATCAACATTTAATTGATTTTAAGTCAGTTTCAACAAAGCAAATACTGAGCCAGTTATAGCTTTAATGCTACAAAATTCCATGCTCTGCTGAAATTAACATGATAGTTACCGATGTACCCCCCCCCCCCCCCCCCCCCCCCCACAAAATTCAATGAAGATTATCGTAGGTGACCGTCTTCTCGAAAATATAGCTGCGTGATTGCAAATTCTTATTCTTTGTTTAGAATTCATTATTTCATAGCTGCAGAACTGTAGCGTTATGGTTTTATATTTTAGTCTTTTACCATATGTTCTGCAGCTAATTATTTCATTATCTAAACAAAAATATTTAGTGAAAACTACCGCAAAATACAAGGAATAAAGACCAGATTATCGCAGGGTCAATTATTTTATTGCGTATTATACACGCTAAGTGTCCCCCTCCGTAATTTTCAGTCCCAAATTGGGGGAGGGGGTATTAAACGCAACTGTGTATTATATTCGGCAAATTACGGTAAGCAGAGAAGCCTACAAGCAACGTCAAATTTTGACTGACACCATTTAGAAATAATAGGAATTTTTTGCGAGGTGAAATGTTTCAGAACGTTTAGATATATTTCTTCCCAAAAAAAATCCGACCTATCGACCTATTTTTCACTATTTTTTAAAGGCCAAATACATGGTGCTTTAAGTTTGAGTCGCCTTCCGCTATCAAACGTCAGAAATTTAATCTAATAGCTCATGTTTTTGGATATTTGCTTGCTAAATTCTGAAAATAATTTTTAAATAGAGCAGATATTTTTGTATCAGAAATGAATCGTCTTTAGCCATCACTAAATTGAATACAAGAGTTGTCCAAGTGAAGCATAATTTTCGAAACTTCTTTTTCTGAAGAGTTTCAAATATTGCTAGTTCCGATATCCCGTATTAAACAGTAAATAAGCTATGATGTGTGGATAATACTTAACATTTCACATAGAATGCCCGATATCAGATTGACTGTCTTTCATCTTAAAATCAAAGTGTCTGATTTTATATCTTCATATTAATCGAAGTAGTCAAAACCGCACCCATTGACGTTTAAACCTACCGAGTATATTTACAATATGTGTGCCATCAGCAGTGTTAACTAAATTCAAATCAATGTACTAAATATAAAGTCAGACAAGACATAAGACAATGGGCAATATACATGACGAAATACTTGTGCGAGACTGTGTATATTGTTTGACAAATCGTATTCCCTCTATAACATTACAAAATTACTATTCTAATACCAAACTGCTCAAATTCAGCAGCTCCCATTAAATTAACGGAAATAATAATCCGGGTATTGTGTACATTCTCAATATCCGTAACAGTGAAAGAAACGACCTTGAGAACTTAAAAGGACGTAGATGAACAAGAAATTTACCCTTAAAGATAAAATTAAGTTGAAAAAGAAGTGGAGAATTCGGAGCAAGGATCGCATGTTTACTATATAACTACATGACTACTTTCCACAGAATTTCCCTGGAAATTGAAAGAAGCAAATTGCAAGCAATTGCACATCTTCAATACACATACAAACACTGTGTGAGAGAGCAAGGACCAATCTTGAAAACTGTGAGAGGAATCGGACGAACAAATCATATTATCTCCACGGATTCTAATTTCACAGAATGGGGCATAGCTTTTGTGAAAATCAGCATGGTATACAGATAGTACACAAAGATTTCCAATTCAATCTAAGAGCATGTTAAGAAAGAACGGTGCAGAAACTGTACACAGACGGACCAATAAAAACGGATATTGCTGTGTCATACGTCCTCTCTAAAAACAGGCGTAAGTATAAGAGAGTTAAATACGCATCTTTTTTATGATTGATTATTTCTTGCTTTCCGCCACACTCAACAATTTTTCAGTTATCTGGTGGCGTCCTGTTTTTTTTAGGTGGAGGAAAGAACCCAGATACAATTTACCTGGGAAGAGACCACCGACCTTCCGCAAGTAAACTGGCAAACTTGCTCACATAACGCCGCGGCCGAGATTCGAACACGCTCCGACAGAGGTGAGAGGCTTTGTGATTTTGAGCCCGATGCTCTAACCACTCGGCCATGGAGGCCCCCGCATCTTTTTTAAATTTTGAAATACTAGTATACTGAAAATTTAAACAAAAATAAAAAAAATATTGAACACATGTACTTCTATGTTCAAGAGTTATAGATGTAGCCAAAAGTTGTCAAGAAGTACACTAAACTCACGACATTCGCTGAATGTTTTCACCCATTGTCCACTTGTATTACATGTAAACTTCTGTTTGCTGGGTGTAGGTGTAGTACAGTCAAACCAATGTATACTGTTGATCGCCATTCCTACGTCCTTAGGAACAATGCCTGGTATTGAATTAGAATGGTTACATCCTACAAAGGAAAAGGTCATTACTAGCGCTGAAAATGATGCAGTAATCTGATAAAATGAATGCAGTCAAATGTTGCTTGGTTGCATATTGTTAACGTCCCGTTCAAGATTTTTTCACTCTTATTGAGACGTCACCGTTGCCGGTGAAGGGCTGCAAAATTTCGGCCTATGCTCGGTGCTTACAGTCTTTGAGCAGGGATGGATCTTTATCGTGCCACACCTGCTGTGACACGGGGTTTCAGTTTTTACTGTCTCATCCGAAGGACCGCCCCATTTAGTTGCCTCTTACGGCAAGCAAGGGGTACTGAAGAAACTATTCTAACCCGGATCCCCACAGGCTCTGTCAATCGTAAATACGGCAAAGTTTGGATGTTCACTTAAAAATATATACCATGTTGGTTAGTATTTTTAATAATCTTTAATAGCATCTATCCTCGTAAAAGATATGAAGATAGTTAAGACAATAACCTATTTGATCATCTCTCATTACAGTTATAATCGATAATGTTATAAAGTATAGATATTATACAGTAGATAGTTAGACGATCCGTCATAGTTACCCTAGGAAACTTATTGCAGTCCATACGTAAACAGTGAATGTCAGAAATAAATAGATGCGTAATTTGCTTGTATTATAAGGAAGATTTAGTTAGTTGTAAAGAAAGTTTAGAATGATTAGTTATAAAGAACAGATGCACGCTAGAATACCTGTGATGATACACGTCGGTTGATTGTTGTCGAGAAGAACGCATTTTTGATTGGTCTTGCACGTAAGGCTGCAAAAATTCTGAAATATAAGAAAGGTATATTGGTAACTGTGCATGACGTTATTTGACATCAGCAAACGGCTTTCCACTTTACGTCTGTAATATATCGCGAGAATAATACAAAACCCCAAAATATATTAAGAATGATTGAGGCTTTTCTCGCACAATCCTTTCATTTAGAATAAAATGGGAATGAATTTTCTTTCATCGATACCATAATTACATACATCAAACAAAGTCATCAAAAACAACAACAACAACAAAAAACAAATAAACAAACAAACCAAAAACAAAAATAACAACAAAACAAACAAAATACAAAACAAAAAAACAACAACAAAGAAACAAAAACAAACAAACAAAAAACTTTAAATCTTACCGGGCAAGACACAACCAACGAATTGCAGTAGGATTTGTCCATGTAAATATAGTTAGCATTCGCAGTCTTCCCTTTCACCTCGGTGGTGTCCTGGTAAATCAGCTCGCACGAAAATGTTAAGAAATTGTAATTCACAGAGTGACAACCTCCGTAAGCTGCACACTCTTTGCAACAAGACCGTGCTCCTATATCACTGAAAGTCCGTAAAATCAGACCATTCAAACGATGACCGGATAAATATTCACCAGAGATGATTGGCAACGATGACAGAACAAGGAGACAAAACATTCTACAGTTTTGTTTTGTTTTTGTTTTTTGGGTGTTTTTTTTTCAATCTGCACTTAGACGAATTATGTGCAAAACCCTTTAAACGTTGTTAACACGAAATAGTTTTCGTTCATGTAGTATGTAGGTTTACTCTTTACAAAAATGTAAACCTTGAAAGAACGGATGTTAACCGTGGAGGGTTTTCCAGCGGTTTCCAGACCACTATTTCATTTACACATTATGTATGGATATTGAGAATCAATAAATATCATTTAGAAATAGAGTAGTTTAAATGAAGTTTTGAATGAGACTTGGTGTGATTGGGTCGTAAAAAAATTAGATATCTCCATAAAATCAGAATGACCCTGTTTCAGTTTTGTTTGACTTCGTGACAACAGTGTACACGAAAAGTTAACGATAATGAACAGTGATCAATCTCATAACTCCTATCAAGAATACAGAATTAACAGTACAGCAATTGCAATAGCAAGAAAAATATTCAGCATTGCTAGATATATAAAATTCAGAATTGCCTAATAAAGTTGAATATGTAGACTTAGAAAGATGACGAAAACCTTGACATCATGCACAAGGTCACAACATCATCAGGCTGTGAGGCTGTGAACTAATGTACTTTATCTGTTAAAAACCCTACAATATTTTCATCCACATTTACTAAAGAAAGTTTGGGAATATTGTTGTTATCCTGATTTGTCCTAGATTCTACCATCTGTCTGTCACGCTATGTCTTTCTTAAATTCCTCTCATATTTTATGCATTAACCAAATCATCCTTTGGGATATGATTAGTGGTGTCCTGTAGATGTGCAATAGCATTTATAATTTTCGTCAAGGAGGGCAATTGGGGGCCAGTTGATTGTGTGTTGTTTAACGTCTCGCTCGAGAATCTTTCAATCATATGGAGACATCGTCATTGCCGGTGAAGGGCTGCAAAATTTAGGCCTGTTGATGTTTCACACATTCAGGGTCGCCATTTTGAATTACCTAATAATATATGCGTGTCAAAGGTCATAGGGGAAACATGATATAATCATGGACGCCGCCTTTTGATATATCTACGACATATTTACGATATATTGATTTCTTTACAGACTTTTTAGTGATTTTTTCTTACATTTTCACACGATTTGTTTACATAATGGACACAGAGAACTACTTTACTTTAGCAGTTTTTTGGAGGGTGGGGGTGCGGGTAGGTCCCTGCTTAAAGAAATTATTTGTCATGTCATGGTATTTGCACTTGCTTATTGCACTCGTGCTATAAATATCCCATTTCATGAAACAACCATTTACAGTCTAATTGTAAATTCTGAATCTAGATCAATTACAGCGTGGCATTAGGGGGGGGGGGGGGGGGGGGATGTATATCAGCCTAATTATCTGGAATATTCACAGAGAGTATAGATAAAATAAAACAGCAATGAATGTGCAAATCCTTTCACAAAAGGGTGATGAAGATGACAATATAAAAATGAAAAAAGCAAAACCAAAATAAATAAATAAAATCCGAAAACATATCCAAAAACAAAAAACAAAAACAACAAACAAAAAAAAAAAAAAAAAAAAAAGAAAAAGAAAAACAAAAAACAAAAACAAAAAGAAAAGAAAAACAACCAAAAATCAAAATTCAAAATCCCACGTCGATGGGGGATACCCCTCAATAAATGGCTTAATACATCGTTTAAAACTTTCCAAAGAAGAAAGAGAAGGGGGGGGGGGGGGGGGGGGGGCAAAGGGGCCACCGAACCCATTTAATTTCCATTTCAAAAGAAAAAAGGCATATGATCAATAAAACTGATGGGACTAATATCACTTCTCCATGTAAGGTATCATTTCACTAAGAAAATTTTATAGGGCGAGTTAAGGAGAAAACATCGCAAGTGAAAGTAGCGAGCAGACATATTTTATAGACACAAACAAGCTCAAATTAAATAAATATGAATGGACCAATATTTTCTGCAACTCTTAGTGGTAACTTTATTATGCATAGTTTATGACCGATATAAATTTATCAACTTACATGGTTAAACAAATGCAATAGAAGTTGTTGATCAGCGTCGTCGTAAGTAGTTTCATATTGATGAAGAACCCGGATGTAAGTTTTTCCCCTCTGACTTTTTGACCCAGCATGATGTTAAAGTGTGCAAAAATCTATGCTCGATACTTACGGCATTTAAGCAGGGAGAATCTTTATCATGCCACACCTGCTGTGAGGTGTGTATCCCGCCCATTTTGATGATTTGAAAGCTCGGGGCCTCGGTTTTTGCAGTCTCATCCGAAGACTGCCTCATTTAGTTGCCTCTTGCAACAAGCTAAGGGTATTGGTAATGTATTCTAACCCTACGGAACCCATGTTAAGTAAGATCTATCAATCTATTTCTTTCTATCTATCTATCGGAGACAGAGAGAATGAGAATGATACAGCATGAGGTATACCCATGCTGTGTGAATTTAGGTTGGGTTATGTCATCACCTAGCTCCAAAGGGTCATGACATGACCTAAATTCACACAACATGGGTATGCCTCAATATTAATATGACTAACATAACCTTACTGTTATGAAAAAGGTCTGTCAAGAGGTCAAAGATCATTTGAAATGAAAGATTTTGCCACACGAAATCCACATACAAAATTTGAAAATTCTACCTTAAATTAGTCAAGGAGTTCAGTGGGTCAAACTCCATGGTCAGCGTGATAACGTTCTTGTCACAAGGACTGCATATATGAAATATGAGAACTCTATCACTCACCATTTGAAAGTTACAAGCAGATTTAAGTTTTGGACGGTCAAACAGACAGAACAAAAACAATATCCCCTGACTATAGTCGCGGGTACATAAAAACTTGAATCAAAACGACTTGGGAAGATTTCCATTTGATCTGATTTAGTGTGACTCTGTTACTCTTAAAAAGAATTTGTTTTAATCAATTTCCTGTATATTCCCATACAAAACTTTGATCTTCTTTGGTGGTCCCACCACACCCTCGGGGTGATTTGGTTTGAAAGTTATATTTACTTAATTGCAGAAATCTTTCAAGTAAATTCCAAATTTTGTGACCCGGTGTTTCTTGAGAATTCGTTTGTTCAAAATGACTAGTTTTGCCTTTTCTTTATATCTCCCCTGTAGAAGGAACACGGTCCTTCATTTGAACAAACTTGAATTAATTTTACCCAAGGATGATTTGCAAGTGGTGTGACACTTCAATAAAACAAATCTGAATCCTCTTTACCCACGTGCATGCTTTGTAGCAAGTTTGGTTGAAATTAGCCTGGTAGTTCTGGAGAAATTTTAAAAGTTTACAGAAAGACGGACGCCGAACAAAAGGTAATCAGGAAAGCTTAGTTGAACTTTCTGCTGTAGTCCGCTAACATTGGCACTCAGAAATATTCACATCGGGGGATGCTTACTCCTCCAATGCACCTGATCCCATCGCTGGTATGTCCAGGTGTCCGTGTTTGCGCTTCTCTTAATTTTGTATTCATTATATAGGATAAAGGGGATTGAAACTGTTCGTTATTTTAACTTGATCATAATATGTATCAAGAAATTGAGTCCTTAAAAATAATGTAAAGTTGAAATATAAGGACAAACTCTCAAGGGATATATATTTCACGATCTACCATAATACATCAAATTCCCTTGATATGGAGACCATGTTTTGGATTAAGCTTTAATGTTTGAGGACTTGTGTCTTGCATCTAAGAAAATGCATGTATTGGGAACTTTTAGCAAAGTCTCTTTGCAGGTATTCAGTAATGATTTGCTTCAAAAACACAAAAAGTTGACCAACTTTATAATTTTTGAAACGGGTAATTCACAAACCTAAAAGGCATAGCAACATCTGCATACTCTTTTGATTGTCGATTGATTGATTGATTATATATTACTTAACGTCCTTCTCGAGAATCTTTCACTCATATGAAGACGTCACCATTGCTGGTGAAGGGCTGCAAAATTTAGACCTATGCTCGGCGCTTATGGCACACTGAACTTTCTTTTCTAATACCCAGTGTACGAATGTCACACTGAAAAGTCACATGAAACTTCCTTTTTCGAATACCCAGTAAACGAATGTCACACGGAACTTCCTTTTCTGCTATAGAACACTCGGTTTCTGGGAGACTTTTCAACTGATAGGATGTATCAGATGATGTCTGACCCAGAATAACTTCATATAACGACATTTGATTCATATGTAGGTCTCATGATTTGCTGGCATTAATACAATGTAGTTCTCTTGAAATCGAAGTCAAAAGTTCCAAACTTAGTTTGACTTCTTTCACCTCTCCCATAAAAATCAAGAGTTAGACTAAATTTCAAATTGTATCAAAACTGTTTAATATATTTTTTTTCGTGTGTCGCACTTTGAATAATTTTATAGCAATATTGATGCTATTGGAACAATGCAAAGTTTTATCACGACACATGTAACATAAGATATCATAACATCTTTTGTTTTCTATTTACTGTAATGCATATACATTGTGTATTGAATGTATATATCATGTTTAAAAAATATTAAATGAGTACATACTACATTTTACTAGTTACACCAGAAATAACCACATAGCAAACCACACTAAACTTAAAACAACGTATCAAAGTAATCAAATGATACATTAATCCAATACAAAATTTAAAAAATCTTCAAATTATTTAATATACATAATAAACAAGGAGAAGAACTCGTAAGTTGTACGAACTTGCTTCTGGTCTTTTTTTATATATTATATACAATAAAATATGTTCAAATCAAATCAACATTAAAGCTAATTTATTTCTAACAGTTTATTATTTAAGATAACACGGGAGAAAAGGGGACCGTCGCAGTGAAACTGAATTCGACTTTGTGGGAAAAACGTGTCGGAAGAAAGACAACTACTTTAACACCCAGAAGCTAATGTTAAGCTTCTATGGATTATCTGCTCTACTGCGATGCAAGTGCCCAGATTGATTGATACACTCTACCTCGTGTTGTTATATGTTATTGTTAATACAGTTGGAAGAAAAGGAAGTTGTGTGACTCTTTGCTGGTACACAATTCACGAAGATGTGTGTCCATTTTTTTTCCAAAATGTATGTTTGTTCACTTCAGTAATACGGACTCTGTTTTCTTTAACATAGATGGCGTTTGGCTTTGCAGGGTGGTATACGCGGTTTTAGAACCTTTTGAAATCCACAGTAATACAATGATTATTTGAATAGTACCTTCAAGATCGGTATTTTTCCCATTTGTCATAGGGAATTTTGAATGAAAAGAATATTTATATTAATTTGTGATGGTTAAAATTTGTCTATCATATGTAAAATAACAATATGGTTTAAGCACCGTTTTCGTAATTTTTAATTACTAAACCATAATAGTATATCGTATACTCAGAAATGTCGTGTGGAATTACGATACAAGGGTATGCAATTATCTATAAACAAGGTATTTTGCTATTTTTGTATAAACTTCAAATACATTTATTTATTCAACACACGTTTGGAGGAAATTCAAGTTCCTATATATAAATCATTACAAAATAAACATATAAGAATTCCTCACATAACCAAGTGGATTACATGATCATTATCTTCATAAATGCATACAGTATTATTGATATTCAAATATAATACAACTTTGGTTTGGTCGTTACAATTCAATCCACATAACGGGAATGGATTTGGTTGATTGATTGTATATGGTTTAATGTTCCTCTCAATAATCTTTCACTCAATTGGAGACTATAGCCGGGGAAGGGCTGCAAAATTTAGGCCAGTGAGGGATCTTTATCGTGCCACACCTGCTGTGACACGGAACCTCGGTTTTTGGGGTCTCATCCGAAGGACCGCCCCCATTTAGTCGCCTCTTACGACAAGCAATGGGTACTGAGGACCAATTCCAACCCGGAATACCCGGGGCAGGACTTGAGTAGCTTCGTGTTCTACATTACGTATCACAATGTTAGAGAAAATTTTCAGTTCTTTTAATCTTATCACACGAAGGCGAGAATTGAACAACTTCGGTTAACATGGAAGATTAAGGGGACTACATACACTATGCAACCAACTTTGAATATATTTTCAATGAGCTGTTGGCCTTGACCTTTGGATGTCAATAGTTTTAAGAGGTTCTCCTTTGTGATAGAGACCCTTTATGTTTAATGTCATTGCGGAATATTAAACATTTGATATACATGTATCATCAAATGATATCTTAGCATATGAACCAGAGACCTGTATACAATAGGGTTCAACCTAAAGACATTGAGACTCTCCATTCTCAAAATATCATTGCTAAAGCTTGATTAGTGATTAGTATCTCAGATATTATCGAGAAAGACTACAGTAAATATATGATGCGCCCGTCATTGTGTGTCTAGTGATAAAGGTTTTTTTGTGGGGGGTTTTTTGGGGGGGGGTTTTGGGGTTCTACTCGCACTTGCCACCATCAACAATTCAAATTATCAAGGGTGTTTTCCACCTAACAATATAAAAAATTGATGTTTTCCACCCAACAATATAAATATTGCTTTTGTCTTGGGTCAAGTTCATGTCACATAACTTTCATTTGAACCATATATGAACTTACCGCAACAAAGCATGTGAAATGGTGAGTCGAGAAAAAACCATCAAAGTTCACAGTGATCTTGACCTTAGAGGTATATCTTTAGATTAAGTAATGACACATCAATTTACATACGGAACCTTCCACAAAGTATGTCAAGCATTTAGATGTTATGAACAAGATAAAGCATTACAGATGGGCAGTGAGATAATATATCGCGCCAAAAGACGGGCGTTTAACATAGATGACCTTGACCTGTGTACGAAACAATAGGGGTCGTGGAGACTCCTAATGTTGAATTGCTAACTTAAAGACTGAAGAAGATGTATTTTTAAATATATCACCTAGAAGCTTTTTTTTCCATATGTGACCTTGTGAGCTTGACCATCTGACCTCATAAACGAAAGGTCTTGGAAGATTGGTCATGTGAATTGCTAAGCCTTAAATAGTATTTGAGATACCATTGGGAGAGTAAATCTTGCCTTATATGACCCAATGACATGTTCTTAGACATCCTGATCCACAAATAGTTATAATAGCCATGCAATTTAAATAGAAATTTTAATCATTCTAGGTGACCTTGATCTTCTGACCTCACAAAAATGAATTTTATGTGACATTTCATCACTAATATTCATAGAGTATTTAAGATATCAACCAGCAAAAGCAGTGTTTCTGAAATTATCCAGGAAAGCAAGATGCAAAAGAAAAAGTGACGGACTGATATAAGCAAGAATCATGCATAGCTCTGGTCCTGTTTTTATTTCGGGTTTCCAACATTTTTTACTTCGACATCACTTTAGAGACATTATTTGTCGCAATGCGCACCTGGTGCATCAACATTGGTACCGTTTAGATTTTATTTCGTACATGTAACACTTGCATTGCGTTTCTCTTAGCGAGTCTGTAGTGACGCAATGTTGGGGGAATGAATCACTGCCCACAAAGATTATTAAAGAAATCTGGACGGTCTAGTATTTAATATATTGTTTAATCAGACTTTTATTTTTTCCTGTCTTTAAGCCATGTTATACGATGGTTTTCACCCATTTCTTTAACAAAAAGATACAAAAAAAGACACATAGAAACCAATCTTTATTCTGGCACCATCTGCTAGAAACTGGATATTTTCATTTTTGAGGGTAACATAAATAACTTCAGTACCCCATATTCTAGAAAATGAACTCTACGTACTAAGATGAATTGTCTTACATTTTTAAATTGCGTCTTCTCATTTTTTTACCAAACGTCTTCTCATTTTTTTACCAAACGTCTTCTTATTTTTTCACCAAACGTCTTCTCATTTTTTTACCAAACGTCTTCTTATTTTTTCACCAAACGTCTTCTTATTTTTTCACCAAACGTCTTCTCATTTTTTTTACCAAATGTCGTCCCATTTTTACCGAACGTAGAGTTCACACACTCTCAGTCGGGTTGAAGGGAGTAGAGTATGCATATATATTAGACACATTATTGAGTGCATGAAAAAACCTACTTTGTTGTGATGTTTTCATGTAATGAATGAGCGTGATCAAAAAAGACCGTCCCTTATAGGTAATAAAAATACTGCATATATGTAAATATGGAGTTAGAAATTGTGCTGATTGGATTTGTAACATCATAACCCTGAATACAATAATAATTCACGAGGTCTTTTCCATCGTATCTTAAAATCAATTTTATAGCTTTTGTTGGTATAATACATGTATATGCAATAAAACCATTGTTGAAAGCATCAGAGTTTAAGATCAATGTCAAAAATTATCTTTTATTTTATCAAGCATGTTTACATTTGATATATGCAAAACAACACTTTATTCTAGTGTTTCTCTTAGTGTTACTGTAAATATAATTTTCTCATTACAATCTTTGATATTTCATAACCCTTGAGCTTAAATCATTCAATTCTACTGTATTGAGATATAAATACAGGTATCCATGTTATTGAATTCCATGTATGCTACATTGGTATTGGTCGGAGCGTTTTCTAGAGCCTTGCTATCTAGCATATCGAGATAAGTAGGGATCAAATATCATTTATAAATTGTATGGTACTGGTAATTTTTTACTTACAATCGGACATTTGCTGCATTTAATGTCCGGTATTATGCTCAGTATTTCCGGCATTTTTATTTTCATTTCCGTGATTTTTTTTGATTTTTTTTTTTTTTTGGATTTTTTTTGGATTTTTTTTTATATCCGTCATGTTTTTAAAGTAGTTTTCCGGCACTTTAATGGCACATCTTCCGTTAGCCAGGTAAAACCGCGGAGAGATGGAGAAGAATTATATATATTACCCTGCATATTTATTTCAAAACGCATTTTCAAACATTGAATTATTTGAAACGTCAAATGCTTGTACTACATATACATATCTGTTAAAACACCAAAAGTACTAAATTCTTCATCGTCTTGTAGAGTTATTTCCCTAGTAGAGCAGTACATATGTATGCTATACATGTAACCCGGAATTAAATATATAAAGGGGTATAGCCACGATCAGATGCGGGTTTTTGGGGTTTTTTTACCTTGTTGGTTTTTTCCTTGCTGGTTTTTTTTTTTTTTTTTTTTTTTTTTTTTTTTTTGATTTCGTTTGTTGTGTGGTTTTTTTTTTTGTTTTGGTTTTTTTTTTGGTTTTTTTTTTTTGGTTTTTGTTTTTGGTCTTTTTATTTTTTTGTTTTTGTTTTGGTTTTTTTTTTTGGTTGTTGTTGTTTTTAATATCGATGTTCAAAATTTCAAAATGCATGATATTGAGTATTTCCAATAGTTATGATCCACTGAACTCTGAATGTCAGTGATCAATTTCCATGCGCATTATAGATATCGCAATTATTTGTTAAGTAAACAATGGCTAGTGCTTTATTTATTTATATTTACGTTATAAATAAATGGTTTTAAGCAAATTTCTATTTTCAACAAAGTGACTGATGACAAAAATATAAAATATTTTAACTGTGGCAATACCTAGTGTATAAATAATTATATGAATGTCATAGACTTTAGATTATGTAATGTAAACTAAAAAAGGCGTGAGCCTTGTTTGAATAACAAAGAATTGTGAGCTCTGTAACACACATGTAACTGAACCACAGACATCCAGACTTTGGCTGAGCATTACAAATACATGTACCCGTACCATAGATAGTGTACTTAAACTGTAAAATACAAAATCATGACAATGCCCCTTTAAGGCCACTTGCTAGAAACAAACTTTTCCCCCCCAAAATTGTGGTAATGGATATTAAATTTATTTTTATGCAATTGAAATAAATAAATTTCACGGCATTGAATTTAATTCTGCCATATTTTGTAATATCATAAAAAGTATACAAATTCTTGATATTATAGGAAGTTGATAGTTGTACTACTTACAAGCAGAATAAACCAAAAATTATATATCCACCCATATATCCTGTTTTAATCAAGTGTAATTTAAGGCCAAGCAAAGCTTATTCTTTGAATACTGATGATTTTTTTTTTAATCTGATTACGGTTATTTTTCACTTTTTTTTTTTGGGACCGAAAAGTACTATTTAATAAATGTCGATTATGAAAAGTATAATATAAGGGGGGGGGGAGGGGGTTGTTGTATTAGATTTATATATAAAAAAGGCAAAAATGAAATGTAGTCCGGATATTGATGAAGCAGTAGATACATGAAGGTAGAGTATATGAATTACTTTTTTGTGATTACACGAAAACACGTAAAATGAAATACACATTGATCATTACGTAATGTTGTAGTAATCATAGACAAGTTTTCCTCGCTCTGACTATTCCGACAGATCTCATCTCTGAATGTCCCATTTCTTTAATCAGTAATTTGGTAAATTAAGTATCTAATTTATTTATACAATTATGTAATACCATTGAGATATCGAATGAATTTCATTTATATTGAGCGTCTGTAGTCTTGCAATCTTTCGAAAAATACATAACAGTGTAGAATCCCCAATGGATGTGTATAGAATTGTTCTATATTACGCTAACGTTCATATAATGTCAAACGTTTTTGTGATCAGCTGATTTTTGTAGTAATATGTATATTTTACAGTCCCCCAAACATAACGAATTTGAAGAAAATTTGAGGAATTTGTGTAAATATATCGGATTTGTCTTGTTCCTCAAACAAACTGTATTGTTTTGAGTAATCAGCTGTTTTACCGAGTCATCATGAAGCTAAATCTTTGTTAGTTTTCAATATGAAAGTAAAATTTTACAGATACGAGCAATATTTCTATTGTTTAATTTACAACATGCTTCTTTGACGCCATGTTATGGAACGCCACCTGTGTGACCTAGCTTATCATACCGTCCGTCACAGGTTTCAACATTCGTATTGATTAAATCTATGTAAGTACGTTTGTACTTAAATAAATTACGGATGATATGTATACAATAGTGATGTAAATGTCAAGCGCCTATAATATTTTAACATTTATGAGTGTTTATGTATGTTAAAGTTGATGGTTTTTACCGGTAAAGTTTTCAACAGTAGAATTTCCTATTGAGTTCCTATAGTGGATCGTGCGTTGTAATTTTGGTTTTGTAAGGTATATAAGTAATTGCAACGCTACGAAAGGACTCCTCCAATTTTCTAAAGCATTCAGGCCACGTTATTTTATTGAATTACAAATTATACAGTTTTTAAGCAATTTTTGACCTGAACGTAAAGTGGTTTATTTCCAAATTATTTCAATTAGGCTAACATTGCAAATCAATTGGGCTTTACTCAGACATTTATCAATAAATCCAGATTGTAGAAATGTTTAACTATATAGTTGTTCAATGGATAGTATAACAGTAGAACTAAGTTATTTCTAGACATCTGTTCAGTAAACCCTTTTCATATCATAATAGGAAAAAATAGTTTTGAGTAATTCTTAAGTTTCAGAATTAAAGATTTTTATTATTACGTGTAGATCTATGTAGGTAAATATCAGATTTGGGTAATTAGAATTGTCATGGGTAAATTATTAAATTTATAGTAGGTCAGTTTTATACGTTTATTACTTATACCTAGATTATTAAGAAATGTATAGTAGGTCAGTGTTAGACATTAGTTATTCATGTAACATACTCTGGATTATTCCAAGAATTACTAAACCGATCATTTCAGATTAAAGGTCACTTTAATTTCTTACAGAAGGCTGTGCTACATTTTTATTTTATGCTTAGGTGATTCCTATATATATCATTATTATAAAGTGTTTTATATATACCATAACATTGAGCAATCCTGATTTCACCTATACTGAGTCGTCCATTTAATTTACATATCACAGTAAAAATTATGCTTGTTAGGTGTGCATAATCCGGTTATTCTATATTCTGTATAGTTAAAGTTGGGCTATTCTCAACTGAGAGTAGAAAAACAACCGTTGATTCTATAAATTCAATCGGGTTATTCCCAGATGGATTGTTATGGGTATGCTGGAAATCAAAATAATCCCACTAGACTGTTACAATAGTTTAATATTTAATAATTTAATAATTTAAGAAATGATTAAAGAGAATAGTTAATATTTATTAAATATGAATGTTTCGTTACGCTCGTAGCTGTTGTAGCTGGACAAATCCAAATTCGATCGCACCGCAATATTTGAAAACTACAACATCGATTACTGGATTTACTGCTGTTAAATCCATTGGACATGGTGCATTGTATAAAGGTCGAGAATCACCATCTAATTTCATTATTTATTGGGATGTCTACAGCGTCTAACATTCTTTTAATAAAGTTGTATTCATTCTAATCCGCTTGTGAGTATGATGATTTGATTGGGGAGAGAGGCGCTGTAACAAGCCCACGATGATTCTGACAGCGTATGGACTTATTTTCATCTTTTTATCCCGATCTGGTGAGCATATTGTACATGTGGGTTTTTTTTCAAAATTTTAAATATTTTTTGATAATGTCACTACAGGTTGAATAAATACAATTGTGTTCCAATTTGCTACCAAGCAATTGACACATTTTTTGACGATTTGTATTATTTATTATAGCAAGTTCGTTTTTCTTACTATAAAATACATACATGTATCATTTAATCTTAACCGTTATTTTTATGGTTTTGCTTATTATATATAGTAGAGATAGGAAACGATAAACTGCATATACTTTTCGAAATATATATATATATATATATATATATATATATATATATATATATATATATATATATTCTGTATATATACATATATATATGTATTCTGTTATTTATTTTATATATATATATATATATATATATATATATATATATATATATATATATATAAAATAAATAACAGAATACACGTTAGATAAACAACGGATTCCAATGCAAACTGTCAGCACTGCAAAACGAAACAGACATTTCCAGTTAACGATAGATGTTTCACAATTCATTTATTATAGTATCCAGAAAATTCCACATCATTGGAATTCGGCCCTAGAAAATTGACAATTTTGGACGATTCCCCTCAAATTCACATTGTAAGACGATTCCGTTCACAGTTAATGCGGCTCTTTACAGAAACAACTGCGCCCATTAAAATTCAGTCAAGAAATTGGTCCCATTACATTTACTAGTAAGGCAACAGCATCGCAAGTACTTCCTTTCAAGCATAATATATTATCATTACTGACTAAAATCTCTTCTTTTCGTTTTAATTTCATTAAGTTCATAGATCACTGAAGTAAAGTTTCCTTACAATTATCGAGATGAAAACCATGTTTTTCTTATAAAAGCCTGATCTGAGAGGGCCCCGTATTCTGTACTTGTTGAAAACCTCTACCCCCAAAAACGCATATAAATGTGAATTACGAAAAAGAAGAGTAACTTTCCTACAAAGAGATAGCAGATTTTAATGAATGAAAACATAATAATAATCACAGGCACAAGACCTTTGAACTCTTGTTCCTTTTGATCCACCTTCCCCTATTTTAATTTGAAAAACAAAACTTACATGAAATATTTTCTGAAAGTTTGTGGATTCAATGTCCATTGTATCCATTTTCAATTCCCATTACACTTTGCGCTTTTATCCGTCTTTTAAAGTTAGTTTTACTGGATTCAATATTTATGTATAACGAGATGAGAAACAAATTCTTTTACGCAATCAGGTGGTCTTCATTTTGAATTGAATTTTCGAAGTAAATGAGCTCTGATTTACAGATTTTCAGTTAATGGCAGGTCAGGGGAATTTTAGTTTGATTGGATTTGTCAATGATATCCCTATGTGACTTCGACAATCTATCAGAATCTTATATTTTATCCGCACATATGGTGGGTTTTTTTCCCCTCTCAACTCGCAAGCAAACAGAAGGTCGAGAACTTTATTTGTTGGCCAAAGTCAGGTCTAAACCTCGGGAGCTTCCGATGTATTGCAAAAAAATAACCAAGGCGCGCGCGTATTTTAATAGTATTCCATCACATTATGGTATAATAAATAAGTATTAATGAATAAATAATAACAGATAAGTAGGAACTAAAACACATTAGTACATACACCACAAATATATACAATGTACAGAAACCACAGCAAGATAATATTAAACCTATAATTAAGCGAATAAATATTTGTGTAGTGGCAATTTTAATAGCAATATGATACTAAACGTATCCTATTGGTAATTTGATTTAAATTTACTTTTTGTTCAAACTATAAAGACAACCGATAAAATTTCTATGTGCTGGGCGTTTTCAAAGCACTGGCAAATGCAAATACTTAAACAAAGTACATCCTGCATTGTTTAAAGATAATTAAACACGTGGGAAATTCCTGAAATATCTATAAAACTGGAGTACTGTTCAAACTTTTGTTGCAATACTTATAAAACCACTTCGATTGAGAGTTTAAAAACGGTAACGAATACCAGTACTCAACACGATTATTCGAATTTTCAGAAAGGGAGTAGAAATTTCTATGTATATTTTTCAATTGATACATTGGTAACTCTACCGTATAACGAGCAAAGCAAATATTTTTTTTTTCATACAGTAATATTTTTCTCCTCATTACCATTCTATAGATAATTGCTTCCGGCCAAAAAATTCATTATCAAAGAGGAGAATTCTTTATGATCAATAAGAAACTAATTCACTCTTCACTCTCTTCTAATCAAATAGGTTATAGAATTAATAAACAGTATTCTAGATGAGATTTGAACATTGGTTATTGGAATGTAAATCGATTACTTTGATGTCGGTGTTACAACTGACGTGTATGTATATGTATCTTTAAATTTGCTTTCATTTGCCAGAAACAGTCACTGTATTAAGAGTGCGTTAAGGCGTTTTATCAGCATGTAAATTATACATATATAAACCATGAGGAAAAAAAAGATTTACTACAAAATTATGTGAATTTTAATTCTAAGTACGTAATTTTAAGGAAAATGTATGTCAATTTTAATAGTGCATATGCATTACTTTTAGGTCAATAAACATGACATTTCAATATGCCAGTCTTATTGTGAAAGCAGCTTAATTGTCACTCCGGTGAATAATATTCCATTATTATTTCATTTTGTTGCTGATAGAGATCTGTTATAATCATGTCGTTGTTGTGTTTCCATAGATTACATATCAGCACGATAAATTATGAATATAATCAAAATCATGTTATATCATTCTGTATAGAGTTATTGATGACCGTGTTTTACAAAAGGCAGAGCTATAGAAAGGCCCGGATTTGATTTTTCTACGTGGTCGTGGGCATTTTAGTTGATCAGATTAGAAAGAAAAGCAATTAGCAATGTAGTTAAACAATTTTCATTTCACTTGTATTTTGAAAGGAGGGTCGTACACATTTTTTGTATAGCACCACATCACTGTATCGAGTTTGTCAGAGATGTGATTATTTTCGAGATTATTTAGATTTCTATGAGGTTTCCATAGGCTTATTCCCAAACAAGCAATGTATCAAGGTGTCTGTGTTCTACGACAAATATTGACAATGAATTAATGTTTTTACACTTTCACTCAAGGCTATTTATTTTTTGTGATGACTCAATCAATCGAGGCTTACAGAAGAATGTAATTTTACCTTAACTCTGATAATGGGTCAATATATCTGCACCACCCGTTAAATCGTCAAATAATTAAGTGTTTATCGTCAAACATGAAAAAAAGGAAGTCCTTAGAACTGACTTGACAATCAAAATTGATTTTTTTTTCTGTGAAATTTTGGTTCATAGGTTTAAAAATAAGTTTTCCTCAGATAGGGAATGCTTTATTCAATGGAACAACACTGTGCTCGGGAGGGAATTTACATTTCATTTTTTTTTTCTGTTGGAGACGACACTTTATTATGGATACTAATTAGTTATGGCTCAATCAAGATGCTGAATTTATATTTTTTTATATATTTTTTATCATACACCATCGGAAATATGAGATCTTCGATCAAACTGCTTTTGTTTCCCCTATTTTTAAAACGTTGATTGGTTCGTTGTGTATTGTTTAACGTCCTAAATTCGTTCACGTAATCCACTAACACTGAATAATTTTATTATACTTTCTTTAATGGATAGTGACTGAATCGATGGCTTGTGTTTATTTTCATTTTCGTCAAGGAATAAGTCTACTTTCCCTGCCTTGTATGTTTTTGTAATGCTATTAACGAGGGGGTACATAACTACGTTGTAATGGTTTTAATCGCGCTGATAGCTTTCATAAAGATGCAGAATTCAGTATATCACTACGACGTATTTTATAGAAAGAATAATAATATGTGATCATAAAATGGAACAAAATATACATATTTTTTAACTCTTTCCTTCATTCATTAATGAACGATATTCCTGAACTATGATATTTAAATTTTAGCGCAAATTTGAGTTTGGGTGAAATCTGTAGATTTCTGTTTTATAATCCACATTTTACATTAAATCGACAGCTTTCAATACTGATGAGACAAAGCATTCATTTACTCGATTCTTCATTTCAATATGAAAGACATCTATTCATAAAGAGACTGACGAAAGGGGAAGGTAAAAGTGTATGCATGTATACACATTTTTGTACGTTGGAACACATATATTTAGTAAGAGCCTGACTAGCAAAAAGTTCAATTCCAAATCTATTTTTCTTATTTACCATAAAAATGGCCAGTAGAGAGAATGCTTCTATTTAATGTCATAGATCAAAGCCATACGTATGCTTTATTGTTTTCTGTACCATTCGAGATTGTGTAAAAACATTTTCGTATAATTATGTCATATCTATTACACCTGGCAATCGATTACTTTTTAATAAAACCAATGGTGGCACCTTAGCTTATAAACATGTGGACGTCTGAACTACCTCAGTCATATGTTACTCAGTTGACAGCGGACCGAACCTATACAAATGATAAAATCCCAGAAGAAGATAAAACTTCATACAGAAGAAATTTTCTTGGAGATTTCTTTAAAATATCTCAAGAAATTCCATTTTTATTGAAATTTTATTTCGCCTGCCAGGTGAGAGTGTACATGGAGCGCCAAATTAACATAAAAGCAAATAATTGAATATCATTAATTAATTATTTGAAAAATCATTAATTGAATTATTGCGCGCAATTTAAGCATTAATTCAATTGATGCGCTCATCAAAACAATTGGACTGAATCAATAGAATTATTGCACGTAATAAATGATTTGATTGCGCATAGTAATTCAGTTGAAGAGACCAATAATTCAATTATTGCGTATATTAATTGAATTGATGCAAGCATTAACTGAATTATTGCTCTCTTCAGTTGAATTAAAGCGGACATCAATTCAATTATGGATATTATCTATTCATTTGAAGAGAGCAACAATTCAAATATAGCGCGCATCACTTCATCTTTAAATAATTAAACATATCTTCAATTATTTGAGTTATGTTAATTTGGTGCTCCATACATGTAGATAATGGTCGATCAAATAACACAATGTCTTGAGAAGAAATCTTTTGGTGGGGATTTTGTGTGTTTGCACAAAATAATTGGAGAGTGTGTTAACCATGTAAAGAGTCCTATACCAGTTTGAAGTCTCATACTTTTTACATAGATGGTCTGTAAGAAAAAGGATAGCTAATATAAAGCTGTAGGTCAAAGGTCACATAAGCAGCATTCCTGTGTAACAATGTAGTGCATACCAAATGGAAAAATTCTCATCGTCGATTTATTGTAACGGGGTCTCTTTTTAAGCCAAATGAAAGATCAAAAATCACCGGAAGGAAACTTCATAATTTCCATGTTGCATTGAAATCCCTTGTTTGAAGAGCCCCTTTTACTGCAATTAACATTCATTATACTAGTGCAAAAATGTTTAAGCATAGCTTTGCAAGATATATTTCAGCGACCTATCCCAGTACGGGCGGCTCTTACCATATATGGTTCTTCCACATGCATTTTCTTTCATTATATTTGGCCGAGTGTAAACAAATTCGTCTATAGATTCACACATAAAAACAAAAATGGATTTTGAAACAAAAATTGTATTGCCATGTATAGTTTATATATAACTTTGCATGAAATAGACGGAAAGTAGAAAATTCAAACATATAACTGTGGTGACAAAAATGTTTTGCAAGAAAAATTCACTTTCGTCTCGTATGGTAGAATTTTCAGAAGCATCGAATCTCTCAACACTAGTAGACAACTTGTTCCAAAATTACCATAACGACGTCATACCAGTTTGCGGATCGGAATCAACAGTCCAGGTCAGGCTCCAACTAGCTTTGCGACAGATCGTTGACCTGGTAAGTAGAGTTTAATAATTCACATTATAAATATTGTCATAAATTCCCGTGGACGTTATCTAGCTATGTAGGTGTAGATATTTTGAACAAGTATGATGAAGCATAAAATATATGTCCTTTAGAAACTTTTTTCCATGGTAACAATAGCCATGCACTTGTGTAACTCGTATACTTACACATCTACATTAAAACATTTTGACATTTTCTGCATGAACATGCATGTACATAGGTATTTTCAAACTTGAGTGTAATCTGTTTTAATCAAAATACCAAATGTGAAATACACACATAGTCCGAATCCTGGTGTGAGGCGCCGATTCGTGTTCATTATCATGATATACCACCGAGTCTCTTCGCCTATGTTTAATCTGAATTTACATGTATATCTGTCTACATATATATATATATATATATATATATATATATATATATAGCAAACTGCAAAATCGCGGATAAACGTGGGACAGAGTCTATGTGTTTATCAATATACGAGATGACAATGATACTGATGTCCTTGTGTTTATCTGTGTTGTTATATAGACCTACGATTGATTGATTGATTGATTATTTATTGCTTTCCGCCACACTCAACAATTTTTCAGTTATCCGGTGGCGTCCAGTTTTTGTTGGTGGAGGAGAGAACCCAGATACAATGTACCTGGGAAGAGACCACCGACCTTCCGCAAGTAAACTGGCAAACTTGCTCACATAACGCCGCGGCCGAGATTCGAACACGCGCCGACAGAGGTGAGAGGCTTTGTGATTTTGAGCCCGATGCTCTAACCACTCGGCCACGGAGGCCCCTATAGACCTACGAAAGTGAATCTAATGATAAAATTACGTGCAAAAATCAAGAAGCGACAGTTGATCATTGTATTTGTATCTTATAGATGGTGTTAGTTTTTTGTTTTTAATCACTATATGATACGTGAGATAAAGTATATTTAACCCGATTAAATGATAGGCACGTAACAATAAGAGGAAGGGCAGCTGCTTCTTCATAAAAACAGAGCTCAAAAATATTCATATTTAGTGATCAGTCATCCAGAAAATTACTTCGTTAAATACCCTCCGATTCTACATTGTACGTACAAGTAGTCAGAAGATGATAACTAAAAACCATATGCTGGAGATATTCTTTGACAATATCTATGTAGTGATAGGACATGAGGGTTTCCAACAGTCTTTTAGAAACCTCATGGGCACAAATTGTGCTCCTTTATCAACTGACCTATTTTTGTATTCTTATGAGGCAGAATTTATTCAAAAGCTTCTAAACAAGAAGAAATCTTTGCTGTGGCCTTCAACTCAACATTTAAGATGGCTCATGACACTCAAATTTTACAGAACGGTTCGTTTGAGCACCTCGTATGAACCATGATTTCAGCATCGAAAGAGTGATACAAGCTCTCAATTATTGTATTTGAATTATTTGTGATTTTTTTCCGGAGTGATAACAAATGATGTTTTATGTGCTTGATTTTAAAATCAAAATTTAGCTTTGATTTGAAGCATGATATAAATATCTTATAAAATATGTCTAAAAGACTACAGTCGTTCTATTTTTTTTTAAATAAAACATATCTATGAAGATTGAAAAGGTTATTTCTTAATATGTTTTGAATTTCAAGAAACGCAGTTTAACAAAAAGATATCTAAATTTGCAGCCCCGTCACCGGTAATAGTGACAGTGGCCGGATAGCTGAAAAATTGCTCAGGCGACTATAAAAATAAAAAACAAAAAACAAAAAAAAAAGAAAAAAAAAAAAAAGATATATCATACAAATATATTTTTAAAAGATATTGAAATGAAATGATCAAAATTAAGAAATTTTGAGAATTTTTAGATTTGAACCAAACTAGAGAAAAAGTACCGATCTCGATCACAGTTGATAGAAATTACTAAAATAATCATGTTCTTGCCAATTTTATGCACTTTTCATCAAGAAATATATAAACTTATAAATGAATTTCATTTGTAAACCATTTTACATCAAAGGAATGTAGTTTCCTAATTTTAAGAATCTCTGTGACTACTTTTCTATAATTCAGATCGGGTTTCGTTCAATTTGAAAAAATCGCGAACTCGAGAATTTTGATAATTTCATTTCAATTTCTTTTTCAAATACATTTGTATAATATATCTTTTTCCTAATTTCTTGAAGATATTTATCCATAGATTTTATATATATTAACAAATAGCTTTTTCAATTTTCATAAAAAAAAATTTTATTTGAAAAATTATAAAGACTATACGTGTACTAGTCTATCATGCATGTTTGATTAGATACTCATATCATGCATAAATTCACAACAAAATTTGGACTCTTAAACTCTCTTATTTGCAAACAAAACACACAACATGATTTTTGTTATTCCAGAAAAAAAAATCACAAAAAATTCATACAAAATAATTGAGAGCTTATATCACTCTATCGATGTTGAAATCATACTTCCTACGAAGTATTTTGACGAGCCATTAAATTAAATTTTGATGTAATGAGCTACCTTAAATATATTTACGACGCTTTATATATTAACAACATTCAATTTCATTATACATGTATATCGATTCGATATATCCGAGTGAATTTAAAATGAAAGACGCCATAGAATCTTCTGCATCTGCTTCATATGTGGATGTTTCACTGAACACAGACGCTATTTAAGAATCAACTTTATGACAAACAGGATAGTTTCAGTTTCTCCATCGTTAACTTCCCATATTTATATAGCAATATTCCATTGTTACCTTCATATGGCGTAATATGTGTTCAACTGATTCGATATATGAGAGCATGTTCTGCACATGATCAATTTTTAAACCTAGACAGGCTACTGAAAATTAAATCGATTTTTCATGGGTTTCACAATCTTGTTAAAAGTAAACATTTCATTTAATGATTAAATACAATATGTCATTAGGTCGCGGTAGCTCAGTGGTAGAACGCTTGCTTCGTAACCTGGAGGTCGTAAGTTCGAATCCCGATCGTAACATGGCCGCGTGAAACCTAGGACGTACCCTGTGGGGATCCGGGTTAGAAAAGATCATCAGCACCCCTTGCTTGTCGTAAGAGGCGACTAAATGGGGTGGTCCTTCGGATGAGACCGCAAAAACTGAGGTCCCGTGTCACAGCAGGTGTGGCACGATAAAGATCCCTCCCTGTTCATAGGCTAAAATTTTGCAGCCCTTCACCGGCAATGGTGACGTCTCCGTATGAGTGGAAGATTCTCGAGCGGGACTTTAAACAACATATAATCAATCATTTATCAATCGATCAAACCTAGGAAGTAAACATAGGTAGTGACTGCTCCATCCCCAAACACTTTTTGACCGGTCCCAATAATTACCCCAAAACGATCAAATGACCCCTAACGATTCATAGACTCAAATATTAAATATGATCTATAGTAATTCATTATAGTGCATATATTACACTCATAACAAGTTTTCATAAAGTTACGAAGCTTTATTGTGTCTATTTTTATCCAAATCACATTAACACAGGTGTTTGGCAATTTATAATAATTTTGGCATCAATTAAAATGGCAGTGATAAGTGCAGACGGTTTTACAATTTTCAGTCACTTGGAGTTATTACGGACTTCAGTTAATGAACTGGGGCAAGAAATTTAAATTAAAAATGATATCTAACGTTGCACATTCTATGTAATAGCTTGTTGCAATGCACAAAGACGCTGCTTAGCGGTATAGTGCAAGGGCCCAGTTAAATTTCGACCAATAAATAATAGGCATTTTTCTAAATTCATTTTTGTGTATCTTTGGACGTACACGGAATTTCGGGATGAACTTTGGAAGGAATGTAGATTATGTGTGATGGTAGAAGAATACATAATAGAACTTTATACCCTTTGGCTTATTTTTTTCCCCATCAGTTTCATACCTTTACTCTTTAATAGTAAATTTGAACCCAAGCAATATAATGGCCTGTGGTATAAATAAAGTTGCCGTTAAGGCGCTCCATATGACGCCCTAGGATTGGTATCACTATACATGTAGCTCCTCTATTTCTATTTAGTTGCTCTACGACAAACACTGACATAAAAAAAATCATATTTCTTTAGGATTAGTCAGAGGGCCGTCTAGAAGCGAACTCTAATGATTAACATACATGTATAAGTAAAGAATTAAATAAGCAGTGAAAAGTGACAAACTATCACGAAAATGTTCTTCGTCTTCGGTCCCTTCCTGGACCAACTATCCTGATTCCATCAAACCAAAGTTTTTGCGGTCTGTAACCTTCGCATACTTTTTGAAGGCCCCCAGCGTCTGTGGTGTCGTGGTTAGAAGAGTCGTGTTAGTCAAGACTTACTTGTGATCGAACTCATTATTATTTGTTGTGTGTAATGTTGTTCAACAGTGAAATTAAAATCGGACAAGGAAAATGACCACTCTGTATTTCAAATCCCCCTACCCCTGTAAACTTCTTGTTTGCTTCGTTAGAAAAATTCCGGATGTATCGATCTTCTCCCGATACAGCGATGTGACGCCACGGTCAAAGTGGCGGATCTGATATTGAGAGAACTTTTTTTCCAACTTCTAATCTTAGCTACCGTTCATAACATAGATTTTATGGATTTTCACAAAATAGGCTTCAATTACTTATAGTATGAGGTTAAGTTGGGATAAAATTTTAAACTGCAAATGTTTGTATACCAAAAATAGCTACATGTTAATATGCCGGTACATCAGAGAATACACTTGAAACATTTAATCATTTTTGTGAACGTGATGCGTGTAGTGACATTTTTAAGCCATGCCTTTTTATAGCAGATAAAAACTAACACATCAAATCAATTAAAACATAATTAAATTTCGTATCTGTGTAGTGCAACTGGGAAAGTGCAGGTCAATTTTAAAATGGAAAAAAAAACTTCAATGCCACGTTATTTAATCAACAGAATCATTATGTAAATTAGTAATTTATATGAATATTTGATTTTGTGATCTCAAATTCCTAAGTAATTGCTATTTCAAATCAGTGATTTGAAAACACGATGTGTAATTTGAAATTAATCAGTCGTTAGTCATGATTAATTGATTTGTAAATGCAAGTTATGAACATGAGGTCCATTGGCCATAACACACACCTTACGCAAACATAACTATTTACTTGGTGAAATTCTATCTATATGTCGCTACACAAAAGTCACTCTTAGCTATCCATAATAAAGGAGAATACTTTCAATTTACCTAGATTTGCAATATATTGTTCTTCAAATAATGTATTTGAAATAATTGTCTGGTACGTATTTTTCTGAATATTTTTTTCGGGCATTGTTAATGCATAGTCCCATTTGGCTTATAAACAATGGTTTAGACGAACTTGATCAGTATCAAGTGAGTATGCTTATGTACAATTTTAGCAAACAGTCAATTTCCTGTTAGGAAGAAAGTCATGTTTTAAAGGATTTTTTATATACACATTTAGATTTACTGCAGCCTTTCTTATGAATACAAGTATCAATGTTTGTGCCGTTCTCTCAGAAGGCATGATCTCATAATCTGATAATCATTTCTTTTATTCCTATGAGGTCGTTTTGTTACAAGATACCAGTTGGTCAGACTAACTTGGATTAACACTGCATGTTTGGAATCCGTTGAAGATAGTGGATCCAAAACATCTAATGTAGTTGGTTGATATAAAACCAGTTCTGATCACGAAAACATAACAGGCTCAGACCGGTTTGATAGGAGGTGACACCATACTAGTAATTCAGTTGGGTACATGGTAAAGCACTTGCCTGTAGATGGCGCCCCTGTAGATCCGGGGGTTCCTGGTTCAAACCTCGGTATTAGTTGTGTTTTATACTTTTCCATTACATTTGATGTTTGTTATCTATCCCTGAGTGTGACATATGGAAATACCTGTGTGGGGAGTGTCTGGTTATTTTCGAGTCCGGGAAAAAAATTAAGGGTGGATGTACCAAACTTAACGGTTCAACTACCAGATCAGATACACGTACTTCAGTGGTGGAACAATAATCATAATTATGATTCCCATTGTAAAAAAAATGCACAGAAAGAAATACAACATTTTGTATATGCTAATAATTTCAGTTCAAAATATATAATTTGTGATTCAGTACTTTGTTACGAAGTATCAATTTTACATTACAAATTATTGATTTGAAATTCTCAAATTATTTACATTGGTTTCTTTTTATCTAATTAAAGACCAAATCGCCATATCGTTTTTTTTTAAATACAATTATATTACTGCGTGAAAATAAATTTCGGAAACCAATATGTTAGTGTACAATCATTTAAAGAATGTTGACACTGGTATTGAAAATTGAACTGTCAAAATAAGGGAAATTCTATCGATAAACGTTTTGCAGAAAGAGTGCATTACAACATTCGTCCCAAAACAGCATCGGACACTGCTCCAACTTACTTTTTATCGGGTTTTTTTACTGCAAAAATCGAGGTCCCGCGTCACAGCAGGTGTGGCACGATAAAGCTCAAAGGCCCTGAGCGGCCTAAATTTTACAGTACTTCACCGGCAACGGTGACGTTTCCATATGAGTAAAAAATTCTTAATCGGGATGTTAATTAATATATAATCAATCATATAATTTTATCGTATAAAATGAGTAAAAATTGCTGTCATTCCTTCAATAAAACTTTATCTAAATTTTGCGAATAAGTTGCAAGCTTGACTAAAGTATTTGGAGAGATGTGTACCTGCAGGCATGTTCACGAAGCTTTCCTAAGATATATCCTAAGACATGTCCTAACATCAACTTAGGGGAAATCTAAGATCATCTTAGGACATGTCTTATGATGCGTCTCGACGATGCCTTAGGAACATCTTAAGTTAGGACATCCTAACTACTTAGGACCAATCTTATTCCTAATAGGAAGCATTACCATCATACTGTTATGATGTATAGATATGTTCTTGATGAAGTAGAAGAAAATAGAGATATTTTGTTTAGTAAATTGTCCAATATAGTGACAAATGCAGCAAAAAAGAGGGCTTGGGAAAGCATTTGCAAGAAGGTGAATGCGTGCAATTCATCTACGCACCCGAGGACTGTAGAAGAAATCAGGAAGAAATGGTCTTCTTATTCAAGTGACATAAAGAAAAAGGCATATCCCGACAAAGGATCGTTCAGTTGGTCTTTGTAGTCTATAGCCAACGATATTGCAGAGATTAGTGATCAAAGGTCGCGGAAGTCTGTATGTACTCACAATATCGTCGTCGTTTAAATAATCCAGGGGGTTATCAATGTCTCTAAATAACCTTTCACGATTTCTTTGAGCTCTTCTCCTCAATATTATGGCTGCCGTCATGTTTATACAGATTTAGTATGATCTTAGGACAAGGGTTATGCTGTCCTAACGTTAGGACGAAGTTATGGCGTGTCCTAAATTTAGGAAAGCTTCGAGAAACACACTTAAGACTAAGACATGTCCTACGACATACTTAGGACACGTCTTAGTCCTAAGACAGGTTCGTGAACATGCCTGCGGGTGATTTAGCACTTTCATTTGGTTTTACATGTACATGAATCAAATACATTAGAATTCTGGATCCACTATACTCAACGGATTCAAAACATATGATCTTAATTAGAGTTAGACTGTGTATTTGGTTATAATAAGGACGTTTGGGGTATAATCTGAGATTAAGAAATGATAGCGGATAATGTTCAGTTTAAATGGAGATATTCACTTAATATTGGGAGTGTACATCAAAATTACACAAACCACAAAAGCTGCAATGCACATGCATACCAACTGTAAAAACCATGGGGTCTCAAATTTTAAATTTTGCAGTAGTTATTTTCGTATAATTAATTTAATTTCAACATCTATCATCCTAACCATTTATTTGTTTTCAGAATGAACCCAAACAGATCATTGAAATCAACGCATGGATACGCATGGTAATTTATAGTGAATTTCATTGAGTTCGTTGTTTTTTATTCGAATTTGTTTAAGTTTCGTGTTTTATCAAAGAATTTCAAAAGAAGAGAAGCAAAGAATTTCAATAAATGTCGAACTTCATGTTGTGTTTTAACATTATTATCATGTAATTTGTCTTTCTTTGTCAAATCGAAAGGAACATATCTTATAGAAACAGTAGTTAGTGTTATTTTTTCTCGTCTCAAATGACTGCGAAAAATCGTTTTACATTAGATAGCTTTCATGTCAAAAAAATTTAAAGTGCACAGTTTGTGTTCCTCGGGGTACACAGAATTTTAATTGCACTTGCGTGAATTGGAATATCGGAGTTTTCATTTGTTTCGTACTTAACTTTAGCATGTTTTAATTCATAACCTGTTTTAAATGATATTTTGGTCCACTGATGCAATCAAACGTTGATTTGTTACCCACTAAATATGACCGTTGTCAAAATATGTCGCAACAGCCAATACGTAATTCAACACTGTGCCTTTAGAACAAATGCACCACAACTGTTTCATCAATATCCCAAACAAGGTGTTTTCTTTTAGAATGCAACGGGGCTATTATGATTATTTAAAAGTACATTAATTAGAACAAGGAGTCCAAGTCCGATGAAACATGTACATACATGGCTAATCTGTACAAAATCAAAGCTCTATGGATATTCTCTGTCCTTTTTTATTTAAAAAAAAAAAATTCGCATTCCTTTTTGACAGGTGTAAAAGTAATTTTTAAAGTTTGTGAAAGATACCTGATCCCAGACTTTAATCAATCTCATACCTTCACCGCATTTCGACAATTCATTCCAAAGTACCAATTTAATATATGCATGTTTGTATCATGGAACACCAATATAATAAGCATTGGGACCAGAACTCCAGCTTGTCACTTAAGAGTCATGAATTTTACGGCAAAGCCTATGTACATGTAGCAGTGTGTGTGTGTGTGTGTGTGTTACATAGATAACTTTCTACATGGTAACCTTAATTGGCTAGGCCAGTTTTCGTAATATTAAGGAAAAACTATTGAACTACGAGTCAAAATCAACCATATATATAATCCCCCTGCCTCTTTCCCGAAGATTTTTATAATAATCTTGCACTCTTGTTATGTGAAGTAAATGACTCAACCCAAGTTTGGGGGGGAGTGAGGGTCATCACCTACATTTATACATGCTGACATTGTATATGCATGTAGATAAGGGTATATATGCATGTGCACGTGATATGGCAGTCATATGTAAAAATGAAATGTTTTATTTTTGAATAATATATATCGACCGAAATATTGTTTTCTTTTGTGAATGATAAGACAAAACACAAGCTGTTGTCACGGAATATGATATGCGATCATTTGACTGTTGATATTGACCAGCATTGTCGTTGGTAAGGCAGATGTTTTTGTAGAGTTCAATACGTGTCAATTTACTGATTTTACTGTCTTTTTGTTGACTGAATCAATAGTCCTTTTTTAACTTGAGGGTATAATTTGATTACTATAGATCTATATAATTACTTCAAGCATTTTAAAAAAAAGAAAAGAAAGAAAGAAATTTGATCCACTAAGCAACAAATGTGGCTCATTCTTAGATGCTAATGATTTTTGCCAAAATGCTCTTTAGGAAGTTACCTTTTATAATTTAATGAGTTACTAGTTGCTATCATGTCATATTGGGCTCTGAATTTGAATACAACGGGTACCATATGAAGCCTTTTGATCAACACAGCTCTTGTATGCAGAAGAAAATGTGATGAATTTTCATGCGTAATATAGGAAATAGTGAAGATGCCGAATCTTCCCAGAAGATAAAAATCAAAATAAACTTTATTTTAAAAAATAGAAATCAGTTTCCATGACAACAGTTTTAAAACAATGTAACATATCAAAAGAGTGACATATTGCGCTATTTTCAAATAAAATCAAAACTATGAATCACATGAAAGAATTATATGCTTTGTTATATTAATAATTATGATAGTAGATTAAAGTATATTACTAATTAATTTAATTTAAAGAACATAATTCAGTTGTAAAGCAATTGTCCGTTTTCGAGTTACCACATTCCGGCATGATTCTAACATTTACTTTGTACTCGATGCGGGTACATCAACATCTGGTATTCAATATGAATTTCCAAAGTTTTAAGGGACCAAAATTAAAGCGATTTTTACTGATCGAAGAGTTACATGTCACTTTTATAGAAAATGTAACACGTTAAGACTATGTCAACTTGCAGCAGAATTGAATTTAAGTGTATGAAGGAACGGTGCGTCTCCATATTTCGATGGCGTCATCATTCCGGTGATTGAATAATAATTTCTACAAAGATGATATTCCCCAGGTTCCCTGCCAAAATTTGTAGTTGTTATACTGATAAAACTTGGGGTAAAGATGATTTAGTGTTGGTTTATAATCTACAAAATGTCTGAAGCATAATCTGTCGTGACGTGAGCGGTTGCAGTCACGGCGCCTTAACACTTCAAGCCATTTTCTGCAGAGTTTGGACTGTATAGATGTAGGGAATGGAAAGAATTGCACATCAACCATGAACCCATATATCCCCTTCTTGCACGTATCTGACGTACATTCTTCCACAACACAACAGAACTTGGGCATCTTGCAGCAAACGAACTCGTTTCTAACAAATTGTACCGGAAGTGACGCGCCTCTCAATTTTACTTACAAAAATCGCGTGACTCAAGTACAAAGTAAAGTTAGAATATCGCCGGATAACAGTAACTCGAAAATAGGCTAATAAATGTATCATGATTATATATATATATATATATATATATATATCTGTGTGTGTGTGTGTGTGTGTGTGTGTGTGTGTGTGTGGATTTGAACAGTTAAACACACATATTAATTATTTACTAAATATAACTATGATACAAATTAATTAGAGACTACATCAATCATTTCATAAATTTGATTGAAATATTTCATCAATATATACTCAGTACTCACATACAACTCAAACTCAATGCATCGGTAAAAGTTAGTAAACAAAGGGTTGATATGTTTCGAGTTCTTGTTTGGTGTTGCAGCTTACAACAATATGTGTGCAGCGCTGGCAAGATTAATTCAGTAACATTACCGTAACCAACGAAAGTTTTAGCATCGATCATACTGAACATCTAAATTAATACTCCACAATGAATCCCAATTTGTTCAGAAAACTTGTATTTGCTGAATGATTTTTAAATCAATTAATGCCCTTCTCACGACCCGGTAAAATATTAGTAATTGGTTATCTTAATTAACTATCACATCCTTGTTCTCGTGTGTTGATTTAACGAGAACTGTACTAAAGAGAAAAACGTATTTCCGCAACTTTTATTGAAAGCATGAGAAAGCAAACTGTTCTACAACATACATCTTCAAGAGAATATATACATATATATATTAAAATATACAATTTTTTTTCTATAATAACAATAACAAAGTGTGAAATATTTGATATTTTATTACAGCGTTGGAACGATTGTCGTCTGCGTTGGAATGCGTCAATGTATGGAATAGATCACCTAGTCGTACCATACAGTAAAGTTTGGGTACCTGATATAACGTTGTATGACAAGTAAGAATTCAATAATTATTGATAATTTTCATTTAATGTCTCACTGATTACATACAGTAATGCTTTAAATACAGGCATCAGGGAATTAATTAGAAATTGACAAGCCATTTGAGTAACGACATCAATGCTATCTAGGGACTCTTGTTTAAGTACAATGAAAATCTAAATCACGGTGATGTATCGGTAAGCGAAGAAAGATTATTGCAGGTATAAGCATTTGCGAATGCACATAGCTCCAGAATTATTTTAATATAACGTCACATGATGTCTATTTTCAAATATAGTACATATAAGTAATCACATGTGGTAAATATAGAATTTGTACTTAACGGTTTCAGATTATCATAATAACATTTTAATACGAGGAGTCATCCAAAATAATGTCATTTCATCATCTTCGCGTGAAAATCGTGTAAATATCTTACTGAAACTACATTGACACGTAAGATTGATAACTGAACCGTAGCGATGAAAATTTCATGTTCACAATTTCACTAACTAAGCTACAGTGTACATTGCTTTATAGCGTATTCATTACACTATACTCAAAATAACTTAAGGTCTTTTGCTTAGCATTAAACCCATAGGTATTCATCAATCTGCAATAAACCTTGCAAATCAACTCTCTGGAATATTTTGCTATGATATTTTACTTAAATATCAACTTTTAACTTTTACTGGTGCGCGAACAGCGTGGATAGCCAGTTACTTGGATTGAAAGACTATCGACCAGCGATCTACTCGGATGGCAGCATGGTTTACAATTTCCCCACCATCATATCAAGGTAATTAAAACAGAATCAACAGCATTCGTTTTAATAGCATCTTTAATAATATGAGCATAATGACTTTCAAGAATTTTTTTTTCTTACTTTTCTCCAAGAATTTTCCATTAATATAGAGACGTCACCAACTGCAGGTGAAGTACCACAAATTCACGCTCAGGGCCGTAACAGTGGGGTTCTTTAACGTGTCATCGCCTGCCGCGACACGGTACTTCGTGTTTAAGGTCATATCCGAAAGACTTATAAGTGTTTGGCGAAGGAAGAATCACTGATTACAGTGTCTATGTTCGTCTTAGGGTTGACGTGGCCATGACACGAGCGGAACACAAACTCACGACCTCCCGGCTACTAAGCGAACGCTCTACCACTAATAAACCGCGACCGGTCCTTCAGGAATGATTGATTGATTGTCTCTTGTTTTCCGCCACACACAACAATTTTTCAGTTATCTGGTGACGTCCAGTTTTTATTGGTAGAGGAGAGAACCCAAATACAATGTTCCCGGGAAGAGAACACCGACCCTCCGAGAGAAATCTGGCAAACTTTCTCACATATATCAGCGTGAGCGAGATTTGAACCAGCTCCGACTAGAGGTGAGAGGCCTTGTGATTTTGAGCGCGATGATCTAACCACTCATACAAGGAGGCCCCTTCAGGAATGAATGTACTCATTAAGCACTGTTACTTTATTCCAATGAAGACATTTCGAATATGAAACTTTGTTAATATTGAATGCAATAGAGATTATTACGATCTTCAAAACTTAAGAACTCAAAACATATCTAACCCTATGTTTACTAACTTTTACCGATGCATTGAGTTTGAGTTTGAGTTATATGTGAGTACTGAGTATATATTGATGAAATATTTCAATCAAATTCTGTTTACAGCTTGTGCAAGGTTGATGTCACTTATTTTCCTTTTGACCAACAAATATGCCGACTTCAGTTTGGATCATGGGCACATCACGGTTTAGAACTTAACGTCACTGGCATTGAAGCAGACCTCAGCGCATTTGTGGACAGCGTCGAATGGGAACTGATTTCAGTTCCTATGATTCGAAAAGTAATTTACTATAAATGTTGCCCAGAGCCATATCCGGATGTATCATTCTATCTGAAAATAAGGCGGAAACCTCTTTTTTACTTGATGAACTTGGTGTTCCCTTGTATGTTGATTTCAACCGTAGCTTGTTTGGGTTTCATCCTTCCACCAGACAGTGGAGAAAAGGTTTCACTAGAGATCACAGTTTTACTGTCTTTGGCTGTTTTCTTGATGATTGTCTCAGAAACTATGCCTCCATCATCAGAGACATTTCCATACATTGGTAATGTTTATAATATACATTTGTGAGATCGAATCATTTAATGACTAGTTACTTGCAAATCAAATACAACTTATCAATTAATGTTTGTTTCGTTTTCACAGGAGCTTATTTCACTTGTGCAATGTTGTTAGTGTCCATGTCGTGTCTGATGACTGTGGTCGTATTGAATCTTCACTTTAAGGGAGGGGATGGTAAAAAGGTCCCACTGTATCTAAGGCGAATTTTCACTGTATTGGCAAAATTGGTATTCGTTAAAACTAGAGAAAAAGAACTCGTGGAGCCAACGAGCATTTCATCGAAAGAGGTGAGGTTTTGGGGGGGGGGGGGGGGGTTGTTGTTGTTTTTTTTTTGTTTGTTTTTTTTTTATATTTTATTTTATTTTACATTGTACCAGTCAGAATAGATTATAAAGTAATGTCTTGTCTCGTGGTTCCTTTGTAGCGGAGAGTAACTCATCATGACAACCGAGCGTACGAACACACAAATGGGAATAGCACTACAGTGGACAAATCAAAACACGAGAAAATTGGCAACTTTTTTCATAACGGATTTCATCATCTACACGATTGTTCCTTGACAGAAATCACCAACAACGGAAATTCTCGGGCTACAGCGGATAACGGTTCTGGCGAGCAGCTTGTAGAATCGTCCGCGACATCCGAGATAGCAAATGCTTTCAAACAACAATTATCAATTGTACGGAATATTGAAAATATTCTTGCAAAAAATAGGATATCGACAGATTCCGTGGATGAATGGCAAAATATGGCCCAAATCATGGACAGAGTGTTCCTCATTTTCTTTGCATTTGTGTCATTTGTTTCATCAATAACATTCCTAATGAATAGTTATCTACACGATTATGAATAGCTTAAGGGCAAACGCGACGTTTATATATATATATATATATATATATATATATATATATATATATAATACCGGGTATATAACTTTGCGTGACATTTGACGGACAATTCACTCGTACTCTATCTCGTTTCTACAAAAAGGCTTGGGGTAATTACCATGTCTGTTTTATAGTTACATGTAGCATAGTTTGATAGTTCCTGATTGATGCAAGTAAAAATGTAAATTCAGTTCTTATGTATAAATGGGCATTTCCCTAGCAAAGAAGGAGAGAAAAATAGTTGGAACAATTTAGTATCGAATTCGGAATCCTTGCATTACTAGTTACATTGTAAGTGATTTAACCACTGAACTATCCAGGCCGATATAAAAGATTTGGTAATATTACTACAATACAAAATGTAAACCTACATCTGAAGTCATACTCTCGGGGTGAAAAAAAAATAAGAAAAATATCAGAAACGTCACGTATTGTCTTTAAAGCCATCGCCCACGTTTTATGTCGAACTTTTTTCTTTTTGGTTATTTTGTGTTTTTTATTCAATATATTATATTTACTTTTGAATACTCAAGGGAGCTCCTACATATAACTAGGTCATTTTGTTTCTATGGCGTGGATAAGGTAAATGCAAAAACATGAATACTTTGTCCTTGGGGGGCTGATGGACAGCGAAAGTATCTCCTAACATAACCAAAAAAAAGATGTTGTGTATGGCGTGTAAAACGTTGAATATTACACACGTATTAATTTATACATGTATGCAAAATAGTTTGGTTTTTATTCGATAATCTTTTTATTTATATGTGAAAATCCTAATTTATATTCGACAGATCTTGTTATTCATATTCTAAAATCTTGATGTAAGTTTGATAAATCTTGATGTACATTAAATACATCTTCATATATTTTCGATCATCTTTTATTTACATGTAGATGTAAAACACTTGACATTTGTTCAATAAATTTTGATTTATATTCATTAATTTTTAATAAAGTTTTATTCAATACATCTTGGTGTAATTCGATCAATCCTGATGTATATTCTACAACCTTGTTCTTGATAATTTCATTATGCGAAAATCTTGCTTTATATTCGATAATCTTACTACGTATATGCAAAAATCATGATTTATATTCGATAATCTTACTAAGTATATGCAAAAATCATGATTTATATTCGATAATCTTGTTATTCATGTGCGAAAATCGTCTTGTATGTTCTATAAATCTTGTACATTCGCTAATTATGTTATTTCTATGCGAAATATTGATTTAAATTTTATAATTTGTTATGTAAATGCGAAATCTTGCTTTGTATTCCGTAATCTTGTTATTTATATGCGAAAACTTTGATGTATATTCGAGAAAACTTATTTTATGAATATGTGATCGATAAATCATAATGCATTTATTTTCATAATAAAGATAACAAGATTATCAATTTATCGCATATAAATAAATATACGAATTTACCGAATAAATCTAGATTTCTGGAATATAAATGACGAGTTTTCACATCGCTTATAAAGCATTAAATCTAAACTGAAATTTTCGCATATAAATAACCAGAGTATCAAATATAAAATATATAAAGCAAAGTTTGTTTAATGTTACAGCGTGAGACAGATCATAGTTGTCACCCCTATCCAAATGTCATTTTATTGAGGCCTGATTCCGTGACCATCAAGTGGGACTAGACCGAAGTCAAATTTTGAAATTCATTTAATCGATAGCAATAGAATATGGATATTTATAAATCATCAGTAGAATTTATGTCTAGGTTCTACTGCTGAATGCAGTGATGAAAACCACCTCAGAAAACAGCCAATTCCTAGATGAGGCTTCTGATCTAGAACCAAAATGTGTCAAACAGCAAAATGTATCAAACATGACCACATGTACATACTGGTGGCGGAAATCTATAGGTTGTGTTATCAACTAAAAGACACTCTAAAGATGTATTTTCAGCCTTCTACATTGTCTCGATATAATCATAACGTTAGGGGTATCACGAGATCACGAGTGTGTGTGTGTGTGTGTGTGTGTGTGTGTGTGTGTGTTCCCAAAATATATGAACAATCTACACATACATGGAACAGTCATTAAAATGTATTTTCATTGGTGAATAACTTTGTTGTACTGGTTAGAGTGAGTCAATATCGGATAGTTACCGAGCGGTAGTAACGATCAAAGCACTGAAACGAGGTGATAAACGATGCAAAATTATACTACATTTATATAGCGCTTTATCTAATAACATAATTACCCTAAAGTGCTTTACATGTAAAACAAACCGGTAACGAACTTTGGAAACGAAGATCCACTATACAGTTTAGTACGAACGCGTGGCTTTAGATTGATTGATTATCTATTGTTTAACGTCCCGCTCGAAAAATTTTCACTCATATGGAGACGTCACCATTGCCGGTGAAGGGCTGCAAAATTTAGGCCTATGCTCGGCGCTTATGGCCTTTGAGCAGGGAGGGATCTTTATCATGCCACACCTGCTGTGACACGGGACCTCGGTTTTTGCGGTCTCATCCAAAGGACCGCCCTATTTAGTAGCGTTTTACGACAAGCAAGGGGTACTGAGGATCTATTCTGACAACCCGGATCCCCACGGGGCCCGTGGCTTTAGAAGGGATAACGAATCCGCAGAACAAAGTGGTCGCTGAGTACAGTAGACTTGAACTAGGTCCTGAATGTATGCTGGAGCTGATTCACGTAGAGACTTGAAAGTATACAACAGGATTTTATATTTCGTTCGATATGTCACAGGTAATCAGTGAAGCGATATGAGAATTGGTGCAGTATGTTTATATTTACGTGAACGTGTCACAAGCCTGGCATCAGTGGTTTGAAGTTTCTGTAACTTTTGCAGGAATGCTGAGTTAACACCATAAAGAAGTGTTTTTCCATAATCAAGACGGGATACAATTAGTGATCTAACAAGTGTCCTGTAAGCTTCATCCGTTATAAAAGATCTTATTCTACCGATATTAATACAATCAGTGATCTAACAAGTGGTCTGCCATCGTCGCAAACCACGGCTGAAATGTACGCTCCTTTCCCTTTTCATCCTTGGCTTTCTGCGTGAAAATTTCTTGCTTCAAATAAATGTGTATGACGCATTCGGCCAATCGCTGAGCTTCCGAGCCCCAATTAGTCGGAGATTTAAACTTTTTATAGAATGCACGCAAATTACTCTTGACCAATGAGAACGCGTGTTCTTACACTTTCTCGGTAGTCTAACCAAATGAAAATCCGTACGTATACAGATATGGTGATTTCGACTTTAAGCAGTTAACAGGAGAGGGCATTCTAAATTTTGAGAACTTATCTCTAATCCTTTTGTTACAACATCCATGCAATAAAATATGTTAACGTTCAAATAAAAAAAATCAAAGCAGTTAAGAAATGAACAGATTTCTTGTCAAAGATAGTTTCGTTGCATAAAGCACAAGTTTACATGACTGCAGCCATCATTGAGTGAAACGCGGCTATTGGTAAACCAGATCTTTAAATTTAAGTGTGAATTTTATTGGTCAACGAATTATATCATTCTCATCATGCATATTTATGAGAAACGAAAAAATTTCCATCCAGAGCCAGTTAATATAATGAGACTTCACTAGCCTTACATGTACGTTTTACGGCAAAGTTGATAAGTTCTGTCTTTTCCTGATTTAACTTGAATATGTTCTTTTGCATCCATATCAGAAAGACACAGTTCAAGTCTGTCTGCAGCGTTGTTCCAGCTATCGTTCCGATTTATAATCAGCTATACAGAAGTGTCGTCCACATAGCAATGATAACACATGTTATGTCTCTGTCCTCCGATTGGTTTGGAGAAAATGCGATATAGACGAGGTCATAACGCAGACCCCTGTGGAACACCAAAGTGGACTAGGAACACTTTGGACAATGTCACAAAGATACTAATCCTATATATACTGTATATATATCTTCTGTACGCCCTTAGGGTGCTTCGACGGTAACAAAAAGAAAAACAACCGGAAGTAGATCTAAATCTTTGAAAATTAACATATTGACATTGGAAACAGTTACACGGTTTGGATTGGCATTTAGTTTTACTGTCACATGCTTGAAGATAAAATACACAGAATTTTAAATCCACAATAAATATAGCAGGTGAACTGCCCTTGTATGTACAAATTGTAACAAATCCTTAATCCTTTTGAGTTTTGATTTAATCCCGTGGGGATTCGGGTTAGAATAGGTCCTCATTACCCCTTGCTGATCGTAAGAGGCGACTAAATGGGGCGGTCTCTCGGATGAAAAACCGCCGATTGTGTCATAGCAGGTATGGCACGATAAAGATCCCATTACTCAAAGGCCGTAAGGGCCGAGCATAGGCTTAATGTTACAGCTCTTCGCCGGTAATGGTGACATCTCAATATAAGGGAAAGATTCCCGAGCGGGACGTTAAACAATATACAGCCAACTAGCGTTTTGACTGAGATTTAAGGTAGAAGCAAAAAAAAGGAAACTGTCATTTTCTTCAAAACCACCAATCATATCACCCATGTAAATACTCGATATTGACACACGTGTTAATTGAGTTTGATTGATTGATTGATTAAATATTGTTTAACGTCTGGCTCGAGAATTTTTTACTAATATGGAGACGTCACCATTGCCGGTGAAGGGCTGCAAATTTGGGCCTATGCTCGGCGCTTATGGCCTTTGAGCAGGGAGGGATCTTTTACGTGCCACACCTCCTGTGACACGGGACCTCGGTTTTTGCGGTATCATCCGAAGGACCGCCCCATTTAATCGCCTCTTACGACAAGCAAGGGGTACTGAGTATCTATTCTAACAACCCGGATCCCCACGGGGCTTAATTGATTTTGAAGGTTGAAATTAATGTGGATGAAGATATGAATGATTACATGAAACTTTGACATGTCTGTATTACAAATCAACTTCTTGAAGCAATCTACTCTCGTAGTGATTTTTCATTAAGTTCTTCATGAGAAACACAATTAAAGTGAATTTGCTACATAATGTCTACCTCTGCTTTCTTCATAAAATATATTAAAGCCCTGGTGAATGATAGCAGTTACACATTCTCTACAGAATTATCTTTTTTTATTCTCTTGGATTTATGTTGTCATTTGGTCTCAATAATTTAGTACAATTAAGTTTCCTTTTCACATCATTCATTCTTCGTTCTAAGGACGTTAATTTAAGACTGAAGTACCACCTGAACTGTCATAGCAAAAAAACAAAAACAAAAACAAAAAAACAAACAAACAACTAAAACAAAAACAAAAACAAAAAAAAACAAGCATTCCGAGTGTATTTCAGGTAATACAAAGTTCCCTATCGGTTAGATAATTCAGTCGAAAGTAGGTCAGGCGTAACGAATCTCAGACTTGACCTGTAGCAAGCCAAGACAAAGCCAGATATCAAATTTCAATCGAATATCTTCATCCAATAGCGAAACGTCCGGAAAACTGGTTTTTGCAATTCATCAAGGGGCATAATTAAGTAAAATGTAGGTCAAGTGTAACGAAACTCAAACTTGATCTGTAACTATCCAAGACAAAGCTGTGTATAAAATATCAGATGAATATCTTCAACTAAAGAGGAAAAAGGTCCGAAAAACCGCAAGCGGAATGACAGATAGACAGACGGTAGGGGACTAAAAATATGGAAGAAGTAGTATTAATTTTCGAATAGAGATTCTGAAAATACAATTGAATTCGACTACTCATCAGTCACTTTGGTGGAAGTTTTGAAATTCCGAGTGATTTTTGTCTTCGCGCATGGAAATATTAAACAAGAGGTCCACAGGCCTAATCGGTCACCTGAGTATTAAAAGTATCACTAGCCTCAAAGACTACGTTTTCTTATTCTGCATATGTAAGCTAAATTCTTATATTCAACAGCAGCATAAAACAAGATGTGTTCTTAATAAAGGTACACACACAAAGGCTCCCAAAAGTGTTCTTATTGAAAAGGAAAAAAACCTTTAGACAATGTAATACGAGGGCTGATTGATATGTGTGAGTATCATATGTAAGGGGTCGAATTTTGGTGGACATGTTGCATTATTTTTCAACATCCCCTTCAATATCTAAACACTTTTGCCAACGATGGTTGAGGGCCTCATTGCCACTTTTAAAGAAGTCCTTTTCTTGACCATTTAGAAAGTCCTCCACCGCATATGCATGCACGCCGTCATCATCTGATTGAACGTAGGGTACCGGAAATAACCATTTTCAATTTTGAAAATAGGTGAAAGACTGATGGAGCGGGATCAGGTGAATAAGTCTGACGCTCAATCATTTCACAGTCACAGACGTTAATGGCAGCCATGGCGATGACAGACTTGTGAACAGATCCATTGAAATTGAAGACTTTCAAAGGATGAGATGAAATAGCTATTAGATTCGGGCCCTCTTTCCGTGGTCAACAAAATCAATTCTACTGTAGAAAAGTTAAACTTTTATTCATAGACGCCACAGATGATGTTTTCTGAATTTTGATAGTTCCCTTTGTTTTGGTCACGAGGAACATTTACCGATTTTTAAACACTATAATGATCAGTTTTCATAATGGTTTGTAATCCTTCACTACTTCAAGAATAACGATAAACAAAGTAAGCAGGTCTAAACACAAAGGACAACATTCAGTTTAGCAAAATGAATAGACCTCACGCTTTCCCCGTTTACAAGTCACGTGGCATTATTTATTCATTGTAACCTGTGTTAAAATCACATTTTATTTATTAAATGGACGTTGTGCATGGTTTTCACTAAATACATATGCTGCATATGTGATTGATATTTTTTTTTAAATATATGTTATTTATTTGTCGTGATACTGCTAATACCTATACTCTTTTAAAACTTATATTATCAAAAACACATACATACCGCCGCTGAAAATCAGTACTAATCTTATTGTTATTCAAATAGTTATTACATGCCGCGCAAGAGCGCGGTCCGTCCTGATATGGGTTTTCAAAATATATATGCGATGTGTTTCTACGGAATTAACGTATATGTATTTTTATGATTTCCTCCAAAAAATTGATATAAGTACTTACTTGGGGATTGAAGTTACTGTTAATTTTATTGTTTGATTTGTATAATCAAGCTTGCGTATTTAAAATCTAATACATATTATATTTGTCAATTGTGCTACGTTTGTTTCGGGTTCAAATTATTTATTTCATATTACTATTCGTTCTTTATATACAAAACGGGTGTTCAGTGTTTTGTGGATCGAGACTAATTTTGCGGATTTACACAACTAGTAATATAATTAAGTCGTCTAGGAGTGAGAATGAAAGTCGAGTCTAGACAAGTAAAAACTCCAAACATACATCCTATAGGGATGTACAATATACATATCGGTGTGGTCCGATCTAAAAAAAAAAAAAATAGTAATAGAAGTTTTTCTTTTCGGTGAATTATATTACAAGTTGAATAATGCACCAAAAGATCTACATCTAATGTGTCCAGTTTTATAGAAAGTAAAACAATACTAGTATATTCCACTTTGCATATAATGATTTGTTTAGAAAATGAGATTCAGAATTTTAATAATAATAACTACATGTAGACGTATATAACTACATGTAGATACAATTTATCAAGGAAAAATTTAGTGCATTAGTAAATAAACTACAAACACAAACACACACATATATATATATATATATATATATATATATATATATATATATGTGTGTGTGTGTGTGTGTGTGTGTGTGTGTGTGTGTGTGTGTGATCGATTTATTACATATTGTTTAAATTCCCGCTCGAGAATCTTTCACTCATATGGAGACATCACCATTGCCGGTGAAGGGCTACAAATTTAGGCCTATGCTCGGCGCTTATGGCCTTTGAGCAGGGAGGGATCTTTTACGTGCCACACCTCCTGTGACACGGGGCCTCGGTTTTTGTGGTCTCATCCGAAGGACCGCCCCATTTAGTCGCCTCTTACGACAAGCAAGGGGTACACATACATACACACAAACATACACAGATATATATATATATATATAGATATATATATATATATATATATATATATATATATATATATATATATATATGTGAGATGATATCACGTGATTCGGATGCTTAGGAATATGAACATGCCTTTGACGTCATTTCCTCTTCGATAAACACACACACACACACACACACACACACACACACACACACACACACAGATAAATATATATATATATGTGTGTGTGTGTGTGTGTGTGTGTGTGTGTGTGTGTGTGTGTTTATTGAAGACAATCTGTATAAAGGAAATGACGTCAAAGGCATGTTCATATTCGTAAGCATGCGAATCACGTGATATCATCTCTTGCATAGAGTGAACTTTTCCAGGTAGGTTATCGAGTTCAAACAGGTTTCCATAATGGACAGGTTCTAGTCAACTTTAAAAAGAAAAACACATCGTCAAAAAAACATATCGTCGATATAGGGTACAGTCATCGCAATGTAAAATTAATAAAATTTTGATAATAAACAAGCATAGTCTAAATGATTTAACTGCACCTATATCCAGATCTATAAAAGTATGGGTGGGTCCAAATGCCTATGAGAATTTCAGCTAACGAGGAAACCCAAAGCTTAAATTCAGTGATATATATTATGTGGCGAATTTATGCGCCCTGTAATATTTAAATCACAAAAGTACAAAAGTTAATGAATTGAATCATATGAATTTTAACATTAACAAGAAAATTTAGTTTTATTAATATTGAGGGAGGGGGGGGGGCGTATCTGTATGAATACTGGCGTTGACTCATTAATTGAGCATTGAATCTCCAGGGCTGCTTGTGCGCAAATCAAAGTTAGTCAAAAGTTGATGAAATTGCACCTTCTTCAGGCGTTTTGCAATGTATCACAGAATCCGGTAAAGAATTCCTGTCGGAAATGGTGCACGGATAAATGAGTTTTTGAAAAAGTTACTGTTATAAGTGGGTTTAAGAATGTTTTTTAGTAAACGCAATGTTTTGTTCAGGGGGAATCGGCATAGGCCATTGATGATCTTAAACAGTAGACAATCTCTGTCTCTGGTCCCTTCTACGTTCAGCAAGAGACTACTATTTAAGGTCTTTTAGCATGGTTGAAACACTGCTGATCTTGTAGTAGTTTTTTTTTATTATTTATTTACACAAATCTAACTGCCCTTCTTTGAATATTTTCGATGTCGGTAAGGGTCCCAGATAATTGCAGAGTAATCCAAATTTGAGCAAATTAAAGACTTATACACTGTTTCTTTGAGACTGCTGTGACAGTGTCGAAGATTATGCCGAATGAAGCCTGATATGTAGTTCGCTTTCATAGTAGTTTTCGGAATATGTAAATATCATTTTTGAAAGATTATCGCTGATAGAAATTCCTACATATGGGTTGTCTGAAACTTGTTCCAAAATGTGGTCGTTGATCAGATAACTGTATTTCTATGAAATTTTACTACGCACTATTATCCCAAGATAACATTTTGTGGTGTTGAATAGCATACCCCTCTTCCGAGCCCAATCTTCAAGTTGTCTGAAATAATTTTGTAGCTATTTCTGGTCTTTGGAAGATTTAATGTTTCGATAGATCAAAGAGTCTTACTTGTGATGAGACAGAAAGAGGCAAGTCATTAATGTGACAATAAAAGATGAGAGGACAAAGGACGTTGCCCTGCGGTACACCAGATTCTACTGAGCATGATGTTCATGATATTCCGTCTACGAGTATGACTACTTGTTGAGTGAGAAAAGCCGTTAGCATATAGTCATTTCTTCAGATTACTTTCTTCTAATAAAAAGTGCATTTTTTTTTGATGAAATAAAGTAAATTTGATTGATTGATTGATTGATTATTTATTGCTTTCCGCCACACTCAACAATTTTTCAGTTATCTGGTGGCGTCCAGTTTTTGTTGGTGGAGGAGAGAACCAAGATACAATGTGCCTGGGAAGAGACCACCGACCTTCCGCAAGTAAACTGGCAAACTTTCTCACATAATGCCGCGGGCGAGAATCGAACACGCGCCGACAGAGGTGAGAGGCTTTGTGATTTTGAGCCCGATGCTCTAACCACTCCGCCACGGAGGCCCCCAAGTAAATTTGAAAAATTTCAATTTCACCCATGTAGTGTTCCTCCTTAGAGGTTTCTGCTTTTACACAAAAATCGTAATTTGTTAGAAGCGATAACTCCTATTAAAGATTTTTAGTCTTTAGATCCTCACAATTTTGACTCCATACATGTAACTCACTTTGCAAAAGATTTCAGCGAAGATTTCATGTCTCTACCATTTACAGGATAGGAGCCGTACCAATAACAAAGGTGGTGGTGGTGGTGGTGGTGTGTGTGTGTGTGTGTGTGGTTAAGGTTCAAAGTTCCAAGTATGAAAGGTGATCACTGATCACTTGTGGAGTTGAATATCATGTATTATATAGCTTTTTGATGCATCCTGAAGCTTTAAAAGCTTTTTGTGACAGAAGAATAATAATAGAAAGAATAGTATCAAATGTATTTACACAGCAAGATATGAAAATCCTAATAATGGAAAGCAAAATACAGCTATATCAAAATACAGAGAGCTCTCTATGTAAGCTATCTGCTGAGATTCTGGGAATAATGAAGAGTATGCACACTTTTTGTTGAGACCCTGAGGATAGTGGAGACCATGCACACTTTCTGCTGAGACCCCGAGGATAATAAAGACTATACACAAGAATGAACTCTGAACACAAAGGAATTAGCGGGTAAACTAGCGCATTAAGGGCCTTTAGTCAGTTATGAGTCTACACATAAATTTTCATCACCCCTCATTTACCCTGTATTCCATTACAAATTCAACGATACAACCTTACATGTTCTGTTTTGAATGTATGAATATTTTGTGCAATATATCATTAGTGTATGGGATTTCTAGAAGATTAGGGCATCATGTATGACAATACATTCTGATATTGGCTGGAGAGAGGTCAAAACAGACTACAGAACCATTCAGCAAGCAGTTATCCCCAAGTCACCTATATCTGTTGTTTTAGAACAGCTACACAACATAATGGGACACTTGATTCTCTCACTGGTTCGGAAACTGTTTTATTGGCCCAGAATGCAAACAGATGTTATTTCCTGGATAAAGAACTATAACAGATGCACTAAGAGTAAGCAGACTTGCCACACTGCTGAGATGGTGAACATTAGTACATCACAACCTCTAGAATTGGTCTGTATGGACTATCTTTCCCTGGAACCATCAAAGGCAGGAATACAGATCATTCTTGTCATCACGGACCATTTCACAAAGTATGCAGTAGTAGTTCCTATCCGAAATCAGCTTGCCAAAACTACTGCAGAAGCTATTTTCAACAACTTTATTCTACATTATGGAATTCAAAAAAAAAACTTCACTCAGAGCAGGGTACAAATTTTCGTAGCAAAATTGTGAAAGAACTTTGTTTAATTTTAGGCATTTCTAAATCTAGGACAACACCATACCGCCCAATGGGGAATGGAAATACAGAGAGATTCAACAGAACCTCATTATCCCTGTTAAGGACACTGCAAAATGAACAGAAAGCTGATTGGAAGAGTCACATATCTGCGTTAGTGCATGCCTACAACTCAACTGTAAATGATACAACTGGCTATTCACCTTTTCATTTAATGTTTGGTAGGGAACCTACGTTATCTGTTGATGTCTTCTTTAGAATATCTAAGGCTATTGATGAGAACCAGTGCACTACGAGGTATATTACCAAGATGGAGAGATTACTGGAAGCCTACAAACAGGCCCAGAAGGGTACACAATTCTCCCAGCAACGTCAGAAAGGTAATTATGACTTGAAAGCCCGAGCATCCACTTTGAAGGTTGGAGACCGGGTACTGGTGAGGATAGTAGCCTATGACAGAAGACATAAGGTTGTAGATAAGTGGGAAGACAATCCTTGTATCATATAATCCCAAGACAATGAAGACATTCCTGTCTACAAAGCGGGAGGATGGTGAAGGCAAGTGTAGAACACTATATAGAAACCTCTTGTTGCCTATAGGATCCAAATTCCCAATGGTTCCACCTCCACCCCTAAACCTGTGAGGAAAAGGAAGGCAGACAGAAGAACAATGGTTAGTATAAAAATTAATGACACTGTTTCTATTTCTGATTCAGGAAGTGGGGTTTTTTTTGTAGGTCACCCTACAATGGCTAATGAGAGTTCCAAGGACAGTTCCTCCCAAGATAGTGACGACCAGTCATGGTAGGGGTTGTTCCAGATGTTGATCCAGACGAGGACGCTCCTTGTCAGGATGATGAGACTGAGGATCGGCATGATGGTGATGAAGTTAATCATAGTGAAGAGTCATGATGATGACGATGAGCATGATGTTCAGCCTTCGATAACAACACCACCAATCCCAGCTCCAAGACGATCATCAAGAGTCAAGACAAAACCAGCCTGGACCAAGGATTTTGTAATGTTAAGTCAGACAGTGCCTGAGTGGTTACAGAGAGCAAAGTTCATGCAAGAATTGATCGACAAAGAATCCTTTAATGGATAGGGGCCTCCGCGGCTGAGTGGTTAGAGCATCGGACTCAAAATCACAAAGCCTCTCACCTCTGTCGGCGCGTGTTCGAATCTCGGCCGCGGCGTTATGTGAGCAATATTGCCAGTTTACTTGCGGAAGGTCAGTGGTTTCTTCCCAGGTACATTATATCTGGGTTCTCTCCTCCACAAACAAAAACTGGACGCCACCAGATAACTGAAAAATTGTTAAGTGTGGCGGAAAGCAATAAATAACAATAATAATAATTTAATGAATTAGATTTTTCAGTATACCAGATGGCACTTACGGAGATTGTATCTTCACAATGATTTTAATATGTACATTGTAAGTATTTTTATTCCGCTTGTTTACTAGATATATGCGTTGCAATGAGCAAAAATATCTGGTAAGTATTAATTTTTTAATACATTTAAAATATTTACAACTGTCCAGTTGAATGACGTGGACGTCATTCTGTAACTGGGGGGAGGTTGTAATAGTGCTAAGTTTAATTAATTGAGTATTTTTAAAACATTCAATTGCTGACATATATGTCTTTATACATTTACTTCTAAGGTCCACCCCTTTATTTACACTACTACACAAAGTTACAGTTACAAATTATATACTTTGGGTTCTTTGATTATGGGTCTAAGTGTGGTCATTTTGTAAGAAGGTTTTTATATTGGTCAGTATTTGTCAAGTTGTATTTGATTGGGTTTCTGAATTCTCTAGTTTTTACCGCCAGTGTTGAACACAGTTAATGTTATTCAGAAACATTGGAGAGACTTGACTTGTAGAGATTTTGATAGACAGATTTTTTAGACTGACTAACAGACTTAAATCCTTAATTTCTCTTAAGTAGTACATCTATATTAATTCCCATTCTACTAGTAAATTAAAAGTCTATTCTATATATCTGCAATATAATTAAACTTCCCATTTGCACATTTACTAAATGTTAGAAAGAATGAATGAATGAGACATATTGATTATAGAAATCAGTAATATATATATTACTATATTGTAAGGAGATATATATCAGTTTACATAGATTTTAAGATTATCAAAATTATTTGATGGCTTTGTTCAAAATGAGCAATTTGATATTAGTTTACTTTATGAAACACCAATTTTACATACATGGTACTTTGTTTAATTATAGAGTCATTCCTACATGTCTTCTTGATCATTGTCACAGCAGTATTGTTCTGAGGGAAGCTTCTTCCCATAGAAGGGTACGTGAGGCAATATTGTTTTAATTGATAAATTACTTTTCTGACTATTTAAGGGACAAATACTATTTTTGTAAAATAATGTATCTAAGAGTTATCTCCCTTACCTGATTAAACGTATCTTGGTGGAAATCAGTAAGATATATCGTTTAGCAAAGGTATTAATTATCAAGTCATAATATCAATGTTTTATATTTCAGGGCTATTGAGATAAAGATAAATAAATATGTAAAAGTCGTCTTTGGAGTCCTTCAGTGTGTCCAATATTGAAACCTGAACCCTTCAGGTGTTTCGTTATATTTTTATATAATCTTAAGGAAAGAAACCCTGTTACAAATGAAATCCACAACTTTTTAAAATGTGGTTTTATCACATCTAAAAAGTACATACAATGATTCTGCAGCTGCAGTTGAAAGAAATACAAAAATGTGGGGGGTTTTTTTAAGATTTATTTTCAGTGTTTGACAGATTTAAATCACTTTTCTTACCCATTAAAATCTGATCAACATTTCTGTTAGTATCACTTGTTTCTGATGGCTCACAATCTTCATTTCCAGAGCTTACAGCATGTCTATCACTTTGTATATCTGACTTTTGTTGAGTCAAATCTTTATTAACATTCAACTTTTCTATACCATTGACAGCATCATCAAGACTATTCTGAGCACTGGCATGTGGACGAAGGTGTGAAAATTTTCTTTTGTCATCAAAGTATGCCTTCAGTAGCACATTGTGAAGTTGTCCAGTAGTATTTGGAGGTTCTGGTTTTACTTTTGGCCAAGGGTTTCCTATTGGAAATAAATAAAGGAATTCTTTTATTTTACTTTAAAATACTAAATTTTCCTTTGTTTAGTTTGAAAATATCTTGGATTAAAAATCAGTACAAAGAAGGGTTACATGACAGTCTGCTATAAAATATTGATACAAGTGTTGATATGAGTAATGTAATTAAATATAGGTCAAACTATGCATCGTAAAATGTAAAGAACTCTAATAATCAGGTTTGGATTGATGTATTTAAATCCTGGGAAAAAACTTTGTAATGTTAGGAAAAATATATTTTTCCTGAGGTTACATTGTATGTGTTCAAGTACGCTATGTTAGTGAAACTTTTTATGCATAAAAAGTTTGTTTTTTTTTTCAAATCAAACACTGCCAATATGATTATAATTGATGAAATATCTATGATCACTTTAAATATATTTTAAGTTAATTGTCACCAAATGTGATCACCCGAATTTTCTCTAATCTTTGCTAATCGCAAATGCAATGTATATATGATTAGAAATGAAGAAATACCTAAAGGTTTCAACAACAATCAAATTATGGAATTTGTAAAACTATTTCTCATCATTATACTTTTATGGATGTATAAAACCATTTTATGATTGATATTCTGTACAGGATTAGTAAACAATTTGATATTTGCTTCCTAGGTTTTGTGTCTGTTCTCTCAAATTAATTCTTAAATAAACATAGAATTACACAAAGTCTACACACATTCACCTCTGCATTTACATACCTTTCAATTCAAGACAGGCCATCTTGTACATGTATTCCTTCCCAGGCTGTAGCTCTATGCGATATAGTTGAAGGTAGGGCTTATTTTGATACATTGGATGACTGAACCTTGGTACGTATTCTTTGAAAAGCATATGAACTAAGTCCTTTTCCTTGATACAAAATAAGGAGAAAGCAATCATTAAATATAAGTAAATTTTAAATCCCATCAAGATTAACATATTTTTAAGATAACTTTGTATACATACATACACATACATGTCTGAATAAAGGATCATACTGAGTACTTTGTACTCTATGTAATTTATACAAATATAGCTACTGATAGATTTCAATAAATATATCTTGGTTTGCATAGTGAAGAATTGTTTTTATTATATAAGTATTCCATTATAAATATTATGTATATCATAAATCATGCAAACCAATTCTTATGTCTTATGTATGTAGCACTTTGTAACAGCCTCTACTACAAAAGAAGCCCACAGGCCTTATTGGTCACCTGAGCATTAGTTAAAACTATCACTAGCCCCATGGGCTGCAAAACCTATCATAAATTTCCTATTATACATGTCCCAGCTCATTAAAATTCAGCTGCAGTATGAAACATGATGTGTTCTTAAAATATAAATGCCCCGAAATTGTCCACATTACATAATATAAATAAATTTGTTATATTAACACGACTGTAATGACCTGCGCTGGAGAGTCCGAACCCTGGAGTTGCAAATTCACAATTTTGGTACATACCTTTCTGCTTTTCCTATATATGCATTAAATTTATATAAAGATCAGCAAAGTTAAAGATGTTTTTCAAATGATAAAGACATTTAATCACTATGACCATTTTGGCCCCACCCTGGTACCAAAATCCCTGTCCCTGATATCATGAAATTTACATTTTTGATAAAGAGCTACATTACAATGCATTTGCTTTTTCTTTCAGATGTGAGGTTATAGAGAAGATTTTTGAAATTGGTCAATTTTTGGCAGTTTTTGCCACATCCCTATGTCTCTGGGGGTGCAGGAGTCCTTGTGTCAAAGATGCTTCAGAACAAATTTGAAAAGAAGGAATTTAGCCCCTCATTCTCAAATACAGATAGTCTCATGGGGATCCGGGCTAGAATAGGTCCTCAGTACCCCTTGCTTGTCATAAGAGGCAACTAAATAGGGTGGTCGTTCAGATGAGACCGTAAAAACCGAGGCCCCGTGTCACAGCAGGTGTGGCACGAAAAAGATCCCTCCTTGCTCAAAGGCCATAAGTGCCGAGCATAGGCCTAAATTTTGCAGCCCTTCACCGGCAATGGTGACGTCTCCATATGAGTGAAAAATTCTCTCGAGGAACGTTAAACAATATGTAATCAATCAATCAAATACAGATATATAAATATGCTATTACATGCACACTATGTGGCAAAGATGGATACAAAAATAAATGTGTGCACTCAAATACATAAATTTCAGAAAACAGAAAATGGATATTGCTTACCAAACACCAATGATTTGCCAATTTCATCATGTCTGGGTCCTCGGGTCCCTTTTTTATAGCTCTTTCAATAAGCTGAAAATCACAAAATATTACATATTACATATATATGCTGATAATGCATGTATATATCATATATTTACACACAGGAGAATATTCTTTTCTTTTTCTATATACTATAAACATTGCAGCACAAGAGCACAAGGCATTACATTGTAATGAATATTACCTGGGATGGACCCAATGTGTGTGTGTGTGTGTGTGTGTGGGGGGGGGGGGGGGGGGGGGGGGGGGGTGTTCAGACTATCTTTAGAGGTTTGGTAGGACTATATATACCTTAAATCAGTTATAATTGACAGCACTACATCATTAGCAAAAGTAAGTGACTGAACTATCTGATATTTACGGCAGGTCCATTGCATGATCTAAATCAACAGAAATAGTGTCTAAACAAACAACAGTGTAAACATTTAAGGGATTTTTGCTGGAACACTCCAAAGACAGTTCATTTTATAGAACAAATTGTGTCCTTGTGGGATGCATGGTTGATATCAAACACAGTCCCACTGACCATCAAACTTCTTTGTGCCCAAGTTTCACTAATGAAGTTCACAACAGAAATAATGGAATGCAGACCAAGTGAAGAAAGCATAATGCACATCTTCTAAGTATACCCAGAATGCACCATCTTCAATCAATTTTGCAAGTTTTTTCTGATGGGGCCGACCATGAACTCCTTCTTGCCCTACTCACAAAATGTAGACAAGCCTTGCCCTCCTTCCCCAATTGGCACTTAAAGCCCCACCACCACCACACACAGTGGTACTTAAAGCCCCACCACCACCACACACAGTGGTACTTAAAGCCCCACCACCACCACACACAGTGGTACTTCTGGATTTGCCTGGTATGTTTCCCCAACAACTACAGACACATGAATGTGTACATGGCATACCATTAAGCTATGTTGTTTGGAAAAGTTCTAAGAGACAAATGAAAAGAATGACAATGAACATAATATTTAGAAAAACACCAAGAGATCCCAACATTTGAGCCACCATTTCACCTAGCCTATAAGTTGACTGTGTTTCAAAGGTCATTGATCACCGACCTGAGGCAACTTTGTGGAAGTGTTATATCTTAATTTTGAGTTAAATCATTGTGGATTCCATTTAAAAAATGTAAAATAAGAGCATAGCATATAGAAATAATACAAGACAGGAAAGCCTGGAAAGATGAATAGGGATTCTTCCCTTGTTGTGGTATAATAAAGGCCTACATAAACATAAATCCCTGTTGTGAAAAAACTCTGAAACTTCTTTTATGTTCAAGCAGTCTGTGACAGTTCATTTTAACAGCTCGTTATATTGGGCCTGGATACAGGATCATATTCCCCACCCTCACCCACAAATCTATAGACTAAAAAAAAATATGACCATTTTTGCTTAATTACCCTATTTACTATGTATTTCTGTACCAATAAACATAAAAATTGCCCTTTTTTTAGCATCTTTGATATATCTTCAAAATAAACTTCTTAAACAAAAAAAAACAAAAAAACAAAAAAGTTACTACAGTGTTTTTTATATTGATTATTTTTAAAGTGATTATTTTACAAATGTAAGATCTTATGTTGGATTGTCATTTAATTTCATGTAATCGCATTTTATTTCTTTGTTAATTCATTTTATATAAGGCGCTGTATAAATTTATTATGCTTCCCAAGGCCTCTCACCTCTAGTCGGCGTGGGTTTGATTCTCGCCCGCGCCGATAAATGTGAGAAAGTTTTGCCAGTTTACTTTCGGAAGGTCGGTAGTCTCTTCAAACGTACATTGTATCTGGGCTCTCTCCTCCACCAATAAAAACTGAATGCTACCAGATAACTGAAAAATTGTTGAGTGTGAAAACAATCAATCAATCATTATGTTCCCAAAACAAAGTTTGGGAACATATTGGTTTTACTTTGTATCTTCTTATTATTTTTTCTTTCTTCTTGGGGCTTTTTTGTCCACGAGTGTTCTCAGTAACCAATCATGGGATCAATATGAAATCAATATAGGATGATAGTATTCCATATGTAGACGTGCGGAACAAATGTCATTTTGTCTGAAAATGCCTGCATGTGCACTGGATGTTTTGTTTACAAATTTTTGAATTGCAGTAACTTTTTTGTTTTTCAATATCAATTGATAATTATAGCTAAAGTATACCTGATTCCCTTTATCGATTTCTATGGTCAAAATTACAATTCTGCATATGCATGCACGTGTGCTTTGTTTTAATTGGATAATACAAAAATGTATATATCTCTGTGGTTATTGATGGGAATGAGATCATATTCACAGTATAGGTAGACATCCCAAATATTTACAGATTGATGATATAAAATTTGCAAACGCGCATGCACATTCACGTGCATCGTCTTTTGAAGTTTCAATTCTTTCAATGACCATAACTTTCATCGTTTTAGTTAAAATCTTTTGAAACTTAGGTTGTGAATGTATGTTGGTATTTTGAACACAAATATAGAGTAAAATGACTTTGGTGCATGTGCCTGCATGTGGGCTAAATTATGAATGGCCGATTTTCAAATCGCCATAACTTTCTTATAAATAACGACATCAAATTTATACTGCAAGTGTATCAATCAAATGCCTATCGAATGGCATCAACATCAATGTTGAGTCTTACTCATGTGCACATAGATGCACATATTTTGCTTTTCTGTTATTTTTTGGGTACTAAATTAGCCATAACTTTCGAATTAAATGTTATTTTGAGCTGAAATTTTACTTGCTGGCTTGTGATTCAAATGCCTATTGAATACTGTGAACAAAAACTCCATCATTGAATTTTGTGTGCGTGTGAGCGCGCGTGCAATTTCATATTTGATGTCTAAATTCAAGTAACGGTCTATAATATTTTGCGATTGAATGAATGGTTTTGAAATTGATGTTGCAGATAGGAATTGGGACTCCCTACTCAATAGTAGTGTCAAAATCACTTCCTCGCACGTGCATGCACATGCACTAAATTCTGATTGACCAATATTGAAATCGCCGTAACTTTCTTATAAATGATGTAAACAACATGAAATTTATACTGTAAGTATATCTATCAAATGACATCAACATCAATGTGGCGTCTTACTCACATGCATGTATATGTACGTACATTTGTTTTCTTTCAGTTTTAGGTACAAAAATTACCATAACCTTCGAATTAGAAATTATATTGAAGTGAAATCTTAATTGTGGGTTTATGATTGAAGTGCCTATTGAATGGTGTGAACAAAAATTCATTCGTCAAATTCGTGCTTGTGTGTGTGCGCATGCATTGTCATTTTTTATGTGTAAATTCAAATATAGTCTATAACATTGTTTGATTTCAATGAATTGTATTGAAATTTGTGTTGCAGATATATTTTGAGACTCCCTACTTATTGTTGTAACCAAAATCACTTCCCCGCACATGCATGCACGTGCACTCAAATTTGATTTACTAATATTTAAATACATATATGTCACTAATGAATATGGTATATTCAATGATATTGAGATATGTACACACTACTAAAACCTAGATTTTAAGATCATTGAATGTGCAGATATACACTCTTCATGTGCATGTATGCACGTGCATTGTTTCAGATGTTTCTAATTTCTACTTGCTGTTAGTTTCTCATTTGTCATTGAAATGTTTTGAAATTGATGTTGTATATTTAGACTTTTAACATATTGACATGTTTAAGTTACTAATCAAGATGTGCATGCACTGAATTTTGATTGATGAGTTATTAAATGTTGATAACTAATTTGTTTATCTTTGAAATGGAGTGAACATTATGAAATAGTTATATATTTAGATGTTATACAGTTTCTTATAGTCCAAATCACTTGTCCTGAAACAACTGACACCACTTCCTACTTGAGGGAACGTTTGGGGAACATCTGTAAAGGTTCCCGTTACAATGAGTACTAGTTATTATTATTATCATTATTACTATAGACAGTAAGGTCATAAACTTTAACAATGAAAGTAGATATCCCCTTAGAAAACTTGATATAGTACTATTTAAAACAAAAATTACGTAATGTATTTGTTTACTAACTAAATTACAATAAAGTTTCTTCAAAATATGTAAAATCTCGCAACAGAAAAACCAGGCCCCTTGTCACAGCAGGTGAGGCACAATGAAGATCCCTCCCTTCTCAAAGGCTGTATGCACCATGCATAGGCCCAAAGTTTGCAACCCTTTACCAGCAATGGTGATGTCTCCATATCAGTGAAAGATTCTCTCGAGGGACGTTAAACAAGATACATGATACATACAATAAAATGAATGGTTATATTAACTGTACACACACACAAACATATATATGTATGTATATATATATATATATATATGTGTGTGTGTGTGTGTGTGTTTGTAAACTAAGGAGGAGGGGACTTGTGATCATGTTCACACCTGTGTTACCACCTTATCAAGCAAGTTATCTTTATCAGACTTAGTTTTGTTTAAATAAAAATCAATCAATAATGTAGATGTGATCATTTGATCATTTATTTTTACTTTTATCTGTCAGCATCTATCGGACAGTTTGTCATATCAGTTTTTAAGTTTTACTGGACAATTTGAAAATTTATTGGAGATTTCCGTAGATTTGTCCAGTGTCTCTCCAACTCAGAAGGTTGACAAATCCCACTGCCCAACACCTGTGGTAAGTAAATTTCTAGATAGGACAAATATTAATAAAATTCATGATAACTTGATATACATCACATTTTGCCGGGGATTCTCCATCATTCAATTGTTAAAGCAAAAATCAATGTGTTTCACACTTAGCATGTGAATTTCAAGATGGGACAAGTAAATTTTGTCGTTTCATTTGTCCATGAATAAGTAAAATAAAGAAATATTTCGTCAGCCCCTGATGCATATAATATAATAACTGTCTGAAAAAATCTCTAAGGAAATTCGAGCTATTACTTACTGCTTCTGTGTACTCTCTAGTTTCATTAATTACTCCCCAGCTTCCCTCAATCCTCTGAAAACGAAGAAGCATTGAGATAGTTTTCTGCAAACGTTTCTCCCTCCCAGGCGGGCCGGAGTCATACCCCATGCCCTTGGATAGCTTTCTCGGGCGGTTTCGAAAAGCAAACCGACTCATTTTCTCTACCGGAAATGAAGCTTTCAACCTAATATCAGATTTCTTAAGCCGATTTCAAAAATTCCGAGAAAATTTAACGGAGCTTAAAGGCATCACACCGGTAATTATTTTCACTATATATTACTATAGAGGGAAAAAATCATTGAAACTTAGTTTGCAATTAGATGCCAAATAACGCAGTCGGGGATGTTCTATGTTACCCGTCTCATCTGCCGACACAAGAAAAACAACACTCCACACGGCATTATCTAACAAGACTACCCACAAATCCATGTGTAAACAGCCAGAGTTAATATCAGCTAACAATTTATCATTTCAACAAATTACACAAAATTTCATAATTAGGAATACAAAAATTAATAGAAAAGAAGACAGTGAAATGAAAAACATTGTTCATGGGAAAAAAAATCAATATATGGAACTACAATTGACTAAGTTCATTTTAGATCAATCTACGAGATGATTATTAATGCTGATTTGCTGATAGATTTTATTACAGTGGCAGATCTAGAAGGGGATTACAAAGGTTACAGTCCCCTCTTTTGGAAATGCCCTGTTTGATTGGTTTTTTGGGGTTTTTTTGGTTTTGTTTTTTTTTTTGGTTGTTTTTTTTTTTTTTTTTGGTTTTGTTTTTTGTTTTTTTTGTTTTGTTTTTTTTTTCCCGTCCTAACCCCCCCCCCCCAACACCCCCCCCCCCCCCTATTTCTTGGTTGGAAAAGGTACAAACTTAGGTCGCAACCCCGCCCCATGAAATTTTTCTGGATCCGCCACTGTATTATACAGTAAATTCCTTATACAGTAGATTTTATATATATATTCTTATGAAATCTTGAACTTTCATCACATTACATGTTAGTTGCAAGCCTACATCTTTCATTTTGCCACGTCAGAAATGCAGTTGACCTTGTGTATTATTCACTTAGAAGCAAGTCGACATGAAAATTATAGAAAATATCGCCTCGGTATTTTGCATTTCTTTTTCTCTGAAAGGCATTTTCGCTTCAGTTTCCCCCGAATATTGGGAATAATTAAAAAGAATTGATGAAAGAAACTCGACAGGTATATTTATTTAAATATCTATCATATGGTCTTCTATATACACCAATGCAAAATAGAAATTTTAAAAAAGTCAGGGACCTCGAGGGGCATCGTGTAGCATCATATGGCAGGCCATAATATCATGTCTCTATAGATGTTCAAAATTTGAAAAATATGAAAATTTGAAATTTCGCGTTATTATGACCTTGATTCCCGTTATAATGCCTTTGTTACACGTTATTATGCATATGATTCGCATGACGCCATAAAATCATTTTTTAAAGAGAGAGTTACTTTGTAGAAAAGAATTGAGCCTATTGACCTCATTTTGTTCATTATAAGATTGGATATGCCATGAATTGATAGTACTCAAATGCATGATAAAAACAAACTAGACGTTTATTTACTCTCTTTACATTTTATAGTTGAGCGTGTTTTTTATGTTATAAGTTTATGCTTAAATTATATGTCAAGTTGAAAGGTCACTTGTGCGTGCGTCTAAGTTCTTGTATCGAAAAATATGATATTGAAACATCAAAATTTTTATAGTTGACAGAACATCGGTATATGTAAATATTCAAATTCAGACTAATGGATTGGGGGGGGGGGGGGGGGGGGAGTAATTAAAGTACAGAATTTGTATTACAAGGGTTGTTGAAAATGAGAAATAGTGTAGGGCAAGACGAAGTTACAGGGGAACAAAATCCAGTGACATTAACTAGGTAATAAACTGTCAGATAGGATCAGAAAAAAGAATGCTTCTATTTGGAGTGGTCGCATTTATCACATTCCTTGTATATACCTACAAGGTTGTTTGTTTTTGTTATGTTTTTGCTATCATTATTTTTAAGTTATATATATTCCGAATAATATAAGAAAAAAATTGTAAATTGCATTAATCTCCCAAACGGTTTAATATATACCAATAATATATATACAAACTAGTACATGTAGTTGTTTAGTTTTTGAATAAGTGACATGTGACTCCGCTTTGAAGTTTAATTACTAATTCAAGAAGGGGGACTTTAAAAGTTACTTTTTATTTCTACGTGAAATTTATGATTATATTCCTACATAAATAAATGAAAATGAAATGAAAACAAATTGCATTGGGTTTCACAAGATTGAATCACGTGACCACCCCACCCCACCCCATTAAAGTTTTTCAATTCTTTATTTCTTAATTGAAATGCATGCAAGGTGAATACACAAACATACATACGATACTATTCGAAATCGGGAATAATCGATGGATGATAGAAATACTGCATGCATTGACGGTATCGGCCATCCACGTGACCTATAGTATAACATACAAGTAATGTCATAATCAATTGTCCTTGAAACGTTCATCTTCATATGCGTATGGAGTTTTCAGAATGGTTCTTTATTATTTATATATGCATTTAGATGGAAGGACAATTTTCTTCTTATTTTATCATATCTTAATTATAGATAATAAAATAATTCCAACAGCATACTGCACACAGTCACACTGTACGCCAATATTATCCTAATATTTGAAGGAAAATATGTTTTAAAAAAATATTGCTTAGATTAATAAACATGCCATAAAAAAGAACGGCCAATTCTGCACATTCTTAATTTCTTGATAACCGAATCTTGTTGAATTTGGTATAAAGCCTTGTTGGGGTAAAAGAGTCTATATTATAAAAGTCATGCTATCATTGTATAAGATAACTTGACATTTTTGCCAAATTGAAAGGCATAATATTATGCATTGGATAATCATGTGAATGCATTACTAATTTTATCATTTGCTGTGATTAGCGCTGGTATTTGTCACTGGCAGCACTGACCGGTATAGCTTTAGATAGTGTGCACGATATTCGCAAATCAATGTCAAGATACCTACCATTGGCAACCAAGTCTCTTTCAAACCCGATCACTACGCAAAATGTTCCATTCAAAACACATTAGAAGTCATTTTGGACATGCATGGAATTAATTTTGCTAAAAATAAAATTTAAAAATACGAATCCTTTAAGGTCATATCCGAAAGACCGGTGATTCTCACATCAAATACCGAGCACTGGGTGAACGAACAATCACTACTCGTGATAACGTCTTATGTTTGACGCGGCCATAGCACGTGTGGGGATCGACTTCCCAGTTACGAATCGAACGTTCTAACCACTGAGTAACCGCGACCGATCTCTTTTGATTTTTGCAATAACCTAGGTAGAATTATCTACAAATCTACTTTATAATTTTGTATTCTGGTCAAATTTTTCCTTTTCCTCCCACACATGGCAAAGAATGAGGCAACTAATAAAGGGTAATAAACATTTATCGAGAATTTCGTTAAAAAAAAATCTCATCGAAAACAAAAGCTTTGCAATTTAATATATCTATTCAAGGACTTATATGTAATTTAAGTGGAATCTTCATTTTAATTACCCCCACACGTGGGAGTGATCCGAAACAGTAGTAAAATATCTTTCAAATAATAACAATAAACATGATGACAGTTTATCATACATATGATGTATATCCTGAGACATTTAGATTTGTCCAATGAAAGACCTTGTATTGTTGGGATAATATATTGGTGTTCCAATTATACGGCTGTTAATGGAAAATTGGTCTGGATTAATTTTCAAACGTCTGAAACAAACTACCGTGTATCAAAATGAACAGATTAATAATGAATAAAGGAATCCATTCCAATCACGATGGTGAGATGATATAAATCATGCATAACGAACTTACGATCGCCGATCGACATCTCCAGCATAAATAATTATCATTATTATATTAATCTTCATGCGACATTTCTTGTACATCATGAAAAGGTCAATTGCGTATTGCATCATTATCTTGATGTTCGGAAAAGTTGAGGCCTATTCTTTGGATGACGTGATGCAACTGCATCAGAGTTTGTTGAACTCAACTGTTTACGACAAAACACTGCGACCTGGAAAAAACCAAAGTGAACCAGTGACAGTAAAGATGAAAATGCAGCTGGATAACTTGGTAGATATTGATGAACTCGCTGGAACTATGAAAATAACGGCGACACTTCATATTAGTTGGTTTGACGATAGAATGATGTGGGATCCCAATAATTTTAAAGGGATTGAGAAAGCGGTGTTCCAAAAAGGAGATATTTGGGTACCTGACATGTACGCCATGTCAACTCTTTCCCAAAACTATGGTCTTGGAACGGATAAATTTAAAATAAAGTACACTCACAACGGCGTAGCGACCTGGGAGGTGTCTGAAATGTTTTGGAGTACTTGTAACATAGATGTTGTATATTATCCCATGGATGATCAGTCCTGCCTTTTTATCTTCATTCCCAATGGGTACACCACTGATGATGTTAGAATTCAGGTTAATGATAGAGGGGTGGTAACCGACGATTACAAAGGCAACAGTGTTTGGAAACTCAAAACTGCAAGTGCTAGCGTTTGGAACGCATCGTCGTCGGAATCCGATCTTTTCGTGATCTCAGTGACTTACCAGCGACGATCTACCATTTATATTTTAACAGCCATTGTTCCTGTGGCACTGATGGGATTTGTTCATCTTTTAGTGTTTGTTCTACCAGACGACTCCGGAGAGCGCGTGGGTTTTTCTGTAACAATTCTCCTGTCCTTAGCAGTTTACCAAAGCATGCTGAGTGATGCATTACCAAAAACATCAAAACCCGAAATGCCCGTGTTGAGTGTGAAAATTTTCGCTGATCTCTTAATTAGTTCTCTGATTCAGGCTTGTGTCGTAGTCAGTCAGTACTTATTCGTTAAGGAACAGAAAAAGGAAGAGCCACCCAAAGTCATCAGAGCATTTGTTTTCTGTCTCTTGTACATGAAGAGGAAGCGATCCGTGAAAGCAACTCAGGATGAAGATGAACGTGTTGAAGATGAACCAGAACGTGAGGGAAAATATTGGAAAATTCACACAAAGAGTGCTATAGACCTGCACTTGTTCAGAAGGATTTTTAACATTACATGTGGATGTTTCTTTTTCCTTGCAGTAGTAGGAACGAACATTGCTCTTGTGTTCATGCTCATAGAGAAGTAGTTAGCTAAAATGGTTACGTTGATCACATGCACAATAACTGTCTTATATTTTAAATAAAAAGGCTAAGATAACTAACAGTATTCAATCTCGATATTCATATAGAAAATACAAATATAGATCGGCAAAAACGCACCCCTAGACGTACCAGAGGTGAGATCAGGTGCCAAGGAGGAGTAAGCATACCCAGTCTAATGGTCACACCCGCCGTGAGCACTATACTCCAATCAGGTGAACAGAGCAATCCGTAGTCGGAATCAGTGTGTCAAGAACGGCCTAAAAGTTTGTATGAAACACTTCAGACATCATTTTACCTAATGGAAAGTTGTACTGGCGAACTAGATGGTTATAATGACAATAACATTTGCCGACTTTAGACGAGACTGTACAAACCTATGTAACGTCAACTTGTTTGTCAGTAGCCTTCTCGATTTAATAACTGATCATATGCAGAACAAGCTCTTGCGTATCGAATCAGTTGAGAGATATAAACACCATATGCAGGTGATGATGGAATATTGCCACATAAATAAAGGAAGTTGACTTTGGAAAAATTTAAATCATCCCGTTTGTCATAAAGTTGAGTTGTTAGTTTGCCGCCAGCATCTATTTTCATTAAAATACATGTATCTAAGTACGAAGCAGATTTGGAAGACTCTGTGGTGTCTTTTATTTCAAGTTCACTGGGATATATCGAAACGAAATATGAATGAAAATGATCATTGTTGATAGATAAAACGTCGTCGATATATCTAAATGTCCACATTGAAGGTCACAGCAAGATATTTTTTCTTCTTATGTAAATACATTCAAATAGGAGAAAAATGAACTACTAATTGTATTTACAACCTATTTTGAAATCCATGGGTGTATTATATTTCTAATAAACCATTGATATTATAACATGAGATGACCGGATTATGATCCAAATAAACTTTCTCACATAATAACCAGTGTAGGAGCAAGAACATCAAAGGGACATTTTTCTGTTTTCTACACAACTACGAAGTCATTGATTATGATGTCAAGAATTTTTTATGATACACGTTTCATGGAAAAGCAAAATAGTTTGTAAATATTTTCCTCAAATTTTGATTTGGTATAGCTATCTGGGAATAATATCTAGGGTTTCGTTAGTTTACACATAAAATGTGAATTATTTTGGACTATGTTATGATTTTTTATTGTCTTCTGGTAATTACGTTTTGTATTCAAGTCCAAATGCGAACTTTAATCATTTTGAATTTTCCAAGAGCTCCTGAATGAATGTATGAAACTGTGGATTTGTTTGTTTGTTTGTTTTTTATTTATAGTCGCCTGAGCAATTTTTCAGCTATCCGGCGACTGTCACTATTACCGGTGACGGGGCTGCAAATTTAGACCTATGCTTAGCACTAATGGCTTTTAGCAGTGAGGGTTCTTTTACGTGCCACACCTGCTGCGACACGGGACCTCCGTTTATAAGGTCCCATCCGAAAGACCCGTGACTCTCACTTCGTAATGCCGAGCTCTTGGCGAAGGAGCAATCACTACCTATTTTAACGTCTTAGGTTTGACGCGGCCGGCCCGAGCGGGGCTCGAACTCACGACCTTCCGTTCACGAGGTGAGAGCTCTACCACTGAGCCACCGTGATCGGTGTGAAACTGTGGATGAAATGTGAGAAAAGTAATCCTTCATCATTTACTCGTGTGTGATAGCTAGGACAATTCCACCTCTTGAACAAAATTTGTTGTTTAGACATTGAAATTTGTTCCGGTCTTTGGTAGAATTCATCGTTCTCACACTCCTATTAATGAAGGATCTTATTTTGCTCATAATACAGCAAAACACAATTACATCGAATACGTTTTTAATGAAATGACGCTTACAGTAAAGTGATATTCATTCCCCAAAGCTTTTTAACATATTACAAACAATTTATGTTTATAGCGAATCAAAATTATTCACAAATTCTGTGTTCGTTTTAATGTTATAATTTACAAATACAATTTGCCATTTAGCGGAATCTGGATGGTGTGTTTCATATCTATTTTAGGCCGTTGTTTACATACTAATTTTGACTATAGGTTACTCTGTTCATGTTATCAAGATATAGGACTCAACGGGTGTGACCAGTCAACAGTGGATGCTTACTCCTCCTACACACCCGATCCCACCTCTGATGTGTCCAGAGGTCTGTGTTTTTACTATTAATTTTTTAGTTTTTATAGGAATTATGATATTTATCACCGTTTTTCACTTTTTCATTCGTCCCAGCGCGTCTCTACAATTTACTGTACTTTTCATATACAATAATATTCCCCTACTTATCTATACATTTAATGAATATATTAAGTATTTTATGTAAAAAGTTTAAAAGTAATCAATATAACTAACAAGTAATAGGAGAAAAATAGAATAATCCCTCATGAGTTGAACCATGTGGGGTAACGGAAATGTCACCTTCGGAATTGAACATTTCGGCCTGGCACTCGACAAGTCTATTCTGACTGAACAAATTTACCCCTCGGCTAAGTTTTCATCCCACAATTTACCAATCTTAGAATATGATAATCTTAGCACATCAACTGGTTTGACTTATCTGCTTTCATCGATATTATTAAAACATTTTATCTTCGCTTAGTTCATTATAAAAAGAAAACAATAAACAACTGAAAATCATAGTCAAGCTTTATTTAACATCAGTGATTAAAAATGAAATTGCAAAAATATTGCACAAAACGACTAGTCAAAATTGCAATCTATTGTTGCACATAATTGCTTTTTTTCTCTCTCTCTACAAACGTAAGGTATTCAATGAATAACGATCAGTTTTCATATTTGTAATCGTAGTATCATTTTGAAGGGTTTTGTTAAATAAAAAAAAATGCGCTGCAGGAATTTGCAAACTTGTGATTACTGCTGGGTTTATTTCACTTTAAATTTTACATTGAAGTCTACAGGAAAAGTGTGTTTTATCAAAAGGTTTAGACGAAATTGTATTTTTATGCATATCACTTGCTAAAAAGTTAAATAAACCTTTTCTTCATAAAATATGAAATAAAATCATTTACTGCAATATTTTTTCCAAAAAAAATTCTTACTTTTATCAAGGCGGATAACACTTCAAATAGTCCTAACTGCAAAAAATCGACTTTGATTTGTTTACCAGTCATGTGAATTACATTAATTTCACTTTCATCATTATTTAACAATAAACATATCCCTTTATTCAAAGCATTCAAATCTGTTTAATATCCTTTCGTAACGCATATAATACCTTAAGAATTAGTTCATATCAAACCAATGTTTCTCATTAAATCCCAACTATTTGTGTAAAAATCTTTTTGTACAAAATGTATCAATCTTTACTGTCAGAATTGTGATCAAGTATTCTAGTCCTTTATGCCAGATATGTTGATTCTACATCTGCTTCTATTTTACAATATTTTTGGTTTATGAGATTTGGACCACCCTCTTTGTTAATCTACATCTTCTATCGATTTGTCGGTTTTTCATTTTGAGATATAATGTTTGATGGATGTAAGAAAAAAATTTACGAGAACGGATTAGATACTATTCGTGTTCCTGAAGTCTGTTGTTCTGGAGAAATTGGCCCTCTCTCTGGTAAATGTGCTTTGTTGTCCACTGTCTTAACGTCTTCCAAGGAGGAAGTTTGTTTTTTGGGAAAAATTTCTTTCTTTGACAAATTTCCATTTTTGTCCATCCTTTTTGTACTATCCACTGATGGTCTTTCTTGTTTAGAACTTGATCCATTTTTTAACAATTTTCCGTTTTCGCCTTTATTTGTTTTAAAACTGAACGATGGTATTTCTTTTTTAGAAATTGATTCCTTCATCGAAAACTTCTCATTTCCCCCCTTTGGTTTTTTACCATCCACTGATGGACTTTCCACTTTAGGAATCGATTCTTTCTTATTTTTGCTTCCTGGTTTCTTGTCATCCAACGATAACCTCTCTCTTGTAGGAATGGATTCTTTCTTTGTCAGGGAGTTTCCAGTTTTGTCAGCAGGTTTATTACCATTCGAAGATGGTCTCTCAGTGGTAGAAATCGATTCTTTCTTTGTCAGAGAATTTCCAAGTTTCCCCGCTGGCTTTTTGCCATTTGTCAATGGTTTTTCTTTTGTAGAAACAGATTCTGTCTTGGTCAAATCTTTTTCAGTTTTAACTGCTGGTTTTTTACCATTCTCTGTTGGAGAATTTCCATTCTTTTTCTCTTCTTTTATACACATTCCATCATTTTGATTACATACTTTGCACTCTCTAGGACAAGACAAATTACAAAATTTACCGTAATACCCTTTTTCACATCCAAAGTGACAGACTCCAGTTTTTGGACGACAACGCCCTCTGAGACAGTTCGTACACCTCTTTTCACAGTGGTCACCATAGTATCCTCGAGCACATTGAACGCACTTTCCATTGTGTGCACTACAAATATAGCAGTTGCGTTCACAGTCTTGTTGACAAATTGGTCCCCATTTGGTCGGCTTACAGGAGGTGCATTTTCCAGTGGTCATTTCGCAAGAGAAACAGAGAACGCATTTAAAGTAGCAATGGGGACCAAACCAGCCGTCTAGACAAGACATGCATCGACCAGTGGACTGCTCGCACGATGGGCATGTATTTGGACAGGTGTCTTCACATTTCTCGCCGTAGAAGCCTTTTAAACATTGTTCACATATTCCTGTACTGTTATCACAGGAGTTCTCTTCACAGTTAAGACATACCGTATCAGCTGTAAATAAAAAATGTTAATATATCATCTTTAAGATAATGATAATGATTCGTAAATTTCAACTATTGTCATTGTGTTATATTTCAACTTAAGCGATACTTACGTAGCATATAAACGTTATATGTTTGATTAATCACATTGCGTTTTTGCTAAATACATTAAAAGACAGTGTTATTTACAAAAAATGAACCTTCCCATGATTTAAGATGTAATCCATTTCTTTAAACACTGCTTCATTGTTTCTGTTTACTTTTAACAAGGAAAAGTAATGTGTATTGTGACGTATTGGATCGCTATCACATTACTCTACTAAAATTTATTCCGTTGCTTAGCTTTGAATTCAAAGGCAAGCATGTACTAAGTACACAATAAATTCTTTGAGCAATAGATGAAAACTGTCGAGCTAATTCATCTTTTTCACATCATCATAGAAAATAACTCGTGTGATTTTCATATCGTTTACGATGTAAATAATTCATAAAATATCAACAAATTAGACAATGCAATTTTTCTTACGGCCACCCGAAAAAGTCTGGATCGACTACTAATCTCTTCCAAAATCGCAACACTAGTTTCCAATGAAAGGGTAGAACTGTTTTGTCATATAAAATCATTGTGTAATCTGCTTACAAACAGACAAGCATAAACCCATGCCATAAACATACTTACCTTACAGAGTTAATAACCAATTACTTAACATTAAATTTATTGTTAAAGGTATCCATTTTGGAAAATGATTATCGTTAACGAAAACAACAGCGACAAACGTAATTCTCTATCTTAGAATTCTGGAGGACGGAGGACTTACCTTTTTTTCTGTTCGGATTTCTCCTCGATTTGTCTTGTCCTTGGGTCAAGGCGAACACAACGCATGTTATAATTATGATTATTACATGTGCCAATCGTAACATCGTTTAGCTTTTTTTGGTTTTTCCACATATGTGAAGTAAAAACGAGACATTTTAACTAGCACAGTTGTATGCATAATTAATTTTGTTTGACTATACGTCATCAAGCTGAAATGCCTCCAAGCGGAAACTGGCTTGAAATAACAACTTTGAAATTGAAGACCGTTAAAGTACATTTTTCACGAACCAAACTCATTTGTCAAATTTGTGTGCATAGACAGTAAACTTTAAAATAACAAATTGAAGCCTTGGCAATTTTTTTCCTGAAAAAAAATTCATTCTTTCCATTTTTCCATTGGAAGGAATGTACCAAAATCAAATAACCCCATTGAAGCTTAACAAGTTATCAACTAGATGATGGCATTTACAAAGTCGGTTCTCTCTCAAACTGTGATCGCTTTAATGCTACCAGGCATGAGATCCATCTTTGAGAAAATGTACAATTTTTAACGTAATCTTAAAAATAAAACAATCATTGACGGTGTTAATAAGTGCAAACAAAATCGAATTGTGACATACAAATCTCAAGTAACGTCAAAATCGGTATAGATCATTATGACAGCCTCAAACTGCGTGTCAATATCGACCTGTAACATCTGCGATGACATAAATTATAGCAGCCTTTAAGCATTTAAGATACTGATGTTTTCTTGACGTCCAATTTGAATATTTGTTTTGTAACCGACGAATTTCTTCGACACAGAAACCACACAGTTTCGTTAATCTACAAGATATTGCTAATATATATATTATTATTATTTTGTTTGTATCTATATATAGCAAAATTTGGTTCCTATTTGCATCTATTATTGGAACAAGATACCCATGCAACAAGGGACTCATGCGCCTTAGCGGTCTCCTAAGTAACATTCAGCAACTCCTCAATGGACAGTTCAATCGAACAAGATGTTAATATATTTGAAAAGAAAATGCAAATAGTTTGTTCATACCTTTACAGATTTAGTTCCAAGAGTTTGGAGCTTTTAAAAAAACATTCTTGTACTATTAAGATTAAGATTGCTTCTCCCCTACTCCTCAATAACAAGTCTAAGAGTCATTAATTCCAGTCTTCATAACCATACATCTATATTCCTATGTTTTTTGCCTTTGATATCTCTACAATTTGTAATGACGGCCATTTCCTCATGAATGTTCTGCAGTTGTGACAAATGTGCATATGCATCTAGATAAATACACTACATCTATATTATCAATTGGGAATTCCCACGGAAATGGAAATAGATTGCATATATGAAAAACACCCTACATTTCATTTTTGGCAATACAAGACGGCGATGCGTCACGCTGGCATACTTAATGAATTTATTCTTAAAGATATAGTGCTAGTATTTTGTCACAATGCATTGAAGTAATGTATGATCACTTTCACTCTTTTTTTCATTCTGTCCTAGATCCTGAAGCTCTGACGCTGGGATAGGGAATTTCATAATTTAGGTAGATGGCTAAATGTTCTTCATAGCCATGCGTAACATATTTATTCACAATACACAGAAGTAAGGAAGACGATATGCAAAGAGTAAATGCATGTTTCGTTGAACAGCTACGGTACATACTTTTTTATAACCTCGTACACAATACTTCTTTATAATGCATAGAAGGAAATTAACCGATTTTAAAGATTAAATGCATTTCACTCCATATTCATTTGAATCCCTTGCCAAGAGGTGGGGAATTTTACAGTTGTGGTAGACAGCAACATGCGTTTTGTATCCATGAATACGGTACACAAGCTTTTCACACAACATAGGAGATTTAAGTATTAAATGCATTTTCATTTTATATCCATTTGCATCCCACTTTAGAGCTTGACCCAGGGGTCATGAACTTTACAATTTTGGTATAGGGATACATTTTCCTCATGACCATGCATATAGTTTTTCTTCGGAATGAATTTCATATTTCTGGTAGAAGCTCCCTCGCTCACCATGTCTATGCACAAATTTGTCTGCTAAATGTCCCTTAGTAAAGATATTGATCCCGCCCTAAGCAGATCCCCTAGCTTAGACGCCTTGCATTTTACAATTCTGATAGACGCTTCACTTTCTATTATTACTATATGTACCTACGTTCATTGTTTGGTGTCCAGTAGTCGGGAAGACGAAATGAAACGTTTTCAATATGTAAGCAATAACGCCCTACCCTAGCACCAGAACCTTTTACCCAGGGGCTATGAATTTCAGAATTTTGGTAAAGGCTTCTGTTAGTATCATTTCTGTGTACTTAGATTCACTTTTTAATGCCCAGGAGTTAAGAAGAATATTTTTTAAAAGAAATAATACATTGTCTTTATATGCACCACCCTAGCACCAGAAACCCTTACAAAGAGCCACAAATTTCATAAATTGTAGAAGCATTCTTGCATATAACGATGCAACAATTTGTCTATATGATGTCAACGATTGTTAACGACTGCATCATTTTAGCTCACCTGAGCTGAAAGCCAAATGATCTTTTCTTATCAGTTTTTAATTTTTGGTGGTGTGTCGGTCCGTCCGTTTAACATTTTTGACTTTTTTTTAGAACCACAGGCCAGTTTCAACCAAACTTGCTACAAAGTTTTCTTCGGTAAGAAGGATTCAAATTGTTTACATAAAGCGTCGCGTCTTTTTTTCAAATGGAAATTCACTGACAAATAATGAAAATATAGTAGCATTCAAATGTAAACCTGAAGAATCAGTTACAGTCCTAGGAGGTGACATAAAGCAGATGTCTCGGAGATTATATCCTAGCCTTGATTATATGGCTTATGAAGCTCTGGCACTAAATTAACTCTACAAATATTTTCCCTTGCGATAATGTATCGCTGTATTGATAGAAACTGTTCAACAGTAGCACAAGCAGTCACTGTCATAGAGAGTACGAGTTGATATTTGGAGATGATCCAGAAAAAGGACAATTAGGATGGTAAAGGAAGATTTCCAAAATTCTGCAAACCATATTGTCCCGCTTAGACCAACTTGAACAGGTTGATTGATTGACTGATGATATATTGTTTAACGTCCCGCTCGAGAATTTTTCACTCATATGGAGACGTCACCACTGCCGGTGAAGGGCTGCAAAATTTAGGCGTATGCTCGGCGCTCAGGGGCTTTGAGCAGAGAGGGATCTTTATCGTGCCACACCTGCTGTGACACGGGATCTCGGTTTCTGCGGTCTCATCCGAAGGACCGCCCCAATTAGTCGCCTCTTACGACAAGCAAGGGGGTACTGAGAACCCATTCTAACCCGAGTTCTCACGGGGTTACAGGGACATCGCTGAGACTTGGTCCACCCACAGAGAAAACAATTCTGTGTTTTTGGGTTCCAGTCTCTTCATCGGTGTCTTAGATGGAATGCATATCCTACATATCTGGGAGGCAAGACAAGGCAAAAGTCGGGAAAATCTTACCTGCCATCTGACCAGGCCAGGAGATGACGGAAATTCAAGATCTACCGATATTGAAGATTGTGATAAATCTATAGAAATTGATGGGACAATGGACTTTATACACAAGGATATTAGAATATCCTTCAAATAGATTTCTTGATTGATAGTGGTTCTACATCTGTAACAGAATTTCTGACGACACATGAATGAATACCTGGGAGTTCTTGACCAGCTGTAGAGGAAACACATTTCAAATCAATAATGGTGGTAATCAACTTCTCTACAAACATTTTAATTCCCCAGACCATTTCATCTTATCCATGAGGGTAAAGATTCTGGAGAAAGAATTACCATCATACAAACAATCCTACTTTGAGTATCCCTTTCCGTACACAAAGAGCAAATCACTGGATTAAAACTCTAGGCAATGCTTTTCCATATGGATGCAACGATAACATATCTAATGTCGGAAATTTGACTAGTCTACTAGGACATAACTTGCATGTGATGGTACTTTTTCCTAATACTCATAGACATAAACGCAGCCATGGACATCGTTCATATAAAAGACCTAGTATACATGATGTTACACTTGATTCGCTTTTACCTTACGTCAACAGACAATTAGGTCCACATCATATTCGCACTAAACTTTACTCTGTTTCTTTGAGAGTTTCGAATATGTTATTTGAAGAAACCAAAACTAGTCCATGTGTGGATTTTTCCAATCCGGAATATAGACTGAATTCTATGATTTTGGATGTTGCCCATCACAGGCTCTTTAAACCACCGCGGTTTTGAATGATATTACTTCCGAAACAAGCTGCCAGTTCCTAAAACTCAAATTTACTAACAAAGGAATTGATGCCGTCAACGTCATAAAAATTGTTCAGTCTTGTATTCCAGAGAATTTCAAGTTCAAGTCTACACCTTGTATTTTCTACAGATATACTTCAACTATTGCATTCAAACTTTTTACTTACAAACTTTGCAGTTCCTAGATATAGACCATCTTATCCACCTACGTGTTCTTGTTCTTCGTCTTCTTTTAACTAATGTCCAGTTGGCCATGTCATTACTGGCAATGTTGATATAGTTAAAAATGAAGACCTAAAATCACTTATTTTGAAAGGTCCTAAATTCAGAGAACCTCGGTCTTTCGATTAGCGTCAGAACTTCATCTCTATTTTGAATTCTCTCGAAGAGTATGCCAGACGATGGGCTAAATCTAAAAAAGAAGAACTGGACACCATGTCAGAATGGATAAAAAGTATAAGAGAAATATTAAAATCCCTTATAAGACATGTCAAAACAAAAACGCGTACCATCTTTCTGTGTTTAGTAAACCAGAAGTGATAAAAGAGTTATATAGGTTACATGAGGAATGTGTTTTGGTTCCAGCTGACAAAGCTTGCAACAACATTTTATTTGTTTGTAAAGCTTATTATTACAACAGCATTCTAAACGAACTTGGCAACAATTCTACATTTAGTAACCGAAATTATACTCCACCTGCCCTTTCAAAAGATGAAATTCTTCATAATCATGCTTCAGTTTTAAATGAATTTAACATTCCAGTCAATGGAGCGGATGAATATGAGTTACCGTACCTATACTGAATCCCTAAACCCCACAAAACCCCTTCAAAGATATATTGCTGGATCTGGTAAATGTTCTACCAATCCCCTATCTCTGCTCCTCACGAGAATATTACTTGCTGAGAAACTTCAAACATATTGTGCCACAACATATGCCAGAAGAGGTGTAAATCAAATGTGGATTCTTTAAAATTATAAAGAACTTTTAATGAATTTGAAATCCAAGGACTTTTCTCGAATTAACAACATTAAAACGTATGATTTTACAACACTTTACACGACCATACCTCACAATAAATTAAAGACTAGACTTTTTGACATCATAGACAGTTGCTTCGTTAACAAAAATGGTAAAAGGAAATATTCATATCAAGTGATCGGTCATCCTAAAAACTCTATGCACAAGTACTCTGAATTTGATATTAAAAAGATGCTAGAGTTCCTCATTGACATTATCTTCGTAGTCTTTGGTGATCGGGTCTTCCAACAGTCTGGACGCCACCAGATAACTGAAAAATTGTTGAGTGTGGCGGAAAGTAATAAATAACAGTCTGTTGGAATTCCCATAGGCACGAATTGTGCTCCTTTGTTATCTGACCTGCTTTATATTCTCATGAAGCAGAATTCAAAAGCTTCTACATGAGAGAAGACCAATCTCTTGTTGTGGCCTTCAATTTGACATTCAGATATATCGACGACATTTTATCTATCAACAATGACCATTTTCATCCTTATGTCGATTCAGCATATCCCAGTGAACTTGATACCACATAGTCTTCCACGTCTGCTTCGTACTTAGATATTTTAATAAAAATAGATGTTGGCGGCAAACTAACAGATGTTGGCGGCAAACTAACAACTCAACTTTATGACAAACGGGATGATTTCAATTTCTCCATTGTCAAATTCCCTTACCTAAGTGTCAATATTCCATTATCACCTGCATATGGTGTTTATATCTCCCAACTGATTCGATACGCAAGAGCTTGTTCTGCATATGATCAATTTTTAAATCAAGGCAGGCTATTGACAAAGAAGTTGATGTTACAGGGGTTTGTACAATATCGTCTAAAGTCAGCTGCCCGCAAATTTTATGGTCGTTATGACGATCTAGTTTGCCAGTACATCGTTCCACTAGGTCAAATGCTATCTGACGTGTTTCACACCAATTGTTAGGCCGTTCTTGGCACACTGATTCTGACTACGGATTACTCCGTTTACCTGATTTGGATTTAGGGCTCAGGGCGGGTGTGACCGGTCGACAGACGATGCTTACTCCTCCTAGGCACCTGATCGCACCTCTGGTATGTCCAAGGGAAGGGTCCGTGTTTGCTGATCTCTCTGATTAGTATTTGTTATAGGAATTACGACATTGAATGTTAGTTATCTTCACCTTTACATTTATTATCAAAGGGAGTTGCTGGGAGCGATGTACGCACAAAAGGCCTTGCCATATATGAATTGGCTTTCAAAGATCAGAATATTGAACGCCGAACCATTATTTTTTTTATATTAAGCAACCTGTTATTCCGAACAAAGATATCCTTATTAGACATGTAGATCGAGAAAATATGGAGATTAAACTTAATCTGTATCTACATTGTATATTAGAATAAAGGCGAAACCGACACGGTCTGTGCAGTTCCCATTAAAGATAACAAGGAAATACTACTCCTGTAAAAGGAAGTTGATTTTTATAACTACAACTACATTACACTGAGTACTGCTGGACTGGTTGGTGGGAATAAAATCCTCTACAATCAACTGATAATTACACCTGGTTTGTTTGACATAAAAATGTAATAGCCAGTAATACAGGTGATCAAATAGTACAGCTACATCCAAATCAGGGACTAGCAACCTGTGAGTCCGTTTACCTTCACACTCTAAAGGAATGCCCTGTAAACTTGTAAAGCTGGATAAAGTGTGCCTGACGTTCAACCCCGGAACATATAGAAATGCTGTACCAAAGGTTCAACTAATTTACAAGAAAATGAAACATTCCAATTTTCAATTTCCGTTGACTCGGGCAGAATTGATAAAGTACTTCACAGAATTACCACTGGATCAGCTCTTCCTGATTGCCAACCACATGGGAAAATGAAGATAATGAAAAGAAATACACGATGTGTTAGAACTTGGTGTTATAGAACCATCCTGAAGATCAAATGAAAGACGGCACAGACAGATGCTTTATCGATTACAAGACCCTGCATGAAATCGCTGATGCCTACCACGAATATTTGAACACCCTAAGTGGTACAAAATGGGTCTATTGCCTTGGCATCAATTTTTTGGCATATTGGGGTAAGACTGCATATGCTACGAGTCAAGGGCTTTACCAGTTTATTGACGTGTTGTTGGGTCTCGCAAACTCTCCTTCTACTTTTGAGCGGTTAATAGAAAATGTCTTGAGAGGATTACAATGGGAAACTTGCAATTTGTACCTAGATTGATTGATTGTTATTTTCCGCCACACTCAACATTTTTTCAGTTATCTGGTGGCGTCCAGTTTTTATTGGTGGCAAACTTCCTCACATATATCAGCGCGAGCGAGATTCGAACCCGCATCGACTAGAGGTGAGAGGCCTTGTGATGTTGAGCGCAATGCTCTAACCACTCGGCCACGGAGGCCCTTATTTGTACCTAGATGATATTATTGTATCACAGGAAAACGGGTACGAGTACAAACCGCTAAACAATTGCTCAAAATGTTTCCCAAATTCAGACAATTTGCAAACATTATTGGTGACATGGGTTAACTATTTCGAACCAGTAAGAAAAATTGGAAACAAATTATGGCTAACTAACCACGATAGTTGCCAAAAGAACCATAAGCACAAAGAAGGTTCTTTATAATTGCATATTCTTCTCATTTGATGGTATAGCCGTACAAATTCCGGTACCGAGGGGAAAATGTGTTACAGGTTGGTATTATCGAGATAGTATACTAATAAAGCTCAAGAAATATTATCATGACCGACACCTTATGTCAGGAGTCTAATTCATGATAATGCTAAAACACGTACATCTGAGCTTGTGAAGCAATTTTTTTGAAGTCGGAGAAGGTTACCGTCTTGCCACACCCAACATACTCTCTAGATCTAGCCCCATGCAACTTTTTCCTTTTTCCAAAATTTAAAAAGTTCTTATCAGGTCCCGACAGGCCCTTGGCTCGGCAATCAGTCAGTGCCTCAGAGGTCTAACCTAAATCAGAGTACCGTGACGCATTTCAGAAATGGATTTAGAGGTTGAAATTATGTATTTCTAACCGCTTAGAATACTTTGATGAGTCGAATACTTTTGAGATATCGTACAATACACATTGCATATCGAACAACCCTTGTACATTGTAATGAGCATATACTATGCAAAAAAAGCTACTTCTGTAAAATATGGGTTGATATCGAAGGTTATATTTCAATTGCATAAGTTTAAAGATTAACATTCGTTATAGTTTGTATACATATGATTGTGTTGAGTAAGCTTTATTTGCTATGTGAAAAAAATCCTAATTTCGTCGCATTTCTTTCAACAAACATTTCTATATGTATAAAGTTTCGCAATGATTTGATCCCTCTTCTGGAAGATAGAATATTCACATAGAAACGAAAACCCATTCCTTATTTTGGCTTCATCCCGCGTAAAAGTTGTCAGTCCTGACTCTCGATAAAAATTTGTTTAATTACTCTCTGTATCATTTGATTGATTGATTGATTGTTTATTGCTTTCCGCCACACTCAACAATTTTTCAGTTATCTGGTGGCATCCAGTTTTTGTTGGTGGAGGAGAGAACCCAGATACAATGTACCTGGGAAGAGACCACCGACCTTCCGCAAGTAAACTAGCAAACTTGCTTACATAACGCCGCGGCCGAGATTCGAACGCGCGCCGACAGAGGTGAGAGGCTTTGTGATATTGAGCCCGATGCTCTAACCACTCGGCCACGGAGGCCCATATCATTTGATAATTTCAATATGTGGACGGTTAGGTTTGTGTTATCCCAGCCTTTGTATTGTAGTTTTTAGTGCTAATTTGCCTTTGTTTTTATTTTATTTATTTAGTTTTCGTTTCAATGTATATATTCTACCGTCATGAAGAAAGGAAGGGTCGTCTCGAAAATTTGATAATTTCAAAAAGAGAAAGAGAGAGAGAAGAGGGTCATTTTTTGAAATAGTTGACGCTATTCACTGTTATATACTAGTATTATGCAAGACAGTCGCGACTAGGTGACCATTATATCTCAAAGCATACGATTCCATGTTCATACGCTGTATAAGGGCAGGGTACCCTACACTAGAGATACTAATAGTGTTTACCTCTCGTACATTTCAACTTAAATGACACTTTAATGCAGCATTACAGTTAACAAATTTTATCCAAGCAGAGTTCCTTCCCATTCTTTAGAACTGTAGGTAGAAGCCCAGTTTTCGGGGACAAGATTCCGAAAGTTTATTGCACGAAAGTATTCAAGTCTGTGGCTGAAATCAAAAGTATATTAGGATAAGCATATGACCAACTAGTTTCAACATTATATGCGCTATTATTCAGACAGATTTCAAGAAAGATTATAGATCATAACTTACAAGTCAGGAGTTGTGTACGTTCCATTTGGGGTCGGGTATAATGCTTCGTAAGTTCTTCCTGTGCCCGAACCGTGGATAGCATAAGCATTGAATTTAGTGATTTTTGGTGGAAAGTATGAAGCTGGTACAAAAGCAGTCCCCGTCCATGTATCATTATTTATACATGAAGAAAATTGCAAGGGAAGCTGGCTCTACGAATAAAAATATACAGCCCAAATATACAATAGTTTTAGAATCCGTTTAGGAGTGAAAATGAACGAAATGTTTCGGAAAATACAACTTACAGCAAAACTATCTCGGTAACCTTTCAGCAGCAAAACAAGATGTTGACCATGTCTGTAAATATAACGATACAGATGATAGAAGTGAAGGGACACATAATTTGAAAGTTTCAGAATGATGCTTTATGTTAGTGTTCTTTATATTATACGGCGGCTCATAAATATTCGGCATAGTATCTTTTTTTAAATTTTTTTAATTTTATTTTAAATTTATTTTTGAATCTCAAACTACTAGTACATTTACTACTATGTATGTTTTATATACATTTTATATCGTACATCACAAATACAACATGATTTATACTGTCCAAACTTTTCATACATTTTGATATTATACTTTTGAGTATTTAGTTCAATATACTTACGGACTCAATTCTATCTCAATGTATTGGTTTCTGTCATTCAAAAAGAAAGCTTCAGCCACTGAATAAGCAGAAACACATGTCTATTATGTATCAACAACAGAATACCATTGAATTTATTGGAATAAATCTAGCATCACATAACACGACAGATGTACCTTCATAATCCCAGAGACCATTAAATGGCTGTCCAGGTGGTCCTCCGGGGTTACCAGGGTCATTAAAGAAGGGGGCGTTAACTCTTATTTCTAGACCTCCGGTTGCTTTAGCCAAGACTAATCGAACGGGAGGGTGATTCACTTCCAAGTTATTCCATGTTCTGGTAATCGCAACTGAAAACGGTCGAAAAACCTGTTTTACTACATAAGAAGTATACAAAGTGAAAAACCTCCAACTTTTCATAAATCTTTTGTGTAGTCATGTTTCCTATTATTATTTTTGTAAATTTGTTTGTTTGTTTATAGCCGCCTGAGCAATTTTTCAGCTATCCGGCGGATTTTTGTAAATAGATATTTAGATAATCTATAAGAGTCCCAGAAAACATTTGGATTTTTTATGACACTTTATAATTTTAAGACACCAGAATTCTTGCAATCATGTTTTCTTAACACGGCATTGGTAATCTCACTGAATTACAAAATTTACAAACTTGATATCGAGTTTTCAAACAAAACCAATAATAATGATAATAATATAAAATAAAATTTTAAAAAAACAGTACTGGAATAATTATTATTTACATGGTTGTTAGAATAATGGCTAAAATTATTAAAAGTTGATAAAGCATAACACTATTGTAAGAACTGAACCTAACTGACCTCTCAATAATGCGGGGAAAAAAAATAATTTTCATGTCAAATTTTAATTTAGTATTTATCACGAGTTTAAAACTGTATAAGGGATATCATCTGTTGGAATTCCAAATAGAAGATGGCTTGACAAATGGAGTCCCTGAAACGTTCTGCTATTATAATACCATTTTTCCGTTCGCTCACCGTGCGTTCAGCGTTTGTTCAGCATGCGCTCACCGTGCGTTTTCCGTTCACATTTTTACTTTCACAAATCGTTCAGCATGCGCTCACCGTGTCTTCACTGTTCAGTCTTTGCATTGTCATTCGGAACATCAATGTCATGAAAGGAGCGATGTACATTGCAAGAATAAAATGACAAAGGAACGTGTGCATAAGAGTGGCAGAAAACTTTCTTATCATATCAGAAATTGTAATACTGCACACACAATGCACATATGAAATTTGCTTTTGTTTGTTTTAAATTTCTGCGTGCATTGATGTAAGCTTTACGACCAATTCATGAGAAATATGCATTCAGTACTTGTACAAAATGCAGTATGCTTTGTTTAGACTGGATATCTTCAGAACATGCAGTTTCCCGATACCGTGTTATTCTATTATTTACTCATTGAATAAACATATATATCATTTTTCTTACCTGATTATGAAATAAGTATATTTCAAGAGAAAACATTTCAAATAAACAGATCATCGTGCACTTTGCATTCAGCGTATGCTCATTGTTCGTTCTGCGTTTGTTCACAGTTCGCTCACCCTTCAAGTGGGAAAGTAGAACGTTTCTGGGACTGTATAATCATGAATAACTTAACTTCTGGACGCTTTTTTTTTTAACTTGGATTACATACTGATACGTCTCCAATTTTCGGTAATATTTTTATTATTGCATTCAAATGTATCGTATATTTTTTAAATTAATAGAAGATAAACATCTATTCTGTTGCATAAGACAGTGAATTTAGAGAAGTCATCATCATTTTGGCAAAAGATGTAAAGGCTGCAGGTGGTAGCCACTGAAATTTGTCATACGGTTTATTTGTGTCATGGAGATGTTCTGTCTCTCATCCAGAAGTGCCTGACGCAAAGCGAGTAGAGACTCTGGTGGATTTGGGCGCGTTCGATTTAACATGACCCATACATGCCTGTTGACGAGAGATTGGGCTTGTAAGGGGCCAATGTAAAGTGTCTGCATTGCTTTGGTAAAAACAGTCCATTGCACATCGCGCCACACGACAAAGGAATTGTCTTTTAAAAAATTTAGTTGTGCTGTTGGGGGGAGGGGGTCGGATACTGTATGTATCGTATATATATATATATATATGTGTGTGTGTGTGTGTGTGTGTGTGTGTGTGTGTGTGTGTGTTAAACAATATATATATATATATATATATATATATATATATATATATATACAAAGCATCACACCACGGAAATACCACCAAACCCGTCCCATTCCACTGTGCAGTTACCGGTCGCGGTAACTCCGTCAATCGAAGATCAGAGCGCTCGCTTCGTAACCGGGATGTCATGGCCGCTTCAAACCTAAGACGTAAATATAGATAATGATTGCTCCTTCGCCATGCGCTTGACATATGGATGCGAGAATTAGCGGTCTTTCGGATATGACCTTAAAAACGGAGGTCCTGTATCGCAGCAGGCGTTAGCACGTTAAAGAATTCTCAATGCTATGGTCGTAAGCGCTAAGCATAGATCTAAATTTGAGATACTTCACCTACAGCTGATGACGTCTCAAATGAAAAATTCTCGATGGAACGTAAAACAAACAAAAAAACAACCAAAAACTATACAGTTATCGGTATAATGTTCTCTGCTATGTTTAAAAATGCGCTGAGGCCCAGCGTGTGTTTGTAAGTATATTGTTATATTTTAGTTATTTACCAAATACTTTTTTTTAAACGCATGATTTTTTTAATATTACCTGGAATGCTATGAGCTTTGATGGAGACGCTGATCCAAACAATTATACTTAGACCAATCAAACATGAATATGCTGATGCCATGACTATACCACAACGAAGAGTGGACTACTACAAATAAACAGGAAAGGACAAGAACAATCAGTCGGAGTCAGAACAAATAATGTGAAGAATTTTCATTTTATATAGATAAATACATGGAGCTGTATGAAAAGTGATTACAGGAACGCTACTAAATTATGGAAAGCCAACGGGTTCAAAATTCTATCCCATGTAACTACACAATGTTACTATCATTAGTTCAATGCAATTGCAGAAATGTTAAACGTAAGTAGAAATATCAAATGTAACTTGACAGTTGCATTACTTATCATCAATGCAATGTCAATCCAGTGAGTAGGAATGTCAATCCAGTGAGTTGGAATGTCAATCCAGTGAGTTGGAATGTCAATCCAGTGTGTTGGAATATCAATCCAGTGAGTTGGAATATCAATCCAGTGAGTTAGAATGTCAATCCAGTGAGTTGGAATATTAATCCAGTGTGTTGGAATGTCAATCCAGTGAGTTGGAATGTCAATCCAGTGAGTTAGAATGTTAATCCAGTGAGTTGGAATATTAATCAAGTGAGTTAGAATATCAATCCAGTGAGTTGGAATGTCAATCCAGTGAGTTGAATGTCAATCCAGTGAGTTAGAATGTCAATCCAGTGAGTTGCAATGTATATCCAGTGAGTTGCAATGTCAATCCAGTGAGTTGGAATGTCACTCCAGTGTGTTGGAATGTCAATCCAGTGAGTTGGAATGTCAATCCAGTGTGTTGGAATATCAATCCAGTGAGTTGGAATATCAATCCAGTGAGTTAGAATGTCAATCCAATGAGTTAGAATGTCACTCCAGTGAGTTGCAATGTCGATCGAGTGAGTTGGAATGTCAATCCAGTGAGTTGGAATATTAATATAGTGTGTTGGAATGTCAATCCAGTGAGTTGGAATGTCAATCCAGTGAGTTAGAATGTTAATCCAGTGAGTTGGAATATTAATCAAGTGAGTTAGAATATCAATCCAGTGAGTTGGAATGTCAATACAGTGTGTTGGAATGTCAATCCAGTGAGTTAGAATGTCAATCCAATGAGTTGCAATGTCAATCCAGTGAATTGCAATGTCAATCCAGTGAGTTGGAATGTCAGTCCAGTGAGTTGGAATGTCAATCCAGTGAGTTGGAATGTCAGTCCAGTGAGTTGGAATGTCAATCCAGTGAGTTGGGATTTCAACCCAGTGAGTTGGAATGTCAGTCCAGTGAGTTGGAATGTCAGTCCAGTGAGTTGGAATGTCAATCCAGTGAGTTGCAATGTCAATCCAGTGAGTCGGAATGTCAGTCCAGTGAGTTGGAATGTCAGTCCAATGAGTAGGAATGTCAACCCAGCGGGTTGCAATGTCAGTCTAGCGAGTTGATTGATTGATTGTTTGTTTATTTTACGTCCTGTCGAGAATTTTTCACTCATATTGAGACGTCACCAGCAGTAGGTGAAGTGCCACAAATTTAGACCTCTGCTTAGCGCTCAGGACCATAGCAGTGAGGGTTCTTTAATGTGCCAACGCCTACCGTGACACGGGACCTCCGTTTTTAAGGTCATATCCGAAAGACCCGTGATTATCACTTCTAAATGCCGAGCGTTTGGCGAAGGAGCAATCACTACCTATTTTTCGTCTTAGGTTTGACGCGGCCATGGCACGAGCGGGGCTCGAACTCATGATCTCCCGGTTACGAAGCGAACGCTCTAACCAGCGAGTTGAAATGTCAATCCAGTGTATTAGAATCTCAATCCAGTGTGTTGGAATGTCAGTCCAGTGAGATGGAAGGTCAAACCGGCGAGTTAGAATGGCTGTGTAAATGTTGTTGCGCGATGCACTATCTGTTGAATGTTGAAATTGAAATGCGTATCTGAAACTTTTATTAAGTTATTAGTGTGCCATTCCCTCCATTAACATTTGAAACTGAATCCTCCTGGGTTTTTAATCAGTGTTTACATGACTCGAAAAATGCCGCGTGTAACACGTCCATTCATCACTCGTTCAGTGTGATTGAACATTTTGTAAACTGTAATACTAATGAAACAAATGACGAGTTTACCTATACCTCAAAACAAGTTTTGCACATCTATACTTGTCAAAGAACAATTACACAGTGGCAATTTAAAAGTTTTGAATACGCATTTTTATCTAAACATTCAAAGGATATTGCACTGCGTAACATTTACACAGTAATTCCAATCCACTGCACTAATGATTACTGCAACTGTCAAGGCATAGGCGTCTGACCCTCCCCCCCGGGGGGGTTAAAATAGGTCCTCGTTATCCCTATGCGTGTGCCCCGAGGGGATCCGGGTTGTTAGAATAGATCCTCAGTACCCCTTGCTTGTCGTAAGAGGCGACTAAATGGGGCGGTCCTTCGGATGAGACCGCAAAATCCGAGGTCCCGTGTCACAGCAGGTGTGGCACGTAAAAGATCCCTCCCTGCTCAAAGCCATAAGCGCTGAGCATAGGCCTAAACATGCAGCCCTTCACCGGCAATGGTGACGTCTCCATATGAGTGAAAGATTCTCGAGCAGGACGTTAAACAATATTTAATCAATCAATCAATCCCTTTGAAAATACTATGTGAAGCTCTGAATGCATCAACGACAGGGTGGGCAGCACTGAAATCCCTAGTCATGTTGGAAACAAAAGCATGGAGGCTGTAAGTTTATCATCCATAACTCAGGGCGATTTTGAAAGCAAGATTTTCAAAGACAATCAATCTTTGATCTTGTATCCTTTCTTCTGACACTCCTTAAGGTCAAATTCCAGTGAAAGTGTTAGGTGATGGTAATTGTTTTTACCGCTCAATTTCCCTTTTAGTATTTGATTGTGAAATGCACCATGTAGAAATGGGAGTTAGAACTTTATTTGAACTGGTTCATACTGAGAAATGGTATTTAAACGCTGAAAATTTCGGCAAAATGTCGTTTTCAGATGAATGCAGAGTAACTGGAAGTACAACAATATCTCTGCAGAATGAAATTCTTAAAACTGCAAAGTCAGGCGAGTATTCCTCATTGCTGCACATTTATGCTGTTTGCAATGCAATTTGCAGGCCCATCCGAAGCATTTTCCCAGAGATAATAAATGCTGCTATCAGCAGAGACTGCCATAATCAGCTAATAAAGCCATTCAAGGACTACAATGTGTCTTCGAATGAAATATGTGTGATATGGATTCATACATCCAGTGTGGTACGAAACAATTGGTTTTCTAACCACTTTGTTCCATCGGATGTTCTTACCAAGTGTTCAAGAAACCCTAGCAGCTATGATTTGGAAAGTGGTTATGAAGCGTAGCTTCAGTATACGCTCGAAAATCCTTCTACATTCAGAATTGATGATGGAAATCTAAAAAGTGAGAAGTCTGAGCTTAAAGATACTAGTAGTTCAAGTAATACTTCAACGCCCAAAAAGCAAAAACTGGACAATGGCGGAACAGAAAACTTAAAACATTCTGTGAGATGGCCGATACCTAATATAAAAGAGTCTCTTTTTCCATCCCACCAATTATAAATTTCCTTTATCAAGTTCAGGGGGTCAGAAAAGGTCTGTTCAGGGATCTTGGTGTGAGAAATAGAAATGGCTCCACTATGAGGTGTCCTTAAATACAGCATTTTGTTTCTGCTATATAACAGCTTACAATGATGGTATGTTGTCCAATCAAATGGAGAAGGCATTCTAGTCAACGGGATTCCGTAATTGGAGGAAAGCCACAATGCGCTTCGATTGATTAATAATATTTAACGTCCCGCTCGAGAATCTTTCCTCATATGGAGACGTCACCATTGCCGGTGAAGTGTTGCAAATTTAGGCCTATGCTCGGCGCTTACGGCCGTTGAGCAGGGAGGGATCTTTTACGTGCCACACCTACTGTGACACGGGGCCTCGGTTTTTGCGATCTCATCCGAAGGACCGCCCCATTTAGTCGCCTCTTACGACAAGCAAGGGGTACTGAGGATCTATTCTAACAACCCGGATCTCCAATGCGCTTCGAAAAACATACCAAAGTAAGTGTCAAAGAGAAGACGTTGAGAGATCGTTTACACTTCCAAAAGTATTGAAGGATGTTGGTGAATCTCTCAGTAAGCAACACTCGGAACAGAAAAAAGACAACAGAGACCTAAGTTGAACAGTTCAAGCCGATGCTCTTCAGAGTGTAATACTTAACTACAAAGTATCACTGGGCCACAGATTTTGATATTGATGGTCCTGCAGTGCCTCCTCGAAGACGTCCTCCAACAAAAGGACGAAGGATCTCTGTATCACCACGACACTTGCGAAGATTTGTACAGAGTTAAATACATTGAGGAAATTAGGAATCGTTTTGATCAGCCAGGATATGCGAAATATATGCACAATTGTTATTGTTGAAGGGGGCCAGAGGAGAAAATTTTGATAAGAAATTTGAGTTGGTCACAGATTTTTACGGTACAGAGATCAATGCCAAAAATTTGAGAATTCAATTTCAAACATTCTGGTGCGATCTTCCCAAAGACACCACTCCTTCCATTCAGACAATAACTGAATTCGTCAAATCAGAAGGCATATTACTGTATACGGAAATTGCAGTTTTTATTGAACTTTTCCTTGTAATGCCAGCAATAAATGCTACCAACGAAAGAATGTTCAGCACACTGCGCCGCATAAAATCGTATCTGCGATCAACTATGACCCAGGTTAGACTAAATAACCTGATAATCCTTCACATATATCAAAAAGAGAATCTGGATCTACGGGGTGTGGCAAATGAATTTGTTAGTGAGAATGAACACAGACTATCCGTTTTTGGAAACTTCTAATGAAATGACTGAAAAGTTGTGATATTTTGATGAGCCAATAGCCAATTCCTGCAGCTCACTCAAGTACTGTAATTTCAGTTACAATTTGTATATGAATTCAATAGGAAGTAGCTTGTGTGTGTTGGTTTAGCCCCCCCCCCCCCCCCCCCCCCCCCCTTCAATTTGCTTCCGACGCCTATATAAGTTAAATTTCATATCCCTACATTTACAATGAACGAATGATGCATTGCATAGTTAAACATACACAGTTAGGGGATAGAATATTGACCCAGTTGGCTATTCATAGTAAATAGTATAAATTCTTCGAAAATATAACAGTATTTTCAAAACTAAAAATAACATTAGTTCATATATTATATAATTCGATATACAAAATAATTCATCGAGCAGAGTACTTGCCTTTCTTAGATAGGTCTTGGTATTTCCCAGAATAACGTCTCTAAATTGATAATAACATTATGCGTCACTATACCGATAAGTGTACGAATTCAATGCAAAGTAGATTCCAGTTCACAAAGCGTAACATCATGTCAGATACCGTATGTAATTAACAAAATCATTTTTCAAACAAAAACGAAAAATGCACAGAAGTCAACTGTAACATTAATCAGAGAGTGGCAACTAATTAGTAATAAATTCATTAATTTTAATTTAATCTCTTGCAAAAATATTAGGGAATGTAAACGGATTGGATCAAATGTCGACCAGGCGTCCGTCAGGGAAGCCATCTTTCACCGACTCTGACTTCAGAATGTAAACAGAGTAATTTTAATGAGAAACAAACCCTTCAGGAGAGAGAGAGAGAGAGAGAGAGAGAGAGAGCCAGTAAAACAGTGTAAAGCGAGGAGAAACTGTTCACCATTTGACTGAAGTTTTGAGGAAAGAATTGCACTAGAAGAACAAAAATCCTGTCCTCACAATTACGTCCTCATAAATGTAACCTATAGCATGAAAGATGTAGATTAAAATATTAGCTTAGTGAGGACAAGTGGTGTGGAGACGTTCTTACTAATATTCTCTTTCAAAATCATTGTTTTCATAATTCGAAATAGAGTAGGAGATAAACTTTTATAGGTGTCCCTATAGCTATGTATACCTAACATAGACAATTATGTATGGGTATATTCTCTTCTAGAAGTACTGTGAGGACGTTCTTCACAGGTTTGGTCGGCGATACACACACACACACAGAGAGAGAGAGAGAGAGAGAGAGGGGGGGGGGGGGGGGGGGAGTCGAGGAGCAATAATACGCATCCAATTGTGCTTCTGATTAAAGATTGCTCATATCGTCTGTCTATATGCAGTTCATAACCGAGAAATAGTAGGACCATAGGAAATATTCAATGTTTTGTGTGGAGAAAATGCAAATGCTACGGAAACCGATATAGCCCATAAATCTCTTGGTTTGGGGGTAGGAAATAAGGATGATTAATCACCAGGAGTCCGTGATTCTTGGGAGGGCTAGATCATTACATTTATCTTCTATGTGTCAGTGTGAAAGCTTGTGCAGGCGACTCAGTGTTTTTTGTGGATTTTGTTTTTCATCCTGTCTGTGGTGGTGATGTTTCCATCCGGGTTCTCCGTGTACTATAATGGAGTAACTCTATGAACAACAAGATAAATTGCCGAAGAGTGCGATTCTATAGCATTTCAGTACACTGAACATTTCAAAATCCTGATACTTTGTTATTATAATTTAAGAAGAAGCAAAATAATTCAGAAAAAGGTACATGGGCTATATTGCTCACATGAACGATTGCACCCCCCCCCCCTGTAAAATAAAAACCAAACAAACAGTAAATCCCAGTTATGACCCCCCTTTTAGTTAGCCACTTTAGGCATGGTTTTGTGTATTTACATTGCCTAATAATGAGTCCCCAGTGTTAATTTGTCATAGTCAACCGTGGCTTTTTGAAAAATCAATTATTTTCAAATAACTTTCCTTTATATTCTGATGTGAAATGTTGAACCCCTACACTCACACCGTTATGAACCGATGCACCATGATGTGAGCAATTATGAAGCTAAATCATATGAGAATATTTGCAAATTGTATTGATCATTTGTATCCCTGTGGTAGGAGCTTTTTTTAAGAAATGGCATTTTACTATATACGTACATTTACTCCAGCATAATTTTAAAAGTCTTCATTTAGCACCCTCCCCATCCCGCCAGGATCCCGTGAGTCATAGATTTGTGTACGAAAACTTTAATCTACGTGTACACTTCTTGAGGATATTTGCATATTGATTTAAGAAATATACTTCATTTTTGAAAATACATGAGGGTGTGGACTAAACACTTCACGCCGGCATGCTTCTTGAAACACTAACGCGACCTGAAAATGGCATGAAATTCCCGCCAAGGTCTCCCATTGGCCGAAATAATTATAATAACCATCTAACAAAAGCTCAAATATACTGTCACGTTAGTTTATTTATTTATTTTCACATATCTTCAGAAATACCTGGTAGATAGATCCTATTGAAAAGAGAGAAGTGAGAAAGTTTATTATACCAAACGAATAATATCTTATTAACAAAAGAAATTGTACTAATCTAACAAGAAATACCTAGTTTCATAAAATATTTCTAATCTAAAGAGATATCTTGGTTTTACCATTACAATAGCAGTAAGAAATGACACGAAATCGCCATCTGTAATACTTAGTATAAGCAATGGAAGAGCCCAATAGTTTTCAACAAGTAAACGATGTGATAGACGACATGATAGATGACGAGGAATTTTATGGAGGATGGAAAGTACCATCCATTTAAAATTTTAGGGATCACTGCAATACAAATATTTTTGTTCTGTCTGTTAGCTGTGGTAAATGTGAAACTTGTTCCTAAGAAAAAAGACTGAATAGAGAAGAACATTATGACATTTTATTTTTTAAAGTAACACTGGTTGCCACTCATTGGAAGAGTGATCAGATGCCCAGTTTTGTGGCAATAAGGTCTGAAACTCTATCTTCTGGAAATATTCAAGTCGGTGACTGCAAAAGAAAAGACACGTAAAGTATAAATAACCTGCCTTTTAATTATACATTTCATTTTGCTTTTTAATTATGGATATTAAAACTTTGAATGACGGTAGTTTATTTATAGCATTTTAAGGAACACGAACAACTGTACATAACACAAGAGAAAGGCAGAGAGTCCACCAAGGCATGGTGACTTCAGTGTCTTTGTAGTAAAAACAACTCTCTGAAAAGTATGAAAAGTGACAGGTTAAATTTCTGTGTTTTCAAATGGAAATTTTGCGTCATTCGATCTAACGTCATACTATTTCTGTGGATTTCAAATTGTTTCAAATAGTCTTTACAAAGCGAAACAAAAGGCCAATGAAGGTCACGTGTGTCAATATCTGTGTTTATTATATATATTTACATCCACTGTGTGTATTCTGCTTAACTTTTTATTTGGCACCCATTGCAAGAATAGTATGTTATGTTCACCATCATGGGTCTTTGAGGTATATATAAAAATTGATTTTTTCCAACATCGGATCTGAATTAAATTACTAAATTAGTTGGTTGGTTGTATTAAGTCCCGTCAAAATTTTTTCACTCATATTGAAACATCACCATTTGCAGGTGAAATACCACAAATTCTGACCTATGCACAGCGCTTTTGGCCGTGGCAGTGAGGGTTCTTTAACGTGCTAATACCTGACGCGACACGGGATCTCCGTTTTTAAGGTCATATCCTAAAGACCTGTGAATCTCACTATTAAATGGTCCGGTGTTAGAATAGGTCCTCATATTCATTGCTTCTCGTAAGAGGCGACTAAATGGGCGGACTGCAAAACCGAGGCCCCGTGTTACAGAAGGTGTGGCACGATAAAGATCCCTCCTGCTCAAAAACCGTAAGTGCCTAGTATAGGCCTAAATTTTGCAGCCCTTCACTGGCAATGATGACGTCTCCATAAACGAGTGAAAAAATTCTCGAACAGGATGTTAAACAATATACAACTAACCAACCAACCACTTCTAAATGCCGAGCGTTTGGCGAAGGAGCAGTCACTACTAAGGTTTGGCACGAACGGGTTCGAACTAATCACCTCCCTGTTATGAAGGAACGCCTCCTCAACTGAGCTACTGCGATCCGTAAAAGTAAAAAGTCAATTATATATATATATATATATAGAGAGAGAGAGAGATAGAGGGAGAGAGAGGGGGGGGGGGGGGGACTCGAGTGATGGTAATTTTACGTACAAGTCAGGTCCGGTATGTTTTCCTTCAGGGGCTGGATATAATGCCTCGTATGTTCTTTCGGATCCTGAACCATGTATTGCGTAAGCATTAAATTTGGATACTTTAGGAGGAAAATAGGATGAGGGTATCATCGCAGTTCCTTCCCATGTATCCCCCTTAATTGTTGAATTATATTTCATTGGTAACAAGTCCTGTAAAAGATATTAAAGCATTTTGAATATCGCTCTGAATAGTTGTGAATGTTTTCAGATTCTTTCAAAAATAAAGATAGAAAATACGAAAATAAACTGTTGCTATAATATTTCTCCATAATTCGACGAAATAAAAACAACGCAAAACATACTCAACTCACAGCAAAACATTCTCTGTATCCTTTTAGCAATAAGACAATGTGTTGTCCATGCCTACAATCATCAACAATTAGATTGAAAATATATCTTTATTACTGTATGTACCTCGTATTTAGGTCTTTCCGCTGGGTGTTTTTGTTTGTTTTTTAAAATTTGATTTATCCACACTATATGGTCCAATGAATTGTGTATAATATGCAGAGGCTCAGGCGTGTTGGAGTATGTCGTAAACTTCACCCCTCTAATTAGCAATAACGCCTAGAGTGCGATGCTCATTTACAAAAACTTACGTGAATATACAAGCCCCCCCCCCCCCCCCCCGGAATTTTCAAAGATAAAAAAAAATTACAATATAATGATTTATAAGAAAAATGAGTTGACTGTTATTATATCATAAATATTTCTGAATTAACTTTCTTAGTATTGTAATGTCGTTATAAAGTTAGAATCAAATCACAAATGTTATTCGAGTTTCTAAACGAATCTAAACAGGAACGATTCGTTTAATATCCTATTACGAGTGATTGACGTCATAATCTTGTCGTTATATTACTGCATCGTCCTAGAAGTCATCGGTTTTAGGATATCTCTCAGTCTGCTTCAGATCCAATGTGACAGACTAGTATTCGTTTATCATTCTAAGTAAATTAATAGAATTCTCACAGTTATCCGATTATCATTTCCTTCCAATTTTAACACTTGGTTAGTAATAGATCTAAAAGATACCACTGTATCATGACCATGGGTGAAAGGGATTTTGATCCTTTGCATGCCTCTTTACTGAAAGAAGCAGCAAAAGGCTGGCACGGCTTGCAGGTTGATGTATCTTTAAGATACGCATGTTGCAAGAAAGACTACACCTCTGATCTGATGAGGTCCGATATTGCCTTGTCTTTCTGTAAAGGACTTGCAGAAAGAACCCAGAGATTGCAGACGTTGTTGTGTTGACATGAGCAAAGAAACTTCCGACAAGCTCTGCAATCTGCTCAGTCTTTCCAACTTTGTAAATGGGGACGTTTTCCCGAACGTGAAAATTCTTCACATTGGATGTGTTTTACCTATCACAGCATATGAGGCCGAAGATCCTTTCTGAATCAAGACGCATCAAGAGTTGCATGCGCAGTACTATGCAAGAGGACAGATTGACTGGGGGTTGCACTAATGCATCTTCACCATTCATTAGATTGACCAAAAGGAAATTGTACAAAGGAAAACGGAGATTATTTCAGTCGATTGATCGATTATATTTCGTTTAACGTCCCGCTCGAGAATATTGCACTCATATGGAAACGTCACCATTGCCGGTGAAGGGCTGCAAAATTTAGGCGTATGTTCGGCGCTTATGGCCTTTGAGCAGGGAGGGGTCTTTAACGTGCCACACCTGCTATGACACGGGACCTCGGTTTTTGCTGTCTTATCCGAAGGGCCGCCCCATTTAGTCGCCTCTTACGACAAGCAAGGGGTACTGAGGATCTATTCTAACATCACGGATCCCCACGGGGATTATTTCAGTCCAATATCTTTAGCTAAATAACACTTTCTATCAGAAAACATCAATATACGACAAGAAGGTCGCCCGCGTGGTGCAGTGGTTATAGAGCGTTTCCTTCGAGAGTTGGAATATAAAGGATTGAACATTATATCACAGGTTCGATTTTGTGAAAAGGTTCGATCCACCCCCCCCCCCCCCTGGAAAAAATTTTCTGGATCCGCGCCTGAATATATTATATTTATTTCCTACCACTTGGTAAAACGAAAACATCTGTTTATATAATGCTCAAAATATGGAATAAGGTAGTTTTGTTTTCAATTTTACCTTTTGAATATAGGATTATATTGTTTGGAGAACGTTTTATGGGGGGGGGGGGGGGGGGGGTCTCACTATATAGCCAGTCTTCCGGGGGAAGTTTCAGTAAGGGGTCTCACTATATAACACCGACAAAGGTGACGTCTCCACGAGTGAATAATTCTTCAAATGTATATGTATCATGTATGAGTATGTTACACGTATCATTCCTGTTTTAGACTTAGCATGTTGATAGTTCCTGGTTGTTACAAGTATAAGTGTAAAATCAGCTCTTGTGCAAAGTAGGGAGAATTTTTTTGGGGGGGGGGGGGGGGGGGGGGGGGGGTGTCGGGAATCGACTAACCAATCACCTACCCTGGTCGATACACAAAGTATGGTGATATTACTACAATAAAAAATTCAAACCTCTATCGGAAGTCATATCGAGATGATAAAAAATAATTTTAGTGAAAATGTCAGAAACGTCGCGTACATAAACATGACCGCACGACTTTAAAAAATAGCTAATAAAACGTAGACAACATTAATGGACATTAATCTGAGAGGGATAATCAAACATTTGGCATGTTGGTGATGACGGGGGAAATGGTGACATTTCACATCTCTCTCTCTCTCTCTCTCTCTCTCTCTCTCTCGGAAAAAAATATGGATGCTTTCACATAAAAGTTACGAAAGCTACCCCACAACACATACATGAACTAATATTGTATTTAGCGAGTACTTACGGACACAATTCGACCTCCAGATACTGATTTTTATCGTTCAGAAAAAACGCCTCAACTACTGAAAAAGATGAATATCCATTGATGTGCAGCGTACATATGTATATCACAACGCACTGATTTTTAATTAGGTTGCATTGATTATTGTCATATTACTCAGGTCAATCTTCGTTATTTCTTTTATTGAATACATGATATCAACGACAACAGAATTTCGGATACAAAAATAACAGAAACTCTTTATAACACTAGAGTCCAGTTGCACAAATTTTAGTTTTAAAAAAGTCAGCTGTCAATAAAGTCGATAACTTAATGACCAGTTAACTGACAGTTTTATTCAAGAAACGACACGCACAATATGACGAGTAGGGAGTGGGTAGAAAACATTTAAGATATGGTCAACTTGTAATATAAGATGATACAGAGTGTATTTTTGTGCTGATACAGATGCTAGCGGCCAATCAATGTGACTTGTAGCTCTGCTAGTTGGCTACTACTGAATCATTCATCATCTTCGAAAGTTGAAGGTTCCGGCCAGCTACTCGGAGCCATTATCTAGCGAAAATGCCTAACCACAGCCACTTGTATACTATCCGAGCGTTGCCACATCAAGTGTCGCACAATCCAAGCATTTCTCGCACAGGCACTTATTTCTGTAAATAAGTTATGAAGTCTGCAAACTAATAGTATACTGATGTCATAACTTATAAAACAGAAACAAGTGTTGGTGGTTTCTCAATATCGAGAGCGTTAATTGCCAAGTATTTAGAGATATCGGGAGCGTCGATTGCCAAGCGGTTTGCGGTATGGAAGCGGGTGGTCCATGTGATCCAAACGTTAAACCCAATATCGCAGAGACAGACGCGTCAATGGGCAGTGCATAGAGATTTTAGGTTTGAACCTAACTGAGCACTGCAGCCCTTTACAACATAATTGGTTGTATATATTGCTTTAGATAACACTATCGGGTAATGTTTAGTCAGTTTTCTTATCAAATTCATTTTTCTTCTTTCGTCCCTTAGGGATCCGGGTTAGAATAGATCCTCAGTGTCCCTTACTTGTCGTAAGAGGCGACTAAATGGGGCGGTCCTTCAGATGAGACCGCAAAATCCGAGGTCCCTTGCCACAGCAGGTGTGGCACAATAAAGATCCCTCCCTGCTTAAAAGCCCTGAGCTCCGAGGATAGGCCTAAATTTTGCAGCCCTTCACCGGCAATGATGACGTCTCCATGAGTGAAAAATTCTCGAGCGGGAAGTTAAATAATATATAATCAATCAATTAATCAAGCTTTTTTTTCAATCACGTTTTATGAAATGATAAGTAATATTGGATTAAACGGTATATCTCATTTCCAATAAGCAATTAAGCCAAATTTAATTGAACTGATACAACACTAATCTTGGCTGAGATTCGGCATGGCTGGATGTTTGGATTGACACCTTCGATGAAGGCGTCTGTCCAAATATCCAACAGAGTCGAATCTCAGCCGAGATTATCTACATATATTAAATACCTTCATAATCCCACAAGTTCTGAAATGGTTGACCTGGTTCTCCTCCAGGATTTCCAAGGTCATTGAAAAAAGGGGATGCTACTCCCATGCTAAGTCCATTATCCGTGGCTAAGAATGTAAGCTGAACAGGAGGATGGGCTATGTTTGATCCATTCCAAGTCTTTGTTATTTTAAAATTCATTTCAGAACTATAATAGAAAGAATGGTATGGAAACTTGATAAAATTATTTCACAGATATAATTTGAATATTAGTTTTACTCAAACTATAATCTATGTTTTGATATTTTTACTGTTTTATAAAAGAAATAAAATAAATAGTTATTGTATAGAACTAGGGGCTCTGAGACCAAAATTGTATAAAATACTATTATATAGTACAGTATAATACAAAATAGTATATTACAGTGTGATATGTAAAGGATAATGCTAGAGGGTGTGATTTATATTTGCTTTAAGTAAAAGATGTGCAAGGTTTGTCAAGCAAATAAAAATGAATTGGATAAAGTCCATGCAGAATAAAGTTATATGTGTTCTATTCATCTCATGCTTATTTCAAATCTTTTTTTTCTGCCAAAGTACCAATTTAGATTCAAGCAAGACTATGCTGCAATTTTATTTACACACAAAGAACCACAGATAATAGTATAGTATATTAGTATAGTGTAGCGTAGTTAGAACACATTATAAGTATAGTATAGCATAAGAATTTGCTATCAGTATAGAGACACGAGGTTTGGGTAAAGGTCAGGTTGGTGATATCAAGTCAATGATTGAAGTATTAGATATAATATGCAGGCTGAATCAAAAGCCTCAAAACTGTAAACTTTTAGTTTGACACAGAGGTGCAAATTTAGAACCTACATGAAATTCAACTGACCAGTACACATGCACTCTGTTTTGAGTGAGATCTTATTTGGCCATGAGGAACCTGTCTTGTACAAAGTGGTTTTTGAAGTCAGTGTATTTTTAATGGTCACAGGAAGCATAACTGACTCCTCATTCTATTCAAAAGAAAGATGTAGAATTCTAATGTATCATTGGTTTTTCAGAATAAATCCTAAATATGTTTCAATACCCATACTGTGTATTACATTCAAATAACTTTTATAATTTCATACAAATGTATATTTTTGTTTAATTTATTAGTAGGAATATTTATTTGTAGATTTGATTTCATAAAATAAGTGGTAACTGGAAGCATAACTGACTCTTCATTCTATCTAGCACCATGTTACCATCTCCAACTCCCTAGCCTAATAGGAGATCATGTTAGCTTAGGAGATCAGGTTTTAGCTTGGGGTATTGAAGCTTTCATGGGTTCAGTAGCTGATTGCCAGTAAGATTATGATATCATTTTCAGATGAGACCAAATTCATACTGATCCCATTGTACCAGGAC